>JAZHRO010000056.1:71820000-74220000 GCA_037157565.1 Thalassia testudinum | reverse complement strand
TGGCCCATCTTAAGAGTAAAAGGCACAACATAAGTAGAATGGGAGCAATGCATGCATCATGTACCAAGACTGCTTATAAAACTGTATTAATCGCCATTTGTGTAAGCATTTGTCAAAGCAAGCCTCAGATGAGCAATCGGAACACACGGATGGATTCAGAACGACTAACGGAGTCCAACGGACTCAAGATCGGCCAAATCTGACATCCAGAGCACCTACAATGGGCCCAAGAAGTTCTGTCTGTTGATATGGAGATCAACGGCCCATATTGCGCCATGTCACACCCACTCCACCGCACGCCGCCTCTTCATCTAGTCGAGATCAGATCTTGGCCGTCAATCTTCGATCGAACGGCTGAGACTTGCGCGCCCGCCCACAGTCGGCACAACAAAGCGCGGGCGTGGCGCAACGGTTAGCGTGCACACCCGCATGCACGTGACGTGGGTTCGAGCCGCGTGGATCCTGAAATTGAAGACGGAGGTTGTGCGCGTCGAAATTGGGCTGCCCGATCAGCAGCGGGCGGCCGAGATTTCGCCACGCTGCACGACCACAGCTCACGGGCACCCATGCGTGCGCGCACGTCGCGTGATGACGCCTGCACACACGCGCACCCGAGGCGCGATCCAAGCACAGCCGAGGAGAGATCTCAGCCGTCCAATCTTCGATCAGACGACTCTCACGTAGCGGCCGCGAATCGCATGAGAAGAAGAAACAGAGCGGGCGGCTGACTGAAGGGCTGGAGGGCTTCACCGACGCTTTTGGGAGTGGTTTTAGCGATGCTCTGGACGTCGCTAAAACCCCTTCTTCTTTTAGGAAGCCCTTAACCCTATTTAAACCCCCTCCAACCACTCATTCAAGGCATTCACTTACCTTGCAAATACTCCACCCCTCTCTAAGCTAGCTTTAGGCCCTTTTGTAATCACCGGAGACGACGAACCGCCGACGGAGCCTCCTCCACTGTCGTGGCTGCCTCGTCGCTCTCCATTCTCTCTCTCTCCCTCTCTCTCTTTTAAGCTTTCCATTACTTTTGTTTGAAGCATGTATTTAATGTTGTAAGCTATGAACTAAAAGTGCATGATTAATGAAGTTATTTTCTGTTCAATTGTCACTTTAATTTCCATTTAAGTTGCATGATCAAACAAGGAATATTCTAACCCTAATCTCTCTCTCTCTATCTCTATCTCGCTTTTCAAGACCACACCTTTCGCAAGCAAAACTCCGCACTTTCCATGACAACAAGTGATAAATGAAATCCGATTTTCACGCCTCCCTGAGACCGACACTCGGACTCATCTCTGTTTACTTACTTTAAAACTGGCATTGCAAGTGCGACTATAACGACACTTCTTAACACACACACACAATAGCACGTCAATGAACAAAGTCATTTTGAAGCTCAGGCGGTGAGTCTGAAACCCTAGAAATATTAGTTAGAGCACCTATCTGAGAGGCCGAATGAATTCCTGAGGTTGAGAAGATCCTATTTGAGGCTTTGATTTCTTGAGAGAAGGCTTTTAGCAGAAAGTCAAATTTTTAAGCCTTCACAGTCAAAATGAGTCTGATTCTGGAGTTCTGAGCTTGATTTGAAGAATTGATGAGATAAAGTTGTTTCTGGGATCTTGATGAATGGTATTAGAGTGAATTGAGTGAGCTCAGACCTGTATTTTGATGAAAATTCGAACTCTGTCAGTTTGGGTTATTTTTGAACCCAAAATAATTGTAATGGCATTTTGAAGAAATTTGAGATGAAATCCTGCCCAGATCAATCTGTTTCAACCCTTAGAACTTGTTTAAATCGATCAGTAATGTTGTTCTGTGTCTATTTACCTATTTCAAGTCTAAAATTTTATTCTCTGAAGCTTTCAGAGAAGCTTCGAGCTTCTCTACTGTTCCTGAAGGTCTTGAGATCTTGGAAACTACTCCAGCAGATGTGGAATTAAGCTTAGAAACTGTTCAAACCTTTAAATGAGAGAGATAAGTCAATCTGAGGACACTGTAAAACATAAACTCATTTTCCAGGCAGTTTTACCCATAGGAACCCCTTGATTTCACTCTTCAAATTGAATAGGAAAACATCCTCTTATCCTTAAATTGACCCTGCAATCCTATAGAGTAATCTTAGAGCTTTCCAACAAGCATTGAATCACTTGATTTGGAGCTCTGAGTAGGGAGTTATGATCAGTTGAAGTCGGGTCTGGAAGGGGTTAACATAGTCCCACATCGATTAGCTCTGAGCGGGTGCCTTGGAATAAAAGTAATTTATGCTGTAGACTCCCCAGTCGTCAAGCACTAGGTGCGAACTGAGCATCTAACCTATCAATCATTGTGTGTGTGTGTGTGCGGGCATGTATGCCTACGGGTGTGCGCCTGAGTGGGCGTGAGCGAGTGTGCCCTGGGAGGGCGAGGCCTGGGAGGTGGTTGAGCCGGATTGGCTCGAATCTTTGAACCAGAAAAATAAATCGAAATCGAACATAACTAAAATCAGGCGAGGACCGAGTAGGGTCTAGTCCCACCCTGATCTCAGGGTGCTATGTATCCTCAAAAGGACCTCGCCATAAATAAAATAAATTTTGGTTAAAAAGGAAAATAAACCCAGTTTAGCTGAAGATAATAAAAGGAAAAAGTTAAGGTTAAGTGAAGAGCTAAGGAGTGTTAAAGAAGAACAGGCAAAAGAAGAAAGCTAAGGTGGAGAACAGTCACTACTAAGGAACAAAAGAAGGAGAAGACTAAGGGGAAATGAAGAAGAGGCAGGAGCAGAAGAAGAGAGGAAAAAGAAAGGAGTTTGAGAGAGCAAAAGATAAAAGGTAAATAGGAGAAAGAAGAAAGAGGGAGAAAGAAGAAGGGGAGAGGCTAAAGAAATAAACAAAAGAATTTATTTTTCCTGCTATATTTCTTTTCACTTTAAAGGCATGTTTTAATAGAAATTCTTATTGCTTTAATTTCTTTGAAATAAAATTGGAAAACTAACATGTTTACTTGTTTATAAAGTAGATCATTCTAGGTAAATATGTTCTCATATGGAATTTTGTATATTCTTTATAGTTTAAATATTTTGGCAAAATTCTTGCTCTTAAAATTAACTTAATATACCTCCTAAACTTAAAAAGAAAGTAAAAGATAATTGGTGAATTTAGAAAGAATTATACCTCCCAGCAAATGTCCTGGACTCAACCAGTAAAAATTTCTAAAATGTTAGGTTAATTCAACCCTATACTACACAACCGACATAATTTCAAGTTAACCTAAGTGACTTTTTCTACTCTTAATTAAGTAAAATTAACTTAATTACTGAGTTGAGTAAAGCCATGCTTCATTTTAATGGCGTCGTTGCTGGGGAGGTAATCCCTTAATTCACTAAAATTTAGTTGGATTAATTGTCTAATTAGGAGGTATTGGTAATTATACTTCGGTTTTTGATATTTTTGTTCTAATTAGTTGTGTTTTGTTTTGTTTTTGTTTGGTTTTCCATCTTGTTTTTAGGTTTACCTTTGCAGATAATCTCAGGAGAAGGCAGGAAACTGGTTTGTTGTTTCTTCTTTTTGTAAGTATTCCTATACTTTTGTATTGTTGCATTAAAAAAATTAAAAAAAATACAAAAATACATCTTTATCTGACTAGCAGCAGCATATATATAGGCATACACTCTTAGGAGTGCATTATCTGCTAGTAGTTTTTGCAAATCTGACTCAGGAATTTTTAAATTATTTTTCTCACATTAGCGGGAAAACACGACAAAACCCACGTTGATCCCTGTCCTTTGAGAATTAAAAAGACCACATATGTTTGTTTGAAAAGATTTAAGAAAGCAGCCATTGAATTTTAGATTGATAAATTTTCGTAAAAGATTAACTAAAAAGAGGAAGTAAAAATTGTGACTTAAATCTGATTGCAGAATGCATGTGAGTTTTTCAATCGCTATCATCTGTTGCATGCTATCGCGCACATAGTGCGATCACTAGAGTCACACAAGTCTATTTTTCTATCTCTCCTCTTTGCACCTCTTAGGGCTTTGGTCGAAGATCAACAAGTCTGTCTCACTACTAAAGCCCCATGGAGCCAGTAGTGAGCAGTCTCGATCCTAGACCTTAGACCTTTGAGCTTTAAGGTACGCACCTGCGTAGACACGAATTAGGATGCGTATTTTGATACTGTTACTCTATTTGTTTGCATCAAATTACTTTGTGTATCTTAGGAATCTCTTCTTTCCTTTGAAAGAAGAGCAAAACCCATGTCCTTTGCACTTTTTTGAGGGTTTTTGTGCCGTTGTTTCTTATCAGTGGTGTGTGTATGCCTTTGCACATTATTTTCTGTTTATGGATGGGTGGCGATCCTTGCATCTGCCTCTTGCACCACTGTTGACAGGTGATCCTAGGCCGGTTGCAGATAAGCAACCAATGGTTTTCCCGTCTGATCCATCTTCTTCTATGGATCAAATGCAGAATCTTAATCCCAAGATCCCTTCTTCTTCTGGTCAGGGGGAGATGCTGCCTTTTGATGTTCATGAGGCACTCCTGAACTAGAATCTTAGGATGCTACAGCAAACTAGGCAAATCAGTCTTTTAACAGTAGCCTTAAATAATTTACAGACTCTTCAAACCTATCCTTCACCTCGACCTAAGGCAGGTTTTGAAATCCCTGATTTACTGATCAATCATCCAAGGCCTCTACTTAGAGATTATTATGACCCATCTAATGCACAAGTAGAGCCTAATGTTAGGATTCCTATTGGAGAAAATGATCTAGAATTAAAGCCAAACATCATTAGTCTAATTCCCTACTTTCATTGATTTGCATCCGAGAATCCATTTCAACACATAGATCTTAAAAATTTATCTCAAACTCTTGGTCCTCGAAATCAGAATAGGGAAATTCTACTAATGAAAATATTCTCTTTTAGCCTTAAAGATAAAGCAACGTATTGGTATAGAACTATAGCAAGACCAATCTCAACTTGGGCTGAACTCGAATCTGCATTTTTGAAGAAATTCTTTCCTATTGGTCGAACCAACGCTTTAAGGTGAGCTATTACTACTTTCAATCAAAACCAAGGAGAACCAATTCATGAAGCGTGGAAATGTTTTCATGAATTGCAAAGGAAATGCCCACATCATGATATCCCTTGTTGGCAACTCATGCACATCTCTTATTATGGTTTACAAGAGGGCATTCGTAATCTAGTCGATGCCTCTTGTGGAGGGAATTTCCTAAATCGCGACGTAGAATCCACCTTAGAATTACTTGAAGAGATGGTGGAAAACTCTATCAACAATGCATCAATGTCGCAATTTATGCGGGGCATGAATACGAATCATCAAAATCCGCATAAGGGCATTTACGAGATCAGTAATCCATCTAGTTCAAAGGATTTAAAGATTATTGCAGAAAAACTGGACAAACTCAATATCGTAGCAAAGCATCTCGACGAGGTTAGAAACACAATGAAGACTCTTACGCCTCCACATGCTAAGAATCCCGCATATTCACCTATTTCGTAAATTCCAGTGGGGAGGGAATTTGTGAATAATCTGGATTCTAGAGATCCATCTTCCCTGGGTTTTCTATCTACTCCTTCACTAACCCAAGGAGGGACCTTTGTCCCACAATCCTACCCACCCTTTTCCCCACCCTTAACTGTTGTAGAAAACACACCATATCTTTTAGGTTTAAATGCTATCCAGGAAAATATTCCAAGACCAAACCTATATTCAAATACCTATAATCCTGGATGGAGAAGCCACCCAAATTTTTCTTGGGCTGATCAAAATCAAAATCAATGACCAAATTATCCAAATCAAACCCATTTTAATCCACCTCCTTTGCCTCCTCAGCAATCAAATTTAAGGCCTAGCCCGATGAGTATGCAGAATTACTCTAGGCCTATTAGAGATACACAGCTGGACTAGATTTTAAGAGCTGTGTCAAAGAGTCAGCGACAAAATGCTGAAGCTCACGCTGAGATTCATAGGCAATGTAAGGTAGAGTTGGCTAATTTACGAAATCAGATCATGCTTTTGGCTGAGTCTCGTCAACCAGGTACTCTTCCATCTCAGCCAATTCCGAATCCTAGGAATCTGCCAAATCCTAGGCAAAATCAATGCCAAGTACATTTCATTAATCAGGCCATTGATTCTAATCATAACCTGTCCTCTGTACTTCCTGAAAATAATCCACCAAACCCGCATCAACAACCTATTTTGTGTCAAAATGACCCACCTGTTATTGAGAATCAAAACTAACTATGCTGATCTTCTGAACTTGGTGGAAACATTTTTTTCGCCTCAATCTTTAACATTCTACCTAAATCAGATCTAATTTTCACGAGATTCATTCTGATCTTTCTAAGATTTTCACGAAAATCTGATTATAAGATCTACGAGCTCTACTCTAGGCAATTTCAGGACAAGTTTTGATTGGGTGGTTTAATCTGTTTTCTATTTTTTGATCCAATTCTTTCATAACTCCTTTATTTTTATCATATACCTAGTCTTTTTAAACGTTCTTTACTAGGGTTTACGCCTAGCTGAAGGCATAAAACATAGCACTTGTATATAGTTTCCTACTTTTACCTTTTATATTTTCTTCTACACTTTGAAATTTTCACTTCATATCATATTGATTACCTTCATTTAGTCCGACTGATCACTCTAACCTTTGGTCAGAATCGAAATCGTCCGCACAGAGATTTTTAATCTCCTCTTTTTGACTCCTTCCATCACCCTATACTAAATGAAGTGTAATATCTTTTCACCCTTCTTACGATGAGGACATTGCAAAATTATTGCTTGGGGGGTGTTGAAGTGAAATTTTCACTTTAAGTGTGGGTTAAAAAAGAAAAACACATAAAAATTGAATATCCACGAAATTTAAAAAAATAACAATTTCAAAAATGATAAAAATAAAAAAAATAAAAAATTTCAAAAATTTAAAAAATTTTAAAAAAAATCATAAAAATTGAAAATCTTATATACATAAAAATAAAAATATATAAATACAAAAATTTGAAGAAGAAAACTGATAAAAGTAATAAGAGGGGTATATTCATTTTCAATATAGAAGAAAGGAAGAAGAATAGATATATATAGTATAATTAAGAGCCTAAGTTTCTTTTAGGTCAGAAGTTTAAAATGTATATAGAATATACATAGAATATTTAAGAGCATTCAATTCTTAATTAGATTTTTACTTTAAACATTTTGTAAAAACACACTTTTGTGTTTAAAATTTTTAAAACAAGATTTTATTTTAATTAGGAATCTTTTAAACCTTTTAAAGATTTATTTTTCTATTCTTACTTGAATTAAGAAACTAAGTGTGTTAAGATTTAAACTTAAGATTTGGAATTAAATTATAACTTTTTAATCAATTAGATTAAGTAACCCTTTTGATTTTTGAAAATTTGATTTTATCAAAAATTTAAGTAAAAAGACCAGATATTCAGAGTTAATTAAATAGAGAGTTGGTAGAATTTTAGTTTACAAAACTTACAGGCTAAAGATAATAACTAGACTTGGTAAATTTTGTCTTGACGGATCCTATAGGAGGAAACTAAGAATTTGAAGAACCTGAGAATGAAGGGCTTTGTTGTCCAAGCTCTGGTTTGAGAGCTAAGTAACCTAAACATCTAAATTCACACACATAGAATTGTCGTGTTGGCATCTGAGACCGCGAAAACACAAAGGTTAAGAGATCAGTTCTGAATCCTCTTTAGTCCAAGGATTTTCGCGGGGCTATTCTTGAAAGGGTGAAGGATGTGCTACTCACCTAGAAAAAGGATTTGGAGAATAAAGTTAGTAAGAAAAATGAGAAGGGGGAAAGAAAAGAAAAGAAAAAGAAAATAAATAAATAAAACACCCTACAATTAAGTGCCTTGTTAAAAATGGGTACTTATGTAGTTTTTCCATAATAAATAAGAGCATCTCAATACAAATGGATGCCACCCTTCCTTCCATCAAAGAAAAAGAACACCTCGCTACAAATGGGTGTTCTAACCTATAGAAAAAGTGATAAAAAAATATGGAGAAAAAATATTAGGAATAAGAGACCCAGTGGTCCACCGGGGAGATATACACAAAAAGTGTTGACCTCGGGATAGAAAAATGGTGAGGAGAAAGCAACCAAACCTGAGTAAGGCCAAGCCAAAGGCTTGAATTAGAATAATTGGGATTGGAAAATGATGTCTTAACATTTGGATTTTTGCAACTTTGGATGCCTTTAGGACAAATCTCTTCACTAAGCACAGATGTTTTAAAATCATAGCTAAAGAACCTTGGTATTGGGCAATGAAGCCTAAGAAATCAGGTTTTGATGATTTTAAGTTGAGACCTAAAGGAGAAGAATTGACAGAATCCTACGTCTAGAAGTTATTCTTTAGTGTTGTAGGCTAGTAAATTAGAGTTTTACTACTCTAAGTTTAATTAAAAATGAGTATCTAGTTAATTTGCTTAAACTTATATTGATAAAAGTCAAATATCATAAACAAAGGATTGACTTAAATCTATTTGAGTTTTTGAGTTAAAATTTAATTCTCAATTCTTAAGTTTTGTTTTTCTTAGAACACTTTGTATTCTAATCTGAGTTAAGAATAGTTACAAAGATTAAAAGATTTTTGAAGAATTCTAATTTAGAGTAAAATTCTTATTAACAAATTATTTTAAGTGTGTTTTGAGAATGTTATAAGTATAAGTCTAAGTAAGAAGATTTTCACAAATGCTCACTACATTAATCATTTATATTAAACTTAAAAATTTCTGACCTAAGCTTTCCTCTACTTAGTTACTATTTATAATAATTTAAACCCAAGTGCTTTAAATCATCATAGTCTTAGTTAATTTTGCTAGGGACTAGCAAAACTTTGTCTTGGGGGTATGATGAGAGACTCATCATGATCTCTAATTACCCCTAATTAACTAGTCTTCCTAGTTAATTAGCTAAGGTTATGGATATATAAGGGTTAATTATAGAATAAGGATATATAGTAAAGGACCTTAAAATAAGTTTAAAATGGCATTTTATCATTCAATTAACATTATTTACAATTTAATTAATAATTCAACTCTAAATCCTATTAATCATTCCCTTAATTAATAAGTTAAGTAACTTAAACATAATATATAACTAGGTATATAATAGCTTAAGTAATTTTAATTAATCTAATAAATTAACCTAAAAAGGTCAAAAATGTAAATTCAAGGTGAAAACATAATATTTGCCATATTTACTAACATATATAAAAAGTTGAAATGGATCTAAGTTAAAAAAAACCTTCAAAACCTGAGTTTACATTTTGGTGCTTAAAATTCATTGCAGTTGGATCCTTATTTCTCACACAGGTCCTTAAGATTCATTACATTTAAGTCCCTTTTCATCTTCTTCTTCTTCAGCCAAATGGATGGCTGGCAGCAGAGAGTCACACCACCGCACGATCACCACCCTGCCGACATCACTCTTTGTCCAAGCTCTTGCAGCTTGCGCTCACCGCCTCTTCTTCATCCACCGGTCTGGATTAACCGGAAATCCTAATTTCTAGTGGGAGATAACCTCACCATCGTCGGAGACAACGTTGGAGGTTAATCTCCTCAAGCTCCTTCTTCAACCAAACCCTGCCATTCGCTTCACCGCCAACCACTATAAATATCCCCTCACTCTGATTTCACTCAATTTGGCTCCATTCCCTCTTCCAACATTGTAGTCGACTTCGATACGCTATTCGTCTGCACTCTGGCAACTTTCCATCTCACTTTTTGACTTCCTCCATCCATTTTGACTAGTCGAGGTGATCTGCTGTGATCGTCCACATCTCTAGACACAAGCACCGACAAAGGAATCCTCTGCTTTACCTCAAATCCGCCTGTCAGAGATCTTCCTCTCCACCCTCTGATTTCGTCGTCTGCTATGAACCTTCGGTAGAACCCTATTCACCCCTTCGTCCAGGTAACAGTAGATTAGGAGTAGGAGTAGGAGTAGGATAGCTTAGTTAGTTAGATAGTTAGTTAGATTAGATGTAATTTTAGAATTTCAGAGTCATCTTCTCCGACTCCAGTAAACTCCTTAAGCTCGCCAGATTCTTAATCTTGCCTTTTTAACTTGTTTTCCCCCTTCTTCTTTCTCCTATGATCATTTCTAATCCACTTAATCATTAATTGAATCACCTAATCACCTAAATCAGCTGCACCTCCACCGACTACTGTCCCTGTCCATGGCGACAGTTGTAGGCGTAGAATCACCTTCATTGGGTCCATCATCATCTATCCATCACTTAGGGATCCTAATCGACACTATAATACATAGAATTATCACATATAAATTAAACGCCCAATTTTAATTAAGCTCCTGAGCTCACTGTCAATGGCCGCTCAAGAGTAGTTCAAATCCTAAATTAAATATATATTTATGATTATAAATACTTTTTTATTTGTTTTAGCCACTCAATTGAGTGGTAAAACAAGTCCTAAGCCTAATCCAAATTAGATTCAGAAACGAATTTACTGTCAAATCTTAATTCTAATGAACAAATGAAGAATTAATTGAGTTTTTGAGCTTCCTTGCAACCTCAGGAACCTTTTCAAATTAAAAATGGCACGTTTAAACAATCTGTGCACACTTTTCACATTTTCTGGACTCATCGGAGCTCCGACGAGCTTTGACGAGACATTTTTGTTCTTCAGCCTGTGAAAGTTAGCGAGAAGCTCCAGAATGATATAATATGGATCAGGGATTGCTCTGAGGTCGTTTATTTGAAGATTTAGTGTCTGGAGCTGAAGATTGAGGATCGTCTTCTCCAACTCTGGCATAGTTGGAGAAGTCTAACAGAGAGATCTAAGAAGCATTTAAGGAACCTAGAAGCTTCAGTGCAATGCACTGAAGCTGTTTATGCCCTTAGAATACTGTAACAACCACTCAATCCTTATGACGAACAAAGTCATTTTGAAGCCCAGGCGGCGAGTCTGAAACCCTAGAAATATTAATAAGAACACCTATCTAAGAGGCCAAATGAATTCCTGAGGTTGAGAAGATCCTATTTGAGGCTTTGATTTCTTGAGAGAAGGCTTTTAGCAGAAAGTCAAATTTTTAAGCCTTCACAGTCAAACTAAGTCTGATTCTGGAGTTCTGAGCTTGATTTGAAGAATTGATGAGATAAAGTTGTTTCTGGGATCTTGATGAATGGTATTAGAGTGAATTTAGTGAGCTCAGACCTGTATTTTGGTGAAAATTCGAACTCTGTCAATTTGGGTTATTTTGAACCCAAACTAATAGTAGTGGCATTTTAAAGAAATTTGAGATGAAATCCTTCCCAGATCAATCTGTTTCAACCCTTAGAACTTGTTTAAATCGATCAGTAATGTTGTTCTGTGTCTGTTTACCTATTTCAATTCTAAAATTTTGTTCTCTGAAGCTTTCAGAGAAGCTTCGAGCTTCTCTGTTGTTCCTGAAGGTCTTGAGAGCTTGGAAACTACTCTAGCAGAAGTGGAATTAATCTTAGAAATTGTTCAGACCTTTAAATGAGAGAGATAAGTCCATCTTAAAACACTGTTAAACATAAACTCATTTTCCAGGCATTTTTACCTATAGGAACCCCTTGATTTCACTCTTCAAATTGAAGAGGAAAACATTCTCTTATCCTTAAATTGACCCTGCAATCCTATAGAGTAATCTTAGAGCTTTCCAACAAGCATTGAATCACTTGATTTAGAGCTCTGAGTAGGGAGTTATGATCAGTTGAAGCCGGGTCTGGAAAGGGTTAATGATTGCACAGCAATCATAGGTCCTAATCAACCTGAATAATGTCTGAACCTATCTTAAATTGTGGATATTGCACTCATATCTTGCATATCATGCATTGCATCAGTATATTTAGAATAAGATGAGATATCCTGCTAGTTAATGATTTTTATTGCTATTTATAGATAATAAAGTGATCCAGGATGGAGATAGCGGAATAAAGCAATAAAGGAAGAAGAAGACTGATCCAGATAAGAGGAGTGAGGAGGATAGCCTTATCCCTACCCTTAGAAACCCTAGGACAGCCTTCCCAAACCCAAAACAACCTCCATTAGGGCACCTTAGCCTTAAAGCCCAAACATGGATAGCACTATCCATGTTCCTATCCCTCTCCCAAACACTTAGGAACCAAAACCAACCTTAGAAAACACAAAACCCACTCTCCAGCACCTTTTAAGACGTCCAGACATCTGGCTAGACGTCTGATTTCTGCAGAATAACAATCCAGGAAGCCAAAACTCATACTGACATAGAATTGGATGTCTAATTTAGTGTCCAGACGTCCAATTTTGTAGTATAAGATGTCTGACCACTATCCTAGACGTCTAATACTACTGTCTGGTTTTTGATTTTGGGTGTTGGAAGCCCTAGCTTACCTATTTTAACCTAGGAACCCCACCGGACACCCTAGGAAACCTAGGTAGAGACCTCCTAAGTCTAGTCCACTATCCATAGCCCTACTTGTCCTATCCCTAACCCAATTGAACCATCCCATACCTAATTGGGTGCATCTACAGTTGATTGGGTGCACCCAAGCCCAATTAGATCCACCCAAGATCTGATTAACTCATACCTATTAGGGTTACCCTAGCCTAATCACATGCACACATCTAATTAGACTTGACCTAGACATAATTAGGTTCACTCCTACCCAATTAGACTTTCCTAAGCCTAATTAGGTCCACACCCACTTAATCTAGATTGACCCAACCTATTTAGCACCTAATCCCACCAAAACCCACAACCTAGCCCTACGAAAAACACACACCCACACACACACACACCCCTTCCCATTTTACTCCCACCAAACCCATGCACACTCTCTTGGAAACCCTAAAAATTTGTGTCAAACCTAGATCCAAAAATTGTCGCATTTGCTATTTTTGGAGCCACCAAAAGTGGCAACCAAATGGAGCCTTCCATATGGGCAAAGAGAGAGCTACGAAATTGGATCATCTCTCCATACACTCTCCCATCCATACTCTCCACTCTAAACTTGCTTCCACCCTCCAAAACCTTAAGGCCGTCCTCCTCATCCTCCTCCAAGGCTCCGTGGATGGCTAGCTAGAGAAGCTTCTCTCCAAAGCTTCAAGGATGGCCATTGGTAGAGAAAGGGAGCAACACCCTCCTCTCTCCACTTGGGTGCACTAGCCCCCATCTTCTTCTTCTTTTTGGATGGCCATGAAGGCTCACCAATAGCCTCTTGTGGCCAGCCATCTCTTTTGGTAGGCGTGTAGACGGGTTTGCATACCCAAGGTCTAGCCTACACCCTCACACAAGGCCGATGGCCCTAGTGGCAACTTTCCGGCGTGAGGGATTTTCTTCTATTTATATGCTTTCTATTGTAGATGATGTGTGATAAATTTCTATGCATAAATAATGTTTCTTTGATTGATTGTCCTCATGTTTGCTTGCTTATATGACACTTTGGTTTGTTCACACCATGCACGACCACCATGGCCTCATTTAGATGCACATAGTCACTTAGGTTTTTACTAGTTTATCTAGATCTAGGTTTCAATTCGCTTTTTGAAATAAAAAAAATCAAAAACACAAAAAGACAAAAATAATAGCTTAGGTTAGATTTAGGTTATAAAAGCCGATCCAAATCTTGATTCGTTTTCACGCCTCCCAGAGACGAACGACCGGGACTCAAGTTCTAAAAAGAATAAAGATCTACGAGAGTTTCGTTATCACAAATATCTTTGACGAGTGATTTTTGCGACTATACTACGATTTCCAACGATTTCAAAATGCGCGATTTCCACGCTCGTCAGTTAACATAGTCCCACATCGATTAGCTCTGAGTGGGTGCCTTAGAATAAAAGTAATTTGTGTTGTAGGCTCCCCAGTCGTCAAGCACTGGACGCGAACTGAGCATCTGACCTATCGAGCATTGTGTGTGCGTGTGTGTGCGGGCATGTATGCCTACGGGTGTGTGCCCGAGTGGGCATGAGCGAGTGTGCCCTGGGAGGGCGAGGCCAGGGAGGCAATTGTGCCGAATTGGCTCGAATCTGTGAATCGGAAAAATAAATCAAAATCGAACCTAACTGAAATCAGGCGAGGATCGAGTAGGGTCTAGCCTACCCTGGTCTCAGGGTGCTATGCATCCTCGAAAGGACCTCACAGTAAATAAAATAATTTTTGGTTAAAAAGGAAAATAAGCCCAGTTCTGTTGAAGGTAATCAAAGGAAAAAGCTAAGGTTAAGTGAAGAGCTAAGGAGTGTTAAAGGAGAACAAGCAAAATAAGAAAGCTAAGGAGGAGAACAGGCACTTCTAAGGGACAAAAGAAGGAGAAGACTAAGGGGAAAAGAAGAAGTGACAGGAGCAAAAGAAGAGAGGAAAACTAACTGTTTACTTGTTAATAAAGTAGATCATTTTGGGTAAATATGTTCTCATATGGAATTTTGCATATTCTTTATAGTTTAAATATTTTGGCAGAATTCATGCTCTTAAAATTAACTTAATATACCTCCTAAACTTAAAAAGAAAGTAAAAGATAATTGGTGCATTTAGAAAGAATTATACCTCCCAGCGAACGACCTGGACTCAACCAGTAAAAATTTCTAAAATGTTAGGTTAATTCGACCCTATACTACACAACCGACACAATTTTGAGTTAACCTAAGTGACTTTTTCTACTCTTAATTAAGTAAAATTAACTTAATTACTGAGTTGGGTAAAGCCACGCTTCAACACTTCCAGGAAAAAACTTTGAATTGGGGGGTACCTGGTGAGCTAATTGTACCCCAAATCGACACTGCTTCACAACTAAAGTATATTAGGGTGCGTCGAGAGAACCATGTCGAAGGAACTCAGCAAAATGACCACGTCACTTCGGGAGAAGGGGCGCTCTCCCCTCCTCTAAGGTTGCGGAAAGTGGCACAGGTCAGGGGGTAGCGACTGTTTATTAAAGACACATGACTTTGCTAAGTGGTAACACGATGTATAGAGTCCGACACCTGCCCGGTGCTAGAAGGCTGGAAGGAGAAGTGTGGTAAGCTTTGAATGGAAGCCCCGGTAAATAGCGGTAGTAACTCTAACTGTCCTAAGGTAGCAAAATTCCTTGTCGCATAAGTAACAACCTGCATGAATGGTGCCACGACTACCCCGCTGTCTCCGACATGGACTCAATGAAATTAAATTCTCCATGAAGATGCGGAGTACTAACGGCTAGACAGTAAGACCCCGTGCTCCTTGACTATAGCTTCGTAGTGACAACCATCTATCGAATGTGTAGGATAGGTGGGTGGTGGTGACACACAACAACCAATCCTGAAAGACCACTCTTTCGTTTGATGGATACCTAACCACTTTCCAAGGGGGGTGGGAAATTGCAAGGTGGGTAGTTTATCTGGGCTGGATGCCTCCTAAAGGGTAACGGAGGTGTGCGAAGGTAGGTATTTCTCGAGTCGATTCTACTCAAGAGCGTAATGGTAGCTTTAAGCCTACCTGACTATGAGACCAACAGGTCGAATAGAGACAAAAGTCTGCCATAGTGATCCGGGAGTCCCGTGTGGATGGGCTCTTGCTCAACGGATCAAAAGTACGTCAGGGATAACAGGCTGATGACTCCTAAGAGCTCTTACCAATGGAGTCGTTTGGCACCTCAATGTCCACTCATCACATCCTGGGGTTGAAGAAGGTCCTAAGGGTTCAATTGTTCACCGATGAAAGTGGTACGTGAGTTGGGTTTAGAACATCGTGAGATAGTTCGATTCCTATCTACCATTGGTGTTAAAGGGAGAACTTATAGGAGCCAACCCTAGTACGAGAGGACTGGGTTGGGCCAACCCCTTGTGTACCGGTTGTTATGCCAATAGCAGTGCCAGGAAGCTAACTTGTTATGGAAGAACTGCTGCGCCACGGGAAATTCTTCTTTATACAGGTTCTCATACGAGGTTTTTGAATAGAACTTCAATAGGCGAGGTGTAAGCACCGCGAGGTGTTCAGCGATCTCGTACTAACTTTAAGAAATTGCACTTTCCCATTAGTTTTGATGAGTACTATTAATATCTATTCTCAACCCCCAACTTAATCACCAACCTACCCAGGAGAAGACAAGAAAGAATAGGCCACCCCTAGTTAGCAGTTTATCGACTGATAATAAATTACTATAGTTAGTAAGATTTAAGGGAGGAAGGAAGTGAAATACAAGGAGTAGGCTTTTGAAAGACTGATTCTTTATGTAAAGTAGCTTGGATTGGCAGCGAGGGTCAATGGAGAGCGATTAGGGATTAGTCGTTCATTCACTTATTTCCTCAACCCTAGCCTGGGATCAGAGACCTTTACTACTTACTGGGTTTTTACAGAAGTGTTGGAGCATTTAGTCAGATAATATGAGGTGGGTTGAGCTATTCCCTATAAAGACTACCTTCTCACTTCCATTTGTACACCTACTTCACAACCCTAGGGGTGTTACTAAGGGAAGGGGATCTGATTGAAACTGGAGTTTACACTTGAACCCGACTTGTCAGAAATGGTTGTTCCTGGGTGTGTGCATATTGTATTATTGATGTTCCAAGCCTAAAATAGAGGGGTGGAGTGAGGATAGAGGGAATTATGTGATTGGAGCTAAAGAACTACCTGTGCGAAGTCATTATGTGGTTTATAAACCTAGGCTTTCATTCAGCCCGGGAGGGAATCTGATACAAGTTCAACCCTTGCTCCAATCCAGCTGATGTTGGGTTAGAAGAGTCTAAACACTTGTTCCGAAAAGTCTGGTCCCAGGAAACCACACTCTTCACTTCGAGGGTGGTATAATAGGAACTCCCCGGGCTGCAACAATAGAATTCTCCTGTTCTAGAAAGACTCAATTCATACTAATATATGTGGACCATACCCATTCACTCAGAACTACCCTTGAGGGTTGGAGTTGATTATTGATTGTCTAACTTCCTCCTTCTTTACTTTACTACAAAGCTCCTTTGAATTCCATGCTTTGGGGAATAAGGCATTAACCCTAGGCCTCATCCCCTGGGGAACTAGCCATAAAGACACCTTTCACTTTGCTCCTCTCCGCTACGACTCGCTCTACTATGAAAAGCCAAAAAGAGACCAGAAGCCGTTCATTAATAATATGAATCCCGACCTAGGAAAATCATTAGATAAATTCACTTTGGCCCAATACTCACCAACAGTAACTGAGGGTCTCCAATCAAACCATTCCCCAACCCTGGGTTTGGCCGATGAGGTCCCGGGCTGCTGAACAATGCCTCACTTGGAAACAAAGCGGTGAACTACATACACTTCATGTACTTTGTGGACAACGTTTCTCACTTCGAGACATCCCAGGTCTGAGATAAGCATCTAATATTCCTAGCTCGGGTTCCCCCTCGATTGACTTCATCCCTCGATGATAGGCCTTAATCATACGATTATAAGCCAGCAACAGAGCTATTAAAGCTATGAATGAACTTATGGAGCTATTATTATTGGATTTGATTTGAATCAAAAATAGTTTCCAATCATTGATATATATATGAAATTCATACTTGACTTTAATAGTAGCATCGTGTGTGATTGAGTGACTATTAGGTGACTGACCCCAACCTATATCAGATCTCATCCATGAGTGACGCTCTTAATACTCGGAGTTCCTAGCATTTTTCAATTCCCTGTCTTAGCCCCAACGTGCTTAGTCTTAAAGTGTGAACTCCCATCTACCCCGTAAAAAAGGGGTTCAATTAGATTTCTATTTCTTATAGAAAAAGACCGGGTTGGGTTCTTTCTTGCTTTTCATAGCGTTTCATTCAAAGACAAAAGGGTGGATGAAGAGGTGAGTACTAATATTCCTGGGTTGGAGTGGATTATTGATTTATTTAAGCCTGTAATCAAAGAATGCCTTGAATCAAGGGAATCACATACTTTACTAAAACACCCCGCCCCCTTTTTCGTGGTAGTGATTAGGTTTGACCTGACCCGGTTGGAATAGTTCCAGGGAAGCATTGAATTCATACAATCAGTTAAGGAGCGAATCAGCAGGGAAGATTGATTGATGGAGTTAAGGGGGATTAGTTTAGGGTGGAGTGTTTTAGTAAGGTCATCTCAAAGTCTCTCCAAACTTCCTATAGATAGGCCCAGGGGATTTGCTGAAAAAGGCTATGAACTCACTTCAGGCTCCTCAAAAGAGCTGGACTCATGAGTGAGGCCTAACCTAGATAGGTTGGGTATGTTATTAACACTCCAATTCACACTCAGGATTCAAACTCCAGGGTATTATTTGATTGACTTAGGGAAACGAGTTACCGTAAAATAGCGCATTAGGGTTTGATTCGATACATCAGACTGATAGCATTCCATACATCAGACTTAAGGGTTTTGTGAAAAAAGAATACTCACATTGTATATATAATACCCGGGTTGTTCAGAAGCTTATAATAAGAATGGAATGAATGTTATATTTAGAGTTGGGTTCTCCCATGGGATTTATATTGTCATCTCATGCTTCTAGTTTAAGAAGATATCCAAATCGACGTAGAAGCATTGTTGGTGTAGGGTTAGATACCTCACTTTCCCTTAGGTCTACTTCTAGCTTTATTTCGATGGATTTCAAAACTTGAAACAAGCCTAAGGTATTAATAACAATATATCTATAAGCCTCTATTTTTGGGACTCATGGATCATTACACCTAAACCCTATTTGAAATAGGTTGGAGCCCCATTCTTACCTATACCTCTATTAACCTGGGGATTCAACATAGGTATACATAGAGTTTAATGAAGTGTGTTGTTATTATGTATAAGCTAAGTTAGGAACCACCAACCAAGAGGTTGTTATGTGGTTCCATCTCCCTAAAACCCTAACACTCCCCAGTACTAGTAGTATACTTATCAGCTCGCTAACGCTCTACTCCCCTATATAGAGTAGTATAGTTTCATTAAGGAATTGATTGACTTTCCCAAAGGAGTATTCATGTCTTAATACAAGAATAATAGAAGAATATAGGTATTGAACATTTCACTTCAGGCTTCCCCATTGAAGCCCTAGTTACACTCTCTCTATCTAAGAGAATATAATGTTATCATCTTCACACTGATATACTGGGGGAGAGAACCCCAAGCCCCCCTTAGGAGTAGTATTCTTTTGATACAAGATATAGCAAATATTAGGTATGGAACATTTCACTTGTGCTTCCCGACTAGGGTAGCACTCACTCCACTCTTTAGTATAGAAAGCATGAGATCAAACCATAGACTCAGGACTAAGAACACAAGAACAACAACAAGAAGATATTTTTTTAAATTAAGAAAATAGCACTTTCTTTTATCCTAGGGGAGAGACCCCCAGGCCCCCCTTGGACGTTCCTCTCGTGCGAAGTGAAGCGGTAGCAAAATGAGCTAACTCAACAACCTATGCGTCTCCTTAGCATACGACTTGCAATCACCTTCGACTTGCACCAGGTAATCCCTCGTGAAACTCCTATCCTAGAACTCCATACTACACTACATGAGGTATACTTATAGGCTCACTCGTTCTACTACAGAAAAGCTTTACTTCTTACACTCACAGGTGCGAGGTCAGTCAAGCTACGCTCATTTATGATCCACTGATCGAATCTGAATGAACTGGGACACCTAGCATTACCTTTTGCGGAAGCAAACCTTCCATACGAAATTCCTTTAGTTGCATGAGGGTAGGTGGATTTCCCATAATTCTCACCGTCAAGATGAAACTCACACTCCATCGAGGAAAGACGAAGAGTGTGGAGAGAGTGTTCGGGGAAAAGAGCCTGGAGAAAGATCATGATAACTGCGGAGGGAGCATCGACTAGTACTCTATGAGACTGGTAGATTGAGGAGGGGCTTCCCAGAACCCCCGTCTAACGCAGTGTCAAGAATATGAGATGAACTTCTTAGATAATATCGCAACCTTCCAACCATCGGAGGTCCCACATGAATGCTTCTAGCAATTTCTTGCATCTATAGATGTCCACCTCTTGACATACGATATTGGTCACTCTATCTGAGAGTGAAGTTCAGTGAAGTCAACGCTTCTTTCAACCTATGAATGAATGATGAAAGATTTCTGCACCCCTGACCTTCTTTTAAGCTCAATTACGGTCCACTACATTTCGCACCTTTTCCGCTCGGATGACCTGAGGTCCCCGAGAGCGAGCTCAAAAGCACCTTACCTTACCTTACCTTATGGATGGATAGAGAAATGTTTGGAGTTATACGATTCTTTTTTAATAGCAGATGCAGAATATCAAAAACTTATCACCCGCAATCCCATGTTTTCGGAACAAGTTGACGGAATAGGTGTGACTGGTGGGGAAGAAGCAATCAATTGGGGCTTATCAGGACCAATGTGACGAGCCTCCGGAATACAATGGGATCTTCATAAAGTGGATGATTATGAGTGTGACAATGATTTCTATTGGGAAGTGAAATGGCAAAAGGGTAGTAAGGAGATTCACTAGCTCGTTATTTAGTACGAATCGAGGAAATGATGGAATCCATCAAAATGATTCAACAGCCTCTAGAAGGAATTCCCGGGGGGCCTTATGACCATTTATAAGGGTGACGCTTTGATAAGACAAAGAATTCGGGATGGAATGATTTGGAATACAGATTCCTTACTAAAAAACCTTCACCTAATTAGGAATTATCAAAACAAGAACTTTATGTTAGAGTAGAAGCCCCAAAGGGAGAATTAGGAATTTTTTTGATGGGAGATAAGAGTGTTTTTCCTTGGAGATGGAAAATTCCTCCACCTGCTTTCATCAATTTGGTAATTCTTCCTCAGCTAGTTCAAAGAATAAAATTCGCTGATATCATGTGGTACCAATACTAGGCAGTAAAGATATCATTATGGGGGAGGTTGATCGCTGAAATGATCATTGATATGAGGGAAGTACAAGCTATCCATTCTTTTGCTGGGTCGAAATTCTGACAAGAGATCTATGAACTCATATGGATCTTCGTCCCCATTGGGATCCTGATAATAGGAATCACAATAGCATACTAGTCATTGTGTGGTTAGAAAGAGAAATATCCGCAGGTCAATAGATTGGGAAATACCTTAATATGCTGGTACTACTCAATAGGAATTCTTCAAGCTCTAGTAGATGTGGTGGAACAAAACTACTTTTGAAAGAGGACATCCTTTGGAGATATTCGATTATATTAAAAATGGGATTGGCTATCGTAGTTCTATCAACTCTACTAGTGATTTAGTCATTCTGCACTTTTGGATATCATCTTGTTTGATCTGATCTCAGTATAGGTGTCTTTTTATGGATCGCCATTTCAAGTATTGCTCCTATTGCACTTCTAATGGCAGTTCAGGGTATGGGTCGAATAATCAATATTCTTTCTTAGGTAGTCTACAAGCTATTGCTCAATCCATTATTCAATACCATTAACTCCATGTGTGTTATCAATATCTCTATGTGTGATTTGTGAAAAAAGACACTTTCCTCCCATCTTTAGAATCTAGGAAAAAGATGGAATCTATTGAAGAAAGATCTTCATTTTTGTATTCCTCATTCCGGTAGATAAGTGAAATAAGATAGTTGTATGAGTGAAACAAAATAGCTTAGAAATTCGCAGTAAACATATTCCATCTCATTCTCCATGTACAAGAGTCAAGTGGAAGTCCATAGAAATAGCGTAAACGGTTTACCCCAAGACTGAGATTGTTTCATTCATTACCATGTCTTGAAGTGGGTGCAAAAGATCAAGTGTATGGAGTTTCTACCATTGTCATGTATGTATTACCATACAGGGATCAATCCCAAATGAGTGGATGGGGAGAAACACCAAGATACACACAAGATTCGTAATGCAGATAATATCAAAAGAAGTTCAGGTATTTCTACCTAAATCAAACGAATCATAATGAGGACTTGAAGTTAGTAGAAATGATCAAGCAGTACTTATCCACGATTCCGATCTAGAGCATACTCCAATTCACTAATGACAGAAATTACTATCAAAAATGAATGAATCCTTTTTCTTTTTTCTTTCTGTCTCAGAATACCTATTTTGGGCAGAACAGGAATGAAAGAAATTAGAAGTGTAGAAGGAATGAGAAAGATCAATCATTTTTCTTTCTTCTACATCCATATACATAGAGCATTTTTCTCATGATTCAAGAACTAGTGTCTAATTATTTTTCGTAATAAAAAAAGATGAGTAGAAATCCATATCTATTATTAATACAACAAGAATTGTATTGAAGGAATAAATCAAATGATTACTGAACATTTTGTCTTTAAAACAAAAAAAGAAAGGGGATGAGATCAATTATGAAGCACTTTTTCTTTTTGATTCTAGCAGACAGAATTCTACTCCGCAGTTTCATTTTGGACTCTTCAAAATGTTTTGATTCTATCTTACCCAATGGATGCCAAATTCATGTTAAAATCGAACTAGTCCTTACATTTCTTTGTTACCATAGAGGAGTCGTATGAAGCTGAGGTCTCACATATGGTTCTAGAGTAGCGACGAGAACAGTAATGTTATCATCAGCTACGATTATCTAATAGTTCTAGTACAATCAATATAGTCGAGGCGTAGTAAAAATATGGTTTTTGGTGCTGTGCTATACTTCTTTGGTGCCAACCTATTGGATTTCTAGTTTTTCTAATTTATTCTCTAGCAGAATGTCAAAGATTACCCTTTGATTTTCCAAAAGCAGAGCAAGAACTAGTAGCAAGTTATCAAACCGAATATTCAGGTATCAAATATGGTTATTCTATGTTGCTTCTTACCTCAACTTATTTGTTTCTTCATTATTTGTAATAGTTCTTTACTTAGGTGGATGGAATTTCTCTATTCTACCTATTCTCTAGATTCCCGAGATTTTTGGAATAGATCAAATGAGTGGGATCTTTGGAAGGATAATTGGGATTCTAATTACATTAGTGAAAGCTTATTTCTTCCTTTTTCTTTCTATTACAACAAGATGGACTTGACCAACAATGAGAATGGACCAACATTCCATCTTGGATGGAAATTTCTTTGACCTTGGAATATGTGTCACCTAAGATAAGCCCAACCCACCCTATAGATGAGAGTTACTGAGTTGTGAACTTTACTACCCTACTCTATGTGCCAGGGTAATATATTATTGACAACCTCTTCCCAACTTGTTTCACTCTAAATAATAGAATACTCTTCGAAATTCATATGAACCTATCTGAAACAAGAGAAAGAAGCATCCACTTCTTTCTTTCATAGATATTTACGATATGCTCCCTATGGAGTAGTGACTGGATTCAAGAATTATGGTCAACAAATAGTATGAGCTGCAAGATATATTGGCTAAGGTTTCATGATGACCTTATCCCATGGGTGCGAGTCTGCGTCGGAAGATCGGGTTCATGGGGAGATTGAGGAGTTCTACGCATGGATGGATTGAGTTTAGGGAGAAGCTGGAATAGAGTTATTTACCTGTGATTCTTCTAATTCACTTATAATAAGAATGGAATGATTATGAAAATAGTTTTGATTGTAAAAAAGAGATATGAGTAAATTTATGTTCTAGAGTAACAAATATCATAAAGAAAAGGATAGTTTCATTACTTATAGAATTCAAATAAGGAATGGAATCTAGAAGACATTATGGGATTGATTATGTCCTTTTTCTTCTTGATATTAGAGCATGCCTGGCACCACTCGGATTCGAACCAAGATGCTCTGGCACTACTTCCTAAGAGTAGCGTGTCTACCAATTGAACTATGGCAGCTTGCTCAAACTAATAATAACTCGTACATCTAGAATGGTCGAGATTCCCTTATTTATACTAATCTTTTTTTATTACGAAAAGGAATTAGACACTAGTTCCTGAATCATGAGAAAGATGCTCTATGTATATGCATTTGGTTCTTGTATATGACATGTTTCGAATGGACTGGAATGGAAAGATTGTGTCATATTGTATCTAACAGCATCTCATTGTATCCAACATGAAAACCAAAGAATGAAAGCAGGAAATAGTAGTTCATGGGAGGTGCCCATGTAGCGTAGTAAGGGCATGAGAGCATGGCTTTCTTACCATATCCTACCTATTTGCAAGTAGATCGAAAGCAAAAGAAGCTCACTACCGAAAATTCCTAGGATGTATTCTACTTTAGTGCTTACACTTTCTTGACATGGGAACTTTTTTGAAGGCAGAAGAAAGTGAACTGCAATACTACAACATGGGTATGCTAGGATAGGCTGACCAGAAATAAGTCAGAACCTGGGCTTGAAAGCAATAATAAGGTTGATCCCCGGAATAGCAAGCTAGGCAAGGCATGGAGAATCATGGTTTGAATAGCTCCACAAGGAAGTGAGTCGTAGGAGTAGGATGCTAAGGAAAGAGAAACCAATCCCTGGGTAGTAAAGTAATGGAGCTATTATTATTGGATTTGATTTGAATCAAAAATAGGTTCAAATCTATTTTAGATGGAAAGGAAATACAATTTGTATCTGAAGACTAGCTCTGAAGCAATCTTGGGTAAATTCTTTTTCTTATAATTAAACACCATGATAAGTGCATACAACATGCATTTCTCTATTCTAATCCCTCCAATCCTTGATTTTTGGATCGGCTGTTCATTGGTGGGTCAGTGGGTACGTAGCTAATAGTTGCGACATGGAGGACCCCTAGTACGTAGTAGAGTAGAATGGAGTTTGATTACAGGGCAGGTCCAAACTACCATCTTGCTCACTTTTGTCAACTTCAATCGCATAGGGCTAGTAGAGAGCTGATGAAAAGCGAAGCCCTGCAAAAGTTGGAGCAAGCAGACATAGTCCCTTTTGTATATTTCCAAAGGGGAATGGTAGGTTACTTCTTACGGGGTTAGGGGGAAATAGCTCAGTTGGTTAGAGTGCTGGTCTGTCACGCCAGAAGTCATGGGTTCAAACCCCATTTTCCCCATTTATACATCAACTCCTGCCCACCCTACTTTACTACTAGGTTCGGAGAAGCAGCTGATCCCGATTTCACATTTAGAAATCTTCTTTCCTCGACCCACCCCTAAATATTCACAAAAGCTTCCAAGTAGGTAAGAACTACCCTTCGAGACCTAATTATCGGCAAGTTAGAAATGGAATCAGTCAGTAGTGTCCACCCTCGGTAGATCACTTCTCTTCTAATCTACCTGAGCCCACCCAGGGAATCCTATGCATGTTCCGTTGATTATGCCCATAATTTGGAAGACTAGAAAATATGCTAGTTCTTTACAAACAGCTATTCGTAGGAGTCGTATCCTGTCTCTCGCACTTCGAGGCCTTCTACTCATGACAGAAATCGGGGAGGGCGATGGCTTCATTCTCCTTTGGTTGGTTTTGTAGGCTAATTCATTAAGACCTTCTACTACAGAAAAGAGTCAGATCAGATTGGTTGTGTAGCTACCACTGAAGGGGAAAGACACCCATCATGTGACGAATTCCAATACAACATCGATTGCCTACAGTTAGGATGGAAATGTACTTTGAGATTGACGACATTACAGACGTAATCAAATCTCGTACTATTCTGGAGTAGATTTTTTTGGGGTTTTTTGAATCGAACCAGAAACAAAAATTCCTTTCTTTATTTGTTGTCACTACTTCAAAAAAGGATCGATGAGAGGAAACCCCCACATCCGATTTGGATGGGGGGATCCCATAGGAACCTATCTCGATTTGTCTTTTGCTAGGAAATACCCATAAAGAAAAAACCAACCTTACTACACTGACGATTAGGAGGTTTCTTCTGATATGAAACTTTTTAAAATTTTGACGATCGATTTAGAATTTTCAAAACCTAAAAACATGCATTTTTCTTTAGTCATTTTATTTTCCTGCTTGCATACCCAAAAAATAATAATAATAATGTTGAAAACTTTTTTAGGAAATATTTCAAATCGGGACTAAGATTGACAACTCACTTTTGGTACAATGGGATTTTATCTTTAACAAACCAGGGATGAGGATACGGATCTAATCATTAGAATTTCAAGGTCTTTCTTTAGACTATATCAGATATCCTTCTCCAAAATTCCACCTGAAATCATGATAGTTCAGGTGACTTGATCCTCTTTTCTAATATGGAAAGTATTTGTCTTAGTTTCTGATTCAAAAACTTGCTTTCCTTGTGGAACTTCCTATGTCAAATTTCACACACAAGCCAACACCTAAAAAACTACTAAAATTAGAAAAACCCCTTATTTGGCCTTAGTAAAAGTCTGAAGCAGAACATTGGTTTGAGTTCCCACAGTTGAGAAGGTGGAAAATGCCTTCTTTGAGGATGAGATGTCATCATGTTACCTCCTCGGCGCTACTCCATATCTATATTTCATATCTTTAGATGGAGAATTAAAGCTCATTTTAGTAGCTCAAGTGTCTTGGACGGTGCTCTACCTATAGTGTCAAAGAGCTCAAGCTTGCTTGGAGCGACTCTTTACACTCTTTGTGTATTGGGGTTGTGAGCTCCTGGGTGGTGTCATGGACAGTGCTATCCCGAAGTATTGACGCTAGTGGCCCCTCGAGGATTGGTAATGGAAATGATGATCCCAACACATTTGTTGTAAGACTATGCTAGAAATAAGCATGGGGGACAAAAAAAAAAGTTTTGAACCAAAACACGCCCTTATAAACGTTGGCTTTTCACAAGTACGGATACAAGGTTTTAAAGGTTATTACAAGTTGCGAATCAGATTCAAGAGCCAGAAAAATCCTAAAAATAGAAAATTCAAGTCACCTGAATTAAGTAGGGGTTAATCTGGGAATTTTCTAGAGGATATATTGATCCCGTTTTGTCTAATTTTTGGATCCAAAAGTAAATCCCGATGTTTATCTTTAACAAATCCAATACCTCCTGTGTTTAAACCAACTAAGGTCCCTTAATCTTTTTCCCCTCAAAAGTCAAAAAAATTAAATTTCCCAAAAATTCCATTTTGTAAAAATTTAAGTTTTGCTAAGAGACTAGCAAAAGATAAGCATAAGGGGTGTGATAAACGCCTGTTGTTGATAGAAACCAGGTTGGTGCTAAGATATTGGGTTAATAGGAGGATGAACAGTGTGGTTTCGATGTTGGTGACCACCTGGATGTTGGTTCCTGTGATTGACAATGTTTAGTGTGGGTTGGGATGGTGAGTGTCTTGCAGGTGTTTGGTTTGAAATGACCACAAATTGATCATTGAGATTATTAATAGCATGGGTTATTTTCGTTGTTTTTCTTTGCATCTCCTGCAAGGTTTTCATCATCTGGGCGTTGATGTCTTCTTGAGATGGCCCTAATTGATAAGTTTGATTTGAACCATACCCTCCAAATAGGTTTTGTTGTTGGTGAGAAACTGGATTGATCCAGGAGTGAGTCGGATAATTCCACCAATTAGAGAAATTCTGCAATTGCTCCTGGAAGGTGGAGACATTTTGAGTGTGGCAATGATTTGGATAAGTATAATTCCCTGTTGAACCATAGAAAGCCTTAGACTAATGATTATACTTAGCATGGGTCATATGCAAATTGTCTCTTTGGGATGTGAGAAGGGGTGAGATGCGGAATGTGTGGAGCTTGGGTAGGTGCGGTAGGACTCCCTTGGTTGGCTAGGTTTATTAAATCCTTATGTAACTGTTGTTGCTTAACTTGTAGCTGAGCCATAATGGAGTAGAAATTAGGTGGGGGGCCCTGATTAAGAAGCTCTTGGATCGACAAATTTGGGAAAGAATAATTAGCATGTAAGTTAGAGGACCAATTTTGATTTTCCATTTTTAAAGAAGAGGAAAAATGTAGGAAAAGTCTTTTTAGGGAGGCAAAAATCAAGTGGTCCCTCCAAGTGTGGAGTTTTGGACCGTCACCTGTGAAAAATGGAAGAAACAGGTGGGGAGGAGAAGAGATGGAGATGAGAGAAAGTGTGCAAATAAGCAATCAAAATTCTAAACTTAACCTAGATGTGACTCTCTAAAAATAACCAAAGACTTGGACTACCTAGGAAATAAGTAATCACTAGTGAATACCCGTTCTGTCAACAAATCTAGCCAAGTTGTTTAAAGGGAGGTTTGGGCCCAAGCATTTCCTAGGAAATCCTTAGGTGCTTATACAAACCTACGCCTGGCCATTTGACACGACCCCTCAGCCTGAACACCAGATATAGATGACATAATTGAGATTAACTAAAGAAAACCTAAGACCTAGATAGCAAGCCTAAGTTGATGAAACTTTAGGGGTCAAGTTGCTATGGATTTTAGTTAGGTCTATGATATTATAGTGCACACGGAATGTGGAGGGCATTAATTTGGGTTATTACCTTATTATTTTAATTTTTTTATGTGTGTGCAGGAATTGGAAAGTGGTTCCAATTAAAAGGCAAGTTGTCACACAATTTCTTGTATTTTTGTCTTTTAGGATTTGATTTAATTCAATGTGTTTTAGGGTTTCTCTTTTTAAATTTTCAAACAAGTTTCAAACACCACAATCAATGGAAAAACAAGTTGTATTGGTGATGGTTAATTTCCTTTAATGTGAGTCTTTGAAAAGAAAGAAAGAAATCCTAAGCCAATTGTCCTTAAGATAGAAAATTACTACCAATGAATTGTTTTTAGGCTTTCTGTATTAAGTAGTGGTCCAAACAAGTCAAACAACACCACTACTTTGAAGAAAATAAAACAAGGATTCTAGAAAAGATTTTTTTAAGATTTTAGGAATTTGTTTGATATTTGTTTTGTATTTTTCTTTATGCTGGTGTCAAAGTTCAGAAATGATACCTATGGGTATTTTGGACTTTTTGTACCACCATCGGCCTCCAAACATTTTTTTGAATTTATGTGAGATGTAGAATTTCATAAGGATTCCAGAAAGCTAAATTTCACAAAAATTGGATGAGTATAAAAACTCTAAAAATTCACAGATAGTAGCAAAACAGGAAGATAAGAGAGTGTGACCCCTCGGCAGTCCACGAATTTTCAAAAATTAAATACAAAGCGAAATGATCTGAAATTGAAACAGACGTTCCTAACTTGATTTGGAATTACTATGTAAAATTTCAGGATTTTAGGAGACCTGTGGTGTTTGGAATTAATTTTTGAAGTCCGGACAGAAACCTGAACCCGAAAACAGAACACCAACACTAGGATTAGAGTGGTATTTAATGAAGCATACAAGCAAACAATGGATTTTTATGGGCACCACTCCACTTAATTAAAATGTTTAGGATCCTGAAAGCCAAGTTTAATATCTCTTTGGTAGTCTTTTAGCCTAAATGTGACAAGAAATGTGGGACCAACCTAAAATCGTGGGAAGAAAAGGAACTTTGACCACTCGCTTCCAAATTCCCGCTTTCTTCCTCTGGTTCCTGCACACACGAGAGAAAAGAGAGACAAGGGGATGAGATCTAGTTCAAGCAAGAGAATCAATTAAAATGCAAAGACGTGCCTCCCCGACAACGGTGGTAAAAAGTTATCGCGATTTTGTGCGGTTTGTTATTTTAGGGTTTTAAGTCGTTGCAACGCACAAAAATGGATTCACTTTTAAAATTTATAAGACCTAGATAGTGGGGTATCTAGGGTCGTCCAAGGAGGTAGGTTTGCAAATTTGTTTCTCTTGACTTGAATAAGGAAATCAACTTTCTTTTTGGTCTTTTAAATGTATACTTTTTATAGATTTTTGAAATAAAGGCAACATGCAAGTTTTTGTTGATAGTAGGAAAACAACTAATACCTAGTTCAATAAAGCTAACCCCAAGGTGACAGGTAGAGCCTCTCTGTAAGCTCACCCTAGGCACGTGGAGGCCTAGAATAATTAGGTAGAGGGAGAGAAACAAATGCTAGGCAAAAATTGTAAAAAGCTATGCAACAAAAATTGAAAGAAGGAAATTTTAATTAAAGAAAAATTGTTTACATAAGACCTATAGAGGAATGCTTCTACTCTACTTGAAAATACAAGAAAAATAAAACACAAATCCTGTAGATAGATGGCGAAGAAGGGGCTTCTTGCTCCAAGCCAAGTAGCTCTTTGACTTGACAAGAAAACTCCTTCTCCTTCTTGAGATGCTCCTCCAAATGATGTCCTCCAAGGTGGTAGCTACCACCTTTAATTCTCCTCCTTCAAGGGTGGATGCCCACCCTAGGTCCTTCTCCTTTTCCTGGCCGTCCTCCTTGAAGTAGAATGGCCCTCCTCCTTAGTGTGGCACAAGTTGAAGAGAGTGGGGAGAAGAAGGCACCAAAGGGGCTGGTGATGTGCCACCCTAATCTTCTTCGCTACTCCTTCTTGGCCATAGGTGTAGGTGGTTATAGGTAGAATAATACACTAGTGGAGGATGGGAATTATGTGGTGGTAGGGTGGGGTATTTATAGGATGGGAAGGGGGGTGGTTATGGTGTCTTTTTGGAGGGAAATGAAAGGCGTGCTTGGATATTTTTGGAGGGAAAAGTGGGAGGGAAATGAAGAGGTGCCTTGGTTTTCCCTCCAAAAATACCTTCTCGAACGCATTGATTTTGGAGGGAAAAAATGGAGGGTGGAGATGGGTTTTGATGGTGGTCGTAGGGTGGTGAAGGAAGGGATAGTTGGCACCAAAATAAAGTAGGAGTAGGTGGTCTTTTTGCTGGAGATTAGGTAGTAGGGTAGTAGGTTTTGGTGCCATGGAGGAGGACTAGCTAAGTATCTTAGCTAGCTTAGCTAGTAGGGAGTAGGGTTGGAGGCATTTGGAGCTAGGGTTTTCCAGGAGAAGAGCTGGAGGTAGTTATCTTAAGTTGCTATGGAGCTGGTGGCTGCAGAACAAAGCTGCAAGGAGCTTCCTTAGCTGGCTTAGCTTGCTAGTTCTTTGCTAGCTACTAAGCCAAGCTAAAGCAAGCTGGCTTCTGCTGAAAGGAGCTGAGGTGAGCTAGATCTAATGCTCCCAAGGAGGATCAAGCTAGGTAAGGCAGCTAAGGTAGCTTAGCTCAACTGAGTTGAGCTATGCTGAGTCCCCAGGAGCTGGACTTGAGCTTCCTAAGCTGGAATGAAGTCATCTTTAGCTGGCTGGAGTTGAGTGGAGCTGGATGTAGCTAGACCTGAGCTGAGGTGAACTCCAGTCAACTGAGCTGAGCTAGCTAGAGCTCCCTGTGGACTAATGGGAGCTGAGATGAGCTAGACTCAGCTAAGTTGAGCTAGATTTGAGTTGACCTGAGCTAGGGTGAGCTAAGACAAGCTCTCTTGAGCTGTCATTCAACTGAGATGAGCTGAATGGATCTAAGATGAGCTAACCCGAGTTCAAGTGAGTTGGAATCCAGCTATGGTGAGCTGGATCAAGTTGAGTTCCAGTTAGTCTGAGCTTCATCTTTACCAGCTGCCTACCTAAGTGCTAGGGTGTTGGAGTTTTGACAATCTGCATATCCCTAACACTGACAAAAACACATTAAAAGGACAATAAAAAGTGCAATGCATGCCTAACCTAATTGATGCCTAAATGCAGCCCAAAAACCCATTTGTAGAGCAAAATCCTAAGAGCTAGGCTTGTTTTCTTTTGAAACAAGTGAGGATTGCTATCCCGATCCGATAGCAATCCGTAGGGTAGTATATTTCTATTCAAAAAAGTATTACAAAAGAGAATCCCAACTATGTATGAGGGACCAGCATTCCTTTACAATGCTCTCACATCTCATCGGTCTCTCGTGTAAAAGCTTTTCATTGCACTCCCTCCACACACACCACAGAGCAACTGCCATGGCCCCTAATGGCCAATCGGGATAGATGAATCTCTGCCACAATGAATCCCAAGAGGGAAGAGGTTCAAAACAAACCATCCTCCAAATCTTGTCGGTGACCAGGCAGGATGAGAAAATGTGTGTTGCACTATCCGAGTGTAAACCACATAGAAGGCAAGCATTTAGAACAACCCCCATCCTTCAGTGCCTCAGATCACCAGTGATCAGACCTTCCCATCTGCACAGCCACAAGAATATTTGATCCTTCAAAGGGATTTTCAAGAGCCAAATCTTTCTATCCACAGGATCACATTCCACCTCATTGTTGACTCTAATAATTTTCTCATACACCTGCTCTACTGAGAAGATGCCCTGCCAGCCATATGCATCCGTCGCATTCCTCGTAAGATGCACCTGCTATAGATCAGCCATCAGATTCTACCTTTCCTCCCACAACCGAGTGCTAGATCTGCACTGTTGAAGTCCTTCCAACCGCCAGCTGCCCTCTGCAGTAGACCACAAGCTGCTAATTGTGGCATCCTTGTCTGCAGCAGCAGCATACGCTCTCGGGTAGACCTCTCTCAATACCCCCAAATCAGACCACCGCTCATTCCACAGGCTGAAATTTCTGCCATCTTCGAGCCTAGGCTACAGCAAATGCCAGTAGCTGCTGACTGCACTGATCACTGATCGCCAAAAAGGGGATGGTTTCTTCGATTGCAGCCTTTGCAGACAACTATTGGATCCCCCATAGCTATCTCTAATCTGATCAGCCATCAAACCCTCCTTGCAATCCAAAATTCTGATGGCCCATTTAATCAACAAGGCCTCATTGAACTCTTTGAGTGCCTTAATTCCCATACCACCAATTTCTTTTGGCCAGCAGATACTGTTCCACCTGATGGGCTGCAAGAACCCTCCTTCGTGACCTGTTCCTTTCCAGAAGAATCTCCTCCTCATAACATCCAATCTCTTCCAAATACACTTAGGGGCCCTGAATATGCTAAAATAGAAGATCGGTATGGTGTAATGACTGAGTTGAGGAGGATCTGTCTTCCACCCTTAGACAAAAATTTACTACTCCATCCTTTTAGCTTTCCAGAGACCTTCTTAAACAAGACATTCCAATCAGATTTCTTCAATTTTGTAGCCCTCAGTGGCAATCCTAGGTACTTCAATGGTAGTGTACTTCGGGGTGACCCCAATGTATCCCCCAAGTCCAGCTGTTCCTGCTCATTCATGCCAAAACAAATCAAGATCGATTTTTCCTTGTTCAAACACAAGCCAGAAATATCCTCAAATATTTTAACCAGTAATCCCAGAGCATGTGCCGCAGGCTTGGACCCTTCAACAAAGAACGCCGTGTCATCTGCATATTGCAGAATTGGGGCCAGAGCTCGCCTATTAGAAAGTGAATACCCTTTAATTATACCCACCTCTGCCACTTTGCAAGCATATCTTGCAAGCCCATCCACCTCAAGGTTGAAAACCAATGGGGCTAGAGGACATCCTTGTCTAACCCCACGCTGAGGCTGGATCCACACTCCACAAGGCCTCCCATTGATCAGAGGAGAGAAAGAAGTAGTAATGACACATCGTTTCATCCACTGGATCCATAGGGAGGGAAAGCCTCTCCTTCTGAAAACCTCCCAAAGATATGGCCAAGAGATCAAGTCATAGGCCTTCTGGAAATCAACTTTCCACATGAATGCCTTACTTTTCCTTCTATGCCATCCACTAACCATTTCCTGAGCCAAAATAAATGATTCCTAAAGTGATCTGTTAGGCAAGAATGCAACATGTACCGGGTGGATCAGGCCCTGTAGAACATTTCTCAGCCTATTAGCCAAAATCTTGCTGATGACAAGATAGATGGAACTTGAAAGGGAGATCAGCCTAAAATCTAAAAATTTTCTGCTCCCATTGATTTGGGCAAGAGAAAAAGATAGGACTTGTTAATCTTCTCAAATCTAGCATTTCCCACCTCAAATTCTTTGATAACATCCATCACTTCCTTGCCCACCCCACTCCACATCTCTCTGTAGAAGAAGACCTGTATTCCATCAGGGCCCGGGGAACCTTCCATATTTAATTCTCTGATTGCCTGTAGGGCCTCCTGTTCAGTGATACTTGCAGTCAGTTGTGCAGCCTGATCACTCGTCACCCTTGGACCATCATTTCTTGCCATCCTCCATTTCCCCCTCTTAGCTGGCCGAGATGCCTCTCTATAATATTTAATGGCTTCAGATTTAATCTCCTGATTGGAAAAGACCCCATGACCATCACTGAGAATAGAAGAAATAAAGTTAACACGCCTTCAAGAACTAGTCGCAAGATGGAAAATTTTCATATTGTCATCTCCCTCCTTAAGCCATAATTGCCTTTATCTCACCCTCCAATCGATTTCATGTTTAAGGTGCTCATCCAAAATCATACCCTACCATACTTTCCTTTCAGCCAATTCTTCCTCAGATAAAGGGCCATCTGATTCCTTAGAATCCAGCTCCTGAATTTTATTCAGAGCTTCACTCCTCTATTGCCTCATCAGACTAACAGTCGATCCATATTCTTTTAGGATAGTGCACAGATCCGCCAACTTGGTTGCCAATCTAACAGTAGCAGATCCCTCTACTTTTTTAGCTCACCACCAAGAGCTGATCTTCTAACAAAAACCCGGTTCATTCAGCCATGATCTTTTCAATTTGAAGTAAGAACCAACAGGAGTTTCTTCCCCACTATCCTACACCAAAGGGGAGTGATCAGAAAAGGGTCAGCTTAAACCACAAACAGACGACAGCTGAAATCTTTCAAGAATGTCCACATTCCCAAAAAAATCTACCTAATTTGGATGCCAGCCCATTTCCATTACGCCAAGTGAATTCCACACTAGAGGATGGGTATTCATTCAACTGCAAAGACTGAACTGTCATCTGGAAGCCAATAGCCGACTGTCAGTGTTACCATTAGGCCTATCTGCCCCTATTAACACAGTTGAAATCCCCACCCGTCAACCACATTCCCCCCTGCACCAACTCGGCTATAGCAGACCAATCCTCCCACAGCTCCTGTCTGGCAGATGCAGCACAAGGACCATATATCCCAGTAATCCAGATACACTCCTACCCCTGGTGTATCTGGAATTTGCATGTCAGCATATGCCTGGCTTTATGAACTTCCAAGCATTGAGCACACCCCTTCTTCCACCATATAGCAATACCCCCCGACCTCCCCTATGCATCAATCTACACACAATCATTCAGCCCTGAAGCTAGTAAGTCAAACCACATCCTGTCAGAATTACCTTCAATGTGTGTCTCTTGAATAAGCACACATTCAATCCCACATTCTCTCAAATACCTCATCAAAGATGCCCTTCGGCTTTTATTGTGCAGCCCACGCACGTTCCAAGTGAGGATTCTCATCAATCCTCACTAGACCCCTCCCCCCTGAGGATCTGGCTTTTGCATACCTACGTAACCTTCTGACAAAAAGCCATTTTCGCGCATTTGAAAGTCATCCGAAATCGTAGTATAGTCGCGCAAAAATGTTTGTCAAAAATTGATTTCTAAAGATAACGAGACTTGAGTCCCAGTCATTCGTCTCTGGGAGGCGTTGCTTTTACTTTTGAAATCAATCTTACTCTACTTTGTTTAGAATCGCATGCTAGTTCATGATTATTACGTATTTAGGCATGACATGCTTAGTTGCAAGAATATTAGGAATCGGAAACAGGCAAATTGAATCACACAAAAAGAATGACAATTATTAAGCTCATGGAGATTTCAAACATATAGAGACAAATATATATATATAAGAATTTTTCATTCATTCAACGGGAGAGTCGTTTGCAACATAAAACGTAGAGGGAAGCTTGTACATAAATGCTTGAAAATTAAATCTAGCTACCAGAAAATGATCGCATACAAGAATCGATGGGGGGATTTTGCATGCATCATTGGGGGAGAAATAAGACTACACTACTAAGCAGTATATATACGAAGAGCATAATCTAAATCTAGCAGAATGGAAGGGCATTCAGGGGTGGTCCCCGATGGCCTTTGAGTGGTTGAGAGGAGGGGCGGCTAATGGAACTTAAGCTGACCCTTGGAGAGAGGTTGGCGAGCTGATCCAGCTTCCTGGCATGGAGATGGTGGCCTCCATGATGGTGCTCAACTCATGGAGGTGGAGTGGAGATGGAAGTGGCTAGCCAAAGTGGAATGGATGCCAAGGAAGTGAATGGGTGCAAATGGCCACCCAAGGGATCTTTTTATAGACCTAAGGGAAGCTCCCTAGAGAATTATGGAATTCTCTAGAGAGGCCTATGGTGGGAGCTCGTGGGAGAGTGAGAGAGAGAGGGTGGATGGTGGTTTTTAGATCCACTAAATGTGGATCTAAAAATTGAATGGCTCTTGGTTGCTATTTTTGGCAACCAAGGCAACCACACATGGTAGAGAGTTCTAGAGAACTCTAGGCTAGATATCTTCGTGTGGATGGTGTGTGTGGGTGTGCGTGGGTCGAAACTTAGGTGGCTAGGTTGATTAGGTTGTGTTCTAGTGGGTTTAGGTCAAGGTAGGTCTCAAATTAGAGTTATAAACCCTAATTCACTAAGGTAAAGTGCAATTAAACTTAATGCAATTTTAATTGGGTGTGTGGAAACTTAATTGAGAGTAAAACAACTCAATTAAGTCAGGTCTAGGTCAATTAGACTCTCACTGAGTCCAATTGGACAATGTGTGCTGAGATCAGGGCTCAATTGGACTCAATGAGTCCAATTGAATAGGCTGATGGAATTTACTAAGATCCAAGTCAATTAGGTTTAGTGAGGACCTAATTAGGTCCTTAGGGAGGTCTAGAGGTGATGTACTAGGGTTAGGGCACCTTAATTTAGGTTCCTATGGGGTTGGAATTGGGTTTAGGGACCTAGAGATCCAAGATCAAGGCTTAAATCTCAAAACAAGAATTGGAGAGCTGTATCAGACGTCTAATAATATAATCAGACATCTTATACTCAAAAATCAGAAGTCCAAACTTGTCTGGACGTCCAATCAGAGTCAGGAAGGATTTCGGGTTCTGTTTTGGGTATTCTACAGGAATTGGACATCTGACAAAGTGTCTGGACGTCCAATAACACTGCAGAAGTGGATTTGAAGTGTGCGAGAGTTGGCTAATGGTCCTGGACGTCTTAAAACTTATCTGGACATCCAGGGAAGGGTTGGAACTAGGGTTTTAGGGCTTCCTAAGGTATTGTGACCTAATCTAAGGGTGGCTAAGGCTTGGGGAAGTCTCTAGGCTATCCTAGGGCTAGGATGGACCTAAGCTCTTCACATTTTACTGCTTTATTCCTACTTAATAGAATACCAAACTTTTAACCCCCTTACATTATTATTCCTACATCTAAACTAGGCCTTCTGCTTCAGCTCAGCTACAACTCCCGTTATTTCAGATCCAGCTTCAGATCCTGCTCCAGATCTGCTTATTGCCTGCAATCGACATAATATACTTAATCAGCACATTATAACATTATTTTATGCATAGCTAAAGTAAAGCAGTAAAGATGCAGATAATGCGTATGCATGCATGAATAACCCTAACGTATGCTAAGTCCTAGCCTAATTTAGGTCAATTAAGACCTATATTACTGCACAATCATACCCCCATGCCTAAATCTTGCTTGTCCCTAGCAAATGCAAGACTAAATTATTTACAGCAAGGGTCCCTAACGGACTGGTTATTTTATCAAGTGTTTGCGTAGAGATTTTTCTCCTTTTTATGTTTTCATCCTATGCTCTAGAAATCCAGACAATCGTGAAGGTGCAGTTCTGTAGCTTTTGCAACGGATTCAAGTGAAAACTAATACACCTCTAAAGCCTGTACGTGACCCCTAGTAAAAATTATAGCGGGATAGGCGGATTTCTTCCCTCGAGGTATTCAAGATATTCTATGAATTTCACCCCGGCTTTGAGCTTAGGTAGAGAATCTTTGAGGGAAAGGATTATATATTTGGTGGCTCATTCTCACTTGTTGCTACATAGAGGCTAGTACTACAGAATCCAGATTCCCGAATTACTAAGTAACTCAACTTAGAGAAAGATGAGAAAAACTATGCTCCCTTTTGATTCCTTTGTATTCATTCTCTCTTACTCTTTTTCTTTCTTTTTCTTAGATCTCACAACCTCACCAGATTCACACATATGTTCTGTATTTGGTGGTCTCACTAGGCATTAACACTTTAATTGAGTTCTCATAACCCTAGCACTAAGTCGGAATTCCTCGGCCATTATTCAGGCGGTCAGAAACACAAGAAAAATAGGTTAAGGCCATATTTGGTGGAGCTCAATTTTATTTGGTGGTATTGCCTCGATGAAATAAACACTAAATATTCATTCCTTTCTTTGCTTTTTCTTCTTTTTGTATTTTTTTTTCCAATTTTTCTTTCTTTTCATCATTCTTTTTATTTTTCTTTTTCTCTCTCTATTTTTTTTTTTTTTAGCATAACACAACTGGCGTACATCCATGAACTTTATTAAGGAGGCATTATTAGGGATTGGTGGTACTCAAGAGACATTGGGTGGCTTATTTGGTGGAAGTGCCTACTCATGGCACTGGGAGAGACGGATAGGACGGTGTATTTTTGACCTTGACATCAATACCCTCCTTCAGCTGAGGATTCCGTAAAGAATGGTCCTAACCATCCACCTTAGCCCCAGTTTTATGAAAACTCGCTCTCCGCGTATTTGCCTTATTCGATAGCTCTCACAATTTCGCACAAAATGCATACGCAGGAACCGAGAGCGAAAACTATGTCTCATCTCAGAACATCATCACCTAATTATCTAGGATTCCAGATTCCTCGCACTAATCTTAAAGCACTAGTACACTCTACTCTCATCTCACACTATTTGGTGGACTTTTGGAGGAAAATCTGCTTGACTCCCAAAACATTGTCCAAGGGTTCAGGAAAAGAAGTACTGCTTCTTCTTAACAAACTGAAGACGTTTATCAGCCTTCACCGTGAATCCATTGCAAATTCTACGTGTGTGTGAAAAGTTGTACTGGATTCCAGATTACAGGAATCAACTAAAAGATAAAATCCCTAATGCATTCTCTTAATAAAATAATCTTATTCATGAGTGCAATATCTATATATGCTATAAACATGTAACCTCATATAATTTGTACTTCGTGAATTTCCCGTATCGGGTTACAATCAGCTTGACCCTAAATTTGGAACAAAAGGTGAGCGGGTGAGTCGGAATTGGTTGTTGCGAACGATTTCTAGCTCCAATGCAAGCATTGGAGGTGGAGTCGGTTGTTCTTTTATTTAAGGTCCTAAAGTACATTTTGCATGTAGCTCCGAGGTTTTCCTAAGTGTTGGCACAAAAAATTTTTCAATTTCTATTGTATCTACCCCCCATTCCTAAGTTCTTGCATGCCCTCATGCATGAATATAAAAGAAAATAAATTCGACAGAGGATGAGTGGGTAGAAGTCACCTGGAATTGCTCCTGAAATTATATTCAGCACCGGCCAACCTGTTAACATGCAATATACAAAAGGGAAATATGCTAAAACAAAAATATGCTATGTATAAAAATGGTTATGTATAGATGATGGTGAAACGGTATTTATACGTGCTGAGTTTAATGCCTCCAGCTGGGCGAAAGCTCAATGAGATGTGTCATTTCTAGCATAGGAGCCGACTAAGATTAAGAGAAAGATATGCTCATACGCTCCCAGGATCAATGGTCCAGAGATGCGAACCAGCTGATTGTGCACCCCTACTCCAAAAAAGTCTAGCTATAAGAAAGTGTGGAGTGGGTACAGGCTTCAATTTGATCACGAGTGGGTCTGAGTAGCATTCTGGAAGGTGGGAATCTGCTGATCCGTGTGCACGTGAAATCCCGCTGAGTCGCTTCCTGTGAAATCGGTTGTGACTGCATTAACGGGAAACCCGTTAGCTATAGTCATGTCTTCCTACAATAACAGGGGTGATTCAGTAATATATGGATCAAGATAGCTGGATTCAAGGGTGCGATGGTCAGAAGCCCACCCCAAACAGTTAGATCCTCGGGGAGATATGTGTAATGCAGTGGTTTCAATCCCATGTGGATCGAGGTCTGAGAACCCTGATAGTGTAGACGAATGAGACATTGGGTTGTCACAAAGGAGCCCAATGTTACCACAGTAAGCCGAATCTTCATCTTCACCATCCTCCTCTATTCGATCACAGTCGAAGTTCTTTGCAGCCCTGAATATGTCTAGTCGAAGTCGCTCATTGCCTAGGGCAATCTCCATACACCCGGATGCACAATCAATGTTCGCTCGGGCTATCGCCAGAAATGGGCAACCCAAAATAATTGTTGCATCTCGGAGATTAGGAGGAACTTCCATATTGAGAACGAAAAAATCTGCGGGAAAGCGAAACCCACAGACTTTTACAATCACGTTCTCAACCACCCCCCTCGGTGTTTGGACTAATCTGTCAACCAGCTGAATCGTAATCGAGGTGGGTTTCAACTCCCCAAATTGAACTTCCCCGGCAACGGTGCCATTTGACAAAAAGCCATATTCGCGCATTTGAAAGTCGCCGGAAATCGTAGTATAGTCGCGCAAAAACGTTTGTCAAAAATTGATTTCTAAAGATAACGAGACTTGAGTCCCAGTCATTCGTCTCTGGGAGGCGTTGCTTTTACTTTTGAAATCGATCTTACTCTACTTTGTTTAGAATCGCATGCCAGTTCGGGATTATTACGTATTTAGGTATGACATGCTCAGTTGCAAGAATATTAGGAATCGGAAACAGGCAACTTGAATCACACAAAAAGAATGACAATTATTAAGGTCATGGTGATTTCAAACATATAGAGACTAATACATATATATATAAGCATTTTTCATTCATTCAGTGGGAGAGTCATTGGCAACATAAAAAGTAGATGGAAGCTTGTACAAAAATGCTTGAAAATTAAATCTAGCAACCAGAAAATGATCGCATACAAGAATCGATGGGGGGATTTCACATGCATCTTTCAGGGAGAAATAAGACTACACTACTAAACAGTAAATAAAAGCAGTAAATATACGAAGAGCATAATCTAAATCTAACAGAATGGAAGGGCATTCAGGGGTGGTCCCCGATGGCCTTTGAGTGGTTGAGAGGAGGGGCGGCCAATGGAACTTAAGCCGGCCCTTGGAAAGAGGTTGGGGAGCTGATCCAGCTTCCTGGCATGGAGATGGTGGCCTCCATGGTGGTGCTCAACTCGTGGAGGTGGAGTGGAGATGGAAGCGGCTAGCCTAAGTGGAATGGATGCCAAGGAAGTGAATGGGTGCAAATGGCCACCCAAGGGATCTTTTTATAGACCTAAGGGAAGCTCCCTAGAGAATTATGGAATTCTCTAGAGAGGCCTATGGTGGGAGCTCGTGGGAGAGTGAGAGAGAGAGGGTGGATGGTGGTTTTTAGATCCACTAAATGTGGATCTAAAAATTGAATTGCTCTTGGTTGCTATTTTTGGCAACCAAGGCAACCACACATGGTAGAGAGTTCTAGAGAACTCTAGGCTAGATATTTTCGTGTGGATGGTGTGTGTGGGTGTGTGTGGGTCGAAACTTAGGTGGCTAGGTTGATTAGGTTGGGTTCTAGTGGGTTTAGGTCAAGGTAGGTCTCAAATTAGGGTTATAAACCCTAATTCACTAAGGTAAAGTGCAATTAAACTTAATACAAGTTTAATTGGGTGTGTGGAAACTTAATTGAGAGTAAAAAAACTCAATTAAGTCAGGTCTAGGTCAATTGGACTCTCACTGAGTCCAATTGGACAGTGTGTGCTGAGATCAGGGCTCAATTGGACTCAATGAGTCCAATTGAATAGGCTGATGGAATTTACTAAGATCCAAGTCAATTAGGTTTAGTGAGGGCCTAATTAGGTCCTTAGGGAGGTCTAGAGGTGATGTACTAGGGTTAGGGCACCTTAATTTAGGTTCCTATGGGGTTGGAATTGGGTTTAGGAACCTAGAGATCCAAGATCAAGGCTTAAATCTCAAAACAGGAATTGGAGAGCTGTATCAGACGTCTAATAATATAATCAGACATCTTATACTCAAAAATCAGAAGTCCAGACTTGTTGTCTGGACGTCCAATCAGAGTCAGGAAGGATTTCAGGTTCTGTTTTGGGTATTCTGCAGAAATTGGACATCTGACAATGTGTCTGGACGTCCAATAACACTGTAGAAGTGGGTTTGAAGTGTGCGGGAGTTGGCTAAGGGTCCTGGATGTCTTAAAACTTATTTGGATGTCCAGAGAAGGGTTGGAACTAGGGTTTTAGGGCTTCCTAGGGTGTTGTGACCTAATCTAAGGGTGGCTAATGCTTGGGGAAGTCTCTAGGCTATCCTAGAGCTAGGATGGGCCTAAGCTCTTCACATTTTACTGCTTTATTCCTACTTAATAGAATACCAAACTTTTAACCCCCTTACATTATTATTCCTACATCTAAACTAGGCCTTCTGCTCCAGCTCTGCTACAACTCCCGCTATTTCAGATCCAGCTTCAGATCCTGTTTCAGATCTGCTTATTGCCTGCAATCGACATAATATACTTAATCAGCACATTATAACATTATTTTATGCATAGTTAAAGTAAAGCAGTAAAGATTGAGATAATGCGTATGCATGCATGAATAATCCTAACTTATGCTAAGTCCTAGCCTAATTTTGGTCAATTAAGACCTATGATTGCTATGCAATCACCTTCGCAACCTCGTCTTCATCCATCAGAATGATAACCTTTGATTTTCTCTGTCGGAGGCTGTATGGTGATTTGCCCTTACCAATCTTTAACTGAGAGCCACCTTTACATTTAAGGCCTTCTTTCACCTTCACACCCTGTTCAGCCTTCAGAGATTCAATCTGCATGTCATGCCTCCCCTGTTCCTCAGTCTCCATGTCACCTGATAGTATATCCCCTGTCATTGTGGGCGTTGGTCCAACCATTCCCCCCCACCCGATTCCTCCTTTTCTTCATTCTGACCCTCCCACATCTCGCCCACATGGAGGTTCTTACGAGTTTCAACATTCAGGGAGACATCGCCATGAACCGTGCACAGTTCTTGCACAACCGCCTCCTCACCAGCTGCAAGTTCAGATGACTTAAGTTACTTTGCTACAGTGTCCCCCACCAAGAACCTCAGTCTCAGCATCCCGGAACTCCCACCACATCTCAGAATCAGATTCTCAAGTACAGAGTGTTGGTGCTAGAGCACCACGATCATTTGTTTTGATGATAACAAAACACGTGTTATTTAACATTTGCAATTTGAGTCCTAGATTTCAGGTCAATTGCAAATGTGGACGTGTTTAGACGGAGTTCGAGCTCACATCCAGGATGGATTGGAGGAGCTTGACGGAAAACAGAGGAGGTTCGCGGGGAGCGAAAGATTGAAGATGGAAGGAAATGAAGAATAGGATAGATTTCCTTCTTTTGTACTTGTTGTATTTTTCGTTTCTTTTGTTGCTCTTTATTTCCTTAGATATTTCATGTTAAAGAGCCTCAAAGAACCCTAACAGTAGTCCTAGGAACACCGGCACAACCCTAGGATACTTAGGTTTTCTGTAGAATACTTAGAAAACCAATATAGGGTTCAAATAGACTTTCCAGACGTCTGATAATGTATTTTAAGACGTCTGACTGTTGTTTCAGACGTCTGATAACTGTTAGGCTGGACATAGTTAGTTCTGTCTGATGAAATCAGACGTCCAGACCTTAGACCAGACGTCTTAGGAGACGTCTGATGACTTTGCCAGACGTCCAATTAGTGGACCGTTGGCTGGCTTCGCAAACACTCCAGATATGACCGTTAGAGCCTTATCAGACGTCCATAGGACTTTCCAGACGTCTGATAAATGACCGTTTTGCCTCGGCTGACCCAAAATCTCTTCTCAGAGATTTTCTAGCCGTTGCAACGTTTGGAAATCAATTCCCACAGTAAAAGTAGGTTTCCAGACGTCCAGACATAGTGCCAGACGTCCTGTATGTCGTCTGATGGACTTGCGTAAAAACCCTGTTTAGATCTGATCCAAGTCAGGGAGAGACCCGCCCAAAATCAGACGTCTGACCTTTTAATCAGACGTCTTATAGTGAACTTCCAGACATCTGATGCTAGAATTAGACATCTGATAAGCCTGTCAGAACAATGATTGTTCCTGATTTCGGGCTGATTCACTTGGGCTTTGCACCCAACGGCTATGGAAGCTTTTCCAAGCCTTCCAAAGCCTTCCTAAGGCCTCTATAAATAGAGGGGAGCCTTTACACACAAGATACACACCTAGAGAGACCAAGATACACAAGAAACAATTTGTATTACACTTTCCACTCTCTTGTGTCCTAGCTAGCTCTTGCTCTCCAAGCTCAAGCACCATTCTCTTGAGAGCATCAAGCTGTTGCGCACCCGCTCTCCCGCCGTAGTTCACGAGAGCGAAGTTGCGCCGTCGCGTGGCTCACGCACCGCGTCATCGTCGACGCACTCCTTGCAATGGGGAGTTTCCTAAATCCTGTAGAAGCTTAGGTTTATTACTTTGTTGGCTCTATAGGTTTGTTGTTTATTTTACCTTTGTCCTTTGGTTGGGTATTCGCTTTGCGAATTCCTGTCTCCTTCGTGGGACAAAATCCTTCTCGTGGAGAGAAGGGGTTGAGGAACGCTACCCTCGTACTTGTAGCGTGGTTGTACTGAGGTTGAATCACCCTCGTTTTAAAGTGATTCGTTTAGTGGATTTGATCAACTAGGTTGATCGGAAAATCCTAACTCGAGAGGGTTAGGTGGTGGTTTTCACCCGGTTTGGGTTTCCACCTAAAAACTTTTTGTGTACATTGTGTGATTGTCTTTTTGAGATTGCTTTATATTTCATTTGCGCATTTTTTACGTCACACTGATCTCACCCCTCCAAGTAGGGAAATCACACAGAGCCAGCTATAAATACATCAACCATCACATTTAGCAGGCGTCCGTCGCCCTCAAGCAATTTGATGACTGCATCTTCTGCCACTGATGCAAATCCTGAGATCATCGATGACACGACCTCCTTCGACCTCAGATGTAAAGGCAGTCCCTCAATTTCAAGTTTTCCCGATCTGGATCCCACTCTTTGGGGTGGCCTCTCCGTCAAGGCTCCATCAAATGGAGAAACCAGTCTCCAGATCACCGTGAAGCCCTCGTTGCATGACGTTTGAAATCGTAGCTTCTCAACATCCACCATATACAAGCCAAAGAGGACAAAACGTGTATTGGTCAGAAGCGAAACCTTCCAGGAGTTAGTCAAGAGGAATAGAGAGCTTACCAGGGTGCGAACTTTATCCTCCGTCAATCTTCCCACCAAAACCTCTCCGACCAGAGCTCCACACAAGGCTATCTCTGCCACTTTGATGTTCTCCATTGTAGGAACCTCTACATCAACCGTAAGACCCCCCAGTTTGCGCATGGATGGGGGTGGAAGTGGCCTCTGCACAGCCCTAAAATTCAAATTTCTGGAGCGTGGGAAAGGAAGTTCTTTCATCTGTCCCCCAAACCTCCTACACAAATCCCTTTTGTGACCAAATCCCCCGTGGCCCAAGCACACCACAGGAGATCGGCAAGTGGTCGCCATATGTCCCTGTCGTCTACAGCGAAAGCATACGGACTTGCCAGGCACCCTTGTTCCCCGTCTGTCAGACCACCTTGCCTCCGAACCCCTTTTGCCATAAGCATCCGACTCCCTTCGCTCCTTCTGCCTCTAAACCCTCAACCTCCAAGTATGCCATCCTTCATCATCCCTACTACCACCAGCTGTTGTCCCTAAATCGCCCACCATCGCTCGCATCGCCCACGAGTTCCTTCTGTCTACGCCACCTCCAAGAGCTAGGTTTGTTTTAATGCATAAAAATGATGATAAACTGGTGTTTATCATAAACCCAATCGCAGAAAGATAGCATCCCATTTTGGTTGACTACCAGAGGCTTCCAGACATTACTCAACATTTCGAAATCGATCAATCTCGAATGGAGCAAGTGGATGCTATCAGAGAGCAGTTAGCCAATTTCGATTTACAAATTATTATAAATCATTCTAGGCTATGGACCAACTGCCCCATCAGAATGACTTTGTAATTAAGTAGTTTACTTAGGCTTCAGCGGGTGCTTGTCTTGGGGCCCTGGACTGTTTTTATCGATTAGACTTAGGTCTACGGAATGTAAATATCATTACAATGCGGATACAGACTGGGCAGCATCTGTCGATGATAGGAGATCTAGTATAGGTTATGTGGTTTTTCTGGGGCTACCCATTATTTGGAGAAGCAAAAAGCAGAATGTTTGTGCAAGATCAAGTGCAGAGCCAAAATACAGAGGCATCTGGGATCACAGAAATGCTTTGGGTGAAGAGTTCGCAGACATGGATCTTCTGATATGCCTATTAAGCTCGATTGTGATAATCAAGCTACTATCAATTTGGAATCCAGTTATTCACACATGATAGAACCAAGCATATAGAGTGAGATTCGTACTTCATACGAGAGAAGCTCTGGGAAGTCAAGGACCCTTATCTTTGACTTGCAGATTGCCGATATCTTCACCAAAGGTATTTTCTTGCTACAACACAATTTGAGTCAAATGTTGGCAAGTTGGGTTTGATATCCTTGCCCAGGGGGAGTGTTGAGTTCTCTTGTAAACTGATGGATTTACCCTTGGGACGGATCCATATAACCCGAGAGACTATCTATTCCCCTCATTTATTTGTTTATAAAGACAATCCCTAGCCTCCATTGAGAGAGGAGGTCTAGGACCTGTGACCCTCCCATCAAGGAGGCATGTCAATCTCGTGTCCATGTGTGATTGATTTCTCTATTCTTTTTTATTTCATTTCTACTTTCCAGAACACCACCCTACACATCATCAGATCCAATTTTTGTGCTAAAGGTATGATTCAAGTTGACCTGATCGACCACCCACCCAACGACCGAGTATACTAGTGGAAATTGAAAAAGCACTCTTGTGTTCTTCATGCACAAGTGCATTCTAATTAGGTGTTTCACTAAGCAAGAAGGCAAGATAGGAAGGGGTAGAGGAAGGAAGGGGTGGACATACACAAGATATCAACAATCAGTGTTTTGTTTGATGTGAGCTTCATTTTCCATTGAATTTCTAGCTTGACTTGGGGAACTTGACTTCCTTGACTTGAAGTCGAAGGGAGTAATATATGCCAATATTAGATCTAATCTGGTGAATAATATAGGCGTGAGTGAGGTGGGTGGGTGAATAGTGCTTTTACTACCAGAACAAAGGTGCGAATGGAGAGAAAGGTGCAACACGAAGCAAAGTGTAGTGAAGCAAAATCAAGAAAACTTGCATCTCGTACTTCCGGCAAGGCTGATCTTTTGGCCTATTATTGAGAAAGGGAAGAAGAGTACACGTGTGGCCCACCCCTAAGGAAAAGCCTACTCTTGCTACTCACTCAGTGCCTCTCCGTATTTGAGTAAAGCTCTACCGTTCTCCACTTCTGGGTAGTGTTTAGGGGACTTTGCTCTTTACAAAGCATACCCATACTCGTTCATTCACTTGCTTTGATGGAGTTTGGTTGCTGGGACAGAAACGAAGAAGGAGGGGAGTTGGGGTTCGGGAAGGAGGCTGATGAGGTATCCGCAAGTGCAAGCGTTGACCCCTTGCTCTCGTTAAATGAAAGAAGACGAGGCTGGCTAAACATAAATAAATGCATCAGAGAGGAGGCGAGGTTTAGAGCCAGAAGAGCTAAATCTAGTTGAGTAGAGTTCCCTGATAAAGAAAGTAAGCAACTTCTACTACTACAAATAGGGACTAGTCGACCTTCGTAAGAATCCACCCTATCTTCAGGGAAGGGGAGAGTGGCCGAGTAGTTAAAAGCTACAGACTGTAAATCTATTGAAGGTTTTCTACATAGGTTCGAATCCTGCCTCTCCCACTTTTCTCCAACTCCCAAGAAGAGAAAGGATGCATTCATTAGTGCCAACTCAATTATTGCACCACTATCAAAAAATTGAGTGAAGCTCTTTCCCTTTCGTGGTCGTGTTATTTACGAAGTGAAATTGTCTCGTATGTGGAGTAGAGAGGTTTTCAAACTCCCCCTTCTCTCTCCTAATCTGATTCCCCATCCCTCTTCCATTTGCACCCAATGAGCATCTGAACTAATCCGTGTCGCCTTTGATGGTAGTTCGGCTTAGGGGATCTTCAGCATTCCTACATGCATGCGCATGCCAGGGTTCGGGATGAAGCTGACGCCTACCAACATACGATAAGTGAAGGACAAAAGTATGTCACGCTTGGAGGAATGAGGACTGGGGGGGTGGGCCCAACCCTTTGGTATTGCAGGATGGGTGTCGAAACTCAGGAATGCGACCTTACCACATGATCGAGGATTGCAGAGGTGGAAAAAAAGCTCAGGATGGATCACGAAGTCTTTGTGCGAGCCGTATGCGGTGAGAGTCACACGTACGGTAACGTGGGGGGTTCGTGTCTATACGTGTTTTGTGGTGGTTGGGCCTACCCACCCTATTTGTTCCATGACCTATGGGTCTCCTGGAGCTACCCACTTTGATCAATTAGCTAAGATTTTGACCGGATATGAAATCACTAGTGCTCAATCGAGTGGTATTTTGATGGTGATTCTATCTATTGCTGTGGGATCCCTAGTCAAGATCACTGAAGTTCCTCTTCAGGCAGCCAAACTTTAGGGTAGTACAGACGGTCGCCTATAGATGTACGAGTAGGATGGGTGGTACCACTCAGATTGCAGCCAATCTTCCTAACTGCACGTGGGCCAGGCTTAGAGAACGTGAAACTAATCACTACCTCGTAAGGGCAAAGAGACCATAGCATGTTACACAAAAGCGCCGCTTTATATGGACTGTTATCACATAGCTACCTGACTAGAAGAGCCACTCACTCTGTAGTGTTGTCACACAAGATAAGCACTCCACCTAGCTGCTAGCTGGGAGAATCGAATTCCTCTTTCGATCAACTGTCCACCCAGCCGACTTGCAAAAAACACAGTGGAATCACGTAAGACACACAGCTGATGTGCTTCCTGCCCAAGAGGAAAGAAAGAAAAGCATGAAGAGGGGGATGTTTGCAACATGGGAGCTAATTACCCAAGAAATCCCTAGGAAAATCAAAAGATATCTAAGTAATGAAAACTATTGGAAGTTGTATTGGCCAGATCCGACGGGTTCCCATCCCCCCAAAGAACAACTGCCTGGAAGTTTGAGGACCTTTAGTACCAAACCCCACCCCCGAACTGGCAGCCTTCACGCCAATCTACAACTACCCTTGTCCCTTTACTACTAAACCATTCAGCCTACTTCATCTGGTTGGAATTAATAGAAAGAATTTGAGGCAAATCCCAAGCCCCCTCTAAGTAAGCTCGAAAGGGAATGCACTTCATTTTCGGGTTGATGGATGGTGATATTCAAATGATCCCCTCGACACCTTCCTTTGGTTTCCCCCATATATACCCTAGGAACCTTTCATCTCCTCCCTTTTATGGTAATATCGACGGGCCTCCCCTTGGACGCCGGCGTGGGAGGTACATCAGGTCCTTTTTTCAGTGCAACATAGGAAAGCACCCTCTTTTTGTCATCCCATGATGCTTCTCGAAGGCTGCTTTTTGTATTGAACGCATGGCAGTCACCAGTACCATCATGTTTTCTCCCTTGTGACAACCACCTTGGTGTGGTAAGTTCCAGGGTCCAAAAAGGCTCGACGAAGGGAGGGACTATTTCTTTTTCATCGAAGATGAAGAAGGTGCGTGTCGGAGGTGGGAGTCTGCAAGTCGAATGTGTGAGCTGTAGCTGCGAGTCTTGGAGTATCCCGTGGAGGACGAAGATGAGCTTCGTGGAGCTTAGGGCACCTACCCTTTTGTTAATCGTAGCACATCTCTGAGTAGCTCAATAGCTCACTCATTCATGCTGAGATTGGTGGATATATGCATATCTTAGATCTAAACAAGCATTAATGAGTTATGAGTCTATATTAGATGTGTGAAGTGAAATGGAGGGAACCGGAGTGCAACGAGCAAACAACCTCGTCTATGCCCTGACATAGATTCGCACCAACGCATATATGACTTTGGCGCTGAACTCATACTGTAAAGGGAAAGAGAAAGAGAGCTAAAGCAAACCAGCTATGAAAACTACCTGAGGGCACCCTTTTATTAGAAAGAATTCCAGCTTGGCCCAGGAAAGCACTGGCAACAAAAGAAAGGAAGTGGTCCATGTAGCTGCTACGCCCACCCACTGAGCAGTAGGTTCAGCATCTACTACTACAAAAGAAAAGAGAATCCACTGAAAATAACCATGCCTCCTCCTGACAACATGTGTAATGGCAGTTCCGAGAGCGAACCCTTTTGGATATATAATCCAAGTCGAGAGTGGAGTTACGAAAATAGCCATCTGATGGAAAACCACTTTCACATTCGGTTCAGAGAGAACTTTTTTCGTTTCATTGATTGATCGACGACGACTTACTACACTACACTGGCCCTTTGTGTGAATGACCTAGCAACATATTCACAACTTGTGGGGCTTAACCCGTACCATCTCTAGAGCCCCAAGGAAACCCCCCCAACAACCCTAGGCTGCCAAGCCCCAGCATTTTGACTCATTATATGTGGGCACCAGATATCTATGAGGGTTCACCCACCCCAGTGACAACATTCTTTTCTATTGTGCCTAAAATCTCTATTTTTGCAAATATGTTACATCATTTTATTGTTGGTTCCCCTGTCGGTACACTACAACAAATCCTCTTTTTCTGCTGCATTGCTTCTATGATCTTAGGAGCATTGGCCGCCATGGCCCAAATGAAAGTAAAAAGATTTCTAGCTTATAGTTCAATTGGGCATGTGGGTTATATTTGTATTGGTTTCTCATGTGGAACCATAGAAGGAATTCAATCACTTCTCCTTGGTAGTTTTATTTATGTATTAATGACAATAAATGCATTCGCCATAGTTCCAGCATTACGGCAATCTCGTGTCAAATATATAGTAGATTTGGGCATTCTAACCAAAACGAATCCTATTTTGGCCCTGACCTTCTCCATTACAAAGTTCTCATAAGCAGGAATACCCCCATTATCCGACTTTTTTGGCAAATTTTATTTGTTATTCGCCACTTTGGGTTGTGGGGCTTACTTCCTAGCCTTATTGGGAGTAATGACTAGTGTAATAGGTTGCTTTTATTATATATGCTTAGTGAAAAGAATGTTTTCTGATAGACCTAGGACATGGATTCTATATGAACCAATGGATCATAACAAGTCTTACTAGCAATTACTTCCTCTTTCATGATTTTTCTTCTTTTTATATCCCTCTTCTTTGTTTGATCTGACTCATCGAATGGCACTCAGTTTATATCTATAAGGATCATTGCCAACGTTCAAAGAAAGGGCCTTAAAAAGAGGCGAGATAGGAGGGACATGCCCGGCGTGACTGACAAACCTTGTCTTCCTTTTTGCTCCGCAAGCTTCTCTTAATAGCGGACAGGACCCGAAGGCCTATTTCTGGATTGAAAAAGGGGGAAACTGAATGGAAGAATGGTTTAGGTATCATAGGGTCATGCAATCCATTCTTCATTCATAAGTGGTGCAGGGTGTAGTGCATACTCCTTTACTTTAAGAGCAAGCATCTCTTGTCAATCGATTTCTGCCTCGTTACGACTGTTGCCTCCACTCATTCCTGTAGTGTGAGTTGCATGAGCGAGTCGTAGGATACAAAGATGAGCATAACTCATTCTGCTATTGCTTCACTTCGTAGGAGATTGCAAGTCATATGTTAAGGAGATGCACAGGTAGTTGAGTTAGCTCATTACGCTATCGCTTCACCTTGCTTGTTCCATTGCACTTCGCAACCTCGAAACATCCGTGGGAAGAGGAATTGCGATGAGCCTCCCCAAAAGAGTAGGATCGATGATCTGGTGTCGAACAAGAAAGTAGGTGTCACTATTGAGTAATGCTGTTGGTAAAGAACTTCTCTACCCAATGAATCAAGATGCTAGACGTGCAGGTGAAATTGATCAGAACCTTTTCAATCAATGTGAACTTGATAGTAGTGGTTTGAGGGCCTTCAGACATGCTACATTGGATCGTCTCTTCCTTTCTTTCCTTTTCGAGTGCATCAGGTAGGCTAGTGCTGGGACCGTCATTCAAAGATGTTTTTGATCGACCAGATGAAATACCTTTTTAGGTGGCATGAAGAGCGAAACAACCAAAACTGGGTTGGCAAGAGATCCAACTACTCATTTGAAAGTAAGAAAATATTGACATTGCTCCAAGAGTGATATATGCATATAGTAGCTCAATAATGCATTATATCAATTATAGGCTTATATGAGATTACTATGAAATTATTCAATAGCTTAGAACATTATACTGAAGCTGAATATTCATTATAATAAATCAACGATCTGCTTCCTACTCTTTCTTCTCTTTCATCTGTGGAGCTATCTTCATAATTGGAAACTACGAGAAGATGGTGGTTTCTACATTCGATGGATTGGTATCGTTCTGAAGGGGAGATTTCTCTATCAAAATATACAAAATCACTATAACCATCTCTAACAACACAAGTGCTTTTTTTCATTGAAAGAATGGGAAGTCCATTATTCCGAACCGAGCTTACAAGTCAAGTGAACGAGATATAGAGATGGTGACTTAAGTTGCAATTGCCATTTTTAGGGAATTCCAAGATCATGGTGGATCCACAATGATCTTGGAATAGCAAAGTTCAAAGATCTAGTGCAATAAGGTTGATAGCTAAATAGACCATTGATGATACTTCCAGATCATGAACTATTATAGGAGATGGATTAAGAAATTCGAAGGTGAACAAGATGAGGAACTACTCTAGTGCTGCTATGGCTCCATTGAGAGTCTTCTTGGTTTTGGAAGTGAGATTGATGCGCATCGCATCCCCTCGCACCAGCTCTTGCTAGATAGTGGGTAAGCTGGCATACTGTCGAAGAGAAAGAAATCTTCTGAGTAGTAGCGAAGGATCGGGGCTTTCTGATTGGATTGAAAGATAGGTCCTTCAGGTTTGCGCAATGCGGGGGAGAGCGTCGATGCCACCCTAAGAATCTCAGCATTCATATCAGGTTGGTCGGACAAAGAAAATTATTTTCTCTCCAAATGGACTACCACTCAGTAAGGAGTAGTATGGTCCAACCCTTGGGCAAAAGTGATAGAACTAGCTCCCCGTGACTCATTACTACATCACGGGGGCTCGAAGTCTAGCCGCCGATACCATAGCTATTTACTATTCATAGTAGGGTATTTACCTCTCGATATTGTTCTATATAAAGTGGGTCTCTCTCTACATTGACTTCAGAAAATGTTGACCAACAAGACTATTTTTTCTATCAAATGAAAGAAGACCGAAGGCCTAATGCAAGTCCATTTTCGTTAGGGGGAAAGAAAGGAGTGGGCTCTTCCCATCCAAGAGATCGAGTGATTCCCAGAAGGTTTGCCAGAGCACATTTATTGTAGGCATTGGGCTAATCTTTCTGGTATTAAGGGGCGAGAAACTACTCAGCAATGAGTCAGCAAGTCTACAGTGCAAGCGAGTCGTATGTGTTGGTAGTTGACTAGCATAACTCACTCGTTCTACTACAAAAAAGCTTCACCTCATACACTTCTACAGATAGGAGCAAGCTAGCTTTCATAAAGAGGGCATGAGGTTAGGGAATGGATTCAGTTTATATTATTTCAATCCATATTATATACCCCAAACCTGTATTAATATCCTCTCCCCCAGGGAACTTCAAGTTAAGTTCAATCTATGATATTCATAACACAAGCAATCGGGTTTTCATACTTAGGTTAGTTGTTCCTGAGTGCGATTTGGAAAGGACAATCATCTTGTGAAAGAAAGAGTGGAGACTTTACAAATTCACAAATATTCTGATTATGCATATGCATATGCCACCGGCTGATGGGACTCGGTTGTTCAGGCAGATCCTCGAGGGAATGAGGTTATATAGCCTTTATTTGACTTGAACGGAGAAATCAACACTGAATGACTAGGTGGTTGATGTGACAATCCAAGTCCAAGTACAAGCATTAAGGTTAGGCCTCCCCATTTGCTGTTCCGGAGTGTGCGGCATATTTTATTAAGTCAAATTCCAGGTATCTGAGTTTAGCAGGGAAGCTCGACGGGAAGTCAGTTAGTTAGGTTTCAGGAAGCAGGGAATCTAGGTCAACAGCTTAAGTTGATGATTCCCCGGCTTGGGAGGAGCCTGATATGTGCAGGAGATAGGATGTAGGACTACACTGCCCCTTAAGGGGTAGTAAGGAGACGGACGATCTTTATGTTTCTCTCAGGGCAACAGTTTATTGAATAGTTTGCGGGGAACGAATGAAGTTGGGTAAAGATCTCGAGCCGAGAAGCACCTGACAAGTAGTCATTATTAGCTCTAAGGCAAGGATAATCATCAGTGAAGAGCTTTCTCGCTCACCTGGGCATTAGTAAAGTTAGGCCAATTAGTGGAGTCATATTTTTGCCACCCTTCTGAGAAATTCTAATTCTGAGAACAAGCGGGGTGGAAGACAAATGAATTCTTTGATTCCAACAATCCTACTCGAACCCCTCCAACGGGGGGAAGTGATCTTTGGTGAACAATTCTTTTCTTCGCATGAGGTTTATAAGTAGTAGAGTGAAGAACCTCAACCTCCATGAGTGGTTACGGTGGGTGGGGATTTGAATGAAGAAGCCACGGGTATGGATATGGACATACTCCTAAGTTCTAATCTTTCCTGGAAGAATCAAGGCTTTTCACACTTGTACCTCATCCCGCTAATAGATAGCTTAGCGGCCAGATAGTCATTGTGTTAGTGTTTCCTGGGTAAATCTGCATCAAAGTATAATTCTGGGGAATTACCATAACAAAGGGTAGTAATGAGGGGACCCAACCGGGGCAGAAAGAAGATTCCTTGAATCAAGGGATGCATTGGGGTGCTGCCTTACTACACCGAGTTCACCAAATTCCTAGTTGGAGAAAGGGATAATGAAGAAGTAATCCCAGGGGAAGAGTGGAATAAGTAATAATATAAGTAGTAATCCAAGAAGAGAAGATAAGTCAGAACCTGGGAGAATGAATAAGGAATCTAAGAAGAGAAATTGACCTATCTATTCAGAATCGATTCCCACTGGGGCTTTGCTTTACTTATTACTTGATTTCACCCAGGCAGAATCAATCAGAGAATGATTATTTACTCGCCCCTACTACTAGAAAGCTTCCATCTATCTATTCATGTTTCGGGAATTCAATGCATATTATATATAAAGAGAGGATGAAGTGGCACTAAGCGGACTTTAGTATTCAAGGGTGACCCTTAATTGACACCTTCCCACCCCACAATTCTTTTCTAAGTAGATTGATTGAGTATTAGGCATTTCAGGTTAAGGGTGACCCTTGAAGTAATGTACACCTTCCCACCTTAACTTACCACACCGGTCAGGTAAATATAAGAACCACTCATTCTTTATATAATATACGTCCTTACCATAAGGGTCAGGAATATTACCTCTTTAGAATAGATCCTCCGCTCCCCAATTTATTGAGTCTGTTGTATGAAATATCGTGACCCAAAAGCTTTCCTTTTTGAGCGAGGGATTGCTAAATACATTTGATTTGATGGACTAACTACCCAGAATCAGCCTACTTTCTATAGTCGGGTGAAGTATGGGTGTTTCTAATGAGATTAGGAAGTTTACCTGCTCTTCTCCGGGGCCACTGAGAGACATAGCATATTGGGAGAATGGCATTGTGTCAACTAATGAGTAATTTCCTTTCCTATTCGAATGGCATGGATGAGTAAAGTAGTGCTTAACCTAGCTTTGCAGGGTTTGGAGGAAACAAGTGAATGGGAGTTCGCAGGTTAGTATTCAGGGAAGTCAAGAATATAGTAATTTCCTGGTGAATGATTGGATTCAAATAAAGCTTTGTTTAACCCCTATTCAATAGATTATTAATATATTCTTACTGAATTGACTTGTGAATTATAAGCATATAAGAATAGTGGAATGAATATGAAAATAGTTTTCATTGTAAAAAAAAGAGAGAATTCCTTTATTGTGCTCAAAGTAGGAGAATTTTTTTGGCTGGAAGAAAAAATGAGAGAGGAAGAGAGGGTGGATGGAGTCGGGCGGTAGGAGATGGCGGCATGGAAGCGGCTAGGGCTGAGGATGGGGGTGACTGGAAGACATGGAGGTCGAGGAACTGGAGGGGAAGGGAGAGGGTTTGGTAGGAGCGTGTTGGTAGGACGATCAATAACTACCCAAGAAGGCCTTGGAGGAAAGCTAATGGCGACGTCTTGTGCTTCAGATGTCAACAAAGGGGGCACTTGGCTACGATCTACAGAAACCCTCTAATTTGCCTAGCATGCAAGCGTGAAGGACACAAACGTGACTCCTGCCCTAGGCTGAAGCCTCCACATACAAAGATGGCCTCTCTGTGCCCCGGCTGGGTAACGATGAAGGAGCCCCGACTGCCACCGCTGTTGGCGCTTGGTAGACATTCAATTGAAGTGGAGATCCTGCTATCTGAGAAGATCTCTTCGGCGGAGATCATGTTGAGGGGTGCTCTGATTGGTGAGATTATGGCAAGCAAACCCTCATTCGAAAGATTTCAAAATCTGGTATATTCCCTACAACCTTTGTCTATGGGCTGGAAGGTTGCAATGCTGTCTCAATCTCGCTTTCTAGTCTTTGGTTTGGGGATGATGGATGTGGAAAGGTTGAGATTTAGATCGAGTTTTTTTGAAGATATTAATGTGGTCTGGAGAATGGTGTCCCCCTTCGACGAGGCTCTCCCTGATCGACCTCCTCAAAGAATGGTTTCTAGGAGGGTGATTCTTGAGATCAAAGGATTGCCATTGCACTTAATATCTAAGGGAGTTGTTGCCAAGATGGTTGCAGGCTTTGCTTCCATCTATGAAGGATATGAAGTCATGATTGAAGAAGGGGACATCCGATCACTTAGAATTGAGGCTGATGTCTTCAAGTCTGGCTCGATTCCTGACAGGGTTACGATCAGATGTGGGGGCTCCTCATGGCTTATTCACCTAGCAATGGCTGGACAAGTGTCTATGCATCCAGAGCATGAGCAGGTTAAGACATCTGTGGCTAGCTCTGATGAGATGCAACAAGATGAAAGGGTGGGCCGCATTTCACTAGATGAAGCCCCTGAGTCCAAAAAGAGGAAGGACTGTCATCAGGGCTATGTAGAGAAAGACTTGATGCATATGGAAGATGTTAGTGCCTTAGGAGGTTGCAGCCAAGTCTTGGTAGCCAAAGGTGTTGGTTCTTTGGATGATGCTGAAGATTTTGAGGAAGGCTCAGAGGTTTCTAGCAGTAAAGATGAGGGGAAGATAGGCATGGAAATTATGCTCACAGTGACAGCAGAGCCCTCAAGGAGGTGAATCAGGTGCAGTTCAATGCCCCAGCTGATCTGAAATTTGGTTGTGGATCTAATCAGAAAAGGGGGGTGGGTCGATCCCCTTACATGCTCAGAAGGAGAAGGAAGGAGAACCTGACCCCCATTGTGGAGTAGACCATTGCAAATTCGATCATGGTTGAGTATGTGGGTAGTTTGGCTCAAGGGGATCAACTAGGCAAGGAATGAGAGTGTTAACATGGAATGTGCGTGGGTTGCGCAATAAGGTAAGAAGGGCTTCCTTATGTAGATACCTTTCTAAATGGGAAATTGATTATGCTCCCATCCAAGAGACACATGTGGAGGAGGAGAATGGTCAGGTATGGGACTTTTTTAGGCAGTCTGGACATGCAGATGTTGTAGTGAAGGGTGTAGTCGAAAGGTCTGGTGGAATGGCAATTTGGTGGAGAAAATCCTATCTCATGGTAACTGAAGTCTTTCATGATAGGCATGTGCTTACTTGCAGATGCCAATCCCCTCAAGGAGACTTGGAATGGTATGTCTTGTGCATTTATGGCCCATGTGCTACTGCAGAAAGGGCAGGCCTATGGGAGGAATTATCTGCAGTGCATCAAAGGGTGCATGAGGTACCTTGGCTTATAGGAGGTGACTTCAATTGTCACCTATCAAGCGAGGATAGACCTGGGGGTAGGGTGGATAGTTCAATGGCTGGCTTCCAGGTGGCTGTGTAGAGTCTGGGTGTCACAGAGTATCCTATCAGTGGAGTTGAATTCACTTGAAGAAATGGCAGTGGACAGTCATCTAGGTTGGATAGATTCTTTGGCAGTCCAAGCCTACTGGTGAGGCATCAATTATCGACAGTTATGAGCCTTGATAGGCCCTTTTCTGACTACACTCCACTAGTGTGGGACAGTGGGACAAATTCTAACATTGGGTCATATTTCAAACTCAAGAAGTCCTAGTTTAGGGAGGAGGGCTTTGTGCACATGGTAACTCATTGGTGGCAGAACAAGGTAGTGCAAGGATCTGCTACACAACAGCTAGCTTCAAAGCTGACAGGTCTGTGCTCCATGTTGAAAGAATATGGACAGGAAGTGGCACTGATCAGGGAACAAAGGAGGGTGGAGGCATTGGTAGTGATCAGAGAGCAGGACTTGAAGGAGTGCAGGTAGCCTTTGAGTCCTCAAGAAGAGCTGCAAAGACAGTAGATGCAGTCAGCAGTTGGGGAGGAAGATCTGAAAAAAGAAGTGGACTGGCGTGAAAGATCTAGACAACTGTGGCTCAAAGAAGGTGATGCTAACATGAAGTTTTTTCATCTCGCGGCCAGTGCTAGGAGAAGATTCAATCTAATCTCATCAATTAAAGTGGGTGAGAGAATTATTACTTCTATTAATGAAATCAGAAGTGAAGCCAACAAGTATTTCAAAGAACTTGCCAAGACTACACCAAGGGGCTCTTGGAGGATGGCATCGGCTGATTTCCCAAGTGTCAATAGTGATCAGAGGGCCATGCTAGTTGCTCCTATTTCTGAACAAGAAACATTGAAAGCAATAAAAGACTTAAATAATGAGGGGGCTTCGGGACCGGATGGGATTTAGGTATTCTACAAAGAAATGTGGAGTGCTATCAAAATGGATGTAATGAGGTTATTCATGAATTTGGATCGGGCAACTCTGGGTTTGAGATATTGAATAAGTCCTATTTGTTCCTGTTACCAAAAAAATCAAGTGCAGAGAATTCTCTGATTATAGACCCATTGCCTTATCAAATTCTATTTATCTTATTATCAGTAAGATTATAGCCAACAAAATGCGGGAGGTACTAAAGGATTTGATAATGCCAGTCCAGTCTACCTTTCTTCCTGGGAGGTCACTACAGGAATCCTTCGTTATGGCACACAAGATGGTAATGGGATGGCACAGGCAAAAGACCAAGGCCTTTCTATGGAAAGTCAATTTCTCCAAAGCTTATGATTTAGTCTCCTAGCCATATCTGTGGGAAATCCTCAAAAGGAGAAAATTTCCACCCCAGTTGATACAATGGGTAAATAGGTGTATCATGATTGCCTCCTTTTCCCCATCGATAAATGGGAAACCATGCCGAACATGGATCCAACCCCAATGTGGGGTTAGGCAAGGGTGCCCACTTGCTCCTTTGATATTTAATCTTGCAATGTATACATTGGCAAGATATGCATGCAAACTAGCAGCTGATGGACTAATAAGGGGGTGTTCAATGTCTAATAACAAGGCCTTACTCCCATTCTCCAATATGCAAATGACACTGCTTTTTTTGGGAAGAGGGAAGCGCAAGTGCTATTTTATATGGTAAAGATTTTTGGTGAGATTTCTGTTCTTAGACTTAATGGAAACAAATCTTCCTTGGTCTATTTTGGTATGAATGGAATCATCCAGAATGACATTTCTACCATCTTGGGTACGCCTGTGGTCACACTACCTGTCAAATATCTGGGGTTGCCTCTGAAGTGCACTAAACTGAAGAAAGCAGACTGGTCCTTCATATATGAAAAGGTGGCTACGAAATTAGAGGGTTGGAGTAGTCGCTACCTATAAAAAGGTGGGAGGTATTTTTTACTGAACTCAGTCATTACATCGATTCCAATTTTTTTCTTTTCTGTTCTTAGAGCCCCAAAATCTATTTGGAAAAAACTTGATGTGATGCGCAAAAGATTCTTCTGGAAAGGGGCCTCTCACCAAGGGGCTTTCCTCCAACCAATAAAATGGGATTCGATCTGTAGGCCAAAAAAGATTAGCAGCATGGGTATTAGCTCCCTCAAAGAATTTAATGATGCTCTGTTGTTGAAGTGGGCTGTTCGACTGTTGCAAGGGGAAAAAAAATGCGGACAGAGATTGTTCAGGATAGCTATGGGCCTGCCAATGATGAGAAGAATTGCTTAAATCCCCACAAACCCTCTCCTTTTTGGTCATCTGTGATGCGTGCCTTGGCAGATAATTGGATTTTGTTCAAATCTATTTTAGGTGATTGGAAAAGCTTCAAATTCTAGCTGGAGAATTGGTTGCCTGGGGGGGTGATTAAAGACAGGTACCCTCTTACTTTCATAGCTGCTTCAGATAAGAATGCTGTGGTTTCTGATTATTGGGATGTGGCTTCTAAAAAGTGGTCTTTGAACAATGCAATATGGAATAACCACGAAACAAGAACACGAGTAGAAAACGAGTGCCTCATGCAAGAACTTGCTGCCTTCAAACCCACACCTGATGAATATGACACATACAAGTGGGAGGGTAAGTTTTCTTCACCGGCTGCCTATGACAAGCTGGTTAACTCACCTAGGATGGCAGAAGTTGATGAGGTGGGAAAAAATTATGGAAATTGAAGGTACCACTGAAGGTACAAATTTTTTTGTGGTTATGCAGAAGGGATGGTTTGATTACTAGAGATCTGAGGCACAGGAGAATGGGAGCTCCTATCTAGTTCTGCCATTTATGTTGGATGCATAATGATTCCAGCACTCATATTTTTTCTTCATGTGTGATCACAGATTATATCTGGAGGAGAGTTTGTAGAGATTCTCTTCCCACATGGGAGAATCTTTGGAGTTCTCTTGTGAGGGTGAATAAGCCATGTTTATCTATGGTGGCTGTTTTATGGTCTATCTGGAGGGCTAGGAATGAGTGTGTTTTTCAGGAGAGTCCAGTGAATGTGGATAAGATTGTCAATAGCTGCTTGAATCTCATACAACAATGGGGTTGAACCATGTAATTGTTTCATTAGTCTTTATTAATAAAAGCTCTCCTGGTTTGCTATCGGTGATTCGATAGCATTCCTTTCCTTCTCAAAAAAAAATTGTAAAAAGAGATGAAAGCTTTTTTCTATGTATTATATCCAATTACCGAGAATAGATAGATTGCTGACTCGCTAAAACTCGTTCTACTACAAAAAGCTGCACTTCGTCGCACTGCACTTCACTCATATGACTCGCATGCACCGAAGACTTTCTCCTAGAAGAACTCGTTCACTCTGTATTAATTAACTCATTACATTAGGAATAGAGATTCACTAAGGATGAATCAAACAAGAACAACAACAAGAACACAATATTGATTGAATGGAAAGAAAGGAATAATCTAATAGGTATTGAATGTTTCATTCGTGCTACCCGACTAGGGCAGCACTCACTCCACTCTGTCTACTACTACTAACTAAGACATTATAGTTATCTAGCCATCACACTCCTATACTGGGGGAGAACCCCCATACCCCACTTAGTATTATTAGTGAATACAAGAAGATATTTGGGATTGACCGTTTCACTCATGATACCCAACTAGGGCATCACTCGTTCCACTCCATTGTAAAGCATATTCTTGATTAAGTAGTATATTAGTATAAGGTATATTGAATGTTTCACTCATGGTAACTTGAAGGTCCACTCGTTCCACTCTGTTGTTATGTTAACTAAGATATATCTATAATAAAGATAGTAACAATTGTAGTGAGCGTTGAACTCATGCTCGACCTTCAGGGTCTCGTCTTTACCCCACTCATTCCACTCCTTACTTCACTCATCTTTTCTTACTTCACTCATAAGGAATGGAATAACTATGAACTTAGGACTCAGAACAAGAACAAGGTATATTTGATTACCAAGATTTCCCCTGGGTGAATATATTATTGATTCAATCTATTCTGAATATATTATTACTTAATTGACTTATGAATTATAAGCTGATAATAATAATCGAATGAATCTTCCTGGGAAAGATGAACCGGGGTGTGACAGAAGTGGAGTATATTATTTATCACTCATCCCTCCCTCGACTACTCATCCTCATTTAGAATATCACAAAGAGATTGATCAAACAGAGATTTAGCAACTAAAAGAAGGATCAATTCCTTTTCTGGTTCCAGAAGAAATCGAAGAATTGATTGGGAATCCTACAAGATCCATTCGTTCTTTTTTCTCTTACAAATGGTCAGAACATCATCTGGGGTCGAATCCTACGGCACTAGAGATAATACATTTTAGAAGAAAAAAAAAGATGTTTCTTTTGTCCCTTTTAGGCGGCGATCAGAATAAATGGTGGATCTATTCAAGATCATTTGGTATTTACAACATACCATCTCAATTCATCTTATTTCATCAGATCGGGGATATGATATGGTTCCTCAGGAGGAAACGAGTATACAGAGTTCCAATACCTTCTGGGACCGAAATCGATTTTTGGGTTTCTTTCATTTATTCAATGATCGGAACAAAGGGGGATACATGTTAAGGCACGATTTGGAATCAAAAGAGAGATTTCTAGAAATGGCAGATCGATTCACTCTATCAATAACCGAGCCGGATCTGGTGTATCATAGGGGATTCGTCTTTTGAATGGACGGATTGGATCCAAACCAATTCTAAAATGGGGTATTCCACTCTAGAGACGAATCATAAAAGAAATCTTTATTGATTCTACCCCCTCTTTTGATTTCTCGAACTGAGAGATTCATGAATTGGGATCCTGATGCATATTGATACAAATGGTCCAATAGGAGCAAGAATTTCCAGTAACATTTCGAACATTTCATTTCCGAGCAAAAGACCCATTTTCAAGGAGTGTTCAATCGATTACGTAAGATAAATCCAAATTCGATGGATTGGTTTGAACTCTTCTATATAGAAGAGTTACCTGGCTTTGTCTCTTCATTTCTTTTTCATGGAGGCATTTCCTTTCTTTTTGTCCAAGTCACTTCGCCTACTCATAAGTCCAAGTCACTTTTTTTCTTTGTGAGTATTAGGAGGATCGATTATGGATCTGAGATTCACATCTATGACTGGAAAGACTCGAATGATCAACCCCACAATTAGTTATTCGAATCCATAGGTGTTTCCATTGTTCATTTGAAGAAATGGAAACCCTTCTTATTCTTATTGGATGATCATGATACTTCCCAAAGACTGAAATTATTGATCCATGGAGGAACAAGATTCCCATTTCCATAAGATACCAAAGTGGATGATTGACTCATTCCATACTCGAAATCATCGCAGGAAATCTTTTGAGAACATGGATTCCTATTTCTCAATGATATCCCACGATCGAGACATTTGGTTGAATCCCATGAAACCATTTCATCAAAATTCATTGACATCTTCCTTTTATAAAGCAAACTAGCTTCGATTCTTGAATCATCCGTGTCACTTCTGGTTCCATTGTAACAAAGGATTCCCTTTTGATGTGGAAAAGACCCATATCCATACAGAGGATTTGACATATGGGCAATTCCTCATTATCTCATTCATTCGCAACAAAATCTTTAATTTGTGTGTCGATAAAAAAAAGAGATTTGTTTGGAGAGAGAGATTATTTCACCAATTGAGTTACAGGTATCTAACATATTCCTTTCAAAGGATTCTCCACAAAGTGGTGACGAAACGTATAACTTGTACAAATCTTTCCATTTTCCAATTTGATTCGATCCATTAGTTAAAGTTATTTAATCGATTGCAGACATTTCTAAAACACCTCTCACAAAAGAATAAATGCCACATTTGGAAAGGATGAATTGTTAGCCGTTTTAAGGTAGGAATCTTCTAACTGATTCCGAAGGGAAGAACTTGCACCAGTATCTCTGTTTCCATTCAAACATGGGTTTCATTCACACTCCATGTCCTGAGAAATCTTTTTTTACCATTCGGAAATAGGAAAAAATGGAGAAATAATTTAAAAATGAAAGAAATGCGTTGAGAAATGATAGATGTATAAAAAAGTAGAGAGTGCTTTTTCACACTTAGAGTGGAATCTGTTCCAATCCAAATGGAATATGCTCTAAACATATATGCCATGGTTCCTTGGGAATCTCAATTTCACCCTTTCCTTTTCAAACTCATTGCCGATACTAAGTACCAGATTGGTATCCATTGTTCATGGTGTTATGTATAGATGGGGTATATCATGGCCAATTTCTGAGAATGAATCAGGGGCGATTCTTCTCAAACAATGGAATTGTATAAGGGATATTTTTTTTACATAAAGCTTTTCTATCCGAAGAAAAGATTCATCGAAATCATGAGTCACCCCTGGAATGGATATGGACACATCTGATATCCACAAATGCTTTGGAGTCTTTCTATCTTTCCATCTTTTTCTTTGTTCTTGTTGCTGGATATTTTGTTGTATACATCTCTTTGTTTCCCGAGCCTCTATGGAATTCAAGACAGAATTAGAAAAGATCCAATCTTTGGTGATTCCATCCTACATAATGGAGGTGCAAACACATCAAGATCAATATCCCCCATCTAAACCTCTTTCTTTTGCTATTTCATAAACGGAACTTCCCCTCCACACCAACCACGAGTTTTTTGTCATTCTTATTGTATATCATCGTGACGCCCTTCCTGATAGGTTTTGAAAAAGACTTTTTATGTCATTCCCATTTAGATCTGATTTGGATCTATCTGTTGTTTTCCTTTCTCTCTGAACCTTTTTCTCAAAATGAAAAAGAAGATGGTACACTAGAATTGTATTATTTGTGTTTATTCCTTGCCAAAGATGCTACTTCTACAATTGGTGGGTCACTAGGTGATTCAAATCAGTTGTGTTTTCTGTGCTTTTCCCATGTTACAACTTTTGTACCAATTCGGTCATTTTCCATTTGTGGATTGGTTAAACATTTTATTAGGGAGCCTAGTCTTGACTCTTTTGTGTGGTATTCATTCTTGTTTGGCTCTTGGAATCACATCCAACAGTGATTGGAATAGCTTGCAAAATTTCACTACTTTACCTACTTCATTGCCCTTAACCCTTTCCTGTACCTCTATTGAAACAGAAAGGTTTCATGTTCCTTTTTTGATTGGTTATTCCTTTCCATTTGTATCTCTTTTTCCCATTTTGGCTCTATTGAATGGACGATTGCTTTCAAAGAATGTTAAGTCGGGCCTAGATATGGGGGGGAAGAACTACCATGGGTACAGGAGGAAGTTTGGTTCTTTGCACCTATTTTTTTATTGTTCTTTTGATTCATCCTCTTCTTGTTTGAATAATTGGATGTTGAACACTGTTGCTTGCCTCCTGGGCACTGCATGACCTTGGCTCCTTCATGGTGCTACTTTAGAGAAGCCTACCTAGCATTCACCCGTTGACCTCTACCAACCCCCCTTCCTCCAAGAGTGACGTACTTGGAACCGCTGAAGAGACCTATTGGTCACTGCGGAAGGCAACTATATTACCCAAGGATTCAGGCTTGCCCATCCAAATCTTGTCTGTCGATTTTGGCTTCGGTTGGAAGAAGGGGAGGCCGGGTTTACTTCGCTTATGCTCATTCCAATGAGGCCTTCCCTTCTAATAGCAGGAAGGAAAAGGATTTGTTGAATTAGACTTCTCGAGATTTGGAGTGTTTCGAGAAAAGGTCCCATCCTTCAATATCATGATTGGGTCAACTATACATATAACAGGCCAGATCATGAGTGAATATCAAATCGAAAACGTACATTGTTGTTCCAATGGAAATACTTTGAATCATTCTACCACTTCTTCTTGGTGTAGCCTTTTTAGTGCTAGTGGAATGTAAAGTCATGGCTTTTGTGCAACGTCGAAAGGGTCCTAATGTAGTGGGATCGCTTGGATTGTTACAACCTCTAGTAGATGGTTCGAAATTGATTCTCAAAGAACCTATTTCACCAAGTAGTGCAAATTTCTCCCATTTTATGATGGCTTCAGTGGCAACATTTATGTTAAGTCTGGTTGCTCGAGCCGTTGTACCTTTTGATTATGGTATGGTATTGTCAAATTTGAACATAGGGCTACTTTATTTGTTTGCCATATCTTCGCTAGGTGTTTATGGAATTATTATAGCAGGTCGATCTAGTAATTAAGGGGGTGGCCGTTCAGTCACCTATGATCCCTGGACCTGCCAATCAAAAATGGGTTTGTGCCGTAGGTGTTGAACGATCTACTCCACACTAGTGTTGGCTTACAGGTAGTATCCCAGGCTCCGAAAGCCCTTCTTTCATTCTAGATATGCCCCAGCAGGTTACTAGTACAAACCGGGATCCCTCTATATCTAGAAGAACAACCATTCTAGATATGCTCCCACAACTTGTCAAGCTAGCCTATATATAGAGGGAATGGTTGTTCTTCTTTGTAAACTCCCCAGACGGACCTATGGGGTAAGCTCACCTACTTGACTGATGAAAGAATGTGAGAATGGGCTATTCACACTTTTCTTTCCTCATGGAGTAGTGAGTCGTATGTGTTGGTAGTCGATGAGCATAACTCACTCGTTCTACTACAAAAAAGCTTCACTTTCTACACTTCGTACCCTGTTCACTAAATTTTCTTTTAACATGACTATCTTTTATCTCGCACCATCTCATTATTACTGTAGTTCCTCGGAGCAAAGCTGCTTCGCACCCAAGTTTGCAACCCTCTATTTCGCAAGCCTCTGTCATTGTCAGGAAATGGAGTAGGGCAGGCGAACTGCCCCCTGCGAATCCGTAAATCTGAGCATGACTAGAAAAAGGATGGCCCCCCATGAATTGAATTCCTTCCGGAACGGATCGTATGAGACCTACCTTACTAAACCCCTCATCATGGTGAACCTCTCCTTGTGATCGAGATGAGGTGGAAGCCTCCCAACTGGGGGGCGGATCGAATCGGAGTTTCCTTAGGTAGTCACCGACCTACAGTTATCCTTACACTTCCATGCTTGGTGGAGAAGAAGCGGACAAAGGGTAGTTACACTCGCTTGCTGTCATATTCTCTGCCGCGGGATCGCTCGCCTTCCCAGCTTTTTACTATAGAATCAAGTTGGAACCACATTGTATGAGAACATATTACCCATCTTCGGGGACAAGGGGCGGAACGACCTCTCGATCTACTTACTGCAGCCCAGAACGGGTGTCGTCATCTAGGCCTTCCCTCTTGCTCCGATCTCCCCTATGCCTAGGACGTTGTCAGGGCCAAGAGCATACCATAGTGAGTTGCTATTTCCATTGGGCTTTTTTCTTGTTGTTGGTACTGATAAGACCTAGCCAGATGATGTCTTCTGGTTGATAGTGAGAGGACTCTGAGTAGCCAAAAAAAAGGGTGCTGGTGAAAAAATAATCATTTGATTTAGTTTCTTACTCTCCCTTAGCAGCAATTCGGTAAAGTAGTCTATCTACAGAGATTTGGTAGATTTCCCCCAACGCAATCAACAAACAAAAATTCCATGAATCTCGTTGGTGATAAGTTCGACGACTCAGCAGTAGCGCGGAATTGACTTTCTTGTCCGGTGGATTAGATCTATATTCTGGGGGCAATACATACCAAAAGATTCGAAGAAGGAAGGCGATGGTGGAAGAACCCACCCCCTTAATCTCTGTGAAGCGACTGGATGCATAAGGGAAATGCACGTTTTTGATAACTTAGTATCACGGGATGCATAGGGGAGTTCCACATACAAAGGGAAAAGCTTTGGTACCACTCACTGTGGGGAGCATTCTCCGCCATGTTGATGACTTCATCTAAAAGAACAAAATAGGGAAGTAATGGGTATTTCTGACGTATCGTCGAATCCACATTCGGGATCAGGCGAAGGTCTCGTCTCAAAACCCAACATTCACTCCGACATATTGCACCTGCAGTCCCCATGCGCCACGACGATCCATATTTGAGGTCCGATCCGGGATTGGACGTCACCCTATGTAGATTTTAGAAGACCCGGAATAAATAGTCAGGGACACCGCTGTTTAGGGCACTGGATCGGGTTTTAAATGTATTGCATTGTAGTACAGCTGAAATATCATTCAAAACATATATAATTTTATTACTCGAAAAGATTTCCAAGGTTGAACACAGAGAGAAATTGGTATTTAGAAATCAAGATCACAATTTAAGCTGAAAGAAATTGCAATAATAGCAGTGTCAGAGTGTAAAAGGATGGGAGTAAAATGGTGATGTGGATCACCAAATACTCCTACAATATCACCAAATGATTCAATATATAAATATGCAATGGAGACTAGAATCTGTCAACTGATTCCTTAATTAGATGACTTAAAGTGTCTGAGTTCTTCTTCTCTTTCTCTTCTCAGTCTTGTCCTTCCTTCTTCTTCTTCTTTCTTCAGCTTTTGAGATTGCTTTCCCTTACCTCTCTTCTGCCTTGGCTTCTCCTTCCCTCTTCTTCTTCTTCTTTCATCAGCTTCTGTGATTGCTTTTCCCTTAACTCTTTTCTACCTTGGCTTCTCCTTCCTTCTTCTTCTTCTTTGGCTTCTATCCGACTTCCTTTGTCTTTGCCTTCACAATTCTTCTCTTTCTCTTCTTCTTTCTGCCTTTGTCTTTCTTCTGCCTTGCTTCTCCTTCTTCTTCCTTCTTCAGCTCCAGCCTTCTCCAAGATTGCGGCTGAGTGTTGGCCGGAGAACCTTGTAGCAAAACCTAACCCTACTCGCATGTAGCTCTCCTTACGTTCTCTCTTAGGATACGCTTTCCCAGAGCCACACAGATAGTTAGGTAATCGGGTCAGGTGCGTACTCGGGACCAGGCCCACCGGCATGTGGTAGTGGGTGAGGAGTGCAGTCAAGTCTGGTTAAGCTAGATCCGCAAGGCGTGTTCGCGGATGAGACCGAGTCGGGTGAGTAGGACCTCACCCCATGGATCTGAGGTGATAAGGCTACTTCACTTTTTCCTTTTATGCAGGTGAGGATGCTCCTTCACTTCCGAGGTGGGACTAAATGTCCCACCTTCCTTTACGCGCCGCAGCAGCAGATGAGGCTTCCAATTGGCAAGGCTACTGAGGTTGAAGCCTTTACTTGATGGCGTGGATACGTGCGAGCTTCAATTGCACACAGCCTGGGGCTATCCCCTAGAGTAGAAATAGGCCTGGAGCACAGCAAGCGAGCTTGAAGCTCCTCAACAATGGCAGAAAGGCAATGACCCTGAAAATAGAAGAATGGCATTGCAACCACATCAAAACATTCAGAGAGGGTCGCCGGATCATCGCAAAGATGCTAGGGGTGTTGGCGTGGCATGGCAGTGTCTATGCGTGCGTGCCTAGGGCACACTGTGTGCGAGTGTGTGGGTGTGTTCGGTGAGGTGCATGGGTGAGTAGCACGGTGCATGGAGTGAGGGGAAAGTATCAGTGAAGTGAGGGGAAGCTTATGAGCTTGTCGGCCAGGGTTAGGGTGGCCTGTGGTGGTGGTATGGCTTCGTCGGAGTCAATGGTCGGAGATGGAAGGGATGGAGGTGATGGAGGTCGGCAGTGGTCAATTTTCGAGAGTAAGGGGTGGAGAAGAAAATATAAGGGAGAGGGAGCTTATTTGGGAGGTCAAGAGATGAAGGGCGAGCGGAGGCGTCAGGTCTGGTGTGGCCGATGTAGGAGATGAATGTGGCTCTAGTGAGTGGAGATCAGTGAGGACGAAGAGAGGGAAGCGTCTACTGGTACGGCGAGATGCGGATGAAGTTAGGGAAGAAGGATCCACTACAGGTATGGCAGTCGGACGACGAGGAGGAGCAAGGAAAGTCACCGAACATGGAAGAGCCTACGACCGTTACGAGAGGAGAGGAATTAGGGGTGTTCGTAGCCGAATTCGAGTGTGGAGAGATCGGAGAGGTCTGAGCTCCTTTAAATAGAGCCCTAAAGGTCGGTTAGGACTTAGGAGGCCAGCTTCCCAAGCAAGGAAAGCTCGCTAGCGATGGAAATCGTTGAGATACCCACATCTCTCATGCATTCGCATGAGAGATTGGGAGGGAATCAAATCTCAAATAAGGGTTCAGACGAGAGAATTTCTCAAAGGATCTCCCTTCCAATTTTGGAGGAGATCCTCCAAACAATCAAGGAGATTTGCCCTGTCAAAGTTCGCCAAAGTAGGTTTCCTCCTCGATAATGGTGGAGGGACCTATTTATGAAGATGATGAAGAAGCTAGGGGGCTATTTGTAAGGGTTTTTGAAAGATAGGGGTATAAATGAAATCAGACTGGACCTTTTTGTAAACTAGGTCAAGATGAATTCTTCCTAGGTCCAAAATTTGGTACAAACCTAATTTGGACCTAAGGAATCCAATGGTGAAGTTGGATTTTGGGCTTGACCACGTTTGACAGGAAAATTTATGCAAAAACCCAATTTAGGGCAAATATCTGTCTAAGACCTTATTCTAGGTCAAGATGGGTTCCAATGGCCAAATTGAAGGTACTAAACCCTAAAGGATAGTTTTATATGATTTTTAGAGGGTTTAAGTGAATTTTATTCTAACCAAAACCATGGTTAATCAAGTGGGTCTATTTTAGGGTTTCAAGAAGTCATTTAATTCACATAACTCACACAAACCCTTTTCTGTCTGATCCAACCCACTTATAATCTTATTGAGACCATTTAACCTTTGTTTAGCCCTTAAGAAAACCCATGGTTGCACTACATTGGCAAAATTACAGTTTTACCCTAGTTACTTGTGTTTCTCTAAGAAAGGTTATGCAATGAATTATAACCTTCAGTTGGTTATGTAGGAGCATTTATTCTCTTCATTGGGTCAAAATGAGCTAGTTAGGGCCCATGATGACGTTTCCATCAACCGCCAACCAGCTTGGACAGTATTACAAGCTTACCAATGCGCCCTGCTTCAAATCGATAAATCCCAACAACTCGTAGCGAAGCGAAGAGGTCAATGCTATGAACTCCGAGTACTAAGAGCATCATTCATGGATGAGATATGATATAGGCTAGGGTCATAGTCACCTAATAGTCACTCAATCACACACGATGATACTATTAAAGTCAAGTAGCATCATAATACCAGGTTTCATCTAGGAGTCATATATGCGTATATTAGGTCTAACCCCCCTATAGGTAGTTAAAAGCTTATATGAGATGTTCTACCCAATGAAAAACTCCTTATATTACTATTGCCACAATGCATACTTACTCTAATGGGAACCGGGTTTACAACATTTGACAGTTATATGAAATGCAAGAGTTTGAATTGGTTGCCCGGTCGGTCTGTTAAGCGAGTAACGCTAGGATAAGTTCAGAGTGTGGTTTCCCTTTGCAAGGGTTTTGCAAGGAAGTTTGGTTTCATTTGAGTTGGAATTGGGTTAGTTGTTCCTGGGATTTATGAAATAGTTCACAGGTGAAGAGGAAGGGGTTTATTACAAACGAAGGGAGGCTGACTTCAATACTGTTAACTAGTGGCACCTCATGCATGCCCCGGTGTGGTAAATTCAGATTCAGTGTCTAGTTCCCCAACCCGGCGAATTTCATGAGTAGCATAGTGGAGTTCCGGGATGGACTCTATTCTGAGGATTGAGCGAGTGAGGAGAGAGGGGTAATTGACGTATTCAATCAAGGTATTTAGTTCTGGGCTGGGGGATTATTTAGTGAATTATGTGAATTTCGTGAGTCCCGTAGTGCGTATTAGTAAGGTCTTTAGTTTCACCCAAGCAGGTAATGGGAGAGAATATTGCTAACAAAACAAGTTATTCAACTCACGATTCCCCTACAATGATCCTAAGCATCCGACCGACCTAGGCCTCCAGTTCCACCCCTGGTTAGGTAATATGTTGAAAGTGACCAAAGGACAAGGGAGTAAAGTCAATCAAGAATAGAGTAATACTCAGCCCGGAGTTGCCGGCTAGCCTACTACTCTTTAGAAAGAGCACTCCTGACCCTATTACTGATTTCCGGATCTGATTGCCTGACTTATGTCCATGTTAAAGTAAATAACTGCGCCAACCTTCAATTACCTCGATTGAAGCTTGGACCTCCCACCTTCAACTTGTACTCGCAGGATCGGTATTTTCATAGAAGGCGCACTGTACATTTTTAACCCCCCGATGGAAGATTGGTTTCTGAGGCTCGTCAATGAGGTCACTTTCTTCTTCTCTTTGAAATTTTCCAATGTAGTTTGTCAGTCAAACCAATGATTCTCATTGTGAAGTCATAGAGGGAGTCTTTGCTTTTTCTAGTATGACTTCTATAGATGCAACAAAAGAACCATCCCTTCCTATTTGTTTGTCCTGTCATACCGAAATCCAATGAGACCAAAAAGAGACCCCTTCAATATCACTTTAGTGAGTGGTGGGGTGAAGGGGCGGTTTACATACAATCAGGATCAAGTGGTTTATGATGGAATCTCAGAGGCATTCTTTTCATTTGATAGATCCAAGTCCATTGCCTATTTCGGCTTCACTCAGAGCTTTGGCAACAACCATTGGAGGTGTGATGTACATGCACTCATTTCAAGGTGGTGCAACACTTCTCAGTTTGGGCCTAATACTTCTCATATATATAATGTTCGTATGGTGGCGCGATATTCTACATGAATCCATGTTGGAAGGACATCATACGAAAGCAGTACAATTAGGACTTCGATATGGTTTTATTCTATTTATAGTATCAGAGGTTATGTTCTCTTTTGCTTTTTTTTGGGCTTTTTTTCATTCTTCTTTGGCACCCATGGTAAAGATCGGAGGTAGTTGGCCCCCAAAAGGGATTGAGGTTTTAGATCCTTGGGAAATCCCTTTTCTTAATATGCTGATTCTCCTTTCATCCGGAGCTGCCATAACTTCAACTCATGATGCCCTCCTTGTGGGGTAGGAAAAATGGGCAGTTTACGCTTTAGTAGCTACCGTTTTACTGGCTCTAGTATTCACAGGCTTTCAAGCCTTACCCAGAAAGGTAGCCCAGAAAAGCCTGCTATCCACTTTCTGATCAAGAAATATCTTGATGGTCCTAAACCCTCCAGGGAAGAGTGGACTCTATCAGCTGGTCATTCCTATCCCCAAACTGGAAAGGAAAGCCAGGAAGCACTTCCCCTTCTTGCTCCCCAATTGGGTGTGGTAGTAAGGATGGATGATCCTTTTCCCTCCTACAAGCAAGAAAGCACTCTTTCCCTTTTCATAAAATCAATCCTATGGGGCGGGGGAAATAAGATGAGGAGTGAAAGAAAGCACCTTAGCCAGTGTAATAGTGCAAGTGGTCTTGCATTTGAAAAGGTTCCCATAGGCCTTGGCACGGAATGCTACAACCAATTACTTACTACCGACACCTCCCTGGAAATGACCCTTCTTTCCTCCAGAAGTGGAGTCAGTCTTGCACTCACTGATAGAACCAACCACAAGAAAAATGTGACTGTAGTCGCAAGGAAAGAAGGAATTCTACAACCCTCAAGCACCCGGGGGACTTCAAGGACCCTCACCCCTGAGGGTGAGATGAAAGCATACTAGTCCTCCCACATAGCGAGGGCAAGTCCTGTGCGCTCAACCTGTCCCTGGTCAAGGGTATAATGTACTTCCCTAAGAAAAGAGTCCTTTTTCATCCTAGGTAGGAAAACCTTGCACTACTTGACTTTAGACGAACCGACGTCTGGAAATCCAAAGCCCAGGATTTTCGAGATTCAGGAGTCAGCCTCCTTCTCTTCCGTCAGTTTGGCAAAACCTACCCCTAGGACTTGGAAGAGGGAAGCAATCCATCTCACTGAAGGTAAGTTCTTTCAATGCCAGGGAAAAGAGAAATGGGAACATCTTTTTTTCACGTCAAATATAGGACAAAAGACAAGGGCTAGAGGAAAAAGCAAGAACTGCTCATCCAGCTCCTTTCCACTTCGCAAATTCCCACCCCATCCATCGAAAGTGAGTTGAAAAGGACATAGGAATCAATCTATATATAGTGGAGTCAAGGTATTTCTAGCGAGTGGTACGAGTAGAAGAGGTGGAGTCCTCAGACGCAGACAGCGAGGGTGACGATAGTCAAGAAAGGGCCTACCTATGCTATGGGGGATTCTACTTGACTGATAGGAGAGCTTGTAAAAGTGGTTGTACTTCATTCAAACTTCAATGGAAGAAGATAGACTATACAGTCGAGTAGTTGTAAACACCTGTTATGGCTTTCCCACTTGCTTTCCACTGCTATTCAAGAATCAGAATGGGAACTCTTTCCTTACAGCATGCATCTCTCACTCTTTTGCTCTTGGCCTCGCTACACTCCTCTGTCTAGTACCCTTCCGCTCCGCAGGTTCCTTCCTCCTTTAGCAAGCAGAAAGAGAGGTTTGCCTTTATTTAGGCTTGTTGCCTGTCTTCTCCTTTGATGCGTAAGCAACTTTAATAGTAGCGCGCATAAGGCTCATGGAGCGGGACTTGATGGTGTGTATCGTAGATAGAGTAGTTGAGTGAAATCTACCTCACATCGATCGTCTGAAACTCAGCTCGTACCGTAGTGCCTAAAAATAGTTGTGAATGTTGTTCAAGCTGCTTTGTTGTCGAAAGAAAAATCACCATCATTTTACACAGTAGGAGTAGTAGGTATGAACGTTTGAGACTGCTCCTAAAGGCTAATACTAACTTAGTGAGTTTGCACCCAAATTCCTAGGTTCACCTACAATTCCCGCTACGCAGCTTCTTTCGCATGATTGGTCTTGTCGCTCCTCTCCAACCTTGGACATACGACTCGTGACTTACTGCCACTTAAGAACCTTTCATGGATTTGCTTTCAAACCTGAATACAACAAGCAAGCTTCCCATCTAGCCTATATGTGGAGTCAAGCCTGATCTCGCTTTCGATTCTGCTATACCCTATCCCTATCTCGCATCTAGCTCTCAACGGGGTGAAACAAACTTCCATAGCAAACTGCCAACAAAGCGGGAAACGGAGGAAAGGTAGAAGAGGTGTAGAGGAAATGGGGAGGTGAGGCAGAAGAGCTGTAGTCATTGAGCAATCCATCCTTTGTTTGGTCCAAGACCTAGACCTAGGAACTTACTACCCTACCCTAGTGGAACAGCCTTGTTCCAAGCTAAGCTTCACTAGCACCCCGCACTCTAGCCTCTATGCCCAATCTGCCCATTGGGACTCTCAGCTACTAACTCGGCTAGGCCACCTTCACTCGTGCCTATGCAGTGGTGTCGAAGTAATGATGTCCCATGTGATTGGCATGATAGTGAGTTCAGTTTAGTATAGTAGTTAAGACCTGGTGATGAATGACTGAAGCCTTAAATAAGCACCTCTTGCTTTGAGTTAATACACTATCAGTAAAGAAGACAACACCCATGAGTGATGCTGGGGAGTAGGGTTAATAGCATTTTTTGGCAACCCTCTTTTGTTCTCCATCACTCGTGTCGCTAACTGTGGTAGTACCAATGGAGCCAAATGCGTAGCTAGCATAGTATCCATGGTACCAATCTCCCACCTGGGGGTTATAAGATAAGCTAAGCTGGGGTGTTAGCGGTCGTATATTCCCAGACAGGGTGTGTAGTGGGGAGTCTCAACGAGCATACGAGGTTCGTCAAACTAAGCTTCGTCCCATTATTGACTAACTGACCAGGGCCCTGTCCCAAAGCTTCCCTCCTTCCCCATTCGTTTACCTAAGAAGCTCACACAATGAACCTGGCTCCTCGTATTGCCTGTATATGCTAGGAGGATGGGAACTTCTCTCTCTGAAAGACTTTCCCAAGGGGCCAGTTCAATAAGCTGGGAAGAATAGAGATCAGTATCGAGCTGTTGGAGTAGTTGGGCATTCATTTCTGATCCGATTCTCTCTGTGTATTCAAGAGTAGGGACGAATGAAGTAGCACATCCATTACTAGGGTAGCCCAGTGAGGTGCCTTGCTTACGGGTAGGTATGTATATGATATTGACATTCTACTTAAACCTGGGAATCTATGACTTTACACGCGGGTATGATATGACTACACTCGCTTCAACTACTCGAACTGCCTGCAGCCATGCTATCGTACCACCCCTACTACACGTGACATCGGACCTCCGCGGTTTCCGCTTTCACATGACTAAAGAGCCTCGGTATTAGTAAGGTAAAACGCTAGGTGTGATATAGTGGAAGGAGCTATAAAACGTAGTGAGGTAGAAGAGGGGAGTCGAAAGACGCAGCGTGGTTGAATCGGAAGCCAGCCTACATTCCTCCTCACTCACATGAATAAATAGATCGACCATCAGGTATGAAGATAGGGAACTATCAGCAACCACTGACATGCGAAGTGATGTGTAGCAAGGTACATACAGGGAGGGTACTTGGTAGTCACGAAAGTTCATTGTTGCTTTCACAGAACTACCAAGCCACAATATAAAGTGTAAATACACCCGCGAACATTGATATATCTGACAAGTAGTAAAGCAAATAATAGGAGAGCAGGGAACTTTCTATATAGACAGTAGCTGAAAGAAGGTTCAATAGTGCGAAGCGATACGAACTAAAGAGCGAAGCAGTAGAGTCATATATGTGTTGGTGCGAGTCTACGGAGAACTGCAAGAGAAGTAATAGTGGCCCAAGTGGAGATATCTATAGCTCAGCCAAGTCCTAGTCGAAGGAGACAGTTGCAGCTAGGGTTTCGTTCACAAGTTAGGATTTCAGGTAATATCCCTACTCAAACTAAGCAGCTGAGGGAAGCTGGGTTCCATCTGGGTCTTTCGCGACCAAGGGGGCAAAAACCAATGAGCATTGTGTCGGAGGAGTGCATCGAGCTATTAGTAACTTCATTCAACGAATCAGACTTCCAAGACTTCTACCCTGGGATCAGAGCCAACCTTAAGTGAAGCATTAGCCTAGTACCAGTATAATCAATAAGTGGACTCACACTCCCCTTCTTCACTTTCCATCCACTACACCATTAGGCACACAACCACTCTGACTCGGCTGAGTTTTTTCAGTAGTAACTCTTAGTGAATTGACGGGTGGTGAAGAAGAAAGGCAAGGAAATCAATCCCAAGCAGAAAGAGGAGATGTAGGTTTGACGGGGGGTTTTTCACAGGAGGAAGTGAAGTATTCCCAGGTTAGTAAGGTATTGGCGAGTTATGTTTATTATGTTGAGTAAGTCCAACTTGAGTGATTCAAGTCAACAGAAATAGCTGACTATGTGGATTCCTCGGCCAGGTGCATTTTTAGTAGTAACTAACCTCGTATCGTTTTCATAATTGGATTCCAATCCTACTGGGAAGCCGGGTCTTCACCATCTGGGTCGGAAGATGCAGGGAAACCTAATTCAATGAATGCCTCGGAGGGTCAGGTAGTGAATCAATAGCAGGGGCAGTGAATAGGAGGGATGATTTCAAGGGTGGATGTTCGCCAGTTCCGAAGAGCTAGTCGTAGGAGTCGGATGCTAATAGTTTTGAATAAAGGGGGATTCACATCTCCAGGTGATTATGAAATGAAAGAAGTTGGTGTTAGGCAGGCACAGAAGGCAAAGGCTAGGAGCAAGTTCTTCCTCTACAGGGGTAGTAACAAGTTCACATGCTCGGATTCAGGGGTTGATTCCAAGCGCTCTGTCATCTAGTCATAGTATAATAAATCCACACCATAGTAATTGATGAGAAAAGCTCCAGTTTGCAGGGAGCATGTGAGGGCTCTCAGCTGCATGGATAGTTCAATTTGCTCATCAGCGTCTGACCCAAAGATTTGGATCATCCAAGGCACATTAGCATGGAGTACTCCTCCTGAAAATATCTTCTCAGAGTTTGAAACCAAACTTCTCAGGAGGATAGATGGGGCGATTCAGGTGCTATCCAATATGGATCCAATTTTCTATTCACTCGTGGGATCTGGGTGGTCTGGAGGGGTGCAAGAGAAGTGGAATGGAGTATACAACCTGAAGTTGTATACATAGTGGAACGATGAGTGATAATTAATTGGGTAATATAATGTGTGCGACCGCATGCGAGGAGCAAAGGCATCTTTCACGAGATGCCGTTCACTTCATATTATTCTTTCATTAATACTTCATTTAGTTATGAGTTTGAGTATGAGTCCAAGCTACCCCAGATGCTTGGATGAGCAACCTTAATACTGATGAAATATGATACTAATGAGTGAATGATAGGAGTGGAATTTGGTTTTTTTCTTTTCCTTCCTGCTAATAGTTGTGTGACATATTTGGAGGTTGTGTGTTACTCTGTAAGGATATAGACTTAGATGATGAACATTGGAGAGTATTAGGATGGATGAAGAGATGCAATCTACTGTGAAATGGATAGGTTGTGATCTCTAAACTTGATCAAACAAATGAACATTGATTAATCCACTCCCACAATGATTTGATGGCTGGGAGGACATTATGGTTGGATGTCTTGGGGAGGGATAAAACTGCTAAGATTTGGTTATAGGGCACAATGATTACAAAGATCTCACTTTTGCATTGCATAAGAATGGAAATCCCATGACTAGCTTGATTAATTAGAAGCAAGGGCATGCACCTTAAACAAATCTCTCTTTGGATTCTTGGTAACAATCACTAATGATATGGCAAGGAGTCAGAAGTTACATGTCTTTAGGAGAATTTGATGGCTGCTTTGTCCTTATGCAAGCTTTATGATGTGTTAAGACCATTGGAGGAAGCATTTTCTTGACTTTGACAAGTACGTTTATGTGGAAGCCTTGTAGTTGAGCTAACATTGAAAGATCTGTCATGATGAGCTCTTCTTAAAGCAATGAGTGGTTCTTTTCCCCTTGACTTTGTAGCAGTGTTCTGAATTCCCACGGTGTGCCCATGGAATGAAAGTGAAATAGGCTTTTTCTTATGTGAGGCGATATCGGCATACATGTAATGCCGAAATGCAAATTTCATCGATATTTTATCAAATATAAAAATAAAATTTTGATGATGTCAGTGAAATTGACGGCATTAGGTACAACCCTTAAGCTATTACCGTATTTGAAGGTTGACATAAGCGACTTAGTAACCCATTTTTGCCCATTACTATTGCTTGTTGGAGTAATAAGAACTCTTGCAAGTGTTCTATCGCTATTTGTTAGATCTTTAAGGTAATTTAGATTCTCCAAAGTCAAATACTATTTTGTTCTTATTCTCTAAGCTAGATTCAAACTACAATCATTGGATTGAGATCCTATTGTGGGTTTTAACGAATACATTTGCGTATCCATGAGTTTATGGTAGATTAACTAGTTCTATAATTGTTTGATTTACATATTTTATAGAGTTAGATTATTAGATCATAGGATTCAACGCTTCAATATTTTTGTTATGGGGTTAGTGTTTATCAAGTTTTCTAATCATTCTAATAGCAATGATCAAGATACCATTAATATGCTGGCTAAATGGGGGTTTTTGGGTAGAGGACCAAATTGATGCTAAAGGGATATTTAAATATAGGGTTGGTAGTGGTATGTTGACGATTTCGAACATGTTGATTATTTCAATGATAAGCCAGTCGACACGAGTGTTTTGAGTCTTGCTACTGCATACTAGCTGCCACTCTACCCCTACATGTAGGTGTAGTTGCTTCTTGCTGCTGTAGTGACCCAAGTGGTGGGTTTGGTTACTTCGATGGTGGTAGCACTATGGTTTGCTCCTCATAGGGAAGAGGGAGGAGAGGTCAAGTTTGAGTAGTTGACTTGCTCAACTCACACCTCTCCTCAAGAATCCATACATCCCTTATCAGTGTATGGGCAACTATCTCTTGAGCATAGGTTTAGGTTCGGCCTCAATGGGAAAATGGAGCACCAAACAACGCATCTTCACAGTTTTTTGCATTTCTACGAGATCACCCCTTTACTTCACTTCTGGGGTGACGGAGGGATAGTACCATTCGAGCCTCTTTTCATGCTTTTCCTAGAGGTTTGTAGAAAGTGGCAATCCATAGGATTTCCCTAATCCTCCCTTTTCTTTTAGGTAAGAATGTGAAATTCTTGCACCCAACTTTTGGTAGGGACCATGAGATTGTATCTTGCCATAAGAAGAATGCTTGGTATCAATCACTCACCTTTTGGTCTTCGACCCGCATAGTCACTACGAGCACCTCCTGATCCGTGCAATGGGATGTGTCTACTTATCTATCTATTGACGTCTTTTATCTATCTGCAGGTTTGAAATGAGAAGAAAAAGGATCTTAGAGTGTCTAGGGTTAGGCTAGGAGGTTCCCTGAACACCTTTTTTCTTCCCATCGAAGTGATTTCACAAATTATTCCCATCGGAGTGATTTCACAAAGACTTGCCGTGGTAAGGGAGAAGGGGGAACAAGCACACTTGTAGAGCACAATACAGCGGAGAGTTGTATGCTACGATCGGGAAGGAGGAATCACTCCATAAACATAATCTATAGATTCTCTCCCAATTACAATTGGCACATTGGATCGTAGATGCGATGATTTACTTCACGAGTGAGGTCTCTAGTTCAAGTCCAGGATGGCCCAGTTGTGCCAGGTTTTTGTGGAATCGAAAAAGCATCTGACTCCTTCATGCATGCTCCACTTGACTCGGGGGGATATAACTCAGTTGGTAGAGCTCCGCTCTTGCAATTGGGTCGTTGCCAAGTTGGATGTCTAATTGTCCAGGCGGTAATGATAATATCTTGTACCTGAATAGGTGGCTCACTTTTTCTAAGTAATGGGGAAGAGGACCAGCCACGAAAAGACTCTAATAAGACAAAGATGGGCTGTCAAGAACATAGACGAGGTAGGATGGCTAGTTGGTCAAATCTAGTATGGATCGTACATGGACAATTGTTGGAGTTGGCCACTCTCCTAGGATTCCCTCATCTGGCTGGGGAAGAGGATCAAGTTGGCCCTTACGAATAGCTTAATGCACTATCTCCCTTCAACCCTTTGAGTGAACTGCAGCAAAAGGAAAGAAAATCCATGGACTCACCCCGTCATCTCCACCCCTAAGTAACAACCAATGAGATCACCCCAACCTTCAGCATCCAGGGGTTGCGAACCAATTCTACCATAGACCTTGTTCCATTTCCATAAGTGGAACGCATTACCTGTCTGCTCTCCGATTGGACAGTTAGGATCGTCTTATGTTATAGTGAAATCCCTTGTTCTTCAAACCAAAATCAACATTTCGTAAACAAAACCAAAGAGTCAGGCATTCCGGAAAAAGAGGGATTTCCAAAACCCTATTTCTTGGAAATGATTTGGACTCCATATTCTTGGACAAACCTTTGCTCCATATATATCTCTTTTCTTTGCTATTTCTTTTCTCTAGATTGTTATATAGATTTCTGACTATATTATGCATCTTGAACTTTACTTTCAAAATCCGAATAGTACTATGTATTGATCTATCTATTAGAAATAAGAAATGCTTCGTACAAATAAGAAAATGCACTTACAAAACTAGAATATCGTTGAATATTGTCAGAATAGTATCATCTCTTTTCAAAATCATTTTCCAAATCGTACCTTTGATTTCCTGAATCCAAGTTTTGATGTGATTGTTCCTATTTGTTGTTACCTTCTAGTGGATTAGGTCAAAATTGGACTTTCATTGAGAAACGTATCCTAATTTCTGTTACATATCATAATTATGGCATCTGTAAGAATGATGTTTTCTATTATTTTTCCCAGGAAGTTCTGATTCTTTTATATATATTAAGATCGATTGGAAGCCGGTTCTCTTTTATTGAAGTGGTAAAACCTCGATTTAGGAACATAAGTGAATTGGAGCAAGGTCTTTTATAGCGAGTAAGATAAGATATATCAGTAGTAGACTCTAAACCAGGGAACCATCGATCTGATACTACTTAGTATCATCAGGTTCCATCCAATGCGTCAACTCCAGCTTGGAAAGAGAATGGATTCGTTCGCTAGGCAATGGGCTCAAGGGTAGTTTAGCCGATTCACTTGATAGTGACCTGGCTTGGTTAAGTTCATTCTCAGCTAGCTGAGTTCCGTCCAAGCGGGGGAAAAGTAGGTGAATCCGGAGCGGACTTGACTTGACCAAGGGTTTATAAGGTAAGTTCAGGCTAGCAGTCGCATTCGATTGGGTTCCACTTCCATGGGCATAAGTTTATGATTTAGGTGATGGCTACTCAGTAATAATGATTTCACCTCATAGATTTCCCCAAGTGAGTAGTCCAACCCGGATCCAGAGAGAAGGTATTATTGAAAGGAGTCCACTACCGAGGCAGCAAGTGAAACTTTAGAGTCAAAGGAGGATTCCGACCAACCAAGTTTCAGGGGGAGCTGGTGGGAAGTTGATCCACCAGTTCATCCCCAGGAGAGATAATAGCCCTGATGATTACATAAATAATCAAACACTCCCTGGGTCTATTTAGTAATTCTCTAAAGCAGGGAGCAAAGTGTACGAAGTGAAGCTTTGAATAGCGGAACAAGCTTTGAAGTGTATGAAGCTCTGTGAGAAAGAAATACCTTGATTGAACTTAGCTTTCTTTTGGCTATTACAAGTATTACTGGAGTAATACATGCATTGGGGCAACTCCTGCTAAAATCAAATAGATTCCCCTGTATTACCTGATTGCGCTTTTGTCAATAATATAGGTGTACGAATGGAAGTAATAAGGTAGTCATTAGAGGGTGAATAACAGAGGGAGGGGGAATCATGTTTCATTCAGTTTAGCGGGAGGGACAAACCCATTAACATCATATCAAACCCAGGGGTTCATAACGTTTAATGAAGTTGAGGGTTGTTCAGAAGCTTATAAAAATAATGGAATGAACATGAAAATAGCACCTGGGAATAGATAGATTTGATTACTTACTTCGCACCCTAGTCGGGAAGAACGAATGAAATGATCAAAAGTTGGAGTTCTAAGTTTGAGTTGGAGTTAGTTTGTTCTGGTGTTAGGAGTTATTATCCCTGAGTTAAGTATTGATCTCATGATTTAAGTAGCAGAGTGGAATGAGTGCCGCCTTGGTAGTCTTGATCTCATGATCAAGTCGAAGGTGACTGCAAGTTGTATGCTAAGGAGATGTGTAGGTAGTTGAGTTAGCTCGTTACACTATTGCTTCACTTTGCTCGTTCCGCTATCGCTGCACTTCGCAAGAATTGAAGGACCAATTGAAGGATATTTTCGTCAATCTAACACAAGTTGGCCTACCATATTCCCCAGTCAGTGACCAAAACCAAATTTATTCCCCATATGTATTCCTCCTAGCAAACAAGAAATAAACCATCTTTATTCCGCTTCAAGACCAACTTCCAAGAAAAACATGAAAAGAAGGTTATTCCATGTGTTATTCCTCCAACCAACAATTCCATGTGCAATTCCCCATTTTCTTATTCCCTTAACCAAACATAGCCTTAGAGAAAAACAAATGCCTCAACATACTCCCAAATGTGAGTGAACATGTGACTAAATACAATGGGATCACGAACGTTCTTCCTATTAGAAATACCAATGTCACACATCAAAATTGTTCATGCACCAAAGGACACGATTTTTGTATCTAATAATTCACACTTGCCCCTTTTGCACCCATTTAGAATATGGCCTCCTGATTTCCATTTTCTTGACCACGTACTTACAGATGTTCTATGGTCATCTCCATCTAGAGCCAACATACAAAAGTGTCACACACTTCAAGCAATAGCCACAAGAAACCTAAGATCGAGGAAGCCACGTAAAGGTGAAAACCACATACATGATACTCGTTCCAGAGATGCAACAGGTATCGAACCACACAAAAAAGCTCATTTGAAGATGAAAGGGGAAGAAAAATGTTAATGAACATCTAGACAAACCACAAGGATCTATTACAGGGAATGGTGTTCGCTTAACTAAGGAAAAATTGTATCAAATTCATCACATAAATATCAAGCTTCTAGGCTCAATAATCCATTTGTAGAACATGATAAGTTGCCAAAGTGCTTTAGGCCACAAGGGTGCTGCCAGTGGTCGATTCACTGAAATGGGAAAAACAACAGTGTTAGTCATTTTTATACATGAGGACGAATTGAAAACCTCATGTATTCAAAGGAAGGAAATAATCAGATAACAAAAGCAACCAGACAGGAGTCTATAGATCCCATCATAACAAAGCTTAAGTAAATCAAAAATGGAGAATCACAGCTTAACATAAGCATCATTTCAACTCGAGGACAAAGATATAGATAAGATAAAATGCGGCGAAAGCAGCATAAGTTATTACAATGGTTATCCACCATACACAGCCACAAAATATTCATTTAATGAGTGAACCAAATGATGCATGAATCATGATAATCATCAGAGCAACTACGAATTTGGAACGGTAAGCTAAAACAAGTATTTTGAACAAGCTTGAACTAAGGAACTGAATTGAATTAGATGGTGCATTTTCAAGCCATCCACAAAGCCAAAAAGGTGTTTGCAAGCATTTCAATTAGAAATATACCTGTAGATGTGCACAAAAAAAATGACATTAAATAGTACAAAATCATTGGACAGATACTTGTATCCATAAATCAAGACCCACTTCTAATACCAACAATTCATTTCATAATATGGTTGAATAATCCATGGCAAGAATTAGCAAAGATCATGCATACATACATACATCAATATATACACAAATGAGGATTTTACTGGGAGATCTTGCCGGTGCTCTATAGGACATCATAAAAGGCAGGCTATCGAAAAGTAAGAAAGTGAGCTATCGTAAAGTTCAAATCATGCTTTAACAAAAATAAACATCATTCAGCAATTACATTCAAACATGTTACACATATTTCCTATGTCAGTGATCTATAAGACATCATCAAAAAATAAGCTATCATAAAGTTCATATTAGGCTTTAAAAAAGGTAAACTGTATTCAACAATTGCACCAAAATATCTTTCACATATTGACTTTGCTTTCTAGACTACAAACGCCATAACTCATAAGATCAACAAGACACCACAAGGAAAGAAATGGAACATGTAGCAGAAAAAGCACACCTTATTCCATATTCATTCAACAGAGCATAAATATATGCACCATATTCAAGTCTTTAGTGGTAAGTGGGTATCAAAAAGATGTCTGCTCCATCAAAAATAAAGCTAATCATGAAGGTCTCTCCCACCCCCACTTTCCGTGAAAAAATGAAAACACACAAGGATGCATGCACGTACACATGGTAACTTGCTTCTAAAACCAGCAACGTCATCCCCATGATCCCTCAACACTACCAAACACCTAAAAGTTACTGCATTACTTTTCCCAAGTTCCTAATGTTGATGGAAAAACTCCCTTTCTACTATCAATACCTTCCTCCAGCTTTATCTGCTATCCTAGTGTCCCCTACAAACTCCCCTCCCCACACACACATACTAAAAACAAATGAAAAAGGATCCCTCCCTCCAACAGCAATAATGATTACTGCAAAGATGGCAACAATTTCTTCTCCAACAGTGCTGCTTCACTTCAAATGATAACACCATCTCAGCAATAAATTGACCCTATGACTGAGGGGCCATTACAAGTGGCTCACCAACTAGTAGGCATGAGAGCTACTCATTCCAATCTAGAACATACCCATTCTACATAAATCCTGTAAATTATCGATCCTATGACTAGGCAATCCTTTCCAATTAATGGACAAAGATTGAAACATTTTCTTGCCCAGGTTCCCCCAAAGGAAGTTGTAACCCTCAATGAGAGTTAAACTGGAGCTTCACCCAACTAGAGCCAATAAACTCAACTCTTCCTATGACGAAACCTAGAGGATTCAAGCTACCTGATGCATAGTTGGAACTCAGGTGAATTCTTTCCTTACTCCCTTGCATATATTTATTTTCCAATTCGGACATTGAGCAAGATAGGCATGGGGGTGTGGTAATTCCTATTTTCTGCGTACAAAATTATCAGCTTGCACTAGTTTTTATTTCTATTATTCATAAATAACAAAAGTGAGAATTATGAAAAGAAAACTTAGGCATTAAGAGCTTTTCAACTTTATGAAATGATACATAAGGACCTGAACACTTAGACTCTTTAGCCTGGGTGTCCACTAAAATGTGGATTTCTTCTCGAGTACTCGCCACATTAAGTTAGGTTAATTTGGTTAATAAAGTGGGGTGATAAGTGTGTGACTTATCAACCCACCCTCTAATTTGGGGGGGTTTATAGTCTAAGCATCTGCACACTTCTCACACTAAGTCACTCCTCGATGGTTCTAACGAAAATTAGGTAGCTAATGAACCTTATAGGGTGGTATGGAGGCAAGTTGTCATGGGTTAGAAGCCCCATTGGCCATTTTTCTAGAGCCCAACCATGTAACCCACTCTCTTTGACAAATCCCTTTAGATAAATCTTAGACCAGGGAAGCCACCTACTTAAAACCAAAAAAGCAAACAATTAGGAAAAAATAGAAAAAGATAGAAAAAAGAAATAAGCCACACTTCACCCTACAAGTATGGCAGGCAAGTTGTCAAGGGTTAGATGCCCCATTGGCCATTTGTCCAGAGCCCAGCTCATAAAACGCACAAAAATTCCCAAACACTTAAGGAAGAAGAGGGAAGTAGAATAAGCTAGGGAGATATACACTGGGTTTTCCCTTGTGTTGATCCCATAAAAATAAAAGTACGGAGAAAGTGATTGCACAACAATCATAAACCCTAATTCACCTGAATTAAGGCAGAACGTAGCTTAACATGGGCATTCTATATGCATACACATCGTACTTTGCATCTTAGATGATTTATATGTTTTATACATAATAATGTGCCATTTGAGAGGTATTATTAATGGCAAGTAATCTAGGGCTGCGAATGATCGATCCAACCATATGGATCTGTTCGGAATAACGATAGGAGTCCAACGCTTCCAAAAGCACATCAATCAGGCTCTTGTAGCACCCTAGGGAGTTCACAGAAGAAGTAGGAGCCAAGGGGAAATTGAAGAATATCCAAACCTCAGATGACAAATCCAACAATACGGATGGATCTAGATCGACGTTTGCCATCCAACGACGCAAAAATCAACTTAATTGGAGGCCTACATCATCAGATACAAGGAGAAGAAGATGGACGACCATGATGGTGCCAACGGTCGAGAGTAGCCGCACAAGAAATGGAAGGCATGACAATCTACGTGCATAGCGCAGCGAAGAGGGCACCTAACGACAACAGGTGCGTGGGCGAGTTGAACCATCTGGTCGTGATCCGAGGGCGCACAGGCTACCACGTGGTAGCACCATATTAAATTGAGAATAAAAGAAGGATTTGGAAGGCTTAATCAGGACCGTTGATCTCCCGATCAATGGATCTGATTAATCTAAAGCATTTGCATGGATTTAAGTGGCCAAATACCTTAATTGCCCTTCACTAAAGCTATAAAAAGAGGCCTAAGGCCCCCCTTTGAAAGGCAATTCTTTTAATTCTTCTCCTTCCTCCTTCGTCAACCTCTCTCTCTTCTTCTTCTCGTCTTCTCTACATCTGTCTCTGCACCTCCGTTTAAAGCATCTATTGGGCCACCCTGATGGATTGTTGCTGCTCTTCCCAACCTCTCCAAAAGGCCACCGCGGACCACCTGTGGTGCCTTTATTCTGTTACAGTAGTAGTTGTTTACATTCATGTTTTTAGTCTATTACATATATATCAAATTCAATCTCTTTGTAATGTGGATATTGTGATTGATTGTTTCTATTATTTAGTAATCATATTGAGAAAAAACGTATAAAATCAAAAGTATTTTATGCCTCCCTGTGATCGACTGGCACTTGCCAAGTTTCGTTAATTTATTTGCTCGTGACATATTTCGCACCATACTACAATGTGCTAATTTTCTACGCGATCTACGCCACGAACAAATTGGCGCCATTGCTGGGGAGGCACGACAACTTTTGCTTTTATCTCTAATACAGTATTTTTGTGTGCAGGAATAATGACACAAAATGGCAAACGAGGAAAAGTGGGCGCTGCAAAAATCAGGTGCATACATTCTTATTAGAAATTCAGCCAGAAAGTAAGTGTCATCTTTAAAATTCAAAAGCTATGTTTCTAATGCTCCAAAAATTCTGAAATTTGGACTAGAACTAGATCTTCGAATTATCTTTCCAACGCCACCTTTTCAAAAAAGAAATTCCTTCTGTGGAATTTTTTAAAATTAGTGGAGTATATACTGGTCAGATTTCTTGAAAATAGAACTTTTATGAAGTTTAGAAATCAATTCTGGCTAACATACAAATTAGATTTATTCAAAATTTTGTGGTATGTGAAAGATAATCAAATTATCTTTAAATATCATATTTTTACAAAATTGTTGGAGCATATTTGATATTGTTTCCAACAGAAAAACCAAAATAGGGACTAAATTCCATATTTGACCCCTAGTTAGTTAAAAATTTATAGCTAATTGTTGGAAATATACTCCCCAAAAAGCTTATTGTAAAAGGAATCTTTTTGCTGAGTTTCAAATCACTTGGATTCCATCTTGCCTTAGAGTATACATTTGAATTGTGGTCTTCAATTTGAAAAAGAACTTAGAAGTGCATGAGCCAATAGGACTACATTGACTAACTTAGACTCCAACAAGCCCAAAAGTTAGTCGATGAGGCGAGTCACCTTGTGGATCGCCCACCATCTAGTAAATTGAAGAAATAGGTTAAAAATTCATGAAAACACATCAAATAACTTGCATTTGGCTTGAAACTACTAAGTAATTCCAACCTTTCTTGTAAAACCTGGTGACTAAGTCTGCCGGGTAGTGTTAAACGACCGTGGCTGCAGGGTAACAGAACTGGAGGCGAAAACTGAATGAAGATCCTTCCTCGTAGTCCCCTCATAGCCAGACTAGCCAGGTTAACCTGAGAGGTGGGAGTTCCTTACAGTCTATCTCTCACCGAATTTTTAATAACACAAACTTAAATGAAAAATCCGATCATCTGATCTAAAGGACCAATCTGATTAACAAGGCCTTAGCCTTGTTCTGCTTAACTAAAACAACCCTTTGAGTTGGTGTATGCAAGGAAGAAGGTCGTTAAGAACTAAACTTGTGGGACCTTGGGAGCCATACCAAAGGTAGCAAAGGCGATTTTCGCCCGACCTCTCTTCTCAACCTTCTTCCAATCGATTAGCTGAGATGGCTAATCCTGGTCCTCGAGTCCGTCAAGACCTTGCGAATCAGGACCCATTGGCTCATTTGGAAGCCAAGGTCTAGGAAACGAAACAAAATTATGAGTAGAGCATCGATCGGATTCTCGCAACACTCGATAGCATGCAGCATCCACCACGCGGAGAACAACTGCGGGACTTCTACAATCTAGCGGCAACAATCATAGCATCTCAAGTCCCGATTCCCGCAAGTGGAGATGCATTCGAGTTAAAGCCGAATATCAGAAGTCTAATTCTGACTCATTTCCATGGAAACTCTACTGAGGATCCCTTCCAGCACCTCGAAGACCTGAGTCGGATTGCAGAGTCAGTTTGACCCAGGAATATAGATATTGGAATTATTCTCATGAAGCTTTCTCCTTTTCCTCTCAAGGATAAAGCTGCTTATTGGTTCAAGACCATCGGGAGGCCAATTGGAACCTAGGAGGAATTACGTCCCGAATTCCGACAAAAGTTCTTCCCGATCAGTCGAACAAATGCTATAAGATGTGCAATCATGACTTTTGCCCAAGGCCCTGGAGAGAAGCTGCATGACGCCTGGGATAGATTCCATGATCTTCTTAGGAAGTGCCCACACCATGGTGTACCCAAATGGCACCTCGCTCAAGTATTTTACCATGGGATGGATCACACACATTGGTACTTGGCCGATGCGTCTTGCGAAGGACGAGAACAGCGAATTTGATCTATTCGAGTCCTTAGTAGAGAACTCGATGAATGCTGCCTCAATGAACTAGTTCCAGTGACCTGTATAGCAACGAGTCAGTGTCCACGAAGCTTAAGCTGAGTCTGCCCGAGCCAACATGGACATTATCACCAAAAAGCTGGATAAGGTGGATCTACTCGATAAGAAGCTCGATGAATTAATGCGAGCGAGATCCGGATCTTCTGGCAGCACTGCTCCATCTTACTAATCTCAAGCATCCCGAGCCACCTCTACTCGTACATATCCATTTACTCGAGATGTTTTCTCTCCATGTTCGTGGGATTCGGCATACCAAGAACTCGTCAACGATGTGGATCTGGCACCGTACAATCAGGGTTACGCACCACATCAAAATGCAAGTGCATATTCTTTCGATGAATTTGCATACAAGACATCTTCAACCTACGAAGATGTCAATGTTATTCCAAGTTACGGGTGAAACAACCCATATTCTGAAACATATAACCCTGGTTGGCACTAGCATCCCAATTTCTCCTGGTCTGGTAACCCACAGAGACCAAGTCAAGCTCCACACTACCAGACCAGACAATACGGGAATGCGCAAAACACGTATCCTAGGCAACAACCATTCCTGTCTCTACAGCAACAGACATGCTCTATTTATCAAATATTGCACCAAGCTGCCAACTACCCTCCAAAATGGGTCGACCCATTGGAGTCGCTGAAGGAGGATTTGCAGGCATCAATTTGGAAATCTACTCATGACAACCATCAAATAATGAAGGTAATGGCTGACCAAATATAGGGCATACAAAACATGCAAAACCAGATGACACACGTGCATAGATCACAGGGAGCTTTGCCTTCCCAACCTGTCCCAAACCTGAGATATGTGCAGAATCAGGGTGCCCCACCTAGATTCCAAGCACCACAGGGGCAGGCAAATGTTGTTATGCAAGCACCTCCCACACCACCTGGTTATGGGCTCGATCAGCCAGCTCTATTGCTAAACCCTGTGTATCCATATCAACCCGCTCCTCTGCCCCTTCATGGACAGCACGGCGATGCAAAAGCTGTCACCTTATGGAGCGGAAAGACTACACAGAACCCGCTACATAGTCAAGCGAGTAATGATTTTTCCTGTACTCTACCACGAGATTTCTCATAACCCTCTTCCTCTCACAAGCCATCTTCATTAGATAAAAGAAGGAAGCCCCTAGACCCTGAAATTCCCATCCCTTTTCCCGCAGCCCTAATGCGTGCTTTAGCACGGAAAAAGCGCATGCAAAATTTCAAGGACCTGAAATCTATGTTCAAGGAAGTTCACATTCAGGTCCCTCCCCTTGAAGCAATAGATCACATCCCTACTGTTGCTAGGTTCTTTAAGGGCTACTATACTCCGAAGCGACAGCAGAGAACCGGACGACAAGCAGTATTTTTTGAGTAAGTCAGTGCAGTTATTTTAGCTGACTTAACGTGCAAAAAGGACCCAGGCACACCACTGATTTCCTACTTTTTGCAGGATTCCCATTTTGATAGGGCACTTCTTGATTTGGGGTTGTCCTTCAAATTAACTCCCACGGCAATATTTGATCGATTTCTATTTGGGGAGTTAAAGCCCACCTCAATTACCATACAGTTGCCTGACTGATTGGTAAAAACACTGAGGGGGGTGGTTGAAAATTTTATCGTAAAAGTCCAAAGATTCTGCTTTCCAACGGACTTTTTTGTTCTCGATGTGGAGGTTCCTCCTAATCTCCATGATGCACCGATTATTCTAGGTCACCCATTTTTGGCAACCACCTGCGAAAACATCGATTGTGCATCAGGGTGCATGGAGATTACCTAGGGGAATGGAGAGCTTAGATAGGACACTTTCATGGCATCAAAGAACTTTGCTTGCGATTTGATTGAGGAGGATAGTGAAGATGAAGATTTAGCTTTTTGTGGGAACATTGGGCTCCTCTGCAGCGACCCAATGGCACATTCATCTTCACTATCAAGGGTCTTAGATCGCAATCCACACGGGACTAAGACTAATGACATACACATTTCGTCCTATGGATCTTGTTGTCATGGGTGTTCATATGCTCCTAACATCATTGATCCTGACTATCCTATCCTATCTAGCACTGATATCTTGAGACAGGATTACATCACAACTACAGATGGATTCTTCATTAATCAAGATCAGCAAATTTCCGCTATTATTTCCTCTCCTCCCCACCCTCCGCTACTAGAGTTACAGCCCTTACCTTATTCACTCAAGTACGTGTTTCTGGGAGAAAGTGAGACATGTCCCGTGATTATCAATGCTTACCTAACTTCAGATCAGGAACACCAGTTGATCTCCATTCTGCAAGCTCATAGGGCTGCTATCGAGTGGGGCATTGCTGATCTCCACGGAATTCGCCCCTCATATTGCACTCACCACATCTACACTGATGATGGGGTGAGACCATCGAGACAACCTCAAAGATGCCTAAATCCAAATATGTTGGAGGTTGTCAAGAAGGAGATCATTAAATGGTTGGACGTGAGCATTATCTATCCTATTTTCGATAGACAGTGGGTGAGTCCCATTCAGATAGTGCCTAAAAAGGTGGGTCTCACCATAATCAAAAATGAATTGGGTGAATCCATCCTGACCTACACCACGACATCTTGGCAGGTCTGCATGATTATAGGAAGCTAAACTCGTCTACCAAAGAATCATTTTCCTTTACTTTTTATTGATCAAATTCTAGAATGGCTAGCCGGTCATAGTTTCTTCTACTTTCTAGATGGATACTCTAAGTACAATCAAGTTACAATCAACTAGGAAGATCAAGGCAAGATGACTTTTACGTGTCACTTTGGAACATTTGCTTTTAAGCGGATGCCTTTCAGCCTCTGCAATGCACCAGCTACTTTTCAGCAATGCATCATGGCCATCTTTTCAGACATGATCGGGGACTACGTAGAAGTGTTCATGGATGACTTCTCCGTGTTTGGAGACGATTTCTCGTCTTCTCTTGATAACCTCACAATGATTCTGAGGAGATGTAAAGAGGTTAACCTAGTACTTTCATGGGAAAAAAGCCATTTTATGGTGAGGGATGGCATCGTACTAGGTCACAGGATCTCCTCTAATGGACTCGAGGCCAACCGAGCTAAGTCTGAAATCATTTTACAATTACCTCCGCCTAGCTCAGTTAGGCAAATCAGATCATTCTTAGGGTATATTGGATTTCATCGAAGATTCACTCGAGATTTCTCAAAAATTGCTTGTCCATTAATGAATCTTCTGGTAACCGACACTCCCTTTTATTTCAGCTCCTCGTGTCTTAGTGCTTTCAAGACATTGTGAAGCACTGTATCCAGTGCACCTATTCTCCAACCCCTCAACTAGTCGCTTGACTTTGAGATGATGTGTGACACCTCCGACTTCGCTGTCAAAGCCGTTCTTGGTCAGCAACGGGAACACCATCCATTTGTAATATACTATGCTAGCAAAATGCTGAACGAGGCTCAGCGTAACTATACAGTCATGGAGAAAGAATTGCTAGCCATGGTATTTGGGTTTGAAAAATTTAGGTCATACTTACTCGGGTCCGAAGTTATCATCTACACTGACCATTCCACCCTCCAGCATTTGTTGGCAAAGAAGGATGCCAAACCCCACCTTATCTGATGGATCTTTCTTTTGCAGGAGTTTGATGTTGAAATCTGCGACAAAGCCGAAGCACATAATGCTGCGGCGGATCACTTGTCTCAGCTAGACCCAGACTACATTCCATACTCCCCACCGATATTAGATCGATTTTCGAATGAGTCTCTATTATCTATCAACTCTATTGAGTTTCCTTGGTATGCTGATATAGAAAACTATCTTGTCGTAGGTAGACTACCTACGGGATTATCCAAGGTTCAAAAACTCAAATTTATATCAGAGGCTAAATTCTATTTTTGGGATGACCCATTGCTCTTTCATATTGGGGCTGATCAAATTACTTGTAGATGAATCCCTGATTCGAAAATCTCTAGCGTGCTATCCTTCTGCCACAGTGACGCTTGTGGGGGTCATTTCTTAGGCCGAAAGACCGCTGCAAAGATTTTGCAGTAGGGATTTTTCTCGTCGACCATTTTCAAAGATACACACGAGTTTGTCAAGTGCTGTAAGTGATGCCAAGCGGTCGATTCTATGACCCAGAGAGATATGATGCCTCTCCAATCTATTATCGTTGTGGAAGTATTCAACATCTGGGGCATCAACTTTATGGGCTCCTTCCCAAACTCATATGGCTTTGAGTACATACTCCTCGCAGTAGACTGCCTCAAAGTGGGTAGAACTATCTTGGCAAGACAAGCTGATCATAAGACTATTATATCCTTCGTCCGGGAAATCACTTTTGCTAGATTCGGAGTTCCCCGCACCCTGATAAGCAATGGGGAAAGCCACTTCATCCATGCCCATTTCAGGTCATTATTGAAGAAATACGAGGTGCAGCACTGCATTGTGAGCTGCCCAGCTAGAACATTAAACTCAGCACGTATACATATATACATAGTATATATACATAGCATATTTCATTTTCGCATATTGTTTCACATTGTTTTGCATATTGTGTCTGGCATTACTGTAATAGCATCAGCTAAATGACAACTCAAAAGCAGTTTTAGGTGATTTCTATCGATATACACCTACCTTATTTCTCTTATTCATGCATGACGACATGCAAACGCTTAGGCATGGGGGCTTAGTCCATAAAAAACTAAAAATTTTCTTCCAACAAGCGGGGGATTAGATTGTTTTATCAAGAAGTTTTATTAAAGATTTATTCTTTAGTGGATTCCTATGCTTAGAATCCAGTATAACCTCACATCTACATGTAGAATTTGCAATTGATCCACTGTGTAAACCGATAGACATCTCTAGTTTGTTGAGAAGAAGCATTGCTTCTTCTCATGAACCCTTGGACAGCAATCAGGGAGTTAGGTGAAACATCTTCTAGTAGATCCACCAAAACATACGTGAGATGAGTAGAGAGTCCACTGGTGCTCTAAGGTTAGTGTAAGGAATCTTTATCTTTAATAATTGAATAATGATACTTAGATATGGGCATAGTTTTTGCTCTCAGTCCTTGCATACTAATTCTGCGAGAAATTCCATACGAGAGCCACCAAATAAGGTAAAAACGCAGAGAGTGGGCTCTGATAAAACTAGGATTAAGGTGAATGGTCACGACTATCCTCCATGGAATCCTTGGTTGAAGTAGGGTATTGATGTCAACATCAGAAATACATCATCCTATCCTTTCCCTGCCCGGTGCTGAGAGTAGGCACTTCCACCAAATAAGCCACCCGAGATCCTCTTGGTCATTCCCAAAAATCCTAAATAATGACTCATGGATAAAAGTATGCATGTCGTGTTGAATTGTTGCGTTATGCTATGTTGGTAACAACATTGTGCCAGTAGATATATATATATATTGATAAAGAAAAGTAAAAAGAAAAAACATACAAAAGGGATATTTGCTTGTGAAAAAAAAAAGTTATGTTAAGAAATTTGAGTTATGTAAGTCAAAATGTTTTGAGGCAAAAACACCTACCATCCCCAAAAACCACTAAGTACAGCCTTAACCTTTTTTTATGTATTTCTAACCGCCTGAATACGGGATGAGGAGTTTGACTTAGTCGTAGGGTTATTAGAACCTAGTTAAAGTGTAATGCCTTGTAAGACCATGATGAGACACTCATCATGATCTCTAATTACCCCTAATTAACTAGTTCCGCTAGTTAATTAGCTAGGGTTATGAATAAATAAGGGTTAATTATAGAATAAGGGATACGTAGTTAAGGACCTTAAAATAAGTTAAAAATGACATTTTATCATTCAAATAACATTATTAGTAATTTAGATAATAATTGGACTCGAAATCATACTAATCATTTCCTTAATTAATAAGATAAGTAACATAAGTATAATGTATACCTAAATATGTAATAACTTAAGTAATTTTACTTAATCTAATAAATTAATATAAAAAGGTCAAAAATGTAAATTCAAGGTGTAAACATAATATTTACCTTATTTACTAACATATATAAAAAGTTGAAAAAAATATAAATTAAAATAAAACTTCAAACCCTGGGTTTACATTTTAGTCCTTAATTTTCATTACAGTCGAGTCCTTATTTAGCACATAGGTCCTTAGGTTTATTACTTCTAGATCTCTCTTCGACTTCTTCTTCTTCTTCTCCAACCAAACGAACGGGTAGCGGCAGAGAGTCACCCTATCGTGCGATCACCGCCCTGCCGATATCATTCCTCTTTGCCCAAGCTCCTGCAGCTTGCGCTCACCACCTCCACTTGATCCATCGGTCTGGATCATCCGTAAATCCTATTTTTCAGTGGGAGTTAACCTCACCGTCGTCGGAGACGACGACAGAGGTTAAGCTCCTCGAGCTTCTTCTTTGACCAGACCCTGCCCCTCTCTTCGCCGCAAAATGCTATAAATACCCCCTCACACCTCTGATTTCAGCAAGTTGGCTCCCTTCCCTCTTTTAATACTACAGCCGACCCAATAGGCTATTCTTCCAAACCTCCGGCGAACCCCCATTCCATCTTCCGACTTCCTCCGTCCATCTTAAGTAGCCGAGGAAATTCGTCGTGGTCTTCCGCACCTCTGACAAAGGCGCCGACCCTAGGATTCCTCCGCTCCACCTCAAATTCGCCTGCTGGAGCTCTTTCTTCAACCCTCTGATTTCGTCGTCCACCATGAGACTTCGGCGGAACCCTATTGACCCCTTCGTCCAGGTAATAGTAGACTAGGAGTAGGAGTAGGAGTAAGCTAGCTTAGTTAGTTAGTTTAATTAGTTAGGTTAGAGTAATTGTAGAATTTAGCTTCATCTCTTCCAGCTCTGGCGAGTTCCTTGAGCTCGCCAGAGACTTTAATTTTGTCTTTTAACTCACTGTTCACCTTCTTATATCTCTCATGTTCATTTCTAAATCACTAAATAGTTTAATTGAATCACCTAAACGCCTAATTCATATTTCACCTTCACCGACTACTTCACTGTCCATGGTGACAGAAGTCGGCTTAATTCCACCTTCTTTGGGTTCTTCATCACCTTCCATCACTAATGAACCCTAACCGATTCTATATTACCTATTACTATCATCTATAATTAAACGCCTAAATTTTAATTAAGTCCCTGAGCTTGCTATCCATGGTGGCTCAGGAACAATTCAAACTATAATTAACTATATATTTATGATTAATAATATCTGTTGACTTCATTTAACTACTCAATCGAGTAGTTAAATCAAGTTTGAGCTTAAACAAATCAAATCCTTTAAGAAAGAAGTTTACTGTCAAATCTGATATTTGAATGAACAAACGAGGAATTTAATGTGAAACAGAGGTTCCTTGTAACCTCAGAATCATTTTTAGAATAAAAATCATTAATTTTGTCAAACTGTACATGCATTTTGCATTTTTCTAGGCTCGCCGGAAAGATGTGTTACAGCCTCTAGAAGTTGTTAGGAGACTCCAAATGTTATAATATGGATTACTGATAACACCACACAAGGGGGTAATAATTAGGTTGAATATGGCCCATCTTTAGAATAAAAAGCACAACATAAGTAGAATAGGAGCATTACATGCATCAAGTACCAAGATTGCTTATAAACTCTATTAATGCCCATTTGTGTAAAGCATTTGTCAAAGCAGGCCTCAGATGAGCAATCGGACCGCATGGATGGATTCAGAACGACGAACAGAGTCCAACGAACTCAAGATCGGCCAAATCTGACATCCAGAGCTCCCACAATGGGCCCAAGAAATTCTGACCGTCCATTTGGAGATCAACGGCCCAGAGAGCGCCACGTCAGCCCGCCCCCACCGCACGCACACCCTCAGCCGACCAAGGACAAATCTCGGCCGTCGATCTTCGATCGAACGGTCGAGATCCACGCGCTCGCCCGCTGTCGCCGCGACAAAGCGCGGGCGTGGCAAACCGGTTAGAACGCACGCCCGCATCGCCGCGACGTGCGTTCGAGCCACGCGGAGCGGATTTTGAAGGCGAGCTGAAGGCGCGGAAAAATTGGGCCGCCCGATCACCAGCGGGCAGCCAGGATCTCGCCACGCGGCGCCACGACAGCCCACCAGCGCCCACACGCGCGCGCACGCCGGGTGGAAACGCACGCGCGCACGCGCGCCCAAGGCGCGATCTCAGCGCAGGCGCAGAAGGTTCTCAGCCGTCCGATCTTCGATCGGACGGCTCTCGTTCAGCGGCCACGAATCGCGCGAAGAGGAAGACCGGGGCGGGCAACTGACCGGCAGTAGGAGGGCTTCACCGAAATTGTGGAAGCGATTTTAGCGACGCTCTGGATGTCGCTAAAGCCCATTCTTCTTTTAGGAAGCCCTTAACTCTATTTAAACCCCCTTCTACCACCATTCAAGGCATACTCTCCCATTTGCAACTACTACACTCCTCTCTTAGCTAGCTTTAGGCACTCTTGTAATCGCCGGAGATGACGAGCCGCCGACGGAGCCTCCTCCACCGCCGTGGCTGCCTCGTCGCTCTCTACTCTCTCTCCATCTCTCTCTCTCTCTTTTAAGCTTTCATTTACTTTTGTTAAAGCATGTATTTAATGTTGTAAGCTATGAACTATGAATGCATGTTTAATGAAATTATTTTCCGTTCAATCGCCATTTTAATTTCTGTTCAAAGTGCATGATCAAAACCAAGAGCTTTCTAACCCTAAACTCTCTCTCTCTATCTCACGCTCTTGCTTTTCAAAACCGTCTCTTTCGCAAGTAAAACTCCACCTTTTTCGTGACAAGTGATAAACAAAATCCGATTTCCACGCCTCCCAAGACCGACACTCGAACTCACCTCCGTTTACTTCTTTTAAAATCGACGTATCAAGTGCGACTATAACGACACCTCTTAACACACACGCACAAGAGCATGTCAGTTTTTGGCGCCGTTGCTGGGGAGGCAACGGATTTGTTTTATCACCCCCATTCCACACTCATTCTCACATCGTCTAATGTCCTATTTTCCTTTCTACTTGACGGTTGCAGGAATTCGGCGCATGGACGGCGAAGCGACGCATTCCACGACGGTAGCAAGGGAGTAGGCGCCTCGAAGACCGATAGTGAGTAACCTGTCTCTCATTTTTTGCTTCCGTGAAAAAGCTAAAAAAAAATTGTAAAAATTGAAAAAAATTGGCGTGGTGTATGATTACTTGACCCACATCCTTAACACATCACCCCACAAAAAAATATACACTCTAACATTCTGAACAAATTCTTGGAGTATTCTTTTCTTTTTCTTGAGTGGTGTTTGCGAAGCCACCGTGAATTGACCTGGGCCGCACCACTCAACCCTAAAACTAACTCATCTAATAGAAGCTGCATGATCATCAGAATGAGTACACTAGGGTTTTAGAGCCTCTACAAAAGAAAAGGAAATCTACTTTCACCAAGTTGTGTGCAGAACTTGACGTGCCCACTGAAACTTGTTTGAAAACATTAAGACACGTCAACCCTAAAAATATACTAAAGGATGAAACACTAAAAGACACCACATCTTAACAAATCCTTGCTTGAAAACCATGTTTTGCTAGAAGCACACACTTTGAAAGTGGAAAATTAAGAGGCACCACCCCAATCAACGCCTCATCACATCACCCTAAGCACAAGCACTATCCTAACCCTTTAAAACTGAGTAGACGTGCCCTAGGCAGGACTAAGTTAAGTCTCAAAAGGCGAGGTTTTGTTTGCTAGGCACTTGGCTTTCATTCCCTTGGTAGAATCTGGTGACTAGGCTGCGGGGCAGTGTCAAACGACCGCGGTTGTGGGGTCTATGGAAGCCAAGTGCCTAGCAATCCCCTCGTAATCAACCTGGCCAGATTAGCCTTGGGAAGAGGAGTCCAGTGCTTACGGACTTAATCACCCTTTGTGAGATTTTTAGGTCTCCTAAGGAATACACCATAAGGATTAGGCTTGCGTGCTTGATTGAAACACATTTCTCGCATCTGTCGCCCTCTGCAACCCCTCCTGTTCTTCTCTAGTGTATGCATGGGAGGCACTCACTGCATCCCGAATTATGTGTTTTGGGGCAGGAATCTAGGCAACGTAATTCTATTGAAAACATGGCTGAACCTAGGGTAGATGAAGCTGAAGATCAACCCCCACCAGATGCTATGGCCATCATCCAAGCTCAAATCAATGCTAACCATCGGCTTCAGCAACAACAAATCCACACCATCATGCAACCCATACAATGGTTACAGAACCCGCAAGAACAACCACCACCTTTCCACGACATACCAGGGCAACCACCACTTGATTTATAGCCATTTCAGGACCAGCCAAGACCCCTCCGCGATTTCTATAATACCTCTACTATTAGAGTCGAGCCACAACTTAGGATCCCCGAGGGGGGAGATGATTTTGAGTTGAAACCAAACGTCTTAAGTTTGATCCAGAGCCACTTTCATGGAAGCTCAAATCAGGACCCCTTTCAACACCTAGAGGATCTCGACCGCATAGCACGAACGGTGAAACCTAGGAACATTAGCCTTGACATTGTTCTAATCAAGATGTTCCCTTTCTCATTAAGAGACAAGGCTTCTCATTGGCTTAGAATCCTAAGTAGACCCATCACCAATTGGGAAGAACTGAGGCATGCATTTTTAAAGAAATTCTTCCCCATAGGAAAGACCAATGCCCTCAGAAGAGTTATCACTACCTTCACACTCCAGGGTGGGGAACAATTTCATGAGGCGTGGGAAAGATTTAATGAACTTTTGAGGAAATGCCCACACCACGAAGTCCCAAGGTGGCAATTGGCCCAGATCTTTTACCACGGTCTGGACAGCAACCTACGGAACTTCGTCGATGCCTCATGCGGGGGAAACTTCCTAAACAAAGACGAGGACAGCGTGTTTGAGCTCTTTGAGTCTATGAGCGAGAATTCGCCCAACAATGCCTCCATGAACCAGTTTAACAGGTCCAGTCAACCCCGTGGCGGGATTTATGAGGTGCAAGCAAATTCTGGACTGGTTGACATGGACATCATTGCCAAAAAGTTGGATCGAGTGGAATTGGTGGACAAAAAGATTGATGAGCTACTGAATCAGACCAGGAACCCCTTGCAGACTTTCTCCCTAGCAAAGGGAGCACATAATGTTGACCTGGTCCAGCCCTTCACCCAACTGAACCTGGAACAACCCCTCACCACGTTCCAGGGAGGGACCTTTGCTCCCTCGACCCTTGATTACTCCCTTCCCTCTTCATCAACATCGGCTATCCTAGAAGATGTGCAAGCCATCCAAGGTTATGCGAAACCTGACCCTTTCTCCAACACTTACAACACCGGCTGGCGTAACCACCCCAACTTTGGTTGGACAAATCAGAAACCACCGCAATTCCAAAACCAGCCTAGGCCAAACCAGCAGCCACATTTGCCCCCTGTCAGCAAGGACCACCAGTTAGACCCCAATATAACCAGAATAGGGCGGCCCCTCCCCCACAAAACCAAATGGATACCTTAATAAAGATGATGGCTGACATGAACCAGAAACATCAGGAGGAAATGGCCTTGGTAAAGGGACAGTTAAGCAACTCTTGGACTGTAAACAACAAGGATCCCTACCTTCCCAAAAACAACCGAACTCGCGAAATATAATTAACAGAGGCCCCAATTCGCAAGGGTTCCAAGGCAACCCCAGGCAGGCTCACATGATCCAGCCAGCCCCACAAACACCTCCTGGGTTTAGCGCTTCTTCATCCTCGTCTTCTGAAGGATCACCCCATGGCCCCAATGCCTCTGCAAATACTGTGACCTTGAGAAGCGACACCAAAACCCAGGATCCCAAATGGCCGACTCTCCCCGAGACTTTACCTGTTGAAATACCCGACTCAGAAGAGGCACCAACCAAGGACCCAGACATCGAACCAGCCCACATTCAGACACCCTACCCTGAGGCCTTGGAAACAATTAAGAAAAAGAAGAATGCTGTGGAAACTGAGGAACTGTTGGAGATTTTTAAGCAAGTACAGATTAATATTCCGCTCCTAGAAGCCGTCAAACACATCCCCGCTTACGCCAAGTTCTTAAAGGATGCCTGTACACCCAAGCGTAAGCCGAGACCTCAAGCACCTAGGAAGGTTGTACTCTCTGAGCAAGCGAGTTCCGCGATATCAAGCAACCTTCCACTCAAACGAACTGACCCAGGAGCGCCCCTGATTTCCTGTAATATCGGGGACATGACATTTGATAGAGCGCTCCTGGACCTAGGTGCTTCTATCAACCTAATTCCAACAACTTTGTACCACCAATTTGGTTTTGGGGAGCTGGCACCAACCCCTGTCACCATCCAGCTGGCAGATAGATCAGTGAAAACCTCGAAGGGTGTTGTCGAGGATGTAATTATACGGGTCAAGGACTTCTATTTCCCAGTCGACTTTTTGGTGCTCGACATGGAGGACCCTGAAAAATTACAGAACACACCCATAATCTTAGGCTAACTACGGCTAAAGCAAACATCGACTGCGACACGGGATGTATGGAAATCGAATTCGGAGACAGGAAAATGCAATTGGATATCTTCCGAGTGACAAAATATTTTGATTGCGATTACATTGAGGAACATGATCCCGTGGAAACTTTAATCGAGGAATGCCTTACCCTCAGTTCTGTCTCAGACCACCAAACCCGTAGTGACGATTCTGACTCGTCACCAGGTTTACCCATGGACCTCTGTAAAGCTGAGAACCATCACATGACACAATTTGAAGAGATCGATGTTGATCAACTCCCACCATTTCCATTCCCATCGACTGTGGTCTCGCCGGTACCTGAACTTAAACCATTGCCCGAGAATCTCAAGTACGTCTTCTTGGGACCTGACTAGACCTTCCCAGTGATTATTAATTCCCATCTAACCAAGGATCATGAACTAAGGTTGACTGCAACTCTTTCAGAACATCGGGTCGCCATTGGTTGGACCATCTCGGATCTAAGAGGAATTAGCCCCACCTATTGCACCCACAAGATATACCTGGAAGACGGGGCCCGACCTTCCCGCTAGATGCAGAGACGGTTAAACCCTAACATGCGGGAGGTTGTTAAAAAAGAAATTATCAAATGGCTTGACGCCGACATCATCTACCCTATCTCTGATAGCCCCTAGGTGAGCCCCACTCAAGTGGTTCCAAAGAAGGCTGGGCTCACCGTTGTCACTAATGATCATGGCGAATCCATCCCCACCAGCACCACCACCGCATGGCGGGTGTGTATTGATTATAGGAAGCTTAATGAAGCCACTAAGAAGGACCACTTCCCCTTGCCATTCATTGACCAAATCCTTGAAAGATTGGCAGGGCAGAAGTATTTTTGCTTCCTGGATGGATATTCAAGATATAGCCAACTCGCAATTGCTCCGGAAGATCAGGAAAAGACCACATTCACTTGCCCGTATGGCACGTTTGCATTCCATCGAATGCCTTTCGGGTTATGCAACGCACCTGCGACCTTCCAGCGTTGCATGCTAGCCATTTTTTCAGAAATGGTGGGTGAATACTTGGAGGTCTTTATGGATGATTTCTCTGTATTCGGGAATTCATTCGACCATTGTTTGAGCAACTTGCAGAAAATCCTGAAACGATGTATCGAGGTTAACTTGGTCTTAAGTTGGGAAAAGAGTCATTTTATGGTTCAAGAAGGAATTATCCTCGGACACATCGTTTCGCATAGGGGCATTGAGGTAGATCGAGCTAAGGTTGATTTAATTTCCAAACTTCCTCCACCTAGTTCAGTCCGACAGATTCGCTCTTTCCTAGGACATGTTGGCTTCTACCGAAGGTTCATCGAAGACTTTCCAAACTTTCCAAACCCTTGACCGACCTTCTAGCCAACGACACCACTTTCCACATGTCTCCTAATTGCATCCAGGCTTATCACACCCTCCAGGACATAGTCTCCACGGCACCTGTACTTCAACCCCCAGACTGGTCCCAGGATTTTGAGATTATGTGTGACGCATCAGATTTTGCCACAGGCGCTGTCCTGGGACAAAGGCAAGACAAGAAGCCCGTGGTGATCTACTACGCGAGCAAAACGTTGGACGAGGCCCAACGTAATTATATGGTCACAGAGAAAGAGTTGCTCGCTGTAGTCTTTGGACTGGAAAAATTCTGATCATACTTGCTGGGATCCCACGTGACTATCTACACCGACCATTCAGCCATCTGGCACCTGTTGGCCAAAAAGGACGCAAAACCCAGGCTCATTAGATGGATCCTGCTTTTGCAGGAATTTGACCTGGAAATCCGAGACAAGGCCGGATCGAAAAATGTGGTGACTGACCACCTGTCAAGACTTCATCCAGACCACATTGGACCCTCCCTACCTCTATCTGATACCCTCCCTAATGAACACATCCTAGCCGTGCAAGACAAGAAAATGCCATGGTATGCTGACTATGTCAACTACCTGGTTATAGGACAAACCCCGCACAGCTGGTCCAGGCAGCAACGGGACAGGTTCTTGGCTGAGGCCAAGCACTATTTCTGGGATGATCCCATGCTGTTTTGCCTCTATGCTGATCAGATCATCAGGAGGTGCATCCCCAAAGACGAAGTTCAGAGTGTGCTTTCCTTTTGTCATGACCAAGTGTGTGGCGGCCATTTCTTTGGCAAGAAAATAACTGCAAAAGTTTTACAGTCTGGATTTTATTGGCCGTCCCTATTTAAGGATGCACACATCTTTGCCAAGACTTGCTCACGATGCCAAACACTGGGGACCATGACCAAGAAAGATATGATGCCCCTTCAGCCCATTTTGATTGTCGAAATCTTCGACGTTTGGGGTATCGATTTTATGGGCCCATTTCCACCATCCAACGGCTTCGAGTACATCCTGGTCTCGGTAGACTATGTTTCCAAATGGATTGAAGCCGTCGCCACTCGACGATGCGATCACAAGACGGTCATGGACTTTGTGAAGAACATCTTTTCCTGGTTTGGAATACCCAAGGCCATGATCATTGATGGTGGAAGCCATTTTATCCATTCCCAATTCCATGCCCTACTTAGAAAATATGGTGTAAACCACCGCGTTGCCACCCCGTATCATCCATAAACAAATGGGTAGACTGGGGTCTCAAACAGACAAATCAAGAACATTTTACAGAAGACTGTGAGACCTGACAGGAAAGACTGGTCCACTCGACTTGATGATGCCCTGTGGGCATACAGGACCGCTTTTAAGACCCCGATAGGCATGTCGCCTTATTGCTTGGTCTTTGGCAAAGCTTGCCATCTCCCTGTCGAATTGGAACACCGGCCTTACTGGGTTGTCAAGCAATGTAACATGGATCCCCAGTTAGCCGGTGCGCAAAGGACGCTTCAATTATCTGAGCTCGAAGAAAGTCGTCGGGACGCCTTTGACAATAGTCGGCTATATAAGGAGAAAATGAAAGCCGTCCACGACCGACTCATTCATAGAAAATCCTTTGAGCCGAACCAACAAGTCTGGCTGTTTGATGCACGCCTGAAACTCTTCCCAGGGAAACTCAGGTCCAAATGGACAGGACCATTTCACATGGTCAAACCCTATTCTAATGGGGCGGTTGAAATCGCGGATCTTAACACCGGGCACACCTTTACAGTCAATGGTCAAAGATTGAAGCATTTCCTGGCCCAGGTACCCCCCAAGGAAAGTGTCACCCTCGTTGACGGCTGACACCGAGCACCGCCCAGCTGGAGGCGTTAAACTCAACGCTTCCTGGGAGGCAACCCAGAGGAGTCAGACTGATCTGGTAGTTTACGTCACTCAGGTACTATTTTTTTGAACCCTTTTGCATCCATGTATTTGCCAATGAGGACATTGTCCAACTTAAGCATGGGGGGGATGGTAAATTGCATAATTCTGAGCTTAATTAATCAGTCTAAATTAATTTAAAAAAAATTGAATTTAGGAAGAAAACAGCGCACTAAGGCTTTTAACGACAGCCATGTTCGGCGGAAGGAATTTGAGCCATCTCAGCAAGTCTGGCTCTATAATGCCCGACTCAAATTCTTTCCTAGGAAATTGAAGTCCAAATGGACAGGTCCTTTCCTGGTCTCAAGACCATTCCCCAATGGGGCCGTCGAGATCGAAGATCCCAAATCTGGGCGTAAATTTACGGTCAACGGGCAGCGTTTGAAACCCTATCTGACTCATGAACCTGCCCCCGTTGGAGAAACCGTTGCCCTGATGGAGGGTAACTAATTCTTTGCCTCATTCTGAGTCCAGCTGGGGACATTAAATTCAGCGCTTGTTGGGAGGCACCCTAACAGCACTCACCATCCACCATCACTTTTCACACCTCTCTCGCAATCACTTCACTTTTCTCTTCACCACCCACCGTCCACCCACCCTTCCACCCTGATCTATACCCTGAACCTCAGCTCTTGTTACCCGATCTTCCATCCTTCCTCTGCCTTTCCCTGCATGCATATGAGGACATAGCATTGTTTGGCATGGGGGGGTGGATAGGCATCCATAGGACTCGGGTATGTTATGGTATCATACAGTTCCCACCTATTTATAAATATGCAAGAAAAAGAAAAAATAAAAAAATATATATATATATATTATAATAAATGGTGTTTAGTAATGATCTTGAAGCTGAAACAAAAAGGCAATAAGTGTTTATGGATATTCAACCTCTGTTTTGAAGACTTTCCAAGCCACAAAAGCTTGATTCGCTCAGGCTCGGCTTAATTCACTTAAAGCATTGACAAAATAGATCAAGATCTCTCCTAACTAAGGATGTATTCTTGTACCTGAGACACAAGTACAAGATCCGTTGGTTTACTTTTACTTGAGAGCTTAAGTAAACTTGGTTCACACTACACATATCAGGAAAGACCAGGTGAACATAAGATCCAACCCTAGTGTTCATTAGGGAAGGTGGAGTCCTTACCTGTGCGCGCAGGTAGACTTTTATCCCAGGCTTTAGTCTTGTGTTTAGGAGCGACTCTTTCCACCAAAAAGAAACTCTCCCACCAAAAAGAAAAAAAGTGTGCTCTTTCAAAATGTGTTGTAAGAGATATACTGACATATGTTTCAAAAAAAAAAAAGAGAAAAAAAAAGAGTTGTCAAAAAAAAAAAAAAAGATGTTGCAAAAGAGTCAGTATATCTCATAAATGCCTGTATAATTTGTTTTTCGGTGAGCCAAAAAAAAAAAAAAGAAAATGGGAGTTGAGTTTTCCGTCATCATCTTAAGGGTCAATTCGAAGACATGAGCTGAAACTGGGACCAACCTGTACTTAAAAATTCGTGAAACCCTGGGATTGAGTCTTAATGTTCATCTGGTCAGTCTTGATCCTTCACTATGCACAAACCATAACCTCTTGAGCTCTCGAGTACGGCAAAAACCTCCTGGGTCCTGGAAATCGTACTTAAGGTTTAAATATCAAGAGTCCTGGTTAGTTGAGAGATGATCTATGTCATGTGAGACTTAAAGTACTGGTAGTCTTCTTTACAATTGGTTCTCACAATATTCGATAATAAACACAACTATATCACCTCAGAAGAAAATCTTCAGCTTAAGATTATTTCTAAATACTATTTTTCTAGGGACTAGCAAAAGATAGGCATGGGGGTATATGTTTGCACCTCAAAACACACCTGTAATAACGCCTTCTTGTGCTATTTTCTAGCATTAACATAGCAGAATAGGATCCTGTAATCGCATTTGTAAAAACGCTTGCATGCATGCATTTAATCAAGAGAGGAAGAGGAGTGAAACAATGGCTTGCATAGTTACATTTTATCTCAAGTGCCTCCTTGCAAATTCCACCTCTTTTCATTTTTTTCTCTCTTGATTTCTTCTTTTCTTCTTCCCGCGGCTGCACTTCTTCCCGCAGCAGCCGCATGCATTTACTCCACGTCACTTCTCCCTGCCAACGTCGCTCCCTATAGCTGCAACTCGCGCACCCTCTCCCTGCTGCAGCCGGCACGCCACTCTCTCCTCCTCTATAAGAAGCTGCAGCTTCATCCTCGCAACGGAGGCTGCTGCAGCAACAAAAACCCGCAGCCATCTTCTCCACCGCTTTCCCCTCCCATACGTCGACCCTCCGTCGAGGAGGCACCCGACGAGCAGGAGAACCCACTGTGGTGCACACCACCACAGTGGGACCACCACCGCCCAGCTCTTCGACGAGCCGGTGGGCGTGGTGCATTCCCTCGCTTTGTTTTTTTTCTCTTTAACGCCATTGCCGCCGCTCCAAGCTTCGAAGCTTGAAGCCACGGCAGCAGCAGCAGGTCCTCCCGCTCCTCCGCGACCGTCCCCGGCAACGGCGCTAGAAAAGTGTGATGGGTCGGCCCGGATAGGTTGTTAATATGATGTTTTTATCGTTGAAATATGTATAGTGGTTAACCTAATTCGGACCTAACCATCTCTTTACAAAATTTTTAACCTGGCCTAGTTGATTTTATCTTGTCACTTTTAGGCCCAGGGTCGAACTCAGGGAAGTGGGGTTGAAGTCGAGTTTCTACGTTTTCCTTAAAACGCGTCTCTTCCGTTCGTTTATTATGTTTTTAGTGTTTTTCTTATTTAGATTTTTTTTCTGGTAATCCTTGTCCTTGAGGCACACCCTCAAAATTGTGTCCTTGGCTTTTAGCCAAAACAGAGTTCCAAAACAAGTCTTGCTACTCGCAAGACGGGGTACCTGCAAGTCAAAGATTATCTTCTCTCTTTTATATACTTTTTTTTATCTTTTTACCAAGGGAGGAACAAACAGACAGAAAGTAAATATAGTATGTATATATATATATATAATATATATAAAGGGGTGGGGGTGGAGGTGACGATGGAGTGTAGCACTATGTCGAGTCAGTTGACATCTAGAGAGACGCAGCCAACATGACTAGGTGCCGCGTGGAGTGTGGATGGATGATGGATGATGTATGGGACCACACGTTTTGTACGTGTGTATCAGGGAATATCAACAACTGGTGCAGATATTCCCGCAATACAGCGTATGGCAAATAACGTGAAAATATATATATATGTGTATGTGTATAAGTAAATATATCTATATATATATATATAAATGTATAGGTATATATGTATAGATATATGTAGATATATATATATATATATGTGTGTATATATATATAGGTGTATATGTATATATGTATGTATATAGCTATATATGTATATATGTATATATATATATATAATACTATATAGATGTATATATATATGTATATAAGTATATGTATCTAGATATATATGTATATATATAAGTATATAGATATGTATATATATATATATATATGTATATAAGTATGTGTATATATATATATAAGTATATGTGTAAGTATAAATATATATATATATATACATATACACCTATATATGTATATACACATATATATATATCTATATATATCTATACATATATACCTATACATTTATATATATATATAGATATATTTACTTATATACATACACATATATATATTTTCACGTTATTTGCCATACGCTTTATTGCGGGAATATCTGCACCAGTTGTTGATATTCCCCGATACACATGTACAAAACGCGTGGACCCATACATCATCCATCATCCATCCACACTCCACGCGGCACCTAGTCATGTTGGCTGCGTCTCTCTAGACGTCGACTGACTCGACATAGTACTACACTCCATCGTCACCTCCACCCCCACCCCTTTATATATATTATATATATATATACATACTATATTTACTTTCTGTCTGTTTGTTCCTCTCTTGGTAAAAAGATAAAAAAAAGTATATAAAAGAGAAAAGATAATCTTTGACTTGCAGGTACCCCGTCTTGCGAGTAGCAAGACTTGTTTTGGAACTCTGTTTTGGCTAAAAGCCAAGGACACAATTTTGAGGGTGTACCTCAAGGACAAGGATTACCAGAAAAAAAATCTAAATAAGAAAAACACTAAAAACATAATAAACGAACGGAAGAGACGCGTTTTAAGGAAAACGTAGAAACTCGACTTCAACCCCACTTCCCTGAGTTCGACCCTGGGCCTAAAAGTGACAAGATAAAATCAATTAGGCCAGGTTAAAAATTTTGTAAAGAGATGGTTAGATCCGAATTAGGTTAACCACTATACATATTTCAACGATAAAAACATCATATTAACAACCTATCCGGGCCGACCCATCACACTTTTCTGGCGCCGTTGCCGGGGACGGTCGCGGAGGAGCAGGAGGACCTGCTGCTGCTGCGTGGCTGCTGCTACCGTGGCTTCAAGCTTCGAAGCTTGGAGCGGCGGCAATGGCGTTAAAGAGAAAAAAAACGAAGTGAAGGAATGCACCACGCCCACCGGCTCGTCGAAGAGCTGGGCGGTGGTGGTCCCACTGTGGTGGTGTGCACCACAGTGGGTTCTCCTGCTCGCCGGGTGCCTCCTTGACGGAGGGCCGACGTATGGGAGGGGAAAGCGGTGGAGAAGATGGCTGCAGGTTTTTGTTGCTGCAGCAGCCTCAGTTGCGAGGATGAAGCTGCAGCTTCTTATAGAGGAGGAGAGAGTGGCGTGCCGGCTGCAGCAGGGAGAGGGTGCGCGAGTTGCAGCTATAGGGAGCGGCGTTGGCAGGGAGAAGTGACGTGGAGTAAATGCATGCGGCTGCTGCGGGAAGAAGTGCAGCCGCAGGAAGAAGAAAAGAAGAAATCAAGAGAGAAAAGAATGAAAAGAGGTGGAATTTGCAAGGAGGCACTTGATATAAAATGTAACTATGCAAGCCATTGTTTCACTCCTCTTCCTCTCTTGATTAAATGCATGCATGCAAGCGTTTTTACAAATGCGATTACAGGATCCTATTATGCAATGTTAATGCTAGAAAATAGCACAAGAAGGCATTATTACAGGCGTGTTTTGAGGTGCAAACACGTGCGCACGCGCGCCCAAGGCGCAATCTCAGCGCAGGTGCAGAAGGCTCTCAGCCGTCCGATCTTCGATCGGACGGCTCTCATTCAGTGGCCACGGATCGCGCGAAGGGGAAGACCGGGGCGGGCAGCTGACCGGTGGCAAGAGGGCTTCACCGACATTTGTTGAAGCGATTTTAGCGAAGCTCTGGATGTCGCTAAAGCCCATTCTTCTTTTAGGAAGCCCTTAACTCTATTTAAACCCCCTTCTACCACCATTCAAGGCATACTCTCCCACTTGCAACTACTCCACTCCTCTCTTAGCTAGCTTTAGGCACTCTTGTAATCGCCGGAGACGACGAGCCGCCGACGGAGCCTCCTCCACCGCCATGGCTGCCTCGTCGCTCTCTACTCTCTCTCCATCTCTCTCTCTCTTTTAAGCTTTCATTTACTTTTGTTAAAGCATGTGTTTAATGTTGTAAGCTATGAACTATGAATGCATGTTTAATGAAATTATTTTCCGTTCAATCACCATTTTAATTTCTGTTCAAAGTGCATGATCAAAACCAAGAGCTTTCTAACCCTAAACTCTCTCTCTATCTCTCGCTCTCGCTTTTCAAAACCATCTCTTTCGCAAGCAAAACTCCACCTTTTTCGTGACAAGTGATAAACAAAATCCGATTTCCACGCCTCCCTGAGACCGACACTCGGACTCACCTCCGTTTACTTCTTTTAAAACCGACGTATCAAGTGCGACTATAACGACACCTCTTAACACACACGCACAAGAGCACGTCAATTACTGATCATTTTTAAGAAATTTATTTGAGGTTTCATTCATTGGAGTTTAACATTCAACTTGATCTTCCCCAACTCTGGGGAGCTGGAGAAGTATGTTGTGAAGGAATTAAGAAGCATTAAAGATCTAAGAAGCATCAATGCGAAGCACTGAAGCTATTTTAACTTTTAAAACACTGTAACTACCACTGATTTACTCTGTCGAACACATGCTTATTTTAGTTCAGGCGACGAGCCTGAATCCCTAGAAATTAAGGACAGAACTTAAATCTGAAGTTCTGATTGAGTTCCAGATGATGAAGAGAATCTAACTGATGTGTTAATTTCTTAGGAAGAAGCATTAAACAAAAAGTCAAATATCGAGCTTCTACAGTCAAAATTAAATCTGACAATGGTGTTCTGAGCTTAAATCGAGGAATTAAGATGTGGAAATTATTTCTGGAATCTCATTTAATGATCTGAAATCGAGTTAAGTAAGCTCAGATGATGTTTTGTGCGAAAATTATGTTCCTGTAAGTTTGGGTTACTCTTGAACCCAAACAAACAGAAGCACTGTTCTATTGGAATTTAAACCTGAAACCTACCCAGATTGATTAGATAAAACCCTTAGAATTAATCTAAATAAGTTAGGACACTTTAAAGTGTCTGTTGCACAAATTGAAACCTGAAAATTAATCTCTAAAGTTTTCAGAGAAGAAAATAGCTTCTCTGCAAGTTCTGTAGGTTCCAAGAGCCTTAAATCTATCCAAACTGAAGCGGAATTGCTTATATATTGTATATAGACCTTTAGATAGATGAGAAAAGTCCATCTGAGGACTTCCCTAAGCTAAAATACTCTCTAGGCTTATCATAAAACCCGTCGAAACCCCTGATTTCATCCCTTAAATTTAAGAGATAAACATAATTAAAACATTAAATTGACCTTAAAATTGAATAGATTACCCTTAGAGCTTTCCAACGAACTTTAAATCATCGAATTTGGAGCTCTGGGTAGGAAGTTGTGATCAATTGAATTCGGGTCTGGAAGTGGAAACATTATCCCACCTCGGAAATCCACGAGCGTGCACCTGAGTATAAAAGTTTTTCCTTCCTAAGGCTACTCAGTCGTCAAGCGCAAGGCACACCGGTTCCGTTTCTGATCTGATTTGAGCATTGTTCTGAGCTGTGGGCATTGGCCTGCGGGTTTGTGTGCGCCCATGGGGCGTGCGTGTGCATGCGGATCTGTGTGCCTTGGGAGGGCGAGAGTGTTTGGCCTGGGAGGCCGGGTTGAGCCGATGCGGCTCGATACTGTGAATCGATAAATAAATAAACCGAAACAAACCTAACCGAGATTAGGCGAGGACGGAGTAGGGTCTGGTCCCACCCTGGTCTCAGGGTGCTGTGTATCCTCGAAAGGACCTCGCCGCAAATACAAAATCTTTTAGTTTATAAAGTTAAAGAAACCCGATTCAACTGAAAACCTAAGGAAAGAGAAGCTGCTGAAGGATGTTGAAGGCTAAGGAAGAAAGGAGTGCAGATGCTAAGAAGTGTTAAGGAAACACAAAGGAACAAAAGAAAGAAACTAAGGAAAGAAGAGAAGGTAGGAAAAGATTTAAGAGAAGAACTAAGGCAGGAACAACAATAAAAGAAAGAGAACTCGACAGAGAAGAAAATAAGAGAAAATAGAAGAAACAACAAAGAAAGAGAAAGAAGATTAGAGGCTGTAGAAAGATAAAAAGTAAATTTTCCCTTTGCATGAGTATATTTTTGTTCTTAATTGTAATACGAAAGCTTTAATTGGATAATTTTCTAATTGCCTTAATGAAATAAAATTGAAAAATAGCATGATTACTTGTTAATAAAGAATAACATTTTGAGTAAATATGTTTGCATATGGAATTTTGTATGTTCTTCATAGCTTAATTATTTGACAAAATTCATGTTTTGATAAGTAAAATTAGTTTTACCTCCTAAACATAAAGAGATAAAAGGAAATTAGTAAATTTGGAGAAAAATTATTATGCCTCCCAGTGAATGACCTGGACTCAACCAGTAAAAATTTCTAAAATGTTAGGTTAATTCGACCCTATATTACACAATCGACACAACTTTGAGTTAACCTAAGTGATTTCTTCTACTCTTAATTAAGTGAAATTAACTTAATTACTGAGTTGAGTGAAACACACGACCATTTTAATGGAAAAATTTTTAAGTTTAATATAAATGATTAATGTATAGTGCATGTATGAAAATTTGCTTACTTAGACTTATACTTATAACATTTTCAAAACACACTTAAAACAATTTGTAAACAAGAATTTTATTTAAAATTAGAATTCTTCAAAAATCTCTTAATCTTTGTAACTATTCTTAACTCAAATTAGAATACAAAGTGTTTTAAGAGAAACAAAACTTAAGGATTGAGAATTAAATTTTAACTCAAAAACTCAAATAGATTTAAGTTAATCCTTTGTTTATGATATTTGATTTTTATCAATATAAGTTTAAGCAAATTAGCCAGATACTCATTATTAATCAAACTTAGAGTAGTAAAACTCTAATTTACTAACCTACAACACCAAAGATTAACTTCTAGACCTAGGATTCTGTCAATTCTTCTCCTTTAGGTCTCAACTTAAAATCTTCAAAACCCAATTTCTTAAGCTTCACTGCCCAATACCAAGGTTCAGTAGCTATGATTTTAAAACATCTGTGCTTAGTGAAGAGAACTATCCTCAAGACATCCAAAGTTGCAAAAATCCAGATCTTAAGACATCACTTTCCAATCCCAATTATTCCAATTCAAGCCTTTGGCTTGGCCTTACTCAGGTTTGGTTGCTTTCTCCTCACCAATTTTCTATCCCGAGGTCAACACTTTTTGTGTATATCTCCCCGGTGGACCACTGGGTCTCTTATTCCTAATTTTTTTTTCTCCATATTTTTTTGTTTCTTTTTTTCTATAGGTTAGAACACCCATTTGTAGCGAGGTGTTCTTTTTATTTGATGGAAGGAAGGGTAGCATCCATTTGTAATGAGATGCTTTTATTTTATTTAATGGAAAAACTGCATAAGTACCCATTTCTAGCGAGGTACTTAACTGCAGGGTGTTTTATTTACTTTTTCTTTTTTTTCTTTTTTTTATTTTCTTTTCTTTTCCCCCCTTCTCATTTTTCTTACTAACATTATTCTCTAGGTGAGTGGCACATCCTTCACCCGTTCAAGAACCGCCCCGCGGAAATCCTTGGACTAAAGGGATTCAGAATTGATCTCTTAACCTCTGTATTTTCGCGGTCTCAGATGTCAACAAGACAATTCTATGTGAGTGAATTTTAGATGTTTAGGTTACTTAGCTCTCAAACCAGAGCTTGGACAACAATACCCTTTACTCTTAGGTTCTTCAAATTCTTAGTATCCTCCTATAGGATCTGTAAAGACAAAATTTACCAAGTCTAGTTATTTATCTCTACCTTGTAAGTTTTGTAAGCTAAAATTCTACCAACTCTTTATTTAATTAACTCTGAATATCTGGCTTTTTACTTAACTTTATGATAAAATCAAATTTTCAAAAAGCAAAAGGATTACTTAATCTAATTGATTAAAAGTTATAATTCAATTCCAAACTTAAGTTTAAAATCTTAACACACTTAATTTCTTAATTCAAGTAAGAATAGAAAAACAAATCTTAAAAAGATTTAAAAGATTCCTTAATTCAAATAAAATCTTATTTTTAAAAAAAAAAAAAATTTAAACACAAAAGTGTGTTTTTACAAAATGTTTAAAGTAAAATCTAATTAAGAATTGAATGCTCTTAAATACTTATATATATACTATATACATTTTAAAACTTCTAACCTAAAAGAAAATTAAAGCTCTTAATTACAATATATATATTCTTCTTCTTTTCTTCTTTATTAATAATGATATTCCCCTCTTATTATTTTTATGAATTTTATTTTCAAATTTTTGTATTAATATATTTTTATTTTTATGTATATAAGAATTTTTTTAATTTTTATAATTATTTTTAAACTTTTTTTCAAATTTTTATGAAATTTTTGAATTTTGAAAATTTTTTATCATTTTTAGAATTTTTATTTTTTTGGATTTCATGGATATTTGATTTTTATGTTTTTTTTATTTTTTTATTTTTAAACACTTAAAGTGAAAATTTCACTTAAACACCCCCCCAATTCAAAATTTTACAATGTCCTCATTGTAAGAATGGTGAAAAATTATGAAGTGAAATTTTAAAAGTAAGTGTATAAGAAAGTCAAAAAGGATGAAAATAGGAAACATATGTATAGGTGCTAAGTTTTACGCCTTCAGCTAGGCGTAAACCCTAGTAAAAACTCCTAAAAAGAATAGGTATATTGTAAAAACAGAGGAGTTATGAAAGAATTAGATCAAAAAATTAGAAAACAGATTAAACCAACCAATCAAAATTCGTCCAAAAATTGTCTAAAATAGATCTCACATATCCTAGAGTCAGATTCTCCTGAAAAATCTCAGAAAGATTAGAGTGAAACTTATGTAGAAGAATAGATCTGATTTAGGTTGAGATGTAGAACATTTAAGATTAAGGCAATTTAAAAGATGATTCCACCAAATTCAGAAGAACAGCATAGTCAGTTTTGGTTCTCAATAATAGGTGGGTTATTTTGGCACAAAATAGGTTGCTGATGCGGGTTTGATGGGTTATTTTCAGGTAGTGTAGAGGACGGATTATGATTAGAATCAAAGGCCTGATTAACGAAGTGGACTTGGCCTTGATTTAGCCTAGGATTTGGCAAATTCCTAGGATTCAGAATTGGCTGAGATGGAAGAGTACCTGGCTGACGAGACTCAGCCAAAAGCGTGATCTGATTTCGTAAATCAACCAAATCTACCTTACATTGCCTATGAACCTCAGTGAGAGCTTCAGCATTTTGTCGCTGACTCTCTGACACAGCTCTTAAAATTTGGTCTAGCTGTGTATCTCTATTAGGCCTAGAGTAATTCTGCATACTCATCGGGCTAGGCCTTAAATTTGATTGCTGAGGAGGCAAAGGAGGTGGATTAAAATGGGTATGATTTGGATAATTTGGTCTTTGATTTTGATTTTGATCAGCCCAAGAAAAATTTGGGTGGCTTCTCCATCCAGGATTATAGGTATTTGAATATAGGTTTGGTCTTGGAATATTTTCCTGGATAGCATTTAAACCTAAAAGATATGGTGTGTTTTCTGCAACAGTTAAGGGTGGGGAAAAGGGTGGGTAAGATTGTGGGACAAAGGTCCTTCCTTGGGTTGGTGAAGGAGTAGATAGAAAACCCAAGGAAGATAGATCTCTAGAATCCAGATTATTCACAAATTCCCTCCCCGCGGGAATTTGCGAAACAGGTAAATACGCGGGATTCGTAGCAAGTAGAGGCGTAAGATTCTTCATTGTCTTTCTAACCTCGTCGAGATGCTTTGCTACGATGTCTACTTTGTCCAGTTTTTCTGCAATAATCTCTAAATCCTTTGAACTGGACGGATTACCGATCTCGTGAATGCCCTTATGCGGATTTTGGTGATTCGTATTCGTGCCCCGCAAAAATTGCAACATTGATGCATTATTGATCGAGTTTTCCGCCATCCCTTCAAATAATTCTGAAGCGGATTCTGCGTCGCGATTTAGAAAATTCCCTCCACAAGAGGCATCGACTAGATTGTGAATGCCCTCTTGTAAACCATAATAAAAGATATGCATGAGTTGCCAACGAGGGATGTCATGATATGGGCATTTCCTTTGCAATTCATGAAAACGTTCCCACACTTCATGAATTGGTTCTCCTGGATTTTGATTGAAAGTAGTAATAGCTCGCCTTAAAGCATTGGTTCGACCAATTGGAAAAAATTTCTTCAAAAATGCAGATTCGAGTTCAGCCCAAGTTGAGATTGGTCTTGCTATAGTTCTATACCAATATGCTGCTTTATCTTTAAGGCTAAAAGAGAACATTTTCATTAGTAGGATTTCCCTATTTTGATTTCGAGGACCAAGAGTTTGAGATAGATTTTTAAGATCTTCAATGTGTTGAAATGGATCATCGGATGCAAATCCATGAAAGTGGGGGATTAAACTTATAATGTTTGGTTTTAATTTTGGATCATTTTCCCCAATAGGAATCCTAACATTAGGCTCTACTTGTGCATTAGATGGGTTATAATAATCTCTAAGTAGAGGCCTAGGATTATTGATCGGTAGATCATGATTTTCAAAACCCGCCTCAGGTCGAGGTAAAGAACGGGTTTGCAAAGTTTGTAAATTGTTTAAGGCTGTTGTTAATAAATTGATTTGTCTTGTTTGCTCTAGCATCCTAAGGTTCTAGTTCAGGAGCGCCTCATGAACATCAAAAGGTGGCATCTCCCCCTGACCAGAAGAAGAAGGGATCTCGGGATTAAGATTCTGCATTGGATCCATAGAAGTTGATGGATCAGACGGGAAAACCATTGGTTGCTTATCTGCAACCGACCTAGGATCACCTGTCAACGCCGGTGCAAGAGGCAGATGCAAGGATCGCCTCCCATCCATAAACGGAAAATAAATGTGCAAAGGCACACGCACACCACCGATACAAAAACAGTGGCACAAAAAAACTCGCAAAATAGCGCAAAAGACGCGGGTTTTGCTCTTCTTTCAAAGGAAAGAAGAAATTCCTAAGGTACGCAAAGTAATTTGATGCAATCAAGTAGAGTAACAGTATCAAAATACACGTCCTAATTCGTGACTACGCAAGTGCATACCTTAAAGCTCAAAGGTCTAAGGTCTAGGATCGAGACCGCTCACTATTGGCTCCCCGGGGCTCTAGTAGTGAGACAAACTTGTTGATCTTCAGCCAAAGTCCTAAGAGGTGCAAAGAGGAGAGATAGAAAAATAGACTCGTGTGACTCTAGTGATCGCACTATGTGTGCGATAGCATGCAACAGACGATATTGGTATAAAAACCCGCATGCATTCTGCAAACAAATTTAAGTCACCAATTTTACTTCCTCTTTTTAGTTAATCTTTTTCAAAAATATATCAATTAAACTATAATGGCCGCTTTTTATATCTTTTCAAACAAAAATATGGTCTTTTTAATTCCCAAAGACAGGGATCTACGCGGGTTTTCATGTGTTTCCCGCTGATGTGAGAAAAACAGTTTAAAAATTTCCCGAGTCAGATCATACTAAACACTAGCAGGAAATGCACTCCTAAGAGTGTATGCCTATGTTATGCTGCTGCTAGTCAGAAAAGATGTATTTTTATATTTTTTTATTATTATTATTATTTTATTATATGCAACAAACAAAAGATTAAGAAATACTTACAAAGAAATGAAAACAGCAAAACTAAATCCCGCCTTCTCCTGAGATTACCCGCAAAGGTAAACCTGAAAAGAAGACAGAAAATAAAACAAAAACAAACAAAACACACTAATTAAAACAAAAGTTAGTAAAAACAAAACTATTAACAAAATACCTCCTAATTAATCAATTAATCCTTTTAAATTTTAGTGAATCAAAATATTTCCTCCCCGGCAACGGCGCCATTAAAATGGTCGTGTGTTTCGCTCAACTTAGTAATTAAGTTAATTTCACTTAATTAAGAGTAGAAGAAATCACTTAGGTTAACTCAAAGTTGTGTCGATTGTGTAATATAGGATCGAATTAACCTAACATTTTAGAAATTTTTACTGGTTGAGTCCAGGTCATTCACTAGGAGGCATAATAATTTTTCTCCAAATTCACTAATTTCCTTTTATCTCTTTAAGTTTAGGAGGCAAAACGAATTTTACTTATCAAAACATGAATTTTGTCAAATAATTAAGCTATGAAGAACATACAAAATTCCATATGCAAACATATTTACTCAAAATGTTATTCCTTATTAACAAGTAATCATGCTATTTTTCAATTTTATTTCATTAAGGCAATTAGAAAATTATCCAATTAAAGCATGCCTATTACAATTAAGAACAAAAATATACTCATGCAAAGGGAAAATTTACTTTTTATCTTTCTACAGCCTTTAATCTTCTTTCTCTTTCTTTCTTGTTTCTTCTATTTTCTCTTATTTTCTTCTCTGTCGAGCTCTCTTTCTTCTATTGTTGTTCCTGCCTTAGTTCTCTTAAATCTTCTCCTGCCTTCTCTTCCTTCCTTAGTTTCTTTCTTTTGTTCCTTAATGTTTCCTTAACACTTCTTAGCATCTGCACTCCTTTCTTCCTTAGCCTTCAGCATCCTTCAGCAGCTTCTCTTTCCTTAGGTTTTCAGCTGAACCGGGTTTCTTAACTTTATAAACCAAAAGATTTTGTATTTGCGGCGAGGTCCTCTTGAGGATACACAGCACCTTGAGACCAGGGTGGGACCAGACCCTACTCGCTCCTCGCCTAATCTCGATTAGGTTTGTTTCGGTTTATTTATTTATTGGTTCACTGTATCGAGCCGCATCGGCTTAACCTGGCCTCCCAGGCCAAACACTCTCACCCTCCCAGGGCACACATAGATCCGCATGCACACGCACGCCCCCATGGGCGCACAAAAACCCGCAGGCCAATGCCCACAACTCAGAACAATGCTCAAATCAGATCAGAAACGGAACCGGTGCGCCTTGCGCTTGACGACTGAGTAGCCTTAGGAAGGAAAAACTTTTATACTCAGGCGCACGCTCGTGGATTTTCGAGGTGGGACAATGTTTCCACTTCCAGACCCGAATTCAATTGATCACAACTTCCTACCCAGAGCTCCAAATTCGATGATTTAAAGTTCGTTGGAAAGCTCTAAGGGTAATCTATTCAATTTTAAGGTCAATTTAATGTTTTAATTATGTTTAGCTCTTCAATTTAAGGGATGAAATCAGGGGTTTCTACGGGTTTTATGATAAGACTGGAGAGTATTTTATCTCAGGGAAGTCCTCAGATGGACTTTTCTCATCTATCTAAAGGTCTATATACAATATATAAGCAATTTCGCTTCAATTTGGATAGATTTAAGGCTCTTGAAACCTACAGAACTTGCAGAGAAGCTCTTTTCTTCTCTGAAAACTTCAGAGATTAATTTTCAGGTTTCAATTTGTGCAACAGACACTTTAAAATGTTCCTAACTTATTTAGATTAATTCTAAGGGTTTTATCTAATAAATCTGGGCAGGTTTCAGGTTTAAATTCCAACAGAACAGCGCTTCTGTTGGTTTGGGTTCAAGAGTAACCCAAACTTACAGGAACATAATTTTCGCACAAAACATCATCTGAGCTTACTTAACTCGATTTCAGATCATCAAATGAGACTCCAGAAACAATTTCCACATCTTAATTCCTCGATTTAAGCTCAGAACACCATTATCAGATTTAATTTTGACTGTAGAAGCTCGATATTTGACTTTGTTTAATGCTTCTTCCTAAGAAATTAACACATCAGTTAGATTCTCTTCATCATCTGGAACTCAATCAGAACTTCAGATTTAAGTTCTGTCCTTACTTTCTAGGGATTCAGGCTCGTCGCCTGAACTAAAATAAGCATGTGTTCGACAGAGTAAATCAGTGGTAGTTACAGTGTTTTAAAAGTTAAAATAGCTTCAATGCTTCGCATTGGTGCTTCTGAGATCTTTAAATGCTTCTTAATTCCTTCACAACAGACTTCTCCAACTCACCGGAGTTGGGGAAGATGAAGTTGAATCTTAAACTCCAGTGAATGAAACCTCAAATAAATTTCTCAAAAATGATCAGTAATCCATATTATAACATTCTAGAGTCTCCTAACAACTTCTAGAGGCTGTTACACATCTTTGGCTCGCTGGAACTCCGGTGAGCCCAGAAAAATGCAAAATGCATGTACAGTTTGACAAAATTAATGATTTTTATTCTAAAAATGATTCTGAGGTTACAAGGAACCTCTGTTTGACATTAAATTCCTCGTTTGTTCATTGAAATATCAGATTTGACAGTAAAATTGTTTCTTAAAGGATTTGATTTGTTTAAGCTCAGGACTTGATTTAACTACTCGATTGAGTAGTTAAATGAAGTCAACAGAGATTATTAATCACAAATATATAGTTAATTATAGTTTGAAATGTTCCTGAGCCGCCATGGACAGCAAGCTCAGGGACTTAATTAAAATTTAGGCATTTAATTATAGATGATAGTAATAGGTAATATAGAATCGGTTAGGGTTCATTAGTGATGGAAGGTGATGAAGAACCCAATGAAGGTGGAATTAGGCCGACCTCTGTCACCGTGGACAGTGAAGTAGTTGGTGAAGGTGAAACATGAATTAGGCGTTTAGGTGATTCAATTAAACTATTTAGTGATTTAGAAATGAACATGAGAGATATAAGAAGGTGAACAATGAGTTAAAAGACAAAATTAAAGTCTCTGGCGAGCTCAAGGAACTCGCCGGAGCTGGAAGAGATGAAGCTAAATTCTACAATTACTCTCACCTAACTAACTAAACTAACTAACTAAGCTAGCCTACTCCTACTCCTACTCCTAGTCTACTGTTACCTGGACGAAGGGGTCAATAGGGTTCCACCGAAGTCTCATGGCGGACGACGAAATCAGAGGGTTGAAGAAAGAGCTCCGGCGAGCAAATTTGAGGTGGAGTGGAGGAATCCTAGGGTCGGCGCCTTTGTCAGAGGTGTGGAAGACCACGGCGAATTTCCTCGGCTACTTAAGATGGATGGAGGAAGTCGGAAGATGGAATGGGGGTTCGCTGGAGGTTTGGAAGAATAGCCTATTGGGTCGACTGCAGTATTAGAAGAGGGAAGGGAGCCAACTTGCTGAAATCAGAGGTGTGAGGGGGTATTTATAGCATTTTGCAGCGAAGAGAGGGGCGGGGTCTGGTCAAAGAAGAAGCTCGAGGAGCTTAACCACCATCGTCGTCTTCGACGACGGTGAGGTTAACTCCCACTAAAAAATAGGATTTACGGATGATCCAGACCGATGGATCAAGTGGAGGTGGTGAGCACAAGCTGTAGGAGCTTGGGCAAAGAGGAATGATGTCGGCAGGGCGGTGATCGCGCGATAGGGTGACTCTCTGCCGCCAGCCGTTTGTTTGGCTGGAGAAGAAGAAGAAGAAGACAAAGAGGGATCTAGAAGTAATAAAACCTAAGGACCTATGTGCTAAATAAGGACTCGACTGTAATGAAAATTAAGGACTAAAATGTAAACCCAGGGTTTGAAGGTTTATTTTAATTTATATTTTTTTCAACTTTTTATATATGTTAGTAAATAAGGTAAATATTATGTTTACACCTTGAATTTACATTTTTGACCTTTTTATATTAATTTATTAGATTAAGTAAAATTACTTAAGTTATTACATATTTAGGTATACATTATACTTATGTTACTTATTAATTAAGGAAATGATTAGTATGATTTCGAGTCCAATTATTATCTAAATTACTAATAATGTTATTTGAATGATAAAATGTCATTTTTAACTTATTTTAAGGTCCTTAACTAAGTATCCCTTATTCTATAATTAACCCTTATATATTCATAACCCTAGCTAATTAACTAGGAGAACTAGTTAATTAGGGGTAATTAGAGAGACCACCAAATACAATTGCAATTCTGGTATGATGTGAGCTCAGGAAGAAAAAGAAAAAGAAAAAAGAGAGAGAAAGAAAGAGAGAAAAGAAAAAGTACAAAAGATTAAAGAGAGCACAGTTTTTCAACCCTTCTCTACGTAAGTTATTCAATAATCTAGTAATCTAGATTCTAAAATACTAGTCTCCATGTAGCACCAGAAGAGAGTGAGCCACCAAATACAAATCCAGTTAACTCAGACATCTGCTACCTAAGCCAAAAGCTAGGGCTAAAATCAGAGAATAGTTTATATCCCCGAGAGAAGAGGCTTGCCTATCCCAATAGAATTTTACTAGGGGTCAAGTACAAGCTCTAAATGTGCATTGACTCTTCACTTGGATCCGTTGCAGTGGCTACAACATTATATATTCATGGTTATCTGGATTCTGAATTTTTTGATGAAACAAAAAGAAATAAACCTTTAGTAAACTCTTGATAAAATGCATTTAGTCTTGCACTTGCTAGGGACTAGCAAGATTTAGGCATGAGGGTATGATTGCGTAGCAATCATAAATCCTAATTCGCCTAAACTAAGGTAGAACCTTTCTTAACATGGGCATTCTGCATGCATACACATTGTACTTTGCATCTTAGATGATTTATATGTTTTATACGTATTAATGTGCTATTTGAGTGGTATTATTAATTGCAGGTAATCCAGGGCAGCGGATGATCGATCCAACCTTATGGATCTGTTCGGAATAATGACAGGAGTCCAATGCTTCCAAGAGCACATCAATCAGACTCCCATAGCACCCTAGGGTGTCCGCAGAAGAATTAGGAGCCAAGGGGAAATTGAAGAATATCTGGACCTCAGATCACAAATCCAACCATACGGATGGATCCAGATCGACATTCGCAGTCTAACGGTGCCGAAATCAACTTAATTGGAGGCCTACATCATCAGATACAAGGAGAAGAAGACGGACGACCACGATGGTGCCACGTGGTGCCATCGCAGCTGCCCCTCATCGCTCCTCAATTTGGAAAGGAGAATTACGGGTCGTTGGATCGTCATCCAACAGCCGTGATGAAGCCACGTCGCCACCTCCAGCTGCCTCATCACGCACAGAAGAGATCTCGACCAGTGGATTCCCATCCAAGGCCCAAGAACAGCTGCATAAGAAATGGAAGGTGCAACAATCCACGCACATAGCCCAGCGGAGAGCTCGCCTAACAGTAGGGGCATGTAGGCGAGCTGAACCGTCAGATCTTGATCAGAGGTCGCATAGGCTGCTGCGTGGTACCACCAGATTAAACCAAGGATAAAAGATAGATTTGGAAGGCTTAATCAGGGTCGTTGATCTCCCGATCAACGGATCTGATTAATTTGAAGCATTTGCATGGATTTAAGGGGCCAAATACCTTAATTGCCCTTCACTAAAGCTATACAAAGAGGCCTAAGGGCCCCCTTTGAAAGGCAATTCTCTTAATTCTTCTTCTTCCTCCTTCAACCTCTCTTCTTCCCATCTTTGCTGCATCTGTCTCTGCACCCCTGTCTAAAGCATTTGTTGGGCCACCACGTTGGATTGTTGCTGCTCTTCCCAACCTCTCCAAAAGGCCACCACAAACCACTTGTGGTGTCCTTATTCTTTTACAGCAGTAGTTGTTTACATTCATGTTTTTAGTCTATTGCATATATATCAAATACAATCTCTTTGTAATATGGATATTGTGATTGATTGTTTCTATTATTTATTAATCATATTGAGAACAAACATATAAAATTAAAAGTGCTTTCTACCTCCCTATGATCGACCGGGACTCACCAAGTTTGATTAATTTATTTGCTCGAGACGTATTTTGTGCTATACAACAATGTGCTAATTTTCTACGTGATCTACACCACAAACAAAAAGCTACTAATCAAATTGATAAACCTTTAGGCAGAAAATTATTTCTTTTAAGGTTACCTAGGGGTGCAGAAATCTAAACTTCATTCTAATTGCCATTAAGTGAGGCTATCACAATCTTCACAATAAAATTCTAACCACTTAGAGTCCTTTTCGAATCTTCGGTGCTTTGGGTGGCTGTAAAAAGTTATTTTGAAACTCTAACTCCAAATTTAGAAAAAAAAATGAGACAAGTGGAAAAAGAGAAAAGGAATTTGCTTTTTACAGAATAAGGCATGGACTCGAGCAACCTGAATTTTGGCAGGCACCCGGGCGCTATTGAGACTGTGGGTTAGGTTCTTACTATAAATTTCCTCCGATTGACAAATAACTTATGCCTGAGCGATCAATTCTTAATTCTACTTGTAGATGGCATTTAGATTAACCTTACTAGGGACTAGCAAGGTGTGGGCATGGGGGCATGATGACTTTACATATAATAATGATAATTACATCAATTAGAGTCAATTTCAAGGGCGCATGTGCATCAATATCATAATATAACTGGTCTGGGAGTGATGTAGACACATCTATTTCACTTAAACAATCTATTTTTGCATGTTCTTAGGTGCATAATTGCATTGATCATTATCAATATTGCATAGCATGCATCATTCCACATTTAGATTAGTTTGTACAAATTTTAGGTTAATTTGCCCTTTTTGTGGCTAGGGGACAGGGCAATATTTATTGGGGCCTCAGATTCAAGATCCAACTGTATGGATCTAATTAAGGTGATGATTAGAGTTCAACTACTCTAAGATCGCCCCGATCAGACTTCTATAGCATCAAATCTAGTCTGAAAATGATCAGAGGGCAACGGGCAAGGTGGTGTAAAATTCGTACATCAGACGACAAATCCAACTGTACAGATGGGTTTGGATCGACGATCGCAGCCCAACGACATGAAAATCAATCCAATCTAGCATCTGTGGTGCCATCTTCAAGTCAAAGAAGATGAATGGTGGTGCCATCCAAGCCACCCACAGCCACCAGCCTTCTTCATCTAAGCTCGCAAGATCTCAACCGTTGGATCGAGATCCAACGATCGAGATGGCTCATGCATAAATTCATGAAGTTAACAAAAATGACAGTGCAGTGCAGTGGTGAAGCACTCTTCACAAAGTGCGGTGACGCGCGATCGAGCCATGGTCAACAACTTAATTCACCAGGGAAGGTGCATGATTGAAATTCGCTCGCACAATGAAGATCAAGCAGTTGCGGATGCCGCAACATGGCCAATTATCATGTGTCGGATGGAGGAGCATGCTGCACGTGCTATGATGCGCCATTGCACGTGGGCGTAGGCAACACATGAAGATGAAGTGCTTGGGACGTTTAAGCCGTTCGACATGCAATCGGACAGCTAAGATTAATCAAGACGCACGTGTGCGAACGACTAAAGGAGAAGCGGGCATGACCTGGCCACATGAGGATGCTTGGATCAGCAATCAATGGGGAAGGTTGCACGATCGCCTTCAGCGACGTGCAGCTACAGCAACGCTTGCAAACGTCACTAAAGAGCCTACCATTAATTTCAAGTCCTTTAAAAGACCTTTCTACCCCTTTCCCCTTTCCTATAAAAGGGCACCCCTACCACTCATTTCATCATCCCTGCTCTTCTCCTCTCAACTCCTCCAAAGCTCTACAAGCTAGTCCCATACCCGGGATGCTCCTTAGAGCTAGAGTAAAATAACTTTTTATCTTCTCTCCGCCTTCGCTAAACATCCTACGGTTGCCCTCTTACCACTGTTCGGGAAGCAGATCCCGCTGCAACATCGCCATATTCCATCCTCTATCCTCCAGCTTCATCCTATTTCATCTAGCATCTCACCACCCTCGTCCAGGCACTCCGTCAACGTGGCTCATCCTCCAAGCAACCATCGATGAGGATAACTCTCACCCACTCTATTTTTACCGCTTTCTAATGTAGATTTCCCGCTTTCTAGTTGTAGCGATTAGATGTAATGGACATGTTGCTATCATTATGAAATATTTGTTTATTCTCTCCCTATTTTCACTTTATTTGTATTATTCTTTCTATCTCTTCTAATAATTATTCTTTTAGTAGAATAGCTAGTAGATTAATTTCAACCAGCTACTTTACTTTCGTAACAATAATTCCAACGGGTGTTCGACCCAAGAGTCACTTTGAGTTTTGATAAAATTATCTGATTAATGGATTTTTGCACAACTGCAAGGACGAGTTTTCAAACTCAAACTTTTGGCATAGAAATCACATTCATCATTTTCGCGTTGTTGCCCTGGAGGAGGTGCTTTTTGATTTCCCACATTTTCTGCCTTACTTAACTTTTAGCTCACTTGTCTCCATTCTTATTGTGATTGCAGGTACTCTCTCGAGGAGGGCGAAAGTGGTAGATTGGAGCAAAGCGCAGTTGAAGCATTTCTTAGTATATCCCCACCACCCACCCCTTAGATTTCATTCCATCACCTAATAATGCAAACCCTAATTAACCTAGGAGCTTGCATAAACCCTAAGGTTAGCCTTGGTTGCTTGTTTGTCACCCCCATCCATCTAACCCTCGCATATATATATTTACAAAAAAGAAAATCTGATTGTGGAATTTATTTAAACTTACACATCACATAAACCCACAGAGGTACACGACCTCTTCCGATTTCAATCACTTAACCGGGAATCCAACCTAAGGACCCGGTACACCTACTCGACTTATACAAATAAGTGATTAGAAATCTAATTCAACTAACCATATTATGTGCCTTAATGAAGTGGTGCAAGAGGCCAATTGATTGAGTTGTTTGTGCCTCGCCACTTAAGATAAAAGTGATCAATCAGTAGCTTACCACATAGGATTCAATTTTTAGGAACTAACCAGGCACTCCACATTTCTTTTGAGTTTCAAAGGAAGATATCTTCACCTGTGCTTTCAAAACATGGTGTCGCAACTGAAACCTTGTCTAAATATACCTGAAAGTTGAATCCTAAAGCTACTAAGCAAGATTTAAGCCCTAAAATTCACTGCTTCTAAAATTAATCTTGCTTGGAAACCATTAGTTGTGTACGCACACACATATTGATCAATCATTAAGGGCACAACCCAAATAAAGTGTCCATCAAATTCCTAAGCACATTGAAATCTAAGCTTAACTAAAATGAAGTTGACGTTAGCCTTAAGGATTTGACTCACTCTTCGAGGCCTAGATCGAGATTATTTTTGATTAATCTGCTTCTACCAATCCATCTGATGTCTAGCTAGGGGATTAGAGTCAAACGACCGCGTTTGGGGGGTATCAAAGGAACCTGAGGTGGATGCCAAGGGAAGAACTTTCTCCCCAATCCCTCCCTCTAACTAGTTGGATTGACCGAAAAAAAGTAGACCAAATCGTTCCTTTCATCTCAAGATGGGTTCTGGGAGTCTGTAGATCTTTAGGCTATCCCACTTAAGGACAGGTTTGATTGTTTGTACTGCAAGGCACCTTTCTTCCTCCTACTTTGCAATGGATCCTTCCACATCCTACTTGCATTTCCACTCTTACCCTCCTACCACTACTTATTCCCTAGATGATTATCATCCTAACCAGACTTATTCTCACCCATCTGCTAGTTGGGATGATCTTGATTGGGGATACAATTCCGAACCTCCATGTTCAGGGTCTAACACTATACACCATGATTTTGATTTTTATCCTTCTCTGAGCTACATCAATTGTAGATCGCTGCCCTCCTATGGACAACTTAATCCGATCTATAATCAAGAAGGATATGCTAAACATAATGCTTACCCACATCGAGATTACACTGCATATAGGTCACCACCCCTCTTTGAACACCCGAAATGACCTATTGTCAGGGAGGATATCAACAACCTCAATTCCTTGACTCCCCTAGGCTGAACCCAAAACCACCCAACCCTGATCTAAACCATTTGGTTCTAGTAAACCAAGTCGAAGATAAGGCGTTGGCTAACTTAAGGAATACCATTCAATCTTTAGAACCTCAGCCAACACCGTGCACTGAAGAATTTGAGCCTTTGATTGAAATGATTGACGATTTTAACAAGTATTTGTTAGATTGGCTCCAAGATGTTAAGGGTAAAGACCCGGGTGAGTTTTTACTTGGGAAGTTGTCAAAATTGTAGAAGAGATTTCTGATTGCTCTATTCCAATCTTGGGATGATTCCCAAGATGAGCCCTGATGTAGACACAATTATTAAGGGTAAAATGTCTATTCATGCATGTTCCTAGGCTTAGATTTGCATTTCATGTTATAAATATTGCATAGCATACATCATTCTACATTTAGAGTAGTATATAATTTAGGTTAATTGCAACCTTTTTTTGGTTAGGAGAGAAGGATATTTATTTTAGAGCCTCGGATTGACAATCCGACCACACTGATATGATCAAGACGACGATCAGAGTCCAACACCTCCGAAATTGCCTCGATCGGAGTCCTGTAGCACCATATATAGTCCGAGGAAGATCAACGGCCAAGGGAATAGGTGACATAATTTAGAGCTTCAAATGATAAATCCGATCGCACAGATGGATTCGGGTCAATGATCACAGCCTAACGACGTGAAAATTGACTCAATCCGACCTTTCTAGCAACCCCTACAATGAAAAGAAGATGGATAGCCCAGATTGCACCACGTGAAACAACCCAAGCCACCTAGCGCATGCATGCACCACCGCACATGTGCAACAGCACGGGTGCATGCGTGCACGTGAAGGTGCGCATGCGCACAACGTAGTGCCAGCATGTGAGCATGCACGGGGGATAGTGCGCGCCAGGGATGCATGAGCTGGACCTACAACTACGCATGAGCTGTACTTACAATGATGCTTATAGCTGTCACTAATTCTTTGTGTGCCAACAATGCTAGCTGTGGGGGTGAGCGAGCATGAACTACCTACAGCGATGCTTCCAGCAACGACCTGGATGTCACTAATGGTCAAATACCTATTTTTGCCCCTTCTCCTCCACTATAAAAGGACCTACACTCCTTCCCTTCCAAGACATGTCTGCCTACTCTACTCCTACCTACTCCCAAGATCTAACAAGCCTACCAACGCTCTATTAGAGCTTGTTCTCAAGCTCCCAAGCTGCCTATTAGTATAGCAAACCTCTACCCCACCAAATACTCCTCCAACTTTCCATCCCCTTTCATAGGTTGCCTTGGAACCGTCCTCCCACCTCCATTCCGGTAAAAGACCACCTCCATCTTCTAACCTCCATTCCGAAGCCATGCTAAAGCTTTCCTCTACCCGACGTCCGCTTGCATCTCACCTCCGTCATCCTGCTCCTGACCTCCTTCACCCGAGCTTCCACCAGGCGCCATCATCTCGCCGAACAGCCGATTCAGGAGATTTCCTCTCACCCCCCTCTCTTTTTATGCTTTCGTAGATTATTGTAATAGGCATTAATGCAATACATTAAATTTAATTCCATCTCTATCTTGTGATTGCTTGTCTTTTATTTCAAAAACACAAAAAAATAACAAAACCTTAAAATACAAAAAAGAAACAAAATGAGGCACGATTTTCAATTAAAGTAAACGTCTCCTCCCTATGTTCGACCCGAGACTCCCTTGGAGTTTCGGTATAAATTTTATCAACTTGACATGTTTTGCAACTACGACAATGAGTTACTCGTAACCCGATTTCTAACACGCGAAACCCGCTTGCGACCATTTTGGTGCCGTTGCTGGGGAGGAAAAGGAATTTACATTATTGTTTTCTGCACTTCTTTGCATTTACATAGCAATAACCCTGCTTATCTCTGATCTATTGTCTTGTAGGCACCCTAGCATGAAGATCCAAATGCGGTAGACTAAAGTAAAGTGCGAGTAGAGTGTTTTGCAAGTGTCCCCCACACCACCTCCACCTTAGTTTTCATTCCATAACCTAATAACTCAAACCCAAATCAACTTAGGTGCTTTTTATAAACCCTAGGATAGATTTGGTTGTTTGTTTGCCACCTCCACTCACCTCGCCATCCACATAAATAAAAAAATTAAAAAAAATGCGTTATCTGATTGTGAGATTTTATGAAAGCTACACACTTAACACCCACAACTTCTTATCCTAAGGGGTACAATCACTTTGATTCTACCACTTAACCGGGATCTAACCTGTGAACCAGGTACATTTCAACTAAACGCACATAAGTGAGTAGAAATCTAAATATGTTAAGCATTCTTGTGTGCCTTAACTAAGTGGTGTAATAGGCCAATTGATTGAGCTGTTTGGGCCGCACCACTCAATCTAAAACTGATCCATCAAGTAGCTTGTCACTTAGGGTTGATTCTTAGGGTTGAACCAAGCACTCCACATTATTTTTTATTTCTAAAGGAATGTATCATCACCCATGCTTTCAAAACTTGGAGTGTTCTAATAAACCTTGATTGAACAAACATAAGAAGAAAACCCTAAAAGCTACTAAACAAGGTTAAACCCTAAAGGACACATCATTAAATAACCTTATTTGCAAACCCTGGTTGTGCATGCACACACATTTCAACTGATCATTAAGGGCACAACCCATCTAAAGGGCCCTTCACATTCCAAGAGCACGATCATCCCAAGCCTAACTAAAATTGAGTAGACGTTGGCCTTATGGATTGATTAGTTCTTCGGGGCTCAGACTGAGATTTTTTTTTTATTAATCTGCTTTTGCTGGTCCATCTGATATCTAGCTAGGGGAGTAGCGTCAAACAACCACGGCTGGGGGGTACACTAGGAACATGAGGCATAAGCCAATGGAAGAACCTTCTCCCTAGTCCCTCCTTTTAACTAGTTGGATTGACCGGATAAAAGTAGAACAAATCATTTATAATCTCAAGATGGGTCCTGGGAGTCTATAGGTCTTTAGGCTACCCCATAAGGACAGGTTTGGTTGATTGTATTGCTAGGCACCTTTTCTCTTCTCCATTTTCCCTCCTTATCTACCATGTACCCTTCCACATCCTACACACATTTCACATCCTATCCTCCTACCACCACTTATCCCTAAGATGATTACTATCCCGACTTGACTTGTAATTACCCATCCACTAGCCGAGATGACTCCGATTAGGGATATGAATCCAGACCTTAGTGTCTAGGGCCTAACCTTAGACAACAAGGCTATGATTACTATCCTTCCCAGAGCTACAATGATTATAGTTCTCCATCCTTTGATGATCAACCTAACGAGATCTACAACCATGTAGGATATGCTGATTATAACACTTACCCTCCCCAGATTTATCCTGAATATAGGTCACCACCATTCTTTGAACAACCTGAGATGACCTACTATCAGGGAGGAACCCGATAACCTCAATATCTTGACTCCCCTAGAATGAACCAAAACCCACCCAACCCTGAACGGAACCAGTCGGTTCAGATGATCCAGATCCAAGATAGGGTGTTGGCTAACTTGAGGAACACTATGCAATCTTTAGAAGCTCAGCCAACACCATGCACTAAGGCACTAGAGCCTATGATCAAAATGATCGATGAACTTAATAGTTCTTTATCGGATTTGCTCCAAAGTGTCTGGGATAAGGACCTGGGTGAGTTTCTTCTTGGGAAATCGTCGAGGTTGAGGATGAAATTTGTGGTTGCCCTAATCAAATCTTGGGATGATTCTCAAGATGAACCCCCTTCAGGAGAGCCAATGTCTAAACCCACTCAGGCGCCTGTCGAACGAGATACATATTCTGAGATTGGAGATGACCAGGTTGGGCTAGAACAACCCTTTGAGGATGAATCGAGTTTGTCATCCAAGATCCTAGAGCCAGGGAATGACGACGAAAAATATGTCTCCACGAACCATGAAATGACATGACTTTGAGACATATATAAATAAGGATCATGAATTCTTTGATTCTGAGGGTGAAGAATCTTTTGGTGAAGTCTCATTTGAACTCAAGGAAGAGGATTCTAGTGAGGCAATCGGGCTCGAGGAGTATGACGAACTATTTGATAGCCCACTTATTGAAGATTATGATCATGTTGGGGCTAACTTGGATGATTCAAATCTTGATGATTCAATCAATAGCCCCATTCCTCAAACACACCCTAAAGAACTGAATGATGATATTTTTGAGATCACTAAATCCAAGTCAATCTTAATTCAACCACAATTGTTGGACTTGGGTACTTTAGATGGGGTGTACAACGATTTGGAGGTCCTGCACACATTGATTTCGGAGGATAGAAAGTTGGAATTAAAAATCTGGGAAGCTAATTCTGAGGGAACTTTGATTTTGGATCTAAAGGTTACTGTTGACCTGAAACCACCTACTTTCTACTAAGACCCTTACAATATCTTTCACGTGCAACCTAAGCTTGAAATAACTGATTATTTTTTTGAGCTAGATGTTAAGTGGACAACTGTACCTATTGAACCATCTTTACCCATTGTCCGACACTTTGGTCTTGGGTTGCACACCACTAAACCGCAAGCCTGGCCCCGCAAACACAAGAACCTTCGGTTCTGAGTGATTTTCATCCAGAACTTGAGAACCACTATACCCTGGGGCACGGGTCTACACCATATTCTTGTCCACATCTGTGGACATCTTCTGCAGACAGGTTTCAAGATCAACCTTTTGATTTTGATTCTGACCCACACTTGTGAATTCTCAATGTCTTCTTTGTATGTATGTTATGCCTAGCTGAAGGCATTAAACTTAGCACGTATGTATACACTCTTCTCTCTATGGAGCTGACCGGATTTTCATGACACTCAGGTGATATTCTGTTTACTTCGGCCTTTTCGTGTCTTTATTTTTACAATGAGGGCATTATATCATTTAGGCATGAGGGGGTGGATAATCAATTCCTGAAATCATTATGTTAACTCCATAAAATTTCTTCTAATTTCTTATAAAATTAAAAAGAAATTGAAAATTTGAAAAAGATATTAAAAGAAAGAAATTAGGAAAAGAGAACTTAGGCATTTGGAAGTTATTAACTTTAGGAAATGATACGAGAAGACCTAAACACTTTGACTCTTCAGGTCTTTATGCTTAATTAGCCCGGGTGTCCACTCGAATGTGGAAATAGTCTTGAGTCCTCGCCAATTAAAATTCATTTTAATTTGGTAAATAATCTAGGTTGATAAGTATGCGACTTATCAGCCCACCCTCTGATTTGGGGGGACTTTAAGCCTAAGCATCTACACACATTTTTTTTGCACTGACTCCATTTTTGGCAGTTTCTTCGGATATTGGGTAGCTAATGAACTATCTAGGGTGGTATGGCTGGCAAGTTGTCAGTGATAACAGCTCATCGGCCAGTTGTCCAGAGCCCAGTCACAAAACCATTTTCATTCTACTACCTCTAGGTAAATCTTAGATCAGGAAAGCCACCTAGTTAAAAAAAAGAAAAGAAAGAAAGAAAAGAAAAGAAAAAAAAATATAGAGAAAAATATATATATAAGAAAAGGAGAAAATAAAAAAATAAATAAAACCACATTTCACTGCACGAGTATGGCTGGCAAGTTATCGGTGGTAACAGCTCATTGGCTGGTTGTCCAGAACCCAGCTCACAAAAAAAAATGCACAATAATTCCCAAAACACTTACAGAAGAAGCAGGGAAGTAGAATAAACTAGGGAGATATACAATGGGTTCGCCGTTGTGTTGACCCCATAAATAAAAGAAGTAGGGAGAAAGTTACCGTTAGAAAAGATAAACCTCTAAGCTAGGTCACCTAGGGTAGTAGAAACACGAAGTCCGCTTTAACGGCTGTCTGGTAAGTCTTTCACTATTTTCACAAGATGCTTAGCACTTAGAGTCCTTTTCGAGTTTTTGGTAGGTCGGGTACCTGTAAAAGGTCACCCAGAACTCTTAAACTCCAAAAGTACAAAACAATTAGAAAAGAAGAAAAATAATAAAAAAAATGTATCTTCCCTTTCCAAATAAGGCGAGGACTTGGGTGGTCTGCATTCTGGCAGGCACCCAGGTACTGTTGAGTTTTTGTAGTTTAGGACCTTAGTTGAAATTTTCTATTTTTAATAAATGACTTAGGCCTAAGCAATCTAATCCTAATTCTATTTTTATACATAGCATGTAGCTTAATTTTGCTAGGGACTAGCAAAAGATAGGCACGGGGGTATGATGTTGATACAATTATTGAGGCTAAAATGTCTATTCATACATGTTCCTAGGCTTAGATTTGCATTTCATGTTATAAATATTACATAGCATGTATCATTCCGCATCTAAAGTAGTTGTATATAATTTAGGTTAATTGCATCCTTTTTGTGGTCAGGAGAGAAGGATATTTATTTCGGAGCCTTAGATTGACAATATGACCGTACGGATATGATCAAGACGACGATCGGAGTCCAACACCTCTGAAATCGCCTCGATCAGAGTCTCGTAGCACCATATACAGTCCGAGGAAGATCAACGGCTAGGGGACTAGGTGACATAATTCGGAGCTTCAAATGACAAATTCGACCATGCGGATGGATTCGGGTTGATGATCGCAACCTAACGGCATGAAAGTTGAATCAATCCGACCTCTGTAGCAGCCCCTACAACGAAAAGAAGATGGACGGCCTAGATTGCGCCATGTGGTGCAGCCCAGGGCGCCCAGCACACGCACGTGCCACCGCATGAGCATAGCAGCGCAGGTGCGTGTGTGCAGACGGAGGCGCGCATGCGCACAGTGCAACGCCAGCGTGCAAGCGTGTGCGCACGCACCAACAGCGGGGACAACGTATGCCAGCGATGCATGAGCTGGACCAACAGCCATGCATGAGCTGTACTTACAACGATGCTTACAGCCATCGCTAATTCTTCACGCACCAGCAAAGCAGCTGTAGGCGTGAGTGGGCATGAGTAGGCATGAGCTTCCTACAGCGACGCTTCCAGCGACGGCCTTGATGTCACTAATGGTCCTATACATATTTTTGCCTCTTCTACACTATAAAACGACCTACACCCCCTCCCTTCCAAGCCATCTCTACCTACTCTACTCCCACCTACTCCCAACCTCTAGCAAGCCTACCAACACTCTGTTAGAGCTTGTTCTCAAGCTCCCAAGGTGCTTATTAGTATAGCGAACCTCTACCCCACCAAATACTCCTCCAACTTCCCATCCCCCTTCATAAGTCGCCTTGGAGCCATCCTCCCACCTCCATTCCGGTAGCAGATCACCTCCATCTTCTCACCTCCATTCTAGAGCCACGCCGAAGCTTTCCTCTACCCGATGTCATCCTGCATCTCACCTCCGTCATCCCACTCCTCACCTCCTTCTGAGCTTCCTCCAGGCACCGTCCTCTCGCCAAACAGCCGATTCGAGAGATTTCCTCTCACCCCCCTCTCTTTTTATGCTTTCATAGATTATTGTAATAGACATTAATGCAATACATCACATTTGATTCCATCTCTATCTTTTGATTGCTTGTCTTTTATTTCAAAAGTATAAAAAAATAACAAAGCCGTAAAATACCAAAAAGAAACAAAACGAAGCACGATTTTTAGTTAAAGTAAGCGTCGCCTTCCTGTGTTCGACCTGGGACTCTGTTGGAGTTTTGGTATAAATTTTTTCTGATCGATGTGTTTTGCAACTACGACGACGGGTTACTCGTAACCCCGATTTCGAACACGCGAAACCCGCTTGCGACCAAACCCCCTTCAGGAGAGCTAATGCCAGAATTTGCTTAGGCACCTGTAGGGGGGACACATTTTACAAGACCGGGGATGACTAGGTTGATCTAAAGCAACCAGTTGAGGATGAATTGATTTCTTCACCCAAGATCCCTAAGCCAGGGTACAAAGAAAAGTATGTCTCTATGGACCAGGAAATGATTAATAGTTTTGAGACATATATAAATGTGGATCTAGAATTCTTTGATTTTTATGGAGAAGAATGATTATGTTAAGTCTTACCTAATTTTGAGGAAAATGATTTTAGTGAGACATACAAGCTTGTGGAGTATGATGAATCATTTCATAGCCCAATAATTGAGGATTATGATCCTGTTGGGACGGATATGGAGAATTATGATCCTGAGTTAGTAGATGATTTAATCAGTAGCCCCATTCCTCACACACACCCCATTGAGCATAATGATGATTTTGTTTCAATGATCACTAGACCCAAGTCAATTCTGATTCAGCCATAAATCTTCGACATGGATACTTTAGATGGGGTGCATAACTTGTAGGAGGTCCCAAAATTTGAAATTATGACTTTGGAGGATAGGAACTGGGAAATGAAGATTTAGGAAGCTAATTCTGGGGAAGCATAAATTTGAGTCTGAGGGTTCCTATTTGCTTTGAACCACCAACCTTCTATCAGGACCCTTATGAGAATTTTGATTCTGAGGATGTGCAAGCCAAGCACAAATTAACTTATTATCTTTTTGATACAAATTTTCCTATTATCCGACCTTTTGGACTTGGGTTGCATCCTCATAAACAGCAGGCCCGACCCCGCTTGCATACTAATTTCCGATTCTGGGTAGTTTTATCTAGAACCTTACATACACTCAACCCGGGGGCATGGGTCTGCACCTCAATCTCGTCCACATCTGTGGACATCTCTTTACGAGTCAAAAAATTGATATTTGTATTTTGATCCTGACCTGCACTTGTGAATTCTTTATTTCTTCCCCTTGTTTGTATAGTGTGCCTAGCTGAAGGCACTAAATTCAGCACATATATAATCTGTTTTCATCTCGAATCTAATTGAGTAATCATGAAATTCAAGTGCTTTCTTCTCTATTCCGCTCTTTTTCATGTCATTTAATACAATGAGGACAATGCATTAGACAGGCATGGGGGTGGATATTCATCTCCGAATCATCTTGTTAGCTCTACATATTCTTTTTATTTTCTCTTTATTTGAAAAAACAAATGAATTAGGAAAAGGGAACTTGGGCATTAAAATTTTTCAACTTTAGGGAATGATACGATAAGACCTAAACACTTAGATTCTTTAGGTCTTCAGGCTTAATTAGCATAGGTGTCCACTAAAATGTGGATTTGTTTCTCAAGTCCTCACCATTTTGAATTTATTTCTAATTAGTTAATAAGTTGGGGTGATAAGTACATGACTTATCAACCATCTACACAAACTTTGCACTAACTCACTTTTTGGCAGTTTTAATGGAAATTGGGTAGCTAATGAACCTTCTACGGTAGTATGGCTGACAGGTTGTCATGGGTAACATCCCATTAGCCTATTGTCCAGAGCCCAGCCACACAACCATTCTCCCTCTATTGCCTTTAGGTAAATCTTAGATCAGGGAAACCACCTACATAAAAGAAAAATAAAGAAATACCCAAAAAGAAAGAAAAAAGAGAAATAAGAAAGAAGAAAAAAAAAAAAGCCACACTTCACCACAAGAATATGACCAGCTAGTTGTCATGGGTAACAGCCCATTAGCTGGTTGTCTAGAATCCAGCTCACGAAATGCATGTTTAATTCCAAACACTTAGGAAGAAGCGGAGAACTAGAATCAGCTGGGGAGATATACATTGGGTTTGCCCTTGTGTTGATCCCATAAAAATAAAAGGTAGGTAGAAAGCTACCGATCAAACAAATACACCTTTGGGCAAACTTTCTTTTTAAGGTCACCTAGGGACGTAGAAACCCGAAGTCCATTCTAGTTGCCGATCAGTGAGTCTATTATATTTACACAAAAAGTTGCTTAGCACTTAGAGTTCTTTCCGAGTCTTCGGTAGGTTTGGTAGCCAAAGAAAGATGCCCCGAAACTCTTAACTCAAAAAAGAAAAAAAATTAGAAAATATGAAAAAGAAAGAAAAAAAAATAAAATGTATTTACGTATGAGTGGCGAGGGCTTAGACAATCTGCATTTTGGTAGACATTCAGGCACTGTTGAATATAGGTAGTTCAAGTCTTTACTAGAAATTTTCTAGTATTAGAAAATAACTATTGCCTAAGTAATTTGATTCTATTTCTTTTATAAATAGCATGTAGTTTTGCTAGGAACTAGCAAAAGATAGGCATGGGGGTGTAATGTAGACATATCTATTTCACATAAACTGTCTATTTTTGTGTGTTCTTAGGTGTATAAATGCATTCATCATTATAAATATTACATATCATGCATCGTTCTGCATTTAGATTTGTTTGTACGAATTTTAGATTAATTTGGCCTTTCATGCTTAGGAGATAGGGCAATATTTATCGGGGCCATGGATTAACTATTCAACTGTACGGATCTTATCAAGGTGACGATCGGAGTTCAACACCTCCGAGATCGCCCTGATAGGACATCTGTAGCATCATATGCAATCTAAGAAATATCAGAGGCCAAGGGAAAAGGTGATATAAAATTTGTACCTTAGACAACAAATCCAACTGCACAGATGGGTTCAGATCGACAATCGCAACCCAACGACATGAAAATCGGTCTAATCCGACATCTGTGGCACCATCTACAAGTCAAAGAAGGACAGCCTAAATGGCACCATGTGTCGCCATCCAAGCCACCCACTGTCACTAGCCTCTTCCTCCTTCATCTAAGCTTGCAAGATCTCGATAGTTGGATCATCCTCCAAGTAGCCGTCCTCATTAGCTTGTCCTGTATGCCACCCATAGTCACTAGCTCATCCTCTAAGTAGCCGTCAAGGAGGATAACTTCTTACCCCCCTCTCTTTTTACCGCTTTCTAGTGTAGATTTCCTACTTTCAAGTTGTGGCATTTAGATGTAATGAACATGTTGCTATCATTATGAAATATTTGTTTATTCTCTCCCCAGTTTCTCTTTATTTGTATTATTATCTCTCTCTTCTATTAATTATTCTTTAAGTAGAATAACTAGTAGATTAATTTCAACCAGCTACTCCACTTTCGTGACAATATTTCCAATGTTGTTTTTGATCAATCATTCTCCTCCCCATGTTCAACTTGGGACTCACTTTGAGTTTCAGTAAAATTATCTGATTGACGGATTTTTATGCAACTACAACGACGGGTTTTCAAACTCAAATTTTTAGCATAGAAATCACGTTCATCAGGGAGCAATGCATGCATATCATGTACTATCTACATTTGGATTTCTTAGAACTAATGCTTAATGGCTGTGTACAAGTGCATATTGAAACAAGTCTCAAATGAGCAATCCAACCATATGGATGGTTCTGAATCGACGATCACAGCCCAACAATGCAAAAATTGCCTCAATTCAACCTCTATAGCTCCCACAACAAGCTTGGGAAATTGTGACCGCTGATCTAATGATCAATGGTCCGCATTCACCTGCTTGCCCCTCATGCACAACCGGATGCACCCCCCTAGGTGATCAACTAATTGAGGAACAAGTCAGTCACCCAGGCATGCACCTCTCAGCATGGATGATCGGCTCACTCGACAATCCATCGGCTAACTCAATTAGCCGATGACAAAGAACAGCCACAAGATGAAGATCGGATGGCTGTGTTGTTCTCCCGCCAAGCATCCGTGCAGTGTTCGTGCATTGAAGGGTGATCCTCACTGCTGGCGCACGATCCATGGGCGCATATCACTCCACGTGACCAGCTGGTGGTCAAACATTCAAGAGCGTACAATTCCACATGCGATGAGGGAGCGCGTAAGGAGGCGTCTCGATCGTCAGATGGAGGATCAATGACTGAGGATGATTCCCATGCTTGCCAGCTAAACTACCTTCATCCCTTGCCAGCTAGTGTGTGTGGGACACGCCTAGCATGTCCCATGCATAGGCAATAAAGCTCCTACGCACAAGGTTGAGCCATGGCCTTCCTTACACCTATAAAAGGGACCCTAAGGCCTCCATTTGCGAATCATCTTCAACACAAGCATTCCTCCACCTCTCTAGAGCTCAAGCGAGGTCCATGGAGTTGCCGAGCCATCGATGGAAGCATCTCCACCACCGTGGCTGCCTTGCCTCTCAACCTTTCGCATTTATCTTTTAGTTTTCCTTAGCTTAATGATCATGATTATTTATGCATTCATCCAGCATTGTAGTTGTAAAATAATTTCACTGATGTAATATATTAGTTTTCATTACCATCATTGTTGCCTTGCCATTTTAAATTAGATTCTATTCATGCCGTTCATCATTCCATGCTTTTAATGCGATATTGTTCTATTGCCATTTCACGTATAGTTACTGATCATTGTCATTACAAATCTCCAATCCTATACTCTCCCTCTCCCTCCTTTTCACGCAAGCAAGTGCATTCGCCATGTGGCAATATGCAAGCTAATTGATCAATTTTCTACCACCCTGAGATCAATAGTAATAGTCATTTTAGCATATTTTTCTTAAAATTGATGCATTTGCACACTACAACGAATAAATTATCACATTGCATTTTTCGACATCAGGTTGCAGCTTAATGAACTTAAGGAAATTCATAATGATTCCTATGAAAGTTCTAGGTTGTATAAGGGAAAGCTAAAAGCCTCCCACGACAAACATATTTCCCGCAAATCTTTTGCACCTAGTCAGGAGGTGTTGCTCTTTGATGCCCACCTAAAGCACTTCCCAAGGAAACTTAGTTCTAAATGGAGGTGACACGAGTCTACAACAGCAGAGTTGTCAAAATTACCGAGCCCAACATGAATCAACCCTTCAAAGTTAATGATCAATACCTTAAACCATATCTTGAAACACATGCCTTGTGTCTTGTTGGTGATTGTTGTATGCTCCATTAGCATTTATATGAGTTTACGCCTAGCTGAAGGTGTAAAACATAGCATCTATATATAGATGTTTCTCATTTTTCCCATCTTTGTCTACTACTATACTTGAGTTTGTGCTTTACCAGATCAATTCTTTCTTGTTCTTCACTTAATCTAACTAACCCCCTAACTGTTGTCAGAGTAGAAATCATCCACCTTAAGATTTGTTGATGTCCTTTATACAACTCCTTCCGTCACCCTATACTAAGTGAAGTGTAAAGTCTTTTCACCCTTCTTTAAAATAAGGACATTGTAAAATTTTGGCATGGGAGGGTGTAAAGTAAATCTTAATACTTTGACTGTAGTAGTGTACAAAACAAGAAAAATGTTTGAAAAACTAAAAAATTTTAAAATTTTATAAACACAATAAAATTTAAATTTTGACAGGCCATAAAATTATAGAGGAAAAAATATTAAAAATATTTTCTTTTTATGGATGATTACATTTATATCATAAGAAGAATTTTGGAAGAAAATTGTTAAGGAACTTATTTAATATTGATAACTTAATAAATTAAAGAGTTAAGAATTCTTAAGGTCAAATATATATTTATAAATATTTATATTATAAATAGTGACAGCATTCAATCCCTACTTTGGACTCTGTCTTGAATATCTTTTCGAAACACATATTTGTTTACGACTTCTGACATGGGATTTTTTGAGTCAGAAGTCTAAAACCCTAGTATACGATTTGTATTCCCGCTCTTCACTCTAACACAAAGTAACTAAGATGTCATTAATTCTTCTACAAGACTTTATTTTTGGACTTAAATTGTAACTTTCTTCGTAAATAAGACTAGGTTATGTCCTTTTGACTTTCGATTGTCTTTTCTCATCACCAAGTTGAATAAAGTGACTAGACACCTAGAGTTAATCAAGTAAAGAGGTTAGTTGAATCCTTAACCATAAGGTCTAACGAGCTATAGTCACCTTAATAAGCCGAGGATGTTTGGCTAGACTTGATGAGTTGCATCTTAATAGATTTTGCAGGTTGATACTAATGGTTTAAGAGACTTGAAAGCGAAAGGCTTTGTTGTCCACTCTCTGGTTTGCGAGCTAAGTAACCTAAGTGCTCAAAATTCACACACATTAGAATTGTCTTACAGACATCTAAGACCATGAAAACACAAAGATCAAGAGATCAATTTGTATCCTCATTAGTTCAAGGATTTTCATGGGGTGGCTCTTGAAATGGTGAAGGATGTGCTACTCACCTAGAAAAAGGACTTCGAGATTTTACTTAGTAGTAAGAAAAATGAGAAGGTAAAGAAAAAGAAATAATATGAGAAAAAATATATACACCCTTGTGATGGGAACACCATCATGGGCCATAACTAGCTCATTTTGGTCTGACAAAGTTGATAAAAGCTGCTACATAACCATCAGAGGGTCATAAATGCATAATGTTCTATTTTGAGAAGATAAGAAACCTGGGTTGTTTCTCCAGTTTTAACTACATATAGAATAACTGTGGGGAATTCTAGGTGTTAATTAAAGGTCAAATGGCCATTAATGTCCAATAAGAGGGTCCTTGCAGATAGAAACGGGTTTTCACACATCTCGAGAAATAATGGACATTTGAAACCCTAAAAATAGACCTACTTAAGTAACTGAGATTCTGTTCAGGATAAATTCACCTAAACCTTCTAAAAATCATAGAAAAATATTTTATAAGGTTGGCACCTTTGATTTGACCACTAAAATCCATTTTGACCTAAAATAGTCTCAGACAGATAGTTGCCCTAATTTGGGTTTCTGCACAACTTTCCTAGCCAAACTTGGTCAAAACTAAAATCTGACTTCACCATCTGATTCATTGAGTCCAAATTAGGTTTGTACCAAAATTTAGGCCCCACCAGAGTCTATCTTGAACTATTTTGCATTTTTATCCTTTCAAACTTATTTTCTCTCTTATAACCCCTCAGGTTTTGAAAACTTTGCGAAATACCCCCTAGGTTTATCTTCGTTCTTTGCAATTGGGTCCCTACTGCCATGGCAGGTGTGAACCCAAAGAAGCTGAGATTTAATCAAGGATTCCTCCCAGATTTCTTGGTCAATCTCTTCCAAATTTGGAAGGGAGACTCCTGAAGAGATCCTCTTCATTTTGGACCGCATCTCGACCTTTGATTCTTGTCCAAGAGTTCATCCAAACTCTTTGAATCCTGCAAAACCTACTCCCTGATTTGCAAACCTTTCAAGCTTGTTTCCAAGCTTCAACGCTCAACGAATGCCCTATATAAGACCCTCCTCACCTGCCTTACCTCCATAGCGAGAAATAAAGACAAAAATCCCTCGTCTTCCTCCAACCTCCAGATCGCTCCACCTCACTCCGACGACCTCCTTCCTCCAGCTTCTTCACTAGCCAACACGTGCAATAGGTGGTTGGTTCCTACTCCTCTTTCTCTTCTGCACCTATCCGACAAGGTGTTCTCTAACCCTCCGTCATCGCCAATCTACCCCATCGGAGCTACTTCCTTCTCCAGTGTCAGCCATACAGCAACCGGCACCATCTCCATTCCTTTTCGTCTGCTACTTATCCTTGACGACTCCCAATCATCTGCTCATCACAAACGTGCTGCCACAACTCCGTTTCGACCGCTACCACTCCTACTCCAACTCCGTCTTCCACCTCACCGGCATACCTTCGACGAGCCCTAGAGACCGCTACACTCCACCGACTCGCCCGCTTCCAGTCCCTACAACATCATTGCATCCTAGCAACCAAAACCCCTCAATTGGTTGCTCAGTTGTTCCACCAAACAACCCATCTTCCGTAATCAAATTTCATCTTCGCTAGCCACTTTCGACCACGTTCACAGCACACCACCGCCACCATCGCCTTGGTCTCCTATTCGCGCTCCTACTGAGCTATTCTAACTTGGCCATTAAGGTCATTTTGCAGCTACCATCACCATTAATAGAGCTCCTTCGAAGAGCTCGAAGCAGGTGTTCTTGCCATTGCAGTCGTAGGCACCACTTCCAAGTGATGTGGAAAACACTCAGGAGTATGCCCAGGCTGTTAATTGGAGGAGACCACCTCCTCTTCACCTTCAATTGGACGAACCACGCAGCTGATGCTCGCACGTAGGAAGGGCCAGATAGTCCCACCTCGAAAGATAGAAAGCTCTTTAGGCCGCGTAAAAGGAATTTCTACTTTAGGCCCTTTACCCAAGAATGGGGTCGGGTCCCCATATCACCACTGCGCACCCTCACCTGCTACACCACGCCGGTGGGTCTGGACCTCTAACCATATACTCAATTACCCGATATTGTTTACCCAGGTCTGAGTTGAGAGAAAGGGAAGAAAAGGAAAGAGAGTGAGAGAAGGGGGGTTTTGCCCTCAGCCATGCCTTCTCTAAAGTTAATTGCTGGGAGGCCGTTCGTGCCTCTATGTTGTGCCTCTCCTTATAGATTGAGGAGAAGAAGAGAGGACCTTGAGCCTCGACTATTAGGGCATCTGAGCGCCTTATCTGTCGTCAGATTTTACTGGTTCTTGGCAATATTTGTTGCTTACTGACATGGAATAATTGGTTGATCATTACTTTTCAATTAGTTGAGAATTATTATGAGCATAATTAGAATGGTAATTGGTGATTTAAATCACCATTTCACCCCATTCTTTTTACACCTTGACATTGATTTTCATATATATATTAGTATTACTTGCTCATATTTATGGTGATATTCTGATCTTTCAAATTAATTGCAATACTTACTCCTTGCGTAATGGGAACACCATCATGAGCCATAACTAGCTCAGTTTGATTTGATTAAGTGAATAAAAGCTCCTGCATATCCATCAGAAGGTCTTAAAGGCACGAAACATTGATTTGAGAAGAAGACCAGAATATAGGGTTATTTCTACAAATTTACCATTCTATCACAAAATAGAAAAATCGCGGGTTTTCTCAGGGGTTGGACAAACAACAATGTGCATAAGAGTCTATTAAGAGAGTTCATACAGAACGAAACAGGTTTTCACGCATTATAAGAATTAATGGACATCTGAAATCCTAAAATTAGACCTGCTTAATTAACTAAGGTTTCGGTCAGGATAAAATTCACCTAAACCCTCTAAAAATCATAGAAAAATATTCTCTAGGATTCGGCACTTCATGTTGACCATCAAAACCCATCTTGGCCTAAAATAGAGCCACAAACAAACCTTTACACTAATTTGAGTTTTTGCATAAATTACCTAGTCAAAGAAAACCAAAACCAAAATCCAACTTCAACATTGGATTCCTTGGGTCCAAATTAGGTTTGTACCAAAATTTGGGCCCAATCTGATATTGTTTCGACCTAGTTTCCATTTTGGTCCAAGTCTGATTTTCTTTATTTCACAGGACCCCTCAACTTTTGAATTTCTTACAAAAAGGCCACCAACTTCTTTGCCATCTTCACAAAAAGGCCCCTGCCACAGCAAAATCCTATTCCTACAACTTCGACGAGCTTCAATTGGCAAGATCTTCTTGATTTCTTGACAAATCCTTCTCAGATTTGAAAGGGGAATTCGTCAAGAAACTAACTTCCTTTTTAGCCAGATCTGAAGTCCTAAAAGTCACCCAAATCCTCATGCGAATCCTTCAAAGGAGTGGGACTCCTATTCCGACAACCTTCCAGGCTTGAAAGCTAGGCTTCCAAGCTTCAACCGACCCCCTGCTACCTATATAAAGACTCTCAAGGCTTTCCTGTCCTCCTTAAGCTCGATTTCGCTCGAATCTACCCCCAAATTCTTCCCTGCTAATTCGGCCAAAAGGCTCCTCGAGCTCCGGTGACTCTCCCTGCCTCTCCTCGTCATCTGACTATAATACCGATGGTAGATACTCCTTCCTTGTCTCCCTCCGCATTGCGCCATACCAGCAAGCATCCCTCCCTCTGTATTCCTCATCGTTTCCTACTCACCAGAGCACCTTCTTCCCCGGCATCGACCATACCACAATTGGCGTCGCCTCTACGCCCCATCGTCTGCCAACTACCTAGATAAGTCCCCTAACTCCTCTACTTCACTTTCACCCCAACCACACTCAGTTTCGACTACGCTACCACCTGCTCACCGTGATCCCTTCCGCGTCCGACCACTACTCCAACGAGGAACATCTCGCTCCACACACCACTAAACTCTTCACCATTCATCCCTACATCTTTGCCTCGACTTCAGAAGCAAAAGCCCTAACTTAGTTAGGTCGATTGCTACTCCAAATCCTTTGCCGAACTAACACTCCTCCGTCTACCCTTCGCGAGGTCGACCGGCCTAATCAACCACCTTCAAGACACACCACCACCACCGTTGCACTCCACCACCTCCGACGAAGGTTTTGAATTCTTTTGACTTTACCACAAGACCGTATTCTTGTTTTTAGGTGTCCTCGCTGGAGCTCTGCTACATCCACCATCGCCACCATGTTCTTCAAGATCCAAGTCACATAGCCATCAAGTATTACCTCCAGGTGCCATGGATGAGGCCCAGGAGCTGTTCCAGGTCTCCAATTATCACTGAGGGAGTTTTCTTCAATGCTAATTTGACTCTTCATCACGGCAGCTTCCTCAATTGGGAAAGCACTGCAGCAGTAGCAGCTCACGCAAAGAGAGAGGGGACTGATTTAGTCCCACCTCATGGGTTTTAGAAGTAGCACAGTGGAATAAATTGAATTTGTGCCTAGGGCTTATCGCCTCAGACACAAGGGGGTGAGGTCCCCTCTCACCCAACACTTGCCACGGCCATCACACTACACGTGGGTCAGACACTCACCCAATTACCCGCCTAAGCCTCTCACCCCTCGCTCACAACCCACTGCCGATGAGCTTGGACCTGGGTACACGCTTGATCTGAATACACATTACTGTGGAAGGCTTTAAGAGAGTGGAACCTAGAGAAAGAAAGAGAGTGAGAGCACGAGTATAGGGGGTTTTGCTCTCACTGGTACCTGTGCGACACTAAGTCGCAAAAGGAGAAGGAAGAGCTAAAGAGAAAACGAAAGAAGTGTTAGCAGAGAAGAAAGGAAGAAGAGACCCATGAGTCCCTTGGAAGTGTTAGTGGCACAAGAAGGGGGGGTGAATTGTGAAAAACAAAAATTTGAAACAATCGCAACAACACACAAATAATTAGAGAGGAAACCCTTGCAGGAAAAACCTCTACCTAGATCTCTCAATCTAGGATTTTGCCCCTAATTCAATGGGAAGCACTAAACCACACCACTAATCCGAGGGTGGTGTTCCTCAAAACAATTCCCCTCTCCTAGACAACCCCCAAGGAGAGTTTAGCCCCTCTACTAAGAGGAAACGGGAAACCCATGGTCGCGAAAATACGCGATTTGCTAATTAGGCAACTTAGTGTCATTGCAACATGTAAATCCACTTTCACTTTCAAAATTTATAAGACCAAGATAGGGAAGTATCTAGGGCCATCCAAGGAGGCAACTTTTTGATAAATCAATCTCTTGCTTAGAAATACAGAAATCACCTTTCTTTTTGTCTTTTTAAGTATGTAACTTTTTTTAGGTTTTTAAAATAAAGGGGCAATCGTCAGTTGCTAGTAGAAAAAGGCTAAATCTAACTTAACTACTAGGTGACAAGAAAGACCTCTTCTCAAGCTCACCCTAGGCGTGTGAAGGCCTAGAATAATTGAGAAGAGGGAGTGAAAGGGATAAAATAAACTAAAGTAAAGAAGATACACCAAGTAAAAAAGGCAACTTAATATTAAGTGGATTCATTTTTACAAATGTAGAGGAAAGCTTCTACTACAAAAAGTAAAACTACAAAAAATAAAACACAAATCCTAGATGATGATGGTGAAGAGGGAAGGCTCCTTGCTCCAACTGCGGCTGCTTCCGAAGTTAAAAAGGGGTCCTCCTCTTTTTTCTTGAATCAGAGATAGTATCCTCCTAGCAAGCCCTTGAAGGGCGTGCCTTCTCCTTCCTAGAGTGGGTAGCTCCCACTCCAAGAACTCCTCCTGATGGTGGCGTGGACCACCTTTGATTCCTTCTCCAAGGGTGGTAGTGTACCACCCTCAAATCCTCCACTTCCTAGGGTAAGTGTGTATCCTATGTTGTCCTCCAATGCCTGGCTTCCTTCCTTGGCTAGCGTGGTCACAAGGGAGAAGAGAAGAGGGGAAGGCACCAAGGGGACAGAGTATCCCCTTAATCTTCTTCTTCTTCTCTTGACCTTCTATGTAGGTGGAAATATGGGTTGAAAAATTGTAGCCAAGGGTGAGTTTTAATGGTGGTGGTAGGGGGTTTATATAGACATGGTATGGGGTTAAGTGTAGTTAGTAGATGGAGGCTTAGGATGGCCTATTGGTGGTAGTTAAGGGATCCAAGGGTTGATAATGGTTGGCTCCAAAATGGGGGGGTGTAAGGTGTTTGGCACCAACCCTAAGAGAGGACTAGGGTTAGGATTTAAGGTGGTAGAGTTAGGTGGCGTGTACGTTATGCATAGGGTTAGGATGGTGTCGTTGGGTGGTGGTTATGGGATGGAGGGTTGATATAGGGTGGCACCAAAGAGGAGGGTTGCTTGAGGTGGTAGTTATGGTGGAGTAAAGGGAGTTGGCGCCATGTTAGGTTGGTTAAAGGGGGGGTTTAGGTGGTGTCACTAGATGGAGGGTTAGTATAGGTTGGGGGGTGTTGAATATGGCCCATCTTTAGAATAAAAGGCACAACATAAGTAGAATAGGAGCATTGCATGCATCAAGTACCAAGATTGCTTATAAACTGTATTAATGGCCATTTGTGTAAGCATTTATCAAAGCAGGCCTCAGATGAGCAATCGGACCGCACAGATCGATTTAGAACGGCGAACGGAGTCCAACGGACTCAAGATCGGCCAAATCCGACATCCGGAGCTCCTACAATGGGCCCAAGAAGTTCTGACCGTTGATCTGGAGATCAACGGCCCAGATTGTGCCACGTCAGCTCGCCTCCACCACACGCACGCCTTCAACCAGTAGAGGACAAATCTCGACCGTTGATCTTCAATCAAACGGCCGAGATCCGTGCGCCCGCCCGCAGTCGCCGCGACAAAGTGTAGGCGTGGCGCAACGGTTAGCGCGCACGCCCGCATCCACGCGACGCGCGTTCGAGCCGCTCAAGGTGGGATTTGAAGGCGAGCGAACGACGTGGAGAAATTGGGCCGCCCGATCAGCAGCGGGCGGCCAGGATCTCAGCACATGGCACGACCGCAGCTCACGAGCGCCCACACGCGTGCTTACGCCGGGCGGAGACGCACGCGCACACGCTCGCCCGAGGCGCGATCTCAGCGTGGGCGAGGAAGACTCAGCCATCCAATCTTCGATCGGACGGCTCTTGTTCAGCGGCCACGGATCGCGCGAGGAGAAAGAACAGGGTGGGAGGCTTACTGGCAGCTGGAGGGCTTCACCGACGTTTTGGAAGCGGTTTTAGCGACGTTCTGGACGTCGCTAAAGCCCCTTCTTTTAGGAAGCCCTTAACTCTATTTAAACCCCCTCCTACCACCATTGAAGGCATACACTCCCCCTTGCAACTACTCCACTCCTCTCTTAGCTAGCTTTAGGCGCTCTTGTAATCGCCGGAGACGACGAGCCGCCGACGGAGCCTCCTCCACCGCCGTGGCTACCTCATCGCTCTCCACTCTCTCTCTCTCTCTCTTTTAAGCTTTCCATTACTTTTGTTGAAGCTCGTATTTAATGTTGTAAGTTATGAACTACGAATGCATGTTTAATGAAGTTATTTTCCGTTCAATTGCCATTTTAATTTCTGTTTAAGTTGCATGAACAAAACCAAGAACTTTCTAACCCTAAACCCTCTCTCTCTCTCTATCTCTCTCTCGCTTTTCAAAACCTCATCTTTCGCAAGCAAAACTCCGCCCTTTTCATGACAAGCGATAAACAAAAATCCGATTTCCACGCCTCCCTGAGACCGACACTCGGACTCACTTCCGTTTACTTCTTTTAAAACCGACGTATCAAGTGAGACTATAACGACACCTCTTAACACACATGCACAAGGACACGTCAGTTTTTGGCGCCGTTGCTGGGGAGGCAACGGATTTGTTTTATCACCTCCATTCCACCTTCATTCTCACATCGTCTAATGCCCTAGTTTCCTTTTTACTTGATGGTTGCAGGATTCGGCGCATGGACGGCGAAACGACACATCCCACAACGGTAGCAAGGGAGTAGGCGCCTCGAGGACCGATAGTGAGTAACCTCTCTCTCATTGTCTGCTTGCATGAAAAAGCTAAAAATAATTGTAAAAACTGAAAAAAATTGGTGTGGTGTATGATTGCTTAACCTACATCCTTAACCCATCACCCCACAAAAAAAAAAATGTACACTCTAACATTCTGAATAAGTTCTTGGAGTGTTCTTTTCTTTTTCTTGAGTGGTGTTTGCGAAGCCACCATGAGTTGACCTGGGCCGCACCACTCAACCATAAAACTGACTCATCTAATAGAAGCCGCATGATCATTAGGATGAGCACACTAGGGTTTTAGAGCCTCTACAAAATAAAAAGGAAATCTACTTTCATCGAATTATGTGCAGAACTTGACGTGCCCACTGAAACTTGGTTGAAAACACTAAGACACGTCAACCCTAAAAAGCACTAAAAGTAAGGATGAAACACTAAAAGACACCACACCTTAAAAATCCTTGCTTAAAAACCATGTTTTGCTAGAAGCACACACTTTGAGAGTGGAAAATTAAGAGGCACCAACTCAATCAATGCCTCATCACATCACCCTAAGCACAAGCACTATCCTAACCCTTTAAAACTGAGTAGACGTGCCCTAGGCAGGACTGAGTTAAGTCTCAGAAGGCGATGTTTTGTTCGCTAGGCACTTGGCTTTCATTCCCTTGGTAGAATCTGGTGACTAGGCTGCAGGGCAGTGTCAAACGACCGCGGTTGTGGGGTCTACGGAACCAGAGGTGCAAGCCAAAGGAAGAACCTTCCCTGCAATCCCCTCGTAATCAACCTGGCCAGATTAGCCTTGGGAAGGGGAGTCCAGTGCTTACAGACTTAATCACCCTTTGTGAGATTTCTAGGTCTCCTACGGAATACACCATAAGGACTAGGCTTGTGTGCTTGATTGAAACACATTTTTCTCATCTGTCGCCCTCCGCATACCCTCCTGTTCTTCTCTAGTGTATGCACGGGAGACGCTCACTGCATCCCGAGTTGCGTGTTTTGGGGCAAGAATCTAGGCGACGTAATTCTGTTAACAAGGCTGAACCTAGGGTAGATGAGGTTGACGATCAACCCCCACCAAATGCTATGGCCATCATCCAAGCTTAAATCAATGCTAACCATCGGCTTCAGCAACAACAAATCCAAACCATCATGCAAGCCATACAACGATTACAGAACCCACCAGAACAACCACCACCACCTTTCCAAGACATACCAGGACAACCACCACTTGATTTACTGCCATTTCAGGACCAGCCAAGACCCCTCCGTGAGTTCTATAACCCTTCTGCTATTAGAGTCGAGCCACACCTTAGGATCCCCGAGGGGGGAGATGATTTTGAGCTAAAACCTAATGTCTTAAGTCTGATCCAGAGCCACTTTCATGGAAGCTCAAAAGAGGACCCCTTTCAGCACCTAGAGGATCTCAACCGCATAGCACGAACTGTGAAACCTAGGAACATTAGCCTTGACATCGTTCTAATCAAAATGTTCCCTTTCTCATTAAGAGACAAGGCTTCTCATTAGCTTAGGACCCTAGGTAGACCCATCACCACCTGGGAAGACCTGAGGCATGCATTTTTAAAGAAATTCTTCCCAATAGGAAAGACCAATGCCCTCAGAAGAGCTATCACTACCTTTACACTCCAGGGTGGGGAACAATTTCATGAGGCGTGGGAAAGATTTAATGAACTTTTGAGGAAATGCCCACACCACGAAGTTCCAAGGTGGCAATTGGCCCAGATTTTCTACCATGATCTGGACAGCAACTTACGAAACTTCGTCGATGCCTCATGCGGGGGAAACTTCCTAAACAAAGACGAGGAGAGCGCATTTGAACTCTTTGAGTCTATGAGCGAGAATTCGCTCAACAATGCCTCCATGAACCAGTTTAACAGGTCCAGTCAACCCCATGGCAGGATTTATGAGGTGCAAGCAAATTCTGGAATGGTTGACATGGACATCATTGCCAAAAAGTTGGATCGAGTGGAATTGGTGGACAAGAAGATTGATGAGCTACTAAACCAAACCAGGAACCCCTTGCAGACTTTCTCCCTAGCAAAGGGAGCACATAATGTTGACCTGGTCCAGCCCTTCACCCAACTGAACTTGGAACAACCCCTAACCACGTTCCAGGGAGGGACCTTTGCTCCCTCGACCCTTGATTACTCCCTTCCTTCTTCATCAACATTGGCTATTCTAGAAGATGTGCAAACCCTCCAAGGATATGCGAAACCTGACCCGTTCTCCAACACTTACAACACCGGTTGGCGTAACCACCCCAACTTTGGTTGGACAAACTAGAAACCACCACAATTCCAAAACCAGCCCAGGCCAAACCAGCAGCCACACTTGTCCCCCTATCAGCAAGGACCACCAGCTAGGCCCCAATATAACCAGAATAGGGCGGCCCCTCCCCCACAAAACCAAATGGACACCCTAATAAAGATGATGGCTGACATGAACCAAAAACATTAGGAGGAAATGGCCTTGGTAAAGGGACAGTTAAGCCAACTCTTGGACTGTAAACAACAAGGATCCCTACCTTCCCAACCACAATCGAACCCGCGAAACATAATTAACTGAGGCCCCAATTCGCAAGGGTTCCAAGGCAACCCCGGGCAGGCTCACATGGTCCAGCCAACCCCACAAACACCTCCTGGGTTTGGCGCTTCTTCATCCTCGTCTTCTTAAGGATCACCCCATGGCCCCAATGCCTCTGCGAATGCGGTGACCTTGAGAAGCGACACCAAAACCCAGGATCCCAAATGGCCGACTCTCCCCGAGACTTTACCTGCCGAAATACCCGACTCAGAAGAGGCACCAACCAAGGACCCAGACATGGAACCAATCCACATTCAGACACCCTACCCTGAGGCCTTGGAAACAATCAAGAAAAAGAAGAATACTGTGGAAACTGAGGAACTGATGGAAATTTTTAAGCAAGTACAGATTAATATTCTACTCCTAGAAGCCGTCAAACACATCCCCGCTTACGCCAAGTTTTTAAAGGATGCCTGTACACCCAAGCATAAGCTGAGACCTCAAGCACCTAGGAAGGTTGTACTCTCTGAGCAAGCAAGTTCCGTGATATCAAGCAACCTTCCACTCAAGCGAACTGACCCAGGAGCACCCCTGATTTCCTGCAATATCAGGGATATGACGTTTGATAGAGCGCTCCTGGACCTAGGTGCTTCTATCAACCTAATTCCAACAACCTTGTACCACCAATTTGGTTTTGGGGAGCTGACACCAACCCCTGTCACCATCCAGCTGGCGGATAGATCAGTGAAAACCTCGAAGGGGGTTGTCGAGGACGTGATTGTACGGGTCAAGGACCTCTATTTCCCAGTCGACTTTTTGGTGCTCGACATGGAAGTCCCTGAAAAATTACAGAACGCACCCATAATCTTAGGCTGACCTTTCTTAGCTACGGCTAAAGCAAACATCGACTACGACACGGGATGTATGGAAATCGCCTTCGGGGACAGGAAAATGCAATTGGATATCTTCCGAGAGACAAAGTCTTTTGATTGCAATTACATTGAGGAACATGATCCCGTGGAAACTTTAATCGAGGAATGCCTTACCCTCAGTTCTGTCTCAGACCACCAAACCCATAGTGACTGTTCTGACTCATCACCATCATTATCCATGGACCTCTGTAAGGCTGAGTACCATCACATGACACCATTTGAAGAGATCAATGTTGATCAACTCCCGCCATTTCCCTTCCCATCGACAGTGGTCCCACCCGCACCCGAACTTAAACCATTGCCCGAGAATCTCAAGTATGTCTTCTTGGAACCTGACTAGACCTTCCCAGTGATTATTAATTCTCATCTAACCAAGCATCAGGAACTCAGGTTGACTGGGACCCTTTCAGAACATCGGGCCGCCATTGGTTGGACCATCTCGGATTTAAGAGAAATTAGCCCCACCTATTGCACCCACAAGATTTACCTGGAAGATGGGGCCCGACCTTCCCGCCAAATGCAGAGATGTTTAAACCCTAACATGCGGGAGGTCGTTAAAAAAGAAATCATCAAGTGGCTTGACGCCGACATCATCTACCCTATCTCCGATAGCCCCTGGGTGAGCCCCACTCAAGTGGTTCCAAAGAAGGCTGGGCTCATCGTTGTCACCAATGATCATGGTGAATCCATCCCCACCCACACCACCACCGCATGGCGGGCGTGTATTGATTATAGGAAACTTAATGAAGACACTAAGAAGGACCACTTCCCCTTGCCATTCATTGACCAAATCCTTGAAAGATTGGTAGGGCAGAAGTATTTTTGCTTCCTGGATGGATATTCAGGATATAACCAAGTCGCAATTACTCCGGAAGACCAGGAAAAGACCACATTCACTTGCCCGTATGGCACGTTTGCATTCCGTCGAATGCCGTTCGGGTTATGCAACGCACCTGCGACCTTCCAGTGTTGCATGCTAGCCATTTTTTTAGAAATGGTGGGTGAATACTTAGAGGTCTTTATGGATGATTTCTCTGCATTCGGGAATTCATTTGACCATTGTCTGAGCAACTTGGAGAAAATCCTGAAACGAGGTATCGAGGTTAACTTGGTGTTAAGTTGGGAAAAGAGCCATTTTAAGGTTCAAGAAGGAATTGTCCTCGGACACATCGTTTCGCATAGGGGCATCGAGGTAGATCGAGCTAAGGTTGATTTAATTTCCAAACTTCCTCCACCTAGTTCGATCCGGCAGATTCGCTCCTTCCTAGGACATGTTGGCTTCTACCGAAGGTTCATCAAAGACTTTTCCAAGATTTCTAAACCCTTGACCGACCTTCTAGCCAACGACGCCACATTCCACATGTCTCCTGATTGCATCCAAGCTTATCACACCCTCCGGGACTTAGTCTCCACCGCACCTATACTTCAACCCCCAGACTGGTCCCAGGACTTTGAGATTATGTGTGATGCATCAGATTTTGCCATAGGCGCTGTCCTAGGACAAAGGCAAGACAAGAAGCCCGTGGTGATCTACTACGCGAGCAAAACGTTGGACGAGGCCCAACGTAATTATACGGTCACAGAGAAAGAGTTGCTCGCCGTAGTCTTTGAACTTGAGAAATTCCGATCATACTTGCTCGGATCCCACGTGACTATTTACACTGACCATTCAGCCATCCGGCACCTGTTGGCCAAAAAGGATGCAAAACCCAGGCTCATCAAATTGATCCTACTTTTGCAGGAATTTGACCTGGAAATCCGAGACAAGGCCGGATCGAAAAATGTGGTGGCCGACCACCTGTCAAGACTTCATCCAGACCACATTGGACCCTCCCTACCTCTATCTGATACATTCCCTGATGAACACATCGTAGCTGTGCAAGACAAGAAAATGCCATGGTATGCTGACTACGTCAATTACCTGGTTATAGGACAAACCCCGCACAGCTGGTCCAGACAGCAACGGGACAGGTTCTTGGCTGAGGCCAAGCAATATTTCTAGGATGATCCCATGCTATTTCGCCTCTGTGCTGATCAGATCATCAGGAGGTGCATCCCCGAAGACGAAGTTCAGAGTGTGCTTTCCTTTTGTCATGACCAAGCATGTGGCGGCCATTTCTCTTGCAAGAAAACAGCTGCAAAAGTTTTGCAATCTGGATTTTATTGGCCATCCCTATTTAAGGATGCACACATCTTTGCCAAGACTTGCTCACGATGCCAAACATTGGGGACCATGACCAAGAAAGATATGATGCCCCTTCAGCCCATTTTGATTGTCGAAATCTTCGACGTTTGGGGTATCGATTTTATGGGCCCCTTTCCACCATCCAATGGCTTCAAGTACATCCTAGTCTCGGTAGACTATGTTTCCAAATGGATTGAAGCCGTCGCCACCCGATGATGCGATCACAAGACTGTCGTGGACTTTGTGAAGAAGAACATCTTTTCCCAATTTGGAATACCCAAGGCCATGATCAGTGATGGTGGAAGCCATTTTATCCATTTCCAATTTCGTGCCCTACTTAGAAAATACAAGGTAAACCACCGCATTGCCACCCCTTATCATCCACAAACAAATGGCTAGACTAAGGTCTCAAATAGACAAATCAAGAACATTTTACAGAAGACTGTGAGACCTGACAGGAAAGACTGGTCCACACGACTTGATGATGCCCTGTGGGCATACAGGACCGCTTTTAAAACCCCGATAGGCACGTCGCCTTATCGCCTGGTCTTTGGCAAAGCTTGCCATCTTCCTGTCGAATTGGAACACTAGGCTTACTGGGCTGTCAAGCAACGTAACATGGATCTCCAATCAGCCGGTGCGCAGAGGACGCTTCAACTATCTGAGCTCGATGAAATTCATCGGGACGCCTTTGACAATAGTCGGCTGTATAAGGAGAAAATGAAAGCCGTCCACGACCGACTTATTCATAGGAAAACCTTTGAGCCTAACCAGCAAGTTTGGTTGTTTGATGCACACCGGAAACTCTTCCCAGGGAAACTCAGGTCCAAATGGAGGGGATCATTTCGGGTGGTCAAGCCCTATTCTAATGGGGCGGTTGAAATCGCGGATCCTAACACCGGGCATACCTTTACAGTCAATGGTCAAAGATTGAAGCATTTCCTGGCCCAGGTACCCCCCAAGGAAAGTGTCACCCTCATTGAGGGCTGACACCAAGCACCGCCCAGCTGGAGGCGTTAAACTCAGCGCTTCCTGGGAGGCAACCCAGAGGATCCAAACTGATATGGTAGATTACGTCACTCAGGTGCTATCTTTTTGAACCCTTTTGCATCCATGAATCTGCCAATGAGGACATTGTCCAACTTAAGCATGGGAGGGATGGTAAATTGCATAACCCTGAGTTCAATTAATCAGTCTGAATGAATAAATTAATTTAAAAAAAAAAATGAATTTAGGAAGAAAACTTAGGCATTAGAAACTTGCCAATAGTAGGAAATAATACAAAAGGAACTTAAACACTTAGACTTTTCAGGCCTTCAGGCTTAATCAGCCCTGGTGTCCGTTAAAATATGGATTTAGCGACAAATCCTTGATCAACCTTAAGCTATTCTAATCCACCTACTAAACAAGGTAATAAGTATACTAATTATCAACTCACCCTCTAACTCAAGAAAACTTTGAGTCTAAGCATCTGCACACATTTTTGCACAGACTCACTTCTCGGAGATTTTGACGGAAATTGGGTAGCTAATGAACTCTCTAAGGTGGTATGGCTAGCAAGTTGTCGTGGGTAACAGCCCATTGGCAGGTTGTCCAGAACCCAGCCACAGGCCATTTCTTTTTCGTTGCCTCTAGGTACATTTGAGATTAGGGAAGCCACCTATGAAAAAAAAAAGGACGAAGAAGAAAAGAAAATAAACCACACTTCACCGCACAAGTATGACTGGCAAGTGATCGTGGTTAATAGCCCATTGGTCGGTTGTCCAGAGCCCAGCTCAATAATTGCACAAAAAAGACCAAAACACCTAAGGAAGAAGCGGGGAAGTAGTACAAGCCGGGGAGATATACACTGGAAAAATGCTTGTGTTGACCCCAATTAAAACAAACGTAGGGAGAAAGCTACCAATCGAACAAATACACCTTCAGGCAAAAATTTATTTTCTTTTCCGGTCACCTAGAGGCGTAGAAACTCGAAGTCTGTCTCAATTACCGTTAAGTGAGTCTATCACAACATTCACACCAAGATGCTTAGCACTTAGGGTTTTGACCGAGTTTTGGGTGGGTTGGGGAGCCGTAAAAGGTTACCAACCCACACTAAATTCCAAAACAAAATTCTAAAAATATATATATACGTATACATATGCATAGTTATATATACATTAAAGCAAGGATTCGGGCGATTCGTATTTTGGCAGACACCCGGGCACTGCTTAGTCTTTGTAAATTAAGATATTCGTATATTTCCTCTTATTGACAAGTAACGAGTGCCTAAGCAATTACTTCTTAAATTCTCCAAGGAAATAAAGGCTAGAATAAACCATGCTAGGGACTAGCAAGGAGTAAGCATGGGGGTATGATAACACCACACAAGGAGGTAATAATTATGTTGAATATGGCCCATCTTTAGAATAAAAGGCACAACATAAGTAGAATAGGAGCATTACATGCATCAAGTACCAAGATTGCTTATAAACTGTATTAATGGCCATTTATGTAAGCATTTGTCAAAGAAGGCCTCAGATGAGCAATCGGACCGCACGGATGGATTCAGAACGGCGAACGGAGTCCAACGAACTCAAGATTGGCCAAATCCGACATCCGGAGCTCCTACAATGGGCCCAAGAAGTTCTGACCATTGATCTGGAGATCAGTGGCCCAGATTGTGCAACGTCAGCCCACCTCCACCACACGCACGCCTTCAGCCAACCGAGAACAAATCTCGATCGTCGATCTTTGATCGAACGGCCGAGATCCGCGTGCCCGCCCGCAGTCGCCGCGACAAAGCGCGGGCGTGGCGCAACTGTTAGCGCACACGCCCGCATCCACGCGACGCGCGTTTGAGCCGCGCGGGGTGGGATTTGAAGGCGAGTGAAGGGCGCGGAGAAATTGGGCCGCCCGATCTGCAGCGGGAGGCCAGGATCTCGCCACGCGGCGCGACCGCAGCTCACGAGCGCCCACGCGCGCACGCACATCGGGCGGAGACGCACGCGCACACGCGCACCCGAGGCACGATCTCAGCGCGGGTGAGGAAGACTCTCAGCAGTCCGATCTTCGATCGGACGGCTCTCGTTCAGCGGCCACGGATCGCGCGAGGAGAAAGAATGGGGTGGGTGGCTGATCGGCCGCTGGAGGGCTTCACCGACGTTTTTGAAAGCGATTTTAGCGACGCTCTGGACGTCGTTAAAGCCCCTTCTTCTTTTAGGAAGCCCTTAATTCTATTTAAACCCCCTCTTACCACCATTGAATGCATACACTCCCCCTTGCAACTACTCCACTCCTCTCTTAGCTAGCTTTAGGCACTCTTGTAATCGCCGGAGACAACGAGCCGCCGACGGAGCCTCCTCCACCGCCGTGGCTGCCTCGTCGCTCTCCACTCTCTCTCTCTCTCTCTCTGTTTTAAGCTTTCCATTACTTTTGTTGAAGCTTGTATTTAATGTTGTAAGTTATGAACTACGAATGCATGTTTAATGAAGTTATTTTTCGTTCAATTGCCATTTTAATTTCTGTTTAAGTTACATGAACAAAACCAAGAACTTTCTAACCCTAAACCCTCTCTCTCTCTATCTCTCTCTCTTTTCAAAACCTCATCTTTCACGAGCAAAACTCCACCCTTTTCGTGACAAGTGATAAACAAAAATCCGATTTCCACGCCTCCCTAAGACCGACACTCGGATTCACCTCCGTTTACTTCTTTTAAAATCGACGTATCAAGTGCGACTATAACGACACCTCTTAACACACACGCACAAGGACACGTCAGGGGGTAATATGTAGGGTGTAGATTGGAGGAGGTGTTGGCGCCAAATGAAGGGTTGTAGGGGGTGATTTTTGGTGCCAACTAGGGTAGGGTTTAGGGTAGTTATGGGGGGTTAGGTTTGGCACCATGTGTAGGTTTCTAGAAGGGGTTAGGTGTAGGGTTTAGATGGGGATAAAGGGAGAGGTGTAGGGCTTGGACAAGGGCTTATGTTGGCACCAAAATGAAGTGGTGGCTTTGGCATTTTGGTGCCAACTTGAAGGGGTGTTTAGGTTGGTAGTTATGGTGGGTTGGTGCCAAAAGGGGTTGAGTTAGGTTAGGGTTGGTTAGGGTTAAGGTGGAGTTGTGGTCGGCCATGGAGGTTTTTGGTGGAGTAGATTTTAGCTAAGCTAGCTAAGCTAGCTTAGCTAGTAGAGTAGAGCTGGAGGAGCTAGGGTTTCATGGAGTAGAACTAAGGAAGAGTATTCTAGAGCTGGTATCAGGTACTCTGGAGTTGGGGCTACTGAGGTAGCTTTAAGGGGAGCTCAACTACTGAGCTTAGCTACTTAGTTCTTATGCAAGTAGCCATGCTTGGGTAGTTGAGCTCAGTTGAGCTGGCCCTAACCTAGTTGTAGCTATGTTGAGCTAGAACTGCCTCTGATGAAAACTCTAAAGCTATCTTAGCTACTAATTGACAAGTAGTAGCTCAGTTAGCTTAGTGTTAAGCTGCTATGAGCTGGCTAGAGCTGAGTTTGAGCAGAGGTGTGCTGAGCTTGAGCTAAGGTGGTCTCAAATCAACTTAGTTGAGCTAGGTAGAGCTCCCAGTGAACTGGTGGGAGCTGAGATGAGCTAGCTTGAGCTATGTTGAGCTGGATCTGAGCTGACCTAGGCTAAGGTGAACAAAGATGAGCACTCTTGAGTTGCCATTCAGCTAAGGTAAGCTGAATGGAGCTAAATGGAGCTAACCCTAGTCCAAGGGAGTTGGTATCCAGCCATGTTGAGCTGAAATTAGCTGAGTCCTAGCCTGATTGAGCTTCCTTTTCAATAGTTGTCTTCCCGAGTGCTAGGATTCTAGGGATCTGACTCTCTTGTTATCCCTATCACTCTAAGAAACACATCAAAAATAAAATATCAAATGCAATGTATGCCTTACCTAATTTATAACTAAATGCAACCCAAAAACCCATTTGCGGATTATAATCCTAAGAGCTAGGTTTGTTTTAATGCAAAAGAATGATGATAAACTAGCATTTATCACACCCCCATGCTTTTCTTTTGCAAGTCTCTTAGCAAAACTTTAATTTTTACAAAATAGAATTTTTGGTAAATCTAATTTTTTTTATTTTTGAGGAGAAAGAATTATGGAACCATGGTTGGTGTAAACATAAGAGATACGGGATTTGTTAAAAATAAACATTAGGATTTGTTTTTGGATCCAAAAATTAGTCAAAACGGGATTAATATACCCTCCAGAAAATTCACAGATTAACCCCTTGTTAATTCAGATGAATTGAAATTTTTGTTTTTAGGATTTTTTAGGCTCCTGAATCTGATTCGCAACTTGCAATAACCTTTAAAACTTTATGTCTATGCTTGTAAAAAGCTAACATTTATAAGGGCGTGCTTTCGATTTAAAACTTTTTTTTTTGTCCCCCATGCTTTTTCCTAGCTTATTCTTACAATAGATATGTCGAGATCATCATTCTCATTACCAATTCTCGAGGGGGCTCTGGCACCAGTACTTCGAGATAGCACTATCCATAACACCACCCAGGAGCTCACAATGCCAAAACACATTGCTGTGTAAAGGGTTGCTCCAAGCAAACTCATGCTCTTGCTCCGACATTATAGGTAGACCACCGTCTAAGACACTTGAACTGTTAAAATGCACTATAATGCTCTGTCTAAAGATATGAAATATAGATATGGAGAAGCGCCGAGGCGGTAACATGTTGACATCACATCCTCAAAGGAGGTATTTTCCTCCTCGGTGGTGGGAACTCAAACCAATGATCTACTTCAGACTTTTACTAAGTCCAAACAAGGGGGTTTTTCTAATTTATAGTGACTTTTAGGTGTTGGCTTGTGTGTGAAATTTGACACAGGAAGTTTTGCAAGAAATGCAACTTTCTGAATCAGAAACTAAGCCAGATACTTTTCATATTACAAAAGAGGATCAAGTCACCTTAACTATCACGAGTTCAGGTGGAATTTTGGAGAAGGATATCTGATGTAGTCTAAAAATTAACCTTGAAATTCTAATGATCTGATCCGTATCCCCATCCCTGGTTTGTTAAAGATTAAATCCCATTATACCAAAAGTGAGTTTTTCAACTTTAGTCCCGATTTCAAAATTTTCCTCAAAAAGTTTTCAATATTTTTTTTTTGGGTATGCCAGCAGAAAAAATAAAATGACTAAAAATGCATGTTTTTAGGTTTTGGAAATCCTAAATTGAATGTCAAAATTTTAAAAACTCCCCCCCATGCTTATGATATGCAATGTCCTCATGCATTAGGAGGGAAAAGGGATCACCTTAGTGAAGGACATTCGAGTTTAGGATGGTCAAAACCTGGGGAAAAGAAAGAAAAAGAAAGCAGAAAAAAAATGATGGGTTACCTCCATCTAGTGCTATCTTTTATGCCATTCAGTCAGGCGTAGTGTGCATCAGTTATCAGTTGTGGTTGGTTCACTGAAATGAAAAGATTCAGACAAAAGATTCAGGGCATGATCAAAATAGGGCTTTAAAAGTTAGCCGTTGACTTGAAAAGTCATATTAGTTTTAGGATAAAAAAGATCAACAGCACCGTACAGATATGTTTTTAGGACAACAAAGGGGCCAGTCCAATTTGATTTCAACATTCCAGGAAAAATACGTAATCGTGCATCGAAAAGCCAAACGCGTTTATTAACGTCAAAATGTTTCTGAACATTATTTTTATCATGAAATTTCCTTGTTCAATCTTTATAAATCTACGTGTTTTCATACAAAAAATTATGTAATTCTTCTAGTTCAGTTAATTGCAATTTTCTATGGATACCAGCATCAGATAAGCCCATATTTAATTGCATTATTACCCAAAAGGCCTTATATTCAAGTTCTACCGGTAGATGGCATGCCTTCCCAAAAATCAGACGGAAGGGAGAAGGGAGACATGGCCAGCAGGGTTTTGAAAGTGCTACGGTAGGCCCATAAAACATCATCCAATTTGGTGGACCAGTCTTTACGATTGGGCCTAACTTCCTTTTGCAAAATAGTTTTGATTTCCCGATTAGAAACTTCTGCTTGACCATTTGTTTGGGGGAGATAAGGTGTGGAAACTTTACGATTAACCCTATATTTAGAAAGAAGGTGACAGAATTGTGAGTGAGTGAAGTGTGAGCCTCCATCACTGATAATGGCCTTCGGAATGCCGAATCTTAAGAAAATAGTTTTCTTAATGAATTCGACAACCACACTGTGATCATCGGTGCGGGTGGATATTGCTTCAATCCATTTGGAAACATAGTCGACTGCGACTAGTACATACAAATACCCACCAAAGTTGATGAATGGTCCCATGAAGTCGATGCCCCATACATCAAAAATTTCAACCTCTAAAATAGGATTAAGGGGCATCATATTCTTCCGAGTCATGTTGCTGATGCTCTGGCAAGGCACACAAGACCGAACGAAATTATGAGCATCTTTGTGCAAGCTGGGCCAAAGGAATCCCACATTAAGGATTTTAGCTACAGTTTTCTTGCCCGAAAAATGTCCGCCACAGGCCATTGAATGACAATGTGTCAGAATATCATGGATTTCAAAATCAGGGACACATCGTCTAATGACTTGATCAGCACAAATGCAGAAAAGGTCAAGCTCCTCCCAAAAATAATATTTAATATTAGCAAAGAACTTATCCTTTTTTATTGTTGGCCAATCAACGAGGATACGTTCTGTTGCTAAATAGTTTGCGATGGGTGCAAACCAAGGGAGGGTGGTGGCAGCTAAAATGTTTTCACCAGGGAATTGATCAAGAGGGGTCATTATGTCATTCGTCATAAGACGAGAGAGATGGTCGGCCACTACATTTTGTGATCCTGCCTTATCCTTGATTTCTAGGTCAAATTTCTGGAGTAGCAGGATCCAACGAATAAGGCATGGTTTCATATCTTTTTTTGTCAGCAAATATTTAAGTGCTAAGTGGTCAGTATATATAGTTGCATGTGACCCCAAAAGATAAGATCTAAATTTTCCAGAGCAAATACAATGGCAAGAAGTTCTTTCTCAGTAACCGTGTAATTCCGTTGTGCATCATCAAGGGTTTTGCTAGCATAATAGATCACAATGGGCTTCTTGTTAACTCTTTGCCCTAGAACGACCCCCACAGCAAAATCTGAGGCATCCGTCATTAATTCTAAGGGACTATTCCAATCAGGTCCCTGCAAAATTGGTGCCTCGGTAACTTCCTTCTTCAACCTCAAAAATATCTCTAGGCATTTATCATTGAAATTGAATGGCTGCCCTTTAGTAAGAAGCTGACTTAAGGGCTTGGAGATTTGGGAAAAATTTTGTATGAATCTACGAGAGAAACCCACATGACCAACAAAGGATCTGATTTATTTTACAGTAGGTGGTGGGAGCTTAGATATGGCATCTATTTCTGCTTTATCTACCGCAATTCCTTGTTTGAAATAACATGGCACAGGACAATACCTTCTTGAACCATGAATTGACTTTTTTCCCAACTAAGGACCAGATTGACTTCTATGCAATTTTGGAGAGTTCTTCAAGGTTCTTGGAACAATGGTCAAAAGAATCTCCAAAAACAAAGAAGTCAACCATAAAGACTTCTAAGCATTCACCTACTAGGTCAGAAAATATTGCAAGCATACACCTTTGAAAAGTCGCAGGTGCATTACAAAGATCGAAGGACATTCTTCATAAAGAAAAGGTTACGAAAGGGCAGGTGAAAGTTGTTTTGTCCTAGTCCTCAAGATGAATTGCTACCAGATTATAGTCGGAATAACCATTCAGAAAATAGTAAAAATCCCATCCGGCTAGCCACTTCAGGATTTGATTAATAAAGAGGATCGGAAAATGGCCCTTCTTGGTGGCGATGTTTAATTTTCTATAATCAATACACACGTGCCAAGAAGAGGTGGTTCGAGTGGCTATATTCTCCCCATTTTCATTGGTGACAATTGTTAGTACAGCCTTTTTGGCCACTACTTGTGTTGGACTAACCCAGGAGCTGTCAGAAATAGGGTAGATGATATTTGCATCAAGCCACTTAATAATCTCCTCTTTTACCACCTCCGGCATATTAGGGTTAAAGCGCCTTTGTGGTTGGCGGGAGGGGCGAGAATCGTCCTATAAATATATACGATGTGTATAGTAGGATGGATGAATGCCCTTAAGATTAGAAAGGGTCCAAACAATAGCTTTTCTATATTTACTCAAAACCTACAGAAGTTTGTGTTCTTATGCATCAATAAGTCTGGAATTTATAATCAGGGGCAGGGTCTGATTTGGACCATGGAAAACATATTTAAGAGAGTCGGGCAAAGGTTTTAATTCCACTTGTGGGCCCAGCTTCGAAAGAATTTCCACTTTTTGTGTCAATGGTGAAGTAAGAGTGAAAGGATTAGTTGGAGTGTTAGCTGAATGTGTGGTTAAGGTAGAAGGGTGGAATGAAGTGGATTGTTCAGGAACCGTGTTAATGGGAAAACAGGAACCTATGTGTAAAATCTGCAAAGTTTCCTCCACTATATTTTCCATTTTTGAATCTAAGTCATCAAAGAAATTAGGTTCTTGGAACCTCCTAGAAGCTTGGAAAATATCTAGGGTTACAGATTCACCACCACACATGATCTTCATTTTACCAGAATCACAATCAATATTTGCACGGGTGGTGGCTAGGAATGGTCTTCCAAGAATTATAGGGGCAAACTTTAACGCTTCCGGTACCTCTATGTCTAGGACTAAAAAGTCTACTGCAAATAGACAATTTTTGACCCAAACAAGGAAATCCTCATCAATTCCCTTGGTTTAATTGTAGATCAATCTACTAATTGAAGAGTAACCTCAACAAGCTTTAATTCCTCAAAAATAATTGTGGGGATAAGATTAATTGAGGCACCGAGATCCAATAAAACATGATCAAAAGAAGTATCATTAATGATTACTTAAATCAGGGGAGCGCCTGGATCTTCTCTCTTAGGAGGCAGTCAACTTTGCACAACTGAGCTGACTGTCTCGGGAATGATCGCCTTTCCTAAATTTCTGGGTGCCTTTTGGGGTACACAAATCCTTTAGAAATTTTGCATAGGTAGGAATGTATTTTATGGCATCTAGGTGAGGGATGTTAATTTCAACTTGCCAAAATAAATCCATCAATTCCGTATCAGTGGGCTAAGATTTCTTCTTTTTCTTATTTTGTGAAGAATGGAGGGCTGGTGGAAATGGTGCAGGGTTTCCCTATTTTGCATTATTAGGTACTTGAACAGTGTTAGAGGAAGATGGGGAAGAGTTGATCTATTTTGCATTGAAATGAGTTTCTTTAACAAGCAAGGGGTCTTGAGTGGTTTTCCCATTCTTCAAAGTAACTACATTTGTAGTCTGGTTGTTTCTAGGATGAGGATGGGAAGCCTGACTGTTATTGAAACCTGGGGGTTGCTGAGGTGTTGGTTGAATGGGTTGATTGGGATATCCACCTTGGAACTGATTTTGTTGATTACTCGGGTTGGGAATGGGTTGGGAAGGTAAATTCCTAGTAGGTCGATGATCAGGAGTAACCTTAACTTGTTGCAAGTTGGTAATCATGCGGGTTACTTTTGTCATTTGATTCTGCATACCTCACAGAGTTTTTATGACCTGAGTATTAATATCTTCTTGGGATGGTCTAGGTTCATATGCAGGCTACTCATAATTCCCAAAATGATTTTATTTAGGAAATGGAATTGGGTTCTGGTTTTTCCAGGAGTGATTCAGGTTGGTCCTCCAATTCTGATTGTAAGTGTTGGAGGGGTTTCTGGATTGCTCCTACAGAGCATAAATATTTTCCATGGTGGGATCAAGAATATTTTGATTCAAATAATCAAAATTTCCAGTCAATTCTTGTGGAAAATCAGCTAGAAATTGCTGACCAGCAGGTGTGGCATCAATATTATGCAGATTTTCTCTTCAGAGAAGTTGTGGAGTGTTAGCGTGTGGAGAGTTAAAGTGTGGAGCATTAAGGTGAGGAGCTTGTTCATTTGTGAGCTTTTCTTCCATTTTCTTCTAATGAATTTGCATATGGTCCAGTCATTGAGCTAACATATATAGATCATCCTGAGTGACTGGAATAGAAGTGGATTTGGATTAATTTCATTGACTCTGTGTCTGGGGTTTTGAGTTCCACCAAAAGTGTCCATTAAGTCATATTAAATGAGTTTTCACTCATTTCTTCAAAAAGGAGATAGGCACTCTCAGCATCTTTATTAAGAAAATTGCCCCCACATGAGGCATCCACAAATCGCTTCAATTGATCTTCTAATCCATGATAGAAGATCTGCATTAACTACCATTGCAAAATTTCATGGTGGGGACAACCTAAAAGTTCTTGGAATCGTTCCGAGGCTTCATGGAGGGGTTCACCAATTTTTTATTGAAAGGTTGTTATGGATCTTCTTAATGCATTAGTTCAACCAATCAAAAAGAATTTTTTTAGAAAAGCACTCCTTAATTAGGGCCAGGTGGTGATCGGGCGCCCAACCGTTCTAAACTAGTGTGAAGCTTTATCTTTTAAAGAGAGAGGAAAAAATCTCATCAACCACACGTCTTCCTGCACATTATGGGAACGAGTGGCTTGAGCGAGGACAGTTAATTCCTCGAGATGACAAAAAGGGTCCTCTCTTGGAAGACCATGGAAATGCTTGATCAGGTTCATTATAGCTAGTTTGATCTCAAAATCCCCCTATGGTATGACCAACCCAGGTCTTTCATCATAGTTGGAAGGATTATAGAAATCCTTAAGAGGAATGACAGGATACTGGTAGGGTGGTAGGTTTTGCCCTTGGTTGGATAGGTTCGTCACAATCCTAGCCAAATTTACTTGGTTTTGTTGTAGCCAAATCGAATGGTCAACCATGAAGACAAAGGGGTTTGTATTTTGAGTTTGGATTTGAGGGCCACCTGGCCCTGCAGGAATTTCTGGTTGCTCTAAATGAGGGAGGTTAGGGATGGGGAAGTCAGCTTGTGGGTCGGCTGACGAGTTAGAAGCGGAAGCAGAATTTTTTTGTCGATTTCCTAGGTTTTCCATATTTTTAGAAGAGGCAGGAGAAGAAAATAAAGATTTTCTGGTGCAGGGGGCAAAATTAGATGGTCCCTCAAGATGTGGTTTTTGGGACCTTCGTCCGTGCATGCACTTTTTTCTTTTTTTGGAAGAATTGGAGGGGAGGAGAAGAGAGGGAGATGAGAGAAAGTGTGCAATTCAAACAACAAATTCTAGACCTAACTTAATTGTGACTCCCTAAAAATAACCTAAGACTTGGTCTACCTAGGAAATAAGTAATCACTAGTGAATATCCGTTCTATCAACAAATTTAGCCAAGTTGTTTAAGGGGAGGTTTGGGCCCAAGTGTTTCCTAGGAAAGTCCCAGGTGCTTGTACAAACTCACACCTTGTCGTTTAACATGGCCCCTCAGCCTAAACACTAGATATAGTTGACAAAATTGATGTCAACTAAAGAGAACTTAAGAACTAGATAGCAAACCTAAGTTGATGAAACTTTAGAGGTCAAGTTATTACAGATTTTAATTAGGTCTAAGATACTAAAGTGCACACGGAATGTGGAGGGTGTTGATTGGGTTATTGCCCTGTTATTTCATTTTTTTTTTTTTGTGCAGGAATTGTAAAGTGGTTCCAATTTCAAACAAGTTGTCACACAATTTTAAGTCTTTCTATCTTTTAGGATTTGCTTTAAATTAGTGCATTTTAGGGTTTCTTTTCTTAGGTCTTCAAACAAGTTTTGAGATTCCACAAATAGGAGGAAATCAAGTTGTATGGGTTGAGATCAATTTCATTTTAGCGATTTGTCTCTAAAAATAAAAAAGAAACCCTAATCCAATTGATCCTAGGACAGAAATTTAACTATCAATGGATCTTTTTTAGGCTTTCTGTATTAAGTAGTGGTCCAAACAGATCAAACAACAACACTACTTTATGTAAAATTAAACAAGGATTCCAGAAAAGATTTTTTTAGGATTTTAAAAATTTGTTTGATATTTATTTTGAATTTTTTATTTGTGCTGGTGTCAAAGTCCAAAAATAATACCAGTGGGTATTTTGGACTTTTCAGTATCACCATCGACATCAAAAAATTTTGGTGATTTTATATGATGTGTAGAATTTCTTAAAAATTCCAGAAAGATAGATTCCATGAAGATTTACCAAGTACAAAAATTCTAAAAATTCGTGGACTGTAGCAAAATAGGAAGATTAGAGGGTGTGACTCCTATGCAATCCATGAATTTTTAAAAATTAATTATGAATCAAATTGCCCTAAAATTTGGAACAGATGTTCCTTACTTGATTTGGAATAATTGGGTGAAATTTTATGATTTTAGGAGGCCTGTGGTCTTAAGAATGGATTTTTCAATTATGGATAGAAATCTGGACTTGAAAAACAGAACACCAACACTTGAAATAGAGTGGTGTTTAATGGTGCAAACAATCAAACAATGAGTTTTAAGTTGCACCACTCCACTTAATTAAGTTGTTTAAGGTCCTGAAAGCCAAATTTAGTATATTTTGATGGTCTTTTAATGCTTTATGTGACAAGATAAAGGGAACCAACCTAAAACCACGGGAAGACAAGGAATTTGAGTTCTTTCCAGAATTCCTACTTGCTTCCTGTAGCTCTTGCACACATGAGATAGAAGAAAAGAAAAGAGGATGAGATCTACTTCAAGCAAGAGAAAAGTGATAAAAGCAAAGCCATGCCTCCCCAGCAACGGTGCCAAATAATGGTCGCAAAAATATGTGGTTTGTTAATTAGGCAATTTAGTTTCGTTGCAACGCGTAAATCCGCTTTCACTTTTAAAATTTATAAGACCAAGATAGGGAAGTATCTATGGTTGTCTAAGGAGGCAACTTTTTTGATAAATCAATCTCTTGCTTGGAAATACGGAAATCACCTTTCTTTTTCTCTTTTTCAATATGAAATTTTTTTTAGGTTTTTGAAATAAAGGGGCAATCTCAAGTTGGTGGTAGAAAAAGACTAAATCTAATTTAACAACTAGGTGACAAGAAAGGCCTCTTCTCAAGCTCACCCTAGGTCCGTGAAGGCCGAGGATATTTAGGAAGAGGGAGTGAAAGTGCTAAAAAAACTAAAGTAAGGAAGAAGATACACCAAGTAGAAAAGGAAACTTAATATTAAGCAGATTTTTGTTTTACAAATGTGGAGGAAAGCTTCTACTACAAAAAGTAAAGCTACAAAAAACTAAACACAAATCCTAGATGATGGTGAAGAGGGAAGGCTCCTTACTCTAACTGCGGCTGCCCTCGCAGTTAAAATGGGGTCCTCCTCCTTTTTCTTGAACCAAAGATAGTCTCCTCCTAGCAAACCCTTGAAGGGCGTGCCTTCTCCTTCCTATAGTGGGTGGCTCCCACTCCAAGAACTCCTCCTGAAGGTGGCATGGACCACCTTTGATTCCTCCACCAAGGGTGGAAATGTACCACCCTCAAATCCTCCACTTCCTAGGGTAAGCATGTACCCTAGGTTGTCCTCCAATGCCTGGCCTCCTTCCTTGGCTGGCGTGGGCACAAGAGAGAAGAGAAGAGGGGAAGGCACCAAGGGGACAGAGTATCCCCTTAATATTCTTCTTCTTCTTCTTCTCTTAACCTTCTATGTAGGTGGAAATATGGGTAGAAAAATTGTAGCCAAGGGTGAGTTTTAATGGTGGTGGTAAGGGGTTTACATAGGCATGTTAGGGGGTTAAGGGTAGTTAATAGATGGAGAGTAAGGATGGTTTGTTGGAGGTAGTTAAGGGATCCTAGGGTTGATAATGGTTGGCACCAAAAAGGGGGGGGTGGGTGTAAGGTGTTTGGCACCAACCCTAAGAGACGACTAGGGTTAGATTTTAAGGTGGCAAAGTTAGGTGGCGTGTAGGTTATGTGTAGGGTTAGGATGGTGTTGTTCGGTGGTAGTTATAGGATGGAGGGTAGATATAGGGTGGCGCCAAAGAGGAGGGTTACTTGAGGAGGAAGTTACGGCATACTTAAGGGAGTTCGCACCACTTTAGGTGGGTTAAAGGGGTAGTAGCTACACAACCGCGGCTCGTCTTTGTGCGTTTTTATGCTTATTACAGTAATGTCATTATAGTATAACATAAGACAGCTACGGTTGTCATTACTATAGAAATTTACTCGGAAATAGTTTCCCGAGGTCGAACTCAAGGAGCTACTGGATTCTAGAAGTACAAAGTTTCTTTATTACAAAAATAAGAGAGACAGATAGATTTCTGTTTTTGGCTTCTTCTTCTTCTCTTCTTCTCTTTGTGCTTGTCTTCTTCCCTCTTCTGCTACTCTTCCTGTCTTCTTCTTCTCTTCTTTCTCTTTTCTTCAACTGCAGTATCTCTCTCTACGGGTCATCTTCCTTGGCTCTGTTTGCCTTCAATTCCTCTTCTTCTTCTGCTTGTCTTCTATTTCTTTCCTTCTTCAGTTCTTCTTTTTCTCGTCTCTGTCTTCTACCCTTCAGCTGCAAAGTCTTCTCTTTCTTCCTTCTTCTCTTTTATTTCTCTTTTCTTCAACTGCGAAGCCTTCTTCTTTCTTTTCTTCTTCTTCTTCTTCTTCTTCTTCTTCTTCTTCTTCTTCTTCTTCTCTGCTTTATCTCCTCTGAAGGTTCATCCGTCGTCTAATACAGCCATCAGACGACTTAAACTGCGGTCTGCTACAGTGTTTCTCCTCTTTTTCTTCCTTCGCTGCTTCTTCTTCCTTGGTCTTCTGCCTTGCTCAGCCTCTTCTTCAGAGTTTCTTCATCTTCTGCTCCTTCTCCTCTCCTTCCTGCGGCTAAGTGCTGAGCCTTTCTCCTTCGCGCCCTGTTCCTGCACAAGGCACAGCAAAACCTAGCCCTTCCCTCTACCCGCACGTCTCTCTTTCTCTGTAAACCGCTTACAGGAAGCTCTCCCAAAGCCGGGTTATCGGGTCGGATACCGTACCCGTGACCAGGCGCACCAACGTGGGTGGAGCGCAAGGAGTGCAGGGTAAACGGGTCGGCCAGGTCCGCGTGGCGTGGGTCGCGGACGAGGTAGGCGAGTGGGCGAGGGGACCTCACCCCGTGTTCTGAGGCGATAAGGTAAAAACACAAAATCAATTTAAATGGGTGCGGCACTTCGAGAACTTACGATGTGGGACTAAACTTCTGCTTCTTCACGCGCGCGCCCGCAGGAAGACCGCGGCCTCACTTCAGCAGCTGCATCCTCGTTTCCCCTCACGTGCCAGCTGCCTGCCTTCACTCGAGTCTCCCCAATTTGCATCAGCTGGAGACCTGACACTCTGAAGCCTGGAGCTCACTTGGAAGCTCCTTGAGTCGTCGCCAATGGCAGCCAGGGCAGCAAATCTGTCTAGCACAAAAAGGGCCTCTCGGCCTAATCAAACCACAAGGGAATCTTCGCCGTGGCACGGCAAAGGTGGTGCGAGGTACAGCAGGCTGCGGGACGGCCTAGGCGTGCGTGCCTAGGTCATCCTGCGGCCGGAAAAGTGGGTTTGATCGGAGGTGAGTTGTGGAGGTGTAAAGTGGAAGTGGAGGGGCGGAGGGTGTTTAGTATGATGAGGCGGAGCTTTTGGGACAGTTGGCGAGTCGTATGGGGTTGTGGGATGACGGGGGCGACTCGCCGGAGAGTGGCTGGAGGTGGGGAAGGTGAGGGTGGTCAAGCGTGGTCGTAGGGCAATCAAGCAAAATAGATTGGGGAAAAGAAAGAGGGGAGAAAGGGGAGTGACTGCAACCTAGCTACAGGGACGAAGGGGGCCGGAGCGACGGGCAGTCGTACTGACTGTCACCGGAGAAGAAGCACCCAGAGGGAGAGAGCAGAGGCGAGGAAGTGGGCAGGGAGGTGCGCGCTTGGTACAGCGCGACGCGGGAAGATTAGGTGAAGCTGGCTCTGCTGCTGGTATTGCAGCAGAGCGACGAGAAGGAGGAGGAGCCGCCGGAGCTGGTGGGTTTCCTGTCGGAGTGGGAAGAGAGGAAGGGTTGAGGGTTTCTCCGCCAAGACCAGACTGCGAGAACCGGCTGGCGATGCTGGTTCTTATAAAGGCGGTGACGGAGAGGCGGATGCAGGCTGGCGACGTGCGCCCCTCGACGGAGTATGGTCGGAGACGAGACCCATACCTTCCGCGCGTTCGCACGGAAGGTGTGGGGGTCATCAGGCAGCATGGCTGAGTCCCTGTGACAACAGACGTCGCAGGGAACTCCGCATTCACTTTGCAGGACGTCCCCCTCACCCTGCGCGGCGCCATGCTCCGCGCAAAGTCACCGGAGCATGGCGCTGCGTAGAGACTTGCAGGAGGGACCAAAATGCAATGAACGACGAGGGAATTGGGGGTCAAAATGTAAGGGTTTCGAAAATTAAGGGTCAAAACGTAAATGATGAGGACCAAATTGCAAAGTCGGTCAAGGAGGTCTCTTCTTAGGCTCAAGTTTTTATGCATGACTATATTGAACCTAAGGATTTTAATGGTGAATTTTTTTTCTAGGTCAAACCATGTTTGACCAGCCAATTTACGTAAAAACCCAAATTAAATCATTAATTGGGCATGGTTCTCAATGTAGGTCAAAATGGGTTTCTAAGGCCAAATTGAAGGTTCTACACCCTAGAGATTATTTCTCTATGAATTTTAGAGGGTTTAGTTGATTTTTACCCTACCTCAAACCTCATGAATTGAAGTGGGTTTGTTTTAGGATTACAGAATGTCATTTAATTCCTTGGAGTTGCTGTAGCCCTTGTTAGATCAGATCATCTCACTTTCCTTCTTATTAGGTTAGTTTGACTTGTGTTTGGACCCTTAATTACCCTGTTTACAAATTACGTTGGTGAAATTACATTTTTACCCCTTATGACTTATTTTCTTTTTGAACTCAGAATTCTCTGAGTTAAGCCTTTCTTTGAGTTATGTAGGAGCTTTTTCTTGCATATCTAGGTTAGATTGTGCTAGTTAGGGTTCATGATGAGGCTCTCATCATACCCCCCTGCCTAGCTTTTGCTAATCCCTTAGCAAAAACTTAAGGTTTCAACCTTTGTCCTAGACCATGAAGTTATTAATGGTTTCAAATAAGTGCTTTTTTCATTTGAACCAAGATTAGGTTAGAATGCTGACCATAGGCCTAAAAGGTACTCTAGTACCAGCCAAGATCCAGATCTGTCTAGCCTCAGCCTCAGTCCTTAGCAAAGGTTTTTAAGGCCCGCAAGAACTAACCTAAGGTCTATTAGACTTTGTGGTTAAAACACCCGTGCTTGAAATGATTTTAGCCCTGGCTCAGTTCGCAGTGCATTTTGTAAGAGAGAGAGATATAAGATTTTTCTGTTTGGAGAGTTTACCCTCTCTTTTTCTTTTTAATTCTAGCTTAGGATTGGCTTTTCAACACGGTCTGTATCAGATTCCTTGTTCCCATCATCAATCCTCAAGGGTTCCTGGCGATTGATGCTTCGAAATTGCACTGCCCATGGCAACCCCCGGAACCCTGGCTATTGAGATTTCGAGATAATCCCATCCATGGTGTTCCGTGGCCGAATCCAGACCCTGGCAATTGACACTTCGTGATAATGCCATCCATGGAATCTGAACCAGCAGAGTGCTTACATGCCCCCAGTAGGATATGTAAATATCCTAAGAGACAAGCACCGAGGAGATGATATTTTGTTACGCATCTTTGAGGGGAATTTCCCACCTCTCCGCGCTGGGAACTCATCCAAATCAACTTGTGTTGATCGGCCGCTCCTACTCTAGGTGTTCTTTTCAGAATTTTGCGACGCTTCTGCGTGATTTTGATTTTTACGCTTACTGAACCAGGCTGTGTGTGAGGTTAGGGTGCTTAGGTTACTGAGTCTCGTAAACCAAAAGTTAATTAATGAGGCCAAATACTCCCTAAGCCTTGGACCTAATACTTAAGCTTTTCATTTTCCTCAACCTCTTGAGGAGTGTCCAGATCTTAATGGGTACTAAGAGTCTATCCAAGAATGCCTAAGGTTTGCGTTCTTACTAATCTCACCATGCACTTTTCATTTCTTTTCTTGAATGAGGTCTAGAACTTAGGTCAATTCATTAGTTTCTTACTAATGACTATCACTTTTTTCTCACATTTTTGTGCTCCTTTTTCATTTTGTTTCTTTTCCTTCTCCCACAAAGTTTCCTTTCTCCTACAAAGTTTCCTTTCTCCTCTTATTCTCTTATTCTTTTTCGATAAAAATTTTTTTAATTTTTATGGTGTTTTTGGCATATGTGAATTTTTTTGTTTAAAACCTTCTCTTACAAGTTTTGCACTTTTATACCCCTCCCATGCCTAAGGTTTGCAATGTCCTCATTGTGACTTAGGAGGTTTTTATTCAACTTAGTTCATTCCTTAGGATAGAAGTTTTGATGAGTGAATGGGTCGGGATGACTGTGGCGGATGATTTCTAATCCCAGATGCAAGCATCTGAGGTGGAGTCGGCTATCTTCAAGGGTGAACCTTAAGTGCACAAAGGTGTCAAAAAGGTTTTAGGTTTTTAAGGAAAATGACGGGCTGCCTCCCGTTAAGCGCTGAGTTTTACACCATCGGTTGGGCGCAATAAGCTCAAGGGGAATGGAGGATATAAGATGATTCAGCCAAATCAGTAGAAGTTACATCAATGAATGCCTTGAGTCTCTGACCGTTCACGATAAAAGGTTCGGAATCATGGCTGAGCGGACTGATTTCGATGGCTCCATTTCCAAAAACCTGTCAGACCAACTATGGTCTGACCTACTTGGATCGTAACTTTCCAAGGAAAAGTTTGAGTCGGGCATCAAACAGTAGGACCTTCTGACTAGGATGAAAGATCTTTCTCGAGATATGCTTGTCATGGAAGGCGTTAACCCACTCCTTGTAGATTCGCAAGTTCTCATACGCGTCCAGGCGTAATTCATCGATCTCGCTGATTTGAAGCTTTCTGTGGGTTCCAACCTTCGAAAGATCTAGATTACAGTTCTGTACTGACCAATAGGCTTTGTGCTCCAGTTCGACAGGAAGGTGACACGCCTTCCCATACATCAGTCTAAAGGGAGACATGCCTAATTGGGTTTTGTGGGCGGTCCTATAGGCCCACAAGGCTTCCGGAAGTCAGGACGACTAGTCCTTCCTGTCAGGCCGAACAGTGGCCTACAGGATTTTCTTGATCTCTCGATTTGATAGCTCAACTAAACCATTAGTCTGGGGGTGATAAGGAGTAGAGATTCGGTGAGACACCCCATATTTGGTCATCAGTGACCTAAACTGAGCATTTGTGAAATGGGTCCCCCCATCGGAGATTATAGCACGAGGAATACCGAACCTTGAGAAAATGTTACGATGAATGAATTTGAGAACAATTTTGTGATCATAGGTTCGGGTCGGTATGGCTTCGATCCATTTGGACACGTAGTCCACAGCCAGCAGAATGTATTCGAAACCATCCGAAACAGGAAAGGGACCCATAAAATCAATCCCCCAAACATCAAAGATTTCGCATACGAGAATCGGCTGCAAAGGCATTATGTCGCGATGGCTCATGTTGCCTAATGTTTGGCAACGACTGCATGCCTTGCAGTGACTGTATGCATCTTTGAACAGTGTGGGCCAGTAAAAGCTGCACTGGAGGACTTTTGATGCGGTTTTGTGCCCAGAGAAATGGCCACCGCATGCCTGGTCATGGCAAAAAGAGAGAATATTGTTGATTTCCTCTTCCGGGACACATCTCTGGATGATTTGATCAGCACCTATGCGGAAGAAGTACGGGTCTTCCCAAATGTAATACTTGGCATCAGAGCGCAATTTGTCTTTCTTGGCCTTCGGCAAATCAGACGGGATCTGATGAGATGCCAAGTAGTTAACTATATCAGCAAACTATGGAAGTCTAGTACCAATAGTCAGTAGGTGCTCATCAGGAAAATATTCCGTGATGGGTCCGGAAGGGTTGATAATCTCAGAAGGAAGGCGGGACAAATGGTCGGCTACCACATTCTGCCTTCCCGCCTTGTCGCGAATCTCGAGATCGAATTCTTGCAACAGCAAGATCCATCGAATTAGTCGCGGCTTCGCGTCCTTCTTGGCAAGGAGATGTCTCACAGCCGTGTGATCCGAGTAGATAATGGCGTGGGAACCCAGGAGATACGATCGAAATTTTTCAAGGGCAAATACTATGGCTAGCAGCTCTTTCTCGGTAACCATGTAGTTACGCTGAGCCTCGTCAAGTGTCTTGCTAGCGTAGTAAATGACCACGGGTTTCCCATCAATTTTCTACCTCAGAACCGCTCCTACAGCGAAATTGGACGCATCGCACATGATCTCAAAGGGTCGAGACCAGTCAGGGGATTGTAGGATAGGTGCCTGGGTGACTCGGTCATGAAGGTTTTCAAAGACTAGTGTGCATTCCTTGGAGATTTTAAAGGGTACATCCTTAGAGAGAAGAGTAGTCAAGGGGCGCGCGATTTTCGAGAAATCAGGAATGAAACGACGGTAAAAATCGACGTGCCGTAGAAAAGAACGGATGTCCCTAATCGAGCTAGGCATAGGAAGGCGAGAGATTAGATCAACCTTAGCTCGATCCACTTGGATGCCTTTCTCCGAGATTAAATGTCCAAGGACAATTCCCTCAGGCACCATGAAATGGCTCTTTTCGGAGGAAAGAACCAAATTCACATCGATGCACCACCTGAGTATTTGGATCAAGTGTTGGAGGCAATCGTCAAATGATGCTCCAAAAACTGAAAAGTCATCCATGAAGACTTCCAGATAGTCACCTACCATATCTAAGAATATGGCAAGCATGCACCGCTGAAAAGTCGTGAGTGCATTGCAGAGACCGAAAGGCATTCTTCGGAATGCGTACGTTCCGAAGGGGTAGGTGAACGTGGTCTTCTCTTGGTCCTCTGGATGAATTGCCACATGGTTGTAACCGGAGTACCCGTCAAGAAAGCAGAAGAATCGATTTCCCGTTAATTTCTCGAGAATCTGATCAATGAAAGGTAGTGGGAAATGATCCTTCTTCGTGGAGGAATTGAGTCGTCGGTAATCTATACAGACTCTCCACGAGTTGGCTAATCGGGTAGGAATGACTTCTCCGGTTTCAGTCGTTATGGTGGTGAGTCCTGCCTTTTTAGGCACGACCTGAATTGGGCTCACCCAACGACTATCGGAGATCGGGTAGATGATCCCGACATCTAACCACTTGATGATCTTTTTCACGACCTCCTGCAAATTACGGTTTAAGCGTCTCTGCATTTCACGAGAAGGTCGTGCGCCCTCTTCTGAATAAATATGATGAGTACAATAAGAGGGACTTATTCCAGTCAGATCATCGAGAGTCCATCCGATGGCTCTGCAATGTTGCTGGAGGACAGCAATCCGACAGGATTCCTGTTCGGGATTGAGCTTGGAATTGATAATCATAGGAAGGGTCTATTTAGAACCCAGAAAGATGTATTTCAAGTGATCAGGAAGGGGCATTAGTTCAAGGATGGGGTTATCAATAGCAGCGGGTGGTTCAGAATAGATGTGAGGTTCAAGGGTTGGAGCTATTGGTTTGTCTAAATCTAGATTTGACTCCTCTGTTTGCGGGTCAAGATCTTGCTACGGTTGATGAGGTATAATCAGGTCATTCTGAAAGTGTGTTTCATCAACCAAAGCCCTAATGTCACAAATTTGTTCGATGACACTGCAATTGATTCCTTGTTGGGCCTTAAATATATCAATTTTCAGGGTTTGATTTCCAAATTTGAGCTCTATTTGGCCCTCCTCACAGTTGATGTTGGCTCTAACAGTAGCCAAGAAAGGTCTCCCTAGAATGATCGGTGTATCCCTAGGATTTTCAGGTGCGTCCATGTCTAAGACTATAAAGTCTACAGGAAAGTAGAAATCCCGCACTCTTACAATAACATCCTCAAGAATCCCTTTTGGTGATTTTATAGATCCATCTGCTAATTGTAATGTCACCTCAGTTGGTTTTAGCTCAGATTCTTCTAGATGGTTAAGTAAGGATGTGGCTATCAGATTTATGGAAGCACCCAAGTCTAGCAATGCTCTATCAAATTGGGTATCACCTATCTTGCAGGAAATCAGGGAAGTACCAGAATCTTTAGCCTTGGGTGGGAGTCTGCTTAGGATTACAGAGCTAGCTTGCTCTGACAGTACAATTGGACTCCCACTCTTGGTTCACGGCTTACGCTGGGGTGTACACACATTCTTTAAGAATCGTATGTAAGCCGGTACGTGGAGGATTGCATCCATCAAGGGGATGTTTATGTGGACCTGCTCGAAGAGCTTGACCAGGTCCTCCTCAGGTGCCACGGGCTTGGTAGTCTTCTTTCCCTTGGTCAAGGCCTCAGGAAACGGAACCCTAGTTGGTTCTTCTAGGATAGGTCCAGGTCTTTGATCTGGGACAGAGACAGGAACGTCCTGGATTACTGTCCTAGGCTTGGGATCACTGCCAGGCTTGGAGTGTTTTGGATAGGGTGGATCTTGGGTTTCCTTACCACTACGGGTTGTCACGGAATTGGGTAAAATGGGTAAAATGGGTTGCTGCTGATAGCCCGCAAAAGAAGTGGAAGCCTCCATCCCGTCGAGTGAAGGAACAGAGGGGGCATGATAAACCATGTGGGCTTGGCCTGGGTTTGGGTTCATAATGCGCCGCTATGTTGGCACGTTATTCGGGTTAGGAAGAGGATGGGAAGGAAGTGTGCCTGGCTGGCGAGAATTTGCCAACTGGGCCAGTTGATTTTGGACCTCTGTAAGTTCGTCCTTGTGTTGTTTTTGGATAACCACATTTGTTCTTTGAATGTCAGCCAAAGTCTGAAGGACAAGGGACATTTGATCATAATTTGGCCCTGATGGATAAGTAGGGTTGGGCCGAGACTGAGGCGGCTGGTAAGGATGAGGGGGCTGTGGGCGGGACTGAAAGGGTGGTCTTTGGGTTTGGGAATTTCCCGCCCACTGAAAGTTGGGATGGTTTCGCCATCCAGGGTTGTAGGTGTTGGAGAATGGGTCGTTATGGATGGCGTTGAGGTCCTCGCAGGTCTGAGGAACCTCCAGAGAATCAGAGAAAGGGGGAATGGAATTCCCCGGGATGGTATAGAAGGGATCAGATGACCATCCGATCCTAGAATCAGATGATGGATATGGATCCATCCTAGGAGATCGGTGGAGAATGTTTTGCACAGTCTCCCGTGTGGAAGGAGGCTATGCAAAGGAGCTATGTGTAGAGGTGGCTCGCTGCAAGTGCTGAGTCAGCTCATCCACCTTCTTCTCAATGATTGAGACCTTGTCCAATCGACTAGCCATTAATTCCAGGTCGAGTGATGCAGACAGGCCCTACGTCTCATGTGCTCCCCTAAGGTTCGTCGATGCGTGGGAATTCATCCTGTCGAATAATCCCATGGAGTCATTGTTGATAGAGTTCTCACACATGTTTTCGAGAATCTCCCACACGGTGTCCTCATGTTGACCCATGATATTCCCTCCGCAAGTTGCATTGACGAAAAGACGGATGTCTTCATGGAGCCCCTGGTAAAAAGATTGGACTTGTTCCCATTTAGGAACTCCATGATGGGGGCACTTTCTCATGAGATCCTGAAAGCGATCCCATGCCTCATGGAGAGGTTCCCCTGTTTGCTGAGTGAAGTGAGTAATCTGATGACGCAAGGCATTGGTTCGACCAACGGGAAAGAACTTCTTCAAAAATTCAGACTGAAGTTCTTCCCAAGTGTTGATCGGCCGGGTCTGAGTTTGATACCAATGAGCGGCCTTGTCCATAAGAGAGAAGGAGAACATCTTCATGAGGAGAATGTCCCGATTTTGTGCATCTGACCCAAAAGTTTGGGCCAGATGCTTCAGCTGTTTGATGTGCTGGAAGGAATCTTCGGAATTAAGCCCATGGAATTTAGGTATAGCATGAATCATATTGGTCTTCAATTCGGAATCAGGTCCTTCAGTCGGGATTCCGACTCGAGGCTCAATGGCCACCGCAGCAGGATTATAATGGCCCCGCATCATAGGACGCTGCGGTGGGTGCACAAAGTTTTGGAAGAGGTCATTGAGTCGCTGGAGCTGGTGCTCCAGATTGTTTTCTTCCTCAACTGGCTAAGCCATGATGGGGGAAGAAGAAGAGCTTGATTCTGAATCAGATGAGAGAATAATGTGGTGGGGTTGCTGCACAAACACGGGCGTCGAGGCTTGGCCTTGACAAGAGTGAATTTCTAAAGGTCTTAAGGGTGGTCTTAAGGACCTCCTACCGTACATGCACCGAAGGATGTGATGAGATTAGAAGGTGCTGGACCCAATCGAGACACCCAAAAATTGTTGGGTGACTATAGAGGTGCGGGGCAGATGGACCCCTTGATCAAAAAGATCAGCCACCTGAGAATTACCTGGGCAGCCAGAGAGGGTGAGTCCCGCGAAGACCCCTACACGGTAGAGCGTCCCCACGGGTTACAGGGTTTCCCCCACCCGACCTCTCTTGTCACTGCGGTTCCAGGTAGACCAGAATGGGGACCTTGACCTCTTAAGTCTACCTCTTTTACTTTAAGATCAAGGTGCTTAAGGTTCCACTTGAACTCTTAGGTATTTTGAGTGAAAAAGTGACCTAATTTTAAGGTTGGTTGACCCAAGGGGTCAACTTCACCTCTTGTTCCTTTGAGAGCTTTTGGGTCCTTTCTTTTAAGGTTCAAATGGATTTAAGAGCCTGATTTGCTTAGGATTCCTTTTGTATAGATCTTTTCAAACAAGGTTTAGGTACACCTCTTTTGGGAAGATCTTTTCTTTGTTAATAGAAGGTGTGTCTCTAAAAACCCTAGCTTTACAATCCTTGAGTTGGCTCTAGTTGGTCCATTTTTGTTGCCTTAAAATTTAGTATCTAGGGCTCAATCAAGAGGGTTTTAGCCCTAGTTACCTTAGTTGGATGAACAGTTAAAAATGTGTTGAAATGAAAAATTAGGCAACTTTGATGAATTACTAAGTATAACACAGGTAGCCCTAAATTGATTCTTCTTTTTGTTCCTTTTCAGATTTTAAGGGAGTTTAAGAGAGGGCTAATGAAGAATACCTGTTCCTTGGAGTGTTTGTTGTGCAGCTGCTCTTCTAATTCTTTTCCTTTACCTGCACACAAGAGAGAAAAGATTAGCAATTTTTAAAAGAAATTCAAAGCTCCCAGAATAGCCGTTGCTCCCCGACAACGGCGCCAAGAATAGTAGCTGCGCAACCGTGGGTCATCTTTGTGCGTTTTTATGCTTATTACAGTAATGTCGTTATAGTATAAAATAAGACAGCTACGGTTGTCATTACTATAGAAATTTACTTGGAAATAGTTTCCCGAGGTCGAACTCAGGGAGCTACTGGAATTCTAGAAGTATAAAGTTTCTTTATTACAAAAATAAGAGAGAGAGAGAGAGATTTCTATTTTTGGCTTCTTCTTCTTCTCTTCTTCTCTTTGTGCTTGTCTTCTTCCCTCTTCTGCTGCTCTTCCTGTCTTCTTCTTCTCTTCTTTCTCTTTTCTTCAGCTGCAGTATCTCTCTCTACGGGTCTTCTTCTTCCTTGGCTCTGTTTGCCTTCAATTCCTCTTCTTCTTCTGCTTGTCTTCTATTTCTTTTCTTCTTCAGTTCTTTTTCTCGTCTCTGTCTTCTGCCCTTCAGCTGCAAAATCTTCTCTTTCTTCCTTCTTCTCTTTTCTTTCTCTTTTCTTCAGTTGCGGAGCCTTCTTTCTTTTCTTCTTCTTCTCTGCTTTGTCTCCTCTGAAGGTTCATCCGTCATCTAATACAGCCGTCAGATGACTTAAACTGTGCTCTACTACAGTGCTTCTCCTCTTTTTCGTCCTTCGCTGCTTCTTCTTCCTTGGTCTTCTGCCTTGCTCAGCCTCTTCTTCAGAGTTTCTTCTTCTTCTGCTCCTTCTCTTCTCCTTCCTGCGGCTAAGTGCTGAGCCTTTCTCCTTCGTGCCCTGTTCCTGCACAAGGCACAGCAAAACCTAGCCCTTCCCTCTACCCACGCGTCTCTCTTTCTCTGTAAACCGCTCACAGGAAGCTCTCCCAGAGCCGGGTTATCGGGTCGGATACCGTACCCGTGACCAGGCGCACCGGCGTGGGAAGTGCGCAAGGAGTGCAGGGTAAACGGGTCGGCCAGGTCTGCGTGGCATGGGTTGCTGACGAGGTGAGCGAGTGGGCGAGGGGACCTCACCTTGTGTTCTGAGGCGATAAGGTAAAAACACAAAATCAATTTAAATGGGTGCGGCGCTTCGAGAACTTACGATGTGGGACTAAACTTCTGCTTCGTCTCGCGTGCGCCCATAGGAAGACCGCGGCCTCGCTTCAGCAGCTGCATCCTCGTTTCATCTCGCGTGCCAGCTGCCTACCTTCACCCGAGTCTCCCCAATTTGCATCAGCTGGAGACCTGACGCTCTAAAGCCCGGAGCTCGCTTGGAAGCTCCTTGAGTCGTCGCCAATGGCAGCCGGGGCAGCAGATCTATCTAGCACAAAAAGGGCCTCTCGGCCTAATTAGACCATAGGGGAACCTTTGCCGTGGCACGGCGAAGGTGGTGCGAGGTACAGAACGGCCACATGCCTAGGCTGTCCCGCAGCCGAAAAAGTGGGTTTGATCGGGGGTGAGTTGTGGAGGTGTAAAGTGGCAGTGGAGGGGCGGAGGGTGTTTAGTATGATGAGGCAGAGCTTTTGGGACAGCTGGCGAGTCGTATGGGGTTGTGGGATGATGGGGGCGACTTGCCGAAGAGTGGCCGAAGGTGGGGAAGGTGAGGGTGGTCAGGAGTGGTCGTAGGGCAATCAAGCAAAACAGATTAAGGAAAAGAAAGAGGGGAGAAAGGGGAGTGACTGCAACCTACCTGCAGGGACAAAGGGGGCCGGAGCGACGGGCAGTCATATCGACTGTCGTCGGAGAAGAAGCACCCAGAGGGAGAGAGCGGCAGCGAGGAAGTGGGCAAGGAGGCGTGCGCTTGGTATGGTGCAATGCGGGAAGATTAGGCGAAGTTGGCTCTGCTGCTGGTATTGCAGCAGAGCGACGAGAAGGAGGAGGAGGGGCCGCCGGAGCTGGTGGGTTTCCTGTAGGAGTGGGGAGAGAGGAAGGGTTGAGGGTTTCTCCACCAAGACCAGACTGCAAGAACCGGCTGGCGATGCTGGTTCTTATAAAGGCGGTGGCGGAGAGGCGGATGCAGGCTGGCGACGTGCGCCCCTCGTCGAAGTATGGTCGGAGACGAGACCCATACCTACCGCGCGTTCGCACGGAAGGTGTGGGGGTCGTCAGGCAGCATGGCTGAGTCCCTGCGACAGCAGACGTCGCAGGGAACTCCACATTCACTTTGCAAGACGTCCCCCTCACCTTGCGCGGCGCCATGCTCCGCGCAAAGTCGCCGGAGCATGGCGCTGTGCAGAGACTTGCAAGAGGGACCAAAATGCAAAGAACGACGAGGGAATTGGGGGCCAAAATGCAAGGATTTTGAAAGTTAAGGGTCAAAAAGTAAATGATGAGGACCAAATTGCAAAGTCGGTCAAGGAGGTCTCTTCTTAGGCTCAAGTTTTTATGCATGACTATATTGAACCTAAGGTTTTTAATGGTGAATTTTGTTTCTAGGTCAGACCATGTTTGACCAGCCAATTTACGTAAAAACCCAAATTAAATCATTAATTGGGCATGGTTCTCAATGTAGGTCAAAATGTGTTTCTAAGGCCAAATTTAAGGTTCTACACCCTAGAGATTATTTTTCTATAAATTTTAGAGGGTTTAGTTGATTTTTACCCTACCTCGAACCTCGTGAATTGAAGTGGGTTTGTTTTAGGGTTACAGAATGTCATTAATTCCTTGGAGTTGCTGTAGCCCTTGTTAGATCAGATCATCCCACTTTCCTTCTTATTAGGTTAGTTTGACCTGTGTTTGGAGCCTTAATTACCCTATTTGCAAATTACGTTGGTGAAATTGCATTTTTACCCCTTATGGCTTGTTTTCTTTTTGAACTTAGAATTCTCTGAGTTAAGCCTTTCTTTGAGTTATGTAGGAGCTTTTTCTTGCATATCTTGGTTAGATTGTGCTAGTTATGGTTCATGATGAGATTCTCATCAAGGGGGGTTTAGGTGGCGTCAATAGATGGAGGGTTAGGATAGGTTGGGGGGTAATATGTAGGGTGTAAATAAGAGGAGGTGCTGGCGCCAAATGAAGGGATGTAGGGGGTGATTTTTGGTACCAACTAGGGTAGGGTTTAGGGTAGTTATGGGGGTTAGGTTTGGCACCAAGTGTTGGTTTCTAGAAGGGGTTAGGTGTAGGGTTTAGATGGGGATAAAGGGAGAGGTGTAGGGCTAGGATAAAGGCTTGTGTCAGCGCCAAAATGAAGGGGTGGCTAGGGCATTTTGGCACTAACATGAAGGGGCGTTTAAGTTGGTAGTTATGGTGGGTTCACACCAAAAGGGGTTACGTTAGGTTAGGGTTGGTTAGGGTTAAGGTGGAGTTGCAGTCGGCCATGGAGATTTTTGGTGGAGTAGATTTTAGCTAAGCTAGCTAAGCTAGCTTAGCTAGTAGAGTAGAGCTGGAGGAGCTAGGGTTTCATGGAGTAGAACTAAGGAAGAGTATTCTAGAGCTGGTATCAGGTACTCTGGAGCTACGGCTGCTAAGGTAGCTTCAAGGGGAGCTAAATTACTGAGCTTAGCTACTTAGTTCTTATGCAAGTAGCCAAGCTTGGGTAATTGAGCTTAGTTGAGCTGGCCCTAACCTAGCTAGTGCTAGGTTGAGCTAGAACTGCCTCTGATGTAAACTCTAGACCTATCTAAGATACTAGTTGACAAGTAGTAGCTCAGCTAGCTTAGATTTAAGCTACTATGAGCTGGTTGGAGCTAAGCTTGAGCTGAGGTGAGCTGAGCTTGAGCTGAGGTGGACTCAAGTCAACTTAGTTGAGCTAGCTAGAGCTCCCAGTGAACTGGTGGGAGTTGAGATGAGCTAGATTGAACTAAGTTGAGTTGGATCTAAGCTGGCCTGAGCTAGGCTGAGCAAAGATGAGCTCTCTTTAGCTACCATTAAGCTAAGGTAAGCTGAATGGAGCTAAATGGAGCTAACCTTAGTACAAGGGAGCTGGTATCCAGCCATGATGAGCTGGAATTAGCTGAGACCTAGCCTGATTGAGCTTCCTCTTCAACAGTTGCCTTCCCGAGTGCTAGGGTTCTAGGGATCTAACTCTCTGCTTATCCCTAACACTCCAAGAAACACATCATAAATAAAATAACAAATGCAATGTATGCCTAAATGCAACCCAAAAACCTATTTGCGAATCAAAATCCTAAGAGCTAGGTTGTTTTAATGCATAAGAATGATGATAAACTAGCATTTATCGACCCACATCTCAGGCACCCAAATAAACTATCAAAACAAAATAAAGTAAACAATCCTAAGAGCCTTGAAAGATATAGAATATAAAGTAGATAGGATACTTCCTTTGCAAACCTATGTGATGCAGAAAATCAGAGTGGAAGTGATGTTGCTTTCAAGAATCTCTAAGAACAAAAGAGCACAATGGAGCACAATCACCTTTGAAAGCTTAGAATAGGATAATGGAAAGTATTTAACACAAGAATATTTCTTTTCTTTTTTTTGTGTAGGCTTAAAGCAACCCTTGGTGGGTATATAAAAGTGTAAGAGGTCAAATTTAAGCCTAGGTAGTCATTGGGATTTGAATTGGAATGAAATAAATTAAGGTAGAATAGCTGAAAAGCAATTACTCAAAGTCTAATTGGATCAAACGTCTAAAAGTCAAGATAGACGTCTGAAGGAGTCATTTCAGACATATGCGAATAAAGACGAACATCTGAAAAACTTCATGGTCAAAGTGATCGTTCCTGTGATGAGATTTGACCTGAAGAGGGATCTAGAGATAAATGATCAGATGTCTGGTTAGATGTCTGGACAAAAGTGTTGATGTCTTAAAAAGAAGAATTAAACAACTAAATAAATGCAAAGATGTCTAATGGCTTACAATGTTCCAAAATCACAGTGTAACAAATATAATCAAGTGTGTTCAATTTGATCGTTGGATAGAAAGTGAGCGTTGGTCATTTCCAGACGTCTAAAAGACAAGAAAATTTATGACCGTCATTCAATTTTGTTAAAGAGATATCAAAAGCTCAAAGAGGCGTCTGAAAGAAATTATTAGACATCTAAAGTGGATCACAGATGTCTGAAAACCTAGGTGACATAGGTCGAGAATTCTGGACAAAATCTAAGTTCTAGATAGGATCCTAGACATCTGAAGAAGTAGATCAAACGTCTGACCAAGTAGACTCAGACATCTGAAGGAATCATAGGACGTATGAAAAACCCATTAGAAACAAAGTCTTGTATGCTGAATTAGAAGAATGAGGATAGGAAGGTTCTGAAGGTATCCTTAGAATAATTCAAGGCTCATTTACATTCTAAAAATAAAACAAAACTAATCTAACATCTCCTCATCTCCTTGATGCTCATCTCCTTCTATATTCACCTTCTCATTTCCTTGATGCTCATCTCCTTCTATCTTCCATAGAACATGATCGTAAGCTTTCATCAAGCTTTATCCATCCTTAAGCCTAAAACATTCATCTTCAAATACAATGTCAAATATAACATGTTTTGTTGTCATCAAAATCAATTATCGTAGTGCTTTATTACCAACAATCTCTCCCTTTTTGATGATGACAGAATCATATAAATCAAAAAGAATTTCTCCCCCATTTTGACATTATCAAAAAGATGTAATCATAATCATTTTAATCTCCCCTTTAATCTATGCTTCTCTATTTTTTTAAAAAAATTAGCTAGTCAATATAGATACCAAATGTTATTCAATAATATTAGTTAATTTCAAATAACTCCCCCTAACAGCAAGCATATGTTTTCTCCTTTTAAAAAATATTAAATTCCTATAAACTTCCCAATCAAAATCAATGAAAAAACTTAAGATTTACCTCTAAACTAACTAAATGAAGGTGTCACCAAGTGTTTGAATTAGTGCCATTGATATGGATTCCACCCTCCATATCCATTTCGTTCTCCAAGTACCTTGATCCGTTCTTGATGAAGTCCATATAAATAACTACTTCGATCTGCACAATCATCTACAAAACAAGAATAAACCAAAGATCTAGGTACCCATATTTTCTTGGGTCCTTTAGGATTAAAATTTTTCATCCAAGAGTGTGTATTTCTTGGATTCCATCCTCTTGGCTTCGGTGCACAAAAATCTTTCTTAGTGTGTGCTAGATTATCATTTAACTTTTGCTTACCTTTAGAAATCTTAACAAGATCATTAACCAGCTTATTTGAATTCTCTTTAAGGCTAGCTAGATCATTTTCAATAAAATCTAGTTTATCTTTCAACAAAGTAATATCTATTTTCAAAGAGCTATTCTCTTCAAGAAGTTCAGTTTTAGCCATAACAAGATTTGTATTTTCTATTACAAGCTCATGCTTTCCATGCTCAAAAGAACTACAATTCCATTTTAACTTTTTGTTTTCTATTACAAACAACCTACAAAGTCCATAAATTTCTTCTGGAGCATCTTGCAATTCTTCTATAGTATAAGCGTAAGAAGGTGATACCTCATTGTTGCTTTCTTCGTTACTTTCGTCCTCAAGTGCCATGAATCCAAGACAAGCAGATTCTTCTTTATTTGAATTATTGTCATCTTGTTCGCTTTCGATTGAGTCATCCCAAGTTACTTGCATAGCTTTCTTCTTCTTGTACTTGTTAAACAATTTCTTTGTATCTTTCTCCTTTCACTATCCTTCTTAAGAAGTGGACAATCCATTTTAATGTGTCCATTCTTTTTACAATTGTAACAAATGATTGGTTCCCTTTTGGTTTCTTCCTTATCTCTTTTTCTCTTAAAATCCATGTTACTCTTCAAAAATTTTTGAAACTTGTGAGAAAATCAGGAGTTATCTTGACAACCCAATGAGCAACAAGCTCAAGCACTTCTTCTGGTAGTAAATGGAAGGGGAACAAATGAGGGAGAGAGGGAGGGAAGGCGTGTGGCGTCGGCCAATAGGAGGCGATGACGAGGAAGCAACTAAGGCTGAGGATGGGGACAAGTGGAAGACCTGGAGATCAAGAAACTGGAGGAGGAGGGAGAGGGGATGGCAGTCGCATGAAGGTAGGATGGTCAGATTCACTCCAAGAGGGGCTTGGAGGAGATCCAATGGAGATTTTGTGCCTTAGATGCAGACGAAGGGGTCACATGGCTACGGTGTGTAGAAACCCTCTTATCTGTCTGGCATGTGGGGGTGAAGGGCACAAGCACGATTCATGCCCTAGGTTGAAGCCACTGCATACAAAGAAGACCCCTCAGCGCCCAACTCAGGAAGCGGTGAAGGAGCCCTGATTACCACCACCGTCGGCGCTTGGTAGTCATACAATAAAAGTGGAAATTCCATTATCTGAGGAGATTCTCTCTGCGGAGATCATGCTGAGGGGAGCGCTGATTGGTGAGATCATGACAAGCAATCCCTCGATCGAGAGGTTTCAACAACTGGTGAGTTCCCTGCAACTTGTGTCATCGGGCTGGAAGGTCGCAATGCTATCCCAGACCCATTTTCTTGTGTTTGGCCTAGGGATGTTAGATGTGGAAGGGTTGCGATTTCGATCGAGCTCCTTTGAAAATATCAATGTGCTTTGGAGGATGGTCTCCCCCTTTGATGGGGCACTCCCAAATCGCCCCACCCCCCACCAGAGGTTGGGAACTAGGAGGGTGATTCTTGAGATCAAGGGGTTGCCACTGCACTTGAGATCTAAAGGGGTTGTTGCCAAGATGGTTGCAGGCTTTGCATCCATCTGTGAAGACTATAAAATCATGATTGGGGAGGGTGATGCTCGTTCACTTCGATTTGAGGCTGAAGTCCTTAAAAGTGGGTCAATACCAGACAGAATTACTCTTAGGTGTGGGGGTTCCTCGTGGCTCATCCGTTTATCAGTGGCTGGGGAGGTCTTTGGGCTACCAGGACAAGGCTATGCTAAGATGTCTGTGACTAGATCTGAGGAGGTGCAATAGGCTGAATTGCTGGGTCGTGAGTCATCAGATGAGGCCCCTGAATCAAAGAAGAGGAAGGATTGTCACATGGATTCCTCAGAGAGGGACTTGATGCCCATGGATGATGTTACCATCTTGGGAGGTAGCAGCCAAACCCTTGTGGCCAAAGGCAATGGGTCCATGGTTGATGAAGATGTCTTAGAGAGGGACTCAAACAATTCTATTATAAATGAGGAGGTGAAATCAGGCATGGAAATAGTACTCAGCAGTGATAGAAGGGCCCTTAAGGAAGTGAACCAAGTGCAGTTCATTATCCCTGGTGAACTGAAGCTTGGGAGTAGGACAAATTAGAAAAGGGGGCTTGGTTGCTCCCCTTACATGCTCAAAAGGCGAAGGAAGGAGAACCTAATCCCTATAGTGGAGGAAATTGTCGCAAAGTCGATCATGGTCGAGTATGTGGACAGTTTAGCTCAAGGGGATCAGGCATGCAAGGAATGAGAGTTCTAACATGGAATGTGCGTAGGCGACGCAATAAGGTGAGAAAGGCATCTCTAATCAGATATCTCTCTGAGTGGGAAATTGTCTGTGCTCTCATCCAAGAGACACATTTGGAGGAGGAGAATGGCCAGGTCTAGGATGTTCTTAGACTATCAGGGAAAGCAAACTGTGTGGTGAAGGGTAAGGCTGGAAGGTCTAGTGGGATGGCCATATGGTGGAGAAAATCTTGTCTCAATGTAATAGAAGTCTTTCGTGATAGACATGTGCTCAACTGTAGATGTCAAAACCTCCAAGGAGATTTGGAGTGGTATGTATCTTGCATCTATGAACCATGTGTAGCTGCTGATCAGGCAGAATTGCGGGAAGATCTATCAACACTGCATCAAAGAGTCTAAGAGGTACCATGGCTCATGGGGGGTGACTTCAATTGTCCTCTTTCAAGTGATGACAAACCTGGGGGCAAAACTGATAGCGCTATGGCTGGATTCCAGTTGGTTGTGCAGAGTTTAGGAATCACTGAGTACCCTATCAGTGGGGTGGCATTCACTTGGAGAAATGGTAGTGGACAGACATTAAAGCTAGATAGATTCTTTAGTAACCCAAGTTTGTTGGAGAGATTCCAACTATCGTCTGCTATGAGCCTTGGTAGGCCATTTTCTAACCACATTCCAATTGTGTGGGATAGTGGGGTGAACTCTGATATTGGATCATATTTCAAACTTAAGAAATCTTGGTTTAGGGAGGAGGGCTTTGCTGAAATGCTATCCAGTTGGTGGCAGAACAAGGTAGTGCATGGTTCGGCCACACAGCAGCTGGCTTCCAAGATGGCAAGCATGTGCTCTATGCTAAAAGAGTATGGGCAGACAGTAGCAACTATCAGAGAGCAGAGGAGGGTGGAGGCACTGGCAGTGATCCAAAGTCTAGATCTGAAGGAGTGTAGGCAGTCTCTGAGTTCTCAAGAACATTAGCAAAGGCAGTAGATGCAGCAGGTTGTTGGGAGGAGGATTTGAAAAAAGAAATGGACTGGCGTGAAAGATCTAGACAATTGTGGCTCAAGGAAGGTGATGCCAACACGAAGTTTTTTCATCTTGCTGCCAGTGCTAGGAGGTGGTTTAATCTCATTTCATCTATTAAAATGGGTGAGAGAACTACCACATCTATCAACGAAATCAAATGTGAAGCTGGCAGGTATTTCAAAGAGCTATCCAAGGCTGCACCAAGAGGTCCTCGGAGGATGGCTTCGGCAGATTTCCCAAGTGTCACAATGATCAGATGGCCATGCTAATTGCTCCTATGTCTGAACAAGAAATAGTGAAAGCCATTAAAGACTTGAATAATGAGGGAGCTCCTAGACCGAATGGGGTTCAGGTTTTTTTTACAGAGAAATGTGGAATGTCCTTAAAAAGGATGTGATGAATGTTATACATGAATTTGAAATGGGCAACTTTGGGTTTGAGAGACTAAATAAGTCCTACTTGTTTTTGCTACCAAAGAAGTCGGGTGCGAAGAACTTTTCAGATTATAGACCCATCACTTTGTCAAATTCCATCTACCTTATTATCAGCAAGATTTTAGCCAACAGAATGCGTGATGTACTACAAGACTTGATAATGCCTATCCAATCTGCCTTTCTACGTGGGAGGTTTCTACAGGAATCCTTCATCATGGCACAGGAGATGGTGATGGGGTGGCACAGGCAAAAGTCCAAGGCCTTTCTATGGAAAGTTGATTTCACCAAAGCCTATGACTCAATCTCCTGGCCATACCTTTGGGAAATTCTTAAAAGGAGAAAATCCCCCCCTGCCCCGCTTGATACAATGGGTGAAGAGATGCATCACAACTACCTCCTACTCCCTCTAATAAATGGGAAACCATGTCGAGCTTGGATTCAGCCCCAGTGTGGGGTAAGGCAAGGATGCCCACTTGCCCCTTTGATCTTCAATCTTGCAGTGGATACATTGGCAAGATATGCATGCAAACTAACAGCTGATGGGTTGATAAGGGGATATTCTATGTCTAGCAACAGGGCTTTGGCCCCCATTCTCCAATACATGGATGACACTGTTTTTTTTGTGGAAGGTGGGAAGAGGGAAACGCAAACGCTATATTACGTGGTTAAAATTTTTGGTGAGATTTCTGGCTTAAAACTTAATGGAAGCAAGTCCTCCTTGGTTTGCTTTGGTATGAATGGAATGGTCCAGAATGACATCTCCACCATCTTGGGCATGCCTGTAATTTCACTGCCTGTCAAATACCTGGGGTTACCTCTGAAGTGCACAAAACTAGGAAAGTAGATTCGTCATTCCTATATGAGAAGGTGGCTACGAAATTAGAGGGTTGGAGTAGTCATTACTTATCAAAAGGTGGGAGGTATATTTTACTGAATTCAGTCATTACATCCATTCCAGTCTTTTTCTTTTCTGTTCTTAAAGCCCCAAAATCAATTTGGAAAAAGCTTGACGTGATGCAGAAGCGATTCTTCTGGAAAGGGGCTTCTCATCATGAGGCTTTCCTCCAACCTGTGAAGTGGGAATCAATTTGTTTGCCAAAGAAGTTTGGTGGCATGGGAATCAAATCCCTCAAAGAATTTAATGAGACTAGTGCTAAATTGCACGTTGATCCCCGGCAATGGTTCCAAAATGTTGTCGAGGCAAAATCGTGTTTTAAAAGATGTTACGTTGTAGCATAGATGAAATCACCATGAAAACAAATAAGAATTTATTACTTGAAAGCCTAAGTATCCAAGGTTAAACACAGGGAGCAAATGGAATTTATTCACTAATCTCAATAATGTAATTGAACACCTAGAGTTACTCAAAACCTAACGCAAAATATAAAAGCAAGAATTTAAGAGTCAATTATAGCAAATTAGAAAAATTGGACGTCTGATTCTATAATCAAACGTCTTAAAAAGATATTTCTCTTTAAGCTCTTATTTCCTTCTCCTTCTTGAGTCTTCTTTTTTTCTCCTTCCTTTCTTCTTCCCTTTAGTTTTCCTTTGACTTCTGCCTTTCTTCTTTCTTCTTCCTCTGCGGTCTTCTTCTTCTGCCTTGTTCTTTGACCTTCTTCTTTTTCTTCTCTTCTTCTTTCTTTCTTCTTCAACCGCACCTTTGCTACAGTGCTGCTCCTTCCCTTGGCTTCTACCTTTCTTTTTCTTCCTTTTCCTTCCTTGGCTTCTGCCTTTGCCTTTCTTCCTTCTCTTTTCGTCTCTTGCACAGTGTTTTTCCCCTTCTTCCTTTGCCGTCAAGTGTCCTTCCTTCCCTACTTAGCTTCACCTCAACTGCACCTTCCTCTTCCTTCTTTGCTGCACCTCTTCTTTCCTTAGCCTCTTCTTTCCTGCACAGCACCACGAAGAAAAATGTATCCCCTACCCTCCCTCGCATCTCTCTCTCTATTTCTCTCTTCGATACGCTCTCCCAGACCAAGGTAATCGTGTCGAGTATCGCGCGCCCAGGTCCAAGCGCACCGACGTGAATGTGATGCACGAGGAGTGCTAGGTCTAGGTAATTGGGTCAGGTGCCAGTTCCGCGGGGGCAGGTCGTGGACGAGGCATGAGCAAGTGAGGGCGAGGGACCTCACCACTATGTACTGGAGGCGATGAGCTAAGGGCACAAATTCAATTTAACGTGCTGCCCGCGCTTCTGAATTCACGAGGTGGGACTAAATGTCCCACCCACATCTACACTCGCATCCATAGGAGACCTTCTTCAATTGCCACAGCCTCGGTCACCTGCTAAGATAATTGCCCGGCTGTGTGAGTTTGCGATACCAATCCACTTCACTTGGGACTCTGACACCTGGAGCACGCGGCCTGCAGCGAAGCTTGTAAGCTTCTTGCTTCAACATCAATGGCGGAAGGGGGTGTCGATCTGAAGTTCACGAATACAGCCTTGTAGCCCCATTAAAAGACACAAGGAGCTTCGCCGTGTCTTGGCGAAGGTGAGACGGTGGGTGGCAGGCCGCGGGGCGGCCTAAGCGTGTGTGCCTAGGTCACCCTGTGGCCGTGCTTATGGGTTTGGTCGGGGGACGTTTAGGGAGGTGATGGTGGTCGATGGATGGGCGAAAGGTGATCAATGGATGATAGCGGAGGTGGTAAGGTGTCTGGTGACGCATGTGGAGGTGCGGAGTGGTGGAAGCGCCACACCGGTGGGTGGCCGGAGATGGAGAAGATGGCGGTGGACAGTGGCTGTAAGGGGACGAAAAGGGGAAATTGAAAGAGGGGAATTGAAGAGGGGATAGAGAGGAGTAATTCTGACCTAGCTAAGTGGACGAAGGGGGAGAGGTGGCGGCTAGCTGTACCTGCTGTCGCCGGAGAAGATGATGTCCAGTGGAGGGAGAGCGGCAACAACGAAGGGGCTAGAGGCACACGCACAGGTGTTGCACGACACGGAGGAAGATGGTGAGGGCGACTCTACCATTAGTATGTGGCAGAGCGATGAGAAAGAGGAGGGAGGCTCGCCGGAGCTCGCTGGACTCCTGACCGGAGGAGAAAGGGACGAATTGGGGTGATTCTCCAGCTAAGTCGAGCTGAAGAGATGCAGCCGGAGTTGAGGATCCTTTTATAGGTATTAGGAGGGGCTCTTGTGCTTGGAAGACAAGCTTCCAAGTGCGAAATTACTTGCTAGAGAAGGAATCCGTTCGACACCCAAATCTCTTGAGCTTTCACACGAGAGATTGGGTGCAAATCAGATCTTGTGATTGCGCTCAGATGGAAGGGAATTCCTCAGAGAATCTCCCTTCCAAATCTGGGAGGAAATCTCTGAGGAATCAAGGAGTACTCCCCCTCCATTCCTCGTCGGAGCAAGATTCTTCCCCATTAATGGCAGAGGGACCTGATTGTAAGAGTGGACAGGAAGTTAAGGGGGTTTACACAAGAGTTTTCAGAAGTTAGGGGCAAAAATGTAGTTGGGTGGACTATTTTGCAAAGTAGGTCAGGATAACCTCCCCTTAGGTCCAAATTTTGGTACAAATCTAATTGGGACCTAAGGAATCCAATGGTGAAGTTGGATTTTAGGTTTGACCACGTTTAATTGGATATTTTACACAAAAACCCAAATTAGGTCAAATAATGAGCTAGGACCCCAACCTAGGTCAAAATAGGTTCCAAAGGCCAAATTGAAGGTTCCAAACCCTAGGGGATATTTTTCCATGGATTTTAGAGGGTTTATTTGATTTTTATCCTGACCAGAACCTTGTTAAATTAAGTGAGTCTGTTTTAGGGTTACAGAATGTCATTTAATTCTTGGATTGCATAATACCCCATTTCGGACTAAATGATAAGACACTCATCATGATCTCTAATTACCCCTAATTAACAAGTCTTCCTAGTTAATTAGCTAAGGTTATGAATATATAAGGGTTAATTATAGAATAAGAGATATTTAGTTAAGGACCTTAAAATAAGTTAAAAATGACATTTTATCATTCAATTAACATTATTAATAATTTAGATAATAATTGGACTTTAAATCATACTAATTATTTCCTTAATTAATAAGATAAGTAACTTACGTATAATGTATACCTAAATATGTAATAACTTAAGTGATTTTACTTAATCTAATAAATTAACCTAAAAAGGTCAAAAATGTAAATTCAAGGTGCAAACATAATATTTACCTTATTTACTAGCTTATATAAAAAGTTGAAAAAGATCTAAGTTAAAATAAACCTTCAAAACCTAGATTTATATTTTAGTCATTAATATCATTACAGTCGGGTCCTTATTTATCACACAGGTCCTTAAGTTTTATTACTTCTAAGTCCCTCTTCATCTTCTTCTTCTTCTCCAGCCAAACGAACGGCTGGCGGCAGAGAGTCATCCCACCGCGCGATCACCGCCCTACCGACATCATTCCTCTTTGCCCAAGCTCTTGCAGCTTACGCTCACCACCTACACTTCATACATCGGTCTGGATTAACCGAGAATCCTATTTTTCAGTGGGAGATAACCTCACCGTCGTCGGAGACGACGACGGAGGTTAAGCTTCTTGAGCTCCTTCTTCGACCAGACCCCGCCCCTCTCTTCGCCGCAAACTACTATAAATACCCCCTCACACCTCCGATTTTAGGCAAGTTGCCTCCCTTCCCTCTTCTAACACTGTAGTTGACTTCGATAGGCTATTCTTCCAAACCTCTGACGATTCCCCAGTCCATCTTCCGACTTCCTCCGTCCATCTTAAGTAGCCGAGGAGATTCGCCGTGGTCTTCCGCACCTCTGACAAAGGCGTCGACCCTAGGATTCCTCCGCTCCACCTCAAATTTGCCCGCCGGAGATCTTTCTTCAACCCTCTAATTTCGTCGTCCGCTATGAAACTTCGGCGGAACCCTATTAACCCCTTCGTCCAGGTAACAGTAGACTAGGAGTAGGAGTAGGCTAGCTTAGTTAGTTAGTTTAGTTAGTTAGGTTAGAGTAATTTAGAATTTAGCTTCATCTCCTCCGACTCCGACGAGTTCCTTGAGCTCGCCAGAGCTTTAATTTTGTCTTTTAACTCATTGTTCACATTTCTGTATCTTCCATGTTCACTTCTAATTCACCTTAACGATTAATTAAATCACCTAAATGCCTAATTCAAATATCACCTTCACCGACTACTTCACTGTCCATGGTGACAGTAATCGACCTAATTCCACCTTCATTGGGTTCTTTCATCACCTATCACCACTAATGAACCCTAATCGACATTATATTACCTATTATTATCATCTATAATTAAACGTCCAATCTTAATTAAGTTCCTAAGCTCGCTGTCCATGACGGCTCAGAAACATTTCAAACTATAAATTAAACAGATATTTATGATTAATAACATCTGTTGACTTGATTTAACTTCTCAATCGAGTAGTTAAATCAAGTCCTGATCTTAAACCATTCAAATCTTATATTTCAATGAACAAATGAAGAATTTAATGTGATAAAGAGGTTCCTTGTAACCTCAGAATCATTTCTGGATTAAAAATAATTAATTTTATCAATCTGTACATGCATTTTATATTTTCTGGACTCACCAGAGCTCCGGCGAGCTCCGACAAGTCAAAGATGTGTTGCAGCCTCTTGAAATTGTTAAGTGGCTCCAGAATAGTTTAGTAAGGATTACTGATCATTTTAAAGATATTTATTTGAGGTTTCAACCAATTGAGCTAAAGATGTAACTTCTTCTTCCCCAACTCCGACGAGTTGGAAAAGTCTGTTATGAAGGAATTAAGAAACACTTAAGGAGCTCACTGAAGCTATTTTAACTCTCAAAACACTGTAACGACCACTGAACAACTCTATCGAACACATACCTATTTTAGTTCAGGCGACGAGCCTGAATCCCAAGGAATTAAGGTTGAAACATAAATTTAAAGATCTGAGTGAGTTTCAGATGATGAAGAGACTCTGATTGATGCATTAATTTCTTAGGAGGAAGCTTTACACAGAAAGTCAATTTTCGAGGTTCCATAGTCAAACCTGAATCTGATAATGGTGTTCTAAGCTTGAATTGAGGAATTGAGATGTGGAAATTGTTTCTGAGATTCTATTTGATGATTTTAGAAAAAATAAAGTTAGTTCAGCTAATGTAATTAGTAAAAATTTTGTTCCTGCCAATTTGGGTTACTCTCGAACCCAAACCAGAAGAAGCACTGTTCTGAAGAAATTCAAACCTAAAACCTGCCCAGATTGATTAGTTATAACCCTTAGAATTAATCCAAATAGACTAGGAACACTTTAAAGTGTCTGATGCACTTGTTGAAATCTAAAAATCAACCTCTGAAGTTTTCAGAGAAGAGAAAAGCTTCTCTGCAGGTTCTGTAGGTCGAGAGCTTAAAATCCATTCTAACAGAAGCATAATTGTTTATATAATATGTACAGACCTTCTAAAAGATGAGAGAAGTCCATCTGAGGACTCTCCTGAGATAAAAATATTTCCAGGCTTTTTATAAAACCCGTAGAACCCCTGATTCCATCTCTTAAATTGAAGATCAAAACGTCATTAAAACATTAAATTGACCCTAAAATTATGTAGATTATCCTTAGAGCTTTCCAACGAACTTGAAATCATCCAATTTGGAGCTTTGGGTAGAAAGTTACGATCGATTGAATTCGGGTTTGGAAGGGGAATGTTTGTCCCACCTCGGATACCCACGAGCGCACGCCTGGGTATAAAACTGTTTTGTTCCCTTGGCTATGCAGTCGTCAGTGCTCGGCGCACCAGTTTTGATTCTGATCTGATCTGAGCATTGTATCTGAGTGTGTGGGCATTAGCCTGCGGGTGCGTGCGCCCTTGGGGGCGTGAGAATGTGGATGTCCCCTGGGAGGGCAAGTGCGGCCTAGGAGGCTGGGTTGAGCCAATGCGGCTCGAGACTGTGAACCAATTAAGAAATAAGCCGAAACAAACCTAACCGAGATTAGGCGAGGACCGAGTAGGGTCTGGTCCCACCCTGGTCCCAGGGTGCTGTGTATCCTTAAAAGGACCTCGCCGCAAATAAAAAAACTTTTGGTTTAAAAAGTAAAAAAAACCCGATTCAACTGAAAGCTTAAGGAAAGAGAAGCCGCTAAAGGAAAAGCTGCTGAAGGATTCTAAGAGCTTAAGGAGAAGGCACAGGCTATGAAGTGTTAAGGAAAAAGACTAAGGAACAAAGGAGAAAAACTAAGGGAAGAAGAGAAGGCAGGAGAAGATTAAAGGGAAAAAGAAGAACTAAAGGAAGATAAGAAGGCAGGAACAACATAAGAAGAAAGAGAGCTCGAGAGAAGAAAATAAAAGAGAGAAAGAAGAAACAAAGAAAGAAAGAAGAAGATTAGAGGCTGTAGAGAGATGAAAAATTAAATGAATTTTATCTTGCATAATTACTTCTTGTTCTTAATTGTAAAAGGCATGCTTTAATTGGATAATTTTCTAATTGCCTTAATTTCTTAGAATGAAATAAAATTGAAAAACTAGCATGTTTACTTGTTAATAAAATACAATATTTTGAGTAAATATGTTTGCATATAGAATTTTGTATGTTCTTTATAGTTAAATATTTTGACAAAATTCATATTTTGAAAATTAAACTAGTTTTACCTCCTAAACTTAAAGAGATAAAAGAAAATTTGTGAATTTGGAGAAAAATTATTATGCCTCCCTGTGAACGACCTGGACTCAACCAGTAAAAAAATTCTAAAGTGTTGGGTTAATTCGACCCTATATTACACAACCGACACAACTTCGAGTTAACCTAAGTGATTTCTTCTACTCTTAATTAAGTGAATTTAACTTAATTACTGAGTTGAGTTGAAAAGCATGCATCACTAAACCAACCTACTCTTTATCTTATTCAGACCATTTGACCTATGTTTTTCCCCTGAGAAATCCCGTTTATGTACTGCAACGGTAAAATTGCAGTTTTAACCTTTGTTTCATGTTTTCTTCTTAGAACATTAGTTCTTTGAATTAGGTCCTTCTCTAGGTTATGTAGGAGTTCTTATTCTCTTTCTTAGGTCAAAATGAGCTAGTTGGGGCTTATGATGAGGCTCTCATCAATGGCCTGATAACTAGAGATCTGAGGCATAGAAGAATAGGAACCCCCACTCACTTCAGCCACTTGTGTGGGATGCATAATGATTCCGGTATTCATATTTTTTCTACTTGCATGATTACAGATTATGTCTGGGGGAAGGTGTGTAGGGAATCTATTCCCACGTGGGAGAACCTTTGGACTTCCTTATTGAGGGTGAATAAGCCATACTTGCCCATGGTGGTAGTTTTATGGTCAGTATGGAGAGCTAGAAATGAGAGCTTGCTTCAGGAGAGTCTAGTAAATGTAGATAATATTGCCAATAGTTGCTGGAATCTCATACACCAATGGGGTTCACTCATGTAACCTTTTTATTATCTTTTTATCAATAAAAACTCTCCTGGATTGCTATCGATGATTCGATAGCATTCCTTTTCACCTCAAAAAAGACTTACTTGTGAGAAGCTCAAGATCTTCATCTTCTTCCTGATCACTTTCTTCCGAATCTGAAAGTGCTTTAAATGCTAACAGCTTCTTCTTCCCTTCATCTGATCCTTTCTTCTTTTGATTGAGTTTGGTCTCATATGCCATGAGGTTTCCAAGAGGTTGGTCCATATTCAAGTTTTGAACTTCATTGTCTTCTTCTATAGCTGTCACTTTAGGCTCAAAAATATTTGTTAGAGAACATAAAATCTTACCTTCAAGCTCACCTCTTATGAAAGTTTTTCCGAGTGCCTTCAGATTGCTGACTATGAAGGCGAAACGGGTGTACATATCCTTCACATTTTCATTTTCCTACATTTCAAATTTCTCAAATTCTTGAGTTTGTAAAACAACTTTGGAATTCTTTACCTTATTTATTCCCTCATGAGTCACCTTAAGAGTATCCAGATTTCATATGCACTTGTGCATTGTGAAATCCGATTAAACTGATCAGGACTGAGTGCACAGTACAAGGCATTCATAGCCTTAGAATTGAGTGAAAGTTTCTTCTTGTTGTCGTCCATCAAGACTCCATCTTCAGGTCTTTCGAATGGTGTTTCCACCATTTCCCAAATAGTGTAATGGCTAGACTATAGGAACACTTCCATTCTCAACTTCTAGTACGAATAGTTCGTACCATCGAAATTAGGAGGCTTTGATATAGAAAATCCACAGTTGCTGCTTGTCACAAACAACCTTGATGCCAACGGATCTTTTTGCTCAGGTTTTGACACCAACACACAAGAGTAAACATGGCTCTGATACCACATGTTACTGGCACAAGAAGGGGGGGTTGAATTGTGAAAAACAAAAATTTGAAAACTATCGCAACAACACACAAATATTTTGAGAGGAAACCCTTACGACAAAAACCTCTACCTAGATCTCTCAATCTAGGATTTTGCCCCCAATTCAATGGGAAACACTAAACCACACCACTAATCCGAGGGTGGTCTTCCTCAAAACAATTCCTCTCTCTTGGACAACCCCCAAGGAGAGTTTAGCCCATCTACTACGAGGAAATGGGAAACCCACAACTCAGGCACCCAAATAAGCTATCAAAACAAATTAAAATAAATAATCCTAAGAGCCTTGAAAGATATAGAATATAAAGTAGGCTAAGATGCTTCATTCGTAAACCTACATGATGCAGAAAATCAGAGTGAAAGTGATGTTGCTTTCAAGAATCTCTAAGAACAAAAGAGCACAATCGCTTTTGAAAGCTTAGAATAGGATAATGGAAAGTATTTAACACTAGAATACCTTTTTTTTGTGTAGGCTTAAAGCAACCCTTGGTGGGAATATAAAGGTGTAGGAGGTCAGATTTAAGCCTAGTTAGTCGTTGGGATTTAAATTGAAATGAAATAAATTAAGGTAGAATGGCTGCAAAGCAATTACTCAAAGTCTAACTAGATCAGGCATCTGAAAAGTTAAGATGGGCATCTGAAGGAGTCATTTCAGACATATGAGAATAAAGCCGGACATCTGAAAAACTTCAAGGTCAAAGTGATCGTTCCTGTGATGAGATTAGACCCGAATAGGGATCTAGAGATAAATGATCAGATGTCTGGACAAAAGTTTGGATATCTTAAAAAGAAGAATTAGATGTTTGACTAAATGCAAAGACATCTAATGGCTTACGATGTTCCAAAATCAAAGTGTAACGAATATAATCAAGTGCGGTCAATTTAATCGTTGGATAGAAAGTGAACATTGGTCATTTCCAGACGTCTGAAGAAGACAAAAGACTTCTGAAAGATAAGAAAATTTATGACCGTTGTTCAATTGTGTTAAAGAGATATCAAAAGCTCAAAGAGGTGTCTGAAAGAAATTATTAGACGTCTGAAGTGGACCACAGATGTCTGAAAACCTAGGTGACATAGGTCGAGAATTCTGGACAAAAAGTAAGTTCTAGATAGGATCCTAGATGATGAGAACCTCATCATGAGCCCTAACTAGTTCATTTTTACCTAAGAAAGAGAATAAAAGCTCCTACATAACCTAGAGAAGGGCTTAATTGAAGGAATAAGTGTTCTGAGAAGAAAACATGAAATTAAGGTTAAAACTACAATTTTACCATTGCAATATATAAATGAGATTTATCATAGGCAAAACATAGGTCAAATGATCTGAATAAGATAAAAAGTGGGTTGGTTCAATCAGAAATGGGTTTATGTGCAAACCAGGAATTAAATGTTCAATCAGAAATGGGTTTATGTGCAAACCAGGAATTAAATGACATCTTGTAACCCTAAAATAGACCCGCTTAATTCAACAAGGTTCTGATCAGGATAAAAATCAAGTAAACCTTCTAAAATTCATGGAAAAATATCCCCTAGGGTTTAGAACATTTAATTTTGCCTTTGGAACCCAGTTTGACCTAAATTGGGGTCCTAGCTCATCAATTGACCTAATTTGGATTTTTATGAAAAAAGTCCAGTCAAACATGGTCAAACCTAAAATTCAACTTCACCATTGGATTCCGTAGGTCCAAATTAGGTTTGTACCAAAATTTGGACCTAAGGAGAAGGTCTTCTTGAGCTACTTTGCAAATTAGTACACCCAATTACATTTTAGCCCCTATCTTTTGAAAACCATTACACATACCCCCTATCTTCCTCGCCACCCTTACAAAAAGGTCCCTCCACCATTAATGGGGAGGAATCCTTCTCTGGGGAGGAATGGAGGTGGAATACTCCTTGATCCCTTAGAGATCTCCTCCCAGATTTGGAATGGAGATTCTCTGAGGAATCCCCTTCCACCTGAGCTCAATCACAATCTTTGATTTCCATCCAATCTCTCGTGCGAACGCACGAGAGATTTGGAGCCCCAATTACCTTCCTTCACTGGCGAGAAGTCGGTGGCAGAAGGCTTGCCCTCCACACACCAGAAGCTCGGCCAGCACTTATAAAAGGAACCCCGGTCCTCTACGAATCTCTCAGCCTTGTTTTGGCCGTAGAATCCCCCAGATTTCATCTCCCCTCTCTCCGGCCAAGTAGCCCGCAAGCTCCGGCGATTCTTCCTCCTCCCTCTCGTCGCTCTGCTGCCATACCAGCAGTAGGGTTCACTCTGCCTCGTCCTCCCACGTCGCGCCGCACCAGTGCACGCCTTCCTGTCCTCCTCCTCGTCGCCGTTATCTCCCTCAAGGCCGTCTTCTCCGACGACGGCACAAACGAGCCATCCGTCCCAATAATCCAAATAAGCTCCCCGTGTTCCACTCTTTCATTTCCCTCATTCTATTTCACACAACACCCCTTGACCGCCACTGACCGCCCTCATCTTCCCCATCTCCGGCCACCCTCCGGCGAGACGCCTCCATCAATCCGCACCCCCACACGTCTCGCCACCCACCTCACAACCTCCGCCACACTCCACTGAACACCTTCCACCCATCCACAGGATGCCACACGCACTCCACGCTTCCCCCGACCTAACCCATAACTCCGACCACAAAGTGACCTAGGCACGCACGCCTAGGCTGCCCCGCAGCCTGCAATCGATCGCCTCACCTTCACCGTGACACGGCGAAGGTCCTCCTGTAATCTGATAGAGCTCCAAGCTTCTTTTTGTGTCATGCAGGATCAAGCTTCTAGCCGCCATTAAGGACGACTCGAGCTCGACTGTTCTTCAGCTCCAGGCCACAATTGACCGCTCCCAGGCTTCCAGACCGCGTGGGTTGTGAGTGTGCGCAAGCCCAGCCTGATAAAGGGTGCTGCGGACCTGTAGCTATGACAATCGTGAAGCCATTCTCCCCCAGTTGCCAGCAGCAGCAGGTGGGACTTTTAGTCCCACTTCGGTAAGCAGTGACCTGTTTGAGTACTTTAAATTGATTTTGTGATATCGTCTAGTCGCCTCCAATTCACTGTGGTGAGGTCCCTCCTCACCTATACATGCCTCGTCTGCGATTTCATCCAGCGGACCTGATAACCCGACCCGACTATCCTCCTAAGCACTCCTCATGCACCACACCCACACCGGTGCGCCTGGACCTGGGCGCACGACCGACCCGATAACCCGGCTCTGAGAGAGCGTACCAAAGAGAGATTCAGAGAGAGAGAGAGACGCGCGGGGAGGGTAGGGGAATAGGTTTTGTTGCATGGTGCTTGTGCAGGAAGAGGACGCTAAGGAGGAAGTAGCAAGAGAAGGAAGCAGGGACTTAGCCATTGCAAGCGAAGAAGAAGAAGGACACCCTGTAGTAGAGGTGCAGCTGACCAAGAGAAAGAGGAAGAGAGAGATCAAGGGGCATACAAAGAGGAGAAGCAAGAAAGCAAAGGAAGAAGAGGAAGAAAAAGAAGGCAACCTAAAAAGAGGCAAAGCCAGGACTTGGCCGCAAGAAGAGAATCAAGAAGAGAAGGAAAAAGAAGAGTAGAAGCGGTTAAGGAAGAAAAGGAGAAACCATAGCTGCAGCAAAGCAAATCACAAACAGAAAAAAAGAATCTGAGAGATGACTTTAAGACGTCTAATGCAATATCAGACGTCCAATTCTTTTTGAGCAATTTTTTCCATAACATTATCCTATCATTTCTATTGAACTGGTCATTGCTTTGTATTAAAAAGTTGTGTTCTCAAGTTTTGGAATACTCAAATTGCTCCATGTGTTCGACCTCGAATACTTTGATTTTCGAATTATAAATTTTTATTTGTTTTCGCAGAAAGTTCATCTATATTACAATGAGATATCTGTTAAAACATGATCTAGCTGCGTGAACACTAGACATCTGAAGAAGTAAACCAGACGTCTAACCAAGCAGACTCAGACATCTGAAAGAATCATAGGACGTCTGAAAAACCAATCAGAAACAAAGTCATGTATGTTGAATTAGAAGGATGAGGATAGGAAGGTTTTAAAGGTATCCTAAGGATAATTCAATGCTCATTTACATTCTAAAAATAAAACGAAACTAATCTAACAACATCTCCTTGATGCTCATCTCCTTCTATCTTCATCACCTCATTTCCTTGATGCTCATCTCCTATCTTCCATAGAACAAGATCTTAAGCTTTCATCAAGCTTTATCCATCATTAATCCTAAAACATTCATCTTCAAAGATAATGTTAAATATAACATATTTCGTTATCATCAAAATCAATGATCGTGGTACTTTATCACCAATAGGAAGCACTGTAGCAACCGACTATTTAAGCTATTTAATACAAGCCTCTATCATCTGATTACATATATTTGAGTCTTTATTTCCTTGATTGATACTGTTGATCTATTTGCTATTTCTGTGAGGGATAATTGGTTATTCAAATCACCATTTTAGCCTAACCTTTTGCTTCATTAAACATTTGCTTTATCATATATATCATTTTTGCTTGGATTTATTGCTATACATTGATAAAATTGCAATCTTGAAAGTTAATTGTTACTTGCTCCCAGTGTTCGACCTCAGATTTCTTTCGAGCATAAATTTTATTTGTTTTTTGCATTGATTTGAACTATACTACAACACGACGATTTTAAAACCTATTTCAAAGCGATTAACATTTTGGCGCCGATGTCGGGGAGCAACGCACAATTCAATCTGTTGATTACAATATTTGATTTGATACTAACTTGCTCTATCTCTTTTAACTGTGATGTATGATAGGGATTCATTGGAGGAAGATCAGCCGCACATCAGAACACTATAGGGGCAGGTAAACTCCATCCAATTTCCTCTAAGCCCCTGATTCTGAAAAAGCTAAAAGAAGAAACAAATCAAGTAGGTTCAACTTGCATTCTATTCTTAGATTAATTATCAAGTTGCCTAATTTGATACAATCTGTTTAAAGAACATCCAAACCCTGATTTATGCAACTACTCAGGATTTAAGGTATCTAGGGTTATCACCTTCTTATTTGAGCCCCAGGTATCATATTTGGACGAATTGAATTGGACCAATCAAAGCCAATTAAGGTTTCTAGTTTCGAGTTTGGAGACACACTTGCTTAATCAAGAATTAACCTTCCCAAATAGTGTGTGCCTAAGCCTTGGTTGAATTGATCTATTCAAGCAAACCCTAAAATCAAGCTCTTAATTTCATTTGAACACTAAAAGAGGGACCTAATTCTCTCAAAAGGACAATCAGGTGAAGTTGACCCACCTTGTTGGGTTAACCAATGTTCAAATTAGGTCACCTTGCACTTAAACATCTTCAAGTTCAAGTGAAAACTAAGCACCCGTGCTCTTAACTAAAAATTGGTAGACTTAAGAGGTCAAGTCCCCATTCTGGTCTACCTAGACTCTTAGTGACAAGAAAGGTCGGGTGGGAAAAACCCTGTAACCCATGGGGGCGCTCTACCGTGTAGGGGTCTTCCCAGGACTCTCCCTTTCTGGTTGCCCAGGTAATTCTCAGGTTGACGACTTTCTGACTTAGGGGTATCAATCGCCTCGAACCTCTATAGTTATCCAAAAATATTTGGGTGTCTTGATTGGGTCCATCACTTGCTATCCCTTATGTACTCCATCGGTGCATGTTTGGGAGGAGGTCGAGCCTCGACTTTCGTGTTTGTTCAACAACCTAATCACAATGACATATCTTCTGATTCAGAAGCTACATCCCCCTTATCAGTTATGGATCACTAAGAAGATCAACCTAACCTTGAGCAACAATTCTATGATTTCCAAGATCAAATCAATGCCATCATCAACCCACCACCACGTCCTCGAATGCAAGATCACTATAATCCTGCAGCGGTGGAGATCGAACCCCGAATCAACATCCCGGCAGGAGGACCCGAGGTGGATCTCAAGCCTAGCATGCTTGATATGACCCTAAAATTTCATGGCTTGAACTCTGAGGATCCTTTCTAGCACATCAAAAACCTAAAACATCTAGCCTACACTTTAGGGGCAGATGTACAGAATCAGGATGGATTACTCTTAAAACTCTTCTCATTCTCTCTAGCTAACAAAGCTGCTCACTGGTTTCAAACTCAACCACACACGATCAACACATAGGGAGAACTTCAAACCGCCTTCCTGCAAAAATTCTACCCCATTGGTCGTACAAATACGATGCAGCACCAAATCATGAACTTCTCCCAAGGAGCGGGAGAATCTCTACACGAGGCAATGGATCGCTTTCTGGATCTTATGCGTAAGTGCCCCCATCACGGAGTTCCAAAGTGGGAACAAGTCCAATCCTTTTACCACAAACATCGTGAAGACATCAAGCTCTTTGTCATTGCAACCTGTGGTGGTAGCATCATGGGTCAACATGAGGACACGATCTGGGAAATTCTCAAGAAATGTGCAAAAACTCCCAGAACAATGAGTCATTGGGTGCATACGATCGGACGTCCACCCACGCATTGATAAACAATAGGAGGGTACACAAATCCCGAGGCCTTTCCGCATCTGTTGATCTAGAGTTGGTGGTCAGTCAATTGGATAAGGTCTCCATTATCAAAAAGGTGGACGACATCACTCATCATCTACATAAATCCACCTCTGCACCTCAAAGCACATACGCGCACCCGCTCACGGGAAGTGAGGTTGCATACAACATCTACATCTTCCCGGGGATGGATGCATATCCACCACAGTATGATTATGGCTTTGGAGGCAACTCTAGGTCAACCCACTACAGTTGGGGGAACTCTGAGCCCCCATACCCTGATTATCTTAGAGCTCCTCAAATCTGCGAGGATCTCCACACCATCCAAAATAATCCTTTCTCCAACACTTACAACCTTGGATGACATAATCGTCCTAACTTTTCATGGTCAGGAAATAACCCGAGTCTGAGATCCCAATTCCAACCTCGACCATAGAATCTGCGACCATATCAACCCACTCAACCAAGGCCTAATCAAAATTTCCAATCTGGATCGCCTAAAGAAGATCAAACATCTTTGATTCTCCAGACCTTGGTTGACATGCAAAAACAGCACAAAGAAGAGATCTCTAAGCTACGCAATCAATTGGCCCAACTGGTAAGTGCTCGCTAGCCTAGTGCACTTCCTTCTCAGCCTCTTCCAAACCTGGATAATGTGCCAAACCAGAGGAGCATTATGAACCCAAATCAGGGCTAAGCTCACTTTGTTTATCAGGCCCCTTCTACTTCATCACCTGATGGGATGGATGTTTCAACTTCGTACTCGGGATTTCAGTAGCAGACACCTATTTTGCCCAATCCAAACCAAAATCAGGCTGGATTAAATTCCGTCACCACCTACAGTGGAAAAGCAACACAAGACCTACCTTTTCCTAGCCATGAAATGCCTAAGACTATAGACCCTAACCCTAGATTGGTCATCTAGGACGTGCCCATCCCTGATAAAGAGCTTAAGCCAATTCTGGAGGAACCAACTAAGGTTCCATTTCCTGAGGCCTTGACCAAGGGAAAGAAGTCAACCAAACCCATGACACCTGAGGAGGACCTGGTCAAGCTCTTTGAGCAGGTCCATATAAACATCCCCTTGATGGATGCAATTCGCCACGTGCCAGCTTACGTATGATTCCTAAAAGACATGTGTACACCCAAGGGTAAGCCGTCAACCAAAGGCGGGAACCAGATCATACTATCAGAGCAAGCCAGCTCCATTTTGAACAAAATCCCGCCTAAGGCAAACGACCCAAGCACCCCTCTGATCTCCTATGCTATTGGTGATATACAGTTTGGCCAAGCTTTATTGGACCTAGGAGCTTCCATCAATTTGATACCCACATCCCTACTAGATCACTTTGAGGAATCTGAGCTTAAACCAATAGAGATGACTTTGCAGTTAGCCGATCAATCTGTTAAGTCACCAAAAGTTATGATCGAGAATGTCATAGTTAGGATACATGATTTTTACTTTCCCATGGATTTCATCGTCATAGACATGGATGCTCCTGAGAACCTGAAGAATACACTGATCATATTAGGGATACCCTTTTTGGCCACAGCTAAGGCCAATATTAATTTTGAGGAGGGCCAAATTTAGTTAAAATTTAGGGGCAAGACACCAAAGATTGACATCTTTAAGGCCCAACAAGGAATTAATTGCGGAGTTATCGAACAAATTTGTGATGTCGAGGCTGTGGTTGACGACCCATGTATCAAGGAAAACGAGATTATTTTTTATCAATCACAAGTATATCAAAACCCGCAATTAGAGTAGCCTGAACCTAACCTAAACACACCCATAGCTCCTTCCTTAGCTCCCGACACCCACCCTGAACCACCTGCTGCTGCTAATAACCCTGTTATGGAATTGAAACCCCTCCCTGACCTTCTCAAATATGTAATTTTGGGTTCCAAACAGATGTTTCATGTGATTATCAACTCCTAACTCACATCTGATCAAGAAACACGCTTGATTATTGTCCTTCAGTAGCATCAGAGTGCCATTGAATGGACTCTCAATGATCTAACTATCATAAACTCCTTGTATTGCACACATCACATCTATACCTAAGAGGGCTCACAACCATCCCATGAAATGCAGAGACGCTTGAATCCGAACCTGCAGGATGTCACGAAAAAGGAGATCATCAAGTGGTTAGATGCAGGGATCATCTACCCGATCTCAGACAGTCGGTGGGTGAGTCCAATCCAAGTTGTGCCTAAGAAGGTAGGACTCACCATGATCACGATTGAAACCGGAGAAACCATGCCGATCCATATAGCAAACTTATGGAGAGTCTGCATTGATTACAAAAGACTCAATACCTCCACGAAGAAGGATCATTTCCCACTACCATTCATTGATCAGATCCTCAAGAAACTGGCGGGAAATCGATTCTTCTGCTTATTGAACGGGTACTCCGATTATAACCAGGTTGCAATCCATGTGAGGACCAAGAGAAGGCTACCTTCACCTGCCCCTTCAGGACATACGCATTCCTAAGGATGCCATTCGGTCTCTACAATGCACCCACTACTCTTTAGCAATGCATGCTTGCCATATTCCTAGATATGTTAGGTGAATACCTTAAGGTCTTCATGGATGACTTCTCAGTATTTGGAGAATCTTTCAATGATTGCCTCCTGCACTTGGTCCAAATCCTCAGGCAGTGCATTGACTTGAATTTGGTTCTTTCCTGTGAAAAGAGCCATTTCATGGCACCTGAGGGAATTGTCTTGGGACATCTCATCTCTGAAAAAGGCATCTAGGTTAATCGATCCAAGGTGAATCTGATTTCCAAACTCTCTATGCCTAGCTCGATCAAGGACATCTGATCATTTCTGGGGTACGTAGATTTTTACCACCGATTCATTCCCGATTTCTCAAATCATGCGACCCCTGACTACTTTGTTTTCAAAAGATGTCCTCTTCGAAATCACTGAGGAATGCACTCATGTGTATAAGATTCTACGTGATCAAGTTACCCAAGCACCTATCCTACAGTCCCCTGATTAGTCTCAACCCTCTGAGATCATGTGCGATGCATCTGATTATGCTGTGGGTGCGGTACTTGGGTAGAAAATAGACGGGAAACCCATGGTCATCTACTACTCTAGCAAGACACTTGACGAGACTAAACGTAACTACAAAGTTACTGAGAAAGAGCTGCTAGCCATAGTATTTGCCCTGAAAAAGTTTAGATATCTTTTGGGTTCCCGTGTTATTATATACTCAGGTTACACTACAGTGAAGCACCTCCTCGTGAAGGACTCAAAGCCTCAACTAATCTATTGGATCTTGTTATTGCAAGAATTCGACCTTGAGATTCGTGATAAGGCGGGAAAGCAGAACATGGTAGCTGACCACTTGTCCTGCCTTCCTTCTGATATTATTGACCCTTCTGGACCCATCACAGAGCTCTTCCTGATGAGCACCTCCTAACTATCAGTATAGGACTTCCTTGGTTCACTAATTTGGTGAACTACTTGGCATCACATCAGATTCCATCCGATTGGACAAAGGCAAAGAAAGTCAAACTGCTTTCCGATGCCAAGTACTACATCTGGGAAGACCCGTACCTCTTCCACATTGGTGTTGATCAGATCATCAAACAGTGAGTCCCAGAAATGGAAATTCAGGACATTTTGTCCTTCTGCCATGACTAGGCCTGTGGCAAACACTTCGCCAGACAAAATCGTAGCAAAAGTCCTACAGTGCGACTTTTACTGTCCCACAATTTTCAAGGATGCGTACAATCACTATAAGGCATGCACTCATTGCCCGACTTTGGGCAACATGAGCCAATGCTATATGATGCCTTTACAGCTGATTCTTGTATGCGAAATCTTTGATATTTTGGGAACTGATTTCATGGGACCCTTGCCTATCTTGGACGGCTTCGAGTAGATTCTTCTTACTGTAGACTACATGTCCAAATGGATTGAAGCCATCCCGACCCGAACTAACGATCATAAGGTGGTAATCAAATTCATTCACTAGGACATCTTTTCATGGTTCGGTATCCCACGTGCCATTATCTCTAATGGAAGGACCCACTTCACGAATGCTCAGTTTAGATCATTGATGACCAAGTACGAGGTGTCGCACCGAATCTCTACTCCTTATCACCCCTAAACCAATGGTCTAGCTGAGCTATCAAATCGGGAGATCAAGAAAATCCTTCAGGTCACTGTTCTACCTGACAGGAAAGATTAGTCGTCCCAACTTCCAAAAGCCTTGTAGGCTTATAAGACCACCCACAAGACCCAATTAGGCATGTATCCCTTCAGATTGGTGTATGGGAGGGTGTGTCACCTCCCCATCGAGTTGGAGCACAAAACCTATTGGGTAGTATGGAAGTGTAATCTAGATCTTTCTAAGGCAAGAACCCACAGACAGCTTCAAATGAGTGAGATCAATGAACTACGCAATAATGTGTATGAGAACTCACGAATTTACAAAGCGCGATTTAAGGCCTTTCACAACAAGCACATATACAGAAAATCTTTCACCCAGGTCAGAAAGTCTTACTATTTGATGCCAAACTTAAACTTTTCCCAGGCAAACTCAGATCGAAATGGATTGGATCATATCTTATCCGACCGATTTTCAAAAATGGAGCTGCTGAAATCAGTCAACCCAGCCTTGATTGTGAACTTTCATTGTAAATGGCCAGCGACTTAAGCCGTTCATTGAACTCACCAATACAAACTTGGATGACGTATCTTTTTATCTCCATTCTCCCTGAGCATATTGCGCCTAGCTGAAGGTGTTAAACTCAGTGCTTAACGGGAGGCAACCCATCATCCTTTTGAAGAAACCCGAAACCCTTCTTAACATATCTCGTGCCAAACTCATATTGCACTTTAGAGTTCATCCATTAGAACAGTCGGCTCCACCTCTGGTACCCGTACTAGAGCTTGAAATCGTTCGCAACAGTCACCCTGACCTGTCCACCCACCTAAAACTGTTCTAATGTATGATCTGAGCTAAACTCGAACCCACCTAATTTACAATGAGGACATTGCAAATCATAGGCATGGGAGGGTATTAAAATGCAAAATGCTGTGAGAATCACTTCACAAGAAAGGGTTTCATCAAAAAAAAAGGGGGAGGTTGAGGAAAAGGAGGAGCCATTTTGAGCGAAAAATGAAAAGAAAGGAGCACAAAGAAAAGAAAATCGAATCCCTTAGAAACAATTTGAAACCTACCCACCTTCTAGGTTGGATCGAATGATGAATTAAGACCTGAAAGGCTAAAACTTAAGGGATTAGTGGTGAATACCGACCTTAGGCCTCTTGGATCTGTATTGGATTTAACCATTCACATACTTGTCAAGATCCAGATTAATCGTCAAGAGGTTGGGGAAAATGCAAAGTTTATGTATTAGGTCTAAGGCTTAGGAGTATCCAGTCCCGTTAACTGACCTCTAGTTTGCGGGACTCGGTAACTTAATCACCCTAAATCACACACAGTCTGGTTCAGTGCGCTCTAAAGTTAAAACCATGCCAAAAGGCATTTAATCAATTCTAAGAAAGGTCCTAAGATCTAGATTAGGAGCGGCTTTTAGACGAGTTCCTAGCATGGAGAGGCAGGAAATTCCCCTCGAAGATGCGTAATAACATACCATCTCCTTAATGATTGTCTCCTAGAATATCTAAATATCCTACTGGGGGCATGTAAGCACCTTGTGCTGGTTCAAATGCCATGGCAAACATTATCACGAAATGTCGATTGCCAAGGTTTGGATTTAGCTATAGAATTCCATGAGCAGGATTATCCCAAAATCTCGAAAGCCAAGGTTCTGGGGGTTGCCATAGGCGGTGCTATCCCGAAGCATCGATTCCCAGGGACCCTGCGAGGATTGATGGTGGGAACAAGGAATCCGATACAGACCGAGTTTAGGGCCAAGTCGAGGATGGGTCTAAGGAAAAATATAATGAAAAGAAAAGAGAGAGAAAGCTGTCCACAAATCAAATTCTCCTTCTATGTCTCTCACAAAATGCACAGGCAAACTGAACTGGACTAAGCATGTTTCAAGCACGGGTGCTTTAACCGTTGGGTCCAACGAACCTTAGGATAATTCCTGTGGGCCTTAGAAACCTTCGCAGCAGACTGAGGCAAAAACTAGTCAGGTTTGGATCTGGGGTGGTACTTGAGTACCTCTAAGCCTAGTGTTGGTATTAAGATCTGATTCTTAGAGATATGGCCTGGTAAGGCACATCGACGGTTAAATCTGACCTAGATAACTGGTTCGATTCAGATGATTTTGCAAAGAGACTAGTAAAAGCTAGGGATGGGGATATGATGAGAACACTATCATGAGCCACAACTAGCTCAGTTTGATCTGATTAAGCGAATAAAAGCTCCTGCATATCCATCAGAAGGTCTTAAGGGCACAAAACATTGATTTAAGAAGAATACAGGGTTATTTCTACAAATTTACCATTCTATCACAAAAATAGAATAACCACAAGTTTTCTCAGGGGTTAAACAAAGGTCAAATGTGCTTTAAAGTCTATTAAGAGGGTTCATACAGAACAAAACGGGTTTTCACGCGTTATAGGAATTAATGGACATCTGAAATCATAAAAACAGACTCGCTTAATTAACTAAGGTTTTGGTCAGGATAAAATTCACCTAAATCCTCTAAAAATCATATAAAAATATTCTCTAGGGTTTGGCACCTTCAAGCTGACCATCAGAACTCATCTTGACCTAAAATGAAGCCACAGACAGACCTTTGCCCTAATTTAGGTTTTTGCATAAATTACCCAGTCAAACAAGGTCAAAACGAAAGTCTAACTTTACCATTGGATTCCTTGGGTTCAAATTAGGTTTGTATTAAAATTTGGGCCCAATCTGAGATTGTTTCGACCTAGTTTGCATTTTGGTCCAACTCATATTTTCTTTATTTCACATGGCCCCTCTACTTTTGAATTTCTTACAAAAAGACCCCCACTTCTTTGTCTTATTCACAAAAAGGCCCCCATCGCACCAAAATCCTATTCCTACAGCTCCGACGAGCTTCATTTGGCAAGATCTCCTTGATTTCTTGACGCATCCTTCTCAGATTTGAAAGGGGAATTCGTCAAGAAACTAACTTCCTTTTTAACCAAATCTAAAGTCCTAAAAGTTGCCCAAATCTTCATGTGAATCCTTCAAAGGAGTGGATCCCCTATTCCAGTAACCTTCCAAGCTTGAACTCTTAGCTTCCAAGCTTCAACCGACCCCCTACTACCTATATAATGACTCCCTGGGCCTGTCCGTCCTCCCTAAGCTTGATTTTGACCGAATCTACCCCAAATTCTTCCCTCCTAATCTGGCCGAAAGGCTTCTCGAGCTCTGGTGACTCTCCCTACCTCTCCTTGTCATCTAACTGCAATACCATTGGCAGATACTCCTTCCTCTACTTCAACCGCATCGCGCCATACCAGCGAGTGTCTCTACCTTCGTCTTCCATGCCGTTTCCTAGTCACCAGAGCACCTTCCCTGGCACCGACTGATCGCACGGGTTTTGCGAGTTTGAAATCAAGGTTACGAGTAACCCATCGTCGTAGTTGCAAAACGCGTGGTCAAATAAAATTTATACCAAAACTCCAAGGGAGTCCCAACTCAAACACAGGGAGGCAACATTTACTTTAAGTGAAAACTATGCTTCGATTTGTTTCTTCTTGGTATTTTAGGGTTTTGTTATTTTTTTTGTATTTTTTTGTAAGAAGAAGACAAGCAAATGAACCACAAAATAGAGATGGAACAAATATGGCACAGATATCACTTCAATGTCCATTACAATCAACTATGAATGCATAAGAGAGGGGGTTGAGAGGAAATCTCCTGAATCGGATGTTCGACGAAACAATGGTGCCTGGCGGAAGCTCGAATGAAGGAGGTGAGGAGAGAGACGATGGAGGTGAGCTGCAGGAGGACATCAGGTAGAGGAAAGCTTCGGCGTGGCTCTGGAATGGAGGTGAGCAGACGAAGTTGATCTACTACCAGAATAGAGGTGGGAGGACAGCTCCAAGATGACCTATGAATGGGGATGGGAAGATGGACGAATATTTGGTGAGGCAGAGGTTTGCTACACTAATAGGAGCCTTGGGAGCTTGAGAACAAGCTCTAATGGAGCATTGGTAGGCTTGCTAGAGCATGGGAGTAGGTGGGAGTAGAGTAGGGAGAGATGAAGAGGAATGGGGTGTGCAGGAGTGTTTATATAGTGTAAGGAAGGAGAGAGTCTCCTGCACAGGCATTCAGTGACACCTATAAACGTCACTAAAGGCCGCTCGAGCTATCATTGAAGATCCATGCCTCTTCATTGCTTGGGCTGGCACATGCACTGCGTAGGCCATTTAGTGACAACTATAAGCGTCACTAAAGGCCCACCCTTCTATCGTTGTAAAGCTTATGCCCACCGCCCATGGCCGCAGCTCTCATCGCGCATGCAGGCATAAATGCATCCTGATCGTCGGATGAAGGATCAAATGGCCGAGAGAGGATCGCACCCCTTCGCCAAATTTGAATCGCGTGCCTCACCATCAGCCATCAGATACCGCGTGGGTCAGATGGTGCATTCTCGATGTGCTTTGACGCCCGTGTGCCTCATCCGCGCTCAAAGGTGCGTCTGCATAGTCGCTTCCTTCGCCGCTCGATCTTCCATCGACAGCTCCATTTCCTCCCGCCTTCTCTTCAACGGATAAAATCCACACGCGGGGTCTCGAACGCATGGCCACGCATTGAGAGTGGAGGCACAGACCACTGTGCTGAGGGTCGTCATGTGTCTTATTTTTGAATTAAGCTTCCCCGCCCACGACCGTTGGGTGTAGATCCAACGGTCGAGATGACTCCTCGCTTGATGAGGCACTTCTTCAACCGTGGAGCGCACTTCTCAGCCGTTAGACTAAGATCCAACTGCTGAGATCTGATCTTGCGGAGGGCTTGGAGGCACCTTGGCTCATGTGGGGTGGCCTAGATGGCACCACATGGCGCCAACTGGGCCATCCATCTTCTTCTTGTGGAGGGTGCTATAGAGCTCAGATCTAGGCGATTCCCACGTTGATGGACTACGATCGTTACTCTGAATCCATCCGTACGGTCGAATTCTTCATCCAAGGCCCATAAAGATGTCGCACTATCTCCTAGCCATGTAAAATGATGGAATTAATGTAGATAATATACAACTATCCTAGATGCAATGCAATGGATGTTTATGCAATATTTATATCATGATATGTAATGCTAAGCTTGGGAACTATCATAAATAAGCCATTTATCATGAATCCATGTGTGTTTATCATAACCCCCATGCTAACTTTTTAGCAAAATTAACCAAAATGCTATGTATAAAAGTAGAATTAGGATTTTGTTAATTAGGAAAAATTCGTTAATTGCATTAGAAAATCTCAACCCCAAGACCTAATTGAAAAAACTCAACAGTGCTTGGGTGCCTACGAGAATGCAGACTGTCCGAGCCCTCGCCTTATTTGAGAGGAGAAGATACAAAATTTTTTTTCTTATTTTTCTTCTTTTCAAATTTTTTTTACTTTTGGAGTTTGAGAGTTTTGGGATAACTTTTTACAGCTACTCGACCTACCAAGACTCGAAAAGGACTCTGAGTGCTAAGCATCTTGTGAAAATAGTGAAAGACTCACAAGACGGCCGTTAAAACGGACTTCGGGCTTTTACGGCCCTAGTTGACCTTGCCTAGAGGTTTATCTTTCTGATCGGTAGCTTTCTCCTTACTTCTTTTATTTATGGGGTCAACACAAGGGCGAACCCAATATATATCTCCCTAGTTTATTCTACTTCCTCGCTTCTTCCCTAAGTGTTTTGGGAATTATTGTGCATTTTTTTTTAGCTGGGTTCTGGACAACCAGCTGATGAGCTATTACCACCGACAACTTGCCAGCCATACTCATGCAGTGAAGTGTGGTTTTGTTTGATTTTTTATCTTTTTCTCCTTTTTCTTTTTTTTTCTTTTTCTTTTTATTTTTTTTTTTTTTTTTTTTTTTAAGTATGTGACTTCCCTGATCTAAAATTTACCTAAAGGTAGTACAATGAAAATGGTCTTGTGACTGGGCTTTGGACAACTGGCCGATGAACTGTTACCACCTACAACTTGCCAGCCATGCCACCCTAGATAGTTCATTAGCTACCCAATTTCCGAAGAAACTACCGAAAAGTGAGTCAGTGCAAAAAAAAAGTGTGTAGATGCTTAAGCTTAAATTCCCCCCAAGTCAGAGGGTAGGTTGATAAGTCGCACAGTTATCATCCCAATTTATTAGCCAAATTGAAAATGAATTTGAATTGCCAAGGACACAGGACTATGTCCACATTCGAGTGGACACCTGAGCTAATTAAGCCGGAAGACCCGAAGAGTCTTAAGTGTTCAAGTCTCAAAGTATAAATTCCTAAAGTTTGCAACTCCTAATACCTAAGTTCTCGTCTCCTAATTCTATTTTTTTTTTATAGAATAAAAGAAAGTAGGAAATTAATGTTATAGCTGACAAAACGATTATAAGATATTTCCACACCCCATGTTTATCTATGTCAATGTCCTCATTATTCAAAATGGAAGCATGCAGGAGAGTAGAAGTGGAAGAATAGCACCTGGTTTCCATGAGACTCTGGTCAGCTTGGAATAGTCTTTACATGTGCTAAGTTTAGTGCCTTCAGCTGGGCGATCATCGGCCCGCAGTGTTTAAGGCAAGGTAAGAGCAACCTTGTCCGAGACAGGTTCAAGGAGCACATGGTCAACAAAGGGTTTGAGACGCTATCCGTTGACCTTGAAAATATTACCCGTCTTTGGGTCAGAGATTTGAACAGCCCCATTAGGGAAAATCCGCTCAATAATGAATGGGCCATCCCACTTAGACCTGAGTTTTCTGGGGAAAAGCTTCAATCAAGAATCGAAAAGCCAGACCTTCTGTTTTAGGCCAAAGCTCTTACTTGAAATCATCTTGTCATGGAGAGCTTTGGTCCTTGCCTTATAGATTCTGGTGTTTTCATAAGCATCATTTTGAAGCTCCTCCAACTCAAATAGTTGGAGCTTCCTAGTTTTCCCAGCCAACTCAAGGTCCACATTACATTTCTTGATGGCCCAAAATGCCCGATGTTCAAGTTCTATGGGTAAGTGACATGCCTTACCAAACACCAGACAGAACAGAGACATACCGATAGGCATTTTGTATGCCGTACGGCAGGCCCAAAGAGCGTCATCTAGCTTTTGGGTCCAATCCTTCCTATCAGGCCTAATGGTTTTTTGCAAAATGTTCTTGATCTCTTGATTGGAGACCTTAGCCTGTCCATTCGTCTGAGGGTGGTAAGGTGTGGAAATCCAATGGTTCACCTCGTATTTCCCTAGTAAATTCCAAAATTGGGCATGAGTGAAATGTGTGCCACCATCACTGATAATTGCGCTAGGAACCCCGAACAGACTGAAGATATTTCTCTTCACAAAATTGATGACCACCTTGTGGTCATTGGTTCGGGTGGGAATTACCTCAATCCACATAGACACGTAATCAATAGCGACCAGAATGTACCGGTGTCCAAACGAAGGAGGGAAGGGTCCCATAATGTCGATGCCCCAAATGTCAAAAATTTCGACAAAAAGAATTGGGTTCAGGGGCATCATATCTCTCTTAGCCATGTTCTCGAGTGCCTGGCATCGGGTGCATGACCTTGAGAATTCGTAGGCATCCTTAAATAATGACGGCCAATAGAATCCGGATTGCAAGATTTTTGCGGCCGTCTTTTTCCCAGAAAAGTGTCCACCACACGCAGATGTGTGGTAGAACTCAACTATGCTATGGAACTCAATTTCTGGGATGCATTGATGAATAATCTGGTCTACGCAGATGCGGTACAGCTCGGGATCGTCCAAAAATAATATTTGGCCTCAGACACAAGTCTATCCTATTGTTGTTTGGTCCAATCCTGGGGGATTTGACCAACGGCCAAACAATTGACAATATCCACAAACCAAGGGGTTTGTGAAAGTTCTTCCCTACTTGGAGGGGTGACGTAATAATGCGGAAATCAAATATATAAAGCAATCTCACAAAAATAAGCAATCACAAAATGTACACAGGAATTTTTAGGTGGAAACCCAAACTGGGTAAAAACCACCACCTAACCCTCTCGAGTTAGGATTTTCCGATCAACCAAGTTGATCAAAATCCACTAAACGAATCACTTTAAACGAGGGTGATTCAACCTCAGTACAACCACGCTACAAGTACGAGGGTAGCGTTCCTCAACCCCTTCTCTCCACGAGAAGGATTTTGTCCCACGAAGGAGACGGGAATTCGCAAAGCGAATACCCAACCAAATAACAAAGATAAAATAAACAATAGTCCTATAGAGCCAACAAAATAATTAAACCTAGCTTCTATAGGAAATAGGAAACTCCCCTTTGCAAGGAGTGCTCGACGATGACGCGGTGCGTGTGCCACGCGATGGCGCTACGTAGCTCTCGTGAACAACAGCGGGAGAGCGGGCGCGCAAACTGTTTGATGCTCTCAAGATATGGAGCTTGAGCTTGGAGAGCAAGAACTTCTTGGACACAAGAGTGTGAAAGTGTGTAGCTAAGTGTATCCAAGTGTATTTCTAAGTGTCTCTTATGTGTTTTTGTGTTGCAAAAGCTCCCCTCTATTTATAGAGGCCTTAGGAAGGCTTTGGAAGGCTTAGAAAGGGTTCTATAGCCGTTGGGAACAAAGTCCAAGAGAATCAGGCCGAAATCAGGACAATGATTACATTTGACAGGGTTATCAGACGTCTAACTCTTGCATCAGACGTCTGGAAGGCCACTTTAAGACGTCTGATTTCAAGGTCAGACGTCTGATTCTATGCGGGTTTCTCCCTGACTTGAATCAGATCTAAACAGGGTTTTTGTGCAAGTCCATCAGACGACATACAGGACGTCTGGCACTATATCTGGACGTCTGGAAACCTACTTTTACAGTGGGAATTGATTTCCAAACGTTGCAACGGCTAGAAAATCTCTGAGAAGAGATTTTGGGTCAGCCGAGGCAAAACGGTCATTTATCAGACGTCTGTAAAGTCCTATGGACGTCTGATAAGGCTCTAACGGTCATAATCTTGAGTGTTTTCTAAGCCAGCCAACGGTCCACTAATTGGACGTCTGGCAAAGTCATCAGACGTCTCCTAAGACGTCTGGTCTAAGGTCTGGACGTCTGATTTCATCAGACAGAACTAACTATGTCCAGCCTAACAGTTATCAGACGTCTGAAACAACAGTCAGACGTCTTAAAATTCTTTATCAGACGTCTGATTTGGGAATTAGACGTCTGGAAGTGCTGTTTGAACCCTATATTGGTTTTCTAAGTATTCTACAGAAAACCTAAGTATCCTAGGGTTGTGCCGGTGTTCCTAGGACTACTGTTAGGGTTCTTTGAGGCTCTTTAACATAATTTCTAAGGAAAATAAAGAGCAAGAAAAATAAAGATAAAAGTACATGAAAGGATTAAAAAGAATCTATCATATTCTTCTTGTCTTCTATCTTCAATCTGTCGCTCCACGCGAACCTCCTCTGTTTTCCGTCAAGCTCCTCCAATCCGTCCTGGATGCGAGCTCGAACTCCGTCTAAACACGTCCACATTTGCAATTGACCTGAAATCTAGGACTCAAATTGCAAATGTTAAATAACACGTGTTTTGTTATCATCAAAACAAATGATCGTGGTGCTCTAGCACCAACAGTTTGAATACCCGAGACAGTGAGGATAGTCTCATCCGAAAAAGTATCAGAGATCGGGACATCTGGATGAGGAGAATCAAATAGGATTCTCAAGAGATGATCTGCCACTACATTTTGTGCCCCAGCTTTATCCCTGACTTCAAGATTGAATGCTTGAAGCAGCAAAATCTAGCGAATAAGCTAGGGTTTGGCATCCTTTTTGGCCAAGAGATGTTTCAAGGCCGAGTGGTCGGTATAGATGATAACACGAGAACCTAATAGATAAGCCTTGAATTTTTCTAAAGCGAAAACTACGGCTAGCAATTCCTTTTCAGTAACAGTGTACTTCCTCTGGGTCTCGTCCAGAGTCTTGCTAGCGTAGTAAATCACAGAGGGCTTTTTCTCAATCTTTTGGCCCAAGATAGCCTCGACGGCATAATCAGATGCGTCAGCCATAATATCAAATAGGGCTGTCCAGACCGGTGGTTGCAATATCAAGGCACAGGTGACTGCCATTTTCAATAAATCAAATGCCTTACGGCATGATTCATCAAACTCGAACAGCGTGTCTTTGGCTAGAAGGTTACTCAAGGGTCGAGCAACCTTCGAGAAATCCTTAATGAATCTTCTGTAAAAACCCACATGCCCAAGGAAACAGTGGATTTGTTTTACGGATGTGGGTGGAGGAAGTCCAGAGATAGCATCCACCTTAGCTCTATCAACTTCAATACCCCGACTAGAGACCACATGACCTAGGACAATGCCTTCCTGAGTCATAAAGTGGCTCTTTTCCTAGCTAAGGACCAGTCGTGTTTTGATGCATCTCTGGAGGATCAATTCCAGGTTAGCCAAGCAAGACTCAAAAGAATCTCCAAAAATGGAGAAGTCATCCATGAACACCTCAAGACAATCTCCCACCATGTCAGAAAAGATGTCCAGCATGCACCTTTGAAAAGTCGCCGACGCATTGCAAAGCCCAAATGGCATTCTACGAAATGCAAAGGTTCCATAGGGACATGTAAAAGTTATCCTTTCTTAGTCTTTGAGATGGATAGGGACTTGGTTATATCCCAAATAATTGTACAGGAAGAAAAAATACTTTTTCCCAGCTAACCTTTCAAGGATTTGATCGATGAATGGCAAGGGAAAGTGATCATTTTTAGTGGTTGTGTTCAGCTTCCTATAGTCAATACAGATTCTCCAAGCAGAAGCTGAATGAGTGGTGAAGGTTTCCCCTTTCTCATTAGTCGTAACGGTTATCCCCGCCTTCTGGGGTATAATCTAAACAGGGCTAACCCACGGACTATCTGAGATTGGATAAATAATCCTAGCATCAAGCCACTTGATGATCTCCTTCTTGACCACTTCTCGCATATTCGGGTTTAGTCTCCTTTGCATTTCGCGAGGACAAGATCCATCTTCCATGAAAATACGATGATTACAATAAGATGGCTCGATCCCCCTAAGGTCGTGGATGGTCCAACCAATGGCTTCCTTGTTATTCTTAAGGACCTTAATTAACCTCAATTCTTGCTCCGTAGTCAAATCAGCACTAATAATCACAGGGAGAGTGTTAGTAGGTCCTAAGAACTCATATTTCAAATTTTTGGGCAATGGTTTTAGTTCCAACTGAAATGGGTTTAGAATAGAAGGTAGGGAGGAACTAGTCACTGATTTACCATCTACCTCTAGGGCTGAACTAAATGCCATAGTCACTAGGAGTGGTAAAAGCACACTAGATCCATCACTTCCAACACCTACCACTTCTAGTTCTGCTCCTCCATTTCCTACTTCTCCTCTACCTTTGACTGAACCTCTTATCACCACTCCAGTACCTTTTCCTGAAGCTTTAAAGAAGGAGAAAGGAAAGAAAAAGACCTGTGTGGCACCTGAGGAGGATTTGCTTAAGCTCTTTGAGCAAGTCCATATAAACATCCCCTTGTTGGATGCAATCCGCCACATTCCTCTTTACGCTAAGTTTTTAAAAGACCTATGCACACCTAAGCATAAAGCAAGAATTCAAAGAGGGAGTAGTCCAATCATCCTCTCGGAACAAGCTAGTTCCATCATCTCTAGTACCCTCCCAACTAAGATGAAAGACCCAGGCACCCCTCTCTTATCCTGCATGATAGATAACACCACATTCAATAGAGCACTACTTGACCTAGATGCTTCCATCAATCTTATCCCAACCTCTTTGCTGACACATTTTGTGGTTGGCAATCTGAAGCCAACCGAGGTGTCACCGCAATTAGCTGACAGATCAGTTCAGACACCTCAAGGAGTGTTGGAAGATGTCATAGTGTAGGTCAAGGATTTTTACTTCCCTGTAAACTTTATAGTCCTTGACATGGAAGTACCTGAAGATATCCAGAATACACCTATCATTTTAGGAAGACCTTTCTTGGCTACGGCCAAGGCAAACATCAATTGTGAGGAGGGCCTTATAGAATTGAAGTTCGGAGATCAGAAAATAAAAATTGATACTTTTCAAGCCCAAAGAGGACCAACCTGTAGTTTAATTGAAGAAATCTTCTCTCTGGATTCTTTGGATCAGTTGGTTAAGGATACCTTGATCAATTCATTAAATTTAGAACCTCAACACCCTTTGGACTCTGACTTGACTTCCACTGAGATACCAAATTTAGAGACTGACCTACCTCCTATTCCTTTAGTATCTCTAGGATCTCCTGAAACTTTCACACCTGCTCCTGATCCTGTGCCTGTTGAACTCAAACCTCTTCCTGACTTTCTCAAATATGTCTTCTTAGGACCTGATCAGACCTATCCGGTGATTGTTAACTCTTCCCTATCATCTGATCAAGAATCACGACTCTTACCTATCCTAAGAGCACATAGATAGGCTATAGGATGGAACCTTTCTGACCTAACTTGCATCAATCCTTCTTATTGCACACATAGGATTTTCACTGAAGAAGGATCTAGACCTACTAGACAGCCCCAGCGTAGATTGAACCCTACATTACAAGAGGTGGTAAAAAGTGAAATGATTAAGTGGTTGGACAATGGAATTATCTTCCCAATTTCTGACAGTAAATGGGTAAGTCCTGTTCAGGTTGTGCCAAAGAAGGTCGGACTTACCATCATCACCACTAATTCTGGAGAAGTCATCCCTACACGCATTGCTAGTTTGTGGCGAGTATGTATAGATTACCGAAAACTCAACCAAGCCATGAAGAAAGATCATTTCCCTTTGCCCTTCATTGATCAGATACTGGAAAGACTAGCGGGGAATAGATTTTTCTACTTTTTGGATGGCTATTCAGGATATAATCAAGTGGCAATTCACCCCGATGATCAGGAAAAAACGACATTCACCTGCCCTTACGGAACCTTTGCATTCCGTAGGATGTCTTTTGGATTATGCAACGCACCTGCTACATTTCAGCGGTGTATGTTTGCAATCTTCTCCGACTTAGTAGGTGATTGCTTAGAAGTCTTCATGGAAGACTTCTCAGTCTTCGGGAGCACATTCGATGCATGCTTAGACCACCTGACTAAGGTCCTGCAAAGATGCATTAATGTGAATCTGGTACTTTCCTGGGAGAAATCTCATTTCATGGTAACTGAAGGACTAGTATTAGGTCACCTTATTTCTGAGAGAGGAATTGAGGTTGACCGCGCGAAGGTAAAGTTGATTTCTGATTTACCAGTACCTTCGTCGGTTAAACAGATTCGATCTTTTCTCGGGCATGTTGGTTTTTATCGCCGCTTTATAGCGGATTTCTCGAAAATAGCCCGACCTCTCACTACTCTCCTCTCTAAAGATGTAGACTTCCAGATCTCTGACGATTGTGTTCGTGCCTATACGACACTTCGTGATCTGGTTACCAATGCCCCCATACTGCAACCCCCAAATTGGTCTCACCCATTTGAGATCATGTGTGATGCCTCTAATTATGCAGTAGGAGCTGTCCTTGGTCAAAAATTGAATGGGAAACCCACAGTCATCAATTACGCTAGCAAGACCTTAGATGAAGCCCAGAGGAATTATACTGTCACGGAAAAGGAATTGCTAGCTGTAGTATTTGCACTGGAGAAATTTAGACCTTATCTTTTAGGTTCCCACATTATAGTCTACACTGACCACACAGCAGTTCGACATCTTCTCGCCAAGAAGGACGCGAAATCTTGTCTGATTAGGTGGATCCTGCGTTTACAGGAATTTGATTTAGAGATTCGTGATAAGGCTGGAAAGCAGAATGTGGCAGCCGACCACTTATCCAGCCTTCCTTCTGAAGTGATTTCTCCTTCACCCATTTCTGCCACTTCCCCGACGAGCAATTGCTGGTCATTCCTTCCGATCTTCCCTGGTATGCTGACATTGTCAACTACTTGGCTTCTGGAATCCTCCCCACTGATTGGGTTCGACATCAAAAAGACAGACTTAGATCCGAGGCCAAGCACTATTACTGGGAAGAACCCTAGCTTTTCAAGCATTGCAAAGACCAGATCTTTAGGAAGTGTGTTCCAGATAAGGAGATTAGAAGCATCTTATCGTTCTGCCATGACTAGGCGTGCAGCGGTCACTTCTCTGGCAAAAAGACCACTGCAAAGATTTTGCAGAGCAATTTTTATTGGCCCACAATCTTTAAAGATGCACACGAATATAGCAGGGCATGTTCACGCTGTCAGTCTCTCGGCAATATTGGCCGCCAAGACATGATGCCCTTGAATCTGATCATAGTGTGCGAAATCTTTGACATTTAGAGCATTGACTTCATGGGACCTTTTCCTAAATCTTATGGCTTCGAGTACATATTGTTAGCAGTTGAGTACGATTCAAAATGGATTGAAGCCATCCCCTCGAGGTCTAATGATCATAGAGCTGTGACACAATTCGTTCAAGACTTCATCTTCTCTAGATTTGGGGTACCAAAAGCCATCATTAGTGATGGAGGATCTCATTTTAGAAACACACATTTTCAGTCCCTACTTCAAAAGTATGGGGTGTCACATAGGATAGCTACACCATATCACCCTCAAACCAATGGACTTGCTGAATTGTCCAATCGGGAGATCAAGAAGATTTTACAGACTACCATCCGACCTGATAGAAAGGATTGGTCTTCTCGCCTTTCTGATGCGTTGTGGGCATATAAGACAGCCCATAAAACCCCTTTAGGCATGTCTCCTTTGAGACCTGTGTACGGGAAACACTGTCATCTTCCCGTAGAACTAGAGCACAAAGCCTATTGGGCCATCAGAAAGTGTAACTTGGACTTAGAGAAGGCCGGTGATCTTAGGAAATTGCAAATTTCTGAGCTTGATGAATTAAGGAATGAATCTTATGAAAGCTCAAGGATTTATAAGGATAAACTTAAGGCCTTCCATGACCGTCACATTCTTAGGAAATCTTTTCACCCTGGTCAAAAAGTCCTTCTCTTCGACTCTAGATTAAAACTCTTTCCTGGGAAACTAAGATCAAAATGGACTAGACCTTTTCAGATCTTGAGAATATTTGACAATGGAGCCGTTGAGATTACTGAAATTGACAAATCTGAACCCTTTACTGTAAATGGTCAAAGACCGAAACCTTTCATTGAGCCGCCTAATCTCAGACTTGTCAATTCCACCATTTCGCTCCTACATTTTGAATTACCACACAAGTTTTCACCTAGCTGAAGGCGTTAAACTTAGCAAAAACCTACCCTTGTATATAGCTGTTTTTCACCTTTCTTACTCTTGCCTTTATTTGTATATAGTGTCTACCCTTGCATTTTGAGCATACTTTCATTGACACACATGTCATGCATTTCACTTCCTAGCTTGATTGTTCACTCTGATCCAAGATTAGGCTTAAAATCGTCCGCACAGAGATTTTATCTCCACATTCCGACTTCCTTCCATCACCCAATCTAGGATAGTGAAAAGCAGAGCATGCATTTGCATCCACCCTATTCATTCAATGAGGACATTGAAAAATTTAAGTATGGGGGGGTGTAAATGATAAACCATTTAAACTGAAATGCAATTGTAGACACACCTATAGTACGTATAGTATTATCAGAAAATATATACTTAAAAAAATTAAAAATTTTGAAAAATGTTTGAAAAAATTACAAAGCTAAAAATACAAAAAAAATAATAATAATAACAAATCACAAAAAAAATTCCAAAAATACAATAAGGGACATGTACTCTATTGTCAAGGGAGGAAAATGATTTTAAGGAGAAAGAGAGAAAAAGGAAAAAAAAAAAAAAGATAAGCGTTTAACTATGATCTTCTAGTTGAAAACAAAAATTAGAATAAGTGTCTATGGGCATTCAACCGTTACTGGTTTGACCTGCCGAGCCATAAGAGCTTAATACAAGCTTGGGCTTAATACACTTCGAGCCTTGACAAGATAGACCACAGTCTCTCCTAACTTTAAGACATATTCTTGTACCTGAGTCACCAGTACAGGATTCATTGGTTTGCCTTGACTTAGGAGTCTAAGTAACCTTGGCTTACACTACACAATGTCCGGAAAGACCACTTGAATCTAAACCTCAACCCTTGTGTTCATTAGGGAAGGTGGAGCCCTTACCTGTGCGTGCAGGTAGACTCTTTGTCCTAATCTTTAATCTTGTGTCTAGGAGAAACTCTTTCCACAAAAAATTCACCCACCAAATACAATGTGCTCTACCAAATAAGTTCCGGAGACATACTGTTCATAAAAAAAAAACAAGAAGAAAGAAAAGTCAAGTATATTCTCCAAAAATCTGGAAAAACACAATTGTTCCACCAAAATTGTTTTCAGGGTTCAAAACAAATACCCTGTTTGTCCACCAAACAGTTCTCTGAACCACAAACACAATAAGGGTTGGGTTTGAATATCCATCAATTCTTGAGAGTCATCCGAAAACATGAGCTGAAGATAGGACCAACCTGGACTTAAAAAGAAGTGAAACCCCAGGAATGAGCTTTAGAATTCACTTGGTTAGTCCTGACTTATCACAAAGCACAGCCATAACCTCATAGCATTCTGAGTCTCTGTAAAACCCCCTGAGTCCTGAAATTCGACTTTAGGTTTAAATATCAAGAGTCCTTGCTGGTTGAGAGATGGTCTATGTCATTTAAGCCTCGAGTTCTGGTAGGTTATCCTCAGTAATAAGGTTCTCACAATGTCCAAAAACACAGTTGGTTTATTGAAAAATCTTTCAGCCTGAAGATCATCAACAAACACTTAAAACTTTTGAAAGAAGAAAAAGATATCTCTTTACACCTACCCTGCTAATCCTCAAATTGCCTTATACTTCATCAGATTGTTTACTAAGGGACTAGCAAAACGTAAGCATGAGGGTATGATGAGTGGCTACTCATCATTGCTAAAAAGTTGAAATTAAGCTAGACACTAAGTAAAACAATATCAAATTAACAAGTAAAAAGGGTTAAGTGTGGGAATTAAAGAAAAAGACCTAAAACCTTTACTCTGTGTTAAAATTTCATAATTAGGTCACAAAATGAGATATTCTAAAAGTAAAACACAAATGATGATCCATGCGTCAGTTAAACACATAAATAAGTTTGAAAGACCAAATCAGAAGTATAATCAATGTCTTAAATGTTCAATTAAGCACATATAAAAATTTGAAGGCAATTGGACATCATTCAGATTATGAAATAGGTAGTTTACACTTAGGTCCTTCATGCATTACACTCTTACCCTTAAAAACTCCTCTTTGGACCTACTTGTAAGCCGCAGGGACCCTTTTGAAAAGCTGCAGGGCCCTTCCAGTTGTAGTTCTTCTCACTTATGCACCTGCATGCAATTCTTCTACCCCTTCGTTCAAGGGCCTTCCTGCAATTTTTCCCTCATTTCAAAGAGAGGCCTGCTGCTCTTCACACGCACTGTAGCATGCGAAGAACACGGCCAATCTCAGCCGTCCGTCGCTCTTCAAGATCTCGATCTGCGGTCAGATTTTGTGCTTGGCTCACCGCGCGCTCCGCCCCTCACATCCTCACTGTCGGTTGCATTTTGATTATCTTCACCTGCACGGTGATCTCAACCACTGAGCATGCTACTTAAGCACCTCAGTGGTGTCGCGTGCAAAGGATCGCTCCCTCCTACACCTCTTAGCAATCATTCGTCCACTCCAGTCCCTCCTCCCCATCAAGCCTCCGATTTCACAACCACCGGCTGTGAAGTCATCACTTTCTCTTGACCTCCCCGTCGCTAAGGACTTCGTAGCACCTGATGACGACCCTAGAGTCTCACTAGCAGACTCTTCCCTCCGCTGGAGTCATCTTCCTCCTTTCTTCCTCCTTAGCCAACGGCTAAGGACCCATAGGTCCCATTCTTCCTGTTAGATTAGGTTTTTAATTCTGCATAATTAGTTTTAGCTGTAGTTAAGTAGTTTACAGTAGAATTAGTATAATTGTTAATGCTTAACATTCGTTGTAGGATAAAGTAGCTGTAGTAGTAGAATTAGGCTTAAATTCCCCACCCCTCACCTCCTCCGATCAATCCAGATCAGAGGGGAAGAATTCATCAAACCATGTTTCAAATTATCTCCCTCTCCATTTTTTTTCACAATCCAGTTCTGATTTTTTCACGACAAATTTTTCTCATCTTTCACCCACACACTCTGATCCAATTTCAGATCTGGTTGGTTTTCAACCTCAGATCTGAAATTGGCGTCACAAGCACCTAAGGGGCTTCTCACTCACCTCACCTTTGGTCACAAAAGCCCCTGATTATGGGTCAAATTTTTCAGTTTGTTAGATTTCTCCTCAATGTGGATTTTAAGGATTTTTAGCTTTCTGGATTTACTGCTTGATCTGACAAATTGAAGTTGATTTGAATTCCCTATTGGCAAGGATTCTGAGAGGATTTCTGGTGACAGAAATCATCTCAGAAGAGCCATACTTAAATCTATTTTGATAAGCCTTGAATGCATTGAATGCAAGTCAGATCTAAGGATAATTACTGTGGTAATTTAAAGTCTGATCTTGCATTCATAAGTTTTTTTTATGGATGTCTGGTTTGTCTGATGATTTCCTAACTTAAGGAGTTCTCAATAGCCCTTAAGGTTGCAAGAAACTGGGATTTGATCTTATGATTTTAATTGACTGAATTAATTCTTCCTTCATGCTGTCTAAAGCATTAGGAAGAGTTAATTCAGTGATATTTGTGGGTTTTATCTGAAATGAGGTTTTTGATGAGGGTTTTTGGCATCTGAATTGAGATACTTAGTGATTTTCGTGAGAAATTGAACCCTTGTCAGATTTAGAATTTACTGATTTGCTTTTCAGTTGGTTTTGAGTGACTCTAATCCCAGTAACACAGTAAATTGCTGCATCTTGCAGCTACATAGTTCTTTCTTTCCAAATTCTTCCCTTCCCACCATTTGGATACATTGCTTCTCAAATGGACTAACTGCAGCAGCAGTTAGCCCATTTGGACAGTGGCTTAGGCTGCTGTTAAAAGACAAAAAAAATTCTGAACTGAGAACTCTCTCCTCAGTTAGCTCTTCCTGTCTCATCTCCTACTGCTGTAGGATTTTTTAGAACCAATTACAGTGAGAAAAGCAAAATCTGAAAACCATGCATTTAAAACTCTGATAGCCCATTTTAATTCTTCCCTTCTCACCTCTTGGACAGTAGCTTCAGCTGCTGTTAAAAGAGAAAACTGAACACAATTAGCTATTCCTTTCTCACCTCCTACTGCTGTAGGATTTACAGAAACAATCAAACTAACTCTGGTACATAAATATATTACTCTGTATAAAATTCTGTAAAATTCTAATAGACAGTACATATAGAAAATTACTTATCTATATTACTCTGTATACTCCTTTAGACAATAGTCCTATGTAAATAGTAAACTATATATATATACCACTATATATATATATATATATGTAAATAGGCATTATATACATATAACTGTATAACTAACTATGTAAGTATACTGTATACTGTAAATTAGTTATCTGATTTAAAATAATATATGTATATTAATCTGTATTTAGGCAGTATGTAAATAAGTATATTACTCTATAAGCATAAATGTAGTATATTATATATTCTATAAAACTGTATATATAGATCTATGTATATGTATATTATAAGTATATAAAATCCTGTACTTTAATTTAATCCTTTATATATAATAAATAATGAATTTATTCAGTTAACAGCTAAGTTGTCAAATTAAATTAGATAAATTAGTAATTTAGGGTTATAATTAAGGTAATTGAATCTATATACTTAGGCTAATATATCTTAAGTAATTTAAGCTAGTTGAAGTATATTTATACCATTTTTATATTACTTTAACTTAATTTATAAGTAAAACTGTCAAAAACTGCTATTTAAATGTAAATAAAATAGAAATTAATTCGAAAAAATATAATAAAAATGTGTATAAAATACTTATGTATGTAATATAACTCTGTATAAGGTCAATTAGACCATTCACTAACTAATTTATAAGTAATTAACCAAGAAAACACCTAAAACAGTGTGTAAAAATAGCCAATTTTAGTGAATTTATTTATATAGTAAATCTAATTAAAATTCAAAATTAATTGAACAATTATGTAGTATTATGTAAATACTTTATTTTCCATAATTTATTTTATTTTTTTTAATAAGTTATGGCCCTCGAATTGAGGGCCAAAATCGCTTAAAGCCGCAGCTGCACGCGATTTCCAGCGCAGATGTGGCACTAGAATAGCGCCACATCGTGCGCTACAAACCGCACGCAGCAGTATATTATGTTTTTGTGTTTAGGCTCTTCAGTCGTCACGGGCACTGGGCGCCCGAAACAACGTAACAGCCATTACGATACTATCTGAGCATAGTCTGTCTGTGGGGCCGGGGGCCCGAGAGGCGTGTGTGGCGTGGGGCTGAGGCCCTGCGCTGAGTTAAGAAACGTAATTAAGCGGCCTAGTGAGAATTAGGACGCGCTTAGTAGAGGTTTGGTCCCAACCTCTGAGTGCTGCGTATCCCTCGAAAAGCACGCCCGCAAATTAAACACATTTTTAACTGCTTAAAGAGAACTAATGATAGTTGATTAATCACCTTTACACCGCTGTATCTGAAACTTGTTAAGGCAGAAACAATGGAGAAGAAGAACAGAAGAAGCTTAGTGAGTAAGAGAGAGAGAGAGAAGACGTACATACAAGAGAGATGATGTACATACGTAAATAAATACATATACAATAAAAATATAAATATATATATATGTATACGTAGTATAGCCAATTATTTGTATAAATGAAACCATATATTTACTAACAGAATAAAATGTCACCCTAAGTGTCGCTATAGACCCCAGTTTCCCTCCTTAGGTTTGCATATAGTGTTTTCTGGGATCAAGCGATGCTTACGTCTGTCACTAAAATTATTGTATGTGTTATTGTAGATATCAGCCTAGTAAAGTTAATATACTATAACATCTTAGTCTATTGTGTACTTCCATGTTAGTAGTAATACTATAACTTGTAAAGACATAGTTTAAAGTATAGTAATAAATTGTTTGGTGCTTGTTTATAGTTAGTTTTTGGCAAGCATTACAATTAACTCTTAATAAGTAGGCAAACCATGTCATTCTTTAATGAGATGTAAAGCTTCTTTTTTGGAATTAGAGGATAATTTTGAGACCAAAGAGCGATGTAATTCAATAAATTGCCTCCCAGTGAATGACCTGGAACAAAACCAGTAAAAATTAGATAAGTAAATAATACTAATGGTTGTAATGATTGGTATTCTCCACAACTCACCACAATGACACTCTTGGTGTTTCAAACAACAACACATTCTAAATCATTTCACCATCACTATAACCATTGCAACCAACAACTATTACGGTTATTATTATTATTAATATCCAGAGTTAATTTCTTATCCCTAAAGGCGATCTCCATACTACCGCTTTCACAGTTTATGTTAGCCTTGGCGATAACTAGGAATGGATGCCCCAGAATGATGAGCGTATTCCTTAAATCATTAGGTACATCAATGTCAAGGACAAGGAAATCTACAAGAAAATAGAAATCCTTGACCTTGACAATTGCATCCTCAATAACGCCTCTCGGTGTGGTGACCGATCGGTCCACTAATTGTAGCATTATTGAGGTTGGCCTGAGTTCACCTAACCCAAAATCTCTCATAAAGAGAAGTCGAGATTAGGTTGATGGATTCACCTAGATCCAATAATGGCCTATCAAAAGTGTATTCCCCAATAATGCATGAGATCAAGGGGGCACCTGGATCTTTCTTCTTCTGAGGAAGGTGATGCGGGATCACAGAACTTGCTTGCTCAAAATCACCTTCCTCGGAGTGGGTCCTCTCGATTTATGCTTTTGGGTATATAGTTCTTTCAAAAATTTACCATAAGCCAGGATGTGCTTAATAGCATTAAGGAGCGAAATATTGATCTCTACGCTCTTGAATAAATCTAGAAGCTCCTCGTTGCTATCTAGGGCATTCTTCTTCTTGGTTTTCAATAGGACCTCGGGGAATGGGATATGGGTGGAATCTTCAATTTTCAATCCCTGGGCCTTACTGTCTTTTTCAATCTCCTCCTCTTCTCTCTCAAGCTCCCCAGGGTTTTGGCATCTAGAGGGTAATTTAGGGTCCAATGTTTGCTTTCCACTTCTCAAGGTGACAGAGTTTGCAGAGGCATACGAGTTTGGGTCATGAGTTGGGCTAGTGAAGATTTGAGGTCCTTGGTTAGTCATGTAACCAGAGGAAGAAGAAGATGAGGGACCATGCTCAACCACTTGAGCATGTGCATGTGTGTCCCTTTGATTCTTGTACCCTTGGGAACTATTGCCCTGATTTTGCACATTGCACGGGTTGGGTATAGGTTGAGATGGTAAAGATCCAGGTTGTCGGGTGTTAGCAATTAACCCAGATTGCAAGTTATCCAATGATGACTTCATTTGTTGCATAAGCTAAACCATAGACCCTTGCATTTCCACCATCTGCCGGTTTAAATCAGCCTGTCCTGTGGACTGTTGGGCATTCCAAGATGGCTGATTAACCGGTCTCGGGGGAGTAACTGGGTGTATACTTGACCCTGACCCATAGGTTTTTGAGATGCATAGTTGCTGGGTCGAGATTGGGTCTGTTGCCTCTAATTTTTCCAGGAGAAGTTAGGGTGGTTCTTCCATCCCGACTTATAAGTGTTGGAATATGGGTTGAACCTAACATTCTCCTGCATTGCATATGCATCCTCATAAAACGAGGATGGAGAGAAGGAAGGATCAGAGAAACTGGGATCAAAGACCCTAGTTTGGAACCCATATGGTTCCGAGAAATCCTGGCTCACAGGTTGAGTCGGATAGAGTTCGTTCACAAATTCCCGCCTCACGGGAGCTCGTGAGGAATGGAATCCCAAATTCTGGGATTGAGTGGGTATAGAAGTGTTTCCTGAATTCCCAGACATCCATTCATCCATTTTCTTAGTAACCAAGTCCATTTTATACAGTTTATTACAAATTAATTCCATGTCAAATGAATGAGAATCCTGGATCTCATTAGCACTTGACCGAGGTTGTTGGGACTGGTTGAATGCATCCATGGAGGCGTGGTTAATTGAGTTGTAGCTCATTTCCTCAAACAGGTCGTATGCTCTATCTTCATCCCTGTTGAGGAAATTGCCTTCGCAGGAGGAGTCCACATGATTACGGAGTTCCTCAACCAACCCATGATAGAAAATCTGAATGACTTGCCATTTCGGCACCTTGTGGTGTGAACACTTCCTCAAAAGTTCCTGGAATCACTACCAGGCACCATGAAACGGTTCCCCCAGCCGCTGGGCGAAAGTGGTAATTGCCCATCGCAAGGCATTGGTCCTTCCGATAGGGAAGAATTTCTTCAAGAAAGCTGACCTAAGAGCAACCCAAGTTTCAATCGGCCTTCCTATAGTCCAGTACCAATGTGCGGCCTTATCCATGAGAGAGTAGGGGAAAAGCCTTATGATCATTCGCTCTTCATTCACATTACTTGCTCTGGTGGTCTTAACCAAAGTGGTCAGATCCTCCAGGCGCTGGAATGGGTCCTCCGAGCCAAAACCATGGAAATACTTAATCAAACTTAAGACTTGGGACTTGATTTCTATGTCTCCGACGGGAATCATGACACTGGGACGTTCCCCATAGTTTGAAGGATTGTAGAAATCCTTCGAGGGCCGAGTGCCCTGACCATGCATATGTTGGAACCATTGCTGCATCTGCTGCAATTCTTCCAACTACCTCTGAATCAGCTCCTGCTGGTTTGGGGGCGGGGGAGGGGGTTGTTGATCAGCCATGTGATCTACTTGGCTATAGCTCAACCTCCACCTCCAAGAATGGTCTAAAGGTCCTACCAATCTAGGGTTCAATGACCTCCTCCTAAGCATACACTGGAAGGAAGTCGGAAGGATGGGGAAAAGAGGGAACCCTACAGCATAAGAATACAAGCCTATCCTTAGATCGGGTAGCCTACGGTCTACTGACTCTCAAAATCTGTCCTAAGATTATGGACGATTTACTCTACTTATGTCCAGGTAATCCAACCAGTTAGAAGGAGGGACTGGGGAGAAGGCTCTTCCTTTGACTTGTACCTCTAGTTCCTGGTGTACCCCCCAGCTGCGGTCGTTTGATGCTACTCCCCTATCTAGACATCAGATTGACTAGTATAAGCAGGTTAATCGTGAATAATCTCAATCTGGATCCCGACGAGCGAATGAATCCTTGGGGCCAACGTCTAATTGATTTTAGTTAGGCATGGGAAATTGGTGCTCTAAAATGTGATGGGCCCTTAATGAGTTATTTGAGAATGTGTGAATGCGCACAACCAAGAGGTTTTCAAGCAAGATTATTAATGATGAGGTGAGTTTTAGGGTTCGAATTTTGCTTAATAGCTTTTAGGATTCAAATATTAGGGGTTTTCAACCAAGTTTTGTGAGGCAAACCAAGTTTGTTTTTGAAAGCACATGTTCAAGTATTTTCCTTTAGAAATCAAGAAAAGTATGGAGTGTCTAGCTTGACCTAATTATTGAATCCTATGGTGCAGCTAGAAAATGAACCTCTTTTAGATTAGGTGGTGCGGCACAAACAATTCAATCAATTGGCTCAAATGCACCACCGATTAAAGCGCACAAAAAGGTGATTAACCTAATATGATTTCTACTCTTTTATGTGTTGAGTTCGTGTACCAGGTCCATAGGTCAGAAGCCCGGTTGAGTAGATGAAAATTAAGTCCGATTATGTGCCTCAAATGTGGGTGTATGTAGTGTGTACATTGATTCATCCCACAGAAAGTCTCTCCTTTTTTTTTTTAAATGCAGGGGTGAGGTGGATGAAGGTGGCAAACAAGACAAATAATTCTATCCTAGGGTTCATGCAAACACCTAAGTAGATTAGGTCTTGATTATGAGTCTAGCAAAATGAACTAGTGGGGGGGAATGTGGGGGACACTTACAGAGTACTCTACCCGCACTTTACTTCAGTCTACCACACTTGGATCTCCATGCTAGGGTACCTGCAAGACAATAGATCAAAGACAAGTAGGGTTAGTGCTATGTAAATGCAAAGAAAAGCTATAAACAATAAAGTAAATTCCATTGCCTCCCCGGCAACGACGCCAAAATGGTCGCACGGGTTTCGCAAGTTTGAAATCAGGGTTACGAGTAACCTGTCATCATAGTTACAAAATGCATGGTCAAATAAAATTTATACTGAAACTGCAAGGGAGTCCCGGGTCGAACACAAGGAGGTGACGTTTACTTTAAGTGAAAACTACACTTCAATTTGTTTCTTTATGGTATTTTAGGGTATTATTTTTTTTTTGTATTTTTTTGTAAGAAGAAGACAAGCAAATGAACCACAAAATAGAGATGGAACAAATATGGTCTAGATATCACTTCAATGTCTATTACAATCAACTATGAAAGCTTAAAAAGAGAGTGGGGTGAGAGGAAATCTCCCGAATCGGCTGTTCGGCGAGACGACAGCGCCTAGCGGAAGCTCGGATGAAGGAGGTAAGGAGCGAGACGATGGAGGTGAGATGCAGGAGGACGTTAGGTAGAGGAATGCTTCAACGTGGCACCAGAATGAAGGTGAGAAGATGGAGATGATCTGCTACCGGAATGAAGGTGGGAGGATAGCTCCAAGATGACCTATGAATGGGGATGGGAAGATGGACGAATGTTTGGCAAGGCAGAGGTTTGCTACACTAATAGGAGCCTTGGGAGCTTGAGAACAAGCTCTAATGGAGCATTGGTAGGCTTGCTAGAGCTTGAGAGTAGGTGGGAGTAGAGTAGGTAGAGATGAAGAGGAATGGGGGGTGCAGGAGTGTTTATATAGTGTAAGGAAGGAGAGAGTCTCCTGCACAGGCATTCAGTGACACCTATAAACGTCACTAAAGGCCGCTCGAGCTGTCATTGAAGATCCATGCCTCTTCATTGCTTGGGCTGGCACATGCACTGCGTAGGCCATTTAGTGACAACTATAAGCGTCACTAAAGGCCCACCCTTCTATCGTTGTAAAGCCTATGCCCACCGCCCATGGCCGCAGCTCTCATCGCGCATGCAGGCACAAATGCATCCTGATCGTCGGATGAAGGATCAAATGGCCGAGAGAAGATCGCACCCCTTCGCCAAATTTGAATCGCGTGCCTCACCATCAGCCATCAGATACCGCGTGGGTCAGATGGTGCATTCTCGATGTGCATCGATGCCCACATGCCGCATCTGCACTCAACGGTGTAGCCACGTAGCCGCTTCCTTCGTCGCCCGATCTTCCATCGATGGCTCCATTTCCTCCCGCCTTCGCTTCAACGGATAAAATCCTCGCACTAGGTCTCGAATGCATGGCTGCGCATTGAGAGTGGAGGCACAGACCGCTGTGCTGAGGGTCGTCATGTGTCTTGTTTTTGAATTAAGCTTCCGTGCCCATGACCATTGGATGGACATCCAACGGTCGAGATGACTCCTCGCTTGATGAGGTGCTTCTTCAGCCGTGGAGTGCACATCTCAGCTGTTGGATTGAGACCCAACGGCTGGGATCTGATCTTGCGGCGGGCTTGGATGCTCCTTGGCTTAGGTGGGGTAGCCTAGATGGTGCCACGTGGCACCATCTAGGCCATCCATCTTCTTCTTCTTGCGAAGGGTGATATAGAGTGGCACCATCTAGGCCATCCATCTTCTTCTTCTTGCGAAGGGTGATATAGAGTTCAGATCTGGGCAATTCCCGCACTGACGAACTGCGATCGTTGCTCTAAATCCATCCGTACGGTCGGATTCTTCATCTGAGGCCCGTAAAGATGTCCCACTGCCTCCTGGCCATGTAAAATGATGGAATTAATGTGCATAATATACAACTATCCTAGATGCAATGCAATGGATGTTTATGCAATATTTATATCATGATATGCAATGCTAAGCCTAGGAACTATCATAAATAAGCAATTTATCATGAATCCATGCGTATTTATCATCAACCAAACCACAACTGGTGTCACCTCTTCTCCCCATCATCTACCAACTACCTAGATAAGGCCCTTAACTCCTCTACTTTACTTTCACCCGAACCACACTCTATTTCCTCTACGCTACTGCCCACTAACTGTCATCCCTTCCGCGTTTGGACACTCATCTAACGAGGCACATCTCGCTCCACACACCACTAAACTCCTTATCGCTCATCCCTACATCTCCGCCTCGACTTCAAGAGCAAAATCCCTAACTTAGTTAGGTCGATTGCTCCTCCAAATCCTCTGCCGAACTCGCGCTCCTCCGTCTACCCTCCGCGAGGTTGGCCGGCCTCATTGACCACCTTCACGGCACACCACCGCCACCATTGCACTCTGCGACGTCCGATGAAGGTTCTGAACTATTTTGACTTGGCTGCAAGGCCGTATTCTTATTTTCAAGTGTCCTCATCGGAGCTCTGCTACTTCCACCATCGCCACCACGTTCTTCGAGCTCTAGGTCACGCAAGCATTAGGTGTTACCTCTAGGTGCCACGAACGAGGCCCAGGAGCTATTCTAGGTCTCCAATTATCACTGAGGGAGTCTTCTTCAATGCTAATTCGATGCATCATCATGGTAGCTTCCTTAATTGGGAAACCATTGTAGTAGCAACCCACAGGAAGAGAGAGGGGACTGCTTTAGTCCCACCTTGTGGGTTTTAGAAGCAGTGCAGTGGAATAAATTGAATTTATGCCTCGGGCTTACTCACCCGATTACCCGCCTAAGCCTCTCACTCCTCGCTAACCACCCACTACCGGTGAGCCTAGACCCGGGTACACGCTTGATTCAAATACCCGAATACTCATTCCTGTGGAAGGCTCTGGGAAAGTGGAACCCAGAGAGAGAAAGAGAGAGAGAGAGAGCACGGGGACAGGGGGTTTTGCTCTCACCGGTACCTGTGTGACACTTAGTCGCGAAAGGAGAAGGTAGAGCCTAAGAGAAAAAGAAAAAAGAGTCAACAGAGAAGAAAGGAAGAAGAAACCCTTGAGTCCCTTAGAAGCACTATAGCAACTGGCTGTTTAAGCCATCTAATACAATCCTCCGTCGTCGGATTGCATACATTTGAGGTTTTATTTCCTTGATTGATACTGTTGATCTATTTGCTATTATTGTGAGGGATAATTGGTGATTCAAATCACCATTTTACCCTAATCTTTTTGCTTCGTTAAACATTTGCTTTATCATATATATCATTTTCGCTTTGATTTATTATTATACATTGATAGAATTGCAATCTTGACAGTTAATTGTTACTCCCTGTGTTCGACCTTGGATTTCTTTCGAGTGTAAATTTTATTTATTTTTCGCACTGATTTGAACTGTACTATAACGCGACGATTTTAAAACCCATTTCAGAGCGATTAACATTGCGTTTGACCTTGGATTTTCTTGACGATCTTTCAAGTTATAAATATTATTTATTTTCGAGCGATTTCGACCTATACTGCAATTCATCTTTTAAAACATCGATTTCACACGATTAACACCTAGAATAATTCACCTCATTACAAATACGTGCTTATGCATTTTTATCCACTAAATAAAGCATCTCACTACAAATGGATGCTACCCTCCTCCATAAATAAAAACACATCAATACAATTGGGTGCTTAACCTAAAGAAAATGGATTAGGAAACTATGGAGATGAAAATTAGGAATAAGAGACCAAGTGGTCCACCGAGGAAATATACACCTAGCATATTGACCTAGGGATAAAAATAGGTGTGGACAAAGCAACCAAATCTTACAAAGGCAAAGCCAAAGGCTTGTATTGGAATAACCTAGATTGGAATCTTGATGTCTTAAGGTCTGGATTTTTGTAACTTTGGATGCCTGTAGGATGAGTTTATTTCACCTGCACGGACATTTTAACCTTATAGCTATTGAACCTTGAGTGGGCAATGAAGCCCAAGAAATCAGGTTTTGGAGACTAGTGGTTGAGGCCTGAAGGGGACAGAGTGACAAGGCCCTAGGTTTAGAAGTCCATCCTTGATGCTGTGGACTAATTGGTTCAGGGATTTTACTTTCTCAATTTGGTTAATAAAGGGTGTTTAGTTAATTTACAAAAGCTTAGGCTAGTAAAAATCAGAATTCACGAGCTTAAGAATCGACCTGTGTCTGTTGAATTTTTAAGTTAGAATTTGATTTCCAATCTTTGAGTTTTGTTACTTTACCCATCTTGACCTCTTTGAGTTCTAGGCTTTAGAGTGGTATACAGAGAATAAAATGGGTATCTGATGTTTTGATTCAGATTTGAATTCCCATAAAGAGTCTATTTTTCACGAGTATTTATTTTGAAGGATATTTAGGGTTTTGAGTCCGTAGTAAGTGGATTCTCATCGGATGTATAATTTTATTTATGGATACTTATTCATAAAAATATGAAAACATAAAAAGCTAAAAATCTTTTAACCTAATCATTCCTTTATTTAAGAATTAATTATATCTTATTTAATCACCCTGGTGTTTAAATCATTATATTCATTGTTAATTTTACTAGGGACTAGCAAAACTTTGGCTTTGGGGTATGATGAGGAAGTTGTCATGGCTCCTAAGTTACCCTAATTAGTTAGTTTCCTTAGCTAACTAATACATGAATAACATAAATATATGGTTAATTATACAATAAAGATAAAATAGGAAGGACCATACCAATAAGATAAAATAGATAAATTAAGGTTTAATTAATGTTAATTTAAGTTTAATTAATAAATAAGACTCAAATCAATAGCAAATAGCTATATATAATGCATTATATATATAACTTATATCTATAGTTAATAATTAACTTAATAATGTAAGTACTTAAAAAAATATAGATCAAATGAGAAAAAATGTAATTTCATGGCATAAACATGTTATTTAGAATATTTACTATTATATATAAAAATTTGAAAAAGAAATAAATTAAAATAAGCCATTAAATCGATTATTTGCATTTATGCCCTTATCTTTCTTATCAGTCGAGTCCTTTTCCCTTCAATCGAGTCCTTTTCCCTTCACTACTTACACATAGGTCCCTGTGCACAGCTTCCTTCCTTCTTCATCTTCATGGACGGCCCACAACCTCTGGTTTCTATACCACCCTGATCACTAGCTATCCAGCATTGCACAACCACTGTAGTGTTGATGGGCTAAATCGATGTTTTAAAAATTACTTTGTTGTAGTAAAGTCGAAATAGCAGGAAAACAAATATAATTTAGAACTCGAATATCTAAAGAAGAGTCCGAGGTTGAACATTAGGAGCAAATTGGAATTCATGCACTAATCTTAATTATATATAAATGAGCATAGAAAATTAAGCACAATAACAGATATGCAATGAGTTAAATTGTTGAATTGATATTCAAATATAATCCAATGTATCTCAGAGAATGTAGAGACAAAAAGGATAGAGGAAACCTTAAAAGTGGTGATTTAGATAACCATTTAGATCCCTCTAAGTAAGCATGCATCTCATATTCAATTTATTAAAATAACCAAACAATACCTTCAATCAGATAATCAATATTAACTTAGGTACTTAAATAATTCAACAATGCCAGCATCAACCTCAATCAGATGTCTTAATAGAACACAAGGCTCTTCAGAGAGGCTCTCCTCTTTCTCAAGCATAACCCTTCTTCAGTCAGCCTTTCCTCTTCCTTCTTTTCTTCAACTCAAGGCCTTCCTCCTTTCTTCTTCTTCTTTAAGCATGGCCTCTCTTCTTCTTTAGCTTCTTTCCTTCAGCGACTAAGTGGCACACAGGGCCAAGTCTCAAAGAGCAAAACCCTCCCCCGCTCTCTCACAAATTCCCTCCTCTTTCTTCTCTTCTCTCTCACATAATCGGTTGCATTATCGGGTTAACGGATCCAGGTACATGGACTAGAGCTACCGACAGTAAAAGGTAGCCGAGGAGTGCATATCAATGAAGAGGGGACCTCACCCTCGTGGTCTTGAGGCAATAAGCCAAAGGCAAGAATTTGGTTTATTCAGCATCAACGGCTCTTAATCCCATGATGTGGGACTAACTTCCTTAGCCCCTTTGTGCGTAGCTTCAGAAGAAGCTCCTTCCAATTGTAGCAGCTACTGAGGTTGATGCCTTCAATCAAGGACCTTGGAATGGTCCTAGAACGTATCCGCGTGACCTAGGAGTTCAACCAAGTCCTTCACATGCCGTAGGAGCTTGAATGTGGTTGGAGATGGAGGCGACGATGGGCGGCAGCAATGAGGACCTACAAGTATGAAAATGAGCTCGAAATCCCCAATTAGAAAGCTCCTTAGCTTTGCTATAGCACTGACAAGGTGACGGTGGTGTTGGTGTTCTATGAGAGGGTGTGAGGTGGTCTACAGAGGTCGGAGGAGGTCGTGCGAAGGTGGGTCGGTATGGGGGTCGCGAGAGTGGGTGGAAGATGGAATTAGGAGAGGGCTTTTGTTGGCGGAGGGACGGCAAAGTTTTTGGAGTAGGTGGCGAGGTTTTTGGAGGTGTGTGGTGTGCGATGGACATCGTCGGAGGTATGGCCGGAGATGGGAACGAAGGTGGATGGCGGTGGCGTCGAGGGCTGAAACGAAGAATAAAGGTGAGGGAATTGATCTACGATACTAGAGGGACCTAATTAACCTATTCTAATTGGATGAAATGTGAGGAATGGCGTCGGCTTTGGTTGGCCAGCACCGGAGAAGGAACATGCTCCATTGAAGGAGACGACAGCAAGGAAAGAGGAAGACGGCCCTCACTGTGGCTGGCAAGGCGCAGAGTAAGGTGATGAAGAAGATGGATAGGCCAATTTGGTCATTGGTCATCCCTAGGAAGATGGAGAAAGAGGTCATCGGAGCTTAGGTTGGTGGTGGCCGGTGATAGGGAAGGATGAGGGTTTTCAAGGCCAAACCTTGCTAAGGAGGTGAGGAATGCCATGGCTGTGCTTTTATAGGCATTTGGATGAGTCTCCAAGCTTGGAAACAAGCTTGAAGAGCTCATATTTCAGAGTTTTAGGTTTAGGATTTTCAAGAGTTCACATGAGCTCTTAGGCGATTTAGGCATGTCGTGAAGAAGCTCAGATGGAAGGGGACCTCATCAAGAGTCCTTCCATTTTTGGGAGAGATTCGTCGCAGATTCAGGGAGAAAACCTGATTGAAATCTTCCATCTATGGAAGGAAGATTCCAATGGTGGTAGAGACCTTTTCATGAAGAATACGAAGAAGTTGTGGGGCTTTTTGTAAGAATTTCAAAAGTTGAGGGGCTTTTTGTTAGAGAAAGAGTCAGAATAGGATTAAATTGCAAACTAGGTCAAGATGATCTCAGATTGGGCCCAAATTTTGGTACAAACCTAATTTGGATGCAAGGAATCTAAAGGTGAAGTTGGATTTTGGCTTTTACCAAGTTTATTTGGGTAATTTATGCAAAAACCTAAATTAGGATAACTTCCTGTCTGAGATTTTATTTTAGGTCAAAATGGGTTCCAATGGTCAAATCAAAGGTACCAAACCTTATAGAATATTTTTATATGATTTTTAGAAGGTTTAGGTGAATTTTATCCTAACTAGAACCTCTATTAATTAAACAGGTCTGAAATTAGGGTTTCTGATGTCTTTTAATTCTTGGAATAAGTAAAAACATATTTCTGATTGTATGAACCCAATTATTAGACATTAATGACCATTTGACTTTTAATTAACCCTTAAAAAACCCCATGATTGATCTGCATTTAGGATATTCTATTAAAACAGCATATTTACCCCTAATTTAATGTATTTCTCTCAGAATGAATATGCAATGAATTACTGCACTTCGGCGGTTATGTAGGAATATTTGTCTTTTGATCTGGACTAAGTAAATCTAGTTATGGCTGATGATGATGTTATCATCATACCCTCATGTCTAACTTTTGCCAATCCCTTAGCAAAATCTTATGTAAAGAACTAGAGTTCTAGACCATGCATTGATGTTCAAAGTCCTAATTTATTCTTCTCTTTAGAAATTAGGTCAGAATGCTAATAGTAGGCCTAGAGGTACTCAAGTACCAATCAAGATCCAAACCTAACCAACTGTAGCCTCAATCTGCCACGAAGGTTTCTAAAGCCTACAAAAACTATCCAAAGGTTTCACAGCCGTCCGATCTCGCGATCAGACAGCTGTGGATGGATGAACGTGCAGCGGGCGTTGAGAGTGGGCAGCTGAGGAGGCGCGCGTAGGGAGCACCCACTACGCCCACGTTGGGGCTTTAGCGACGGTTTTATCCGTCACTAAAGACCCCTTATTTAATGTTTTAAAGATGTAATGACTAATTTGCCCCCACTCCTTGCAACTGTAAAAAGAGACCCCCTCCACACGAAATTCTCATCCCTTCCTTCTCTTCTCTACCTCTCCAAAGCTCAAGAGAAGCTTGTCCCACACCCGGGATGCTCCTCTCGAGATTAAGTCCAAATTTTCATCCCCCTTCGGAAGTGGATCTCGCGACAACAACGGCATGCTACTCTGTTCCCGTTCTTCTACTTCATCCTCCTTCGTCCTGCTCCATCCTCCTTCGTCCAGGCGTCATCCCGTCCGGCTCGTCCTCCAACTGATCATCGAGGAGGACAACTTCTCTCTCCCATTCTTCTTTATAGCTTTTCTAGTGTAGAATTTTCCTGCTTTATAGTGTACCTGATTTCCCGCTTTCTAGTGTAACTTTTATTTGGTTTAATTGTATAAACATTTTGAAATATTGAATGCATGTTCTCTTTCTCTCTCTCTCTTCCTTTTAGTCCGATAGCTTCATTGTAATTATATCACCTCGCTTTTCAAAAATTCTAAAAAAATATAATTGCGAATATAGGTCGACGTAGCCTCCTTGTGTTCAACCCGAAATCCAAATTTCGGTATAAATTTTATTTGTTGGACACGAATTCTTCGCTTTCAAGCTACAACGACAAGGTTTTAAAACCAAACACGTTAGTGTAGTAATTCGAGCGTTCCGCACCAACCAAGAAGGATTCGGGGAAGGATTTGCACGAGAAAGAAAGCGTATAAAAGGACATAAGGACCCCACCCTTAGAAAACAACTCTCTCTCAACTCTCTCATTCTCCTCTTCTTTCTTCTACCACTCTTCTTCTTCCGGTCTTCTCTGCCTCCATCTGAAGAATCCGTTGGGCCACCCTGTCAGATCGCTGCTGTTTCTCTCAACCTCTCCAAAAGGCCACCACGATATGCCCGTGGTGCCCTTGTTCTATACCATAAGCAGTTTACATTGATGTTATCATTTAGTTTAGTTTCATGTATGAAATTCATGTTCAAATGCTCTATGTGATATATATATCGTGATTCATTGTGTCTATTACTTAGAATAAGTGCATGAAATCAAAAGTGCTTTCTGCCTCCCTGTAATTGACCGAGACTCCCAGTTTCATTAATTTTATTTGTCGAGAACGTATTTCGCACTATACTACGACGTGTTTATCTTTTACGCGATCTACGCCCTGAACAAATTGGCGCCATTGCCAGGGAGGCAAGGAGACATTTTGATTTCATCTCTAACATACTATTTTTGTGTGCAGATTAAACCAGAGAAGCGGCGAATGAATTGAAGTGGGCACTGTGGAAATCAAGTGCACATAATCCTATTTAGAAATTCGGCTAGAAAGTGTCATCTTTAAAATTCAATTGTTGTGCTTCTAATGCTACAAAAATCCTGAAGTTTGAGCTGGACCTAGATTTTCAAATTATCTTTCCAATGCCACCATTTCCAAAAAGAAATTCCTTCTGTGGAAATTTAAAAATTTGTTGAGTACATATGTGTCAGATTGCCTAAAAACAAAACTTTTATGAAATTTGAAAATCAATTCTAACCAACATACAAATCTGATTTACTCACAACCAATCAGGTTTGAAAGATAATCAAATTAGCTTTCATTATCATATTTTTACAAAATTTTTGGAGCATATTTGATACTATTTCTAACAGAGAAACCAACATGGGTCTAAATCCTAGATTTGACCCCTTTCTAGTTAAAAATTCATAACTACTTGTTAGGAATATTAAAAATTCTGAAAAAATACTCTCTGAAAAACTTATTGAAAAAGGAATCTTCTTACTATGTTTCAAATCATTCAGATTCCATCTTTACCTAAGAGTTTATATTTGATTTGTGGTCATTAATTTGAAACAACTTAGAAGCGCATGAGCCAATAGGACCACATTGGACTAACTTGCACCCTAACGAGTCCAAAAGTTAGTCGATGAGGCGAGTCACCATGTGGACCACCCACCATAAGGACTACATTAAAAAGATAGGTTAAAATTCACAAAGAATACACCAAATAACCTGCACTTGGCTTGAAACTACTGAGGAGTTTCAACTTCTCTTGAAAAACTTGGTGTCTAAAGTTGCGGAGTAGTGTCAAACGACCCCGGCTGCAAAGTAACGGAACCGGAGGCGAAAGCTAAAGGAAGAACCTTCCTCGTAGTCCCCTCGTAACCAACCTGGTCGGGTTAGCTTGAGTCAAGAATTCCTTACAGTCGGTCTCTCGCCGAATTTTCTTCAACTTGAACTTGAACGAAAAATCTTGTCAATTGATTTTAAGGACCAATTTGATTACAAGGCCCTTGCCTTGTTCTGCCACTAGTCCCTTGTAACTAGTGTAAGGTCACTAGGACCCTTCTGGTGTCCTTTGACCATCTTAATCATGGACCCATACTCCTCGTCTTATCATTATCAGGGTTCGCCTGCCCCAACCTCTTATGGGTAGGAGATTCCTCATTATTCCGATATGCAAGCTCCTTAGGCATGGGACATACCCACCTCAACCTCTTGGACATCCACACAGATCTCGCAGCACTTAGAGACAGTCTCCATGCGGGATCGAGATCTCATCATAATGACTAATTATCTTGATCAGTCCCACCAAAGGCAAGCACCTACATCTCGCAAGAACCCTTAAATCACCGAATTGATTCACATAGTCCAGGAAGAAAAGGAGGTCTGAAAAAAGGAATATGAAGACTTAAAAAAAGCAATTCTGGATGAAAGACAAAGAACCCAAGACATCAACTCTTGGGGCCCTGAATTCAGAGAGAATGTACCGCAAGTGGATGGTGAACCACTCAAGGTTAAGGAATCAACCGCAACCTATAACTACATTGAACCCACCCACTACCCTTCTGATTCCCCAAACCAAATCTATTATAACCCTCCATCTTCCCCGAGACTCGCATCTGAGGCCATGTCCACACAAATCACCACTAGGGAGCCACTAATAGACTCGCAACTACTTCTTAGACTGCAACAAACAATAGCAAAGTACAAGGACACAGTTGTGAGATATCTACATCAAATCCAGATCACTACTGATCCATGGCAGAGGCAGAGTTTGATTACAATCGAAGAATCTCTGATGGAAGCCCTTAAAGAACTAGAATATGTGGCTAGGATGAATCAACAAACTCGCACACTTCAAGATATAATCCTTTTGAAGTACCAAGTTCAAACTAGCCTAGAATATTTTAGGGAACTTATGACGACTTTTAAGGATTCTTCAACTCACATGCCCGAAGTAGATGATGTAGGTGATTTTCAAGTGAGAGATGAGATATCGAATGGAATTAAGGGAAATGTTCTTGCCATATCTGAAAAGAAATTAGTTGAGAGCCCTAGCCTAGAAAATAGTGAGAAAAGTCCCATGATCGATTTTCAATCTAAAAATCCTAAATCTTGGGAGATAGAGATAGAGGATCATGACACCCAAGACTTGGTACATTCTGAGTCTTGGGTATATACACTTAATGAGGCCCATGATTTGAATTATAAGAGATCTGGAGTGGAATTGCCTAAACCCCTCATGACAAGGTTAGATGATAAATATATTGAAATCCATGAGGGTAATTTTGAGTTACCAGAGAATCCAATCGAAGCTGACAGAATATACTAAAAACACCATTTCCAATTGTCAAGATAATCTAAAAAACCTGGAGGAATTTTTAGATTTGGAGTCAGACGAATTTATCACAGATTCTTTCGCATCTTCGCTTTTAGATATCGAGGATTTCACTAAAACCACAGAGCAGAAAATGAAAGAATTCGAGGCTTTACTGTATTATGATGCTTCACACCTTGGGGAAAATTATTTGCCACCCAGTACATTTGAGGATTCACACCACGAGCAGAATTTGGGCGATCCATATGAGATTCCTGATCAACCCAAGGATGAGAATGATTTAGGTGAAAATACAGCTGTTAGGATGGAACACAAAATCATATTCGACACACCTACTTTGCAACCACCAACACCTAGATCCAATCATGAAATGGTTCTTTACACCATTTCTGATTACACCACATGGGTCCCTCCATTCCTGTTTCACCACTTTCAGGACCCGTATGACTAGTGTCCCACTTCGAATCCCTCATGGCTGCTACTTGCTCCCTATAACTCTGGCACCCAGATTTATTTCTCTTGTAGCACCTGGCTACAACCTGTTCCAGGCCTTGTGATTCTATTCTGCCGACCTTGTGGCCTTGGTATTCACGAGCAACTACTTTACATTCTTGGCTTGTTGATGACAATGGAACACATCTTCCTATTTATCTTTAGTCTCTCTCCTGCAGTCATTGATCTATCTGATGAGTTTCTCCCAGCTGGAGGCATTAAACTCAGCATCGTAGTTAGGCATAGCATTTAGACTTCTCATTTAGGCATCACAATTGACTTATACATATATGTGTAGCATATTTCGTTCTCACATATTGTTTTGCATATTGTGTATAGCATTGCAGTGATGGCAAGAACTGAACGACAACTCAAAAGCAGTTTCAGGTGATTTCTATCCACATACACCCTGCCTTATTTCTTTTATTCATGCATGAGGACATGCAAACACTTAGGCATGGAGGGGTAGTTCATAAAACTGAAAATTTTCTGCCAACGATTGGGCGATTAGATCATTTTATCAAGAGGTTTTACTAGAGATTTATTCTTGAATAGATTCCTAAACATAGAATCCAGTATAATTTCATACTTGCATGTAAATTTTGCAATGGATCCTCTACAAAAATTGATAGACATCTCTAGTTTGTCGAGAAGAAGCATCGCTTCTTCTCCTGAACCCTTGGACAGCAATCAGGGAGTCAGGTGAACTATCTTCTAGTAGCTCCAGCAAAATATATGTGAGGTGAGAGTAGAGAGTTTACTAATGCTCTAAGGCTAGTATAAGGAATCTTTAATAATTGAATAATGACACTTGGAGTTGGGCATAGTTTTCGCTCTTAGTTCTTGCATACTAAATCTGTGAGAAATTCCATACAAGAGCCACCAAATAAGGCAAAAACATATAGAGCGGGTTCTGATAAAACTAGGACTAAGATGGAGGGTCACGACCATCCTCTATGGAAACCTTGGCTGAAGGAGGGTACTGATGTCAAGGTTAAAAATATGTCATCCTACCCGTTCCCTACCTGGTGCCGAGAATAGGCACTTCACCAAATAAGCCACCCGAGATCCTCTTGGTCATCCCAAAAATCCCCAAGAATGCCTCACGTATAAAAGTACATATGTCATGTTATGTTGTGTTGATAAATACAGTAGTATGTCGTGTTGTGGCATTGTGCCTATAGAATTGCATAAAAAAGAGTTGTTTGCTTGAAAAAAAAAAAGGAAAAAGAAGAAGAAAAAAAAAAAAAACATAAATAATAAAAGAAAAAATATTGTGAAACAGTTACGTAATGTGAGTCAAGTTAAATGTTTTGAGGCAAAAACACCTACCACCCTCACGAACCACCAAATACAGCCTTAACCTACTTCTGTATTTCTGACCGCTTAAATATGGGTTGAGGGCTTCCGACTTAGTCGTAGGGTTATCAGAACCTAATTAAAGTGTCATGCCGTGTGAGACCACCAAATACATTTGCAAATCTGCTGAGATGTGAGCTCAGGAATAAAAAGAAACAAGAGGGAAGAGTATAAAAGATTAAAGAGAGCACAGTGTTTCCAGCCCCTCTAAGTTGATTTATTCAATAATCTGGAAATCTAAATTCTGAAATACTAGTCTCTAAGAAGCACCAGAAGAGAGTGAGCCACCAAATACAATCTAGTTAACTCAGAAATCTCCTACCCAAACCAAACACCAGGGCCAAAATCAGAAAATATTTTATAACCCTAAGAGAAGAGGTTCGCCTATCCTGACAGAATTTTACTAGGGGTCAAGTACAAGCTTTAAATGTATATCAAGTCTTTGCTTAGATCCGTTGCAAAAGCTACAATATTATATATTCATAGTTATCTGGATTCTGAATTTTTGGATGCAATAAAAAGAAATAAATCTTTAGTTTAACTCTTGGTAAAATGTACTTAGTCTTGAACATGCTAGGGACTAGTAAGATTTAGACATGGGGGTATGATTGTAGAGCAATCATAGGTCCTAACTCGTCTGAATTAAGCTAGAACTTAGCTTAACATAAACATTCTGCATACATATGCATCGTATTCTGCATCGTAGTTGATAGATGCGTTTTATGTATTAAACTATGTTATTTGAGTTATTAATGATGGCAGGTAATCCAGGGCTGCAAATGACCGATCCAACCTTTTGATTTGTTCGGAATAACGACGGGAGTCTAACGCATCCAATATCACATCAATCAGACTTCCTAGCACCCCAGGGAGTCTGCAGAAGAGCAAGAGCCAAGGGGTGAATTGAAGAAGATCCGAACCTCAGATGACAAATCCAACTACATGGATGAATCTGGATCGACGTTTGCAGTCCAACGGTGAAGAAATCAACCTAATCAGAGGTTTACATCACCAAATATAAATAGAAGAACGGACAGCCACGATGGCGCCACATGGCACCAGCGCAGCCACCCCTCGCAGCGCCCCCAACCCCTAAAGGCACCTCGCCTCGCAACATGGGTCATTGGATCTTCATCCAAAGGCCACGAACTCGCCACATTGCCACCTGATTGCATCGCAAAATACGCCTGCAATAATGCCTTCTTATGCTATTTCCTAGCATTAACTATGCACATTAGGATTCCGTAGTTGCATTTGTAAAAATACATGCATTCATGCATTTAATTGAGAATAGAGGAGAATGAAATACATGGCTTCATAATTCGCATTTTCCTCAAGTGCCTCTTTGCAAAAATCCACATCTTTTATTTTTCCCACTTGATTTTTGTTAAGCTTCCCGTGGCTGCTGCATTTTCTCCTTGCGCCATTCCCTCCCTCTCCCTACCAAAGCCCGTCCCTGCTGCAGCCTCTCCCTACAGCAGCCATGCTGCATGGCCTTGCCTTCTCCCCTTATAAAATAGCCACGTCTTCTTCTTCAGCTGGTCGGGGCTGCAGCAAGAGAAAAAGCCCACCTTCAGCTCATCACCACCACCATCCTCTCCTCCTTTCCCCTCCATGCGCCGGCCCTCCTCCGAGTAGATACCCGGCGAGCAAGAGCTCTCACTGTGGTGCACACCACCACAGTGAGACCACCACCGCCCAGCTCTTCAAACAGCCGGTGGGCGTGGTGGCTCTCTTTTTCGTTTTTCCGTTCCCGCACCTTCCCGCCATTGCTACCGCTTCAAGGTCTGAAGCTTGAAGCAGCAGCAGCTAAGCGACGGCAACAGCAGCAGCAGCGGCCCCCGCAACTTCCGCGAGCGTCTGCAAGTGCCCCAGCCACTCTGTGCGTGCCTGCAGACCATCCCCGCTTCCGTTCGTCCGCTCTGTCGCCCGCAACCGGCCGCTACGCGCCTCTGCAGCAACTGGCCAAGAGTCTCCCCACCTCCCTGCCAGCCTCTACAAGCGTCCGCGCGTGCCTGCAAACACCCCGCCTCCCTCTCCAAGCGCACTGTCGCGAGCCCTTCGGGCCCATAGCCGGCAGACGCAAGCCTTCTCCTCTGCCCGAAGACGCGCCCGCACGCGTAGAAGCTCCAGATGACAAGCCCGCAGTGCAGATGACTTAACTCGCCTCCTGCAGTGTGGCTGCCTCCGCTCTCCTGCCCTATCGCTCCCGCTCTCTCTCTCTCTCTCTCACTCTCTTTCACAACACTCTCACAACACTCTACACCGACGCACACACACCTTCACCAACACTTACACACACGCACACACACATAAACACTTTTATAAACTTATATATATATATATATATATATATATATACATACGTATACTTATATATATAGTGATATACATATACATATACATATATTGATAGACATATATATATATATATATACACATACATAGATATATATACTTATATTTATACAGATAGTAGTACCTATATACTTATGTATTAGTATATATACCTACTTATATATATATATATATATACCTACATATATACATACATATATATATATATACTTACATCTATATATATAGTAGTATTAGTATACTTATACATATATATATACTTATATATATATCTAGATACATATACCTATATACCTATATATATATATCCATATAGTATTATATACATATATATATATACATATATATATCTATAACTATATATACATACATATATATATACATATATACTTGGCTACATATATCTATATATCATATATTATTATACACTTATACATACACATATATATATACCTCTATATAGTTATATATACATACACACATATATATATATACATATACTTACATATATACATATATATATACCTATATATTTATAACCACAGATATATATATATACATATACTTACATATATACATATATATATACCTATATATTTATAACCACATATATATATATATACATATACTTACATATATACATATATATATACCTATATATTTATAACCACATATATATATATATATATATATATATATATATACATTTAGATATATTTACATATATATATATTTTCACATCATTTACCACACACTGTATCGCTGGAATATCTACACCAGTTGCTGATATTCCCCGATACACGCGTACAAAAAGCGTGGTTACATACATCATCCACCATCCATCCCACATTCCACGCAGCACCTAGTCGTGTCAGTTGTGTCTCTCTAGACGACGACCGACTCGACACCGTGCTACACTCCATCTCCGCCTCCACCCTCACCCCTTTATATACATAATATATACAAATACATATATATACTGTATTTACTTTATTTCTGTTTCGCCTTTCTGTTAGTAAAACGATAAAAAAATATATAAAAGAGAAAAGATAATCTTTGACTTGCAGGTACCCCGTCTTGCGAATAGCAAGACCCATTTTTTTTATTCTGTTTTGGCTCGAAGCCAAGAACCCAATTTTGAGGGTGTGCCTCAAGGACTAAGATTACCAAAAAAAAATCTAAATAAGAAAAACACCAAAAACACAATAAACGAACGGAAGAGACCCGTTGTAGGAAAAGCGTAGAAACTCGACTTGTACCCCACTTCCCTGAGTTCGACCCTAGGCCTAAAAGTGACAAGATAAAATCAAGTAGGCCAAGTTAAAAATTTTTGTAAAGAGATGGTTAGGTCCGAATTAGGTTAACCACTATACACATTTCAACGATAAAATCATCATATTAACAACCTATCCGGTCCGACCATACATCTTTTTTGGCGTCGTTGCCAAGGAAGTGCGCCTTCAAGTAAGTTTTTATTCAATTCCTTTCAATTTTTCTCTTCTCTCTGCACGGGTATTTCTGTTTTCTGGTGTGCAGGTGAACCTGGTTGCAAGGAGAAGACAGGCAAACGGGTGAACCTGGTATGCAGTCCAAGGAAGATCAATGACCAAGAGACTAGGTGACATGATTCAGAGCTTGAAATGACAAATCCAACCACGCGGATGGATTCGGGTCGACGATTGCAGCCCAACAGTGCAAACATCAACTCAATCCGACCTCTCTAGCAGCCCCTACAACGAAAAGAAGATGGATGGCCCAGATTGCGCACGTGGTGTAACCCAGGTCGCCCATGCACTCATACGCGCCATCGCATGAGCATAACAGCATGGGCTAGCACGCACGTACGGAGGCACCCACATGTAGCAATGCAGCGGGCGTGCATGGGCGTGCATGCGGTGGCGCAACACTGGTGCGTAGATTGCGCAGCAGCGCAGCAGTGGGTGGGCCCGTGGGCTATCTTCAGGGACGTTTGCGGCGGATCTTCAACGACATTTATGACCGTCACTAAATACCCTGCATATGAATTTGATTCTTTCCTCCACTATAAAAGGACCCCTACCCCTCCCATTTTTCTTCATCTCTTCCTTTCTTCCTTTCACCAGCTCCAAGGCTCTAGAGAGCTTCTCCCAAGCCCGGGATGCTCCTCTAGAGTAGAAAACAAATATTTGTTCCTGCCTCTCATCCTCCTTCATGGCACATCACGTGGTCGTCTTCTCACCTCCCTTCAGGAAGAAGATCCCCGTCGCGATGCTATTCTAACCCGCCCTCCGTCCTCCAGCTCCATCCTCGTTTGTTTCGCTCTTGATCACCTTCCTCCAGGCGACATCAGATCGAGTTATCCTCCAAGCGACCGTCGAGGGATATTTCTCTCGCCTTTCTCTATCTTTATTACTTTCATAGTATTGTTTTCCAGCTTTCCTAGTTGTAATAAGCATTTCATTATAAAAATATATGATTGTTTCTCTCCCTGTGTCTCTTTTTATTTTACAAGTAGATTAGCTAGATTTTATCAATCTGATCTCTCGTCCTATTAAAAATAACAAAAAAATTAGAAAAGACAAAAATGACAAAAACAAATAAAAAGTGAAACGCGTATCTTTCAAAACCAAACATTTGCCTCCCCATGTTCGACCCGGGACTCACTTTTCGAGTTTCGATTATAAATTTTATCTAATCGATGGATTTTCTCATGAATCAAACTACAACGATGGGTTTTCCAAACCTAAACCTTTTCGCATGCGAATCCACCGCAATCATTTTGGTGCCGTTGTCAGGGAGGCAACGCTCATTGGTTTTTTTTACATTTTCCCGCATTACTTAAATATTTTTCTAACCTATCTTTCTTCTTTGATTTATTATCTTGCAGGAACCCGTTCGAGGAGCTAAAGGTAATAGCTTGGAGGAAAGTGCGGGTACAGACAATTGTATGTTTTCCCCCACCACCCCCACCCTAGATTTCATTTCACCACACTAATAACTCAAACCCAAATCAACTTAGGTGCTTTTTATAAACCCCAGGATAAATTTGGTTGTTTGTTTGCCACCTCCACCCATCTCATCCTCGTATATATATATATAAACACTTTTCCCTTGTCGGATTTACAGAAAGTGACACATTAAATACCCACAACTTTCGACTTAAGGCGCACCATTCCACTTTGATTCTACCACTTAACTAGGATATGTCCTATGGACCTAGTACACTTCAACTCAATACACATAAGTGAGTAGAAATCTGAATAGGTTAAACATTTGTGTGCCTTAACTAAGTGGTGCAATAGGCCAATTGATTGAGTTATTTAGGCCGCACCACTGAAGATAAAAGTCATTTATCTGTAGCTTGCCACTGAGGGTTAATCATTAGGGCTGAACCAGGCACTCCACATTATTTTTTTATTTTTATAGGAATATATTATTACCAGTGCTTTCAAAACTTGGAGTGTTCTCTTGAACTTGATTGAATACACCTAAGATTAAACCCTAAAAGACGCATCATCAAATAACCTTGCTTGCAAACCCTGGTTGTGCACGCAGATACATTTGAATTGATCATTATGGGCACAACCCATCTAAAGTGTTCATCACATTCCAAAAGCACAATCATCCCAAGACTAATTAAAACTAAGTAGACGTTGGCCTTAAAGATTGATTTACTCTTCGAGGCTAAGATTGAGATTTTTTTCAATTAATCTGCTTCTGCTGGTCTATCTGATGTCTAACTAGGGGATAGCATTAAATGACCACGGCTGGGGAGTACACTAGGAACCAGAGGTGCAAGTCAAAGGAAGAACCTTCTCCCCAGTCCCTCGTTCTAACTGGTTGGATTGAATGGATAAAAGTAGACCTAATCGGTTATAATCTCAAGACGGGTCCTGGGTGTCTGTAGGTCTTTAAGCTAACCCACCTAAGGACAGGGTTGGTTACTTGTATTGCAGGGCTCCTTTCTCTCTTCTGATTTCCCTCTTATTCTACCATGTATCCTTCTACATCTTACACACATTTCCCATCCTACCCTCCTACCAACACTTATCCCCAAGATGATTACTATCTCGACTTGACTTATGACTACCCATCTCCTAGCCAGGACAACTTTGATTAGGGATATGAATCCGGACCTCAATGTCCAGGGCCTAACCCTAGACAACAAGACTATGATTACTATCCCTCCCAGAGCTATAATGATTATAGATCACAACCCTTTGATGATCAACCTAACTCAATTTACAATCAAGAAGGATATGTTGACTAGAACACCTACCCTCCCAGTATTCCACTGAATGTAGGTCACCACCATTCTTTGAATAACTCGAGACGACCTACTATCAGGGAGGATCCCGAGAACCTCAATATCTTGACTACTCTAGAATGAACCCAAACCCACCCAATCCTGAACTGAGCCGTTCAGTTCAGGTGAACCAGGCCCAAGAAAGGGCGTTGGCTAACTTGAAGAACACTATCCAATCTTTAGAGGCTCAGCCAACACCATGCACTGAAGAATTGGAGCCTATGATAAAAATGATTGATGAGCTGAATAGCTCTTTATTGGATTTGCTCCAACATGTTAGGGATAGGGTCCTTGGTGAGTTTCTACTTGGGAAATTATCGAGATTGAGGATGAAATTCGTGGTTGCCCTAATTAAATCTTAGGATGATTCTCAAGATGAACCCCCTTTAGAAGAGCCAATGTCTGAACTTGCTTGTGCGCCTGTCGGGGGGGATACATTTTTTGAGACCAGGGATGACCAAGTTGGTCTAGAACAACCAATTCAGGATGAACCAATTGTTTCACCCGAGATCCCCGAGCCAGGGAACGACAAAAAATATGTTTCCATGGACCATGAAATGACATATGATTTTGAGACATATATAAATGAGGATCAAGAATTCTTTAACTCTGAGGGTGAAGAATCATTAGGTGAAGTCTCACTTAAGCTTAAGGAAGAGGATTTTAGTGAGACGAACGGGCTTGATGAGCATGACGAACCTTTTGATAGCCCGATTATTAAAGATTATGATCATGTTGGGGCTAACTTGGACGATCCGAATCTTGATGATTCAATCAGTAACCCAACTACTCAACCATACCCTGAAGAGTTGAATTATGATATTTTTGAGATCACCAGACCCAAGTCAATCCTAATTCAGCCACAATTGTTGGACTTGGGTGTTTTCGATGGGGTGTACAATGATCTGGAGGTCCAAGAAACCTTGATCTTGGAGGATAGGAAGTTGGAAATAAAAATTTGGGAAGCTATTTCTGAGGGAACTATATTTTGAATCTAAGGGTACCTATTGACCTGAAACCATTTACTTTCTACCAAGACCCTAATTTTATCTTTCATATGAAACCTAAGCTCGAAATAATTGACAATTTTTCTGAGTTGAATGTTAAGTGAACATCTAAACCTAATGAACGAAATCTACCTTTTGTCCGACACTTTAGTCTTGGATTACATAATAATCTTTGATTCTGGGTGATTTTCATCCAGAACCTGAGAACTACTCGACCCTAGGGCATGGGTCTGCATAACAACTTGGTCCACATCTGTGGACATCTTCTGCTGGTGAGTCTAAAGATTAATCTTTTGATTTTGATTCTGACCCGCACTTGTGAATTCTCCATTTCTTCCATGTATATATTTTATGAATAGCTAAAGACATTAAACTTAGCACGTGTGTATACTCTATTTTCTCTATGGAGCTGACTGGATTTTCACTAAATTCAGGTGATATTTTATTTACTCCACCATTTTCATGTCCTTATTTTTACAATGAGGATATTACATCATTTAGGCATGGAGGGGTGGATAATTAGTTCCTGAAATCATTTTGTTAACTCCGTAGAATTTCTTTCAGTTTCTTAAAAGAATGATGAAAATTCAAAAAGAAAAAAATAATAGAATTAGGAGAAGAGAACTTAGGCTTTTGGAAGTTGTTAACTTTAGGAAATGATACTTTAAGATGTAAATACTTAGACTCTTCAGGTCTTCGAGCTTAATTAACTCGGGTGTCCACTCGAATGTAAACTTAGTCTTGAGTCCTCGCCAATTCAAATGCATCTTTAATCTTGCAAATAAATTGGGATGATAAGTACATGACTTATCAACTCACCCTCTAATTTGAGGGGATTTTAAGTCTAAGCATCTACACACTACTCGCACTGACTCACTTTCCGATGATTTTTACGAAAATTAGGTAGGTAATGAACAATCTAGGGTGGTATGGCTAGCAAATTGTCGTGAGGTAACAACCCATTGGCCAGTTGTCTAGAGCTCAGCCACAAGACCATTTTCTTCATACTGCCTTTAGGTAAATCTTAGATCAGGAAAGCCACCAACTTAGGAAAAAGAAAAAAACATAGAAAAAGGATAAAATAAAAAACTAAACAAATAAATCCACACTTCACCGCACGAGTATGGCTGGCAAGTTGCTGTAGGTAGTAGCCCATTGGCCGATTGTTTAGAGCCCAGCTCACAAAAATGCACAATAGTTCCCAAAACACTTAAGGAAGAAGCGGGGAAGTAGAATAAACTGAGATATACACTAGGTTCGCCCTTGTGTTGACCCCATAAATAAAAGTAGTGAGAAAGCTATCATTCGAAAAGATAAATCCATAGGCAAGGTCACCTAGGGTCATAGAAACTCGAAGTCCATTTTAACGGCTACGTAGTGAGCCCATGTGCTCGCACGCGCCACCGCACGCGCACAGCAGCGTGGGTGCGTGTGCGTGCGGAGGCACGCATGCGCAACAGCGTGGCGGGCGCGCCTGGGCACGCTCGGAGGCAGTGGCAGCAGCGCTCGTGGTGGAGCGCGACATAGGCTCGCGGAGCATGTGCTAGCGCAGCGGTGGGTGGGCGTGTGGGCTGTCTTCAGCGACGTTTGTAACGGATCTTCAATGACGTTTATGACCGTCACTAAATGTCGTGTTTACAAATTTGATACTTTCCTCCACTATAAAAGGACCCTTACCCCTCCCATTTTTCTTCATCTCTTCCTTTCTTCCTCTCACCACCTCCAAGGCTCCAGAGAGAGCTTGTCTCAAGCCCGAGATGCTCCTCTAAAGTAGAAAACAAATATTTGTTCCCACCCCTCATCCCCCTTCATGGAGCATCCCGTGGTCATCTTCTCACCTCCCTTCGAGAAGAAGATCCTCGCTGCGACGCTATCCTACCCCACCCTCCGTCCTCCAGCTCTCTCCTTGTTCGTCCTGCTCCTCACCACCTTCCTCCAGGCGACGTCAGAGCAGGTCATCCTCCAAGCGACCGTCGAGGGGAATTTCTCTCACCTATCTCTATCTTTATTGCTTTTGTAGTATAGTTTTCTCGCTTGATTGCACAACAATCATAGGTCTTAATTCGCCTAAATTAAGGTAGAACATAACTTAACATGGGCATTCTGTACGTATCGTACGTTGCATCTTAGATAATTTATATGTTTTATACATAATAATGTGTTATTTGAGAGGTATTAATAATTGCAGGTAATCTAGGGCTGCAGATGATCGATCCAACCTTATTGATCTATTAGGAATAACGACGGGAGTCCAACACTTCCAAGAGTCCATGAATCAGACTCTCGTAGCACCATAGGGAGTCTGCAGAAGAAGCAAGAGCCAAGGGGCAAATTAAAGAATATCCAGACCTCAGATGACAAATCCAACTGCACAGATAGATCCAAATCGATGTTCGCAGTCCAACGACGCAGAAATCAACTTAATCGAAGGCCTACAACATCAGATACAAGGAGAAGAAGATGGACGGCCACGATGATGCCACGTGGCTTCATCATAGTCGCCCCTATCGCACCCCAATTTGGAAAGAACCGTGGGCCATTAGATCGTCATCCAACGGTCGCGATGCAGCCACGTCACTGCCTCCAGCTGCCTCATCACACACAGGAAAGATCTTAACTGTTGGATTCCCATCCAACGGCCGTGGGTAGTCGCATAGGAAATGAAAGGCGTGACAATCCACGCGTGTAGCACAGCGAAGAGGGCGCTTAACAGACAGTTGGTGGCGTGGGATCGAAGCGCGCCTGGTGTGAAATCTGGAGAAGCGACTATCGCAGACGCAATTGACTATCGGATCTTCATTAGGCAGCTCGGCAACAGATGCGTGGCAAACGTCGAGGCACTGGATCAAGAACGTGCATGATGATGCATGCGGAGACACACGTGCGAGTGCTTTAGGATTCAAAGGCGTGTTGGATGCATGCATTACGATCAGACGGCTGACGATCAAGCGTTGAAAAGAGGCGAATGGCGAGGGAGATGAAATGAAGGCGTGTGCGAGGAGATCTGCAGTCGTGCATTGGAGGATCGACACTCGCTAGGCTGCCATGTCGCAGCACTAGATTAATCTCAGGATAAAAGAAGGATTTGGAAGGCTTAATCAGGGTCGTTGATCTCCAGATCAACGGATCTGATTATTCTGAAGCCTTTGGATGGATTTAAAGGGCCAAATACCTTAATTGCCCTTCACTAAAGCTATAAAAAGAGACTTAAGTGCCCCCTTTGGAAGGCATTCTTTACTTTTCTTCTTCTTTCTCCTTCTACACCTTTTCTATCTTCTTCCTCCCATCTTCTCTAAATCCGTCTCTGCACCTCCATCTAAAGCATCCGATGGGCCACCACGACGGATCGTTGCTGCTATTCCCAACCTCTCCAAAAGGCCACCATGGACCACCCGTGGTGCCCTCATTCTATTACAATAAGTAGTTGTTTACATTCATGTTTTTAGTCTACTGCATATATCAAATACAATTTTTTTGTGATGTTGATATTGTGATAAATTGTTTCTATTAGTTAGTAATCAAATTGAGAACAAATGTATGAAATCAAAAGTACTTTGTACCTCCTTGTGATCGATCAGGACTCACCAAGTTCCGTTAATTTATTTGCTCGAGATGTATTTCGCACTATACTACAATGTGCTAATTTTCTACGCGATCTACACCACGAACAAATTGGCGCCATTGCCAGGGAGGCAAGACAACTTTTGATTTTATCTCTAATATAGCATTTTTGTGTGTAGGTACAATGACACAAAGTGACAAACGAGGAAAAGCGGGCACTGTGAAAATCTGGTGCACACATTCTTATTAGAAACTCGACCAAAAAGTGAGTCTCACCTTTAAAATTCAATAACCATGTTTCTAATGCTCTAAAAATCTTGAAATTTAGACTGGAACTAGATATTCAAATTATATTTCTAACACCACCTTTCCCAAAAAAAATTCCTTCTGAGAAATTTTTGAAAATTCGTGGAGTACATGCTGGTTAGATTGCTTGAAAATAGAACTTTTATGAATTTTAGAAATCAATTACGACTAGCATACAACTCAAATTTATTCAAAATTTGTAGGGTTTGAAGGATAATCAAATTTGATTTCAATATCACATTTTTACAAAATTTTGAAGCATATTTGATATTGTTTCAAACAAAAAAATCAAAATAGGGTCTAAATTCCAAATTTGACCTTAGTTAGCTAAAAATTCATAACTAATTGTTGGAAATAGAAAAAAATTTTGAAAGACTCTTTGAAAATCTTATTAAAAAAGGAATCTTCTTACGAAGTTTCAAATCATTTGGATTCCATCTTACTTTAGAATATACATTTAAATTGTAATCTTCAATTTAAAACAAACTTAGAAGTGCATGAGCCAATAGGACCACATAGAGTAACTTGGAGTTCGACAAGCCTAAAAATTAGTTGGTGAGGTAAGTCACCTTGTGAACCTCCCACCATCAACTAAATTGAAAATAAAGAGGTTAAAAATTCACAGAAACATATCAAATAACCTGCATTTGGCTTGAAACTACTAGGTAGTTCCAACCTCTCTTGCAAAACCTGGTGACTAAGCCTATGAGGTAGCGTCGAATGATCGCGGCTGCCATGTAACAGAACCGGAGGCGGAAGCTAGAGGAAGAACCTTCCTCATAATCCCCTCGTAACTAGACCGACCGGGTTAGCTTGTGAGGCGGGAATTCCTTGCAGTCAGCCTCTCGCTGAATTTCTTTTAATAACAAAAACTTAAACAAAAAATATGATCATCTGATCTAAAGGACCACTCTGATTAACAAGGCCTTAGCCTTGTTCTGCTTGACTATACAAACCTTTTGAGTTGGTGCATGTAAGGAAGGTCATTAGGACCTAAACTTGTGGGACCTTGGGAACCGAACCCAAGGCAACAAAGGCAATTTTTACCTGACATCACTTCTCAACCTTCTTCCACTTGATTAGCTGAGATGGCTAATCCCGATCCTCGAGTTCATCAGGACCCAATGGCTCGTCTGGAAGCCAGGGTCGAGGAAACAGAACAAAAGTATGAGCAGAGCATTGATAAGTCGGCTTTCATTTTCGTTGTTTTGCATAAAGAATGTTGTGTTATAGTATGCCAATGGTGGAAATCACTAATCAAAACAATAAAAATAACCACTCAATTAGGAGCAGGTCATATCCACAGGCAGGCAATGGCCTATTTAAAACTTACTACTATTGAAATGAAATGTTCACTATTTGATTCTCCCAAAACTCCTGCTAAAATCCCCTTTAGATTAAGAAATCAATGTAAGATAAAATTGGAATCATATTTATGAGAAAGATGAAGGATATGATTATAAATTTTACATAATAAAATATTCATAAAACAAAAATCCCCTCATGCAAATCTATTACTACCAGACATTTGCTCACTAATATAGTATAACATTTAACTTAGGTGAGACTAATAAGATGGAGGAAGAGATAAAAAAAGATTGCAGGAGAAATAGAGAAGAGTAGAGGGGCAGGCCAGCAAATGCCACAATATATCTTCCAATATTTAACTAAAAAAATGAAGTTCTCAATGGCATGTAAATGTAATAACTAATTGAATGGTTCCTATAGCAAAACAGGGGAGAGCCTTTCCCTTAGGCATGTGCACGAAGCAAGGGATGGTCGGAGGGGAGGAACTCGCCAGAGGTCAAGTGGAGCGAGGGCTTTACGGCAGTGGTGGCAGCGAGTCGCGAGGTGGCCTGGTCCGGTCGGACGGAGGAGAGAAGCGACGGCGATGGCTGTCGCTGCTGCCTTTGTGCGTGGAGGTGCGGCGCTGTTGAACAGCACGCACGAACGTGTGGAGGCATCACGTGTGAGGGAAGCTGGCGAAGGACGCATGCAGGGAGTTGTGGCTGCATGCGGGAACGGGTGGCATTGCAGCTGCGCGCGCACGGTGCCATGGTGGTTGCTCTCACTACCCATAGATGGCGGTGATGGCGGTACGCTGCTGCTGTTGAAGTTGAAGGAGAAGCATGCATGTAGAGGAGCAGAGGATGCACTAGGGATGCAGCAAGGAGGCACGAGAAGGAGGTTGCACGCTACTGCACACGCAGACGCACTGCTGGCCGTGAGTGGAAGGGAAGATGAGGGCATGCTGCTGGTTGTGGCGAGGCTGAAGGTGCAACTGGAGGACGCGCGCTATTGCATCTGCGGGTGGAGTTGCTGCTAAGAGGACGAGGGTGATGCTGGTGCTGCGCATGATGCGCAGGAGATGCGCTCGAGCAATAGAGGCGCGATGGCGTGGACAAAGGCAGGGACTTTGGACGTCCAAGAAAGTTCTCGGACGTCGAGTGGGAAGGTGCACATCGCGGTCATCGGGGGAGGTGATCTGGCAATTATAATATGGAGATTTGCGATGGCGGTGCGGGCTGTCACCCCGCACGCCCACGGTGATGAAGCTCCTCCACGGTTGAGGCCGGTGGTAGTAGAGCGGATGAGAACAAGTTCTCCGCACGGTGAGTAGTACGGATGGAGGCCTTCAGTGAATGGCAACCTTTCCTCCTCGTTTGTAGCTGTGGCTACAAGGATTTGAAATCCAAACAGGCGGGAGGAGATCCACTCTTTCCATCGAGTGAATGCCGACAGCTGTGAAGATTGAATGGATGCAGGAGGAGGAAGTGGAGTGGTTACCTACGGAAGGAGAAAATTAATAAAATAAAATATTATGATTATTTATGCACAAATCCTTAAGTTCTTTGTTCATTAAAATAATGCATGTAATGCACCTAATTACATGCCATTCTAAGTCAATTCCAAATGCTTTTAATTATGAATGCAATGCATGAATTATGTAATTAAATCAAAAATATAAATTAATCTATTTACATCCTAATGCATGCTAAATAAATGGATGTGTTACCTTAATGTTTAGGCATTTAGACATTTAATTAGCTCACAAATATGAGCTTATCAAATGCTCCCATGCCCAATTTTTGCTAGTTCCTAGCAAATCCAAGCAATAACCAATCACTCCAAGTAGACTAGCTAACCCAATCAATCTTCCTTTAGAAACATGTTAAGTTCATACTTTAGACCTAAGGTTCCCAAGTAGTTGCTAAGTCACAGACTAGGTCGGCTAAAGATGAGTTGCAGGTACAGGTTTCCCTGATTTCTAACTCTACCCTAGGGTTTATTTATCCAAGAGATTAAAACATCCGTGCATATGCATTGGTCAGAGTTATTTGAGGTTGGTATGATTGCCAACCTAGAAAGCGAGTAATTTTTTTTTTCGTAATATGTATATTTTTGTTTGATTCCTCTAAGTCTAACCTTGGATCAGCCATCAACATAGTCTGTGTCGGATTCACTGTTCCCATCACTGAACCTCGAAGGATGCCTGGCTTTCAATGCTTCGAGATAGCATCGCCCATAGCAACCCCAAGAACTGGCAATTGACACTTCAAGATAGCATCGCCCATAGATTTCTTAAGTGAATTCAGGCCTGTGGCAATCGGCACTTCGAGATAGGGCAGCCCATGGTACCTGAACCGCACAATGCACTTACATGTCCACAGTAGGATGGATATCCTAAGAGACAAGAACCAAGGAGGTGACATGTTATCATCGCATCCTCAAGGTGAGTATGTACTCTACCTCTCTTGCAGTAGGAACTCTTCCAATCAAATTGTGCTTTCAAGCATCTTCTAAGTCAAAACTAAGATAACCAACTTTTCTTTAAGAAATGAATTAGGGTGATCACTATGTACACAAGACCAAGTGTGTGTGAAATGTGGCTTCTTAGGTTACGGGGACCCGTAAACCAAAAGGTAGAAAAAGACACCAGGTACTATCCAGTTTTTAACTCAATCCCTAGCTTTCCTTCCTCAACCTCTTGAGGAATGGTCCGCAACTTAACTCCTACTTAAGTTTTTAAGTCCATAAAGGACCCTAAAGGTCTAAAGCTAGTAGCTCACTTAGCTTCTAAAGTTCGACACCTAGAGTTAACTTAGTTTAATCTAAAGTTCTGGTCTACTTAAGAATGCAAGGCCCAGCCAGTTAAGCTCAATAATGAAAAATGTTTTTCTTTTTTATTTCTTTTTTGTTAATTCAATATGCATGAATGAATGCAAAATGTAGACATGCTATAAATAGATGCCTCAGGTCATATCCCCCCATGCCTGGTTAAAACAATATCCTAATTGGAAACAAAATAGTTAAAGGAAGATAATACCTTAGGCAGAGAATGACAGGAGCTAAGGCTCCTCAAGAGTGACCTCGTCAACCAGATGGTCATCCAAAGTAATGTATGATTTTAACCGTTGGCCATTGACGATAAAGGGAGTTGCTGAAGGGCTCTTAATCTCCATAGCTCCATGCAGAAACACTTTAGTGATTATGTAAGGCCCATCCCAACGAGATTTTAATTTCCCTGGAAAAAGCTTAAGTCTGGAATTGAAAACCCAGACTTGTTGGTTGGACTCAAAGGTCTTTCTTAGGATATACCTATCATGCAAGACCTTAGTTCTCTCTTTATAAGCTTGAGAGGTGTCATAAGCATCATTCCTCAGCTCCTCAAGCACACTTAATTCCAGAAGTCGTGCCTTACCCGCCTTTTCTAAATCCATGCTGACACTTCAAATAGCCCAAAGTGCCCTATGTTCCAGCTCAACGGATAAATGGCATGCTTTCCCGTAGACAATCCAAAAGGGAGATGTACCAAAAGGGATCTTATAGGCCATTCGATACACCCACAAAGCATCATCGAGATTTTGGGACCAGTCCTTCCTATCAGGTCTTACGGTCTTTTCTAAAATGTTCTTTATCTCCCTATTTGACACTTCAACCTGGCCACTTGTCTGGGAGTGATAAGAGGTAGCGACCTTGTGAGTCACTCCCAGACTCCTGAGTAGCCGATTGAAGTGGTGGTTTCGAAAATGAGGACCCCCATCACTTATAATGGTCTTGGGGCAGCCAAAATGAGATATGATATTGGCCTTCACAAATTTCAAGACCATAGAGTGGTCATTTGTGCGTGTAAGAATGGCCTCTATCCATTTAGAGACAATCAACTGTCACCAAGATATATTCATAACCATAGGACGAAAGAAAGGAGCCCATAAAATCAATTCCCCAAACATCAAAAATTTCAATAGATTGAATAGGGTGTTGAGGCATCTCATTCCTTTTCCCAATTGTTCCAGTCCGTTGACATCTAATACAGGCCTTAACAAAATTATTAGATTCCTTAAATAACGAAGGCCACCAAAATCGGACTGGAGAACCTTAAAAGAAGTTTTCTTAGCACCAAGTGTCCTCCACAATGAAGTTCATGACAAAAACTCAACACACTTTGTTACTCCTCTTCAGGCACACATCGTCTTAATACTTGGTCTTGTCCAATTCTAAATAATTCAGGCTCTTCGAAATGAAAGTATCTAGCTTGTGAAATGAATCTCTTTCTTTTCTGCTTATCCCAAGAGCCAGGAGTCTCTCCAGTGACCAAGTAAATGACGGTACCAGCATACCAAGGTGAAGTCAGCGTTATCGCCATAAGGGTTTCATTGGGAAATGCCTCGCGAATGTCTCCAGATGGAGAGTCATCAAGTGGAAGGCGAGATAGGTGGTCAGCCACAACATTTTCTACTCCTTTCTTGTCATGCATCTCCAAATCAAATTCTTCAAGGAGTAGGATCCACCTAATCAGATGAGGCTTAGAATCCTTCTTGGCAATCAGATGTTTCACTGCTGCATGACCAGTGAAAATAACCACCTTAGACCCAAGAAGGTAAGACCTAAACTTCTCCAGAGCAAAAACTACAGTAAGTAATTCCTTTTCAGTGATGGTGTTGTTTTGCTGTGTTTGGTTAAAGTCTTGCTGGCATGGTGCAGCACATGAGGTCTTCCCTCAACCCTTTGTCCAAGGACTGCTCCCACTGCATAATCCGAAGCATCACACATCAGCTCAAATGAGAATATCCAATCAGGAGCTCAGAGAATAGGTGCAGAGATCAAGGCCTCCTTTAGAGTTTGAAAGGCCTCAGCATATTTTGAATCAAAATTGAAGGAAGATTCCTTCGCCAACAGGTCACAAAGTGGCCTAGAAATTTTACTAAAATTTTTAATAAAGCACCTATAAAAGTCGGCATGGCCCAGAAAGGATCTAATCTGTTTGACATTCGTGGGCAATGATAGTTTGTAAATAGAATCAACCTTGGCTTTATCTACTTCCAAGCCTCGCTCAGACATAACATGCCCAAGTACAATTCCTTTCTGTACCATGAAGTGGCTTTTCTCCCAGCTGAGGACTAAACTAGTCTCCTTACATCACTTCAGCATATTTATGAATTAATATGTTAAATATACAACTATCCTAAATACAATGCAATGGATGTTTATGCAATATTTATATCATGATGTGCAATGCTAAGCCTAGGAACTATCATAAATAAGCATTTTATGATGAATTTATACATGTTTACCATCCTTCCTAATTGTAGATCGGGTTGGTTTGGTCATCAAAGGATGAAGATCTATAATCATTGTAGGTGTGTGAACGATAATAGTCATAGTTTTGTTGTCCAAGGTTAGGCCTTGGACACTGAGGCCCGGTATCGTATCCCCAATCAAAGTTATCCTGGCTAGTGGATGGGTGGTCATAATTCAAGTCAGGATCATAATCATCTTGGGTATAAGTGCTAGTAGGAGTGTAGGATGGAAAATGTGTGAAAGATGTGGAAGTATACATTGTGGATTAAGAGGGACAATCAGAAGAAAGAAAGGAACCCTGCAGTACAAGCAATCAACACTATCCTTAGGTGGGTTAGCCTAAAGACCTACAGACTCCTAGGACCCGTCTTGAGATTATAATTGATTTGGTCTACTTTTATCTGGTCAATCCAACCAATTAGAAGGAGCTGGGGAAAAGGTTCTTCCTTTGTTTTGCAACTCCGATTCCTAATGTACCCCCAAGCCACGGTCGTTTGATGCTACTCCCCTAGCTAGACATCAGATGGACCAGCAGAAGCTGATTAATTGAAAAAAATCTCAGTCTAAGCCCCAAATAGTGAATCAATCCTTTAGACCAATGCCTACTTAGTTTTAATTAGGCTTGGGATGATTGTGATCTTGGAATGTGATGGGTCCTTTAGATGAGTTATGCCCTTAATGATCAATTCAAATGTGTGTGCATGCACAACCAGGGTTTGCAAACAAGGTTATTTGATGATGTGTCTTTTAGGATTTAACCTTGTTTAGTAGCTTTTAGGGTTTATTCCTTAGGTTGATTCAATCAGGGTTCAATAGAACACTCCAGGTTTTACAAGCACTGGTGATGATGTATTCCTTTAGAAATCAGAAAAAAAATGTGGAGTGCCTGATTCAGCTCTAAAAATCAACCCTAAGTGGCAAGCTACTGATGAATTACTTTTATCTTAAGTGGTACGGCCCAAACAGTTCAATCAATTGGCCCATTGCACCACTTAGTTAAGGCACACAAAACTGTTTGACCTATTCAAATTTCTACTCACTTATTGGTGTGTTGAGTTAGGATGTACTAGATCCACAGGTCAGATTCCGGTTAAGTGGTAGAATCGATGTGAAGTTGTGTGCCTTAAGTCGAGAGTTGTGGATGTTAATGTATGTCTCTTCTAGAAAATCCACAATAGAATATTTTTTATTATTTTTTTAATATATATATGCTGAGATGAGATGGGTGGAGGTAGCAAACAAACAATCAGATCTATCTTAGGATTTATAAAAATCACCTAAGTTGATTTGAGTTTGAGTTATTAGTGTGATGAAATGAAATCTAAGGTGGGGGTGGTGGGGGAAAACTTATAAATGTCTCTACCCGCACTTTACTCCAATTTACCACCTTCGAGACCTCAATCGGGTTCCTGCAAGACAATAAATCGAAGAAGAAAGATAGGTTAAAAAAATATGTAAGTAATGAGGGAAAATGCGAAAAAAACAAGAGCGTTGCCTCCCCGGCAACGATGCCAAAATGATGGAGGCGTATTTCGCGAATTAAAATTAACGTTCGGAGAACCCATCGTTGTAGCTCGCAAAACGCGTCTATCAGATAAAATTTAAAATCGAAACCCAAAATGTGAGCCCCGTGTCAAACACGGGGAAGCAAACATTTGGTTTTGAAAGATAATTATTTCTCTTTTATTTCCTTTTATTTTTCCTATCTTTTATAATTTTTTTCGTATTTTTTATCAAACAAGAGATTAGGTCGATGAAATTTTCTCACTAAGCTACTTGCGAAAATATAAGAGAGAGAATCACATATATTTCTGAATCAAACGTTTGCTACAACTAGAAAAGTAGGAAATATTACACTACGAAAGCAATAAAGATAGAAAAAGGTGAAAGAATCCCCCTCGATGGTCGCTTGGAGGACGACTCGCTCTGACGTCGCCTGAAAAAAGGTGGTGAGGAGCGGGACGAAGGAGGATGTAACCGAAGGACAAAGGATGAGGAAGGACGGCGTTGCGGCGAGGATCTTCTTCCCGAAGGGCGGTAAGAGGCGGCCATGGGATGCTCCATAAATGGTGATAAGAGGTAGGAAAATTATTTTCTTTTCTACTCTAGAGGAGCATCCCGAACTTGGGACAAGCTCTCTCTAGAGACTTGGAGGTGGTGAGAGGAAAAAAGGAAGAGATGAAGAAGAAGGGGAAGTGTAGGGATCCTTTTATAGTGAAGGGAAGAGGGCAATTCGTGTAGAGGAGATTTAGTGACATCAATGGCGTCACGTAGATCCGCGCCAACCATCCACCAAATGTCGCTAAAGCTTACTGGTGCTCGTGCTCTATTCTTACTAGAATCTGCTGGAGGAGGCGTAGCTGTTGGATTGAGATCTGAGGGCTCAACTGCACCCACTGATCGTGCCCCTTTGAAGGCACACCTGCTGGCATTGAAGAGATGCACGTGCACCACTGGATCGTCATCAGATGACTGACATAGCCAGCAGACGTCTTAAAATCGTGCCCGCATTTGATCACACAGGTGATTTTACGTAATCGCATGCGCATGAGAACTTGGCCCACTGTATTGCGCCGTGTGGATGCCTCAGGGTCACTCGATGGAGATTTGACAGCTGAATTTCAATTGTAGCAACGAGGAGGGCTCAGCAGGACTCGAACCCACACCCTTTGATCTGTGAAGGGCACTTAGCCACTTGCTAAGACATCCTTTGAGTCGTGAAGAGGAGTGCGGTGCGGAGGCTTCTCAACAGTTGGATCAAGATCCAACAACTAGGAATGGAGGTTAAGATGATGAGAGGGCACCTTCAATTGCTGCTGGCTGGTGTTGGGCGACCTGGATGGCGCTACGTGACACCATCTGGACCATCCATCTTCTTTCTATTGCAGAAGCTGCCACGGTACTTGGATCGAGTTGATTTTTGCGTTATCAGACTATGATTGTCATTCGGATCCATCCGTACGGTCAGACTTTTCATCCGAAACCCGTATGGATGTCGCATTGCCCCCTGACCGTTGATCTTCCTCGAACTTCATATGATGCTATAAGACTATGATCTAGACGATTTTGGAGGTGTTAGACCCCAATCGTCATCCTGATCAGATCCTTACGGTCTGATCGTTCATCGAGGCCCTCAAATAAATCTTCTTCTCTCCTAACCATAAAAAGGACCTAATTAACCTAAAATGTATACTACTCTAAATGCAGAATGATGCATACTATACAATATTTATAACATGAAATGCAAATCTAAGCCTAGGAATATGCATGAATAGACATTTTAACCTAAATAAATGTGTTTACGTCAAACATCATTTTTTTTAAAATGGAAATACAAAATACTTATTACAATATTGTTATGAAGAAATTGCAAAAAAGAACAATAAAAAAATACGTCATAATAAAAAAGAACACTCAACTTTTTTTTCCCGCTTTACAATAGAAGTTAAAACTATTCCAATCTAACACCACAAATAAACTCAAGAAGTCATTGCTCTGACAAAGGATCTTTATCTACTCAGATATCTGCATTAAACAAATCAGCACCACTCTCCAGATCTTCGACACTAGTTGGTGAATTCATCATTCCACTCTCCAAATCTGAGTCTAGTTGGTTATCTACAATAACCCCTAGAGGGCAACCTTCGACCAGCACCTCTCCCTAAGGCTGAAAATATGTTGTTTTGGTTAGGATGCATCTCTCTATCATTACAATAATGTTGAGCAAGGGGCTTGATAAGACCTGTAGCCATTATAAGCAACATGAGACGGGACAACATTCTAACCAATGTTATCTAAGCATTGTTATAAGCAATATACAAAAACTAATCTCATGTGCACCATGATATGTAGACAGCTTATCTACCTTACTAGCATATGTGAACAATAGGACAAGCTAGAGCTTCTTCTATTTTCCCTCCTAGTACGCTACCATATGAATCAATATGGAAGTGAGTCAATATATACATGCTATTAGAACTCACCATGATTTATGAATCGAAAGAAAATGAAAGAAAAAGTTATCATGCCAACACCTGTAAAGCTGCAACTATTTTCATGAAATAATAGGAAGGGCACATCAAAGCCTTGACTACTAGGTGGTTTTTTGCAATCTATGTGCTGATGTCAAGTTCATAAGCATACATATGTAACATTAGCTATGATCATATGAAAAGTCTTAATGACAAGTTTTCTTATGTGTGCTTTTTTTTTTATGGAAGCAAAATGAAGCAACTACATATTGACTAAAGAGTCAAAAATGAAAAATACATGGAGAATTAAATAGCAGGTGAGGACCTTCTTGCCAAATACATCAGTCAAACATGAAGAGTAGTTTAAGCTAACTTGAATCACATGGTGGATCAAGAGGCATGAACGTGATGGGTGTAACGAAAGAACTTACTTTAGTGCACACACGGGATAGAAAGAACTTACTTTAGGCATGGATAAGCAAGGAGACCTCAATACTGGTCCACATGTAGGATAGAAAGAACTTACTTTAGTGCAACCATGGCCTAGAGATTTTGCTGGCGAATGGCTCCTTTATAAGTTGATCCCACCTAATAACGTAGATGATGCCAGAGAACCGCCCAGCAGATCAATCTCAGGAACACTATCAGTTAATGAGAAACCAAATAGTCTACAACTCCTTGGAAGAGTAGAGGTACAGTTTCTCTCATCCGTGGAATCTAGAAAAATAAATAAATAAATAAGGTGTAAGAATGATGCTATAACTAGGATGACAAACCTCTCCAAGAAAAAAAAAAAGAAAATGCTTTGACATTCAATAGTGTAGGCCCCTTCAAGCAAAAATAGAATGATTTGCTAACCATTAGCATCACCTGTAGCATTGTTTTCATTCCCTCTGACATTTTTATGCGTGTAACCCTGTTCCAAGATGATGTTGCGATTCTGACATTCAAAACAAATCGATAAGTTACTGGAACTGATAAATCAATGAACCAACATAAATGTCTTCCACTCAAACAAAGGTTTCTTTCTTAAACGGACATACAGAACGAAGCAGAGGTACTTTCATTAGTTAACATGAACATGAAGGTAGCATAAGGATAAAGGTGGAGAGGGTTTCTCCTTTGGCAGTACTTTGGCCTTTATTACAACATGTTTCCTAATCTGAATTATTTCCATCTTTACCTTTTCAGTCAAGTCAAGAGCTCCACTGATGATTGTAGTTTTGTCATGAGTGAGTTCTCCACCTCTACCTGCTTGCATTAGCAAATCACCTTTTAGGACAAATTCCACACATGCAAGGACATCAACAAAGGAAATAAGCATTTTGGGCAAGTAGCAAATATACAAAAAGTATGGTAACCTATCTCTTGACCAGGGATTGAAACCAGAACTTATACCTAAGCCCTTCTAAAGAGAGCAGACTGGTTATGCCCAAGTACACGATCATGAACCTGAAATCAAAGTAGAACACTAGATTTATAATCCAAATGTTTACAAATGAGCTTGAAATGCACGGCTTAAATTATATTGGCATGGTGATATTAAAGTAAAAATAAACTTAAAAAGCAACTAGAGACATAGTATATAAATTACTTTCCCAACTGGATAAGCTAAAGGGTAGCAGATTATCATTAATATCCAAACAAGCCCAACCAAATTAGCTCCAACAGCTAAGCCGTATCTTGTACATATGGCTTGTGGAATCACCTGGGACATTACAAGAATTTTCATTAGCATACGTTTGATAAAAAAGGAAGAAGCCACATTCTTAATAGATCTAGAGAACAGAGTTATCGGCGACCTTGAGATTTATTCTCATCTGGATGGATGTTCTTTCCTGCTGAGATAACATACTGTTGTAGGATGCTCCACTTACAACATAATGAGATGATCGTAACAAACTGGCCAGGTAGGTGTTACTGCTTCCATATAAAGAACAACCAACTCTTCTACATTTCGAAGCAAAATTCCTAGCTGCCATTAAAGAATGCCATAAAATGTCCTAGCAGCCACAAAACCTCTAGACCTTCCTGCCGGACGTGCCTACCCTCCCTTCTTTAGTCCCATGGACCCAGCAGCCCTAGCAACAGAAGCGAGAGGAGGGGGAGCAGCGGTAGCAGCAAGAGCAAGAGTAGCAGCCACGACACCAACAGCGGCTCCAGTAGCAACGGGAAAGGAAAGGAGAGGAGCGGTTCTTGCCCACTCCCTCTCCCTCTCTGATAGGGTTCGGTGACTAGCAAGCAACATTACTTAGCTAAACATAAATTATATCAAAACCACTAGCAAGAAGGCACAAAAAACACCATCCATCACAAATAGATGCACACAGCAACAATCCCATCATCATCAGAAGACGCAAAAGCATAAGTTGGCCTTGCTGCAACCCGACCTCCTGCTACATTCATGCAACCCAATAAAATCCACAACCTTTTTCCAACAAAGCAAACAAGTTACAGGCAATAACCCGAGTCTGAGGTTCGCACACATACCTATATACACTAGGTTGAACCACGGGGAAGAACTGGCGTAGCCTTAGGGAGAGTAGTGCCAAGTGAAGCCTCTGTTGAGTGGCATAATCTGATGCCCATCCAATGGGCACGAGGCAGAGCGGTGGCGATCGTGGCTCCATCGTCGACAGGGAAGAACTGGTGAGTCACAATCTCAGGGAGAGGCGACGAGGGTGGGTGGCTCTTTGCGGTAGAGCGTATAGGGGAAGGAAAGAAGAAGATCGGGAGGTAGTGAGGAGGGGGTGGGGGAGCCTTGGAGAGGGAGGAGGAGGAGGCGGCGGGGAAGAGGTCACAGGTCGTGGGTGATAGGAGGGGGAGTTGAAAGGCTTCGAGGAAGGGTAGGGTTTATGTGGGATTTTGGTGGGAAACTGAAATCATGGGTGGGAAAGGATTTGGATGAGTGAGTGACCAAGTTTTAGTAATCAAATATGGGTCTTAAAAGTAGTGATTAACTTATAGAGATGATTTTTTTGGCACCCATCTCTTAGTGTCAAAGAGGTATTTTGTTGCAGCGGCCATACATGGATATTAAGAGGTGGTGCTACGTTTGTTTTCTCAATAGGATGGCTAAAATTGAAAGCACACGCATGTGCGTTAAAGGGTGCGAGGCAGTGGATCGAGCGGCCCATTTACTGCAACGTGGCGACATCTAAGGCAATTTGCACATTTAAGGTGCGATAAAGATCCGTTTGAGGCATGATCTGATTTGTTGATCTCCCAATTGACGGATCTGATGGCTCCAAGGGTGTTACACGAGATTGGGACTTAAATACCAGCTTTACCCCTCATTTTGGCTATAAAAAGGACCAGAGCCGCCATCTGAAGGCATATCAACTTCCATCGGACACATCTCCAGCCTCTCTCTCTCTGGTCTTCTCCCCAAAGCTCTGCATCTGAAGTACTGATGCACTTCAGTCAAGCATCCCTCAAGTAGTGCCATCCTTCATCTATTTTTATCTCTCTTTCTTCTCTTTATCATAGTTGTTTTAATTCCTAGTTTGAGAACTGATTCCAAGTAGTAATAAAAATTTGATTCTCTAAATATCTGGTCTCCATTTTTATGCTTAGATTATTTAGTATGAAAACCTTTGAAAATCATGTTTTGCCTCCTCATGAACAACTCGATACTTATCAAAATATTTATAAATTTATTTGTTTCGATGTGATTCGCAACTACAACGATATAGAGATATTTTGATGCGTTTTGCGGAGAACAGCTACCCACCCAACCTATTCTAATGTACGAACTAAGTTGAACTCAAACTCACCTAATTTACAATGAGGACATCGCAACTCTTAGGCATGGGGGGGTATCAAAGTGCAAAATGTTGTGAAATTTAATTCTTGGAGGGGTTTCATCAAAAAAAAAGAAAGAAAGGAGAGGTCAATTTTGAGTGCTGAATTGAAAAATTGAGGAGAAAAGAAAAGAGAAAAAAAGGAGCAAACAAAAGAAAGAAAAATGTGTTAGTCATTGTAATTGAGTATGGAACTCACCTAAGTTCTAGGTTGGATCGGATGATGAATTAAGACCTAGAAGGATAAAGCTTAAGAGATTAGTGGAGAGTACCGACATTAGGCCTCTTGGGCCTACTCTAGGGTTTAAACAGTAACGTATTTATTAAGATTCGGATTAATCCTCAAAAGGTTGAGAAAAGTACGAGGCTGATGAATTAAGTCTAAGGCTTGGGGATTATCCAGCCTCGTTGCCTACCCTTTGGTTTGTAGGACTTGGTAACTTAGGCACCCAAAAATCACACAACATTCTGCTTCAGTTGTTTAATGAAGAAAAATGCCATAAGTGTTCAATTTGGAAAGGTTTTCCCAAAGATCTAGCTTAGGAGTGGCCCGAAGACACAAATTGATTAGACGAGTTCCTGACGCGGAGAGGTGGAATGGAAAATACTCCCCTCGAAGATGTGCAATAACATATCATCTCCTCGGTGCTTGACTCCTAAGATGTCTAAATATCCTACCAGGGGCATGTAAGCACCTTGTGCTAGTTCAGGTGCCATGCGGGGGTTTAACAGAGGGTGAGATCAGTTTATAAAGAATAAATACTGCAACATAGTATAATTGAAATCGCTTTGTAAACAAATAAGAATTTTATTACTCGAAAAATTAAGAATCTGAGGTCAAACACGGGAGCAAATTGGTATTTAAAAACTAAGAACACAATCTCAAGTTGATAAAATGTGATGTTCAACAATATTATGAAGCAATAGACTGAAATTCAATGTATATAAATGCTAAAGAGAAGAATAGAGATGTAAAAAGAAATAGAATTTAATTCTCTCTCTTCTTTCTTCTCTCCTCTCTAATGTCTTCTTCTTTCTTCTTCTCTTTTCTTCTTTCTTTCTTTTCTCTTCTGTCTTCTTCTTCCTTCTTTTTCTTCTCTTGGTTTCTGCTGCCTTTGATCTCCTTCTCTGTTTGGCTTTGGCTCCTTTCTCTTTCTCTGTCTTCTGCCTCTACTTCTTTCTTTTTGCGACTCCTTTCTTCAGCTTCTTCTTTTCCTTCAGCTATGCCTCCCTTCCTTTCTTCCTTAAGCTTATGATTTCCTTCTTTCTCTTTCTTCTACCTCTGATCTCCTTCCTTCATCGGCTTCTTCTTCAGCCTTTACCTTTGAGTCTTCAGCTTTCTTCCTTAGCCTCTCCTGCCCTTCTTCAGATTCCTTCATCTCTGCGGCTCCTTCATTTAGCTTCCCTTTCTTCTTTCTCTTCCTACACAAAAATGCAAAACCTACCCCTACCCTCCCCCGCATACGCTCTCTCTCTTTTCTCTCTTCGATTCTCTCTCCCAGAGCCAATCGTGTATACGGGTCGGGTCACGCACACTCGGGTCCAGGCGTACTGGCGTGGGTGGTGCCGAGGAGTGCAAGGTAAACGGGCCAAGTAGCGAAGTCTACATAGCGTGGGTCGCGAATGAGGCTGGTGAGCGGGCGAGAGGACCTCACCCCGCGATCTGAGGTGATAAGGTAAAAACACAAAAATAATATAAAGCACGCTACCTGCTTGAAAACGCCTGAGGTAGGACTAAAAGTCCCACCCGCTTCTTCGCGCACGCCCGCAGGGAGATGCCTGTGCAATTGCTATGGTTGCAAATGATGTGGCCTTCGATTGCTTGGTGCAAAAGGGTCGTGGAATGTTTCCACACACCTGGGACTCTACTGCCTGGAGACACATGACCTGGAGCGAGCTTGCAAGCAAGCTTTGCTCGTGCTCCAATGGCGGAAAGGGGTGAACCTGCAAATCAACAATACGGCCTCGCTGCCCTATCAAAGCACCTGGGTACCTTCTCCGTGTCACGGCGAAGGTGATGCGGTGGGTGGCGTGGCGTAGAACGGCCTAGGTGTGCGTGCCTAGGTCGGACTGTGACCGTGAAAGTGCATGTGTTTGAGGATAGTGTGGGGTACGTGTAGAGGTCAATGAAGGGGCGGATGATGATCAGTGGGTGATGGTGGAGGTTCTGGGGTAGGTGGCGAGACATGTGGATAAGTGGAGCGATGGTTGTGCCTTCGCCGGTGGTCTGCTGGAGATGAGGAAGACGGAGGTGGTCTATGGCTGTCGAAGGTGGTTTTGTGAAATAAAGAGGGGGAAAGTGAAAGGTAGGGAGAGAGAAACTTAACTGAGGGTATTTGGACAAAGGGGGGAGATGAAGGATGGACGATGTGTATCTGCCATCGCCAGAGACGAAGGCCCTAAGATGAAGAGGCAGCGACGACAAAGGGGTTGAAGAAGCACGCGTAGGTATGGCGCGACGTGGAGGAGCAAGGTGGAGAAGACTCTGCCATTGGTATGGTGGCAGAGCAACGAGAAGAGGGAGGAGAGATCGTCGGAGCTTGGAGGCTATTGGCTAGAGATGGGAGAGGATGAATTTTGGGGGTATCCGCGGCTAAATCAAGCTTGAGATCATCATCTGGGCCTGGGGCATCTTTTATAGGCACCGGTAGAGGGCCTTGTGCTTGGAAGGCAAGCTTCCAAGCACGACAACTTTGCTTAACTTGGAAGGTCGAGAGATACCCATATTTCTCGTGCGTTCGCACGAGAGATTGGGCGCGAATCAAATCGCCTAATTGGGTTCACACGATTGGGAATTCCTCAGAGAATCTCCCTTTCAAATCTAAGAGGGATTCTCTGAGGAATCAAGGAGATATCTTTCTTGAATCCTTGCTGGAGTAGGATTCCTCCGCTGTAATGGTGGAGGGACCTAATTGAAAAGAGTGGCAAGGAACATAGGGGGTTTCTGCAAAGTTTTTGAAAGTTAGGGGCATAAAAGTAATTAGGTGGACTATTTTGCAAAGTAGGTCAAGGTGACCTCCCCTTAGGTCCAAATTTTGGTACAAACCTAATTTGGGCCCATGGAATCCAATGGTGAAGTTAAATTTTAGGTTTGACCATGTTTGATTGGGTATTTTGCATAAAAACCTAATTTAGGGTAAATAATTAGCTAGGACCCCTATTTAGGTAAAAATAGGTTTCAAAGGCCAAATTGAAGGTTCTAAACCCTAGAGGATTTTTTTCTATGAATTTTAGAGGGTTTAGCTGATTTTTATCCAGACCAAAACCTTGTAAATTTAAGTGGGTTTGTTTTAAGGTTACAGGATGCCATTTAATTCTCAGATCTTACAATAACTCTTTTCTGATTGAACCATCTCACTTTTCATCTTGTTAAGACCCATTGACCTATGTTTATCCCCTGAGAAATCCCATTGATGTACTGCAATGGTAAAATTGCAATTTTACCCTTTGTTTCATGCTTTACTTTCAAACCAGTTATTCTCTAAGTTAGGCCCTTCACTTGGTTATGTAGGAGCTTTTATTCTCTTTTCTAGGTCAAAATGATTTAGTTAGGGCTCATGATGGTGTTCCCATCATACCCCCATGCCTAGCTTTTGCTAGCCCCTTAGCAAAATTTCAAGGTTTTAACTTATGTTCTAAACCATGAATTTATTTCACAATTTATGATAAATGCTTTTCTTTTTCTTTTCTTTGTGATTAGGTTAGAATGCCGACAGTAGGCCTAGAGGTACTTAAGTACCAACCAAGATCTGAACATGACCAGCTCTAGCCTCGGTCCTCCGCGAAGGTTTTTAAGGCCCGCAGGAACTATCCTAAGGTTCGTTGGACTCCACAGTTAAAGCACCCGTGCTTGAGACATATTTTAGCCTTGGTTCAGTTTGCAGTGCATTTTTGTAAGAGAAAGATAGAGGATTTATTTGTTTGGAGAGTTTTCTCTTTCTTTTCTTTTTATTTCTAGCTTCAGATTGGCTTCTCAACACGGTCTGTATCGGATTCCTCCTCCCCATCATCAATCCTCAAAGGTCCGTGGTAATCGATGCTTCATGATAGCACCGCCTATGGTAACCCCCAGAACCCTGTCTTTCGAGATTTCGAGATAATCCCGCCCATGGCGCTCCGTAGCCAAATCCAGACCCTGGCAATCGACATTTCGTGATAATGCTGCCCCTGGCATCTGAACTAACAAGGTGCTTACGTGCCCCAAGTAGGATATGTAAATATCCTAGGAGACAAGCACCGAGGAGACGATATGTTATTACGCATCTTCGAGGGGAATTTCCCGCCTCTCCACATCGAGAACTCGTCCAAATCAACTTGTGTTGATCGGTTGCCCCTAATCTAGGCAACTTTTTTCAGAACACTTAAACGCTTTTGCATGATTTTGATAGTTATGCGCACTGAACCAGACTGTGTGTGGATTGGGGTGCTTAGGTTACCGGGTCCCACAAACCAAAGGTCATTTAACGATGTCGGATACTCCCTAAGCCTTAGACATAATACTTAAGCTTCGCATTTTCCCCAACCTCTAGAGGATTATCCAGATCTTAGCGGATACTTGAATTTTTAAGGCTAAGAGTCTAGCCCAAAAGGCCTAAGATCAGCGTTGCTACTAATCTCTTTTTGTGTCTCATTTAGCACTTTTTCTCATTTTTCTTTTCTTTGATGTGGTCTAGAACTTCAGTTAATCCCTTAATTTCTTATTAATGACTATCTCTTTTCCTTTTTCATTTTATGCTCCTTTTTTGTCATTTTGATCTTTTCCTCCTCATGGTTTGTATAGCCTTAAAAATTTTCTCTCCCCCCTCAGTTTTTTGTTCTTTTTCAAGATTTTTTTTTTGTTTATTTTGTGATATGTGATTTTCTTTTCTTTTTTTGTTGAAACCTTTTCTTATGATATGAGTTTTCATAATGTTTTGCACTTTCATACCCCCCATGCCTATGATTTGCAATGTCCCCATTGTAAATTAGGTGAGTTCAAATTCAACTTAGTTCATTCATTAGGACAGGTGTTGGGTGGGCGAACGGGTTGAGGTGACTATTGCGAACGATTTCTAGACTTGGGTACGAGTACCTAACGTGGAGTCGGTTGTTCTAGTGGATGAACCCTAAAGCGCAATATGAATTCAGCATAGAAATGTAAAAAAAAGGTTTCGGGTTTTTCAAGAATGACGGGTTTTCTCCCGTTAAGCACTGAGTTTACACCATTGGCTGGGCGCAATGAGCTTAGGGAGAATGGAGGGTAAAGGATATCTTAGCCAAATTTGTATCAGTCACGTCAATGAACGGTTTGAGTCTCTGTCCATTCACGACGAAGGGTTCGAAATCATGGCTGAGTGGACTGATCTCGATTACTCAATTTCCAAAGATTCGTCGAACTAAGTAGGGTCTAATCCATTTAGATCATAGTTTTCCTGGGAACAGCTTGAGTCTGGCATCAAAGAGTAGGACCTTTTGACCAGGATAAAAGATCTTTTTAGATATGTGTTTGTCATGAAAGGCTTTAACCCACTCTTTGTAAATTCGCGAGTTCTCATATGCGTCGTGGCGTAATTCATCGACCCCGCTCATTTGAAGCTTTCTATGGGTTCCAGCCTTAGAAAGATCTAGGTTACAGTTCCGTACTTACCAATAGAAATTATGCTCCAATTCGATGGGGAGGTGACATGCCTTCCCGTACACCAATCTGAAAGGAGACATACCTAATTGGGTCTTGTGGGCGGACCTATAAGCCCAAAAAGCTTTCGGAAGGCGGGATGACCAATCCTTCCTATTTGGTCAAATAGTAACCTAGAGGATTTTCTTGATCTCCCGGTTTGATAGCTCAGCTAGACCATTAGTTTGGGGGTGGTAAGGAGTAGAGATTCGGTGTGACAGCCCGTATTTGGTCATCAGTGACTTGAACTAAGCGTTTGTGAAATGGGTCCCTCCGTCAAAAATTATCTCACGTGGAATCCCGAACTGTGAGAAGATGTTCTGATGAATGAATTTGATAACAACTTTATGATCATTGGTTCGGGTCGAAATGGCTTCAATCCATTTAGACACATAGTCAACAGCGAGTAAAATGTATTCGAAGCCATCCGAGATAGGGAAGGGTCCCATAAAATCAATCACCAAATGTCAAAAATTTCGCATACTAGAATCGGCTGTAAAGGCATCATATCTCGATGGCTCATGTTGCCCAAGGTCTGGCAATGAGTACATGCCTTACAGTGATTGTATGCATCCTTGAAAATTGTAGGCCAGTAAAAGCCACACTAGAGGACTTTTGCTACGGTTTTATGTCCATAAAAGTGTCCACCGCATGCCTGGTCATGGTAGAAAGAGAGTATGTCTTTGATTTCCGCTTTTGCGACACATCGTCGAATTATTTGATCAGCACCAATGCGGAAAAGATACGGGTCTTCCCAATAGTAATACTTGGCATCGGAAAGCAATTTGTCCTTCTTGGCCTTTGGCCAATTAGACGAGATTTGATGTGATGCCAAGTAGTTTACTATATCAGCAAACCATGGAAGCCCTGTATTGATAGTCAGAAGGTGCTCATCGGGAAAATGTTTCATGATGGGTCTGGAAGGGTCGATGATCTCAAAAGGATGGCGGGACAAGTGATCAGCTACCACGTTCTGTTTTCCCGCTTTGTTGCGAATCTCTAGGTCAAATTCTTGCAATAGCAAGATCCAGCGGATTAATCAAGATTTCGCGTCCTTCTTTGCAAGGAGATGCCTTACAGCTGTGTGATCCGAGTAGATGATAACATGAGAACCTAGGAGATAAGATCTAAATTTTTCTAGGGCAAATACTGTGGCTAGCAGCTCTTTCTCAGTAACTGTGTAGTTACGCTGAGCCCCATCAAGTGTTTTGCTAGCGTAGTGAATGACCACGGGTTTCCCATCAATTTTCTACCCCAATACCGCTCCTACAGCAAAAGCAAATGCATCGCACATGATCTCAAAGGGTTGAGACCAACCTGGGGACTGTAGGATCGAGGCGTGGGTAACTCGATCACGTAGGATCTCAAATGCTTGAGTGCATTCCTTAGAGATTTCGAAAGATACATCCTTAGAGAGAAGAGTAGTCGGGGAGCACGCGATTTTCGAAAAATCAGGGATAAATCGACGGTAAACATCGACGTGCCCCAGAAAAGATTGGATGTCCTTGATCGAGCTAGGCATAGGAAGTTTGGAAATTAAGTTCACCTTGGCTCGATCAACTTAGATGCCTTTCGCTAAAATCAGATGTCCCAGGACGATTCCCTCAGGCACCATGAAATGTCTCTTTTCCCAGGAAAGAGCCAGATTCAGGTCAATGCACCGCCTGAGGATTTGGACCAAGTGCTGGAGGCAATTGTCAAATGATGCTCCAAATATTGAGAAGCCATCCATGAAGACTTCCAGATAATCACCTACCATATCTAAGAATATGGCAAGCATGCATCGCTGAAAAGTTGCGGGTGCATTGCAGAGACCGAACAACATTCTTTGAAACGCGTACGTTCCAAAGGGGCAGGTGAAAGTGGTCTTTTCTTGGTCCTCAGGATGGATTGCCACTTGGTTATAACCGGAGTACCCGTCAAGAAAGCAGAAGAACCTATTTCTTGCTAGTTTCTCGAGGATCTGATCAATAAACGGTAGTGGGAAATGATCCTTCTTAGTGGAGGAATTGAATCTTCTGTAATCAATGCAGACTCTCCATGAGTTAGGTATATGGGTCAATATGACCTCTCCGATTTCAGTCGTAATAACAGTGAGTCCTACCTTCTTAGGCACAACCTGGATTGAACTCCCCCACCGACTGTCGAAGATCTGGTAGATGATCCCTACATCTAACCACTTAATGATCTCCTTTTTCACGACCTCCTGCAGATTAGGGTTCAAACATCTTTGCATTTCTCATGAAGGTCGTGTGCACTCTTCGATGTAGATTCTATGCGTGCAATAAGAGGGACTAATGTCAGTCAAGTCATCGAGAGTCCGTCCAATGGCTCTACGATGTTGTTGGAGAATAGTAATCATATGGGATTCCTGGTCAGATGTGAGTCTGGAGTTGATAATCATAGGAAACGTCTGATTGGAACCCAAAAAGATGTATTTCAGATGGTTGGGAAGAGGCTTGAGTTCAAAGATGGGATTATCAGCAGCAGCGAGCAGTTCAGGGTGTGTGTCAGGAATAAGGGTAGGTATTTTGGGTGTATCTAGATCAGGTTGAGGCTCCTCTGTTTGTGAGTTTTGATCTTATGGTGGTTGATCGGGAATAATCAGGTTGTCCTTGATATGTGATTCATCAACCACAGCTTGGATATCACATATTTGTTCTATAACACAGCAATTAATCCCTTATTGGGCCTTGAAGATGTCAATCTTCAATGTTTGGTTTCCAAATTTTAGTTCTATTTGGCCCTCCTCACAGTTTATATTGGCCCTAGTAGTGGCCAGAAAAGGTGTCCCTAGTATAATAGGTGTATCCCTTGGGTTCTCAGGTGCATCCATATCTAGGACTATAAAATCCACCGGGAAGTAGAAATCCCGTACCCTAACAATGACATCCTCGAGTATTCCTTTAGGTGACTTGATGGATCGATCGTCTAACTGCAATGTCACCTCTGTTGGTTTAAGCTCGGATTCTTCAAGGTGGTCAAGGAGGGATGTAGGTATTATGTTCATGGAGGCACCTAAGTCTAATAAGGCTCTGTCAAGTTGGGTATCACCAATTTTACATGAAATCAGGGGGGTACCTGGGTCTTTGGCCTTAGGTGGGAGTTTACTTAAGATTACAGAGCTGGCTTACTCTGATAGTATGATCGGACTCCCACTTTTGGTTCGTGGCTTACGCTTGGGTGTACACACGTCTTTTAGAAATCGTGTGTAAGCCAGCATGTGGCAGATTGCATCCATCAAGGGGATGTTTATTTGGACCTGTTCAAAGAGCTTGACCAAATCCTCCTCAAGAGCCACGGGTTTGGTTACCCTCTTTCTCTTGGTCAAGGCCTCGGGAAATGGAACCTTGGTTGGTTCCTCTAGAATAGGTCCAGGTTGTTGATCTGGGATAGGGGTATCCTGGATAACCACCCTAGGACTTGGGTTACTACCAGGCTTGGAGTGGTTTAGATAAGGTGGGTCTTGAGTAGTTTTACCACTATGGGTTGTTACGGAGTTTAGTCCTGCCTGGTTTTGGTTTAGGGGTGGTAAAATGGGTGGCTGCTATTGAAATCCCGCGTAACATGTCGAAGATTCCATCCCGTCGGGTGATGGAACAGAAGGGGCTTGATACATCATGTATGCGTGGCCTGAATTTGGGTTCATAATGTGCCTCTGGGTTGGCACGTTATTTGGATTTGGCAGAGGTTGCGAAGGAAGTGTGCCAGGTTGGCGAGAATTCGCCATCTAGGCGAGTTGATTGTAAACCTCTGTGATCTCATCCTTGCACTATTTTTGTATTGCCGCATTCATTTTCTGAATGTCAGCCAGAGTCTGAAGGATAAGGATCATTTGATCTGCTTGGTTTGGCCCAAATTGATAGGTGGGGTTGGGCCAAGGTTGAGGCGGTTGATATGGACGAGGAGCTTGTGGACGGGGTTGATAAGGTGGTCTTTGATTCTAAGAATTTCCTGCCCACAGGAAGTTGGAATGATTCCACCATCTAGGGTTGTGGTATTGGAGAATGGGTCATTCTGGATGGCGTTGAGGTCCTTGTAGGTCTGAGGAGCCTCAGGAAAATCAGAGTACGAGGGTTCAGAGTTCCCCTAACTAGAATAGAGTGGATCGAAGATCCCTTCGATCCTGGAGTCAGATGGGGGTGGATACAGGTCCATCCCCTGAGAAGATCGGTGATAAATGTTCTGCACAATTTCCCTCACAAGAGGTGGCTGTCAAATGAGTTTTGCACAGAGGTGGCTCACTGCAGATGCTGAGTCAGCTCGTCCACCTTCTTTTCTATGATAGAGACCTTTCCAACCAACTGGCCATCAGTTCTAAGTCGATGGATGCGGACAGGCCCTGCGTCTCATGTGCTCCCCTAAGATTCGTCAATGCGTGGGCATTCATCCGGTCGAATAAACCCATGGAGTCATTATTGATGGAGTTATCACACATATTTTTGAGAATCTCCCACACCGTGTCCTCATGTTTACCCATGATGCTTTCTCTGTAGGTTGCATTGACGAACAATCAAATGTCTTCACAGAGTCCTTGGTTAAAAGATTGGACTTATTCCCATTTAGGAACTCCGTGATAGGGGCATTTTCGCATGAGATCCAAGAATCGATCCCATGCCTCATGAAGAGGTTCTCCCGATTGTTGAGTGAAGTGAGTGATCTGGTAGCGCAAGGCATTCGCCCAACCAACAGGGAAGAACTTTTTCAAAAATTCAGACTGGAGTTCAACCCACGTGTTGATCGAACGTGTTTGAGTTTGATACCAATGAGCAGCCTTGTCAATGAGGGAAAAAGAAAACATCTTCATGAGTAGAGTATCCCTATTTTGTGCATCTGACCCGAAGGTCTAGGCTAGATGTTTGAGTTGTTTGATGTGCTGGAATGGATCCTCGGAGTTAAGCCCATGGAATTTTGGTATGGCATGAATCATATTGGGCTTGAGTTCAGAATCAGGACCTCCAGCTGGGATTTGGACTCAAGGCCCGATTGTCACCGCAGCGGGATTATAGTGATCTTGCATCATAGGATGCTGCGGTGGGTTTACAAAGTTTTGAAATAGATCATTTAAGCACTGAAGTTGGTGTTCAAGGTTGTTCTCTTCTTCAATTGGTTGTGCCATGATGGAAGAAGAACTCGATTCTGATGGATCAAAGGAGAGATCTATGTGGTGGGGCTGCTGCACAAACACGGGCGTCGAGGCTTGGCCCCGGCAGGAGTGGATTTCTAAAGGAGGTCTTAAGGATGGTCTTAAGGACCTCCTACCAAACATGCACCGAAGGATTAGATGATATTAGAATGTGCTGGACCCAATCGAGACACCCAAAAAATGTTGGGTGACTATAGAGGTTCGGGGCAGAGATACCCCTTAGTCAGAAAGGCCGTCCACCTGAGAAATACTTGGGCAGCCAGAGAGCGAGAGTCCCGTAAAGACCCCTACATGGTAGAGCATCCCCACGAGTTACAAGGTTTCCCCATCCGACCTCTCTTGTCACTGAGATTCCAGGTAGACCAGAATGGGGACCTTGACCTCTTAAGTCTATCACTTCTAATTAAGATCAAGGTGCTTAGGGTTCTACTTGAACTTTAGATCTTTTTGAGTGTAAAAAGTGACCTAATTTCAAGGTTGGTTTACCCAAGGGGTCAATTTCACTTCTTTGTTTTTTGAGAGCTTTTAGGTCCTTTCTTTTAGGGTTCAAGTGAGTTAAGAGCTTGATTTTCTTAGGGTTTCTCTTGGATAAATCTCTTTAAACAAGGCTTCGGCACACCTCCTTTTGAAAATTTTGATTCTTTGCTTAGAGAAGATGTGTCTCTAAAAACCCAAGATTGGAATCCTTAAATTGGCTCTATTTGGTCCAATTTAGTTGCCACAAAGATGGTATCTAGGGATTAATTAAGAAGGTGCTAGCCCTAGTTACCTTAAATGGATGCACAATTCAAAAATGTGTTGAAATTAAAAGCAGGCAACTTTGGTGAATTACTAAATATGGAAAGCAAGTAGCCCTAGATTGATTTTCTCTTCGTTTTCCTTTTCAGAATTGAGGAGATTAAGAGAAAGGGCTAATGAGAATTTACCTGATCCTGGTGTGGTTGTTGTGCAGCTATTTTTTTTTTTCCTTTCCTGAAACAATCACAACAAAAGAAATAGAGCAAGTTAGTATTGAATCAGAAGATGTGATCAAAGTTTCTAAATTCCCGTTGCTCCCCGGCAACAGCACCAAAATGTTTAACAGAGGGTGAGATTGGTTTATAAAGAATAAATACAGTGTCGTAGTATAGTTGAAATCACCTTGCAAACAAATAAGAATTTTATTACTTGAAAAATTAAGAATCCAAGATTTAACACGAGGAGCAAATTGGTATTTAAAAACTAAGAACACAATCTCAAGTTGATAAAATGTGATGTTCAACAATATTATGAAGCAATAGAATGAAATTCAATGTATATAAATGCTAAAGAGAAGAATAGAGATGTAAAAAGAAATAGAATTTAATTCCCTCTCTTCTTTCTTCTCTCCTCTCTAATGTCTTCTTTCTTCTTCTCTTTTCTTCCTTCTTTCTTTCTTTTCTCTTCTGTCTTCTTCTTCCTTCTTTTTCTTCTCTTGGTTTCTGCTGCCTTTGATCTCCTTTTCTCTTTGGCTTTGGCTCCTTTCTCTTTCTCTGTCTTCTTCCTCTGCTTCTTTCTTTCTGCAGCTCCCTTCTTCAGCTTCTTCTTTTCCTTCAACTGTGCCTTCCTTCCTTTCTTCCTTAAGCTTTTGATTTCCTTCTTTCTCTTTCTTCTGCCTTTAATCTCCTTCCTTCAATGGCTCCTTCTTCAGCCTCTGCCTTCAAGTCTTCAGCTTTCTTCCTTAGCCTCTCCTGCCCTTCTTCAGCTTCCTTCTTCTTTGTGGCTCCTTCCTTCAGCTTCCCTTTCTTCTTTCTTTTCCTGCACAGAAATGCAAAACCTACCCCTACCCTCCACCGCATACACTCTCTCTCTTTTCTCTCTTCAGTTCACTCTCCCAGAGCCAATCGGGTATATGGGTCGGGTCCCGCACACCTGGGTCTAGGTACACCGGCATGGGTGGTGCGCGAAGAGTGCAAGGTAAATGGGTCAGGCAGCCAGGTCCGTGCAGCGTGGGTTGCGGACAAGGCGAGTGAGCGAGAGAGGGGACCTCACCCCGTGATCTGAGGTGATAAGGTAAAAACATAGAAACAATATAAAGCACGCTACCTGCTTGAAAACGCTCGAGGTGGGAATCACCCGCTTCTTCGCACGCACCCACAGGGAGATGCATGTGCAATTGCTGTGGCTGCAGACGATGTGGCCTTCGATTGCTAGGTGCAAAAGGGTCGTGGAATGTTTCCTCACACCTGGGACTCTACTGCCTAGAGCCACGTGACCTAGAGCGAGCTTGCGAGCAAGCTTTGCTCGTGCTCCAATGGCGGAAAGGGGGTGAACCTGCAAATCAGCAATATGGCCTTGCAGCCCTGCCAAAGCACCTGGGTAGCTTCGCCGTGTCACGGCAAAGGTGATGTGGTGGGTGGCGTGGAGCAGAACGGCCTAAGCATGCGTGCCTAGATAGACTGTGACCGTGAAAGTGAGTGTGTTCTGGGAGAGTGTGGGGTGCATGTGGTGGTCAGTGAAGGGGTGAATGATGATCAGTGGGTGATGGTGGAGGTTCTGAGGTAGGTGGCGAGGCATGTGGATGAGTGGAGCGACGGTTGCACCTTCGCCGGTGGTCTGTCGGAGATGAGGAAGATGGAGGTGGTCTATGGCTGTCGAAGGTGGTTTTGTGAAGTAAAGATGGGGAAAGTGAAAGGTAGGGAGAGAGAAACTTAACTGAGGGTATTTGGATGAAGGGGGGAGACGGAGGGTGGACGGTGCGTATCTGCCATCGTCGGAGACAAAGGCCCTGAGATGAAGAGGCGGCGACGACGAAGGGGTTGAAGAAGCACGTGCAGGTATGGCGGGACGCGGAGGAGCAAGGCGAAGAAGACTCTACCACTGGTACGGTGGCAGAGCAACGAGAAGAGGGAGGAGAGATCGCCGGAGCTTGCGGGCTATTGTCCGGAGATGGGAGAGGATGAATTTTGGGGGTATCCGCGGCCAAATCAAGCTTGAGATCATCGTTTGGGCCTGGGGCATCTTTTATAGGCACCGACGGAGGGCCTTGTGCTTGGAAAGCTTCCAGGCACGGCAACCTCACCAGACTTGGAAGGTCGAGAGATACCAATATCTCTCATGCGTTCGTAAGAGAGATTGGGTGCGAATCAAATCGCCTAATTGGGTTCACACGATCGGGAATTCCTCAGGAATCTCCCTTTCAAATCTAAGAGGGATTCTCTGAGGAATCAAGGAGATATCCTTCTTGAATCCTCGCCGAAGTAGGATTCCTCCATTGTAATGGTGGAGGGACCTAATTGCAAAGAGTGGTAAGGAAGATAGGGGGCTTTCTTCAATATTTTTGAAAGTTAGGGGCATAAAAGTAATTGGGTGGACTATTTTGCAAAGTAGGTCAAGGTGACCTCCCCTTAGGTCCAAATTTTGGTACAAACCTAATTTGGATCCAAGGAATCTAATGGTAAAGTTGGATTTTAGGTTTGATCACGTTTGACTAGGTATTTTTTACAAAAACCAAACTTAGGGAAAATAATTAGCTTTGACCCCTATTTAGGTAAAAATAGGTTTCAAAGGCCAAATTGAAGGTTCTAAACCCTAGAGGATATTTTTCCATGAATTTTAGAGGGTTTAGTTGATTTTTATCCAGACCAAAACCTTATAAATTTAAGTGGGTTTGTTTTAGGGTTGTAGAATGTCATTTAATTCTCAGATCTTACAATAACCCTTTTCTAATTGAACCATCCCACTTTTCATCTTGTTAAGACCCATTGACCTATGTTTATCCCCTAAGAAATCTCGTTGATGTACTACAATGGTAAAATTACAGTTTTACCCTTTGTTTCTTGCTTTTCTTTCAAACCAGTTATTCTCTAAGTTAGGCCCTTCACTTGGTTATGTAGGAGCTTTTATTCTCTTTTCTAAGTCAAAATGAGCTAGTTAGGACTCATGATGGTGTTTCCATCAGGGGAGATTATCCCAAAATGTCAATTTCCAGGGATTGAATTTATCCACAGAATGCCATGGGTGGCATTATCTCAAAGTGTCGAAGGGCAGGGTTCTGGGGTTATCATGGGCAGTGCTATCCCGAAGCATTAAAAGCAAGGGACCCATCGAGGATTGATGGTGGGGACAAGGAATTCGATACAGACCGTGTTTAGGGTTGATCCAACGTAGGATTTAGGGGAATATAAAAGAAAAGGGAGAAACTCTCAAAAATAAATATCCCTCTCTATCTCTCTTATAAAAAATGCATTGGCAAACTGAACCTGGACTTGCTACTAGTACACACGGGTGCTTTAACCGCTGGGGTCAACAACCTCTAGGCAGTTTTTGAGAGCCTTAGAAACCTTCATGGCAGAAACAAGGCTGAGGCTGGTTAGGTATGGATCTTGGCTGGTACTTGAGTACCTCTAGTCCTATTGTTGGTATTTTGATTTGATTTCTAGAAATGCATCTTAGTAGGGCATCACAACGGTTACATTCGGCTCAGAGATTTGGTTTGGCCCATTGGATTTTGTTAGGGACTAGTAAAAACTAGGCATGGGGGTATGATGATAACACCATCATGGGTCCTAACTAGCCACAATTAGGCAAATTCAACTGTTAAAAGCTCCTACTTAATCATTTGAGGGTTACAACTTCGCAATGTTTTGATTTGACAAGAAAACAAGGAAATAGGGTTAATTCTACTATTTTAATAGCACATCACAAATGCAAAATAACCATAGGATCACTTAGGGGTTAATTAAAGGTCAATTGAGCATAAAGGACTAAAAAGTGGGTTCACATCGACTGAATCAGGGTTTTACGCATTTCGAGGAACAAACCATGACTAAAAACCCTAATTATCAACCCCACTTAAATTGAAAAGGTTCTGGTCAAGATAAAATTAATTTAAGCCTCCTAAAATTCATAGGTAAATATTTTAATAGGCTTGGTATCTTTGGTTTGACCATCTAAAGCGATTTTAACACGGAACAAAGTTTCAGATAAGAATTTACCCTAATTTGGGCTTTTATGCAATTTTCCAAGTCAAATGTGGTTAAAACTCAAATCTTAGTTCACCATTAGATTCCTTAAATCCAAATTAGGTTGAGACCAAAATTTGGGCTCAATCAGAGTTCATCATGACGGAGTTTGCATTTTATACCTTAGAAACTCTAATTCTCACATTCTAACCCCTAACTTTGAAGTTTATTTCATATAGGTGATTAATGAGATTTTGTACGCTAAAAGATTAAGTTAAAAATCTATCATTTAGTTAATAAAAAAATCACTATCAAATAAAATTTATAACTGAAACTCTGGTGAGTCTCGGGTCGAACACAGAGAGGCAAACGTTTGATTAAAAATCACATTTGGAATTATTTTTCACAAAGTAGATTAGTTCATTAAAATTAATGTATGCTAGCTATTCCACTTAAAGAATAAATAATAGAAATGAGAGAGAGAATAATACAGAGAAAAGAGAGAAAGTGAACCTATATTTCATAACCATAGAAGCATGTTCATTATAAATAATTTCTACAACTAAAAAGGTGAAAATCTACATTAGAAAGTGTTAGAAAGAGAGGGACGAGAAAATTCTCCTCAATGGCTAATTGGAGGATGAGCTTCATTGACAGAGTGCTCGGACGATGGGGATGAGATGCTGGATGAGGGAGAACAGAGTTGGAGGACGGAGAACGGAGTTGGGCGATGAAGCAGTGGGATCCACTTCTCAAATGGTGGCAAGAAGACAACCATAGGATGATCCACGAAGGGGGTGAGAAGGTGGAAAATTATTTTACTCTAGCTCTAGTGGAGCATCCAGGGTATGGGACCAGCTCGTAGAGCTTTGGAGGGGGTGAGAGAAGAGAGAAAGGGATGATGAAATGTGTGGTAGGGTTGGTCCTTTTATAGTTGAGGATATGGGGGTTAATATCAGGACCTTTAGTGATGTTTATGAGCATCATTGTAGAGGGCCCATCACTGAAGCTCGCGTGTAAGGAGAGCCATTAGATCACAAACGGATGGCTCAGAATAAGCCACGCCAAGCACATGCTGACCTTCGACCATTCGCGATGTAGTTTCTTCTTCAGCTGTTACCCACTCACGTGTATGATGGAATGCATGCACGTTGTGCTTCCATCTAGTGCCCCAAGGCACACCACGTAGTAGTCGCCATTGCCGTTCATTCTTGATCGAACGGTAGAATTTTGCTATGCCCGCTCGCATGCTTGATTTGAGGTGTGCAAGGATTTGACCTTGCACTTCTCTCTCTACATAGAACGCTCACATATTGTGCTAAGGCTACCTCTTCATCGCATTTTTAATTTTAAGAACACACACTCTCAACCATTGGATGGAAATCCAACGGCTGAGATTGAGGAGTGCGGATGAAGGAGTCTTGTGGGTGGCCTTAAGCAGCAAAGGTGGCACCATGTGGTGGCATCTAGGCCACCCATTTTCTAATGCTTGTAGATGGTGCCACAGATGTCGGATTCGATTGATTTTCATATCGGTGGGCTGCAATTGTCAATCTGAACCCATCCATGTGGTTGGATTTATCATCTGATGTATGGATTTGCACCACCTTGCCCCTTGACCTCTGATCTTCCTCGGACTGCATTGATGTTACGGAAATCCGATTAGGGCGATCTCAGTGGCATTAAACTCCGATTGTCACCCTGATCAAATCTGTACTGTTGGATCTTCATTCCAAGGGATCAGAATGATATCGCCCTGTCCCTTGGCCACAAAAAGGGCAAACTAGCCTATAATTTGTACAAACTATTCTAAATGCATGATAATGCATGCTATGAAATATTTATAATGCATGATACTTCTATAGATCTAGGAACATACGTAAATAGGCATTTTAGGCCAATTAGATGTGTGCACATCACACCTCCATGCCTATCTTTTGTTAGTCCCTAGCAAAACTGAATGCTATTTATAAAAGAATTAGGATCAAATTACTTGGGAAATTGTTATTTCTTAACACTAAGAATTTTCTACTAAAGATCTAAAATACAAAGACTAAACATTGCCCGGGTGTCTGCCAAATTACAACCCGCCCTAAGCCCTCTCATTATTCAAAAGCAAAAACATTTTTTTGTTTCTTTTTCTTCTTTTCAAATTTTTTTGGATTTTTGAGTTTATAGTTTCGAGGTAGCTTTCTACGACTATCCAACCCACCCAAGACTCGACAAGAACTCTATGTTCTAAGTAACTTTTTGTGTGAATGTTGTAGACTCACTAATCAGCAATCAGAATGGACTTTATGTTTCTACGAACCCTAGGTTACCTTAATGAAGAATTTCTGCCTAAAGGTGTATCTATCCGACCGGTAGTTTTTCCCCTACTTTTTATTTTTATGGGATCAACACAAGGGCGAACCCAGTGTATATCTCCCTAGCTTATTCTACTTCCCTACTTCTTAAGTGTTTAGGAATTATTTGTGCATTCTTGCGAGCTGGGTTTTGGACAACCAGCTACGGCAACTTACCAGCCATACTCATGCGGTGAAGTGTGGCTTATTTAATTTTTTTTCTTTCCTTTTTCTCTTTTTTGTGGATACTTTTCTATTTTTTCTTTTTTTTCTATGTAGGTGGCTTCCCTAATTTAAGATTTACCTAACGGCAGTAGAGAAAGAGTGGCCATGTGGCTGGGCTCTGGACAACCGACCAATGGGCTATTACACACGACAACTTGCCAGTCATACCACCCTAGAAGGTTCATTACCAACCTAATTTCCATTAAAATAATTGAAAAGTGAGTCAGTGCAAATAGTGTGTAGATGCTTAGACTATAAGTTCTCTTAAATTAGTGGGCAGGTTGATAAGTCGTATACTTATTACTCCAACTTATTAACTGATTAGAAACAAATTAAATGTGGCGAGGACTCGAGAAATAAATCCACATTTTAGTGGACACCTAGGCTGATTAAACTTGAAGACCTAAAGGTCCAAGTGCTCAGATCCTATTATATCACTATCTAAAGTTGAAAAACTCTAATGCCCAAGTTCTCTTTTCCTAATTCAATTATTTTTTCAATTTTTATTATAATTAAAGAGAAAATAAAAAGAATCTACTCAGCTAACAAAATGATTCAGAGATGAATATATCCACCCCCCATGCCCATGTAATGCAATGTCCTCATTATATTAAAAAGACATGAAAACGAGTGGAGTAGAGAAGACACCTGAATTTCGTGATTACCTAGTCAGCTCTGAGATGAAAGCAGACTGTATACGTGCTAAATTTATTGCCTTTAGCTAGGCACTCTATAAAACAAAGGGGAAGAAATAGAGAACTCTCAACTGCAGGTTAGGATCAAAAGAAAAAGATTAACCTCAGGACCTGCCAGCAAAGAATGTCCACAGATGTGGACCAGGTTATGGCTCAGACCCATGCCCCATGCTTGAGTGGTTCTATGGTTATGGATGAAAATTACCCAAAATCGGAGATCATTATGCAAGCGGGGCCGGGCTTGCAGTTTAATGGTATGCAACTCGATTCCAAAATATTAGACAATAGGTAAATCTAAATCAATGGGCTCGTTTGTCGAGTTAACAGTTTACACAAAAAGATAATCCGTTAATCTACACTTAGGTTGAACATCCTCAGAGTTATCATAAGGGTCCTGGTACAATGTTGGTGCTTTCAGACACAAGGGAATCCTTAGATCAAGAATTTTGTTTCCCCCAAAATTGGCTTCCTAGATCTTCATTTCTAGATTCCTATCCTCCACAATCATAGTTTTCGGGATGTCACAAATGTCATCATCCCCATATAAAATGTCAAAGTCCAAAATTTGTGGCTTAATCAAAATTGACTTGGGTCTAATGATTTCAAAACTAGAATCATCCTTACACTCAACGGGGTGTCTGTGAAGAATGAGGCTATGAATTGAATCATCCATGAAATTAGTATCTGAATCCTCCATGGTAACCCCAGTTAGATCAAAATCCTAAATTATTAGGCTCTTAAATGATTCATTATACTCGCACCCATATGTCACTAAAATTGTTTTCCTCAAACTCGAGTGTGACTTCACATAAAGATTCTTCACCTTCAGAATCAAAGAATTCTGGATCTACATTAATATATGTCTCAAAATCATCTATCATTTCCTAGTCCATGGAGATATACTTTTCCTCGTACCCTGGTTCAGGGATCTTGGGTAAAGATATCAATTCATCCTCAACTGGTTGCTTTAGACCAACCTGGTCATCCCTGGTCTTGTAAAATGTGTTTCCCCATATAGGTGCCTGAGTGGGTTTTGACATTAGCTCTCTTGAAGGGGGTTCATCCTGGAAATCATCCCAAGATTGAACTAAAGCAACCACAAATTTCATCCACAATTTTGACAACTTCCCAAGTAAAAACTCACCCGAGTCCTTATCCTTAACATCTTGGAGCCAATCCAATAAATACTTGTTAAGATTGTCAATCATTTCAATCAAAGGCTCCAATTCTTCAATGTTGGGTGTTGACTGAGCATCTAACGATTGAATCGTGTTCCTTAAGTTAGCCAACACCTTATCATGGACCTGATTTACCTAAACCAAATGGTTTGGTTCAGGGTTGAATGGGTTTGGGTTCAATCCAAAGAAATCAAGAAATTGAGGTTCTTGGTGCCTTCCCTAATAATAGGTCATTCTGAGTTGTTCATAAAGGTGAGGTGACCCATATGCAGTGTAGTCCTAGGGAGGGTAGGGATTATAATCAGCATATCCTTCTTGATTGTAGATCATATTAGGTTATCCATAAGAGGGCAATGATCTATAATCGGTGTAGCTTGGAGAAGGATAGAAATCATGGTGTCCAGGGTTAAACCCTGAACACGAAGGTCTGGAATTGTATCCCCAATCAAAGTTATCCTGACTAAAGGATGAATGGTAATAAGTAGTGTCGAGATAGTAATCATCTTGGGAATAAGTGGTGGTAGGAGGGTAGGAGTGGAAATGAGAGTTAAATGTGGAAGAATCCATGTCAAAGCAGGAGGAAAGAGAAAAGAAAGGTGCCCTACAGTACAAACAATCAAGCCTATCCTTAGGTGGGGTAGCCTAAAGACCTACAGACTCTCAAAACCTGTCTTGAGATGAAAGTAACGATTTGGTCTATTTCTTTTTGGTCAATCCAATGAGTTAGAGGGAGGGATTGGGCAGAAGGTGTTGTATGCAAATTGAGGAGATTTAATATGTGTTCGTTGTAGCACATTCCTAAATCACACAAAACGCTTAAATTTATAAACTCAAAATCTAATTGGCGTCTAAGGTCGTTCGTAGGGAGCAAATATGAAATTCACAAATTAATATTCATTCAGAATAAATGAACATAGTAAATTAAGCATCAGGTAAAAGATATTAAATGAATAAACTGGTCAAAATAGCATTCAAACATAGATCAAATTATCTCATGAAATAGCAGGGGCAAAAAGAATGGAAGAAATCTAAAAGTGGTGATTGAGATCACCACCTATATCCTTCTAATTAAGACTATACCCAAGTATTCAAATCATTAGTAGTATCCTGAATCAATTAATCAACACTAACTTAGGTACTTAAATAATGTCACAGTAACCAGAATCAAAGGCTTAATCAGATGTCACCCATGTGTATCAGACAACTTAACCTTCACATAGCATTGCCCCATAGAAGGCACAAGGGCAACGGCCTCTAAAGGCCTTCTCTTCTTCGCGCCTTCACAAGCACACAAGAGGGCTTCCTCTTTTCTTAAGGTCTTTCTCAAGCACAGGGCCAATCCTTCTCAGAGGATAAATGTTACCTTCCTCTTTAGCACATGCCTAAGGATCTCAGAGTAAAACCCTCCCCCCTCCTCTTCAGAGATCTCTCCTCTTCTCTTCTCTCTCAGGCCCAAGGGTAATCTGCCATATAGGTGGGCTATCACGTCATGAATAGTGACTGGACCCATGTGCATGGATCACGGGTGAGGCGTGTAGAGGATCGTGAGCAGGGGACCTGACCCCCCAGCATCTTGGGCGAAAGGGCAACAAAATAAATTCTACTTAAACGCTTGCGCGAGTCCCTCAACCAACAAGGTTGGACTATGTTTCACCCTCTTCTCTTTGTGCACAGTAGCAGCAAAGTTCGAAGGAATTGAAGGTGTTGCTGCTGTTGTTGCCTTCAATTGTTGCTGCAGAGACATCCCTGGGTTGAGTCTGCAACACCTGGGCATTGTAGCAAGGCCGAAGCAAGTTGGAGTGAGGCGGACGGAGTCGGACATGACGGCGGCAACAGGTGACAAGCAACGATGGCGAAACCTATAATTCACAAGTATGGGCTCAAAAGCCCAAGTTAAAATGCTCCTAATCTTTGCCAAGTGGTGGCGAAGGTGATGGTGGGGTTCTTATGGCGTGCTGGTGCATGTAGAGGGTGTGCGAAGTCGAAGAAGGTGTCGACGGTAGGTGGTGTTCGGTGGGGTTTTGGGTATGTAATCCCCTCAATTTCTTGAGGGGTTTTGCGGGGCATGAGGTGGTGAAGATTTTAGGAGTGGTTGCGTGGAGTTTGGTGCAGTGTGGAGTGCGGAGGGCTTTGACAGAGTGTCGCCGAAGGGGAGGACGATGTTGGGAGAATGGGTGGTTTGTCGATCAAAATAGGGAGAGAAAGAGATAGGGAGATTCAAGAGAAGAAGAGGGAGAGGTTCAGACCTAAATTAGTGGATGAAAGGGCAAGGAAGGCACTGATTATGATTGGCCAGCACTGGGGAAGGAGAAGCCTCTAGTGATGGAGCGACGATAATGAGAGGGGTCTGGGGACTCCTATTGTGGCTGGCGGGGAGCGGAGGAAGGTGGGGAGGAAAATCTCGTTGCCTACAATATGTGGCAATGGGAGAGGAAGTCAGAGAGAGAGGAGTTGTTGGAGCTATGGTGGAGGTGGCTGGAGAAGGCGAATTGGTGAAGAAATGAGGCCAAACCCTGCTAAGGAGTAAGGAATTGCAAAGGGGAAGCTTTTATAGAGCTCGAGGCAATTCCTAAATAGGGAAGAAGCTTGATTGAGCTTCATTAGGAATAAAGAAGAACCCAAGAAATCCGTGCGCTCACATGGCCCTTCTGGTACAAATCAGAGCCTAAGATCTGTATCAATCTCTTCCTTATAGTGTAACACCAATGTCACCAATTTTGGTGAGATTGGTAGTGATTTGAATGGGATTTGTGGTGGTCAAAGCTAGCTTGGAGGTCGGTTGACCTCCAATGGAAGTAGGGGCAGATCCACAAGGAATATGACAAAGGTAGGGACCCATTTGCAAGGATTTTCAAAAGTTAGGGGCTTCTTTGAATGAAGAGAGTTTAAATGGACTGAAATGCAAACTCGGTTAAGATGGACTTTGATTGGGCCCAAATTTTGGTACAAACCTAATCTGGATCCAAGGAATCTTATGGTGAAGTCATTTTTTAATTTTGACCAAGTTTGACTAGGTAATTCACTCAAAAACCCAAAATATGGCAGAAATCTATCTATGGCTCTATTTAAGGTCAAAATAAGTCAAATGGTCAACTCAAGGATACCAAACCTCAAGGAATATTTTTATATGAATTTTAGGTGGTTTAGATGAATTTTATCCTAACCAGAACCTCTGTAATTTAAGAAGGTCTGAATTAGGGTTTTAGGTGTGAACTGGTTCTCGAAATGCGAAACCCTTTTTCTGTCTATGTGGACCCTCTTATTAGACATTAATGCTCATTAGACCTTATATTAGCTCCTGGCAAACCCCTTGGTTACTCTACTTTCATGATATGATGTTAAAACTATAGAATTAACCCTGATTTATTGTCTTCTTCTCAGACTGGCTTTGTATGGAATTATAGCTCTCAGGCGATTATGTAGGAGCATTTATTACTTGATTACAAATAAATAAAGCTATTTATGGCTCATTATGGCATTACCATCATACCCCCATGCCTAACTTTTTCTAGTCCCTATCAAAATCATATGGAAAGAACTAGATCTCTAGACCATGCAATGATGTTCAGATGCCTAATTTATGTCACTCTCTAGAAATTAGATCAGAATGCCAATAATAGGCCTAAAGGTATACAAGTATCAATAAAGATCCAGGCTTGACTAGCTTCAACCTGATTCTACAGCAAAGGTTTTTGAGGCCCGCAAAAACTGCTCAGAGGTTCATTGACCCCAGCGGTTAAAGCACTCATGCGTAGGTGTAACATTTCTAGATTCAATTTGCTAGTGCAGTTTTAACAACAGAGAGATAGAAGCAGCGGTTAAAGCACCCATGCGTAGATGTAACATTTCTAGATTCAATTTGCTAGTGCATTTTTAGCAACAGAGGATAGAAGTTAAAGCACCCACACATAATTGTAACATTTCTAGATTCAATTTGCTAATTCATTTTTAGCAACAGAGAGATAGAAGCAACGGTTAAAGCACCCATGCGTAGATGTAACATTTCTAGATTCAATTTGCTAGTGCATTTGTAGCAACAGAGAGATAGAAGCAACGGTTAAAGCACCCATGCGTAGATGTAACATTTCTAGTTTCAATTTGCTAGTGCATTTTTAGCAACAAAGAGATAGAAGCAGCAGTTAAAGCACCCATGCGTAGATGTAACATTTCTAGATTCAATTTGCTAGTGCATTTTCAGTAATAAAGAGATAGAAGGATTTTTCCATTTGGAGAGTTTTCTCTCTTTTCTTTTTATTTTTCCCTAAATCTAGCCTTGCATTGGCCTTAAACACGGTCTGTATCGGATTCCTTGTCCCCACCATCAATCCTCGAAGGGTCCCTGGCTTTCGATGCTTTGAGATAGTACCGCCTATGGCAACCCCCAGAACTCCTCGCTTTTGACACTTTGAGATAGTGCTACCCATGGCATTCTATAGCTAAATTGAAGCCCTGGCAATCGACATTTCGGGATATTCTACCCATGGCACTTGAACCAGCACAAGGTGCTTACGTGTCCCAAGTAGGATATTTAGATATCCTTGGAGACAAGCATCGAGGAGGCGATATGTTAATATGCATCTTCGAGGGAAATTTCCTACCTCTCCGTGCTGGGAACTCGTCAAATCAACTTGTGTTGTTGAGTTGCTCCTAAGCTAGATCTTCGAGTTGGCTTTTCATAATAAAACACTTTTGGCGTGATTTTCTTTATTAAATGCACTAAACCAAACTAAATGTGTGATTTTGGGTGCCTAGGTTACGAAGTCCATCAAACCAAAGGGCAGGCACAGGATCGAATAATCCCTAAGCCTTTAACCAACTACATCAGCCTCGCATCTTCCTCAACCTCTTGAGGATTAATCCAGATCTTAATAGATATGTGACTATTTGAGCCCTAAAAATAGCCCAAGAGGCCTAAGATCTTCACTTATACTAATCTCCTTGTCTCTATCATTTTAGGACTTATTTTTTCTTTTGATTAGGTCTAGAACTTAAGTAAATTCCATAATCAATTGCTATGACTATCATTTTTTTATTGATTTTGCTCCTTTTTGACATTTGAATTTCCTCTTCTTTTCCTCAAGAAAGATTTGCAATCAATTCTCAAATTTCCTCCCCTTTCTCTAAGTTTTTTCTTTTTCATTTTTTTATTTTTTATCATTTTTGAATATGTATTTTTTTTGTGAGGACCCCTCGGAGAAATGAATTTCCATATGTTTGCACTTTAACAACCACCCATGGCTAAGTTTTGCAATGTATTTATTGTAAACTAAGGGGGTACAAATTCAGCTTGGTTTAAAGTTTAGAATAATATCAAAGGGTGGATGAATGGGTTGTGATGACTGTTGCGAACAATTTTAAGATTTGATATTTATACCAATGGTGGAGTCGATTGTTCTAAAGTTGAACTCAAAAGTGCAGTAGGAGTGTAGCTCAAAAGGCGATCAGAAGGGTTTTGGATTTTTGGAATGACAGGTTGCCTCCCATTAAGTGCTAAATTCAATGCCTTCAGTCAAGCAGAGGATGGTCAAGGAGAAGGGGTGGTCAAATCAGAGGAATTTTGTAGAACAAGCATCTTGATCAATAACCTGGTTGGTCCAACTAGGTGCTTGTTCAGATTAATAGGCTGATGATGCAAACCAAACCTAATCAATTTGGTGGGTTGATGGATGTGAATCAGTAGATGTGGAGCCCACCAGATACTTTGAGGCCCAAAGAGATGTAGAAATGAAAATCTATGGTTTGACTGAATCAGCTCAGCTTGATCAGAGTAGGGGTCCTCAAAAGGAAATGGATCTATGGAGGATGTAGGAACCCTACGGGTGAGATCAGAAAAGGATAAGAAGTGATTGAAGGTCTGATCAATGTCTGATACCCTATCAAAAGATGGAAGAGAATTGTCTGCAATTGGATCAAAGAAAGGTGAGTCAGAGTAGAAGTTGATTCTGGTGGTGGGTCGGGGTTGAGATCGGATTTTAGAAGGTTCTATATGTGTATCAGAAGGTGTGGCTTCTTTGAGGTCTAAATCATTTTCCTTAGCATCAGAATTAAAGAATGGATCATGGATGTTGAGGTCATAGATTGGCTTGTAATCATAAGGAAACAATGGTTCTCCGAAATCAGATTATGATTCAAAATCATCGGAGAATTTGCGAAAATCAGTTTCTAATCTTGATTCCAGATTGGCATCTCCACTAAGGATAAATCATGATGTATAGAATCAACAACCTAACTTGGATCTAACCTAATCTCAAATTTTGAGCTCAAAAAGGTGTCCTTATTAGGTATAGACTCAGGCTCTTGGCTCCTAGGATAACCCTAATCAAATCCCAACTCCTCTATTTCTGTATCATAAATCGGTGTGACTTCCGAAAAATTAAATTGTACCTTTAAGGAATTTAGAGAGGTGTACTCATCAAATACAGGCCCAGAATCATAGTCCAGATCTAAAATATGATTCTCATTAAATTCGACCTCTTGATTATCCCAAATAGGTTTAGATCTAGATTCTAGGTTAAAGGTAGGAATTAGGTCACTAGAATCTGGACTTGGTTCCATTGGGATGTCAGAATCAGTCTCAACGATTACCTTAATAGGATAAGCTTTGGGAATTACATCCTCGAGAGGTTTTGATTCAAGCTCACAATAGGTGTTTGAGAATTCAAAGCATGATGGACTAGCTTCATGGCTCTCTAGGGCTAGTTCAGAATCAAGAACACCTGCAACTGGATCCACCCAACCAACATCAAGATCAGGCATGTCAATCTGTGTAAAGTTTGAATTTGCTTTCAATTGGGTTGGGGGTCCACAATAGCGTCTACTTTCAAATCTGGGATTTGGGAAATCATGATAATCCTTAATGTTGTTCCAAGGTGTCTCATATGTTTATGAGGGGATATATGGGTATTTTTGATTGATAGCTTCATACACCATATTCAGTAATTTTCCACATTCCTTCATTAGACCTTGGTGTTTTTCCAAAAGTAGGGGATTCGACCAATATTGTAGATACTCATTACTATGTAATTTCCTCAATTCAATATATTCTAATAAGAGATCTTCCTGAGTTGAACCATGTATCATTGTGTCAACATCATTTCAATACGATTCATAATATGGGTTGTTGTTTTTGAGACATTAACCTGAATGTGCCTAGATGGATCAGAGGTTTTGTAATATTCATCATGATGTCTAAGAGCATCCTCAATCATCTTTTCTTTCATGCTCATTTGGGATTTAGGTTTCCTAAATATTCTTCCTAAATTGTCAGGTTGCATTTTCAAATCAAGTGGTGGATCAAGATGTAGAATCAAATTCAGGTTCAAATTGAATTGATAAGATCAAATCAGAAATCCCATAGAAGATCAACTCTAATGAAGGCCTCTAGGTCAAAAACCTATGAACCTTTCCTATGTATGTGCTCTAAAGAATAGATGAGGGACTAGATATGAATTGGACCCAATCAAGGCACCCAAATATTTTTGGATGACTAAGGCTATTTCGAGGCGGATGATACCTCTGAATCAAAAATCCACACACCCAAGAAGTACCTGGGCAGCTAGGAAGGGAGAGCCCCGCAAAGAATCCTACTTGGTATAGCGTTGATTGCGCAGCAATCATAGGTCTTAATTGACCTAAATTAGGCTAGGACTTAGCATAAGTTAGGGTAATTCATGCATGCATAGGCATTACTAACACCTTTACTCTTTCTTTTAGCCATGCATAAAATAATGCTATAATGTACTGATGAGTCCATCAAAATGGACTAATATTAAGCCTAAGAATATTTAATCGTATAGTTTAGGTGTGTTAATAATGGCAATTAAGTTACAGAATATTTGTACGCCTTATAATTTGAGTTTATAACATTCTATAACTTAATTATTTTGTTATTTTTATGTGCAGGTAATAAAACCCAGAAAGAACAAGGGTGGGGGGATAATTTCCCTAAACAGCCGATTCTTTCCCCCCTCCCCCATCGGACATTGGGGCAATCTTCTTCAACACTCGCCGGCCAAAAACAGAAAGGGATTTGCAAATCCCTGGATTGGCGCACGGAGGGAGAGAGAGGACTTAAAAAGAGAAGAGGTGGCGTGCACAAAGGAATCTCCCCCTGCGAGGAACGGCTCTCTCTTCTCCACTGTGGAGAGGGCGAGCACTATGCCGCTCCTTCTCTACCTCAAGCAGTAGCATCGAGCGCCTCTCCCTTGCTACGAGCACACCCACTACCCGCGCTTCACTGCCACCGCTCACTGCATGCCAGCCAACTTTGCTTCCATCGCACCTGCCCTACTGCGCGCCTTCACCAACTGTTCGCACTGCCTGCAGGCAGTTCTCCAGTCCACCGCACGCACACGCGCCACACACCGCCCCCTCCTTCCTGCAAAGCGCCATCACGCCTCTACCGCACATCACACGCACACCGCTCCACCTCCAGCCGTGCCCGCAGGTGCTCCCAACCGCGCGTCCACTGTAGGTGAACCTCCCTGCAGAGCGCCTTCGCAACCGGCCGCAGGCGCTCTCAACTGCGTGCCACTCCTCCCTGCAGAAGGCGCTCACGCACTCTCTGCCCGCGCGCCTGCAAGCGTGCTTCACCGCCCATCTGTGACCGCAGCCTGCAAGTGCCTGCCCGTGCACCAGCGCGCGCGCCCAAGCCCGCACGCCACAGTTGCAGGCAGCACTGCAGTAGCTACGCCTTCTTTGTCAACAGGCCGGAGTTCCGGCCACCTCCACTGCCGCCGCTACCACCGTCGGAAAGCTCTCGACCTCGCCGTCCTCTTGAGCCCTGCATCGACCCCCGCGGTTCTCTCTCTCTCGCGAGGAGGAGAGAGGAAGAAAGCTCTGTTTTTATCTTAATTAGAAATTACATTCAATGCCATTGCCACCGATTTGATTTTGTTATTATTATATTATGGCAGAATTGCATTCAAGCACTCATGTTCTTTCTAATTGCATGGTATTAATATTGGCTAGTTTAAAGATTGATTTTGGACTTGATTTAAGTACTAATTGTCTTTAGTACACATCACACAAAAATTGCATTAACTCATCCTAAATTTATTGAGGATTTCTGTGAGGGAAAACTGCACTTACACCCTTAACTTTTTAGGTTATTGCAAATCTACTTTCCTTCACATTTTAAGTCCAATTTGAAAAGGGATTTCGCACTATCTGAAATAACATTAAATAATTAAAGTATTGATTACATCATTTCCTCCCTGTGGACACGACCCGCTCTTCTGCGAGTGGTTATTTTCATTATTTTTGATTAGTCGATTTTTCCACCACTTAAATACTATAACGCTAAGCGAAAAGTCGACTACCAAAATTGGCGTCGTTGCCGGGGAGGCAACAAATGCAATAGATTTACTTTATTGTTTTTAAATCTTTTGAGTTGCGAAATTATCTAATCATCTTTATTATTTTGCAAGGAATCTGACACGGCGACGAGGCATAGCGAAGCGACTACTTTGAACGTGAACAACGCGCACGGCGGAGACGATCTTTTTGGTGGACCTTGACGCCACCTGGAGGACGACAACAGGAACATGTGGGCCTTGATCCCACGCATTTAGGCTTACGGAGAAGCCTATTTCTTATTTAGGCAGTAGGTCTTAGTTAAATTTAGTTAAATAGACATTAGAATTTAAATTAATGTCTTTTGAGCCCTTGTTGGGTATTTTTGGGAATGTGTTCCCATTTATTTAGATTATAGGATTATTTGAACTATTTTAAACTACATTTCAGTTAGTTAGTTAGATTAGGTCTGTTTGTTATTATTATTTAAAAAAAAAAAATCGAAATGCCTGCTAGAAGCTGCATATCTATAGGATGATCATCTAGGACTGAAGGAGCAGCATCTAGTTTATTTTTTATTGCATTGTATTCATTACTGCACGAAGAAAGCTAGAGTAAGGTATGTCTTCGCTTGAGCATTAATTACTTGTCATGCATATGCATTGAACCTAAATCTAAGACCACTAAGTGCTTGAATAAAATTAATTCAGTGGTCACTTTAAACAACTTGGGACTGTTAAGAGGTTGGACTTTAAAATCTGTAACTGAAAATTGTGTGCAAAAGGATCCTGTCTACGGAATTTCAAAAAAATCAAAACATGATCGTATGCTTGCACACTTGAGACACTGTGCACCTCACATAAGGTCACTAGATAAATTTCTACCTCTCCTATTTTGCACCACAAGGGAAGTTAGTCTGAAATCAACAAGCCTATCCACCAAGTTACTTCGGTTCCTCGTGTGTGGGCTCAATTCGAGACTTCCATCCCATGCGAGTAGGTTATAGGCACCAGCGAAGGTTGGCCTAGGAAGAATAATTTTTGCAAAACTTGTTTGGCCACCATCTAAACATATAACTCTAAGACCTACAATCTACTAAAAACAGATCCCGTTGAATTTGCGTTTGCTTTGACATTAGAACTCTCTAGGAAGTTTTCTGCTAAATTTTGCTAAATCCTAAGAGAGTTAAAATTATTTTGCTTAAAGAAATGGATTACTCTTACTCCTATCACTCAGATTATCAGAGTCAATACTTCCCATCTTTTAATCAAGATCCCATGCTCCGAGCGTATCCATCCTTTGATGGGTACATTGATAATTCATGGGATCATTCTCATTCTTACCCTGGGAGTACTGGCTTGATAACTCCCACTTTTGAGCAGAGCCTAGGAGCGGGATTTTCCAATCCTGAAATCCCTACATCCATGCAAACACCCAACCCTCCCACCCGTCATGATTTTCCATATCGAGGTGGTACCCCTAGGCAATTAGAGCCTGAAATTGACTATCCTTCCCAACCTGATAATAGTAGCATCTCCTCTTTTATGATAGAAATGCAAAAATAGCAAAAGGAAATAATGGAATCAATGGGAGAGATGTTGAGGAATAGTCAACACTTAAATAAAGAAATGAGACAACTTAGCTACACGCTTCCCAATAATCCTGATCCCTACCCAATAAACCATGATCATAAAAATAATTCTAAGGAACCTAATGACAATAGGGATCCAATTTTAGGTAGCCATCACTTAGACTCTTCCAATGAGACACAACCACTAGAGGATAATGATCATAGTGATTATCCACCTGAATTATATTGCAGCCAAAAGCAAGGGAAGATGGTATCTCTTGAGGACCTTGACCCCAATGACGGTATTCTCCTTACCCCTACCAACCCGGGTAAAGGTTATATTGTTCCTATCACTTCCCCTCTTGATTATTTGGTGGAATCCCATTCTACTCTTAGTGAGCCTACTCCTGACCCTCCACTTAGGGAATCAATACCTACCCTTCAATATTCTGAGGATTCAAATGAACCTAATGAAGGTGACCCTAAGGGAATAGAGGATGATCAATTCTGGTCTCAGGGATATGATGAGTCTAATTCTGAAGATGAGGAAACCTTAATAAAGGAACTGGACTGAAAATAATTGAGGATACTGATCCAACTCCTAATGAATCACATATATACCCCGACAAATATTCCAGTGAACCAAACGAATTTGGGGATGAGCTGAATGATAATGATTCTTACATTTTGACCCTGCCATCAAAAAGTTGTAGTTTGGAGTCTACCCTTGATTCAAATATGACTCCGATCATTAATGCTAGGCAGGATAACTTGAAGTTGTCTACTACTGTTAGGGACTGTACACAATTCGAATCATTGTTGGAATTGGACCTAACACCTACTAATCCCTCATTGGACTTAACCATTACCTTCCAACACTACAAACAACCCTTATACTCCCTAATCGATCCTTGGCTCAGATCTCTGCTCATGTACATTCTTTCTGGAGACTATATTAGGCCAGTACATCCTAGGGTAGAATGGCGAGTATGGATTGATGCTTGTACTTTTACTCTCGCCATTCAGGGGTTTGAACTAATTATGTGTATATCTTTTAAAACCTGTCCTGCTTTGGAGGATCCTTGCTATCCTCCACTTATTCTGTTTCAGGAGGCCTCTTTTCGCATTCCGTTTCTTATTCCTAGACCTCCCCCGGTAGCCAACGAGATTTTCTGTTTTCATTTCTTCTGGCGAGCATTTGGAATTACATTACATCATCAGCTCGCCAGCATCCGTGGTTACCTGTTTTCTAGGCCTGCACTGTTACGCATATTCTTAGGGCCTAACCTTTTCTGTTTGGAACCTGACTTACAGGTTCCTTATAAGTCTGGCTGCTGACAGAAAATGCAGCGCTTGTTGGGAGGCAACCCAGCAAATTGTGTCTGGTGATATTTTTCCTTTCTCCTCCTGTTTTAATTTTACAATGGGGACATTGTAGAATTTAGGCATGGGGGAGTGCATTTGCATTTTAGGAAGTATTTATGCATTTAGGTTAGTATTAAAAAAAAAAGAGCTAATTGGGTTAGTCCTTCGCAAAATACCTTTGTTATTGGAGGTTCTTCTTCTGGATTATTTCTTAAGTTTAGAATCCAGTGCATTTATTTCACGTGCACGTAGATTTGGTAATGGATCCTTGAGGAGAACCAATGAGCATTTGTAAGTCTACTGAACCCTTGGACAATTCATAGGGAGTCAGGCATACTATCTTCTAATAGATCTACCTCATATTTGTGAGAAGAAAGTAGAGAGATTACTGGTGTGCTAAGTCTAGTGTAAGGACTCTTAAGTTTTGGATAATTAGATAACGATACTTCAGAGTTAGGCGTAGTTTTCACTCTCTGTTCCTGTGTACATACTTTGAGTGAATTCCTGAGAGTCACCAAATAAGGAAAATACATAGAGATTGAGTCTTAATAAAGCTATAACTATGGTGGAGGGTTACGACCATCCTTCATAGAGTCCTCAGCTGAAGGAGGGTAATAGTGTCAAAGGTCAGAAATGCGCCTGTCCTATCCATTCCTTCCCGGTGCCGAGATTAGGCACTTCCACCAAATAAGCCACACAACTTCCTTTTGACCATCATCATCCCTAATAATGCCTCGTAAATAAAAGTCCGTATCGTGTTGTGTTGATTGAAAAAGAAACAAAAATAAGAAAAAAAAAATATATATATATATAAAAAGAAGAGAAGAAAAGAGAAAAGAAGTAGAAAAAGAAGAAATAGAAAGAAGAAAAAGAAGAAAAAAAAAGTCCAAGTGTATGATGTAACACTATTTCCGAGGCAACAAAACACCTATCGCGTTCCACCAAATATGACCCATACCTACCTTCTAGTATTTCTGATCGCCTGAATACTGGTTGAGAACACTAACTTAGTTATAGAGTTATTAGGACTTTAATTGAAGTGTAGATGCCATGTGAGGCCACCAAATAGTGAGTATAATTTCTAATTCTGGCGAGATTCGTGATCTCAGAAAGAAAGAAAAGAGAGAGTGCCCATGAACATTAAGAGAGCACAGTTGTGTAGCCTCTCTCAGAGTTGACTTGTCTAATAGTCTAGAGAGCTAGAGTCTGCAGTACTAGACTATATGTAGCACTAGTTGAGTGTGTGCCACCAAATACAAATCCATTCAGTTTGATATCTCCTACCTAAGCCAAACGCTGGGGTCAAATTACAGATTATCATCTGCTTTATCCCCAAAGGAAGTGGTTGCCTATCTTGACAGAAATTTTTGCCAAGGGTGATGTATGAACTCCCAATGTGAATCGGCTCTTTCACTTGGATCTGTTACCTAGGTTATCAGCACTTCACATTTGTCTGGATTTCTAAAGTTTTGAAATAAGAAAAGAAGTCTTCTGATTACTTCTATTATTCATTTTTGCTAGGGACTAGCAAATCTTAGGCATGGGGGTATTTGATGAGTCCATCAAAATGGACTAATATTAAGCGTAAGAATATTTAATCGTATAGTTTAGGTGTGTTAATAATGGCAATTAAGTTATAGAATATTTGTACGCCTTATAATTTGAGTTTATAACATTCTATAACTTAATTATTTTATTATTTTTATGTGCAGGTAATAAAACCTAGAAAGAACAAGGGTGGGGGGATAATTTCCCCAAACAGCCGATTCTTTCCCCCCTCCCTCGCTGGACATTGGGGCAATCTTCTCCAACACTCGCCGGCCAAAAACAAAAAGGGATTTGTAAATCCCTGGATTGGCACACGGAGGGAGAGAGAGGACTTAAAAGGAGAAGAGGCGGCGTGCACAAAGGAATCCCCCCTTGCGGGGAATGGCTCTCTCTTCTCCACTGTGGAGAGGGCAAGCACTGTGCCGCTCCTTCTCTACCTCAAGTAGTAGCACTGAGCGCCTCTCCCTTGCTGCGAGCTCACCCACTGCCCGCGCCTCACTGCAGGCGCTCCTCACTGCATGCCATCTCCAGCCGGCCTTGCTTCCACCGCACCTGCCCTACCGCGCGCCTTCACCAACTGCCCGCACTGCCTGCAGGCAGTTCTCCAGTCCACCGCGCGCACACGTGCCACACACCGCCCACTCCTTCTTGCAAAGCGCCATCACACCTCTATCGCACACCACATGCACACCGCTCCACCTCCAGCCGCGCCTGCAGGTGCTCCCAACCGCGCGTCCACTGCAGGCGCACCTCCTTGCAGAGCGCCATCACGCCACCCCTGCCTGTGCGCCTTCCTCCTGCCGCTCCAGCTCCTTGCAGAGCGCCATCCCACCTTCGCAACTGCTCGCAGGCGCTCTCAACCGCGCGCCACTCCTCCCTGCAGAAGGCGCTCACGCGCTCTCTGCCTGCACGCCTGCAAGCGTGCTTCACCGCCCATCTGCGACCGTAGCCTGCAAGCGCCTGCCCGCGCACCAGCTCGCACGTGTAAGCCCGCACGCCACAGCCACAGGTAGCACTGTAGCAGCTACGCCTTCTTTATCAACAGGCCGGAGCTTTGGCCACCTCCGCCGGCCAGCTCCGACCACCTCGACCGCCGCCGCTGCCATCGTCGGAAAGCTCTTGACCTCGCCGTCCTCTTTAGCCCTACATCGACCCCTGCGGTTCTCTCTCTCGCGAGGAGGAGAGAGGAAGAAAGATCTGTTTTTATCTTAATTAGAAATTACATTCAATGCCATTGCCACCGATTCATGCGAAAATTGCATTAATTCATCCTAAATTTATTAAGGATTTCTGTGAGGGAAAACTGCACTTACACCCTTAACTTTTTAGGTTTTTGCAAATCTACTTTCCTTCACATTTTAAGTCCAATTTGAAAAGGGATTTCACACTATCTGAAATAACATTAAATAATTAAAGTATTGATTGCATCATTGTCTCCCTGTGGACACGATCTGCTCTTCTGCGAGGTTATTTTCATTATTTTTGATTAGTCGATTTTTCCACCACTTAAATATTATAACGCTAAGCGAAAAGTTGACCATCATGTACTAAACAGGTGCATTACGTCAATTGCCGGTAATAAGCCGATCAGAAGCTAGATCTGAAGTTGGATCTAAAGTTGGATCTGAAGAATAAAGAATAACTAGTGTTGCAACTGAGTTGGAGCGGAAGACCTAGATTAGATGTAGTAGATAATAATGTAAGGAAGTTAAGGTATGCTATTCTATTAAGTAGGAATAAAGCAATAAATTGTGAAGAACTTAGGTCCATCCGAGCCCTAGGACAGCCTAGAAGCCTCTCCAAGTCTTAGCCACCCTTAGATTAGGTCACCGCACCCTAGGAAACCTTAAAACCCTAATTCTAGCCTCTATCTGTACGTCCAAATGAGTTATAGGATGTCCAGAACCCTTAGCCAACTCCCACACACCTTAAACCCACTTCTGCAGTGTTATTGGACGTCTAGACACTTGGTTAGACGTCCAATTTCTACAGAATACACAAGATAGAACCTACAATCTTTCCTGACTCTGATTAGACGTCCAGACTTGAAGTCTGGACTTCTGATTTTTCACTATAAGATATCTGACAACTTCATTAGACGTCAGATATTGTCCTTCAGTTCCTGTTTTAAGATTCAAGGCTTGATCTTGGATCTCTAGGTCCTTAAACCCAATTCCAATCCCATAGGAACCTAAATTAAGGTGCCCTAACTCTAGTACATCACCTCTAGACCTCCCTAAGGACCTAATTACGTCCTCACTAAACCTAATTGACTTGGATCTTAGTCAATTCCATTAGCCTATTCAATTGGACTCATTGAGTCCAATTGAGCCCTAATCTCAGCACACTCTATCCGATTGGACTCAGTGAGAGTCCAATTGACCTAGACCTGACGTAATTAAGTTATTTTACTCTAAATTAAGTTTTCGCACACCCAATTAAACTTGTATTAAGTTTAATTGCACTTTACCTTAGCGAATTAGGGTTTACAACCCTAATTTGAGACCTACCTTGACCTAAACCCACTAGAACCTAACCTAATCAACCTAGCCACCTAAGTTTCGACCCACACACACCCACACACACCATCCACACGAAAAATACCTAGCCTAGAGTTCTCTAGAACCCTCTACCATGTGTTGTTGCCTTGGTTGCTAAAATTAGCAACCAAGAGCCATTCAATTTTTAGATCCACATTTGGGGGATCTAAAAACCACCATCCATCCTCTCTCTCTCACTCTCCCACAAACTCCCACCATAGGCCTCTCTAGAGAATTCCATAATTCTCTACAGAGCTTCCCTTAGGTCTATAGAAAGACCTAAGGGGTGGCCATTTGCACCCATCCCATTCTTGGCATTCATTCACACTTGGCTTCCATTTTGGTTAGCTACATCCACCTCCACTCCACCTCCACAAGCTGCTTCATCATGGCCACTACCATCTCCATGCCAAGATGCTGGATCACCTCTCCAACCTCTCTCCAAGGGCCGGCCTAAGCACCATTGGCCACCCCTCCTTCTCCTCTCAACCAATTGTTGAAGCTGCGAGTTACTACGCTAACGTATTTGATTTTAAAAAACCTGTCGTCGTAGTTTGAAAGCGAAGAACTCGTGTTCAACAAATAAAATTTATACCAAAATAGAAATCCCAGGTCGAAATCAGGGAGGCTACGCCAATCTATATTCGCAATTATATTTTTTTAGAGTTTTAGTTGAAAAGTGAAGCGATGTAATTACAATGAAGTAATATTAACAATAAGAATAAACGAGAAAGAGAGAGAAAACATGCATTCAATAATTCAAAATGTTTATACAATAAAACCAGAGAAGAATTACATTAGAAAGTGAGAAATCAGCTACACTAGAAAGCAGGAAAATTATACTCTAGAAAGCTGTAAAGAAGAATGGGAGAGAGAAGTTATCTTCCTCGACGATCGCTTGGAGGATGAGCCAGACGAGATGTCACCTGGATGAAGGAGGATGGAGCAGGAAGAAGGAGGTCGAAGCAGGAGGAACGAGAACAGGGCAGCACGTCATCATCGTCGCGAGATCCGCTTCCGAAATGAGAGTGAAAATTTGACTTTATCTCGCGAGGAGCATCTCGGGTGTGGGATAAGCTTCTCTTGAGCTTTGGAGAGGTAGAGGAGAGAAGGAAGGGATGAAGATTTCGTATGAAGGAGGTCTCCATTTATAGTTGCAAGGAATGAGGGCAATTTAGTCATTTTAATTTCAAAACATTAAATCAGGGGTCTTTAGTGATGGATAAAACCATCGCTATAGCCCCCTTGTGGGTGACATGCGTCGCCCGCTCGCCTCATGCATGCAACGCCTTTCCATGTTCATCAAATCTCGACCTTTCGATCATGAGATCGAATGGCTGAGAGCGCTCCTTGCCGCGTGCGATCTCGCGTTACGCGCGAGCGTGCAATAGCGCGTGGGCGCTATTGAGCGCCTGCAGCCGCTCGATTGCGATCGAGCGATCGCAAAGCCTGCTTGCCCGCGCCTCAGCAACAGCTTGGGAGGAATCGAACGTGTGCCGCTACGTCGTGTAAACGCGTTCACCCGCTGCGCTACGGCAGTGTTTGTGTCACGGAGATGCTTTCGTGCAAGCGCAATCAGGACCGTTGGATTGAGATCCAACGGTTAAGGCGGCTCTTCAGGTGCGGCTTCAGAGGATGGGTGCGCCAGTTGGGATGTGATTGCACCGCAAAAATACGCTTGCAACTGTGCCATCTTGTGCTATTTCCTAGCATTATCAATGCATATTAGGTAGACATAGTTACATGTGTGATTATAGATGCATGCATGCATTTAATTGAGAGGGGAGGATAATGAAATAAGTGGCCCTGCAATTAACATTTTTCCTCAAGTGCATCTTTGCAAAACCACAATCTTTTTATTTTTTATTTCATTTGATTTGGAAATCTTTCTTCCCGCGGCTGCTGCGCATAGATTAACTTCTTCCTCCTCGCGCCATGCTTCCCTGTAGCAGCCCTCTCCCTGCCAGCCGCAGCAGCCCACTCCCTGCCAAGCCATGCGCAAGCCATGCACAGCTAGGGCATGGCTGTGCATGGCTTTCTTCTTCTATAAAAAGACCACGGCTTCTTCATCAGCAGCCTAGTCCACTTCAAAAACCCAACGTAGCTCACTTCCAGGCCACCGTCCTCTCCTCCCTCTCCCTCCACACGCCGGCCCTCCTCAGAGACACCCGGCGGATAGGAGCCCTCACTGTGGTGCACACCCACCACAGTGAGACCACCACCGCCCAGCTCTTCAAAGAGCCGGTGGGCGTGGTGGCTCCTTCCTCGTTTTTACGTTTCTAGCACTTCCAGCCATTGGAGCGGTAGCTTCAAGCTTTGAAGCTCAAAGCTCCGCACGCAGCAGCAGTCGCCCCACTCCTTTCCGCGCAAGCCTGCAGGCTACCCTCGCCTTTCCTCAAGTGCCTGAAGGCACCATCGCCTCCCGCTTCTCCGCCCTGTCGCGCTCGCTCTTCCGCTCGCAGCCGGCCACCGTGTGTCATTGCAGCAGCCGGCCAAGCCTCACTGCGCACCCTAGCAGCACCCGCAAGCCTTCGCGCATGCCTGCAAGCGCCCTTGCCTCCCTCTTCGCTTGCTCTGTCGCGAGCTTCTCCACGCTCGCAACTGGCTGGCGTAGACCTTCTTCCTCTCGCGCCAGCCCGCGCGCACAAGCCGCGAGCCGGCCGCACTCACAACACCTGCAACTCCTAGTTGCGCACGCCTTACACTGTAGCCACTGTTCACGCCAGTCTGCGCGACACTGTGGCTACAGTGGGGTGACCGGTAAGCTTCTCACTTAACCAGTCACCCGGTGCGCCGCAACCGCCGTTTGCCCGTGCGAGCGTCTCGGCCCGCGTCGCCCGCACCCACCCGCGTATGTCTGCGAGCGCCCACGTCTTCTCAGTGCTTGCCTTTGCTCGCCCCACTAGCCCGCGTGCGCCTCTCTGCGTAGCGTTGTGCGCTACGGCCCCTCCTCTCCACGCCACTCCCTCCAGTGCGCTTCTCGCTACGTACATACGCGCCTGCGCGTGCGCGTGCGTGCGTGGATCAGACGACGCTTCTGAGGCTGCGGATGACGTAAACGCTCAGTCCTCAACTCCAGCAGCGCCATCTCTCCTGCCCTCTCTCTCTCGCTCTCTCTCTCTCTCTCACAACACTCTCTCACTTTCTTCACCGACACTTACCCACACATACACTCACACTTCCATACACACACACACCTATACACTATTATATACATATATATATATATATGTATACATGTATATATATATTGATATATATACATATATATATTTTATATTTATATATATAGTAGTACTTATATACTTATGTATTAGTATACATACATATATATATACATATATCTACATACTTATATATATATATATATACATATATATTTACATATATACATATACTTATATACATATATATATATATATATATGTATGTATATAAATATATTTATATATATCAGTATATATATGTGTATATATTTATATATATAAGTATATAAATATATACATAGTTATATAAGTACTAATATATATATATATATAAATATACATATATCTATATATATACTATTACCTATATAACTAAGTATAGATATATATATATATATATCTAGATACATATATCTATATATACATATATTACTATATACTTATACATACATATATATATACCTCTATATAGTTATATATACATACACACACATATATATATATACATATACACTTATATATATACATATATAACTACATATATATATAGCTATATATTTATAACCATATATATATACATACATATAGATATATTTACATATATACAAATATATATATATATATTTTCACATTACTTACCGGACATGGTATCGCAGGAATATTTGCACCAGTTGCTGATATTCCCCGATACACATGTACAAAAAGCATGTTCGCATTCATCTTCCACCAATCCACCTTACACGCGGCACTTTGTCCTGTCGGTTACGTCTTTCTAGACGACGATCGACTCGACATTGTACTACACTCCATCTCCGCCTCCACCCCCACCCCTTTATACATATATAATATGGACATATATATATACTATAGTTACTTTACTTCTATTTCTCTTACATGACCATAAAAAGATAAAAAAAAATATATAAAAGCGAAAAGATAATCCTTGACTTGCAAGTACCCCGTCTTGCGAATAGCAAGACCCGTTTTGGAAACCTGTTTTGGCTCAAAGCCAAGAACCCAATTTTGAGGGTGTGCCTCAAGGACAAAGATTACCAGAAAAAAATCTAAATAGAAAAACACCAAAAACACAATAAACGAACGAAAGAGACTCGTTGTAGGAAAGGCGTAGAAACTCGACTTGTAACCCCACTTCCCTGAGTTCTACCCTGGGCCTCAAAGTGACCAAGATAAAATCAAGTAGGCCAGGTTAAAAATTTTGTAAAGAGATGGTTAGGTTCGATTTAGGTTAACCACTATACACACTTCAATGATAAAATCATCATATTAACAACCTATTCGGGTCCGACACCACATCTTTTCTGGTGCCGTTGCCGGGGAAGTGCGCCTTCAAGTAAGTTTTTACTCCATTCTTGTAATTTTTTCTCTTCTCTTCTTTCTTCTCAAGTATCTTTGTTTTTGCTATGCAGGTGAACCTGTTGCAAGGAGAAGGCAGGTAGACGAAGTCGAAGACGTGAGTAGATCCAAGGCGGGAACGAGAGCGTGAAGGCACCGACATCTCATTGGAGCTTCGCACACATTGCCGGACAAGTAGGTCTTCTTTTCTTAGCAACTAGGGTTAACTTGTCACCTTAATAAAAAAAAAAAACTAAAAACTAAAAACTACAAAACTTCTTGGGATCTCTTGGGGCAAGTGGATTAAAATTCACTTGTTTGATTGATTGTCTTCACTCCCACCGCCCCAGGATTTCCCGCCTTACTTCGCATAGCAAAAATCCAAGAATCTTGATTCTTGAATTTTTCACCGTGTGAAGTATTCTTTGAGGCAAACACAAAAAAGATTGATTGCACCCCTCTTTTGCCTCACTTATCTACAATTCGGGATCACCTTTTTGGTGGGGAGACTTGGAATTGAGTTAATTCCAACCCCACCATGACTTTTCAATTTGCCTAAAATTCGATCTCGAATACTTCAACCCCAACAATTTGATTTTCTTTATCTTTTGGTTGAGCCTTGTGTGGACATCTTTTTGGTGATTGGGAGAACTTGAATTGAAGTGCTTTGGCTCCCTTTCACGTAAACTCTAAAACTGATTTGTGCATCCACACATAGAAATCTCCATTTAGGGTAGCACATTGCATTTTAGCATGCATTAACCAACTGATATTGAAGAAGGGTTTGTTGGGCTTAGAAAGAAAACCTGTATTCTCTCAAAACCCGGAGATTGGTTGAATTGGTATTTCAGCGAAATCTTAAAATCCATACTACTTAAGGCTGAGCTCTAAAAACCATTCACCAATTTCAATTCGGGGAGATTTCCCCATTGCATACTTGTTTTACACACTTTGAAAATCAATCACTTGGGCATTACCCGTAAACAACGTCCTTCACATTCCAAAAGCACTTGACCCTAAGCCTCTAACTAAAACTGGTACTAACTTGACCCTTATTAAGGATTGGAGGTCTAACTACCTGCGTGTAGCGTCTATGTGCTGGTGAGGGTTCCCGCGTGCTATCGGGTGTCTAAGATTGGGGCAAGCTACCTTTCAATCAGGCCCAGTGGTTCCGCGGTGCTTGCATTCGGTTCCGTAGTTCATGGTAGTAGGTAACTTAGATCTTTAGGTCTAAGGGCACACTGTAGAGGTTAGGAATTTGATTGTACTGATTTGTAATTAAGTGTACCTTTGCGGTGTCATTTCTCTCATCTCTTTTCCCTTCTCATCTCCCCAATTCTTCCTGCGGTGGTGCATGTTTGGGAGGAGGTCACAAAACCCTGAACTGTGTGAATTGTCTGATAATTTTAGAAAAGGAGCCGAATCATTCTCCTCCTCCACAAACATGGCTGCATGCCCACCCCCAAATCCCGAGGGAGGAAACCGCCCTCAGAACCCACCAGGTGGTGGAGCCTTAGATCCCATAACTCGCCTCCAAGCCCAAATGGAGATGTATAATGAACAAATTGAAGCCATTCGGGAAACATTGGAGGAAATGCATAACCCTCCTGAACGGGAGGAGCCTAGGTCTCTTAGCTCTTATCAGAATCCTGCTGCTACAGAGACCATAGGACAAATTCGGGTCCCCATGGGCGGGGACGAATTTGAATTGAAACCGAACATAATTGGCCTAATAAATTTTCACTTTCATGGTCTTGCAAGTGAAGATCCGTTTCTCCACTTGGAAGACCTAACCTGACTGGCTGAAACGGTTAAACCTAGAAATATCAGGTTACCTATAGTCCTCATGAAAATGTTCCCATTTTCATTGCGGGATAAAGCGTCGCAGTGGTTACGCACCCGTGGGAGAACCATCCACTCTTGGGAAGAGATGTGAACAGCGTTTCTCAAGAAGTTCTTCCCAATCAGGCGAACCAATGCGCTTCGCCGTGCTATCACTTCATTTACGCAACAAAACGGCGAACAATTTCATGAGGCATGGGAGAGGTATATCGACCTCCTCAGGAAGTGTCCGCACCACGGTCTGCCTAAGTGGCATATAGCCCAGATTTTCTACTATGGGCTAAATGAGACTTTGAAGCAGATTGCAGATGCTTCCTGCAGAGGGAACTTTATGAATAAAGACGAGAATGGAGCATTTGAATTGTTTGAAAATATGAGTGAAAACTCAATGAACAATGCCTCCATTGTCGCCTTTAATCGTACCAGCCAGCCCTAAAATGTCCACGAAGTTGACACGGGACCCTCCCATTCATCCACTGATCTTAGCCTTATAGCACAAAAACTGGATGAAGTCTCCGTTGTGCACAAGAAGCTGGAAGAGCTTCTGGCCAACCCCGCCCGTTCTATGGCAAACACCCCCACTTCACCACTTCGTCACAATTCCAATTCTTCCAACACTAGGCTTATCTCGAGAAACCCGGTAAGACCTTCCTTACCGAGTGTCTCGCCAAGCGACTCGGTAAGTCATGTGGAACAAGCTCCTGCGAGCTAGTATTTTGACACGGAGGACCAAGCCTCCATGTGCTTGGATGCATATTGCCCTGGGGAACAACCCGTTCTCTGCCACGTATAACCCAGGGTGGCGCAATCATCCGAACTTCACATGGTCCAACAACCTGCAGCTCCAAAACCCCGCGGGTGGACCAATGCGACCATCCGCACTCATCATCCCATGGGCCTAGTCTAATCCTATGGCAATCCGCCATCAGGCCCTTGCGTACCACAAACTGAACACACATCAAGTCTTCTTGACAAATTGATGTGAATGATGACGGATATGTCAAAGCGCCATGAAGAGAAGATGACCTCTCTTCAGCACCAATTGGCGCAGCAGAATGCTGAGATTAGTCAACTATGCATTGCGACTCGATCTCAGGGCACTCTTCCCACCCAACCTGTTCCAAACCCATGAAATTTTGTATCCTGTGGTCCTCAACCACAAGTATGACCTTCTCAGGGGCAAGTTCATCAAATTCTGCATGCTCCGAGCATTCCATCGGGATTTCAGGCTAATCCCGCTGCAGCACCACACTCGTATGTCCCTATTGCGAATGCTCCTCAGCCGTATGATCCCATTGGACCTGCATCGTCCAATTCTATCACTACGAGGAGCGGCAAGCAGACTGCCGATCTGCCTTGACCTGATCCTGGCCCATCTTCTTCATCGCCCTCTCATTCAGGATGCGCACCGCATTCGCGAGAGGATGATACACCTAAATTGTTGCCAGAATCAGTCCCATTCCCTGACGCTCTATTGAGGGAGCCAAAAGGCAAAAAGAAAGATACGCAGGCCTTTGATAACCTGTGTAATTTGTTCAGGGATGTAGAATCAAGGTACCCCTGCTTGAGGCTATCGACCACATACCTACTGTCGCCCGATTTTTCAAAGACTACACAACACCCTGGCGACAGTCAAAGAAAACTAAGAATCTGGTGGTTCTCTCGCCTCATGCGAGTTGTGCTATATTGTCAAACCTACCACCGAAGCAGAAAGATCCAGGCACACTGCTTATTTCCTGTAGCATCCAAGGCTGTAGTTTTAACCGAGCCCTGCTTGATTTGGGATCTTCCATAAATCTCATACCGACCATCATGCTCGAAAAATTTTCCTTGGGAAATCTAAAACCCACCCTTGTCACGTTGCAATTGGCAGATCGTTCTGTCAAAATCCTGAAGGGTGTGGTGGAAGACGTGGTGGTTAGGGTTAACAGTCTCTGTTTTCCTGTTGACTTTCTTGTTTTAGATATGGAAGTTCCTAGCTCACTTTCTCATTGTCCGATCATCCTTGGTCGACCTTTCTTGGCCACAGCCCGCGCCCTTATCGACTGCGAGTCGGGCAGTATTGAGATTGCCGTTGGATCTGAAAAGCTCAAGCATAACATCTTCAAGGCAGCTAAGAACGTTGATTGCGATTGTATCGAGGATGACATGTATGACGAGGACATGGCCGTCAGCGCTTGTATCGGACCAATTGGGACCTATTCTGACTGCTGCGGATTGCCTATAAACACTGTCGACTGCCTGACCAACACATATTGTGACGTTCCCCCATCCCTCCCTTGTCCCGTACCTTCTCCTGGCCAGACTTTTGACGAGGTTTTCTCCGCTTCCCATACCTCGTGGTCTGAGTCATATCCGGGCTACTCACCGCCGGTCCACACTCTTGAGGACCGAATTGCCTTTTCTTTCTCGCCAAATCAGGCGGATTTGCAATTCCACACTAAGACCTTGAGCCCACATCTTACTCACTGGGGCTGTTCCTTTTTGGATCCATCTATCCAAGAAGCCCCTCTTCTGGGCCAATCTAAGGGCCAACTTCTTCCCGACTTGTTTTCTGTTCCCCCTAGGACACTCTCGTCCCAAGAAATGCCTGACCTTTCACCATCCACCATCACTTTTCACGCCACTGCCACGATCACTTCACTTTTCACTTCACCACACACCATCCACCCACCCTACCACCCTGCTGTATACCCTGCACCTCAGCTCTCGTTACCCGATCTTTCGTCCTTTCTCTACCTTTCCTTGCATGCATATGAGGACATAGCATTGTTTGGCATGGGGGGGTGGATAAGCATCCATAGGATCTGGGTATTTTATGGTATCATGCAGTTCCCACCTATTTATAAATATGCAAGAAAAAGAAAAAGAAAAAATATATAATATATAATAATAATAATAATAATAATAATAAAAATGGTGTTTAGTAATGATCTGAAAGCTGAAACAAAAATACAATAAGTGTTTATGGATATTCAACCTCTGTTTTGAAGACTTTCCAAGCCACAAAAGCTTGATTCGCTCAGGTTCGGCTTAATTCACTTGAGCATTGACAAAATATATTGGAATCTCTCCTAACTAAGGACGTATTCTTGTACCTGAGACACCAATACAGTATCCGTTGGTTTGCTTTTACTTGAGAGCTTAAGTAAACTTGGTTCACACTACACATATCAGGAAAGACTAGGTGAACATAAGATCCAACCCTAGTGTTCAATAGGGAAGGTGGAGTCCTTACCTGTGCGTGCAGGTAGACTTTTTATCCCAGGTTTTATCTTGTGTTTAGGAGAAACTCTTTCTACCAAAAGGAAACTCTCCCACCAAAAAGAAAAGTGTGCTCCTCCAAATAAAGTTGTAAGAGATATATTGACACGTGTTTCAAAAAAAAAAATAGTATATCTCGAAAATGTATGTAAAGTTTCTACCCTAAAAAGTTCTTTAGGGCAAGTCATAAATACCCTGTTTTTCCTGTGAGCCACAAATATCAGAAAATGGGAATTGAGTTTTCCGTCATCTTTTTAAGGGTCAATCCGAAAACACGAGCTGAAACTGGGACCAACCTGTACTTAGAAATTCATGAAACCCTGGGCTTGAGTCTTAATGTTCATCTGGTCAGTCTTGATCCTTCACTAAGCACAAGCCATAACCTCTTGAGCTCTTAAGTACGGCAAAAACCTCCTGGGTCCTGGAAATCGTACTTAAGGTTTAACTATCAAGAGTCCTGGTTAGTCGAGAGATGATCTTTGTCATGTAAGGCTTAAAGAACTGATAGTCTTCTCTACAATTGGTTCTCACAATATCCAACAATAAACACACCTTTGTCGCCTCAGAAGAAAATCTTCAGCTTAAGATCATTTCTAAATACTGTTTTGCTAGGGACTAGCAAAAGATAAGCATGGGGGTATGATTGCACCGCAAAAATACGCCTGCAACTGTGCCGTCTTATGCTATTTCCTAGCATTATCAGTGCATATGAGGTAGACATAGTCGCATTTGTGAATATAGATGCATGCATGCATTTAATTGAGAGGGGAGGAGAATGAAATAAGTGGCCTTGCAATTAACATTTTTCCTCAAGTGCATCTTTGCAAAACCACCATCTTTTTATTTTTTATTTCATTTGATTTGTAAATCTTTCTTCCCGCGGCTACTGTGCATAGATTAACTTCTTCCTCCTCGCGCCATGCTTCCTTGCAGCAGCCCACTCCCTGCCAAGCCATGCGCAAGCCATGCACAGCCAGGGCATGGCTGTGCGTGGCTTTCTTCTTCTATAAAAAGACCATGGCTTCTTCTTCATCAGCAGCCTAGTCCACTTCAAAAACCCAACGCAGCTCACTTCCAGGCCACCGTCCTCTCCTCCCTCTCCCTCCACACGTCGGCCCTCCTCAGAGACCACTGGCGGACAGGAGCCCTCACTGTGGTGCACACCCACCACACTTAGACCACCATCGCCCAGCTCTTCAAAGAGACGGTGGGCGTGGTGGCTCTTTCCTCGTTTTTACGTTTCCAGCACTTCCAGCCATTGGAGCGGTAGCTTCAAGCTTTGAAGCTCAAAGCTCCGCACATAGCAGCAAGGGCAGCAGCAGCCGCCCCACTCCTTTCCGTGTAAGCCTGCAGGCCGCCCTCGCCTTTCCTCGCACGCCTGAAGGCACCATCGCCTCCCGCTTCTTCTCTCTGTCGCGCTCGCTCTTCCACCCGCAGCCGGCCACCGCGCATCACTGCAGCAACCGGCCAAGCCTCACCGCGCACCCCAGCAACACCCGCAAGCCTCCGCATGTCCTTGTAGGCGCCCTTGCCTCCCTCTCTGCGTGCTTTGTTGCGAGCTTCTCCGCGCCTGCAACCGGCTGGCGCAGACCTTCTTCCTCGCGCTCCAGCCCACGTGCACCAGCCGCGAGCCGACCGCACTCACAGCACCTATAGCTCCCGGTTGCGCGGCGCGGCCTTACACTGTAGCCACTATTCATGCCAGTCTGCGCGACACTGTGGCTGCAGTGGGATGACCGGTGAGCTTCTCACTTAACCAGTCACCCGACACGCTGCAACCGCTGTTCGCTCGTGCGCACGTCTCGGTCCACGTCGCCCGCACCTGCCCGCGTACGTCTTCGAGCGCTCGCCTCATCTCAGCACCTGCCTTTGCCCGCCCCACTCGCCCACGTGCGCCTCTCTGCACAGCGCTGTGCGCTGCGGCCCCTCCTCTCCACGCCACTCCCTCCAATGCGCTTCTCTCTGCGCGCATACGCGCCTGCGCGTACGCGCGTGGATCAGGCGACGCTTTTGAGGCTGCGGACGACTTAAACGCTCAGTCCTCAACTCCAGCAGTGCCATCTCTCCTGCCCTCTCTCTCTCGCTCTCTCTCTCTCTCTCACAACACTCTCTCACTCTCTTCACCGACACTTGCACACACATACACTCACACTTCCATACACACACACACCTATACACTATTATATACATATATATATATACGTATACATATATATATATATATTGATATATATACATATATATATTTTATATTTATATATATAGTAGTACTTATATACTTATGTATTAGTATACATACATATATATTTACATATATCTACATACTTATATATATATATACATATATATTTACATATATACATATACTTATATACACATACATATATATATATATATATATACATATATCTGTACATATATTAGTACTTATATAACTATGTATTAGTCTATATACATACATATACATACATATATATATATATCTATATACTTATATATATATATATACACATATATATACTGATATATATACATATATTTATATACATATATATATATATATATAAATATACATATATCTATATATATACTATTACCTATATAACTAAGTATAGATACATATATATATATATATATACATATATACACACCTACTTATATATACATACATATACACATATATATATATCTATATAACTATACATGTATACATATTTATATCTAGCTACATATATCTATATATACATATATTACTATATACTTATACATACATATATATATACCTCTATATAGTTATATATACATACACACACATATATATATACATATGTAACTACATATATATATACCTATATATTTATAACCATATATATATACATACATATAGAAATATTTACATATATACATATATATATATATATTTTCACATTACTTACCATACGTGGTATCGCGGGAATATTTGCACTAGTTGCTGATATTCCCCGATACATGCATACAAAAAGCATGTTCGCATTCATCTTCCACCAATCCACCTTACATGCGGCACTTCGTCTTGTTGGTTGCGTCTTTCTAGACGACGACCGACTCGACACTTTACTACACTCCATCTCCGCCTCCACCCCCACCCCTTTATACATATATAATATAGACATATATATATACTATAGTTACTTTACTTCTATTTCTCTTGCATGACCATGAAAAGATAAAAAAAATATATAAAAGAGAAAAGATAATCCTTGACTTGCAGGTACCCCGTCTTGCGAATAGCAAGACCCGTTTTGGAACCTTGTTTTGGCTCAAAGCCAAGAACCCAATTTTGAGGGTGTGCCTCAAGGACAAAGATTACTAGAAAAAAATCTAAATAGAAAAATACCAAAAACACAAAAAACGAACAGAAGAGACTCGTTGTAGGAAAGGCGTAGAAACTCGACTTGTAACCCCACTTCCCTGAGTTCGACCCTGGGCCTAAAAGTGACCAAGATAAAATCAAGTAGGCCAGGTTAAAAATTTTGTAAAGAGATGGTTAGGTCCGATTTAGGTTAACCACTATACACACTTCAATGATAAAATCATCATATTAACAACCTATTCGGGTCCGACACCAGGATGCAATCTCAGCCATTGGATTCTGATCCAACAACGGAGATTCGTGGGTGCTAGCGGCTTTAGAAGTTGAGGGCAGTCAATTGGGCGGTCGAGATGGTGCCACGTGGTGCCATCTTGGCCGTCCATCTTCTGGATGATGTAGATGGTGCCATGGTTGTCGGATTGAGTTGATTTTCGCATTGTTAGGCTGCGTTCGTCAATCTGAATCCATCTGTGCAGTCGGATTTGTCGTCTGAAGTGCGGATTCACACCATCTTGGCCCTTGATCTTCTAGGGTTCCCTAATATCTATTTGATGCTATAGATGTCTGATTACGGTGATCTTGGAGTCGTTGAACTCCAATCGTCGCCCTGATCAAATCTGTACGGTTGGATCTTCGATCTGAGGCTCCGATAAAAATTTTGCCCTATCCCTGAACATAAAAGGAGACAATTAACCTCCATTTTATTCAAACTAATCTAAATGCAAGATGATGCATGCTATGCAATATTTATACTATGCAATGCAATTCTATACTTAAGAACATGCATAAATAAGCATCTTATGTAGTGTAAACATGTTTACATCACCAACTCAAAGGCCATCGGAGATCACCTTCGAATGCCCTTATTTCTGCTAAATTAGTAGCTTAGTTCTTCATAGTTTACATGTTTTATTATTGCTTAGTAGTGTACCTCTTTATTCTCCCCCAATGATGCATGCAAAATCCCCCCATAGATTCTTGTATGCAATCATTTTTTGTAGCTAGATTGATGTTTTGAAGCTTTCCTCTATAAGCTTTTCACTAGTTCCATGTTGCAAACACCATAATGGATTAATGAAAGATCTTTTAATATATATATATATATGTCTATGTGTTGAGAATCACCATGAGCTTATTGTAATATCTTTTGTGTGATTAAAGTTGCCTGCTTTTAATTTCCGATATTCTGGCAACTACGCATGTCATGCATAAATACGTAATAACCATAAATTGCCATGCGATTTTAAGCAAGTAGAGCGAAAGAGATCGATTTCAAATTTGCATAAACGCCTCCCAGAGATGAACGACCGGGACTCAAGTCTCGTTATCTTTATAAATATTTTTGTTGATCATATTGCGCACTATACTATGACTCTTTTTCTAATAAAAAATGCGCTTTATGATCCCCAACAAATGGTGCCGTTGCTGGGGAGGCAATTTGATTTTTGATTTCGATATCTGGAATTCTCATTGATAAATCTTCCTCTACTTTGTTTTTGGATGTGCAGGACAACATAAGAAAACGGGAATCTGCGCACACATCGAATGCGGGAAAAAAATTAGGTGTACATCTCATCTTATATTAGGATTTCCCTTTCTGAACCCTAGAATAAATTTATTTGAAAAAAAAATCAAAGAAAAAAAATCTAGGTAGCTAGATTAGGTCTCTTTTTGAATCGTAGGTTAGTTTTGAAAAAACAAAAAAAAAAAGAATTTGAAAATCCTTTGAAAAAAAAAAATTCAATTTTTTTTTGAAAAAAAAAATTTGATGGAAATTTGAATTTTAAACTCAAACACCTTTTAAAAGCTTTCCCACCACCCTCTGATTTTCGATCAGATTTCAAAGTTCGTTTTAAAAATTCAATTTCAAAAAAATTAATGAGCAAAAAATTCTGAAATTCTGGTTAGACCTTCATTTTCAAACCATCTTTCAAACGACACTGTTCTTTTAAAAAAATTTCAAGTACAAAATTTTTAAAAATTTGCTAAGTGCAAGAGGGTCAGACTGACCCATATTTGAGATTTTTCAAAATTCAAAAGCAATTTTGAGCAATCCACGAATCTGTTTTGACTAGAGTGGTGGGGTTTGAAATCTGATCTCATTAGCTTTAATTTCCATATTTTTTCTGAATTTTTTAAGATCATTTTATATTATTTCAAAGTAAAAACTCGACTAGGGGTCAAAATTCCAAATCTGACCCCTTGACATTTAAAAATCTATATAAATTCAATTAAAATAGTAAAAATTACAAAAAATATTCCCTAGAAAGATAATTGAAAAAGAAATCTACTTGCAAAATTTCAACTTATTTGGATTCCAATTTTTGCCAAAGAACTAGTTTTATTTCGTGGTCTACTAAAAAGAAGAAAACAAAAACCCTAGATTTGCATGAACCCTAGGTTACATCTTTAGTGTTATAATCTGGAGACCACATTTAGGCTAACCTAGACTTAGTCAAGTCTAGTGTTTAGTAGTAGAGCTTGGTCACCTTGTGGGCCACTCACCACAAACCCCAACTGAAAAAAAATGGGCTAAAATCAATTTTAAAACACGAAATCAACCTGAATTCGTTGTCATACTACTGGGTGCTTTCAAACTTTCTTGCCAAACCTAGTTGCTGGGTTAGCTTGAGAGGCGGGAATCACTTTCAGTTAGTTGTACGAAGAATTTTTCTTCAGGAATTCAAACTTAGAATGAAAAATCTGGTGACCATCTGATTGACAGGGCCTTAGCCTTGTCTGGCTTGGCTACACCAACCCAAGGGTTGGATGGTGTATGCAAGGAAGGAGGTCACTTAGACCTCAACTAGTTGGACCTTGGGAGCCGCTCCTAAGGAGGCAAGTCACCTCGCCAGGACCATCTTCTCCCCCCACTTCTTCTACTCCCATAGCCGCAATGGCTAATCCTGGACCTTGACCTAGACCGGGTTAGGATGCCGGTAATCTGGACCCAATGGCTCGTCTGGAGGCCCGAGTTGTTGAATCTGAGGAGCGGCATCAGCAGAGCATGGACCGTATTTTGACGATACTTGACATAATGCAGCATCCACCTCGAGGAGAATAACTTCGGGATTTCTATGATCCAGCTGCACCGATCATCACACCCTTAGTTAGGATTCCCGTAGGCGGAGACGCATTTGAGGTCAAGCCCAATGTGATAGGGTTGATCAGTAGTCATTTTTATGGAAACTAAAGCAAAGATCTGTTCTAGAACTTAGAGGACCTGAGTCGACTCATAGAAACGATTCGACCTAGGAATATTGATCTTGGGATTGTTCTGATGAAGCTTTTCCATTTTCTCTGAGGGACAAAGCTTCATACTGGTTCAAGACCATTGGGAAGCCAATTGAAACCTGGCCAGAATTACGACGTGAATTCCTGCAAATGTTCTTCCCGATCGGCCGAGCAAACGCGATGAGGCGTGTGATCACGACTTTCTCCCAAGGCGCTGGGGAGAAGTTGCATGACGCCTGGGACCGATTTCTCGACCTTCTCTGAAAATGCCCGCACCATGGTGTACCCAGATGGCACCTAGCTCAGATCTTTTACCATGGGCTGGATGACACACAATGGTATCTAGCTGATGCATCAAGTGGTGGGAATTTCCTCGCGAAAGATGAGAACAGTGCATTTGAGTTGTTCGAATCTTTGGCGGAGAACTCGATGAATGCCACGTCCATGAACTAGTTCCAGCGGCCTGGTCAGTAGTGGGTTGGTGTCCATGAGGCTCACACCGAGTCTATTCGAGCCGACATGGATATCATCGTCAAGCAGTTGGATAGAATAAACTTGATTGAGCAAAAGATTGACCAAATTAGTCAGAGTCAATCTGACCTAAACTCTGCTGCTTTAAGACCCTCCTATGCACCCCGAGCCCCCCTGCTCAAGTTAATCTACTCACTTGGGATGCATCTTCTCCTTATTTATGAGATCCTGCATATCAGGATCCTATAAACAATCCTGATCTGGCACCATATGACCAGGGTTGCGCACCACCCTCAGACTGTAATACGTATCCCCTTCATGGATATACGTCTCAGACATCTTCAGCCTATGAGGACGTCAGTGCTATTCAAGGATACGGGCGTAATAACCCGTATTCAAAGACGTATAACCTTGGTTGGAGCCAACATCTGAACTTCTCCTGGTCTGGCAACTCACAAAGACCACATTAAGATCCACACTACCAAACTAGGCAATACGGGAATGCACAAAACACATACCCTAGGCAGCAGCCTTTCTTGTCTTAGCAGCAGCAACCTCGTTCTATAAACCAGCCACTTCACCAAGTTGCCAGTCACCCTCCAAAGCGGGCTGACCCTCTGGAGGCACTAAAAGAGGAGCTGCAAGAATCGATGAGGAAATCTACACATGATAGCTTGCAAATAATGAAGGTGATGGCTGAATAGATACAAACTACACAGAACACGCAAAATCAGCTTTTGTAGGACCATAGGACTCAGGGAGCCTTGCCCTCCCAACCTGTCCCGAACCCTCAGTATGTGCAGAACCAAGGTGCCCCGCCTAGGTTTCAGGCACCACAGGGACAGGCACACGGCATATTACAGGCGCCTCCTGCACCACCTGGTTATTCTCAAGGCCAGTCGCCTTTGATGCAGAACCCTGCATACTCTGCCCCTTCTGCTCCCCCACCACCTCATGGACAGCAAGCTGATGCAAATGCTGTCTCATTGAGGAGTGGAAGGAAGACATTCAACCCACCACATAGGCAGGCGGGTCCTGATTTTTCTTACCCTTCGCCGCAGGCGGGTTCGACTCCTTTTTCATCTCAGGAGCAACCTACGGTAGATAAGGGTAAGAGGCCACTTGACCCTGAGATTCCCATCCCTTTTCCTAAGGCTCTGACGCAAAACGTAGTATGGAAGAAGGACATGCGGAATTTTGAGGACCTGAAGTCAATGTTCAAGGAAGTACATATTCAAGTCCCCCTCCTCGAGGCAATTGATCACATCCCTATTGTCGTTAGGTTCTTCAAGGACTATTGTACCCCGAAGCGACAACCAAGAATTGGACGACAGGTGGTACTGTCAAAAGAAGCTAGTGCCGTGATTCTAGCTGACTTGCCACCGAAAAAGAAAGACCCTGGTACCCCACTCATATCCTGCTTCTTGCAGGATTCTCAATTTGATTGGGCCCTTCTAGATCTGGGTTCATCCATCAACCTAAATCCCACTGCCGTATTTGATTGATTTCGATTTGGGGAGTTAAAGCCTACCTCGATAATGATTCAACTGGCTGATAGATCAGTAAAAACATCGAGGGGGGTGGTTGAGAACGTGATCATAAGAGTCCGTGAATTCTGCTTTCCCACAGATTTTTTTGTTCTCAATATGGAGGTTCCTCCTAATCTCTGAGATGCACCAATCATTTTGGGTCGCCCATTTCCAGCGACAGCCCAAGCAAACATTGATTGTGCATTCGGGTGTATGGAGATAGCCCTAGGTAATGAGCGACTTCGACTTGACATATTCAAGGCATCAAGGAATTTTGACTGTGATCGCATAGAGGAGGATGGTGAAGATGAAGATTCGGCATACTGTGGTAACATTGGGTTCCTTTGTGACGACCCAATGTCTCATTCGTCTGCACTATCAGGGTTCTTGCACCTTGATCCACACAGGACTAAGACCACTGCACTGCACATATCTCCTAGAGGATCCGATTCTTTAGGGTGTGTTTCTGACCACAGCACCCCTGAATCTAGCTATCCTGATCCATACACTACTGCATTGCCCCTGTTGTTACAAGAAGACGTGACCATAGCTAACGGGTTTCCCGTTAACGTAGTCACAACCGATTATCTCATAGGTAGCGAATTAGCAGGAATTCACATGCATACGGATTATCAGATTCCCACCTTCGAGTTTGCTCCTCCTATTCCCATTTCTAACCCTGACCCACGCGTGATTGAATTGAAGCCCTTACTTGACTCACTTAAGTATGTGTTCTTAGGCGAAAGTGAGACATACCCAGTCATTGTTAGTGCCCACTTAACCCAAGAATAGGAGCATCAATTGATTTCTATGCTACAAGACCATAGGGCTGCAATAGGGTGGAGCATTGTTGATCCCTGCGGTATTCGCCCCTTGTATTGAAGTCATCACATTTACATGAATGAGGGGGTGAAACCTTTGAGACAACTTCAAAGACATCTTAACCAGAATATGCTAGAGGTTGTTAAGAAGGAGATCATCAAATGGCTAGATGCAGGTATTGTATACCCAATCTCCGACAGCCAATGGGTGAGTCCGATCTAGATAGTGCCCAAGAAAGCAGGACTCACCGTAGTAAAAAATGATAAATGCAAATCCATCCCGACCTGCACTGCGACATCTTAGCGGGTCTGCATCGACTATAGGAAATTGAACATGGCTATCCAGAAGGATCACTTTCCTTTGCCTTTCATTGATCAGATCTTGGAACGGTTAGCCAGATGCAGTTTCTTTTGCTTTCTGGATGGATACCCCGGGTATAATCAAGTAGCAATTAGCCTGAAAGATCAAGACAAGACCACATTCACATGCCCCTTTGGAACATTCGCTTTCAAGTGGATGCCCTTTGGCCTCTACAACACACCAGCCACATTTTAGCGTTGTATGATGGCCATCTCCTCTGACATGATTGGGGACTATGTGGAGGTGTTCATGGATGACTTCTCCATTTTCGGAGATGATTTCGCATCTTGTCTTGATAACCTCACCAAAATCCTGAAATGGTGTATTGAGGTAAACCTAGTACTATCCTAGGAGAAAAGCCATTTCATGGTGAGGGATGGCATAGTACTAGGGAACAAGATCTCTAAAAATGGACTCGAGGTCGATCGAGCTAAATCTAAGATTATTTTCCACTTACCGCCACCTAGCTCGGTCAAGCAGATCAAATCATTCTTGGGTCACGTCGACTTCTATCGGAGATTTATACGTGATTTCTTGAAAATTACACGACCTTTGACAAATCCCCTTGTTGCCGATGCCCCATTTGAATTTGACACCTCGTGTCTCAGTGCCTTTGAGACTTTATGACGTGCTGTCACTGATTCCCCGATTCTCCAACCAGCCGACTGGTCGCTTGATTTCAAGATGATGTGCGACGCTTTTGATTTTGCCATCGGTGCTGTTTTAGGCCAGCGACAGGAAAAACAACCTTTTGTCATATACTATGCTAGCAAGATGCTGAATGAGGCTCAGTGCAATTACATTGTCACCAAAAAAGAACTACTAGCAATAGTATTCGGTTTGGAGAAATTCAGATCTTATTTATTAGGGTCAAAAGTCATCATCTTCACTGACCACTCCGCCCTCCAGCATTTGTTGGCAAAGAAGGATGCCAAACCCTGGCTCATCAAATGGATCCTTCTATTGCAAGAATTTGATATTGAAATCCACGACAAAGCCAGAAAGCAGAATGTTGTGGCGGATCACCTATCCAAACTGCACCCAGCCCACATTCCTTATCCCTTCCTATCCACGACCAATTTCCGGATGAGTCCCTTTTGGCAGTTCACTCTGTTGAGTTCCCCTGGTACACGGATACCATGAACTATCTTGCTGCAAGCAAGATTCTCGCGAACCTATCCAAGGACCAGAAACTCAAATTTACTGCGAAGGACAAATTCTACCTCTGGGATGACCCCCTGCTCTTCTGCATTGGTGCATATTAGATTATTAGAAGATGCATCCCAGATTCTGAAATCCTCAGTGTGTTATCTTTTTGCCACAATGATGCTTGTGGTGGTCATTTCTCTGGACGGAAAACCGCTGCAAAAATTTTGTAGTCGGGATTTTTCTGGCCAACTATTTTCAGAGATAGACACAAATACACCCAACACTGCAAATGATGCCAGTCGGTCGGTTCTATGACCAGGAGAGACATGATGCCACTCTAGCCCATCATGGTTGTAGAAGTGTTCGATGTCTGGGGCATCGATTTTATTGGCCCTTTTCTAAACTTGCATGGCTTCGAGTACATATTACTAGCCGTTGACTATGTCTCAAAGTGGGTCGAGGCCATCCCGGCGAGACGGGCTAATCATAAGACCGTCATTTCTTTCGTACGGCAATACATCTTTGCAAGATTTAGAATACCCCGTGCTCTGATTAGCGATGGGGGAAGCCACTTCATCCACGCCCACTTCAGGTCATTATTAAAGAAATACAGGAGTACATCACTGTATAGCCACCCCGTATCACCCATAGACCAATGGGCAGACTAAAGTGTCGAACCATCAGATCAAGCTGATTCTCCAGAAGATGGTTAGATCAGACGGGAAGGACTGGTCCAATAAATTAGTTGATGCATTCTGGGCATATCGGACCGCATACAAGGCCCCACTCGGAATGTCACCATATCTTATGGTATATGGTAAGGCCTATCACCTTCCTGTAGAGCTGGAACATCGCGCCTTTTGGGCGGTGCGAAAATGTAACCTCGACCTTGATGCAGGAGGTCAAGAACGGAAACTCCAGCTCAGCGAATTAGAAGAGATCCGGTGGGAGGCCTATGAGAACGCATTGACATACAAGGAAAGACCAAGGCCTTTCATGACTGCCACATCCGGAGAAAAACATTCATGCCCAACTAGCGGGTTTGGTTGTTTGATTCACGATTAAAACTTTTTGCAGGGAAACTCAAGTCCAAGTGGACTGGCCCATATGTTGTGATTCACCCATATCCTAATGGGGTAGTCTAGATCAGGGACCCAAAATCTGGGCATATATCTATGGTAAATGGCCAGCGCCTCAAGCCATTTTTGGCTTAGGAACCTCTTCCAGCTGACGAGATCATTCATCTTATTGAGGATGTGTGATTGCATTTTTGCCCAGCTAGAGGTGTTAGACTCAGCATCTACCCCACATTCTACCATCATCTATGCATAACCATTTTTATACATAGCATATTTTTCTTTTAAGCATATTTCTTTTCCATATTGCATATTGTCAGGTTGGCCGGTGTTGAACGTTAAAATTTCAGGAGCAATTCCAGGTGATTTCTACCCATTTACTCCCTACTGTATTTATTTTTGTTTATATTCATGCATGAGGACATGCAAGAACTTAGGCATTGGGGGGTAGATACAATAAAACTGAAAATTTTTATGCCAACTTTTAGGAAAACCTCGGAGCTGCATGTAAAATGTACGTTGGGACCCTAAATAAAAGAACAATCGACTCCACCTCCAATGCTCGCATTGGAGCTAAAAATCATCCACAACAGCCACTTCCGACTCACCCGCTCACCTTTTGTTCTAAATTTAGGGTCAAGCTGAATGTAACCCGAATGGGAAATTTCATGAAGTACGAATATAAGAGGTTAATTGTTTATAACCTATATATATAGTGCATTCATGAATAAGATTACTTTATTAAGAGAATGCATTAGGAATTTTATCCTCTAGTTGATTCCTGTAATATGGAATCCAGTATAATTTTTCACACACAGTAGAATTTGCAATGGATTCACGGTGAAGGCTGATAAACATCTTTAGTCTGTCGAGAAGAAGCAGTGCTTCTTCTCCTGAACTCCTGGATAGTGTTTTGGGAGTCAGGCAGATTTTCTTCCAAAAATCCACCAAATAGTGTGAGATGAGAGTAGAGTTTGTTGGTGCTCTAAGATTAGTGCAAGGAATCCAGAATCCTAGATAATTAGTTGATGATACTTAGAGATTAGGCATAGTTTTTGCTCTTAGTTCCTGCGTATACATTTTTGTGCGAATTGTGAGAGCCACCAAATAAGGCAAATACACGGAAAGTGAGTTTTCATAAAACTAGGGCTAAGGTGGATGGTTACGACCATTCTTTACGGAATCCTAGGTTGAAGGAGGGTATTGATGTCAAGGTCAGAAATACATCGTCCTATCCGTCTCTCCCGATGCCGTGAGTAGGCACTTCCACCAAATAAGCCACCTAATGTCTCTTGAGTACCACCAATCCCTAATAATGCCTCTTCAATAAAATTCATGAATGTGTTGCTAGATTGTGTTGAGTTATAAAAATTATATATGAAAAAAAAAGAAAAAAGAAGAATGAAAAAATGAGAAAATGAGAAAAAAATAGAAGAAAGAGCAGAAAAAGAGTTTGTGAATATTTAGTATTTATTTCATTTGCATTGAGGCAAATAAATGAGATCCACCAAATCTAGCCTTAACTTATCTTTCTGTATTTATGACCGCCCGAATACTGGTTGAGGAATTCTGACTTAGTGTTAGAGTTATGAGAACTCAATTAAAGTGTTAATGCCAAGTGAGATCACCAAATACAGGTCATATGTGTGAATCTGGTGAGATTGTGAGCTTTAAGAAAAAGAAAACAAAAAAGAAAAGAAAAAGAAAGAGAGAAAGAGAGAATGAATACAAAGGAACAAGACGAGAGCATAGTTTTTCTCGTCTTTCTCTGAGTTGAGTTACGTAATAATTTGGGAATCTAGATTCTATAATACTAATCTCTATGTAGCACCAAGTGAGAGTGAGCCACCAAATAAACACCCGTATCCCTCAGGCATCCTCTACCCAAGCTTAAAGCCAGGGTGGAATTCATAGAATATCTTGAATACCCGAGGGAAGAAGTTCGCCTATCCCACTAGAATTTTTACTAGGGGTCAAGTACAGGCTTTAGAGGTGAATTAGTTTTTCACTCGAATCTGTTGCAAAACCTACGTAGCAGCACTTTCATGATTGTCTGGATTTCTAGAGCATAGGATGAAAACAAAAAGGAAAAAAATCTCTAGGCAGACACTTGATGAAGTAATCAATCCCTTAGGGACCCTTGCGGTAAATAATTTAGTCCCACATTTAATAGGGACTAGCAAGATTTAGGCATGTGGGTATGATTGTGCAGCAATCATAGGTCTTAATTGACCTAAATTAGGCTAGGACTTAGCATAAGTAAGGGTAATTCATGTATGCATAAGCATTACTAGCATCTTTACTGCTTTCTTCTAGCTATGCATAAAATAATGCTATAATGTACTAATTAGGTGCATTACGTTAATTGTAAGTAATAAGCTGATTAGAAGCTAGATCTGAAGCTGGATCAGAAGAATAAAAAATAATTGGTATTGCAGAAGAGCTGGAGCAGAAGACCTAGATTAGATTTAGTAGATAATAATGTAAGGGAGTTAAGGTATGCTATTCTATTAAGTACGAATAAAGCAATAAATTGTGAAGAACTTAGGTCCATCCTAGCACTAGGACAGCCTAGAACCCTCCCCAAGCCTTAGCCACCCTTAGATTAGGTCACCGCACCATAGGAAACCTTAAAACCCTAATTCTAGCCTCTATCTTGATATCTAGATGAGTTATAGGATGTCCAGAACCCTTAGCCAACTCCCGCACACCTTAAACCCACTTTTGCAGTGTTATTGGACATCCAGACACTTGGTCAAACATCCAATTTCTGCAGAATACCCAAGAAAGAACCTACAATCCTTCCTGACTCTGATTAGATGTCTAGACTTGAAGTCTGGACTTCTGATTTTTCACTATAAGACATCTAACAACTTTATTTGACGTCAGATACTGTCCTTCAGTTCCTGTTTTGAGATTCAAGCCTTGATCTTTGATCTCTACGTCCCTAAACCCAATTCCAACCCTATAGAAACCTAAATTAAGGTGTCCTAACCCTAGTACATCACCTCTAGACCTCCCTAAGGACCTAATTACGTCCTCACTAAACCTAATTGACTTGGATCTTAGTCAATTCCATTAGCCTATTCAATTGGACTCATTGAGTCCAATTGAGCCTTGATCTCAGCACACTCTATCCAATTGGACTCAGTGAGAGTCCAATTGACCTAGACCTGACCTAATTAAGTTATTTTACTCTAAATTAGGTTTTCACACACCTAATTAAACTTGTATTAAGTTTAATTGCACTTTACCTTAGCGAATTAGGGTTTACAACCCTAATTTGAGACCTACCTTGACCTAAACCCACTAGAACCTAACCTAATCAACCTAGCCACCTAAGTTTTGACCCACACACACCATCCACATGAAAAATACCTAGCCTGGAGTTCTCTAGAACTCTCTACCATGTGTTGTTGCCTTGGTTGCTAAAATTAGCAACCAAGAGCCATTCAATTTTTAGATCCACATTTGGTGGATCTAAAAATCACCATCCATCCTCTCTCTCTCACTCTCCCACGAACTCCCACCATAGGCCTCTCTAGAGAATTCCATAATTCTCTAAAGAGCTTCCCTTAGGCCTATAGAAAGACCTAAGGGGTGGCCATTTGCACCCATCCCATTCTTAGCATTCATTCACACTTGGCTTCCATTTAGGTTAGCTACATCCACCTCCACTCCACCTCCACGAGCTGCTTCATCATGGCCACTACCATCTCCACGCCAAGATGCTAGATCACCTCTCCAACCTCTCTCCAAGGGCCGGCCTAAGCACCATTGGCCGCCCCTCCTCTTGGCCAACTCAAAGGCCATCGGAGACCACCTTTGAATGCCCTTATTTCTACTAGATTAGTAGCTTAGTTCTTCATAGTTTACATGTTTTATTACTGCTTAGTAGTGTAGCTCTTTATTCTCCCCCAATGATGCATGCAAAATCCTCCCATAGATTCCTGTATGCAATCGTTTTCTGTTAGCTAGATTGATGTTTTCAAGCTTTCCTCTATAAGCTTTCCACTAGTTCCATGTTGTAAACACCATGATGGATTAATGAAAGATCTTTTTATATATATATATATGTCTATGTGTTGAGAATCACCATGAGCTTATTGCAATATCTTTTGTGTGATTAAAGTTGCCTGCTTTTAATTTTTGATATTCTGGCAACTAAGCATGTCGTGCATAAATACGTAATAACCATAAACTGCTATGCAATTTTAAGCAAGTAGAGCGAAAGAGATTGATTTCAATTTTGCATAAATGCCTCCTAGAGACGAACGACCACGACTCAAGTCTTGTTATCTTTACAAATCATTTTTGACGAACATTTTAGTGCGACTATACTACAATTTTCGACGATTTCAAAACGTGAGAAAATGGCTTTTGTCAAGCGTCCCCACGGGTTACAGGGTTTCCCCCACTCGACCTTCCTTGTCATTGTGGTTCCATGTAGACTGGAATGTATGAATTGAGACCTTAAGTCTTCCAATTTTATTTCTAATTTGTGCCTTGTATTTCACTTGATTAGAAGTTGATTCAATTTGTGACCTAATTTGGAGGTCTATCGGCTTACAAAGTAGGCCAACTTCACCTGACCTGCACTAGAGGATTGAGGATGAAATCTGAGTCAAGACCCAAAAATCACCCTGAATTCACTCTCAGGTTATTTGGTCCAAAGATTTTAAGATTCATGTGAAATTAAAGCCAAATTTTTAGAGTTTTCTTTGAATAGACCATTTTAACCAAGGGCTTGGGTAGCACACAAATATGGGAAGATCAATTTCCTTTAATCCAGGCAAATGTGTACTAACACTTCAAAACCCTAGAGTGGAAACCCTAACTGGTTCTATTTCTAGTCTAATTTGATCTGAATTGTAACAGCTTGGACTCAAATAATAAAGTGAGTAGTCCAAGATGTTTAGAAAATTAAGTGTAAATCCTTAATAGGTATAGGAAATCAGGATGGGGAATCTCTAATCAAATTGTCCCAATCTTCAAACAGTTATCAAATCAAGTTCACAAATTAGGAATCTTTTGCCTTTGAATGATAATTACTAAGAAAATAAGGCACGTGAATCCCAATTGTTTGTTTCTTTTTTTCTCTTCCCAAGATTAGGAGGTTGATTAAGGAATAAGAGAGATTTTAAATACCCCTAGAGTGGTTGATTGCGCGAAAGATCTCTTCGTGATGCACCTTGCAAAATCACAAGCAAAGCAAATAGGGCAAGTTAGTTCTCAGATAAATCAAATAAGATAAGACTAATGGTGAATTGCACATTGCTCCCAAGCAGTGACGCCAAAATGTTGTGTGAGAATTGAGAAGATTTAATATGTGTTCGTTGTAGCACACTCCTAAATCGCACAAAACACTTAATTTATAAACTCAGAATCTAATTGCAGTCTGTGTGAAGTTGGGTTTCAGTTTTGACCAAGTTTGACTAGTTAATTTGTGTAGAAACCCAAATTAGGGTAGAAATCTGTCTATGGCTCATTTAAGGTCAAACTAGGTTCAAATGGTCAACTCAAGGATACCAAACCTCAAGGAATATTTTTATATGAATTTTAGGAGATTTAGATGAATTTTATTCTGACCAGAACCTCTATAATTTAAGTGGGTCTGAAATTAGGGTCTTGGATGCTGAATTGGTTCTTGAAATTCGTAAAACCCTTTTTTTGTCTATGTGGACCCCCTTATAAGACTTTAATGCTCATTAGACCTTATATTAACCCCTTGTAAACCCTGTGGTTGCTCTGCTTTCATGATATGATGTTAAAACTACAGAATTAACTGTGATTTAATGTTTTCATCTCAAACTGGCTTTGTATGGAATTATAACTCTCAGGCGATTATGCAGGAGCATTTATCACTTGGTTATGAATAAATAAAGCTAATTATGGCACATGATGGTGTTACCATCAGAAGGTTCTTCCCTTGGCTTTCGCGTCATGTTCCTTTGATACCCTTCAACCTAGTCATTTGACACTACTCCCCTAGCTAGACATTAGGTGGGCTAGTAGAAGCAGATTAATCAAAAATAAACTCAAACTAGGCCCTGAAGAGTAAGTCCAATCCTTAAAGCCAATGTCTAATTGATTTTAGTTAGGCTTAGGTTAGAATGTGCTTGGGAATGCATGTGATGGGCACTTTATTTGGGTTGTGTCCTTAAAGATTGATTAATATGTGTGTGCATGCACAACCAGGGTTTTCAAACAAGGTTTATTGATGATTTGTCTTTTAGGGTTCAACCTTATTTGGTAGATTTTAGGGTTCAACTTAAGGTGTATTCAATCAAGTTCAGTTGGCACAACAGGTTTTGAAAGCACAGGTGAAGATGTCTTCCTTTAAAACTTAAAAGAATGTGGAGTGCCTGGTTAATTCCTAATAGTTGAATCCTAAGGGGCATCTACTCAATGAATCAATTTTATCTTAAGTGGTGCAACCCAAACAACTCAATCAATTGGCCTCTTGCACCACTTGACTAAGGCACACAAGATGATTAGCCTAATTAGATTTCTACTCACTTATGTGTATTAGGTTAGAGTGTATTGGGCCCATAGGTTAGATCCTGGCTAAGTGGTAGGCTCAATAAGAGTGCGCCTTGGTATGTGGGTGTTTAAGGTGTATAAATTCAATTAAATCCCATAACTTTATATATATATATACTGGTGTGAGGTGAAGTGAGGTGGCAGACAAATAATACAATCTACCTTAGTGCTTAAAAGAGCAACTAGGTTGATTTTCGTTTGTGTTATTACTTGATGGAATGAAAACTAGTGGGTGGGAGGTGGGGTATACTTACGAACCCTTCAATTGTACTTTGCTCCAATGTATCGCTTTTACCCACCTGGAGAGAGTACCTGCAATTACAATAAGAAAGGAGGCAAGTGAGGTAAACGATAAGGCATAAAACACGGGAAGTCAATGAGCATTGCCTCCCCATCAACGGTACTAAAATGATTAATGAGATTTTGTACACTAAAAGATTGAGTTAAAAGCCTATCATGGCAGTTGCATAAAATTCCGCTACCAAACAAAATTTATAATCAAAACTCTAGTGAGTCTCAGGTCAAACACAAGGAGGCATATGTTTAATTAAAATCCACATTTGAAATTATTTTTCACAAAGCAGATTAGTTGGTTGAAATTAATATATGGTAGCTATTTTACTTAAAGAATAAATAATAGAAAAGAGAGAGAGAATAATACAAAGAAAAAGAGACAAAGAAACTGAACCAATATATCATAACCAAAGAAACATGTTCATTACAACTAATTTCTACAGCTAGAAAGTTGGAAATCTACACTCGAAAGTGGTAAAAAGAGAGGGATAAGAAAATCCTCCTCGATGGCTGCTTAAAGGACGAGCCATGCTGATGGAGTACTCGGACGATGGGGATGAGCTATTAGATGAGGGAGAATGGAGTTGGAGGATAGAGAATGAAGAAGGACGACATCGACGGATCTGCTTCCCAAATGGTGGCGAGAAGACAACCAGATGATGCTCCACAGAGGAGGTGAGAAGATGTAAAATTATTTTACTCTAGCTCTAGTGGAGCATCCCTGATATAGGACTAGCTTGTAGAGCTTTGGAGGGGGTAAGAGAAGAGAGAAAGGGATGATAGCATGTGTGGTAGAGGTGGTCCTTTTATAGTAGGGGATTTGGGGTCAAAAAGGTCATTTCAGAGCTTTAACATTAATATTCGAACCTTTAGTGACGTTTATGAGCATCACTATAGAGCGCACACCGCTGAAGCTCGCGTGGAAGGATATCCATCAGATCACAAACGGATAGTTCAGATTGTGCCATGCCACGTGCCTTCTAACCTTTGATCATTTGCACCTTTATCGTGTTCAATCGCCCTTAACCATCCAATCATTCAATCAGACAGCTTAGATCACTCCAGGTCGTTTCTTCTACAGCTGTTATGCATGCGCACATACAATAGTGCGTACAATCAAGCGTCATCGCACGCATGCACTTTGTGCTTCCATCCAATGCCCCAAGGCATGCCACGTAGTGGCCACCATCATCGTTTGTTCTTAATCGAGCGGTGGAATTTTGTCTCACCCGTGTGCGTGCCTGATTTGAGGCATGCAAGGATTCGACCCCATGCCTCTCTCTCCACGTAAAGCAGTCACCCATTGTGCTAAGGCCTCCTCTTCATCGTGTTTTTTATTTTAAGAACATGTACTCTCAGCCGTTGGATGTAAATCCAACGGCTAAGATTGAGGGGTGTGGATGGAGTCCTACGGGCGACCTTCGACAGCTAAGATGGTGCCACATGGCACCATCTGGGCTGTCCATTTCCCAATACTTGTAGATGGTGCCATGGATGTCGGATTGAGTCGATTTTAGTGTCGTTGGGCTGTGATTGTCGATCCGGACCCATTCGTGTGGTCGGATTTGTCATCTGAGGTACATATTTTCACCACTTTGCCCCTTGACCTTCGATCTTCCTTGGACTGCATCAGATGCTATGAATATTTGATCGGGGCGATCTTGGAGGCATTGAACTCCGATTGTCACCCTTATCAAATCCGTATAGTTGGATCTTCAATCCAAGGCCCTGAAATGTATCACCTTGTCCCCTGACCACAAAAAGGGAAAATTAACCTATAATTTATATAAACTAATCTAAATGCATGATGATGCATGTTATACAATATTTATAATGAATGATACTTCTATAGACCTAGGAACATGCATAAATAGGCATTTTAGGCCAATTAGATGTGTGTAAATCAATAGGCCCTTAACTTTGGTGTTGCCTTCACATTTAGGTCCCTACCGCCATTGTCGTGTGAACACCCTACAGACCGAACTTCAAGAGAGAATATCTCTCTCAAATTAGCATGAAATCCCTCCAAATATGGAGGGATTGGCATTCAGACCTAGGGGAATCCAATGAACTTGATTCCAAGACCTAACTCGAAGCCAAGATCCATAGTAAGCTCGAGATTGTAGGGATCTCAAATTACCAAAAATCATGACTCAATCTCACGAATTCCTTGAATTTGAGGTCCAAATCACCCTCTATATAAACTCCACAAACTCCTAGTGTTTTCCCAAGCCAAGAATCATCCAAGAAACCTCTCTCTCCTTCTCCACCCTCCGCATATTCGGCTCTGGCAAGCCTTCTTCGACCACCTCATCCAACTGGTCAATGGTCAAATTGACCAGCTCATCTTCTTCCATTCTTCTTCGCGATCGAGAACAGTTAGAGTCTAGTTGTCCCTGACCTCTTCTTCCACGCTATCGTCTCATCGTACTCTGTCATCTTCTCTGCATTTGGTTGGCCAACGCCAGATGCCCCCTCCTCCATCTCACCTCCTAAGCCCTCCTAAATACTTCCCCTTCTTCCCTAAATCATTTCTACTCACTTAGATCTTAGGATCAACCATCGTACCACCCTTCACCCCTCCATCTTCCCCACATCAAGTACGATCTCCAACGAGCTTATGCTAGTGCCATAGTCCATTAAACACCTTGCCACCAGGTCAATTAACTTTGCCTCACCTCCTAAGCCAAAAGCGCTCAAGAAATTGAGGGCCTTGGCTTCTGATTTGGCTGGCCAAACACCACACTTCTTCACCGCCTTCTCCGCCTCTATCCTACCAACCTACACCACTGACCACCACATCACTACCACCATTGCACTCGCCGAAGTCAGATGAAGCATCTGAGCTAGTTTAACAGGGTCGTGAAGCCATATTTTATTTCTTAGGTACACACCGGACATCCGTCGCCACCTCCGTCTTCATCAACTCCGTTTGTCATGCTCCATCATCCTCTGACCTTGATTCCTCTCCAAACTACTGCGGAATACATCTAGGGAGCCATCTGGGCTTCGAATTAGCAAATGAGCGAACACTAGAGCTACAATCAACGAAGACATTTGTAGCTACACGCGAAGGAAGCAGCAGAGCCTTTAGTTCCACATCATAGGTGACAAGATCAGAACAACGCATATAAGGAAATTGCGAAGGGGGCTCGTTGCCTGAGCACACGGGGTGAGGTCCCTCTCACTCACGTGCGCACTCCATGACAGAAAGCCGTTTTCACGCATTTGAAAGTAGTCGAAAATCGTAGTATAGTTGCGCAAAAACGTTCGTCAAAAATATTGTTTTGTAAAATAACGAGACTTGAGTCCCGGTCGTTCGTCTCTGGGAGGCGTGTTTCTATTTTTGAAATCGATCTTAAAGCCGCTCTACTTAGTATTCTGGTGCGCAATATATAGGCGGTTAAAGAACAGGCACTTAAATCACGCAAATAAAATAATCATTCAGCTCATGGTAATTTCAAACACATAAAGATATATATATATATATATATATATAAATGCATTTTTCATTCATTCATTGGGGGAGAGTTGTCTGTACAGGAAATCTAGAGGAAAGCTTATACAGGAATGCTTTAAATTAAACCTAGCTACCAGAAAACGATTGCATACAAGAATCGACGGGGGGATTTCGCATGCATCATTGGGGGAGAAGAGAAACTACTCTACTAAGCAGTAAATGAAAGCAATAAAACTTATGAAAAGCATGATCTAGAGCTAAAAGAGTAGAGGGCATTCAGGGGTGGTCCCCGATGGCCTTGGAGTGGTTGAGAAGAGAATGAGGGGCGACCAATGTAGCTTAGGCCGACCCTTGGAGAGAGGTAGGGTTGATCCAGCATCCCGGCATGGTGTCCTCCATGGTGGTGGTAGTGAGCTCATGGAGGTGGAGTGAGTGGCTAAGTGGAGGTGGCATGAATGGCACCAATGGAGAGTAATTGCCAAGGGAGTGAATGGGTGCCAATGGCCACCCAAGGGGTCTTTTTATAGACCTAAGGGAAGCTCTCTAGAGAATTATGGAATTCTCTAGAAGGCCTATGGTGGGAGCTCGTGGGAGAGTGAGAGAGAGAGGGTGGATGGTGGTTTTTAGATCCACCAAATGTGGATCTAAAAATTGAATGGCTCTTGGTTGCTATTTTTGGCAACCAAGGCAACCACACATGGTAGAGAGTTATAGAGAACTCTAAGGTAGATATTTTCATGTGGATGGTGTGTGTGGGTGTGTGTGGGTCGAAACTTAGGTGGCTAGGTTTATTAGGTTGGGTTCTAGTGGGTTTAGGTCAAGGTAGGTCTCAAATTAGGGTTATAAACCCTAATTCACTAAGGGAAAGTGCAATTAAACTTAATAAAAGTTTAATTGGGTGTGTGGGAACTTAATTGAGAGTAAAACAACTCAATTAATTAAGGTCTAGGTCAATTGGACTCTCACTGAGTCCAATTGGACAGTGTGTGCTGAGATCAGGGCTCAATTGGACTCAATGAGTCCAATTGAATAGGCTGATGGAATTGACTAAGATCCAAGTCAATTAGGTTTAGTGAGGACCTAATTAGGTCCTTAGGGAGGTCTAGAGGTGATGTACTAGGGTTATGGCACCTTAATTTAGGTTCCTATGGGGTTGGAATTGGGTTTAGGGACCTAGAGATCCAAGATCAAGGCTTAAATCTCAAAACAGGAATTGGAGAGCAGTATCGGACGTCTAATTATATAATAAGACGTGTTATACTCAAAAATCAGAAGTCCAGACTTGTTGTTTGGACGTCCAATCAGAGTCAGGAAGGATTTCGGGTTCTGTTTTGGGTATTCTGCAGAAATTGGATGTCTGACAAAGTGTCTGGACGTCCAATAACACTGCAGAAGTGGGTTTGAAGTGTGCGGGAGTTGGCTAAGGGTCCTGGACGTCTTAAAACTTATCTGGACGTCCAGAGAAGGGTTGGAACTAGGGTTTTAGGGCTTCCTAGGCTGTTGTGACCTAATCTAAGGGTGGCTAAGGCTTGGGGAAGTCTCTAGGCTATCCTAGGGTTAGGATGGACCTAAGCTCTTCACATTTTACTGCTTTATTTCTACTTAATAGAATAGAAAACCTTTAACCCCCTTACATTATTATTCCTACATCTAAACTAGGCCTTCTGCTCCAGCTCTGCCACAACTCCCGTTATTTCAGATCCAGCTTCAGATCCTGCTCCAGATCCAACTCCAGATCTGCTTATTGCCTGCAATGGACATAATACACTTAATCAGCACATTATAACATTATTTTATGCATAGCTAAAGGAAAGCAGTAAAGATGCAGATAATGCGTATGCATGCATGAATAACCCTAACTTATGCTAAGTCTTAGCTTAATTTAGGTCAATTAAGACCTATGATTGCTGTGCAATCATACCCCCATGCCTAAATCTTGCTAGTCCCTAGCAAATGCAAGACTAAATTATTTACAGCAAGGGTCCCTAAGGGACTGGTTATTTTATCAAGTGTTTGCATAGAGATTTTTTTCTCCCTTTTGTTTTTATCCTATGCTCTAGAAATCCAGACAATCGTGAAGGTGCAGCTATGTAGCTTTTGCAACGGATTCGATTGAAAACTAATACACCTCTAAAGCCTGTACTTGACCCCTAATAAAAATTCTAGCGGAATAGGCGGATTTTTTCCCTCAGGGTATTTAAGATATTTTATGAATTCCACCCTGGCTTTAGGCTTAGGTAGAGAATCTTTGAGGGAAAGGATTGTATATTTGGTGGCTCATTCTCACTTGGTGCTACATAGAGACTAGTACTACAGAATCCAGATTCCCAAATTACTAAGTAACTTAACTTAGAGAAAGACGAGAAAAACTATGCTCCCTTTTGATTCCTTTGTATTCATTCTCTCTTTTTCTTTTCTTTTCTTTTTCTTAGAGCTCACAACCTCACCAGATTCACACATATGTTCTGTATTTGGTGGTCTCACTAGGCATTAACACTTTAATTGAGTTCTCATAACCCTAACACTAAGTTGGGATTCCTCAGCCAGTATTCGGGCGGTCAGAAACACAAGAAAAATAGGTTAAGGCCATATTTGGTGGAGCTCAATTTTATTTGGTGGTATTGCCTCGATGAAAACTAAATATTCACAAACTCTTTTTCTTCTTCGTCAAAAAATTTTTTTTTTCTTCTTTTTCTTTTTTTCAATTTTTCTTCCTTTTCATCTTTTTTTTTTTTTTTAGCATAGCACAACTGGCATACATCCATGAATTTTATTAAGGAGGCATTATTGGGGATTGGTGGTACTCAAGAGACATTGGGTGGCTTATTTGGTGGAAGTGCCTACTCACGGCACCGGGAGAGAAGGATAGGACGACGTATTTCTGACCTTGACATCAATACCCTCCTTCAACCGAGGATTCCGTAAAGAATGGTCATAACCATCCACCTTAGCCCTAGTTTTATGAAAACTCGCTCTCCGCGTATTTGCCTTATTCGGTGGCTCTCACAATTTCGCACAAAAATGTATACGCGGGAACCGAGAGCGAAAACTATGTCTAATCACAGAGTATCATCACCTAATTATCTAGGATTCCAGATTCCTTGCACTAATCTTAGAGCACCAGTATACTCTACTCTCTCACACTATTTGGTGGATTTTTGGAGGAAAATCTGCCTGACTCCCAAAACATTGTCTAAGGGTTCAGGAAAAGAAGCACTGCTTCTCGACAGACTGAAGACGTTTATCAGCCTTCACCGTGAATCCATTGCAAATTCTACGTGTGTGTGAAAAGTTGTACTGGATTTCAGATTACAGGAATCAACTAAAGGATAAAAATCCCTAATGCATTCTCTTAATAAAATAATCTTATTCATGAATGCAATATGTATATATGTTATAGACATGTAACCTCGTATAATTTGTACTTCGTGAATTTCCCGTATCGGGTTACAATCAGCTTAACCCTAAATTTAGAACAAAAGGTGAGCGGGTGAGTCGGAATTGGTTGTCGCGAACGATTTTTAGCTCCAATGCGAGCATTGGAGGTGGAGTCGATTGTTCTTTTATTTAAGGTCCTAAAGTACGTTTTGCATGCAGCTCCGAGGTTTTCCTAAGTGTTGGCACAAAATTTTTTTTCAGTTTTTCTGTATCTACCCCCCCATGCCTAAGTTCTTGCATGTCCTCATGCATGAATATAAAAGAAAATAAATTCGACAGAGGATGAGTGGGTAGAAGTCACCTGAAATTGCTCCTGAAATTATATTCAGCACCGGCCAACCTGTTAACATGCAATATACAAAGGAAATATGCTAAAGGAAAAATATGCTATGTATAAAAATGGTTATGTATTGATGATGGTGGAATGGTATTTATATGTGCTGAGTTTAACGCCTCCAGCTGGGCGAGCACTCAATCAGATGTATCAGTTCTTGCATAGGAGCCGGTCAAAATTAAGAGAAAGATGTGCTCGTATGCTCCTAGAATCAGTGGTCCAGAGATGCGGACCGGCTGATTGTGCACCCCTACTCCAAAAAGTCTAGCTATAAGAAAGTGTGGAGTGGTGGTGGAAAATAGAGGATAAATAGAGGGGGGATCATGATGTTGATTTAGCTGATTTATCATGTCCCACAATTCAGCGGGAAGTTGCTGAGGGAGTAGATTAAAATGTATCTCAGAGCCAGAATCTGAGTCATAGGGATCCTTATAATGATAATTGACATCAAAGATCATGCCCTCTCCAGGCTCTGGGTCATATGGGGGTATCCATGAAAGTATAAGATTTGTGGGAGGTCACTGAAATCCTCGTCAGAAATTACTTCATCCTCATTAGTACCCATCTCTGATTCATCGGAGGCTGACTCTTTAGGCTCGGGGTCGAGCCATCTATTAGATTGACTAGGATGATAGGTGCGTCCCCAGCTCATTCTGCTCGAAGCTTCACCCTCATATGCATTGGGCTCCTCAGTAATTCCTACCTCAGGTAGCATATTTATTTCTTTGTTCGAGTTATCCATAGCTACTTCTGGTTTTCGGATGTAAGGATCAGGGATAGGAAGTGTCATCTCAAAATCTCTAGCATCTGAATTAGGGACGTAGGTGAAAGAAGAAGAGTGCAGATCAAAAGATGTTGGCTCTAGTACAGGTTCACCTACAATGGGAAGTGGTCTAGATTGATCAGTAGTGTCGCATGTAATGTCTGCCTTAGGATCCATATCCTCAATTGGATCTACTTCCCTTGTCTCGATTGGGTCATCTGACCCAAAAGGTGTCTCCCAGGATTCAGGATAATCTGATTGCGGCTCAGTCCTTGAGATATCAGTCCTTTCCTCCTCAATTTTAGATGAACCCATTCGGCATACTTCCTGCTCCTGTCTCATATCCATGCTAGATTCTTTTTCCCCTGAGTGAACTTCGGGTATCTGCTCCCGAGAGTCTTCTGTGTGTTCTTCCAGCGTAGTTGTTTCAGATTCTTCGAGGTCTTCAATGCTATTTTCCACTTGATATCTCAAAAGCAATAGTTCTTGAGTTTCCCAATTTTGTCTAATCCGCCTTGTTATCTCTGCTGTTTCCTGAAGGAGCTCCATCACAGCTTGTTGATGCGGAATCCGGCTTTGTCTTTGGTTCGGCTCAATGATAGCCTGGATTTCGTGTAGATAGGATGCGACCTTTTCCTTAGCACTCGCTATAGCTCTCTGTATTCTATAATGTGGCTGCATATGCACCGGTAGCTCTTCAGGGGTTCCAGGGGGTGAATCAGGTCTACCCATGTTCCATGGGTGAGAAGAAGGAGTATGAAATCCATATCTTGGGTTATAAGATGTGATCCTTTGAGGGACCGACTGGTATGGGTCATAATATCCAAGGTTAGGATATGGGTTAACCATTTCGGTAACCCGAGGAGAAGGATCAGGCAAAGCGAAAAGTTGTCTTCGCCACCTTGGGTTCTGATCCCAAGGTTGAGCTGATTCAGTGACCTGAGCTCTCAGATAAGCTCGTGGGTCCAGCTCTTCTGGATCCTGATTAGGTCCAGATCCAATGTTAGCCATCGTGGCTTAGCAGATAGAAGTGACTCGCCTCCTTGGGAGCGGCTCCCAAGGTCTAACCAAGTGAGGTCAAAGTGACCTCCTTTCGTGCATACACCGCCCAACCCCTGGGTTGGTGTTGCCACATAGGACAAGGCTAAGGCCCTGTCAATCAAATGGTCCTTATAGATCAGGTGACCAGATTTTTCGTTAGGGATTTGAATTCCTGAAGATAAGTTCGTCGTACAACCGACTGAAAAGTGAATCCCGCCTCTCAAGCTAACCCAGCCAGTCTGGTTACGAGGGGACTAAGGGGAAGGTTCTTCCTTTGGCTTACACCTCTGGTTCCGTTGACCCCTGAGCCGAGGTCGTTTGACACTACCCTGCAGACTTAGTCACCAGGTTTGGCAAGAGAGATTAAACTCATTCAGTAGTACGACAACGAACTTGGGTTGATTTCGTGTTTTAAAATCAGTTTTTAACCCGTTTTCTTCAGTGGGGTTTGTGGTGAGTGGCCCACAAGGTGACCAAGCTCACCGGCTAACTAGACTTGATTAAGTCTAGGTTAGCCAAAAGTGTGGTCTCTATTTGTGACCCTAAAGGTTCAACCTAAGTTGCATGCACTTCTAGGGTTTTTCTCTATTTCAACAGATCACAGAAATAATGTTAATTCTCTAATAATAATTGGAATCCAATTAATTTGAAATTTTGCGAGTAGATTCATTTTTCAATTAGTTTTTCAAAAAATATTTTTTTGGAATTTTTACTATTTTAACCAAATTTTTAGAGAATTTTAAATATCAGGGGGTCAAATTTGAAACTTTGACCCCTGGATGGTTTTTCGCTTTGAAACAGTATCAAATGATCTTAAAAAATTTAGGAAAAATATGGAAAATAAATCCAATTAGATCAGCTTTCTAACCCCACCATTTTTAGTCAAAACAGATTCGCAGATTGCTCGAAAATTCTTTTGGAACTTTGAAAATTTTTGAATCTGGGTCTATCTGACTCCCGTGCACTTCGCAAATTTTTAGAAATTTGGTTCTTGGAGTTTTCTCAAAGTAATGGTGGCATTTGAAAGATGGTTTGAAAATGAAGGTTTTGCCCAAATTTTAGAATTTTTTGCTAACGGATTTTTCAGCAAACGAATTTTTAGGTGAGATTTGAAATCTGGCTGAAAATCAGAAGGTGGTGGAAAAACTTTTAAAGAGGTTTGAATTTGAAATTCAAGCCTTCCACCAAAAATGCTTTTTTTTTTCTTTCTTTTTAATCTTTTGCACTTTTTTTTTTCAAAAAGAATTTTTCAAAAGATTCAACAAAAATCTCTTTTTTTTTAAACCTAGATTCAAAAGGGAACCTACTGTAGATTTTTTTCAAATTTTTTTTTTCTTTTTGATTTTTTTCTCTTTTCCACGAAAATAAGAAAAATATCATCTTTTTTTTTTAAAAAAAAGAAATTACAGGAAGTAGATCTAGTCCTACGGTTCAGAAAATAAACCTAATCTAAGAGAATGTGATGTGTACCTGATTTCTTTTTCGTGCTCGTTGTGTGCGCAGATCCCTTTTTTTCTTCCATGTTATCTTGCACATCAAAAAAAATGAAGTAGAGGCAGATTTGTCAATGATAAGTAAAAGATTGAAATCAAGAAAAATGACGTTGCCTCCCCGGCAACGGTGCCATTTGTTGGAGAGTCGTAAATCGCATTTTTGATAAAAGCGTCGTAGTATAGTTGCGAAATACGATCCAACAAAGATATTGTTTTGTAAAATAACGAGACTTGAGTCCCGGTCATTCGTCTCTGGGAGGCGTGTTTCTATTTTTGAAATCGATCTTAAAGCCGCTCTACTTAGTATTCTGGTGCGCAATATATAGGCGGTTAAAGAACAGGCACTTAAATCACGCAAATAAAATAATCATTCAGCTCATGGTAATTTCAAACACATAAAGATATATATATATATATATATAAATGCATTTTTCATTCATTCATTGGGGGAGAGTTGTCTGTACAGGAAATCTAGAGGAAAGCTTATACAGGAATGCTTTAAATTAAACCTAGCTACCAGAAAACGATTGCATACAAGAATCGACGGGGGGATTTCGCATGCATCATTGGGGGAGAAGAGAAACTACTCTACTAAGCAGTAAATGAAAGCAATAAAACTTATGAAAAGCATGATCTAGAGCTAAAAGAGTAGAGGGCATTCAGGGGTGGTCCCCGATGGCCTTGGAGTGGTTGAGAAGAGAATGAGGGGCGACCAATGTAGCTTAGGCCGACCCTTGGAGAGAGGTAGGGTTGATCCAGCATCCCGGCATGGTGTCCTCCATGGTGGTGGTAGTGAGCTCATGGAGGTGGAGTGAGTGGCTAAGTGGAGGTGGCATGAATGGCACCAATGGAGAGTAATTGCCAAGGGAGTGAATGGGTGCCAATGGCCACCCAAGGGGTCTTTTTATAGACCTAAGGGAAGCTCTCTAGAGAATTATGGAATTCTCTAGAAGGCCTATGGTGGGAGCTCGTGGGAGAGTGAGAGAGAGAGGGTGGATGGTGGTTTTTAGATCCACCAAATGTGGATCTAAAAATTGAATGGCTCTTGGTTGCTATTTTTGGCAACCAAGGCAACCACACATGGTAGAGAGTTATAGAGAACTCTAAGCTATATATTTTCATGTGGATGGTGTGTGTGGGTGTGTGTGGGTCGAAACTTAGGTGGCTAGGTTTATTAGGTTGGGTTCTAGTGGGTTTAGGTCAAGGTAGGTCTCAAATTAGGGTTATAAACCCTAATTCACTAAGGGAAAGTGCAATTAAACTTAATAAAAGTTTAATTGGGCGTGTGGGAACTTAATTGAGAGTAAAACAACTCAATTAATTAAGGTCTAGGTCAATTGGACTCTCACTGAGTCCAATTGGACAGTGTGTGCTGAGATCAGGGCTCAATTGGACTCAATGAGTCCAATTGAATAGGCTGATGGAATTGACTAAGATCCAAGTCAATTAGGTTTAGTGAGGACCTAATTAGGTCCTTAGGGAGGTCTAGAGGTGATGTACTAGGGTTAGGGCACCTTAATTTAGGTTCCTATGGGGTTGGAATTGGGTTTAGGGACCTAGAGATCCAAGATCAAGGCTTAAATCTCAAAACAGGAATTGGAGAGCAGTATCGGACGTCTAATTATATAATAAGATGTCTTATACTCAAAAATCAGAAGTCCAGACTTGTTGTTTGGACGTCCAATCAGAGTCAGGAAGGATTTCGAGTTCTGTTTTGGGTATTTTGTAGAAATTGGATGTCTGACAAAGTGTCTGGATGTCCAATAACACTGCAGAAGTGGGTTTGAAGTGTGCGGGAGTTGGCTAAGGGTCCTGGACATCTTAAAACTTATCTGGACGTCCAGAGAAGGGTTGGAACTAGGGTTTTAGGGCTTCCTAGGGTGTTGTGACCTAATCTAAGGGTGGCTAAGGCTTGGGGAAGTCTCTAGGCTATCCTAGGGCTAGGATGGACCTAAGCTCTTCACATTTTACTGCTTTATTTCTACTTAATAGAATAGAAAACCTTTAACCCCCTTACATTATTATTCCTACATCTAAACTAGGCCTTCTGCTCCAGCTCTGCCACAACTCCCGTTATTTCAGATCCAACTTCAGATCCTGCTCCAGATCCAGCTCCAGATCTGCTTATTGCCTGCAATGGACATAATACACTTAATCAGCACATTATAACATTATTTTATGCATAGCTAAAGGAAAGCAGCAAAGATGCAGATAATGCATATGCATGCATGAATAACCCTAACTTATGCTAAGTCTTAGCTTAATTTTGGTCAATTAAGACCTATGATTGCTGCGCAATCACTCCTCACCCGCTACACCTCGTCAGGTGGGTCGGACCCCTGTACATGACTCGAATACCTGATTACCTAATACTATTCACTCAGTCTAAAATTGAGAGAGAGAGAGAGATTTGAGGAGGAAGTGGAGGGTTTTTGCACTGTTGCCCCTCGAAATGCATCTCAACTTATTCTAGCTATATCAACTCATCCTTAAATCCATTGAGTTCATCTCAACTGGATGGTAGCTCAGGCTAGTTCACCTCAGCTCCATTCAACTCACCTTAGTTGGATGGCAGCTCAAACTAGCCCAAGATAGTTGATCCCAGCTCCATTCTAGCTCCTCTAGCTCATAATAGTTCACTGGAAGCTCAATCTAACTAGGACTTGCTATTGCCATCAACTAGCTAGACCTAGTCAACTAAAGAAGTCATCAACCAAGCTCAGTCCAGCTCAAGTCCAGCTCCCGGAGGATCAACTTAGATCAACTTAGTTAAGCTGAGCTACTTGACCTAAGATAGCTACTCCAACTAACTAGGTAATCATCGAGAAGACCAGACCCAACTCAGCTTAGCTCATATTAGAAGAAAGCTAGCTTAGATTAGTTTGGCTTAGTTGTTAGCAAAGAACTAGCTAGCTAAGCTAGCTACTAAGCTCCACTTTAGCTCCCTTCAGCAGACTTCTGCTTCAATGCAGTTCTTTCCAGCTACCTTTAGCTCCCTTCCTCCTAGCCCCTAGATCCTTTTAATGCAAGAAAATACGCATTTTGTAAATTGATGTATTTGTGCCATTGTAACACGTAAATATGCAATCAACTTTTAATTACAATTTATAACCAAGATAGTGGAGTATCTAGGGTCATCTAAGGGGACCAAATTGTTAGTCAAATAATTTGATTCTCTCTCTCACCTCTCAAACTTACACTTATATTTTTGTATTTTTGATTTTTTTGTTTTTAGGATTTTCAAAAATAATTGGAAGTGCAAGAATGCGATAGTGGACTATGCAACTATGAAACTATGCCCTAAGTGATAATAATAAATTCTCTCTTCTAAGCTCACCCTAGGTAAGTGTGCCTTGGTAATTAGAAGAGAAGAGTGTATGCACTAAAACTACTGGAAACAAGAAAAACACACTAAGTAGAAAATAGGAAATTGGAAGGCAATGAAAATCTTTGTATTAGTTGCAAATTTGAAGACAAGTAGCTGAATGCTCCTTACAAGAAAATGAAAAACAACACTAGCTAATACAATGAAAATAAGGGAGAAGAAAATTGTCCTCCAAAGATGATGAAGGGGGAGGTAGGTCTTTCTACAAGCACAGTAGCTCTTATGCTTGAAAAGATCTCCTTGCCTCCAAGTTGACACTCCAAGCTTTCCTCTAGGGTGGAACTTTGCTCCTCCTCAATGTCTGGCCATCCTCCTCCTAGATGAATGTATCTCCTTGGCGTGGCACAAGGAAGAAGAAGGGAGAGGAAAAAGGCACCAAGGGGTGGGTAGGTTGCCCCCTTGATCTTCTTCTCTTCTTCTCCTTCCTTGGCCGTGGACTATGGTGGGTATGGGTGGAATAAAAACTGACCAAGGATGGAAATTATGTGGTGGTAGGCTTGGGTATTTATAGGATGGGAAGGGGGTGGTTATGGTTCTTTTTGGAGGGAAATGAAGGGGTGCTTGGATATTTTTGGAGGGAAAAATGAGAGGGAAACAAAGAGGTGCTTTGGTTTTCCCTCCAAAAATACCTTCTAGAAGGTGTTGATTTTGGAGGGAAAAGATGAAGGGTGGAGGTGGGTTTCGATGGTGGATGTAGAGTGGTGATGGAAGGGATAGTTGGCACCAAAATGAAGTAGGAGTAGGTGGCCTTTTTGGTGGAGCTTAGGTAGTAGGGTAGTAGGTTTTGGTGCCATGGAGGTGAACTAGCTAAGCTAAGCTAGCTTAGCTAGTAGATGAGTGGAAAAGGATGCAGAGGGAGCTAGGGTTTTAGTGGAGAGTTGGTGGTAGCTGGAACGAACTACACTGAAGCTGATGTCTGCTGAAGGGAACTGAAGTGGAGATCAGTGGCTAGCTTAGCTAGCTAGTTCTTTGCTAGCAGCTAAGTGATTACACAGCAATCATAGGTCCTAATATAACTAAATTAAGTTAGACCCAAGCTTAACTTAGGCATACTACATACGTACACATCATACTTTGCATCATAGTTGGTTTATAAGTTTTGTAAATAATAATGTCATATTATGTTCTAATTGAGAGGTATTAATAATTGAAGGTAATTCAAGGTTGTAGATGACCAATCCAATCATATGGATCTGCTTAGAACGACGACGAGTCTAATGCCTCCGAGATCGCATCGATCAGACTCCTGTAGCATCCTATGGAGTTTGTAGAATAGTAAGCGCCAAGAGGTAAATAAGTGGAAATCTGAACCTCAAATGTCAAATCCAACCACACGGATGAATTTGAATCAACAATCGCAGTCCAATGATGCAAAAATCATCTCGATTGGAGACCTATAGCACCATTTACAAAGAAGAGAAGATGGACGGACACGATGGCACCACATGGCGCCATCACAGCCACCCAACATAGCCACCCACCCTCTGAAGAAAACCTTCCCTGTGTGCTGTGGGCTGTTGAATCATCATCCAATGGCCACAACGAGCCCACATTGACTACTCCCTCGCACCTCATCTAAGGAGGATCATCCTCAGCCGTTGGATCTCCATCCAACGATTGAGGGTAGCCATGCATGGATTTGGAAATGCGACAAAGCGCACCCTTAGCGCATTGGCTCACACATTTAATCGCAAAGCGAGGATGTTGGTTCGAAATGCAATCCGCACAAAATCAGCTAAGACACGTGCGCAGATGAATTTAGAGCGTTGGATCATCAATCGACGGTGTAGATGTGGAGGCGTGTCGCACTGGAAGGCGTCGGATGGCCATGTGTGCAATGACGTGCAACCAAACATGCATGCCTGCGTTTGAAATTTGAAAGTGGTGCTTGCGAGGCACTTAAGCCGTTCGATCATGCGGCCTGAGTGTGCAATTATGGCACGTGTGATTGAAGAGTGCGATGGTGGTGTGGGCGAGCACGAGGTACAGCTGTGAGATAATGATCCAAGGGATGAGGACACACCACGTGTCAGCACCACAGCACATCCGAGCATTCGAGGCATTTTGGAAGGCCTTTTGAAGTGTGATTTGATCCATTGATCTCCTGATTGATGGATCTGATCAATCTGAGGTTGTTACAAGAGTTGGAGGGCTCAAATGCCTACTTTGGCCCTCAATGAAGCTATAAAAAGAGCCCTTGGGCCCACAATTGAAGGACAACTCTCTCCAGACCCTCTCCAATTGTCCAGATCTTCTTCAGCTCTCTCTCTCTAAAGCACCCACCAACCCACCTTGGTGAACCATTGTTACTTTCCCTAACCTCTCCAGAAGGCCTCCACAAACCACCCGTGGTGCCCTTATTCTGCTAGATTAGATAGTGATTTTTATTCATGTTCTAGTTTATTTCTACAACTCTATTAGTCATAAACTATAGTTCTATTTGGCACTTCTTGATCGACCAGCTTACATGATTTGCTTTATATATATATTAATTAGTTTGCAAGTAATAGCATGCAATTTTAATTCAGTTTATGAAATCAGAAGCATTTTCTACCTCCCTAAGTTCGACTGGGACTTACCACTCTTTAAAATTATATTTGTTTCAACGTATTTCGCACTATACTATGAGACGAACAAATTAGCACTATTGCTGGGGAGGCACGGTGATTTTTGGTTTCATATTTAATTTAGTGTATTTCTTCTATGTGCGGGAATGGAGTAAGGATCTGTGTGCACATCGAGCATAGGTAAAGATTATCAAGTGCACACATTCGTCTTGGTAGAATTTTAGAATTGATTAGGATAAGAGTTATTTGAAAAAAAAATTAGGATTTGTTAGGTAGTTAGGAGTGCTTTGCTTTGAAGAAAAAAAGTTAAAAAAGAAAATTGATATTGTTAGAAACTCGACTAGAAATTGAATACGATTTTAAAAATTCACATGCCATGTTTCTAGTAGCCGAAAAATTTTGAAATTCGAGCAGGAACTAGTTCTTCGAACTATCTTTCCAATACCACCATTCCCAAAAGAAATTAAATTTGTGGAATTTTGTAAAATTCCTAGAGTACACAGGGCTCAGATTGACTAAAAATTGAATTTTTATGAATTTTAAAAGTCAATTCTTACAAACTCACAAATTTGATTTCCCCAAGAATGGTGGGGTTTAAAAGATAATCAAAATTTTTTTCATTCCCATATTTTTTCTGAATTTTTGGAACATATTTGATATTGTTTTTAACAGAGAAACCAACACAGAGTCAAAATCTTATATCTGACCCCATGTTAGTTAAAAATTCATAACTATTTATTGGAAATAGTAAAAATTCTGAAAAAATACTCTTTGAAAAAGTTTTTGAAAAGAAATCTTGCTACAAATTTTCAAATCATTTGGATTCCAACTTCACTTGAGAGTACATGTTTAACTAATGGTCTACTATCTGCAAAAACATAGAAGTGCATGAGTTCTTAGGACCACATTAGACTAGCCTGGACTCAATTGAGGCCAATGGTTAGTCAGTGAGTCCAGTCACCTTGTAGACCACTCACCACCTACTAAATTGAAGAGAAAGGTTAAAAATCACAAGAACATATCTAATAACTTGCATTTGTCTTTAAACTACTGGGTAATTTCAACCTTTTCTACCAAACTTGGTGACTAAGCTTGCAGGATAGTGTCAAATGACCGCAGCTAAGAGGTACAAAGGAACTGGAGGCGAAAGTCGAAGGAAGAACCTTCCTCTTAGTCTCCTCGTAACCAGGCTAGCCAAGATAGCTTAAGAGGCAGGGATTATCTTCAGTCTATTTCTCGACGAATTTCTTCAATAATTCAAACTTGAACGTAAAATATGGTCATTTGATCTTAAGGACCAATCTAATTAACAAGGCCTTAGCCTTGTTTGGCTTCACTACAACAACCCTTTGTGTTGGTGTATGCAAGGAAGAAGGTCATTAAGACCTAGACTTGTGGGACCTTGGGAACCAAACCTCGCTCGACCCTTCTTCCAAACCCTCTTCCTCTCGAGTAGCTAAGATGGCTAATCCCTATCTTAGAGTTGGTCAGGGCCTTGAGAATCAAGACCCAATGGCTCGTCTGGAAGCTAGGGTCGAGGAGTTTTAGCAAAGATACGAGCAGAGCATTGACAAGATTCTCACAACGGTAGACAAGATGTAGAATCCACCACGTAGAGAACAACTGTGGGACTTCTACAATTCAGCGGTGATGATTATAGCACCTCAGTTCCGGATTCCTGTAGGAGGAGATGCATTCGAGTTAAAGCTGAACATCATAAGTCTAATTCAGACTCACTTCTATGGAAACTCGAATGAGGATCCCTTCCAGCACATCGAAGATCTGAGTTGAATTACAGAGTCAGTTCGACCAAGACATATAGACATTGAAATTGTTCGCATGAAGCTTTTTCCTTTCTTTCTCAAGGATAAAGCTTCCTATTGGTTCAAGACTATCGGGAAGCTGATTGGAACTAGTGCAAAATTACATCGCGAATTCCTCCAAAAGTTCTTCTCGATTGGTCAAACAAATCCAATGAGGTGTTGATGCCTCGGAGACATCCTCCCAAGGACCAGGAGAGAAACTACATGATGCCTCAGACAGATTCCATGATCTTCTCAGGAAATGCCTGCACCATGGTGTACCCAGATGGCACCTTGCACAAGTCTTTTACCATGGGCTAGATGACACACATCAGTACTTGGGCAATGCATCCAGCGGCAGGAATTTCCTCTCAAAGGACGAGAATAATGCATTCGAATTGTTTGAATCCTTAGCAGAGAACTTGATGAATGCCACCTCATAAACCAATTTCAATGACTTGGACAGCAACAAGTTAGTGTCCATGAAGCTCATGTCGAATTTGCCCGAGCTGATATGGACATTATCACCAAGAAGCTGGACAAGGTGGATTTGCTTGATAAGAAGGTTGATGAATTAATGTGAGCAAGATCTGGGTTTTCTGGCAGTATGGCTGCACCACACTCATCTCTTGCATCTCTTACATCTTTTCACTCGGGATGTTTCTTCTCCATCTCCACAGGATCCTGTGTATCAGGAACCCGTGAATAATCTGGGTCTGGCATCATGCAATCGAGGTTAGGCACCACATGACAATTTGAGTGCATATTCCTTTGATGAATTTACATCTAAGACATCCTCGGCCTATGAAGATATCAGTGTTATCCAAGGTTTCGAGCATAATAACCAATATTTAGAGACATATAATGTTGGTTGGCACCAGCATCCTAACTTCTCCTGGCATGGTAACTCACAGAGAGCAAATCATGATCCATACTACCAGACTAGACAATACGGGAATGCGCAAAATACATACCCGAGGCAACAGCCATTCCCATCTCAGCAGCAAACATGCTCTACTTATCAGCCCCTGCATCAAGTTGCCAATCACCCTCCAAGGCAGGTTAACCCTCTCGAGGCATTGATGTAGGATCTAAAAGGCACAAGCACACTAGAAGGGGAGGATGAATAGTGTGGTAAACAAAAATATGCAAATAAAGAAAACCATAAACAATATAATACCAGATGTATAATGGTTCCCCTCACTTGGGTACTCCACTACCTAAGTCTCCCAACTTAAAAATTTTAACCCGATTCCCTTAACTCGAAGGGAATCAATTTACTATAAATGGAGGTAATTAACGGGTTACCTCAACCCAATTATAGGATCAGAGAAAAATAAAAAGTTACAGGTGTAAGCAAGAAACAATTTAACTTACAACTAAGTTCCTAAGTCTCCAACAAGAATTAGCTTAAAAGAAAGTTGATCAATCTAGCGAAAAACACTAAAGCGAAAAAGAGTGATTTTATAAGGAAGAACGAATTCGCCATAAAAGTCTTGTTGCAAAGTGAGAATTACCTTGAAGGAAAATGCAACAAACCAATAACCCTTGCTACTAGAATTGAGAAATATAGAAATTTGAGCAAAGAGAATTTTTATGCTTGTGTTGTGTGCAAATGACACACATAAGGTGTTTATGTAGGCCACTAAACACCTTCCCTACGATTACTTGCCGTTTAGGGCAAAATGGGAAGATTAGAGATATGATTAATTGCAAAATAGCCGTTTAAATTAGCCACAATGGTTAGTTGGTACTGGTACTAAAGTTGTGGTACCGATACTGACTACTCACAGTTAACCAGCAGCACACCCAACAAAGCCTGGGTACCGGTACTCATCATAGGTACTAGTACTCAGTGCTCACAGTTGAGTGCCAACTAAGTTACCAAGTATCGGTACTCATGATAAGTATCGGTACTTGTGACTCACAGATTTAGGTCAAGTTACAAATTGTGACCTACATATACCGATACTGGTTGTTAGTATCGGTACCTTTTGTGTCCAGGCACTATCATGTCTACAAAGTGTGAGCACCTAGTACTTGTTGTTCACAGTTTGGGACTAGGACCCAAACCTATGCCTAGCATGTAGCTATACTAGTGAGCAGTACCGGTACTTGTAACAAGTATCTTGAATAAAATTTATTAATCAATCTTAGGTGTTATTTGTACGTAAATATATGATTAATATGTTGAAGAAGCGATTTTAGTTTTTCAAACAAATGATTGAACGAGAGTATGATTCCTAATTATCTCTATTTTGATTTTAATTCCTAAATCATTTTTCATGTTAGGAGACATACAAAAATCTATATTACAACATATAAAATTAGTATAAAATCAATCTTCATTCTTCATGCCATCCACACTTCTTCCGTACTTCCTAAATCTTGTGATTTCCTGTAAATGACACTTCATAAGCTCATTAGTTTTAAAACAGTTTTGTTAATACCAAAACATAAAAGAGAAGTGGAACAAGGTTCCAACAATCTCCCCCTTTTTGGTGTTGACAAAACAATAAAAATACCCATATTTAAAATAATAGAAATCTCATAAGAGAAGGAATATAAAAAACTCTACTAGGAGTGAAACCTCCCCCTCAAACTAAGCTTCCTTATTTTAAATATGATGTATATTTTTCATTTCTCCCCCTTTTTGTCAATAAACAAAAATGTATAACGATATGCATAGACAATGACCAAGCATAGGAAAATTATGTATAGAAGAAAAATGAACAACTTTAAAGCAACATCATAAAAGTCATACATCATAAAGAGTATGAACTCAAACATGAACATATTGGAAAGTCATAACAACCAAGGAAACAAATTCAAATTGTCTCATACAACAAAATGTAGACTAAACTAATTTCGAGGTTGTTTTCTGATATACTTTTGAACATGTCCACTATTATTTCCACCACCACCACCACCACCACCACCACCACCATCATCACCTTCTTCATTTTCATCATCATCTTCTTCAACTTCATCTTCATCTTCACTTCCAGCATAAGAGATTTCTTCATCTTCAGTTTCTTCTTCCTCTTCATCATCATGAAGGGTAGGTTCTTCTTCTGCCATTGGAGAGGAAACATGAGACGGGTCTTGAAAATGATTTTACCATCTCTCATTGTATTCTTTGAGCGCTTTTGGTTGAGTATGCTTTTGTTGCTTAGGATGTTGAGTGGATGAAGAAAAACAAGAGGACTCAATAGAAAGTGAAAGATCATGGAACTTGCGTTCCATGTGATGAAAAGCAAAATTGAGATTTGTAAGATTTTGACCAATATAATTGAAGGTGTTAATCATATTAGGATCGGTTCCAAACACATGAGACAAATTTATCCAAGGCATTTTAGCTTTGGGATATGGATAGGTTATGGGAACAAATGTTATAAATGAGTTAGGAACATGATGAGAAGAAGATTGAGCATTTGGATCAACTTGATCTTCTTCATCATCACTGGATGATTCCTCTCTAGCAGGCTTTACTCCCATTTTCCAGAGAGTGGACCACTTGAAGTAGACTACTTTTCTAAGTGGAGTAAAGTTAGGGAGATCAATTCTACTCTTGATAAGTATGCGAGATACAAGAATATCAAGAGGTAGAGCTGAAGCACGGTAATGAGGTCTTAAGAAATGGATGAATACCATGTTCCAATTAACAGGAAAAGTTGTGATAATAGCATAGATTAAGGGTAAAATATCTATAGGAATTTTATGGAATCCCAAGTATTTGGCCCTTAGATTCCATGCTAAAATTCTGAATAGAACTCTAGCAAATAAGGTCATGTTAGGGGCAACCAAGGCTTTTCCTTGACAGATAGGGAGAAAAAGTGTTTCATGAATTTGTGAATAAGTGATTTTTTCCTTAAGAGTATTGAAAGCATAACCTTCATTAGGACATTGTGTTATGCTGGACAGGAATTTTGGTGTAACAATTATTTTTTGACCAAAAATATTTGAGGTTAAGACAAGATGGCCTTGATTGTCTTATTCTTGGAGATTTGCAAAAGATAGATAATTAATGTTTGGATAAACTCTAGGAATATCCACAAAAAATGACTCATCAAAGAAATGCATGAGATGTTGTTCAGATAAGCGAGCAGTAAAGTTAAAATGATGTAATGGAAAGTCTTTTCACTCAACAGGCCTACAACGATGAAGCTTAAGTTCCTTATACCAATCAAATTTGGACTTGGCATCCTCAATGATGTAAAATTTGTGAAATGCATCTTGAGCTGTCTTTCCCTTACTTTTAGACTTAGGTGCCATCTATAAACATACAACAAACATAGTAGAAAAAACAATGAGAAAGCCGGAATATTTCCTTTCATGTGTGCATACAAAAACACATTTAAGCCTGCATGTACCAGTACTGGTGGTGAGTACTGGCACTGGTTGGTTCCAGTTCCAACTAAACAATCAAGCGAGTACCGGTACAAATCATTAGTACCAGTACCTACTGTCAAAAACAAGCTCTGCTGCACCCAGTAAGTACTGGTATCGATGATGGATACCGGTGCCATTTGTTACTTGATGAGAAATATATTGCAGCAGCAAGAGTGATTGTTGGAAAGGGAAAATAGAGGTATACAATGAACAAGATCTACTTAGGGAAGAAGAAAATACCTTGAATCCTTAAGTGGAGACCTGGAGGAGATCCTTCTTCTTCTTTTTGGCTAGGGTTTGGAAGAGTTCTTGAAGAGAATGGGAACTAGGTTTGGAGAGAGCAAAATGAGGCAAGTGTTTGCACTTGTCCTCTTTTATAAGGGGTGGGTCATGTGAAAGTCACATGACTACTTAAGTGGTTGAGAAAATGTCAATGAACAACTTAGGTATTGAAAAATAATGTAATCAATATCCTAAGTTAAGCAACCATAATGCAAATAACATCTTAATTTTCCAGAAATATGGAAATATTACAATATACCCCATTTTAACAAAAGTGGTTAAATTACAGTTAGGCCCTCAAGGAATTTTATAATTACAAACAAGTTATAAAGCAATCAATCTTTTAATTTTGAATTTCTTTAATTGTACAAAGTCCCAATTTTCTTCTTATAAAGCATAATCTCTCTGTTGCAAGAGGTTTTGTAAAAATATCTACTAATTGGCTTTGTGTATCTATAAATTCTAACTGAATAGCTCCTTGAATCATAATATCTTTAAGAAAATGATGTCAAACATCTATGTGTTTGCTACTTGAATGATGTACCAGATTTTTAAATAAATTAATTACGCTAGTACTATAACATAAAATTTTGGATTGTGCAAAAAATAATACAAAATCAGACAAAGTCAGTCTCATCCAAGTGACCTGAGAGCAAGCAAGTAAAGCAGCAATATATTCTGCTTCAGTCGTAGAAAGTGAGACACATGTCTGTCTTTTAAAGAGCCATGAAACCAAAGATTCTCCAATAAAATGACAGGTGCCACTAGTGCTCTTCCGGTCTATCCAACTCCCTGCATAATCTGCATCACTATAGGATAATAAGTCTAAGGTCCATGCTTTAGGATAAAAGAGACTAAAATCTCTTGTACTATTTAGGTATTTAAATATTCTTTTTACTATGTTTAAATGAGATTCCTTAGGTTTGGATTGGAATCTCGCACATAAACATGTAGCAAAAGGAATATCAGATCTAGAGGCTATAAGGTATAGTAGTGAACCTATCATACCCTGATATTTCTTTTCATCTACCTTCTTACTGGATAAATCTTCACCAAGAGAAGTAGATGGAGCAATTGGAGTCCCTTTTCGATTTACATTTTCAAAGTCAAGCTTCTTGAGAATTTCAAGAACATATTTTGTTTGACTAATGTAGATACCTATGTCTAATTGTTGACTTGGAGGAGTAAAAAGAATTTAAGTTAACCCATCATACTCATTTCGAACTCAGTCTTCATAGTCTCACAAAATGCTGCCACTGGGACTCTGTTGATCCAAATATAATATCTTTGACGTATATTTGAACCAACAGGATGTCATTTCCTTCGTTTATTAAGAAAAGCACTCTTGACATCCTTTTGAAATAACTTGAAGTCCTTTGCAATTATAAAGGCAAGTCGCATCCGAATGGACTCCAAGGAAGCAACATGAGCAAATGTCTTATCAAAGTCAATTTCCTTCTGTTGGTTATAGCCTTGAGCTACGAATCTAGCCTTATTCCTGATTACTAAATCAGATTCATCCAATTTATTTGGAAACACCCACTTGGTTTCAATTCTGGATTACCCTCAGGAGTGGGTACCAAGTCCCATACATTGTTCCTTGTAAATTAGAGTAGCTCCTCTTGCATAGCTACAACCCAACACTCATCCTTTAATGCCTCATCAACTTTCTTTGGTTCAAGTTGAGAAACAATGGCATTAAGGACAAAATCAGCTCTAAAATGAGATCGGGTTTTTACACCATGTTCAATATCACCTATAATTTGATCTTGAGGGTGATCCTTGTGGTGTACCCATTCTTTTAGAAGATCATGTACATTTTGTGTATCTTCTATTTTTGATACATCGATGAAGGAGGTATCTTCATCATCAAACTCTAGATGATTTGGTTATGGTTCTTGTAAAGTTGTTTCATCAAATGAAACATGCAAAGATTCCTCTACAACAAAAGTCCTTTTATTAAAGACTCGATAAGCTTTGCTTCTTGTTGAATAGCCAATAAAGATGCCTTCATCACCTTTAGCATCAAACTTATCAAGTTGATCTTGGGTGTTTAATAAATAACATCGATTTCCGAACACCCTAAAATATGAAATCCTATGAGACTTCTCATAATATAGCTCATATGGAGTTTTCTTTATAATAGGCCTTAAAAGAGTTTTATTAAGAACATAACAGGTCGTATTAACAGCTTCAGCCTAGAAATATTTTTGAAGCCCTGACTCCAAGGGCAACGTTTGGGTGCATTCTTGTAGAGTGCGATTCTTGCACTCTACAACACCATTTTGAGATGGTGCCCGAGGGAAAGAAAATTCATGGGATATGTCAGAATTGACACAAAAAACTTGGAACTTTTTCATTTTCAAATTCACCCCCATGATCAGCCTTAAGTCTAAGAATTGAAGATTATTTTTCCTTTTGAAGTCCTCGAGCAAGACTTAGGAAGGAGCCAAATGAGTCATCTAATGTTTTAGGAAGATGACCTAAGTAAACCTTAAGAAGTCATCAACAATAACTAGGCAAAATTTTGATCCATTTAGGCTCTAAAATTGTGTTGGCCGAAATAAATCAAGGTGTAACAACTTTAAAGGACGTGTAGTTGAAACTAAGTCTTTTGGTTTAACAGAAACCTTGTGCATTTTTCCGAGTTCACAAGATTTACACAATGCATCTTTTTTACAAATTAATTTGGGTAGGCCCCATACTAGCTCATTTTTGGCTAGGTTATTTAAATATCTGTGATTTTTGTGACCTAGCCTAAGGTGCCATAAATCCAACTCAACACGAGTGGCAAGAAGACATTTCACAAATTTCTCTTGTGAAAAATGAAGAGCATAAATATTTTCATATCTAAAACCCTCAATTAAAATTATGTTAGTTCCTTCTTTAGTATTTTAAATACAGTTTTTGTAAACAATACATCACAACCATTATCACATATTTGACTAACAATAGGCAGTTATGTTTTAAATTCTCTACTAAAAGGACATTTCGTACCTGCTTAGATGAATTACCTATTGTACTTTCACCAATAATGTGACAATGCTTGTTGTTGCCCAACTTGACATGTCCTCCATCTTGAATCCTTGTCCATTTGATAAAGAGGTCAGAATGTCCTGTCATGTGCTTGGAACACCCACTATCTAGGATTCACTTGTATTTCTTGATCTCATTTTCCGAGCTGTTGTCATTTGCCATCAAATGCAAATGAGCAACTTCATTTTCCTCAGACTCTTCATAGAAGGATTCCGTGTTGGAATCGCCATCATCCAAAGTAGCTTTGTACGCTTTTCTTGAGATCTTCTTACGATCAACTTCTTTGTCCTTCTTTTCTTCCTTTTTCTTCTTGATCATTGGATAATATTTTTGTACATGTCCCCTTTTTTTACATTCAAAACAAACTATGTCATTTGAAATTTTATTTATTGTTTTACCTTGCTTTTGGATGAATCGTCGAAATCTTCTTGTTAGAAGAGCAAGCTCTTCTTCATCGGAGTTAGAGTCTTCAAGATCTAAGTCTTCCTTTAGAGCTTTGAAAGCAAGCTCTTTCTTCTGTCTTTCTAATTTCTCCTTGTTTTTCTTCATATTCTCCAGATGGACCTCATAGGCCATGAGACTTCCAATCATATCATCAGGAGAAAAGATTGAAAGGTCCTTTGCCTCTTGAACCACTATTGACTTCGGAGACCAGTCGCTTGTAAGATCTTTAGAGACCATGCTCTAAATTGGTGTTTTAAAAGTAATGCGCTACAGTATAGCTGATAAATCACGTAGAACACTTAAAATTTATAGCTAGAAAGAAATTCCAACGTCGAACGTAGGGAGAAATATAGCAATTTATCTCAACATCACAATTTTAAGCAAGAATATAGCAATGAAATAGCAATTTCGAGCACAAATGATGTAAATATAGATTCAAGAATCAATGTAGCAAAATGATTTGGGTAAAATGGCAATTTGAATCACTAAATTACCCTATTACAATTATACTCAAATAATGCTACAGTATCAATCAACCAAATGCCGCGTATGATAAGTGCACAGTGCACTCCCTATCAGAGATCAGACGGCTGGAACTTTAGTCAGACAGCTTAACCATCTCTTGCTACAGTGCTAAAGGGACACTGTTCTTCTTCTTCCTTTCCTTTCTCTCCTTAGGCTTTTTTCTTCTTCTCTCTTTTCTCTTCATGCACAAGGGAGGAAACTCACGAATTTTTGCTAAGTGTTGGGGAATATCAAGAGCAAAACCCCCCTTTTCCCTACTCATTCTCTCTCTCTCCCTTGTTCTTCTCATCTCTCTCAGATACCCGATTGATCAGGTAACTGGGCAGGTATTCATATCCGGACAGGGGACCAGAGCCACCGATGTGGGGTAGTGGTCGAGGTGTGAGGCATATGTGAGGTGGGACCCGACCCCTCATGTGCTTGGGCAACCGAGTCGGGTCACAAATCCAATTTATCTCACACTTGCAACTTCTAATCCTACGATGTGGGACTATCTTTTCCTTCTGCCCTTCTAATGCTATTTGAATCTTCTCTTCTTCTACTACTCTTTTCTTCTCACCATTGTCTACTCTTTTCTCTATGCACCAGAGGCATCCAGGATTCAAAGTGGCTAAGGGTCGGGGTTTCTCTCTGAAGGGCAAAACCCCCTCACCCTCACTCTCGTTCCTTCTCTTCTCTCTTAGAAACTCGCTTACTCGAGTCGATAGTCGGGCAAACAGGTGGGTAATCGGATCTTGCCCAGACCCACGTGGTGTGTCTATGAGCAAGGCATGCGTTGGGAGTGCTTGGGGACCCAACCCTCGTCTCTTGGCCGAGGGGCTGGGAACACAAAAACACTTTATTCACTGCTGAGGCTTTAGTGACTTTCGAGGTGGGACTAAAGTCCCTGACTCCTTTGTGTGCAACAGCAGGAAGCGAACATTGTTCAATTGGAGTCTTGAGAGCAGTCAGTGCTCCAAATTGACCCTCTGGGTAGATGCTTGGGTTGAATCTGCTTTGTCTAGAGTGAATGCTTGGAGCAAATGCTGCAAGAACCACGCTTCGAGCTTGCTCGAAGAACCTTCAGTAATGGCAGTGTATCCCTTTGAACCTGAAAATAAGAAAAAGGCCTCTCAGCTGCGTGAGAATGGTTCCGAAGGTATGCGAGAGTGCGACGAAGTCGATGGTGGTGGTGGTGTGCTGTGTATGTAGTCGGAGAGGCTTGACGATCTCGAGGAAGGTGGATGGAGGTGCATGAGTCTGGTGAGGAGATAGAGAGAGCTAAGCCCCAAATTTCTTTGGCGCTTTTACAAAGTGAAGCGAGGCGATGCATGTGGACGTGGTGGCGGGTGGAAAGATGATTTGTGGAGGCAGGAATGCTTCACTAGAGGTATGCCGGTGGGATGGAAGGCAGAGTCAGAGTGGGTGCATGAATGGTTGGAATGGAGTTTTGGGAGTACGGTGATGATGAGTTGACAAAGAGGAGTCGAATGAACTAGCTATCGGATGAAGGAGGATTATGGTATGGCCAGTGCTGGAGGAGATGAATCCTCTAATGAGGTAGATGGCGACGAAGATGTGGTTGAAAGCGTCACACGGGTATGTTGAGACACGGAAGACGATAGGGAAGAAGAACTGGCTGCCTATGGTATGTGGTGGCCGACGAAGGAGCTGAGGATAGGAGTTCGCCGGAGCAAGCTTGGAGCGAACTGAAGGTAGAGGAAGGAAGAGGATTTTTGGCTTAAAGACTTGCTGAAGAAGGAAATGCCATGGGGTCCTTTTATAGGCCAGAGGGCGAGCTTTCAAGCTTGGAAACCAAGCTTTGAAAGCTCACAAATCACGGAATAGGTTTAGGATTTCCAAGAGTTCACATGAACTCCTAAACAAGATTTGGAAGGCAAGACCTACCTCAGATTGAAGAGCAACTCCTCAAGAATCTTCCTTCCAAATTTTGAAGGGTTTCACTATGAAATCAGGAAGAATCTCGTGATTGAAGGTTGGCAGTTCATGGGTTCACACAGTAATCGCAGTAGGGGCATTTCTGTGAGGAAGATAAATAAGTTAGGGGGTTTTTGTAATAATTTTAAAAATTGAGGGGTTATTTGAGAGAATAAGAGTTAGACTTGGACACAAATGCAAACTAGGTTGAAATAATCTCAGATTGGGCCCAAATTTTGATACAAACCTAATTTAGACCCAACGAATCCAATGGTGAAGTTGGATTTTGGTTTTTACCTAGTTTGACTAGGTAATTTATGTAAAAATCCAAATTAGGGCAATAATCTGTCTGTGACCCTGTTTTGGGTCAAAATGGGTTATAACGGTCAATTCAAAGGTACCAAACCCTATAGAATATTTTTCCATGAATTTTAGAGGGTTTAGATGAATTTATCCTAACCAGAACCTCAATTAATTGAGCGGGTCTTTTTTTAGGGTTTGAAATTTCCATTAATTCTTAAAATGAGTGAAAACTCATTTTTGTCTGCATGGAACCACTTTTTAGACATTAATGACCATATGAACTTTAATAGACCCTTGAAATACCCCATAGTTATTCTATATTTGTGAAATGAAGTAAAAATTGCATAAATAACCCTAGTTTCTTATCTTCTTCTCAAAACAACTTAACCTGCCCAAATGACCTTCTAACTGATATGTAGGAGCTTTTATTGATTTTATCAAACCAAATTGAGCTAGTTATGGCTCAAGATGGTGTTCCCATCATACCCCTACCTATCTTTTGCTAGTCCCTTAGCAAAATAATATGGATCAAACCAGTTATCAAGGTTAGATGTAACCGTTAGGATGCCTTACTAAGTTGCATCTATAGGAATCAGACCTTAATACCAACAATAGGCCTAGAGGTACTCACGAAGGTTTCTAAGTCCCATAGAAACTAACCTAAGGTTCGTTGAACCCAGCGGTTAAAGCACTCGTGCGAAAAATATGGTTAGTTCAGGTTCAATTTGCTAGTACATTTTGTAAGAGAGAGATATAGAAGGTAATTTTTATTTGTGGAGAGCTTTCTCTCTCTCTTTCTCTTTTCATTAAATTTTTCCTTAGATCCATCATCGTATTAGCCCTAAACACGATTTGTATCAGATTCCTTGTCCCCACCATCAATCCTCGCAAGGTCCCTTACAATCGATGCTTTGAGATAGCACCACCCATGGCAACCCCTAGAACCCTTGCTATCGACACTTTGGGATAGTGCCATCCATGGCATTCTGAAGCTAAATCCAAACCCTAGCAATCGACATTTTGTGATAATGCCACCCATGGCATCTGAACTGGCATAAGGTGCTTACATGCCCCTGGTAGGATATTTAGACATCCTAGGAGACAAGCACCGACGAGATAGCATGTTTATTGTGCATCTTTGAGGGGAATTTCCCACCCCTTCACGTCGGGAACTCATCCAAATAAATTTGTGTTTTCGAGCTGCTCCTAATCTAGATCTTAGGACCATTTTAGAATAGATTAAATGCCCTTTGGCATGATTTTATTATTTAATGTGCACTAAACTAGACTGTGTGTGATCTAAGGTGCTTAAGTTACTGAGTTCTGTAAACCAGAGGTCAGTTAACAGGGCTGAATAGTCCTTATGCCTTAGACCTAATACACAATCTTTACATTTTCCTCAACCTCTTGAGGATTAATCTGTGATGATAACGTCATCATCAGCCATATCTAGCTTTAATTAGTCACAATCAAGAAATAAATGCTCCTACATAAATGCTAGAAGAGCCCTAATTCACTAAAAATCCATTCTGAGAGAATAACAAGAAAATAGGGGTAAAACTACAGTTTTAATAGCATATCTCAATTGCAGAACAATCATGAAACTTCTCAGGGGTTAATTAAAGGTTAAATGATCTTAAATGTCTAACAAGTGGGTCCATGTAGACAGAAACAGGTTTTCGCACGTTTTCAAGAATTAAATGACATCTGAAACCCTAAAAACAGACCTGCTTCTTCTATTGACATTCTGGTTAGGATAAAATTCACCCAAACCATCTAAATTTCATATAAAAATATTCTCTAGGGTTTGGTACCTTCAATGTGACCATCATAACCCATCTTGACCTAAAACAGAGTCTAAGACAGATAGTTGACCTAATTTGGGTTTTTTCATAAATTACCTAGTCAAAATTGGTCAAAACCTAAATCAAACTTCACCATTGGATTCCATGGGACCAAATTAGGTTTGTGCCAAAATTTGGACCCAATCTGAGATCACCATGACTTAGTTTGCAATTTAGTCCTGTTTGACTCTTTCTCTCACACACATGCCCCTACCTTCAAAATCCTTACATACAGGCCCCTATCTTTGTCGTCACTCTTTGCAAATAGGTCCCTCCTCCATTATCATAGAGGAATCCTTCTCTGGCAACCTTTGATTGAAGAGAACTCCTCTGATCAACGAATCCCTTCCAAAATTTGAAGGGAGATTCCTTGAGTTCTCTTTCCAATGCACCTAACCTCGAATCCTATAACCTTCCCAATCTCTCATGCGAATGCATGAGAGATTTGGGTATCTCTTGAGTTTCCAACTCCATCGAGCTTTCCAAGCTCGCAAATCTTGATTCCCAGGCTTAAACTGACTCCCTGAGGCCTAGATAAGGATCCCAATGGCAAATCATTTTCTGCACGCTCACTTTTGGCCGAAAATTCCCGTCCTTCCTCCCTCTCCGACCGAAAGACTCCACGATGTTCGGAGATCTTGTTTGACCTCCCTCATCATCCATACACAATACCAGCGACGGATTTTCCTTCCTCTCTTTCTTCCGCTCTTGGCCATACCAGCAGGAGCTTCTCCCTCGTCTTCATTGCCGCTTCTACCCTACAAGAGAGTTCTTCTTCTCTGACACTGACATACCCATGGTAGGGAGATCTCCCCCATTTTTTTCGTTAGTTTAGGAGTAGTTTTTTCCCCTTAGACTTTTAGATTAATTCTCCCCCCCTTAACTCTTGATTTGAATCCTTGACTACACCACCTACCACCTTCTTTCTAATCTCTGGCGACCACTCCGGCGAGGGTTCACATTCGCTGCTCACGACCATCCCCCTCGCCAACTAGTCCATAAGCTATGCCATGGTACCCTCTAGAAAAGCCCTCTATCTATTCGCCTTCCCATCCAACCAAAACACCCACTGAATAACCCACCTTCTCACGACCATCCCCGTCACCATCTGGCTACTACACCTACTCCCACGGTACAAAACCACCACCACTGCATTCCTCGTCCATCGACGACCCTCTTTAGCTTTTTAACTGGGCAAGAAGCCCGTGTTCTTGTATTTTAGGTGCCAACTTCAGCCACCATTACCAAGAAGCTTTAAGCCTGCTAGAAGCTCGCTCTAGGTCTCGATAGCTCCAGGTTCCCGCTTCTAGAGGAGCGGAACTCTTCCTAGAACGCTCTTGGACCACCAATTGGAGCGGTTGACCACATCTTGACCATGAATTCGATGAAGGAATTGCTGCTGCAGACGTGCGAAGGAGGGACTTTAGCCCCACCTCAGAAATCACTGAGGCGGAGTGCACGCATAAAGTTGATTTATCACACCGCCTAAGTGCCTCATGACATTTGGGGGGTGAGGTCCCCCGTGCACCCCTTCACGCCTCGCCCGTGACACTACTTTATGCGGACCTGGTCTGATTACCCGCCTAAGGCTCACACCTCGGCTACTACCCACTGCAAGCTGCCCTAGTCCTGGGTACGCTCTAATCCAAACCCGAATACCTAGTTATCCCTGGAAGAGGAAGAAGAAGAGAAAGAGATAGAGTGCGGGGAAGGGGAGGGTTTTGCTATGGAGAGAAATGGCTAACACTTAGCCATTTGGGAAGTTGTTCAGCCTATGCGTGAGAAGAAGAGGAGGCTGAAGAAGAAACCAAGGGAAGGAAAGAAGAAGGAAGAAGAAAAGAGGAAAGGCAGAACAAGAGGACCATAGAAGAAGAGAACGAGAAGGAAGAGAAGGCAAGGAAGAAGAAGAACAGTAGAAGAAAAAGAAAGAAGGAGCACTGTAGCAATGCACTTTAAGTCGTCTGATTGTAAAATCAGACATCTGATTATTTGTTCCTTCATTTGATTATTTTTAGTAAATACTATATATGTGTTAGGCAAATAATTGGTGATCCAAATCACAATTGTTTTGTTTTGAGTTTTTTTATTTCTTCATATACTCATGTTATACATTGCATATTAGTTTTTGACTAATTAATTATGCTCATTTATATTATCTATTGAGATTAGCACGTGAATGCAATACTTGCTCCTTGTGTTCAACCTTGGACTTCAATTTTAGTAATAAATTGTATTTGTTGACGAGCGACTTTAGTCTGTACTACAATGTATCAATCTTAAACACCAATATCGCTCGTTCAACATTTTGGCATCGTTGCCAGGGAGCAACGTGCAATTCTCCGCTATTCTCTACTTTATCTGATTATATTTGAGCACTAACTTGCCCTGTTTGATTTCTTGTGATTTCGCAAGGTATATGATATAGACACATCTATTTAGGTTAAAATGCCTAATCATACATGTTCATAGGCTTAGATTTGCATTTCATATTATAAATATTGCATAACATGCATCATTCTGCATTCAGAGTAGTATATATTTTAGGTTGATTAGGTCCTTTTTATGGTCAGGAGAGAAGAAGATTTATTTCAGGGCCTCGAATGGATGATCGAATCATACGAATCTGATCAAGACGACGATCAGAGTCTAACACCTCTGAAATCGTCTAGATTGAAGTCCCGTAGCATCATACAAAGTCCAAGGAAGATCAACGGCTAGGGGGCAATGTGACATCCATATGGGTTTTGGATGGAAAATCCGACCATACAGATGGATCTGGAGCGACGATCGCAATCCGGCAATGCGAGAATCATCTAGATATAAGCACCATGGCACCCTCTGCAACAGGAAGAAGATGGATAGCCTAGATGATGCCACGTGGCACCATCTCAAGCGCCCAACACTTACTAGTACCCACTCTTCATCAAGGCATCGCCCATTCTCAGCCGAGGATTCATCTCTACCGCGCCCCCTTAAAACGTCTTCACAACAAACTCATGGTCGCGGCGCATTGGTTGTGAAGGCACCTCACAAAGAGTGGGTGCAGGTTCGAAACCTGCTAACATCTAAATTGGACGCTTGAGTTGCGACGCAGCAACAAAGCACGCTTGTACGCTCGTGTGCAGGAGCACAGCTAAGCGGCAGCATAAGAAAGGGCAGCTGCGCATAGTGCAGCACCAGCACGTGAGCGTGCGCATGCGACAAGGAGATCGAATAGCGCAACGCCAGCAGAGCATAAGTAGTGGGTGGATCATCAGCGATAGCCTAACAGACATTTAGTGATGCTTACACGTCGCTAATTGTTCGCAGGCACAAGGCCAACTGTGCGTGCTAGTTGGCATGAGCTAGCTACAGCGACACCTACAGTGACATCCTGAAGGTCGCTAATGGTCCCATGCCTGTTCTAGCCTCTTCTCCTCCACTATAAAAGGACCTACACCACCTCCCTTTCAAGCCATCTCTACCTACTCTACTCCCACCTACTCCCAAGCTCTAGCTAGCCTACTAACGCTCTGTTAGAGCTTGCTCTCAAACTCCCAAGGTGCCTATTATGTAACGGAACTCTACCCCACCAATTACTCCTCCAGCTTCCCATTCCCATTCATAGGTCACCTTGGAGTCGTCCTCCTACCTCCATTCCCGTAGTAGATCATCTCCGCCTTCTTACCTCCATTCCGAAGTTGCGCCGAAGCTTTCCTCTATCCGATGTCCTCCCTCTTCTCACCTCTGTCGTCTTGATTCCCAACTCCATCCGAACTTTCGCTAGGCGCCGTCGTCTCACTGAATAGCCCCTTCGGGAGATTTCTTCTCACCTCCCCCTCTTTTTATGTTTTCTAGATTATTGTAATTGACATTCATGCAATATATCATATTCGATTCTATCTCTCTCTTGTGATTGTTTATCATCTTATTTCAAAAACAAAAAAAATAACAAAACCACAGAACACCAAAAAGAAACAAATCGAAGTGTGGTTTCCATACAAAGTAAACATCGCTTCCCTGTGTTCGACCCGGGACTCCCTTGGAGTTTCATTATAAATTATATTTGATCAAGAGTTTTGCAACTACGACGATGGGTTGCTTGTAACCCGATTTCAAACACACGAAACCTGTGCGATCATTTTGGCGCCTTTACTGGAGAGGCAATGGAATTTACTTTATTATTTTCTACCCTTCTTTGCATTTACGTAGCACTAACCCCACTTGTCTTTGATCTATTATCCTGTAGGTAACCTAGCATGGAGATCCAAGTGCTGTAGACCGGAGTAAAGTGAGGGTAGAGTGCTTTGTAAGTGTCCCCCACTTCCCCACCCACTAGTTCATTTCACCACACTAATAACTCAAACCCAAATCAACTTAGGTGCTTTTTATAAGCCCTAGGATAGATTTGGTTGTTTGTTTGCCACCTCCACTCATCTCACCCCTGCATATATAAAAAAAAGAAGAAAAAAATATACTCTTCTCTTGTGGGATGTTCTGAAAGCTACACACTTAACACCCACAACTTCTCACCCTAAGGCGCACAATTACATCAATTCTATCACTTAACTAGGATATGACCTGTGGACCTGGTACACTTAACTCAACACACAAATAAGTGAGTAGAAATTTGATTAGGTTAAGACTTTTTGTGTGCCTTAATCAAGTGGTGCAATAGGCCAATTGCTTGAACTTTTTTGGCTGCACCACTCAATCTAAAACTGATACATCAAGTAGCTTGCCACTTAGGGTTGATTCTTAGGGCTAAGCTAGGCACTCCACATTATTTTTGATTTTTAAAGCAACATATCATCGCCCGTGCTTTCAAAACTTGGAGTGTTCTACTAAACCTTGATTGAACCAACGTAAGAATTGAACCCTAAAAGATATTAAACAAGTGAAACCCTAAAAGACAAATCATCAAATAACCTTGTTTGCAAACCCTGGTTGTGCACGCACACACATTTGAATCAATCATCAAGGGCACAACCAATCTAAAGGCCCATCACATTCCAAGAGCATAATCATCCCAAGCCTAATTAAAACTGAGTAGATGTTTTCCTTAAGGATTGATTCGCTCTTCGGGGCTCAGACTGAGATTTCTTTTGATTATCTGCTTTTTTTACTCCATCTGATGTCTAGCTAGGGGAGTAGCATCAAACGATCGTGGCTGGGGGGTACACTAGGAACCGGAGGCGTAAGCCAAAGGAAGAACCTTCTCTCCAGTCCCTCCTTCTAATTGCTTGGATTGACCAGATAAAAGTAGACCAAATCATTTATATTATCAAGATGGGTCCTGGAAGTCTGTAGGTTCTTAGGCTACCCACATAAGGACAGGCTTGGTTGATTGTATTGTAGGGCTCCTTTCTCTCTTCTGTTTTCCCTCCTACTCCACAATGTATCCTTCCACATCTTTCACACATTTCCAATCTTACCCTCCTACCACCATTTATCCCCAAGATGATTACTCTTCTGACTTGACTTATAATTACCCATCCATGAGCTGAGATGACTTTGATTGGGGGTATGAATTCAGACCTCAGTGTTGAATACAGAAAACTACGTGGTTGGAGTTGGATTTGAAAAACCCATCGTTGAAGTTTGACTTGCGAAGCAATCCGTCAACAGATAAAATTTAACCGAAATTCGTAAAGAAATTCTGGGTCGAACATAGGGAGGCTACGTAGATCTAAAATCCACGATTATATTTTTTTGGAATTTTTGTTTGAAAGCGAGATAATTATAATGGAATTGATATTAACACCAAGAGAGAGAGAGAGAACAATTACTTGATATAATAATATTATTTTCACAACTAGAAAGCAGGAAATGATTACAGCTAGAATGCAAGAAATTCTATTCTAGAAAGCAATAGAAAGAAGGGGGAGAGATGTTATCCTCCTCAACGACTGATTGGAGGATGAGTCGGAGGGAGTGATGCCCAGAAGATGGAGGACGGAGTGGGAAGAAAGAGGACAAAGTAGGAGGAAGCATGAATAAGGCAACATATCATCGTCATTGTCGGATCCACTTCTGGAATGGGGGTGAGAAAACTTTGGATTTGACTTTAAAGTAGCATCCTGGGTGTGGGTCAAGCCTCTTTAGAGCTTTGGAGAGGGAGAGAGGTGAAGGAAGGGATGAGAATTTTGTAGGGTAGGGGTCTCCTTTTATAGTTGAAAGGATTGAGGGTAATTTGGTCATTACATAGTTAAAACATTAAATTGTTGGGTCTTTAGTGATGGAATTAAGCGTCACTAAAGACCCGATGTCACCGCAGCTTCGCACGCGCTTATCGCCTCCTCCTTTCCCACGTGCCTAATGCATGCCCATGAAAGAGCAATCTTCGTTTTCATTGAAAACTTTAACATAAAATGATGTGTTGTATTTAGTCACGTGGTAGAAAATTGCTTTTCAAAACATTTTAATTTTTAGAATCTAACCACGAAGCGTTAGGTCGTCTCCACAGGGAGGAATTAGCCTATTAAAAATGAGTAATAATGCATCAAGTAATCAGGAATGTCAACTGATGTGCATGCTAACTAATGCTCTCAGTTCCAGCATAAATTCTCAATCTAGATAATTAATCAAGAATAGAAGGGTGCACATGCAAAATCACCACCATGGAAATACTAGAATTGCTATCTTAATACTGACAAGCATCATCAAATTTAATTAAATCAGAATTTGTTCCCCATAACAAGGATGCATGTTTGCTTAGTCATGAGATAAATGTGACTGCATGCAATTCAATTAGAATGGAGAGATATTCATGCAATTCTATCGTAATATAATAATAAGATAAATAAGTGAATAGTGCTCCCCGCAATGGCATGGATGGTAATATTTAATTGGAGCAAAAATGGAAGATTTCTCCTCTCTCTTCCTTGCTTGAACGGCCGTGCGTGGTTGGCGGTGAGAGTCGATGCGATGGTGCACCTCGACGAGTGCTTCGCGACGGTGGTGATGCAACGACCGGAGGTAGCCGACAGTAGCCAGATGGTGGAGAGGAGCGGTGTCGGCGTTGGGTTCTGATGGATAAGATGAACAGTGAATGGAGAGGAGGAAGAGCTGCTGCTTTTGCCGTGCGTGGCTGAGTGATGGCGTGCACACAAGGGCACGCGAGGGCACGTACTAGAGCGCGCAAGGGCACTGCTCTACCTACGGGCGGCTGGGCTGCCTGTGGGCGTGCTTGGCTGCCTGCAGGCATGCTTTGGGTTCCTTGTTGCACATAGGGGAGGCATGGAATGAAGACGAAGAAGAAGGGTGCAGTTTGCACACATGCGCACAAGGGCGCATGGGAAGTACGCGCAGTGGCAGGTGCTACTGCAAGCGCTGTGCATGTGCGTGGCCACACTGCTGCGGGTGTGATGAAGGCGGTGCGTGTGCTTGTAGGGTGCGGAGGCTGTGGCGGTTCATGTGCTTGCAAGGGCTGTGGTGGGAGGATCTTGGCGTGCTTGCAGGGCAGGCAGGAGTGCAGTGCTTAGCACGTGGTGGGACAGGTTGGAGCATGGTGCTTAGCATGCGGTGAGAGAGGTTTGTAATGGTGGTGTTCGCTGGTTCCACAGTGCATGCCCTCTCCACGGTGTGGAAGGTGGAGATGATCCCCGCCGGGGGAAAGGAAGACCACCCTCCTCTCACCAAGAGCCCTTCTTTTATCTCCTCCCCCCCCCATCCGCAAGTCAAGGGATTTTCAAATCCCTTACTAAACTTGGCTGGTGGCTATTGGGGTTTGTTGAGGTCGATAGCTGTTGGGGGAGGGGGAAATTTATTTCAACCCCCTAGTCTCTTGCAAATTATTCCTACAATAATGAAACATAAAATTATTACATAATAAGTTATAGAATGCAATAGAATAAATGTAAACTTAGGTAATGATGCATGCAATCATTTTATGACCTAATGTGGTTATTAACAAACATAAAATGTAGGAATAGAGTTAACTTAGGCGTAACAATAGTCCACTAAATTGGACTCATCAAATACCCCCATGCCTAAGATTTGCTAGTCCCTAGCAAAAATGAAAAGTAATAGAAGTAATCGAAAGATTTCTTCTTTCCTTATTTTAAAACTTTGGAGATCCAGACAAATGTGAAGTGATAATAGCCTAGGTAACAGATTCAAGTGAAAAGCCAATCTGCATTGGGAGTGCGTACTTCACCCTTGGTAAATATTTCTGTCGGGATAGGCAACTACTTCCCTCGGGGATAAAGCATAAGATAATCTGTAATTTGACCCCAGCTTTTGGCTTAGGTAGGAGGTATCGAGTTAAATGGATTTGTATTTGGTGGCACATACTCATTTGGTGCTACATGTAATCTAGTATTACAGACTCTAGATCTCTAGACTATTAAACAAGTCAACTCGGAGAGAGACTAAACAATTGTGCTCTCTTGATATTCCTTGGCGCTCACTCTTTTCTTTCTTTTCTTTCTGAGATCCCAAATCTCGCCAGATTTAGTAAGTGTATTCACTGTTTGGTGGCCTCACATGGCATTCACACTTCAAATAAAGTCCTAATAACTCTACAACTAAGTTAGAGTCCTTAGCCAGTATTCAGGTGATCAGAAATACTGAAATGTAGGTATGGGTCATAGTTGGTGGATCGCGATAGGTGTTTTTATTGCCTCAGAAACAATGTTACAAAGATAAAATTATAAACCTGGACTCTTTTCTTTTTCTTTTCTCTCTCTTTTCTTCTTCTCTCTTTTTCTTAATATAATTGTTTCTTCTTTTTTTCTCTTTATAAATCAACATAACACGACACAGACTTTTATTTATGAGGCATTATTAGGGATGATGATGGTCAAGAGGATATTGTGTGGCTTATTTAGTGGAAGTGCCTATTCTCGACACCAGGAAGGAATGGATAGGATAGGCGTATTTCTGACCTTTAACACTATTACCCTCCTTTAGCCGAGGACTCTATGAAGGATGGTCTAACCATCCATCATAGTCATAGCTTTATTAAGACTGAATCTCTGTGTATCTGTCTTATTTGGTGACTCTCAGGAATTCACACAATGTATGCATACAGGAATAGAGAGTGAAAACTATGCCTAACTCTAAAGTATCATCATCTAATTGTCCAAAACTTAAGAGTCCTTGCACTAGACTTAGCGCACCAGTAATCACTCTACTTTCTTCTCACAAATACGGGGTGGATCTATTAGAAGATAGTATGCCTGACTCCCTATTAACTGTCCAAGGGTTCAGTAGGCTAAAAATGCTTATTGGTTTTCTTCAAAGATCCCTTATCCAGTCTACGAGCAAGTGAAGTAAATGTACTGGATTCCAAACTTAAGAAATAATTTAAGAAGAAAAATCTTTAATGACACTTCCATGACAAAGATGTTTTACTAGGGACTAACCAATTCAGCTCAATTTTTATTTTTTTTATGTTAATGCACCTAACCCAAATTCATGAATATTGCCTAAAATGCAAAATGCATCCCTGCATGCCTAAATCCTACAATGTCCTCATTGTAAAATTAAAACAGGGGGAGAAAGGAAAGAAATCACCTGATGACGGTGTTATTCAGAATGCTGACTTATAGGGAACCTGTAAGTCTAGTTCCAAATAGAAAAAACTAGGCTCTAAAAATATGCGTAATAGCACGGGCCTAGAAAACAAGTAGCCACGAATGTTGGCGAGCTGATGATGTAACGTAATCCCAAATTCTCGCCAGAAGGTATGAAAGCAAAAAACCTCGTTGGCTACCTGGGGAGGTACAGGAATAACGAAAGGAATATGAAAAGGGACCTCTTGAAATAGAATAAGTGGAGGATAACAAGGATCCTCCAAAGCAGGACGGGTTTTAAAAGATATAAACATTATTATTTCCAACCCTTGAATGGTGAGACTAAAAATACAAGCATCAATCCACACTCGCCATTCTACCCGAGGATGTACTGGCCTGATATATTCTCCAGAAAGAATGTACATGAGCAGAGATCTGAGCCAAGGATTGGTTAGGGAGTGTAAGGGTTGTTTGTAGTGTTGGAAGGTAATGATTAAGTCCAATGAGGGCTTAGTCAGTGTTAGGTCCAATTCCAACAACGATTTAGATTGTGTATTCTCCTTAACAATTGTAGACAACTTCACGTTACCCTGCCTAGCATTAATGATCGGAGTCATCTTTTCACCTTCCCGTATATGTGAATCAATGGTAGACTCCAAATTATATTCCTTTGATGGCAGGGTCGAAACAACAGAATCATTATCATTAATCTCATCCCCGAATTCTTTTGGTTCACTCAACTTTTTGTTAGGGTGTATATGTGATTCATTAATAAAGAAAGGAGTTGCTTCAGTATCATCAATTATTTCTAATGGAGGATCCATCTTAATGTTTTGGAGTAAGCCTATATCACGCAATTCTTTATTCTTCTCGGGGCATAAATCCTCAATTGACGTGTTGTGTTCCCAAGAGTCTCCCCTAGGCTTCTCGCTATTGTGTTTGCCTTCCTCAAATATCAACTCCTGATTTTGCAGTGGATGGCTCTCAAAATTGAAAGAAGGGAGGAATCTAGATTTCACCAGATTATTTATATCCTCAGGAGGCAAGTCCTCAAATAACACATAATCCCCCTTTATTCACTCCATATTTTCAGTTCGAGTTCCTCCATTGGGTCATCCTTGTCCTCTGAAATAGACTCTTTATATCCTTGAGACCAAAATTGATCTAATTCATCCTCTATTTCCTTAGGGTCACCTTCATTGAGTGCATTTAAATCCTCAAGATGCTGAATGGCAGGTGCTGATTCCCTAAGTGGAGGGTCAGGATTAGGCTCACTAAGGGTAGAATGGGATTCCACCAGATAATCAATAGGGGAAGTGATAGGAACAATACAACCTTGACCCAGGTTATCAGGGGTAAGGAAGATACTGTCATTAGGGTCAAGGTCCTCAAGAGGTACCATCTTCCCTTTCTGTTAACTCCAATATAGCTCAGGTGGATAATGACTAGGATCGTTCTCCTTTAGTGGCCATGTCTCATTGGGAGAGTCTAAGTGATAGCTACATAAAACTGGATCCCTATTGTCATTGGTTTCCTCAGAATTATTTTCATGATCACGATCTTATGGGTAGGGATCAGAATTACTGGGAAGAGCGTAGCTAAGCTGTCTTACTTCTTTGTTTAATTGTTGACTATTCCTCAACATCTCTCCCATAGATTCCATCATTTCCTTTTGTTGTTTTTGCATTTCTATCATAAAAGAGGAGAGACTACTACTATCAGGTTGGGGAGGATAGTCAATTTCAGGCTCTATTTGCCTAGGGGTATCGGTCCAACCTCGATACAGAAAATTATGAAGGGTGGGAGGGTTGGGAGTTTACATAGAGGTAGGGATTCCAAGGTTGGAAAATCCCGCTCCTAGGCTCTGCTTAAAAGTGGGAGCTATCTGGCCAGTACTCCTAGGATAAGAATAAGAATGATCCCATGAATTGTCAATGTACCCATCAAAGGATGAATACGCTCGGGCATGGGATCCTGGTTAAAATATGGGAAGTATTAGCTCTGATAATCTAAATGATAGGAGTAAGGGTGATCCATTTCTTTAAGCCAAACAGTTTTAACTCTCTTAGGATTTAGAAGAATTCAGAACACAAGCAGAGACTTCCTAGAGAGTTCTATCGTTGTCAAAATAAACACAAACTTAGTGGGATCTATTTTTAGTAGATTGTAGGTCTTAGAATTAAATGTTTAGTTGGTGGCCAAACAAGTTTTGCAAGAATTACGCTTCCTAGGCCAACCTTCGTTGGTGCCTACAACCTACTCGCAAAGGATGAAGTCTCGAATCGAGCCCACACACGAGGAACCAAAGTAACTTGGTGGATAGGCTTGTTGATTTCCGACTAACTTCCCTTGTGGTGCAAAGAGGAGAGGTAGAAATTTATCTAGTGACCTTATGTGTGAGGTGCACGGTGTCTCAGGTGTTCAATCATACGTTCTTGTTTTGAGTTTTGAAATCTCGTAAACAAGATCCAACCTCTTAGCAGTCCCAATTTTTAAAGTAACCACTGAATTAATTCAACTCAAGCACTTCAGTGGTCTTAGATTTAGGTTCAATGCAGATGCTTGATAGGTAATTGATGCTAAAGAAAAAAAAAACGTACCTTACTCCAGCTTTCTTTGTGCAAGAATGTATGCAATGCAGTAAAGATAAACTAGATGCTGCTCATTTAGCCCTAGATGGTGGTCTTATAGATATGTAGCTTCTAGCAAGCAATTCGAATATTTTTTTTTATAATAATAATAAGCAACAAACCTAATCTAACTAACTATCCAACATGTAGTTCAAATAATTCAAATAATCCTATAATCTAAATAAATGGGAACACGCTCCTGAAAGTACGCTCCCACATACAAGAGCGATAAGAAATGAAGAAACACTGAGAACACCTTTCTAAATATACCCCGATAAGGGTCCAAAAGATAGAAATTAAGTTCTAATGTCTATCTAAACTTAATCTAAACTAAGATCTAATGACTAAATCAGAAAAAGGCTCCTCTGTAAGCCTACGTGTGTGGGATCAAGGCCCACGTGCTCTTGTTGCTGGCCTCCATGTGGCGTCAAGGTCCAACAAGAAGATCATCTCCGCCATGCGCGCCCGTCGCATTCGTTGCATGTTTCTGCATAGAAGAATATCCACAGTTAGTAATTCAGAAAAGCTTTCAAAATAGCATAAAAATAACATAAAATTCCTGAAAAAATTAATTGGCATGTTTCTTCCCCAGCAATGGCGCCATTTGAAAGAGCGATCTTCATTTTTGTTGAAAACTTTAACATAAAATGATGTGTCGTTGTATTTAATCGCGTGGTAGAAAATCACTTTTCAAAACATTTTAATTTTCAGAATCTAACCACGAAGCGTTAGGTCGTCTCCACAGGGAGGAATTAGCCTATTAAAAATGAGTAATAATGCATCAAGTAATCGGGAATGTCAACTGATGTGCATGCTAACTCGTGCTCTCAGTTCGAGCATAAATTCTCAATCTATATAATTAATCAAGAATAGGAGGGTGCACATGCAAAATCACCACCATGGAAATAGCAGAATTGCTATCTTAATACTGACAAGCATCATCAAATTTAATTAAATCAGAATTTGTTCCCCATAACAAGGATGCATGTTTGCTTAGTCATGAGATAAATGTGACTGCATGCAATTCAATTAGAATGGAGGGATATTCATGCAATTCTACCGTAATATTATAATAAGATAAATAAGTGAATAGTGCTCCCCCGCAATGGCATGGATGGTAATATTTAATTGGAGCAAAAATAGAGGATTTCTCCTCTCTCTTCCTCGCTTGAACGACCGTGCGTGGTTGGTGGCGAGAGTTGACGGGATGGTGCACCTCGATGAGTGCTTTGCAATGGTGGTGACGCGGTGGCCGGAGGTGGCCGGACTATGGAGAGGAGCGACGTCGGCGTTGGGTTTTGATGGAGAAGACAAACAGTGTGTGGAGAGGAGGAAGAGCTACTGGTGTTGCCGTGCATGGCTGCGCGATGGCGTGCGCACAAGGGCACGCGAGGGCACACACTGAAGCATGCGAGGGTGCTGCACTGCCTGCGGGTGTGCTTGGATACCTGTGGGCGGTTGGGCTGCTTACGAGCTTGCTTTGGGTTCCTTGCTGCACATAGGGGAGGCGTGGAACGAAGATGAAGAAGAAGGGCGCGGTCTGCACACACGCGCACAAGGGCGCGCGGGAAGTACGCGTGGTCACAGGTGCTATTGCAAGCGCTATGCACGCGCGTGGCCACGTTGCTGTGGGTGTGGTGAAGGTGGTGCATGTGCTTGCAGGGCGTGGAGGCTGTGGCAGTGCACGCGCTTGCAAGGGCTATGGTGGGAGAATGGTGGTGCGCTTGCAGGGCGCGCCGTGGGGCAGGCTGGAGTGCAGTGCTTAGCGCATGGTGAGACAGGTTGGAGCGCAGTGCTTAGCGCGTGATGAGAGAGGTTTGCGATGGTGGTACTCGCTGATTCCACAGTGCATTCCCTCTCCACGGTGTGGAAGGTGGAGATGATCCCTGCCGGGGGAAGGAAGACCGCCCTCCTCTTGCCAAGAGCCCTTCTTTTATCTCCTCCCCCCCATCCACAAGTCAAAATCCCTTACTAAACTTTGCCTGCGGCTGTTGGGGTTTGTTGAGGCCGGCAGCTGTTGGGGGAGGGGGAAATTTATTTCACCCCCTGGTCTCTTGCAAATTATTCTTACAATAATGAAACATAAATAATTACATAATAAGTTATAGAATGCAATAGAATAAATGTAAACTTAGGTAATGATGCATGCAATCATTTTATGACCTAATGTGGTTATTAGCAAACATAAAATGTAAGAATAGAGTTAACTTAGGCGTAACAGTAGTTCATTAAAATGGACTCATCAGCCCACGTTCTTGCGCTCTCAGCCGTCCGATTAAGAGATCATACGGCTTAAAGCTCTCGAACTCTTCTTCAGCATTGAGAGTCAGCGCTTGCATCTCCACAATTGTTGGATCTCTCATCCAACGGCTCAGAATGCATCGCACCCGCCTACGTCAGATCAGGCATTTTTATTTACGTGAGATCACGCGTGTGTGAACCGTGCACATCCGTTGCGCCACGTCGCCTGCTCCTCGCCCGCATGATCTGCATCTGACGATCAAAATCAATGCGCCCCACTCCCCAACTAAATTGAGGTGCTTGAAGAGGCTAGAATGTATGACCTCTATCTCGCTCGCAGCTGCATGACCATTACGTTGTCGTGCTGATTATCATGTTTTTGACCAAGACGTGTACGCTCACGGCCGTTGGATCAAGATCTAACGGCCCAGATCCGATCGTGCGTGCGAGGAGAGAAAGAGAGGGCATACGAGGATAGAGAGAGTAGCGGACGTTGATCTCAGCCGTTGGATCAAGACCCAATGGCTGAGATTGATCGATTCGTTGAGGAGTGAAAGGGCAACGGCTGTCCTTGGGCAGATTGGGTAGCTAGGATGGCACCACGTGGTGCCATCTTGGCCGTCCATTTTCTGTGACTTCCAGAAGGTGCCACAGATGTTGGATTGGATCGATTTTCATGTTGTTAGGCTACGATCATTGATCTGAACCCATCCATGCAGTCGGATTTGTTGTTTGAAGTGTAGATTGACACCTTTTTGGCCCTTGATTTCTGAGCTTCCTCGAACTATATCTGGTGTTATGGATGTTTGATCGGGGCGATCTTGGAGTCTTTGAACTCTAGTCGTCACCCTGATTAGATCCATACGGTTGGATCCTTGGTCTGAGACCCTGATTAAAAGTCGCCCTGTCCCTGGCCATAAAAGGAGACAATTACTATACAATTTGTATAATTTGACCTAAATGCATGATTATGCATGTTATGCAGTATTTACAATGCATGATGCTAATATGGTTCTTAGAACATGCATTAATAGACATTTTTGGCTATTTAGATGTATGCACATCACGCCCTTTTTTGATAGATTCTCCTCTGCATTTGGCGAGAAGGGCGGGATCCATCTTCCATGAATATTCTGTGATTGCAGTAAGATGACTAGATCCCCCTAAGGTCATGAATGGTCCAACCAATTGCCTCTTTGTGTTCCTTTAGGATCTTGATCAGTTTAATTTCCTGCTCCTTAGTTAATCTAGCACTAAAAAGCATAGGGAGCGTCTTTTGTGGTCCCAAAAATTGATATTTCAGACTCTTAGGCAATGGTTTTAGTTCGAGCTGGGGTGGGTTTAGGATTGAAGGTAAGGATGATGCTGATGAAGATTCATCAAGAGGAAGAGGTTGAAAGTGAACAAAATCAATAACCTCTTTAGAATGTGGCAGGTTTGCCACAGAGGGTTGTGGGTTAGATCCATTACAACAGGAGGAACTTTCGATTGCAGAAGCTGCCATACATGTTTCAATATTCAAGTTATCTTTCTCAAGTTCCTCTACAAATCCATAATCCTTGAATTTGTTAATCACCTCAAAAATATCCAATTTCAATTTTTGATCCCCAAAGGCGATTTCCATGCTATCGCTCTCACAGTTGATTTGGCCTTAGTGGTAGCCACGAATGGACGCCCCAGAATGATGGGCATGTTCCTTAAATTTTCAAGTACATCCATGTTAAGGACAAGGAAATCTACAGGAAAATAGAAATCCTTAACCTTGACAATAACATCTTCAATAATGCCTCACAGATTTGTGACTGAATGGTTCGCTAACTGTAGCGTTACTGAAGTCGGCCGAAGTTCACCTAATCTGAACTTCTCGTAAAGAGAAGTCAGAATTAGGTTGATAGATGCACCTAGATCCAAAAGTTTCCTATCAAAAGTGCAAGCTCCAATGACACAAGAAATCAAAGGAGCACCTGGATCTCTCTTTTTCTGAGGAAGGTGATGCAGGATAACAAAACTAGCCTGCTTGGAGAGTACCACCTTCCTCGGAATAGATTCCCTCGACTTACACTTCTGTGTGCATAAATCCTTTAAAAATTTAACGTAAGCCGATATGTGTTTCATAGCGTCGAGGAGTAGGATATTTATCTCGACATTCTTGAATGTATTCAAGAGCTCCTCATTACTATCAACAGGCTTCTTCTTCCAAGGTTTAATCAAGGCCTCAGGAAAAGGAACATGAGTTAGATCTTTGGAATTAGGTACTTGAGCCTTGATTTCTTCTTCAGAGTTCTCCTTTCTCTCCTCAGGATCTCCAGAATTTGGTAGATCAAAACAGTGTGGTTGTGGATCCTAAGTTTGTTTTCCACTCCTCAAGGTAATAGAATTAGCAGTTGCATACAGGTTTGGGTCTTGGGGAGGCTTAGGAAAGATTGGAGGGGGTTCATTAACTAGAAACCTTTGATTTAAAGAAGTAGAAGAGGAAGGACCCTGCTCAACCACCTGAGCATATGTGTGCGGGTCCCTCTGATTCCTGTACCCTTGGGCTTGATTGCCCGAATTTTGGATATTACGCAAAATAGGTACAGGTTGAGATGGCAGAGATCCAGGTTGACGAGAATTAGCAATGAACCCGGTTTGCAAGTTGTCCAGCGAAGTTTTCATTTGTTGCATAAGCTGGAGCATAGATCAATGCATTTCTACCATCTGTCAGTTCAAATCAGCCTGCCCTATGGGTTGACGGGCATTCCAAGCTACTGATTAACTTGATTTGGGGGTAGCTGAGTGTAAACATGACCCTGACCCATTTGTCTTTGCGGAGCACAATTGCTGGGTCGGAATTGGGTCTGCTGCCCCGGGTTTTTCCAGGAGAAGTTAAGGTGGTTCCTCCAACCTAGATTACAAGTATTGGAGTGAGGGTGGACCTAACGTTCTCCTGTACAGCATAGACATCCTCATAAGGCGAGGATGGAGAGAAAGAAAGGGAGGGATCAGAGAAACTGGGATCAAAGGTTCCAGTTTGGAACCCGTAGGGTTCTGAATAATGCTGGCTTACAGGTTGAGCCACATCCAGTTGATTCACGAACTCCCATCCAGAAGGAGCTCACACCGAATGGAATCCTGAATTCTAGGATTGAGTGGATCAAGAATTGTTCATTGAGTTTCCAGCCATCCATTCCATCCTTTTAGTAACCACGTCAACCTTATCTAGTTTATTGCAAATCAGTTCTATATCAAATGAATGGGAGTCGTGGACTTCATTAACATTCAATCTGGGTTGTTGGGACTGGTTAAAAGTATCCATGGAGGCATGATTGATTGAATTTTCATTCATCTCCTCAAACAAATCGTGTGTGCTATCTACGTCTTTGTTGAGGAAATTGCCTTCGTAAGAAGTGTCCACATGATTTCTGAGTTGCTTAGTCAACCTGTGGTAGAAGATCTACACGAGCTGCCATTTCGGCACCTCATGGTGTGGTCACTTCTGCATTAAGTCTTGGAATCGCTCCCAGGCAACATGAAACTGCTCCCCCAGCCGTTGGGTGAAGGTAGTAATCACCCATCTCAGAGCATTGGTACGTCCGACAGGGAAGAATTTCTTCAGGAAAGCCGATTTCATATTGTTCCATATTGCAATCGGCCTTCTTATGGTCCTGTACCAATGAGCAGCTTTATCCCTAAGAGAGTGGGGAAGGAGCCTCATGATCATCTACTCTTCATTCACGTTTCATGCCTTAGTGGTCTAGACCAAAGTGGTTAAGTCCTCCAAATGCTGAAACGGGTCTTCAGAGCCAAGCCCATGAAAGTGTTTGATTAAGCTTAACACCTGTGGCTTGATTTCTACGTCTCCAGCAGGAATCTGGATGTCGGGACGTTCCCTATAATTTGAAGGATCATAAAAATCCTTCAAGGGCTAAGCACCTTGCATTTTCTGGAACCATTCTTGCATTCTCTGCATTTGTTCCATCTACCTTTGAAACATCTCCTATGGATTCTGAGGTAGAGGAGGTTATTGATTGGCCATGGGATCAATTTGGCCAAAATCCAATCAACGCCTTCTAGAATACTCTAATGGTCCTTCTAATCAGGGATTCAATGACCTCCTTCCCAGCATAAACTAGGAAGAGGTCGGAACGATTGGGGATAAGAACCTTGTAGCATAACAAAATAAGCCTATCCTTAACTAGGGTAGCCTAAGGATCTACAGACTCTCAGAATCTATCTTAAGATTATAGACGATTTACACTACTTGCTTCCAATCAATCCAACTAGTTAGAAGGAGGGACTGGGGAGAAGGTTCTTCCTTTGGCTTGCGCTTTCGGTTCCTAGTGTACCCTCTAGCCACGGTCGTTTGATGCTACTCCCCTAGCTAGACATCAGATTGATTGGTACAAGCAGGTTAATTGTAAATAATCTTAGACTAGGTCTCGAAGAGCGAATCAGTCCTTAAGGCTAACATCTACTTGATTTTATTTAGGCCTGGGATTATAGTACTTATGGAATGTGGTGGGCCCTTAAGATGGGTTGTGCCCATAATGATTGATTGAATATGTGTGAGTGCATGCACAACCAGGGTTTTCAAATAATATTATTTTTGATGAGTGGATTTTAAAGTTCAAATCTTGCTTAAGTGGCTTTTAGCGTTTATAATTAGGTTAATTCAATCAGGTTTGGAGGCAAACCAGATTTTCAAGAACAGATGAAGATCTTTTTCCTTTTGAAATCCAAAAGTAAAGTGGAGTGCCTGGTATTGACCTAAATTGAAAACCCTAAAGGGGAGCTACTTGGTGAGTTGATTTTAGGTTAAGTGGTACGGCCCAAACAACTCAAACAATTGGCCAAAATTGTACCACTGAGTTAGGCACACAAGATTAACCTAGATTGATTTCTACTCTTTTATATGTTGATTTGCGTGTACTGGTTCCACAGATCAGAATCCGGTTGAGTAGATAAAAATCAATTAGGTTATGTGCCTTGAATATGGGTGTATGTAGCGTGTATGTTGATTTACCCTACAAGAAATATCTTTTTGTTAATTTTTTTTTACGAGGGTGAGATGAATGTGGGTGGAAATCCAAGCAACCAAACTAACCCTAAGATTTATGCAAACACCTAAGTTTTATTTTTGAAACAAAAAGGAAAGCTATCGTCTTACCATGGCAATCCAGGAGGACAATTTATTAAATAAAGTTAAGAGGATTTACAATTCAGATACCCATGTATGTATGAGGGACCAGAACTCTTTTACAATTTGCTCACAGCAAACTGGTCTCTCCTGAAAAAGCCTCTCATTTCTTGCCCTCCACGCACACTGGAGAGTTGCAGCCATGCGCATTTGTGCCTCTCCATCACAACAAAACCATGCCAAATGGAGTCCCACGATGGTAGCGGCTCCTGGCAAGTCCTCCCCCAAAATGCATAAGTAATCAAGCAAGACGAGAAAATGTGGCTAAGGTTATCAGTGTGCATCCCACACAGGTGGCATTCATGAAGAACAGCTCCCATTCTTCTGTGTCGAAGATCACCTGTTATCAAGCCCTCCCTCCTACACAACCAAAGAAAATTTTGCACTTTGAGGGGAATCTTCAAGAGCCATATTTTTTTGTCAATGTGATTATAGCCCCCACCTCTGTCACTCTCCATAATCTTTCTATATCCACATTGCACTATGTAAATTCCATCCCATACATAATTATCATCTACTTCAGGCTTGGGTTTAAAGCTTTCCAAGTCTGAGATTAGGTTTCTTCTTTCTTCCCACAGCTGGGTGCCCCTTCTGGTGGAATCTTCATTCAAAAGCCAGCAGTTCCTGCTGTTAGACCAGAAGCAACTGACCGTGCCATCTTTATCTCTGGTTGTTGCAAAGGCCCTTGGGTAGGCCTCCTTCAGAGTACCCACTAGGGACCAGCCTTCATTCTAGAAATTGAAGGTTTTTCCATCACCTAGGATCGGCTGCAGCAATTGCCAGTTGTCTGCCAGAGCTTTGATCGTAGAACTCCAAAAGGGTGAAGGTCTGTTGGGATGCAATCTCTTTAATGCACTGTTGGATGGACCATATCTGTCCTTAATCATTTCAGTCCACAGTTTCACCTCCCCTTGCAGAAATTTGATGGCCCATTTGAGCAACAAGGCTTCGTTGAATTCTTTCAAAGATTTAATTCCCAAGCCCCTACTGTCCTTTGGCTGGCAGAGCTGCTCCCATTTTAGTGGCTGCAGAAATCTGCCTTCATGCTTGGGGCCTCTCCAAAAGAACCTCTTCCTCAGTACATCCAGCCGCTTCCACACAGATTTTGGAGCTTTGAAGATAGAAAAATAGAAGACAGGGATGGAAGTGATCACTGAATTAGGCAAGATGAGTCTGCCACCCTTGGAGAGGAATCTGCTATTCCATCCAGCCAGCTTCACAGAGATCTTGTCAAAAAGGCAATTCCAGTCTCTTTTCTTCATTCTTGAACATCTTAGGGGCAATCCCAGGTATTTGATGGGGAGGCAGATGCGAGGGGTCCCCAGAGTAGCAGAGATATCTCCTTGCTCAGCCTCACCTAACCCAAAGCACACCAGATTGGATTTCTCTCTGTTTAGCCTGAGACCTGAGATGTCCCCAAAAATGTTGACCATATGGCCAAGTGCACGGGTTTCATCAATGGATCCTTCCACAAAAAAAACCATATCATCCGCATATTGAAGTATAGGGGCCATTGCACTTCTGTTAGAGAGGGAATATCCTCTAATAATACCTGCCTTAGCAAGTTTACAAGCATACCATGCCAAGTTGTCAATTGCAAGATTAAAGATCAAGGGTGGCAAAGGACAACCCTGCATCACCCCACATTGAGGCTGTATCCAGGCACCATAGGGCTTCCCATTAATCAAGGGGGTGAAAGAGGCTGTTGTGATGCACCTTTTCATCCATTTAATCCAAAGAGGAGGAAATCCTCTCCTTTTAAAAACTTCCCATAGGTAGGGCCAACAAATAGAATCATAAGCTTTGTGGAAGTCAACTTTCCACATAAAAGCTCTACACTTCCTCTTTTGCCACCCACACACCATCTCCTAGGCCATGATGAATGATTCTTGTAAAGACCTATTAGGGAGGAAAGCAGATTGAATAGGGTGGATCACCTCCTGCAAGACAGGCTATGGCCTATTTGCTAAGACCTTACTAATCACCAGGTAGATGGAGTTTGAGAGGGCTATGGGTTTGAAGTCCTGAAATGGCTCTTCACCTTGTGTCTTTGGCAGCAAGAAGAAGAAGGACCTGCTTATTTTTTCAAAGCCAAAGTTACCTTCCTCAAACTCCTTGATCACATCCATAACCTTTGTGCCCACAACACCCCACATCTCTTTGTCAAAGAGGACTTGGATGCCATCAGGACCAGGAGAGCCTTCATTGTTAAGGTCTTTGATGGCAGCCATAGTTTCATGCTCTGTAATGGCTGCTATCAGGCTAGAGATTTGTTCTCCATATAGTTTGGGTAAGTCACTTGCTGCCATTCTCCATTGGCCCCTCCCAGCAGCCCTTGAAGAGTCTCTAAAATACATGATGGCCTCGACTCTGATATCTGAAATTGAAGAAATTCTCTGCCCATCTTTAATTACTGAAGAGATCAATTTGAATCTTCTACGAGAACTGGCAGCCAAGTGGAAAAACTTGGTATTAGCATCCCCCTCTTTAAGCCAAAGCTGTCTAGAGCATTCCCTTCAGTCCATCTCCAATTTCAGGTCTTCTTCAGCCACCACCCCTTGCCACCATCTTCTGTTCTTGAGGTCTTGCTTTGTCATCAGGCCAGTGGCCTCTTTAGAATCAAGGTTTTGAATTTCCTTTAAGGCCTCTTTGCATCTCTGATGCCTCACAACAGAAATAGCAACTCCATATTCCTTTAGCATTTCTCTCATAGCTGTCAGCTTGGAAGCTAGCTTGATAGTGGCGGTGCCATCTACATGCTTGGCCCTCCACCATCCTTCAAGCATCTCTTTGAACCCCGGTTCTCTCAACCAAGATTTCTTGAATTTGAAGTAGGAACCAGCAAGCACTTGCTCTCCACTGTCCCAAACTAACGGAGTGTGATAAGAAAAGGGGCGTTCCAAGCCACAAACAGAGGACAATTGGAACAAGTCCAAAAGCCCAGCATTGCCAAAGAAGCAGTCAATTTTGGACATTTGGCCACTCCCATTCCTCCAAGTAAACTCAGTGCCAGAAGATGGGTACTCACTCAAGCCTAAGGTTTGAATCAACAATTGAAAGCCAGTGGTCGCACTGTCAGCCACACCATTAGGTCTGTCACTCCCCATGAACACACAGTTGAAATCACCTCCTACAACCCAAGCAGCCCCATTCACAAAATTAGCAGCCATATTCCAGTCTTCCCACAATTCATGCCTTCTGTAGGGGCCACAGGGTCCATAGACACCTGTAACATAGAGTTCACATCCTCCCTGGGTTCGTTCAAGCTTGCAGGTCAGCAAGTGTCTAGCTAAAGACACCTCAGCCAGCTGTAGCACATTCTTCTTCCACTAGATAGTTACACCCCCAGATCTGCTAGTTGAGTTAATCATCACAGAGTCATTTGCATCCCCAGCTTTCATATCAGCCCATGCCCTATCAGTTTCACTGTCAATATGTGTTTCTTGGATAATGGCACAGTTAATTTCCCATTCTCTCATGTATCTTAGAAAAGAAGCCCTCTAACTTCTATCGTGCAACCCACGCACATTCCATGAAAGGATCCTCATTTAGCATCTTGGACATCCCCCTTTTTCACAGCAGAAATTCTACTGACCTTCATCACAACTGCAATGGCACACTCATCAATTTTTTACGCAGAGCTATGTCTTCTTTGTCTGAGTTTATAGGGACATCTCCCCAAACAGGTCTTGGATGCAGTCCCTGAGTCTAGCTTCAAGCCCTCAGCTACAGGCGAGTTGTTTTGCAAACTTAAGGTATTTATAGGAATCTCCTGTAGAGCACAGTTACCAGGAGAATTGGCTCTTGATTCCCCTACTTTCATATCCTCAGCCATATCCTCATTTATCAGTACCATATCCATTCCTTCCTTCTCTTCCTCTGCCATACCACCTTCTATCATAGCTGTATCCATCCCAGCCTCCAGGTTTTCTGCCAAATCCTCCTCTACTATCGCCACACCCATCCCATCCTCCAAGTCCTTGCACTTATTAGGCTCAGGTACCTTCTCATGTGTTCCACGATCAGGCTGTAGTGTTCCTGCCTTAGCTTGTAGCACCTCAGCATAAGAAAGGTTATTATGATGTGAATTCCCATCCCTGTTAATTACAGAGAAGTTTAGGACCAACAACCAAGAGCTCCCCCCACATCGAAGGATCAGTTTCTCTGGAACAGACCTTGCCTTGAAGACATCCACCCAAACATTCAACACACTACCATCTCCTTCAATCAGACTAACCTCAGCATCTTCTGCCAATGTAGCAAACCCTGCTATCATAGCTGCCATGACCTCTATTGATCTTAAATGTAACGGTAAACCATTGATTCCAAGTTTGCCTGATCTTGAAGCTGTTCTCTGGGGTGGTCGCTCAGACAACATTCCATCAAAAGGGGAAACCAGCCACCAAATCAACAACAGCCTGCCCAAATCACTCGATCGAAAATGTAGATGCTCAACATCCATCATCCACAAACTGAAAAGCACAAAATGAGTATGGGAAAGGACCATAATCTTCCAATCATTTGTCGAAAGAGAGAGAGATCTTACCAACTGATGGGCCTTCTCCAAGGATAGATTGCCCATCGTCACTTCACCAATCAAGGCCCCTTGCAGCACCAGCTTCGCCACCCTGATGTCCTCGCTCATAGGTATCTCCACATCCAAGGTGTGCCCCCCATAAGCAGGAGGGGAAAGAGGAAGGGGCGGTTGCAACTCAACCTTCTTCGCCCCATTGCCCATGCGCATCCTTCCCCTAGGTTGTCCGCTGTTTGCCATGCAGGTGTCATGTTTGTGGCCATACCCCCAGCAGGCTAAACTGACTAAAGGGTGGCAGCACATCGAGGCCATATGTCCATGGCACCGACAGCGAAAGCAAACAACATCCTTGTTGCTCCATGGCTGCCCATCAATAGCCCATCTTATGTTTGCAGCCCTAGCTCCTTCAGCCACTGGGACGCCTCTCTCCTTTCTCCTCCAGGATCTCGATCTCCAGGTCATCCAACCTCCGTTGCTGGCGATGCTCTCTTCGGCCTGCCTAGGGTTCTCCATCATCTCCTTCCTTCTCAAGGCGGTAATGGTTCTGCAAACACTTAAGTTAATTGGGGTTCGAATTAATGTTGTGAAATGAAATCTATGGAAGGGGAAGAATGGGGAGCACTTGCAGTTGTCTTCAACTGCAATTTACTCCGATCTACCACTTCAGGATTCTCTATTGAGGTACCTGCAAAATAATAGATGAGAAATAAAGCAAGTTAGAAAATAATAAAGTGCTCGAAATGCGGAAAGAAAATCGAGAATCGTTGCCTCCCTGGGGACGACACCAAAATGTTGAATACGGAAAACTACGCGATCGGAGTTGGATTTGAAAAACACATCATTGAAGTTTGATTTGCGAAGTAATCCGTCAACAAATAAAATTTAAGTGAAATTCGTAAAGAAATTCTGAGTCGAACACAGGGAGGCTACGTCTATCTAAAATCTGCGATTATATTTTTTTGGAATTTTTGTTTGAAAGCGAGATAATTACAATGGAATTGATATTAACACTAAGAGAGAGAGGATAATTACTTGATATAATAATACTATTTTTACAACTTGAAATTGAGAAATGATTACAGCTAGAAAGCAGAAAATTCTATTCTACAAAGCGATAAAAAGAAGGGAGAGAGACGTTATCCTCCTCGACGACTGCTTGGAGGACGACCTGGAGGGGGCGATGCTTGGAACACGAAGGACAGAGCAGGAAGAAGGAGGATTAAGTAGGAGGAAGTGGGAACGATGTAGCACGTCATTGTTGTCATGGGATCCACTTCCGGAACGGGGGCGAGAAAACTTTGGATTTAGCTCTAAAGGAGCATCCCAGGTGTGGGACAAGCTTCTCTCAATCTTTGGAGAGGGAGAAAGGTGAGGGAAGGGATGAGAATTTCATAGGGTAGGGGTCTCCTTTTATAGTTGCAAGGATTGGGGGCATTTTGGTCATTACATAGTTAAAACATTAAATGAAGGGGGTCTTTAGTGACAAAATTATGCGTCACTAAAGACACCACATCGTCGCAGCTTTGCGCGTGCCTGCTGCCTCCTCCTCTCCCGTGCGCCTCACGCATGCCCACATTCTTGCGCTCTCAGCCATCCGATCAAGAGATTAGACAGCTTAAAGTGCTCAAACTCTTCTTCAGCCGTTGAGAGTCAGCGCTTGCCTCTCCTCAATCATTGGTTCTCTCATCCAACGGCTCAGAATGCATCGCGCCCCCCCATGTCTGATCAGGCATTTGCATCTACGTGAGATCATGTGTGCATGAATTGCACGCATCTGTTACGCCACGACGCCTGCTCCTCGCCTGCACGATCTGCATCTGACTATGGAAATCAACGTGCCCGCTCCCTAGCTGAATTGAGGCACTTGAAGAGGCTTGAACGTGCATCATCTATCTTGCCTGCAGCTGCATGACCATTGCGTTGTTGTGCTGGATTGTCATGTTTCTCACCAAGGCATGCACGCTCATGGCCGTTGGATCAGATCCAATAGTGCGTGCGAGGAGAGAAAGAGAGGGCGCACGAGGATAGAGAAAGCAGCGGGCGTTGATCTCAGCCATTGGATCAAGATCCAATGGCTAAGGATGATCGATTTGTTGAGGAGAGAAAGGGTAGCGATAGTCCTTGGGCTGATTGGGCAGCTGGGATGGCACCATGTGGTGTCATCTTGGCTGTCCATCTTCTGTGACTTCCAGAAGGTGCCACGATTTTCACGCCATTAGGCTACGATCGTCGATCCGAACCCATCCGTGTGGTCGGATTTGTCATCTGAAGTATGGATTGACACCATCTTGGCCCTTGATTTTTGAGCTTCCTTGAACTATATCTGGTGCTACGAATGTTTGATCGAGGTGATCTTGGAGTCGTTGAACTCCAATCGTCACCCTGATCAGATCTGTACGGTTGGATCCTTGGTCCGAGGCCCTGATTAAAATTCTCCCTATCCTTGGCCATAAAAGGAGACAATTACTATACAATTTGTACAATTTAACCTAAATGCATGATTATGCGTGTTATGAAATATTTACAATGCATGATGCTAATATGGTACTAAGAACATGCATTAATAGACATTTTTAGCTATTTAGATGTATGCACATCACTCAGTGTCTAGGGCCTAACCTTGGACAACAAGACTATGATTACTATCCTTCCCAAACCTACAATGATTATGGATCTCTATCCTTTGTTGACAAAACCAACCCGATCTACAATCAGGAAGGATATGCTGATTATAACACCTACCCTCCCCATTATTCCATTGAAAATAGGTCATCACCATTCTTTGAACAACCTAAGATGACCTACTATTAGGGAGGAACTCGAGAACCTTGACATCCTAACTCCCTAGATTTAATCCAAAACCACCCAAACTTGAATCGAACCAGTCGGTTCAGGTGAACCAGATCCAAGATAGGGTGTTGGCTAATTTGCAGAACATTATACACTCTTTAGATGCTCAGCCAACACCATTCATTGAAGCACTGGAGCCTATGATCAAAATGATTGATGAACTTAATAGTTCTCTATTGGATTCGCTCCAAAGTGTTAGGGATAGGGACCTGGGTGAGTTTCTTCTTAGGAAATTGTCGAGGTTGAGGATGAAATTTGTGGTTTCCTTAGTCAAATCTTGGGATGATTCTCAAGATGAACCCTTTTCAGGAGAGCCAATGTCTGAACCTGCTCAGGTGCCTGTCGGGGGGGATATATATTCGAAGATTGGAGATGACTCGATTGGTCTAGAGCAACCCTTTGAGGATGAACCGATTAATTCACCCAAGATCCCCAAGCCAGGAAATGAAGAAAAATATGTCTCCTTGGATCATGAAATGACATATGATTTTGAGATATATATTAATAAGGATCATGGATTCTTTGATTTTGAGGTTGTGGAATCTCTTAGTGAAGTCTCACTTGAGCTTAAGGAAGATGATTTTAGTGAGACAAATGGGTTTGAGGAATCTGATAAATCATTTGATAGACTGACTCTTGAAGGTTCTGATTCGGTTGGGGTTAACTTGGAGGATCCGAATCTTGATGAATCAATTACTGACCCCATTCCTCATCTGCACCCCAAAGAGCTGACTTCTGATATCTGATGGGAACACCATCATGATCTCTAACTAGCTCATTTTGACCTAATGAAGAGAATAAAAGCCCCTACATAACCAACTAGAGGTCCTAATTCATCGAATAACCTTTCTGAGAGAAAAGTAAGAAACAAGGGGTAAAACTGCAAATTTACCATTGCAGTACAACAAAGGGTTTCCTCAAGGGCTAAATAAGGGTTAAAAGGTCTTAATAAGATAAAAAGTGGGTTGGATTTGACAGAAAAGGATTTGTGTGTACCCTGTGAATTAAATGACTTCTTGAAACCCTAAAATAGAGCCACTTGATTAACCAAGGTTCTGGTCAAAGTAAAATTCACCTAAACCCTCAAAAAATCATAGAAAAATATTCTCTAGGGTTTAGAACCTTTAATTTGGCCATTGGATCCCATCTTGACTTAGATTGGGGTCTCAGATAGATATTTGCCCTAAATTAGGTTTTTGCATAAATTACCCAGTCAAACGTGGTCAAACCCAAAATCCAACTTCACCATTGGATTCCTTAGGTCCAAATTAGGTTTGTACCAAAATTTTGACCTAATGGGAACTCATCTTGACCCACTTTGCAAATAGGTCTAGCCTGATTACATTTGTATCCCTATCTTTCAAAAACCTTTGCAAAAGGCCCCCTAGCTTCTTCATCTTTCTCTCAATTAGGTCCCTCCACCATTATGGCGGAGGAATCCTACTCCAGTGAGCTTTGGATGGTGGTTTCTCCCTGATTTCCTAGAGAATCCCCTTCAAAATTAGAAGGGAAATTCTATGAGAAAATCCCTTCAATGTAAACCCAATTTGATGCCCTAGTTCTTACCCAATCTCTCATGCGAATGCATGAAAGATTTGGGTCTCTTTTGACGTTGCCATCTTCGGCGACCATACCTTGCTTGGAAGCTTGGCTTCCAAGCACAAATCTCCCTCCAAAGATCTATTTAAGAAGCTCCAGATCCAACCGACTCCTCTAAGCTTGAAATCGACCAGAAACCCCCTCAAATTCTTCTTTCCTCCTCTAATCAATTCACTCATCAAGCTCTGGCGACCTTCATTGCTCTCCCTCGTCTCCTGACCACAATACCAGTGGCCGGTTCTTCCTCCTTGCATTCATCTGCGTTGCGCAGCACCCGCCGATGCCTTTGTCTCCCCTTCATCCTTGCCAACTGTCCCTCTCTGAGCGCCTTCGTCTCCGGCATTGGCAGTACGCGCCCGATGCCATCTGTGTCCCCCCTTTGTCAACTATCACCCTAGATAAGATTCCTTCCCCCTCTACTTTCTTCTCGACCTTTTATTTTCCTAAATCGATTGCTGTTGCACTCCACCACCCTCATATCCTTCACCTCCGGCCACCACCTTCGGTGAGACCGCTCCACCACCACAGACCATCCCACCCCTCGCCGACAAGTCCATAAGCATCCACTTACTCTACTCTACATTTCCCCTCACTCATACCACCACTCCACTCACCCAAACACACCCTCGAACACACCCACACATACTCACACAATGTGCCCTAGGCACGCTCGCGCAGGCGTCCCCGCACCATGCCAACCACCGCAGCACATTCGCCGTGCCTCGACGAAGCATCATGAGTCATTTAATGTGGCCGCGAGGCCATCTTGGTGATTTTAGGTATAGGTGTCCTTCGCCATTGGCGCAGAGCTTGAAGCAAGCTTGAGGAAAGCTTGAAGCAAGCTCCAGGCTTCGCCAGCTCCAGGCCCTTGTCCTAGACTGCGTGGAATGCCCTTATGCACGACTCTAGGCGCTCAATTCCAGTCGAAGGCCATAGCAATTGAGCCAATTGGAGGATCACCTCTGCTGTGGGTACGCGAGAAGAAGGGTGCGCGTTTAGTCCCACATCGACAGCTGTGAAGCAAGTGAAGTCTCATAAGTAGAATTCTTGCCAGTAGCTGTTTGCCTCCGAATCACGTGGTGTGGTCCCTCTCACCCGACTGACCTGTCTCGTCCACGCTCATGCCCCGCAGACCTGGCCTGACCCGACCCGATTACACTCCTCGCCCACCACCGCACGTCGGTGGGCCTGGTCTCGGGTATGTACCTGACCCAATTACCCGAATACGTGTGGCTCTGGGAGAGCGGAACCTAAGAGAGGAGTGGCAAGTGCATGCGGGTAGGGGGTAGGTTTTGCTGTAGGAAGAAGAGGAGGAGAAGTGAAGTTGAAGAAAAAGGAGGAGCTAAAGAAGCTATGGGTCAAGGCAGAAAGACAAAGGAAGAGAGAAGGTAGCCGATAGAGAAAGAAAAGGAGCAGTAGCAGAAGAAATAAGAAAGAAGAAGAGAAGGCAGAAGTCAGATAAAGAGAAGACAAAGCCAAAGAAGAAGAAGAAGGGAGGAGAAGATAGAGAAAGCTAAGGAAAGAAAGACAGAAAGAAAAGAAAGCTCGCAAAGGCAAAATAAGAAGAAGAAGAAGAGAAGAGAATCAGAGAGAGAAGAAATCAGAAGGAGCATAGTTTAAGATGTCTGATTTACAAACTAGATGTCCAATTTTTAATTCATATTCATATACATTGAGTTCTTTAGTATTTTGTGATCTACATTGCCATATTTTTGTACTGTGATATTGATATTATTGCATATTCTTTTAAAGTCTGAATTGTGATCTTGATTTCTAAACACCAATTTGCTCCCTGTGTTCAACCTTAGACTTTAAAATTCGAGTAATAAAATTGTATTTGTTTTGAATGCTTTTTCGGCTATATTATAATGCGACTCTTAAAACCCGATTCAACGTGACGAACAAGATCATTGTGCCCAAGTCAATCTTTATTCAGCCATGATTTTTGGACTTTGGTAATTATTATGGGGTGAATGATATGCTAGAGGTCCCAGAGCCTGAACAATTGGTGTTGGAGGATAGGAAGTTGGAATTAAAAATCTGGGAAGCTAATTCTAAGGGAACTTTGATTTTGGATCTGAGGGTTCATATTGACTTGGAACCACCTACTTTCTACTAGGACCCTTACGATATCTTTCACGTGAAAACTAAGCTCGAAATAGCTGATTATTTTTCTGAGCTGAATGTTAAGTGGATATCTGAGACTAGTGAACCAGATCTACCTATTGTTCGCCATTTTGGTCTTGGGTTGTGATTAGCCCATATTCGTGGGCTATTTAAGTATCTAAATGTCTAGACATTAAATTAATTTTAACATTTAGGTAGCATACATTAGGATGTAAATAAATTAATTCATATTTTTTAGCTTAAGTACATAATTCATGCATTTAGAATTAACCTAGGGTTGCATACATTTAATTAGTTAATTAATTAGATGCACTATTTTAATTAACATAGAAGTTAATGTGTTATGTATAAATAACCCTAATTATTTTATTATTTTATTCTTTTTCTCCTTGCACAGGTAACTCCTCTGGCTCCGCCTCCTCCTACGCATCACATTCATGCTACGGCATTTTGAATTTGAAATCAGTGTGGTCGTGGCTATAAAAGGAGAAGGGAGAGCTGCCGTTGAGAGTTGGCCCCCACACCTATTCATCACTGTGAAGAGAGTGCACCACTCTCATCCACTCCACCACCACCGGCCTCAACTGTGGCGGCAAGCCTCCACCACCGTGGGTGTGTGGTGTGACAGGCCGCACCGCCATTTGGAGCTTGCTCGCATCACCATGAATGCATGCTTCTCCATCATAAGCACACACAGGCGTGCATTCTACCATCTTCACTGCCATCACCAGCATCCTCCTCCATCTTTTTCCCTTCCTCTGTTTTCCTCCACTCCACCAGAAGGAACCCAAAAACCATGCCACTTCCACGTGCAGCTCTCAGTTGTTGCACACACCTACCTGCTCCTCCACCGCTGCCACTCCTTTCCTCCGGCAGGTCGGCTCCGGCCATCTCACGACACACTGCTGCTACCACCACGAAGGCCTCGCTTTAGCCGACCTCTTGTAGGAGTAGCTCCTCGAATGAACCTCTCTCCTATGCGTGAGGAGAGAGGTAAAATCCTCTGCTTTTACGTTAATTAATATTTACATTTGAATGCCATTGCCACCAAAATCAATTTTAATTTATAATTATTTTATTATGGTGAAATTGCGACTTCATACTCAAGCTTTCTTACAATTGCGTGGCTTTTGTTATTAACATTGTTTGACATTGGTTTTGGATTAAGATGTGCACAAATTTTCTTTAATGCATGTCAATTGGAAATTACATAAATTCATCACATATTTATTGAATATTTCAGTGAGGAAAAATTGCACATCTACCCTTACATTTTTGAGTTATTGTGCATCTTCTTTCCGTCGCATTTCATGTTAGATTTGACTACGGATTTCGCACTTGATTGAACAAATATGAAATAATCGAGATTTTATTACGTCATTGCCTCCCTGTGGACACGACCCACTCATCTGCAAGTGGTTTAATTTTAATTTTAATTATTTTGTTAAGCGATTTTCCACCACTTTGATCCTACAACGATAAATCATCTTAATACATTATTCGAAAGTGAAAGCTGTCTTATTGGGTTGCACACCACAAAACCGCAGGCCTGGCCCTGTAAGCTTAACAACCTTCGGTTCTGGGTGATTTTCATCCAGAAACTTAGAACCACTCGACCTTGGGGCATGGATCTGCATCATAACTTGGTCCACATCTGTGGACATATTTTGTTGCCTAATCTGAGAATCAATATTTTTATTTTGATTCTGACTCGCACTTGTGAATTTTCAATATCTTCCTTGTATGTATTTTATGCTTAGCTGAAGGCATTAAATTTAGCATGTGTTTATTTCACGTTCTCTGAGGAGCTGACCAGATTCCCCACAATGTTCAGGTGATATTTTGTTTACTCTGCCCTTTTCATGTCATTGTTTTTACAATGAGGACATTGCATCATTTAGGCATAGGGGGTGGATAATCAATTCTTGAGATCATTTTGTTAACTCCATAGAATTTCTTTAAGTAAAAAAAAATAAAAAGAAAATTCAAAAAGATAAAAAAAAAGAACTAGGAGAAGAGAACTTCAGCATTTGGAAGTTATTAACTTTAGGAAATGATACGATAAGACATAGACACTAAGAATCTTCAGGTCTTCGAGATTAATTAGCCTAGGTGTCCACTCAAATGTGGACTTAGTCTCGAGTCCTCGCCAATTCAAATTTATTTTAATTTGGTAAATAAATTGGGATGATAACTATGCGACTTATCAACCCACCCTCTAATTTGGGGGAACTTTATGCCTAAGCATCTACACACTTTTTTTTGCACTAACTCAATTTTCAGCGGTTTCTTCAGAAATTGGGTGGCTAATGAACTATCTAAGGTGGTATGGCTGGCAAGTTGTTGGTGGTAACAGCTCATCGGCTGATTGTCTAGAGCCTAGTCACAAGACCATTTTTATTGTACTGCCTTTAGGTTAATCTTAGATCAGGAAAGTAACCTACTTAAAAAAAAGAAAGAAAGAAAAGAGAGAAAAAGAAAAAATAGAAAAAGGATAAAAAAGTAAAATAATAAAAAAAACCACACTTCACCGTACGAGTATGGCTGGCATGTTGCTGTGGGTAACAGCGCATTGGCCAGTTGTCCAAAGCCCAGCACAGAAAAATGCACAAAAATTCCCAAAACACTTAGGGAAGAGGTGGGGAAGTAGAATATACCAGGGTGATATACACTGGATTAGGCCGTGTGTTGACCCCATAAATAAAAGTAGGGAGAAAGCTACCGTTTGAAAAGATAAACCCTTAGGCAAGGTCACGTAGGGTCATAGAAACCCGAAGTCCATTTTAACGGCCGCTTAGTGGGTCGTTCACTCTTTTCACTAGATGCTTAGCACTTAGAGTCCTTTCCGAGTCTTGAGCAGGTCGGGTAGCCGTAAAAAGTTATCTCGGAACTCTCAAACTCCCAAAAGTACAAAAAAAAGAAAATAGAAAAGAAGAAAAGCAAAAAAAATGTATCTTCCCTTTTTAAATATGGCGAGGACTTGGGCTATCTGCATTCTGGCAGACACTCGGGTACTGTTGAGTCTTCTTAGTTTAGGACGTTAGTAGAAATTTTCTATTGTTAATAAATGACTTAAACCTAAGCGATCTAATCCTGATTCTTTTTTTTCTTATACGTAGCATGTAGCTTAATTTTGCCAGGGACTAGTAAAAGATTGGCATGGGGGTATGATATAGACACATCTATTTAGGTTAAAATGCCTAATCATGCATGTTCCTAGGCTTAGATTTGCATTTCATGTCATAAATATTGCATAGCATGCATCATTCTGCATTTAGAGTAGTTGTATATATTTTAGGTTGATTAGGTCATTTTTATGGTCAAGAGAGAAGATTTATTTCAGGGCCTCTGATGGAAGATCGAACCATACTGATCTGATCAGAACGATGATCGGAATCTAATGCCTCCAAAATCATTGAGATCGGAGTCTCGTAGCATCATACGAAGTCTGAGGAAGATCAACAGGTAGGGGGACAATGTGACATCCATACGGGTTGTGGATGGAAAATATACGGATGGATCCAGAGCGACGATCACTATCCGACAACGTGGGAATCATCTCGATCTGAGCATCGTGGCACCCTCTGCAGCAAGAAGAAGATGGACGGCCTAGATGGTGCCATGTGGCGCCATCTCGGTCGCCCAACACTGACCTGCACCAACTCTTCATCAAGGCATCACCAATTCTCAGCCGTTGGATCTTGATCCAACGGCTATGGATTCATCTCCACCGCGCCCACTTAAAACGTCTTCGCAATAAACTCTTGGTTGCGGTGCATTGGTTGTGAAGGCGGGTCACAAAGAGAGGGTACGGGTTTGAAACCCATTGCCCCCTCAATTGGACGCTTGCTAGAGCTTGGGAGTAGGTGGGAGTAGAGTAGGTAGAGATGGCTTGGAATGGAAGAGGTGTAGGTCATTTTATAGTAGAGGAGAAGAGGCTAGAATAATCATCACCTGTCTCAACTACAAAAGTACTCCAATTGGGAAGACAAAAAAAAGGAAACAATTAATTAGGAATTGCCTATCTTATTTTTATAGTAATCATCATTTAAAAAGGCAAGTTCCTTGATTTGCGAACAAATTTCATATATGATTGAAGCTTGAGACTTTTGTTTAGAATTCCCTACTCGAATTTCCTATACCTATTAGGGACTACGTGTAATTTCTAATCTTCTTGGCCTATGCACTTCTTGTTTGAAGTGCAAGGAGAATATTTTAAGAACAAATTGAATGTAGAATAGAGCCAATTAGGGTTTCTACACTAGGGTTCTAGAGTGATAGTTCACATTTGCCTGCATAAAAGGAAATAACCGTCCCGCATTTGTGTGCTACCCAAGCCTTTGGTTGAAAAGATCTAATGAAGAAAAACCCTAAAATTAGGCTCTAATTTCACTTGAATCCTAAAATCTTGGACCTAATAACCTGAGAGTCAATTAGGGTGATTTCTGGGTCTTGACCTAGATTTCATTCTCCATCTTTTAGGGTAGGTCAGGTTGAGTTGGTCTACCTAGTAGGCCAACCAACCTCCAAATTAGGTCACAAGTCAAACTAACTTCTAATCAAGTGGAATTAAAGGCACAAATTAGGACTTAAAATTGGTAGACTTAGGAGGTCAAGTTATCCATTCTGGTCTACCTAGACCCTCAGTGATATGGAAGGTCAGGTGGGGGAAACCTTGTAACCCATAGGGACGCTATACCATGTAGGGGTCTTTGCGGGACTCCCTTCTTGGCTGCCCAAGTAATTCTCAGGTGGATGACTTTCTGATCCAGGGGTATCATCCACCCCGAACCTCTATAGTTATCCAAAAATCTTTAGGTGCCTTGATTGAGTCCAACAACATCCAGTCCATCGTCTTTTCTCTAGTGCATATACATAGATCATCTTAGGGATTTCTATCTGGTCAAATCAACGGCAATCTAATCTTGAGTTTGATTCTACATCCTGATTCCACCACTTGATTAAAAAATGCAACTTGGCTATATAGGAAGACTGTTTAGGAAACCTGAGTCCCAAATGAACATTGAAGAAAAGATAATTGAGAATGCTTATAAAAACCATGAAGAATATTATAAAAGGGACATTCAGGAAAAATTTGAGAAAACAACAGACATCATCACAAACCGTGTAGGGATAATATGGACACAAATGAACCACGATTCACCTCAAGATAATCTACTAGCAGAACACAGTGAATTGGTGAAATTACACAACAATGAGTGTCTGCAATGTTGGTCAAGCCCTTCATTTCCAAAAAAACTCCAAGAATTTTTAGAAATATGGGGAGAATTGCTGATAGGTTATATAGAACCATTGATCAAAAATACCTGTTAGAAGTTAATAAAACATTTTGGAGTAAGTCTAATGATTAACATAATTTCCCAAATTTTGGGTTTGATGATCACAGTTGTTATGGACCCCCAACCCAGATGAATTCAGATTCAAATTTCATAGCAATAGACATTCCTGATCTTGAAGAGGGTTGGGAGGATCCAATTGCAGGTGTTCTCGATTTCTAACCAACCCTAGAAATTCAAAAGCCTGGTTCACTAAGCTTAGATTTCCCAGACACCTATGATAATAAGACTGAGTCAGAACCTCTCGAGGGTGTAAATTCTATCCCTTACTCTGATAGGGTGACGCTCAAGAGCTATAAAAGATTTTGAAAGTTTAGGGTAGAAATGTAATGAGATAGGACCAAGTTGCAAACTAGGTCAAGACAAACTCATCTTGGGTCTAAATTTTGATATAAACCTAATTTGGACCTAAGGAATCCAATGGTGAAGTTGGATTTTGGTTTTGACTACGTTTGACTAGGTAATTTATGTAAAAACCCAAATTAGGGTAAATGTTTGTCTGTGACTCTGTTCTAGGTCAAAACAGGTTCTGATGGTCAAATTGAAGTTCCAAACCCTAGAGAATACTTTTCTATGAATTTTAGAGGATTTAGGTGAACTTTATCCTGATCAAAACCTCAGTTAATTAAGTGAGTCTGTTTTTATGGTTTCAAAATGTCATTTAATTCTCAGAACATGTGCAAACACTTTTCTGATTGTTTTAACCCACTTGTTAGCTTTCTAAGACCATTTGACCTTCATTCAACCCCTGAGAAAATCCATGGTTGTACTGTTGGTCGTGCCGTGTTTCGCGTGTTAGAAACAGGGGTTACAAGTAACTTGTCATCATAGTTGCAAAACACGTCGATCAGATAAAATTTATATCGAAACTCCAAGGGAGTCTCGAGTCGTACACAGGGAGGCGACGTTTACTTTAATTGAAAATCGTGCTTCGATTTTATTTGTTTTTTGTCATTTTTATCTTTTCTAATTTTTTTGGTTTTTAGCAGGCAAGAGATCAGGTTGATGAGTTCTAGCTAATCTACTTGCAAGAATATATATATGAGAGTGAAAGAGAGAGAGAGAAACAAACATCTATTTATCAAGAATTTTTTGTTACAACTATGAAAGCAGGAAAAATCTACACTATGAAAGCATAAAAAGATAGAATGAGGTGAGAGAAATCCCCCTCGACGGTTGCTCGGAGGATGACTCGCTCTGACGTCGCCTAAAGGAAGGTGGTGAGGAGCGGGACGAAGGAGGACGGAGCCGGAGGACAGAGGATGGGGTAGGACGACGTTGCGGCGAGGATCTTCTTCCCGAAGGGTGGTGAGAGGACGGCCACGAGATGCTCCACGAAGGGGGGTGAGAGGATGGAAAACTATTTGGATTTACTCTAGAGGAGCATCCCGGGCTTGGGACAAGCTCTCTCTAGAGCCTTGGAGGTGGTGAGAGGAAGAAAGGAAGAGATGGCTTGGAAGGGAGGGGGTGAAGGCCCTTTTATAGTGGTGGACAAGAGGCTAAAAATGGATAAAGGACCTCTAGCGACCTCCAGACCGTCGCTGGAAACGTTGTTGTAGACAGCTCACCTCCACCCACGCCCATAGCTGGCTCTGCTGGCTTGCAATGAAACAGCGACGGCTGTAAGTGTCGCTGTAGGTCAGTCCAGCTGTCGCTGAAAGCTGGTGCCAACCACCCCTTGTGCCCGTGCCACCTGCCCCGCTCTTCACGCGCGCTGACCGCACGCCTAGCTGTGTGCGCGTGTGCTGTGCGCTGGCATGCACGCTTGCAATGCACTGGCCCCCGCGTGTGCGCGCGTGCTGCCGCTGCCGCTGCGCTGAGCTCGCCCGCCCAATTGCAAATTGGAGGGGCGGTGGGGAATCGAACCCGCGCCTCTCCTTTGCAAGTCGCTGCGTCAACCAGTGCGCCACGTCGCCCTTTGTTTTGCGAGGAGGAAATCGGTGCAGATGCTTCCCAGTCGACGGTGTAGATGATGAGGGAGAGTGGGCGGTGGCTGCTGGCCGGGTTTGGGCAGCCTGGATGGCACCACGTGGCGCCATCTGGACCGTCTGACTTCTTCTTCTTGCAGAGGGTGCCATAGTGCTCCGATCGGGATGATTTTTGCGATGCCAGACTACGATCGTCGCTTCGGATCCATCCGTACGGTCGGATTTTCCATCCGAAACCCGTATGGATGTCACATTGCCCCTTGGCCATTGATCTTCCTCGGGCTTAATGTGATGCTACGGGACTCCGATCTGGACGATTTCAGAGGTGTTAATCTCCGATCGTCATCTCGATCAGATCCGTATGGTTTGGTCGTCCATCCGAGGCCCTGAGATAAATCCTCTCTTCTCCTGACCATAAGAAGACCTAATTAACCAAAAATATAAACAACTACTCTAAATGCAAAATGATGTATGCTATGCAGTGTTAAGCCTAGGAAGTATCACAAATAAGCATTTTATGATGAATTTATACATGTTTATCATACCCCCATGCTTATCTTTTGCTAGTCCCTAGCAAAATTAAACTACATGCTATGTATAAAATCAAAATTTGGATGAGATCTCTTAGGCCTACGTTGTTTACTAACAATAGAAAATTTCAACTAAGGTTCTAAACTACGAAGACTCAACAGTACCTGGGTGTCTGCCAGAATGCAGACCGCCCAAGTTCTCGCCTTATTTGAGAAGGGAAGAAATATATATTTTTTATTTTTCTTCTTTTTTAATTTTTTTGTACTTTTGGAGTTTGAGAGTTACGGGATAACTTTTTACGGCTACCCGACCCGCCCAAGACTTGAAAAGGATTCTAAGTACTAAGCATCTTTGTGAAAAAGTGATAGACTCACACAACGGCTTTTAAGACGAACTTCGGGTTTCTACGACCCTAGGTGACCTTGCCTAAAGGTTTATCTTTACGATCGGTAGCTTTCTCCCTACTTCTTTTATTTATGGGGTCAACACAAGGGTGAATCCAGTGTATATCTCCCCGGTTTATTCTACTTCCCTGCTTCTTCCCTAAGTGTTTTGGGAATTATTGTGCATTTATTTTTTTGTGAGCTGGGTTCTGGACAACCGACCGATGAGCTGTTACCACCGACAACTTGCCAGCCATACTCGTGCGGTGAAGTGTGGTATTTGTATTTTTTTTTTCTCCTTTTCTTTTTCTCTTCTTTTTTTTTCCTTTTCTTTTTGAGTGTTTCTCTCTTTTTTTTTTTAATAAGTAGGTGGCTTCCTTGATCTAAGATTTACCTAAAGGAAGTACAACGAAAATGGTCTTGTGGTTGGGCTCTGGACAACCGGCCGATGAGCTGTTACCACTGACAACTTGTCAGCCATACCACCCAAGTCGGTCGATTAGCTACCCAATTTCCGTCAAAATCGTCGGAAAGTGAGTCAGTGCGAATAGTGTGTAGATACTTAGCCTTAAGATCCCCCCAAATCAGAGGGTGGGTTGATAAGTCGTATACTTATCATCCCAATTTATTTACCAACTTAAAATGAATTTTAATTGGCGAGGACTCGAGACTAAGTCCACATTCGAGTGGACACCCAGGCTAATTAAGCCTGAAGACCTGATGAGTCTAAGTGTTTAGGTCCTCTTGTATCATTTCCTAGAGTTAATAACTTCTAAATGCCTAAGTTCTCTTTTCCTAATTTCTTTTTTTTTTTTTAACTTTCAATTTTTTTTTAATTTTATAAGAAACTAAAAGAAATTCTACGGAGTTAACATAATGATTTCAGGAATTGATTATCCACCCCCCCATGCCTAAATGATGCAATGTCTTCATTGTAAAAATAAAGACATGAAAAGGGTAGAGTAAACAGAACATCACCTGAGTGTCGTGAAAATCTGGTCAGCTCCGCAGAGAGAAGGGTGTATACACACATGCTAAGTTTAATGCCTTCAGCTAGGCATAGCATACATACAAAGAAGAGATTGAGATTTCACAAGTGCGGTTTACAATCAAAATCAAAATATTGATCCTGAAACCCGCCAGCAGAAGATGTCCACAGTCATGGACGAGATTATGGTGCAGACCCATGCCCCAGGGTCGAGTGGTTCTCAAGTTCTGGATGAAAATAACCCAGAACCGAATGTTGTTGTGTTTGCGGGGCTAGGCCTGTAGTTTAGTGGTGTGCAACCCAAGACCAAAGTGTCGAACAACGGGTAAAGATGGTTCAATAGGTGTTGTTGTCCACTTAACATCTAGCTCAGAAAAATAATCAGTTATTTCAAGCTTGGGTTGCACGTGAAAGATATCGTAAGGGTCCTGGTAGAAGTAGGTGGTTTTAAGTCAATAGGTACCCTTAGATCCAAAATCAAACTTCCCTCAGAATTAGCCTCCCAAATCTTTATTTCAACAATTCTATCCTCCAACATCAAGGGCTTAGGCTTCGGGACCTCTAGCATATTATTCACCCCATATGATTCACCCAAGTCCAGAAATCGTGGCTTAATCAAGATTGACTTGGGCACAAAGATCTCAGAAGTCATCTCTTCAGGGTGCAGATGAGGACTGGGGTCACTGATTGAATCATCAAGATTCGGATCCTCCAAGTTAACCCCAACTAAATCCAAATCTTCAATAATTGGGCTATCAACTGGTTTGTCAGATTCCTCAAGCCCATTTGTCTCACTAAAATCCTCTTCCTTAAGTTCAAGTGAGACTTCGCCAAAAGATTCTTCACCCTCAGAATCAAAGAATTGATGATCCTCATTTATATATGTCTCAAAATCATATGTCATTTCATGGTCCGTGATGACATATTTTTCCTCTCTCCCTGGCTCGGGGATCTCGGGTGAATAAATCGGTTCATCCTCAAATGGTTGCTCAAGCCCATCCTGGTCATCCCCAGTCTCAGAAAATGTATCCCCCCCGACAGGCGCCTGAGCGGGTTCAGACATTGGCTCTCCTGAAGGGGGTTCATCTTGAGAATCATCCCAAGATTTGACTAGTGCAACCACAAATTTCATCCTCAACCTCGACAATTTCCCAAGAAGGAACTCACCCAAGTCCCTATCCCTAACCCTTTGGAGCAAATCCAATAGAGAACTATTAAGTTCATCAGTCATTTTGATCAAAGGCTCCAGTGTTTCAGTGCATGGTGTTGGTTGAGCTTCTAAAGATTGTATAGTGTTCCTCAAATTAGCCAACACCCTATCCTGGATCTGGTTCACCTGAACCGACTGGTTTGGTTCAGGTTTGGGTGGGTTCAGATTAAATCTAGGGGAGTCAAGATGTCGAGGTTCTCGAGTTCCTCCCTGGTAGTAGGTCATCTTGGATTGTTCAAAGAAGGGTGATGACCTATTTTCAATGGAATACTGGGGAGGGTAGGTGTTATAATCATTATATCCTTCCTGATTATAGATCGGGTTGGTTTGGTTATCAAAGGATGGAGATCCATAATCAATATAGCTCTAGGAAGGATAATAATCATAGTCTTGTTGTCCAGGGTTAGGCCCTGGACACTGAGGTCCAGATTCATATCCCCAATCAAAGTCATCCTGGCTGGTGGATGGGTAATTATAAGTCAAGTCGGGATAGTAATCATCTTGGGGATAAGTGGTGGTAGGAGGATAGGATGTAAAATGTGTGTAGGATGTGGAAGGGTACATGGTGAAGTAAGGAGGGAAATCAGAAGTGAAAGGAGCCCTGCAATACAAAAATACAAGCCTGTCCTTAGTTTGGGTAGCCTAAAGGTCTACAGACTCTTAGAATCCATCCTAAGATTATAGACGATCTACTCTACTTATGTCCAGGCAATCCAACCAGTTAGAAGGAGGGACTGGGGAGAAGGTTCTTCCTTTGGCTTGCGCCTCCGGTTCCTAGTGTACCCCCCAGCCACGGTCGTTTGACTCTACTCCCCTAGCTAGACATTAGATTGACTAGTATAAGTAGGTTAATCATGAACAATCTCAATCTGGATCCCGACGAGCGAACCATTCCTTAGGGCCAACGTCTAATCAATTTTAGTTAGGCTTGGGACAATGGTGCTTCAGGAATGTGATGGGCCCTTTAGATGGGTTGTGCCCTTAATGATCAGTTAAAATGTGTGTGTGTGCACAACCAAGGTTTGCAAACAAGGTTATTTGATGATGTGTCTTTTAGAGTTCAACCTTGTTTAGTAGCTTTTAGGGTTTAATCTTTGGTATATTCAATCAAGTTTAGGAAAACATTCCAAGTTTTGCAAGCACTGGTGATGATATATTCCTTTAGAAATCAAAGAAAAAAATGTGGAGTGCCTGGTTCAGCCCTAAGAATCAACCCTAAGTGGCAAGCTACTTGATGAATCGCTTTTATCTTAAGTGGTGCGGCCCAAACAGTTCAATCAATCAGCCTATTGCACCACTTAGTTAAGGCACACAGAAATTTGGTTAACCTAATATGATTTCTACTCTTTTATGTGTTGAATTCGTGTACCGGGTCCACAGGTCGGAAGCTCGGTTGAGTAGATGAAAAATCAAGTCCGATTATGTGCCTTAAATGTGGGTGTATAGAGTGTGTAAATTGATTTGTCCCACAGAAATATCTTTTTGTTGTTTTCTTTTTATAAGATGTGGGTGAGATGGGTGAAGGTAGAAAACACGACAAACAATTCTATCCTAGGGTTTATGCAAACACCTAAGTAGATTAGGTCTTGGTTATGATTGTGGCGAAATGAACTAGTGGGGGGGAAGTGGGGGACACTTATAGAGTACTCTACCCGCACTTTACTCCGATCTACCGCACTTGGATCTCCATGCTAGGGTACTTGCAAGATAGTAGATCAAAGACAAGTAGGGTTAGTGCTATGTAAATGCAAAGAAACGCAATAAACAATAAAGTAAATTTCGTTGCCTCCCCGGCAACGGCGCCAAAATGGTCATGCCATGTTTCGCGTGTTTAGAAATCGGGGTTACAAGTAACCTGTCATCGTAGTTGCAAAACACGTCGATCAGATAAAATTTATACTGAAACTCCAAGGGAGTCCCGGGTCGAACACAGGGAGGCGACGTTTACTTTATTGAAAATCACGCTTCATTTCGTTTCTTTTTGGTATTTTAAGGTTTTGATATTTTTTTTTGTATTTTTGTAATAAAAGAAATCAAGCAAATGTATCACAAGATAGAGATCTGGAACAAATCTGATATATATTACTTCTAATGTCAATTACAAGAAACTATGAAAGCATATAAAAAGAGGGAGGTGAGAGGAAATCTCCTGAATCGGCTGTTCGATGAGACGACGATGCCTGGCGGAAGCTCGGATGAAGGAGGTGAGGAGCGAGACGACGGAGGTGAGATGTTGGAGGACGTCGGGTTGAGGAAAGCTTCGGCGTAGCTCCGGAATGGAGGTGAGAAGACGGAGGTGATCTGCTACCGGAATGGAGGTGGGAGGACAGCTCCAAGGTGACCTATGAAGGGAGATGGGAAGTTGGAGGAGTATTTGGTGGGGTAGAGTTTCGCTACACTAATAGGCACCTTGGGAGCTTGAGAGCAAGCTCTAATGGAGCGTTGGTAGGCTTGCTAGAGCTTGGGAGTAGGTGGGAGTAGAGTAGGTAGAGATGGCTTGGAAGGGATGGGGTGAAGGCCCTTTTATAGTGGTGGAGAAGAGGCTAAAAATGGATAATGGACCTCTAGCGACTTCCAGACCGTCGCTGGAAACGTTGCTGTAGACAGCTCACCTCTACCCACACCCATAGCTGGCTCTGCTGGCTTGCAATGAAACAGCGACGGCTGTAAGCGTCGCTGTAGGTCAGTCCAGCTGTCGCTGAAAGGTGGCGCCAACCGCCCCTTACGCCCGCGCCGCCTGCCCCGCTCTTCACGCGCGCTGACCGCGCGCCCAGCTGTGTGCGCGTGTGCTGTGCGCTGGCGTGCGCGCTTGCAATGCGCTGGCCTACGCGTGCGCGTGAGCGCTACCGCTGCCGCTGCGCTTCGCTCCAAATGCTCGTCCAATTGCAAATTGGAGCGGCTGTGGGGAATCGAACCCGCACCTCTCCTTTGCAAGCCGCGCATCAACCAGTGCGCCACGTCACCCTTTGTGTTGCGAGGAGGAAATCAATGCAGACGCTTCCCAGCCGTTGGATCTTGATCCAACGGCTAGGATTAATGGTGTAGATGATGAGGGAGAGTGGGCGGTGGCTGCTGGCCGGGTTTGGGTGGCCTGGATGGCGCCACGTGGCGCCATCTGGACCATCCGTCTTCTTCTTGCAGAGGGTGCCACGGTGCTCCGATCGAGATGATTTTTGCGATGCCAGACTGCGATCGTCGCTTCGGATCCATCCGTACGGTCGGATTTTCCATCCGAAACCCGTATGGATGTCGCATTGCCCCTTGGCCATTGATCTTCCTCGGGCTTAATGTGATGCTACGGGACTCCGATCTGGACGATTTCAGAGGTGTTAATCTCCGATCGTCATCTCGATTAGATCTGTATGGTCTGATCGTCCATCCGAGGCCCTGAGATAAATCCTCTCTTCTCCTGACCATAAAATGACCTAATTAACTAAAAATATAAATAACTACTCTAAATGCAAAATGATGTATGCTATGCGATATTTATATCATGATATGCAGTGCTAAGCCTAGGAAGTATCACAAATAAGCATTTTATGATGAATTTATACATGTTTATCAACTGCATTCATGATATGCTGGTAAAATTGTAGTTTTAACCCTAGTTTCTTATATTTCCTTCAGAATGATTTTGCAGTGACTTACAACTCTCTGGCAGTTATGTAGGAGCATTTACTGACTTAATTGGGTCAAAATGAGCTAGTTATGGCTCATGATGGTGTTCCCATCACCAAGGTGAACATTTTCAGATTAAATTGGACTTGAAATAGAGCCAACTAGGGTTTATACTCTAGGGTTTTGAAGTGATAGTTCACACTTGCGTGCAGAAAAGGAAACATACCCACCCACGTTTGTGTGCTACCCAAGCCCTTGATTGAAAAGATCTAATCAAGAAAAATCCTAAACATCAGGCTCTAAGATTCACTTGATCTCTAAAATTGTGGACCTAACAACCTGAAAGTCAATTCTAGGTGATTTTTGGGTCTTGACTTAGATTTCATTCTGCCATCTTTAGGGTGGGTCAGGTGAAGTTGGTCTACATTGTAGGCCAAGCAACCTCCAAATTAGGACACAATCAAATAAGTTTCTAAATCAAGTGAAATCCATGGCACAAATTAGGAATAAAATTGGTAGACTTAAGGTCTTAAGTTCGTACATTCCAGTCTCCCTGGAACTGCAGTTACAAGGAAGGTCGGATGGGAGAAACCCTATAACCCGTGGGGACGCTCTACCGTGTAGGGGCCTTTAAGGGGCTCTCCCTTCCTGGCTGCCCAGGTATTTCTCGGGTGTGCAGATTTATAATTCAGTGGTATCATCCGCCTCGAAACTGTCTTAGTCATCCAAAAATCTTTGGGTGCCTTGATTGGGTCCAAATAACATCCAGTCCCTCATCTTTTCACCAGAGCACACACAAGAAGGTCATTAGGTTTTAACCAAAGAGACCTCATTAGATTTTCCTGGGAATTTCTTTCAGATCTAGTCATGTTCCAATCTGATCCTGAGTTTGATTCTAATCTTGATTCCACCACCTAATTCAAAAATGCAACCTGACATGTTAGGAAAAGTGATTAGGAAATGATTGCGTCGGATCACACGTGGAAAGAATTGGATTTTGTAAAATCCGTCATTGTAGTTGATTCACGAGAAAATCCGTCGATCAGATAAGATTTATAACTGAAACTCGAAAAGTGAGTCCTGGGTCAAACATGGGGAGGTGAACGTTTGGTTTTGAATGATACACATTTTGCTTTTATTTGTTTTTGTCATTCTTGTCTTTCTAATCTTTTCTGCTATTTCTGATAGGGCAAGAGATTGGGTTGACGAAATTTTATGTAACTAATCTACTTGCAAAATATAAGTGAGAGAGAGAAACAATTATACATTTTGAAACAAATGTTTGTTACAACTAGGAAAGTGGGAAATCTATACTATGAAAATAATAAAGATAGAGATAGGTGAGAGAAATCCCCCTCAACGGTCGCTTGGAGGATGACTCGCTCTGACGTCGCCTGGAGGAAGGTGGTGAGGAGCGAGACGAACGAGGACGAAGTCGGAGGACAGAGGGTGGTGTTGGAACCTTGTTCCACATCTTGTTTTGGTGTTAACAAAATTATTTTGAATTAATGTTTGTAATTGAGTTCTTTTCAAATTTAGGTGAAGATCAAGGTAAACAGGAAGTGATGGAGGCATGATGATGAGAAAGAGAAAATGATGACAAGGAGGAGGAAAGATGACAAGGATGAGTCAAGGAGAAGAAGATCATCTTTGACCTTTATTTTTTTAGTTTAGTTTTCTATTTTTAGAATGTATTCCTGTTAACAAAGGAATATAACTTAGATTGTAAAAATAATTAGAGATAAATTAGGATTAATATTGTGATCATTTTCAAAGAATGTAATTGATTAAATCATTTAAAAAAGGTACTTGTTAACCCACAAGTACTGGTACTAAAGTTTAGTACCGGTACATGTGAGTTACAGGTTTGGGTTTTTTCATAGAAACAAACTTGTACCCTGCGAATACCAGTACTCATGATCAGCACTGATACTGGAGGTAACTAGTACCAGTACTAATGATTGGTACTGGTACAAGTGGGTTACAAATTTGTGTTAAGAGTTTGAAACCCAATTCTGGAAGTAATGAGTACCGGTACCCATACTTTAGTACCGGTACCAACTAGCTGTTGGCTCAAAATAGAATGGCTGGAATATTTATTTTGTCAATATGAACGTTGGGATTTAAACCCCAACGTCTAGTAGATGACCCACTAAGGTCCTAACTCTATAAATAATCCCTTAGACCCTTAGTTTGCACATAAGAAAAGAGAAGAAAAATTCCTAGAGCTATATTTCAAATTTCCACCGTATTTTTAAGTGAGAAAGAAGAAGCTTGCCATTCACTCTCTCTACATTCTTGCAAGCTCAACGACGTGTTTTTCTTACACATCTACAAAGAGATTCATGTCCATCCTAGGCTCTCAAATTGGTATTCATTTTAATTATTGTTGGGAGGCATAGGAATTCTTGTTGTAAGAGTTCTCTTTCTTACACCAGTTCTTATTTCTATTTTGAGCTTGTTGCTCATTGGGTTGTAACAAACCAGTTATTGTACTTGGGTTGAGGTAACTTGTTAATTACCTTGATTTAGTAAATTGATTCCCTTGGGGTTGAGGGAATTGAGTTAAAAACCCTAAACTGGGAGGCTTAGGTAGTGGAGTACCCAAGGGAGGGGAACCACTATACATTTTGTGTCATTTGTGATTTGAATTGATTGTGCAAATCTTTCTTGCTATTACTAACATTGTGCTTAAGTGTTTGTGCGCATATCCTCTATTTAGATCCTACAAGTGGTATCAGAGCCCAGTTGCAAGAAGACGTAACAACTCAACTTGTGATGAAATCATTGTTAAGGCGCACCGAAGGATAGTCTTCTACTCGTCCTCCCTATTTCGATGGGTTGGACTTCGGTTATTGGAAGAGGAGGGTGCAAGTCTTCCTCGAAGCAATGGATGAGGAGGCTTGGACGCCCATTCAGGAAAAGTTCTCGGATCCAGAGCCACAAGAAGGAGTAGCGTGGACAACAGATCAGAAGAAAAGGATCGTGGGCAACGCAAAGGCGATGAACGCACTATATTGTGCATTGTCAAGGGAAGATTTCAACCAAATTTCGACATGCGAATCCGCATACGAAATTTGGAACACTCTCGAGGTCACCTACGAAGGTACAAACAAGGTAAAGGAAACTCATATCTCAATTCTAACTGAAAATTATGTGTTTCAGGATGACCAAAGGAGAAAAGATCAAAGACATGTACACAAGGTTTGGGGAAATAGTTAACCCCCTAAAGAACCTTGGAGTGAAGTTCATGGAAGAGCAGCTTGTAAGGAAGATCTTAAGATCTCTTGCAGGTGATTGGTCTCCAAAGACCACAGCCATCCAAGAGGAAAAGGACCTCTCCACTCTCCCCATGGTTGATCTAGTTGGTAGCCTTATGGCTTACAAAGTCCAACTAGAAAAGATGAGGAAGAACAAGGAGAAAATGTCTCGCAAAAGGAAGAATATTGCTTTTAGAGCAATTAAGGAGGACTCGGACTCAACAACCTCGAAAGCCATAGATGAAGAAATGGGATACATACAAGGAAGTTTCAGGGATTTCTTCCAAAGCAAGGTAAGCAAATCAATAAAGTTTCAACTAATGTTATTTGTTATGAGTGGAAGAGAAAGGGGCACTTGAGGAAGGATTGCCCTATGAACAAGAAGAAGGAAGACAAAAGGAAAGAAGTCAAGAAGAAGAAGAGGAGAGCTTTAAAAGCAACATGGGATGATAGCGACTCCGACATGGACACTGACTCTAGCGAATCGAATGATGACGAGATAGCTCATCAATGTTTCGCAGCAACTACGGAAGATACAGACAATGAGGTAAACCCTGATTTTTCTTTTGAAGAATTATTAGAAGCTTATGAAGAACTATATCATAAAGCTAGGTTATTTAAAAAGGAAAATAAGGTTTTAAAGAATAATTATCAAACATTAGAAATAGATAAATCATGTTTAGAAATGGAATTAGAAATGTCCAAAGAGACTAACAATCAGTTGCATGCAAAGATAGTAGAATTAGAAGATATTTATGAGAACTTTGAAGATACTTTAAATAATCTCAAAATAACAACTAGGTTAAATAATGAATTTTTTGAAGCTATAAAATCAAAATTTCAGAATAAAAAGAATAAACATACCAAATCACATGCACACAGGCATGCATGGATGTACCAAAAGGCCAAAAATCCTAAGAGTTATAGATCTAACACAAAAGAGATCTATAAATCTCAAGGTTTGAAAGGTACTAACTTGAAAGGATCCACAAGAAAATGGGTACCTAGGAAAGATATTTCACATTGTTTTGCAAGAATAGATCAAAGAGATCAGTGGGTGTTCAAGGCACACAACGGAACATTTCAACCATTCTATAGGTTGAATGAAGACCAAGAAAGATGGCCTAACGGAGCTTGGTACCTACATTCATCATTTTACTATTGGTAAATTTTATAGTATGATATTCTTTACCCTTTCATTTTTTGATGGTTGACAAAAAGGGGGAGGATTAAATAGTTTATTTTTCCTTCATATAATATTACTAATATTTTTAGGGGGAGCATACATTAAGGGGGAGGACTAAATATTTTATTTTTCCTTCATATAACATTACTAAAAATAATCTTGTCTTTAGTTTATCTATTTGCAAGATAGTTTTGTCAACACCAAAAAGGGGGAGATTGTTGGAACCTTGTTCCACATCTTGTTTTGGTGTCAACAAAATTATTATAAATTAATGTTTGCAATTGAGTTCTTTTCAGATTTAGGTGAAGATCAAGGCAAACAGGAAGTGATGGAGGCATGATGATGAGAAAGAGAAAATGATGAAAAGGAGGAAAAATGACAAGGATGAGTCAAGGAGAAGAAGATCATCTTCAACCTTTATTTTCTTAGTTTAGTTTTTTATTTATAGAATGTATGCCTCTTAACAAAAGAATATAACTTAGATCGTAAAAATAATTAGCGATAAATTAGGATTAATATTGCTATCATTTTCAAAGAATGTATTTGATTAAATCAATTAAAAAAGGTACTTGTTAACCTACAAGTACCGGTACTAAAGTTCAGTACTGGTACATGTAAGTTACAGGTTTGGGTTTTTTCATAGAAACAAACCTGTACCCTACGAGTACCAGTACTCATGATCAGTATAGGTACTGGAGGTAACGAGTACCGGTACAAGTGGGTTACGGATTTGTGTTAAGAGTTTGAAACCCAAATCTGGAAGCAACGAGTACCGATACCCATACTATATTACCGATACCAACTAGCCATTGGCTCAAAACAGAATGGCTGGAATATTTATTTTGTCAATATGAACATTGGGATTTAAACCCCAATGTCTAGTAGATGACCCACTAAGGTCCTAACTCTATAAATAATCCCTTGGACCCTTAGTTTGCACATAATAAAAGAGAAGAAAAATTCCTAGAGCTACATTTCAAATTTCCACCATATTTTCAAGAGAGAAAGAAGAAGCTTGCCATTCACTCTCTCTACATTCTTGCAAGCTCAATGACGTGTTTTTCTTACACATCTACAAAGTGATTCACGTCCATCCTTGGCTCTCAAATTGGTATTCATTTTAATTATTGTTGGGAGGCATAAGAATTCTTGTTGTAAGAGTTCTCTTTCTACACTAGTTCTTATTTGTATTTTGAGCTTGTTGCTCGTTGGGTTGTAACAAACCCGTTATTGTACTTGGGTTGAGGTAACTCATTAATTATGTCGGTTTAGTAAATTGATTCCCTCAGGGTTGAGGGAATCGGGTTAAAAACCCTAAACTGGGAGGCTTAGGTAGTGGAGTACCCATGGGAGGGGAACTACTATACATTTGTGTCCTTTATGATTTGAATTGATTACGCAAATCTTTCTTTTTATTACTAACATTGTGCTTGAGTGTTTATGCGCATATCCTCTATTTAGATCCTACAGGCGGGGCAGGATGGTGTTGAGGCGAGGATCTTCTTCTTGAAGTGAGGTGAGAAGATGGCCATGGGATGCTCCATGATGGGGGATGAGAGGTAGAAACAAATATTTATTTTCTACTCTAGAGGAGCATCCCAGGATTGGGACAAGCTCTCTCTAGAGCCTTGCAGGTGGTGAGAGGAAGAAAGGAAGAGATGAAGAAGAATGGGAGGGGTAGGGGTCCTTTTATAGTGGTGGAAAGAATCAAATACGTATATAGGACATTCAATGATGGTCATAAACCTCGCTGAAGATCTATCACAAATGTCGCTGAAGATAGCCTTGCACCTATGCTGCCACTACGCTAGCACACGCTCCACGCGCTACACGCCGTGTGCACTGCCGTTGCCTTCGCACGTGCCCATGAGTGCCTGCTGCGCTGATGCTCGTTGCGTTGCCTTGCGTGCATGACTTCGTGCACATGCACGCACTTGAACTACTGTGTGTGTACGGTGGCACGTTCGTGTGCATGGCCGGCCTAGGTTGCTCCACGTGGCACGACCTGGGCTATCCATCTTCTTTTTGTTGTAGGGGCTGCTACAGAGGTCAGATTGAGTTGATTTTCACACCGTTGGAATACGATCGTCGACCCGAATCCATCCGCATGGTCAGATTTGTCATTTGAAGCTCCAAATTATGTCACCTAGATCTTCCTCAAATTGCATATGGTGCTATGGGACTCCGATCAAGGTGATTTCAGAGGTGTTGGACTCCGATTGTCATTTTGATCAGATCCGTATAGTTGAATCGTCAATCTGAGGCTCTGAAATAAATATCCTTCTTTCCTGACCACAAAAAGGGCATAATTAACCTAAAATATACACAACTACTCTACATGCAGAATGATGCATGCTATGAATTATTTATAATATGGAATGCAAATCTAAGCTAGGAATATGCATAAATAAGCATTTTAACCTAAATGGATGTGTCTACATCAGGAAACCTATGTCATGAATGACCATCAAAGATAAAATGATTGAGGATGCTTACAAACATCATGAAGAGTATTCTAGATCCTCAAGTCCTTTTAGGGAGATTCAGGTTAATGTCACATCAAAATTCATTTTTAACCATGCCCAGATGATTTCTTCCCAAATGTTACATGCTTCAACCCAGGATGATCGCTTACCAGAATCTTTTAAATTGATGACATTACATGACAATGAGTATTTACAATGTTGGTCAAACCCCATACTTTTAGAGAAACACCAAGATCTCATGGAGGCACGTGGTCTAGCACTGGATGTACTATGTGAAGGCATTAATGAAAAATACGCGTCAAAGGATAATGAGACACCTTAGAGCAACACTAAAGATCAACATTTCCTAAATCCGGGTTCGAGAACCATGGTTATAGTGGACCCCCAACCCAAATGAATTCATATTCAAATTTCATAGGAATTAACATTTTTGATCTTAATGAGGGTGGGGAGGATCCAATTGCAGGTGTTCTTGATTTTGAGCCAGCCCTAGAAAATCAACATCCTAATTCACCGAGCTTTGATTTCCCCGACACCTGTCATGATCAGCTTAACACAGACATTCTCGAGAATGTAAATCTTGAGCCTTATCTTGTTAAGGTGATTCTCGAGAAAGATTCTGACATCCCTATAGAGCACAGCCTAGATTCTTGTGATCCAATCCTTACCCCTAACATAGGATCTGGATTCGATCCTATTTGGGATAATCATGAGGCCCAAAATGATGAAAGTCAGATTTCAAATTTGAAATACAACTCAAGGCCTATATTTGACAAATACACCTCTCCAACCTGCTCTGAGACACAAATTGATTTCTCGAAAGTCACATCAATCTATGATACAGAAATCGAGGAGTTGGATGAGTTGGGAATTAATTGGGTTTAACCTAAGAGTCAAAACTTGAGCCCATACCTAATCAAGACACCTTTTTGTGCTTAGAATCTAAAATTAGGCTAGATCCAAGTTAGGTTGATTCTACTTATCTTGATTCTTTCTGTGGTGAAACCTATGATCTGGAATTGAATTTAGAACATGATCTTCGCAAGTTGTTCGTTGATTTCAAATCCTACTCTGATTTCGGAGAACCTTTGTTTCTTGACAATTATGAACTAGTTTATGACCTCAGCATCCATGACCCATTTTTCAACTCTGACTCTGAGGTCCCTGATCCCGAGATCATCGATTCAAAATCAGTTTCCATTGAGATGGAATCATTCCTTTTTGATCTTTAGGAATAAAAAACAAGTGCCGAGAGTGTCCGCAATCTAGAGTTCGAATCTTTTCTTGACTTTGATTTTCATGATCCTATACGCATTCTTCAGCCATTTACTTTTGATTTTGATGGCCATTTTGAGGACTCTCTAGATGAACCTACTTTTGAATCGTTTCTAGAAGAGCCTCAACTCACATATTTTTCAAAGAAGCCAACTCTTCAAATCCACATTCAGAACCTTCTCGAATTCAAACCCAACCTCGACCTGCCATCGGAATCAATTTCTACTCAGATTCTCCTCTCGATGATCCAGTAGCATATGATTCTCAACATTTTAATCTGGTTACGAACTTTGATCAGACTACTAATCACATCCCATCCTTCTCTGATCACTCTTGTAGGGTTCCTACATCCTCCACAGACTCTTTTTCATTTGAGGATCCCTACTCTGACCAGGCTTTATTGAATTAGCCAAACCTTGGACTTTCATTTCCACATCCTTCTGAGTCACAGAGTATCTGGTGGGCACCATATCTCTTGATCCACATCCATCAACCCACCAGATTGATTGGGTTTGGGCTACATCATTAGCTTGTTGATCTGAATAAGCACCTAGTTGGATCAACGAGTATTTTGATCAAGGTACTTGTTCTACAAAACTCCACTAATTTGACCACTCCTTCTCCATGACCACTTTGTGCTTAGGTGAAGTCATTGAACTTAGCACTTAATGGGAGACAACCCATCATTCCAAAAACCTGAGATCCTTATGATTATCCTTTTGAGGTCCATGTCTATTGCACTTTGAGTTTAGTTTTAGAACAGCCGACTCCACCTTTGGTATTTGTACTAGAGATTGAAATCGTCTGCAACAGTCATCCCAACCTGTTCACCCACCTATTGACCCTGTTCTAATCCTTAAACCCAAATTGATTTCATACATTCTGGTTTACAATGAGGAAATTGCAAAACATAGTCATGGGGGGTGTTAAAGTGCAAACACATAAAAATTCAAGCTTCTGAAGGGTTCTCACAAAAAAATTACTCATTCAATAAACCAAAAAAGTAAAAATTGAAAAAGAATAAAAAAATGGAGAAAGAGGTGGAAATTTTGAGAGACAATTGCATATCATTCTTGAGGAGGACAAGAGGGGGTGTTTTAAATGTAAAAAAGGAGCAGCAATTTGAAACAAAAAAAAGAATAGTCATTAGTAAATGATTATGAAATCTACTAAAGTTCTAGACCAAAATCAAAAGAAAAAAAATTAAGTCCTAGAATAACAGAGAGATAAAGAGATTAGTACGAGTGCTGATCTTAGACCTCTTGGGCTTGTTTTAGGCTTAAAAATTAATGTATCTGTTAAGATCTGCATAATCCTTAAGAGGATGAGGAAAATGTGAAGCTTACGTATTAGGTCTAAGGCTTAGGGATTATTCAGCCTCGTTAACTGACCTCTGGTTTGCGAGACTAGGTAACCTAAGCACCCTAATCCACACATAGTCTAGTTTAGTGCGCTTAATAATCGAAATCACACAAAAGTGTCTACTCTGTTATGAAAAGGCTACCTAGACTAGGAGCAGTTTATCAGCACAAGTTGATTTGATCGAGTTCCTAGTGCGGACAGGTGGAAAATTCCAATCAAAGATGTGCAATAACAAACCATCTCCTCAGTGCTTGTCTCCTAGGATATCTAAATATCATATTGGGGGCAAGTAAGCACCTTGTGCTGGTTCAGGCGCCATGGGCTAGATTATCCCGAAATGTCGATCGCCAGGGCCTGAATTTAGCTAAGAGCACCATGGGCAGTACTATCTCGAAGTGTCGAAAGCCAAGGTTCTGGAGGTTGCCATGGGCGGAGCTATCTTGAAGCATCGATTGCCAGGGACCTTACGAGGATTGATGGTGGGAGCAAGGAATCAGATACAGACCGTGCTTTTGAGACAATTTGAAACTAGAAATAAAGAAAAGAAAAAAGAGAGAAAACTCCCCAAAAATGCAAAAATTCTTCTATTGCTCTGATGACGTATTTTACGCGGTTTGTTAATTAGGTCATTGTAACGCGTAAAATCGATCAACTCTTAAATTTATATTCCTAGATAGGAGAGTATCTAGGGTCGTCCAAGGAGGCCAAATGTTGCAGAAGTGATTCTCTTGCTTGGAATACAAATCTCAACTTTCTTTTTGGTATTTTTCAATATATCATTTTTTTTTATTTTTAAATTAAGACAACATGCGAAATGGTGGCGGAAAGGTGATTTACACTTCAAATTTAAATACTACTTCTAAGTGGCAAGTAGAGCCTCTCCCTAAGCTCACTCTAGGCAAGTGGAGGCCTAGAATAATTAGGGAGAGGGAGTGAAGAATGCTAAAAACAAAGCAAGTAGAAATGCAAATACGAAATTGCAAAGAAGGCAACTAGATTAATGAAAAGTATTTTACAAAAAGGCATAGTAGAGGAATGCTTCTACTACTAGAAAAATTAAAATAAAGAAAAGCAAACACAAATCCTCTAGATAGATGGTGAAGAAGAGGGCTTCTTGCTCCAAGGTTGGTGGCTCCCAATCTTGAAAAGAATCCTTCAACTCCTTCCTTGCTGTGCTCCGCCAAGGTGATGTCCTCCAAGGCAAGCCCTAAGGAGGCGTGCCCTAGGCTTCTTTTCAAGGGTGGACGTCCACCCTAGGTCCTTCTCCCTTGCCTGGCTGTCCTCCTTGAAGTGGAAGAGTCCTCCTCCTTGGCGTGGCCCAAGTTGAAGAGAGTGGGGAGAAGAAGGCACCAAAAGGGCTGGTGATGTGCCCCTTTAATCTCCTTCTCTACTCCTTCTTCTTGGCCGTAGGTATAGGTGGTATAGGTAGCAAAATACACTAATGGAGGATGCCCCCAAATGGTGGTAGGTGGTGGGTTTTTATAGAATAGGAAGGGGGCTAAGGTGACTCTTGGAATGGAGGACTAAGATGAAGAGATGGAGGTGGTTAAGGATCCAAAGGCCAAGGTCAATTGGTGCCACCTTAAGGGACACCTAGGGGGTGGTTATGGGTGTTGACACCCCTTGATGTTGGCGCCAAAATGGCTTCTAGAAGGGGGTCTAAGTTGGTGCCAAGAAGGGTTCTAAAAGGAGGGGTAGGTGGATGGCTAGGATGGGTTATGTGGGTAGGTGTAGGGTGGATGAAGGGCTGAAAGTTGGCGCCAAAAGAGAGGTGGTTAGGGGTAGTTTTTGGCGCCAACTTTTGGTGTCTTTTGGTGGTGATAATGGGGTGAAGGGGTGGCTAGGAGGTGGCGCCAACTTGAGTAGGGCAGCTAGCTTAGGTAGGCTTAAGTTGGTGGAGCTAGCTAGGGTTGAATTGGAAGGTGATGGACGGCCAAGGAGCTGGTTGCTAGCTAAGCTAAGCTAAGCTAGCTTAGCTAAAGGGGGAGTAGAGGAGAAGGTGTTGGAGCTAGGGTTTGGAGGGAGGAGCTGAGGAGGAGAAGTCTGGAGGTGGAGCTGGAGCTGCTGAAGAGGCTGGCATGGGGCTACTCTAGCTGGCTTAGCTTGCTAGTTCTTTGCTAGTTGCTAGGCCAAGCTAAAGTGAGCTAGTTTCTACCATAATGAGCTGAGGTGAGCTAGGTCTGGTGCTCCCGGGGAGAATCAAGCTGGTTGAGGCAACTAAGGTAGCTTAGCTCAACTGAGTTGAGCTAAGCTGAGTCCCTGGGAGCTGGACTTGAGATTCCTGAGCTGGGATGAGTTCTTCTTCAGCTGGCTGGAGTTGAGTGGAGCTGGATGTAGCTGGATCTGAGCTGGGGTGAACTCCTGTCAACTCAGCTGAGCTAGCTAGAGCTCCCTGTGGACTAGTGGGAGCTGAGATGATCTAGACTCAGCTAAGTTGAGCTGGATCTGAGCTGACTTGAGCTGGGGTGAGCTAAGATGAACTCTCTTGAGCTGCCATTCAGCTGAGATTAGCTGAATGGAGCTGGGATGAGCTAACCCTAGTTCAAGTGAGCTAGGTTCCAGCTGTGGTGAGCTGGATCAAGCTGAGTTCCGGCTAGTCTGGGCTTCTCCTTCACCATTTGCCTTCTTGAGTGCTAGGGTTTTAGGGATCTTTATATCTGTACATCCCTAACACTCACAAAAACATATTAAAAAGAAAATAAAAAAATGCAATGCATGCCTAACCTAATTTATGCCTAAATGCAGCCCAAAAACACATTTGTGGAGTAAAATCCTAAGAGCTAGGTTTGTTTAAATGCATAAGAATGATGATAAACTGGCGTTTATCACGCTCTCTCTTACAAAGGCCCACTACAAATTGAATTGAGACTAACCATGTTACAAGCACGGGTGCTTTAACCACGAGGTCCAACAAACCTTTGGTTAGTTCCTATGGGCCTTAGAAACCTTTGTGGCAGATTGAGACTAAAGCTAGTCAGGTTCAGATCTTGATTGGTACTTGAGTACCTTTAGGGCTATTATTAGCATTCTGACCTAACTTCCAAAGCGAAGAAAAAAAAATCAGGACTTTGAGCATCAAAAGCATGGTCTGGAATCTGAGTTCATTTCATGAGATTTTGCTAAGGGACCTGCAAAAGTTAGGCATGGGGAAATGATGATAACGTCATCATCAACCATATCTAACTTTAATTAGTCATAATCCATTGATAAATGCTTCTACATAACTGCCAGAGGATCGTAATTCATTGCATATCCATTCTGAGAGCTAAACATGAAAACAGCGGTAAATCTGCAGTTTTAACATTATATCCTAATTGCAAAGCAATCACGAGGTTTCTTAAGGGTTAATTAAAGGTCAAATGGTCATAAATGCCTAACAAGCGGATTCATGTAGACAGAAATGGGTTTTCACGCGTTTCGAGAATTATTGGACATCTAAAACCCTAAAAACAGACCCGCTTAATTAACTAAGATTTCGATCAGGGTAACAATCCCCTAAACCTTCTAAAATTCATAGAAAAATATTCCATCAGGTTTGGTACCTTTGATTTGACTATCAGAACCCAATTTGACTTAAAAGAGTCTTAGACAGATAGTTGCCATAATTTGGATTTCTTTGCAAATTACCCAGTTAAACTTGGTCAAAACCTAAATCCAATTTCACCATCATATTTTTTGGGTACAAATTAGGTTTGTACCAAAATTTGGGCCCAATTAGAGATCATCTTCACCTAGTTTACATTTTGGTCCAGTCTGATTCTTCTCTCACTTAAACCCTAGCTTTCAAAATTATTTGCAAATACACCCCTAACTTTATCATTTTCTTCACAAATAGCTCCCCACCACCTTTAGACTCCTAAACCCAACTTCAACGACCTTCAATCAAGGAGTTCTCCTTGAATTCTCGCCTAATCTCTTCCAAATTTGGAAGGGAGACTCCTGAGAGATTTCCCTACAATCTAAACCTAATCTTGGGCTGTAATTCTTTCCAAATCTCCCATGCGAATGCATAGGAGATGTGGGTATCCCACATGCGCGAAAACTACAAAGCTTACAAGCTTGTTTCCAACCTTGAAACTCCTCCATAGAGCCTATAAAAGCATGCCCAAGGCAAACCTTACCTCCTTAGCTTGGCTTGGATGTCGATTCTCCCTTCTTCCCTTCTCCCCAACCTCCACCTCCACCAACTTTGACAAGTCCCTCCGTCTACCTTCCTCATCCTCTCTCACAGACTATAGTGAGAAGATTCCTTCTTCCCACGATCATCCACGTCTTGTGGAACTAGCAGACATCACCTAGCCCCTTCCTTACCATTCTCCCACAAGAGACCCTTCATCCCCGATGCTGACCAATCAAAGTCGGTGCCCTTTCCTCCCTTTTGTCCAATTAAATTAGGTCAATGAGGTTTAGTTAGGTCCCTAGATTGTTTTCTCCTCCTCAAAACTCTCAATCAACCCTCGACCTACATGCTCATCGTCATCTCCCTCCACTCCAGCCACCACTTCGGCAAGGCCCACCTCACACCACAAGCCACCAATCGCCTCACTGACAACCCAACATCCTCTGCCACATCACACTTACCGAAACCCCTCTCCTATTTTGACATTCCACCCACTCAAATCCTCCATTGACCAACCCACCATCCGCATTCCATTCCCAACTTCGTCTGGCCACTACACGCCTTACCTCACTACATAAACACCACTATCACACCCTTCGTCGACCAGGGATACTCGTGAACTGTTTTAATGTGGTCGTAAGGCTGTATTTGTGATTTGCAGGGTTCGCTGTCTTCCACCGTTGCCGCCGCTTCGCTCGACCATGTTCACGGTCCTCCGACTGTGATTCTTCTGCAATTCATGCCCCAGGTGTCGCGGAATAGTCCCAGGAGTCTTCCTAGGCTGTTGATTGGGAATGCTAACTGCAGCTGGCTCTTCCAATTGCTAGAATCAGACTACCTACTGCTACTTGGATATGTGAAGAGAAAGGGGACTTAATAGTCCCACATCGTGGGGTTAGGACCAGCTGCCGTCGCATAAGTTGTTTTTCCGCTCTGGGATTACTGACTCGAACACATGAGGGTGAGGTCCCCGCTTACCCGCACTTAACTCAACCCACCTAAGCCCTGTTCACTCCTCAGCTGCAACCCACGCCCGCAGCCCTAGACCCAGGTACATATATCGGAATACCTGATTACAACCCGGTTATCTGAGAAGAGGATAAAGGAAAGAAAGAGAGAGAGAGAGAGCGAGGGAGGGGAGGGTTTTGCTCTATGATGCTTAACCATGTCCAACACTTAACTGTGAGAGCTTGAAAGAGGAAGAGGGCTGATCGCACGTGTTTCACGAGTTTGAAATTAGGGTTACAAGTAACCCGTCATCGTAGTTGCAAAACTCATGATCAAATAAAATTTATACCGAAACTCCAAGGGAGTCCCGGGTCGAACATAGGGAGGCGACGTTTACTTTAATTGAAAACTATGCTTCGTTTTGTTTATTTTTGGTATTTTAGGATTTTGTTATTTTTTTTGTTTTCGAAATAAAAGACAAGCAATCACATGATAGAGATGGAATCAAATGTGATGTATTGCATGACTGTCTATTACAATAGTCTACGAAAGCATAAAAAGAGAGGTGGGTGGGAAGAAATCTCCCGAAGCAGCTGTTCGGTGAGATGACGGCACCTGGTGGAAGCCCAGACGAAGAAAGTGAGGAGCAGGACGACGGAGGTGAGATGCAGGAGGACGCTAAGAAGAGTAAAGCTTCGGTGTGGCTTTGGAATGGAGGTGAGAAGGCGGAGATGATCTGCTACTGGAATGGAGGTGTGAGGACGACTCCAAGGGGACCTATGAATGGGAATGGGAAGGAGGAATATTTGGTCAGGCAAAGGTTCGCTACACTAATAGGAGCCTTGGGAGCTTAAGAGTAAGCTCTAATGGAGCGTTGGTCGGCTTGCTAGAGCTTTGGAGTAGGTGGGAGTAGAGTAGGTAGAGATGAAGAGGAATGGGGGGTGTAGGGGTGTTTATATAGTGGAGGAAGGAAGAGCATCCCGCAGACAAGCATTCAGTGATAGCCATAAGCGGCACTAAAGGCTGCTCAAGCTATCGCCAAAAGATCCATGCCTCTTCAATGCCTCAGCTGGTGCACGAACTGTGTAGGCCATTTAGTGATAGCTGCAAGTGTCACTAAAGGCCTGCCTTTCTATCGTTGTAAATCTTGCGCCCAATGCTCATGCCCGCAGCTGTCATAGGTGCAACAATTGTCGGTCGTTGGATCAAGCGTAGGCAGCTGTGATTGCGAGAGGAGAGCGTGCACCTGTCAGCATTTGAAATTCGCACCGCTGGCGCGTGCACTGGCAGCCGTTGGATGAGGCATCGCACGGTCGTGACACGGCCATAGATCGCGTGCGCTCTGATTTGAATCGCGTGCCTCACGTGATTGTGAAGATCGAACGATGGGCGCTGCTCGTGGCCGACTTAAATGCACGCCCAGATGGCATGCGTGTGATCTGGCTTGCGCCTTCACGTCGGTGGGCGATGTTGGATCATGCGTGGGGAATCTCAACCGCTCGATTGCGATCGGGCGACCCTATTACAGCTGGCATTGTAGCTGGTGCGGTGCATCATTGCTCGGTCTCGTGCTCGCTCTTTGAGAGTGCTCATCCTCACCGTTGCGCCACATCTGCAAGTGTGTTGCGAAGAAGAATTATGGCCGAGTGGTGAGGGTAGCCTCTCAGCCATTGGATTTTCATCCAACGGTTGAGATCACTCGTTGGGTGGCCTTTGGAGATGTGGCAGGTGGCCTTGGGTGCTCCAGATGGTGCCACGTGGTAACATCTTGACCATCCACCCTTCATTGCTTGCAGAGGATGCCACAGTCTCAGATTGAGGTGATTTCTATGTTGTCGGACTACGATCATCGCTCCAAATCCATCCGTATGTTCATATTTTTCATTCGAAGTCCGTAAGGATGTTGCATTGCCTCTTGGCCTTATAAAATGAAGGACTTAATATACAAAACATACAACTATCCTAAATGGCATGCAATGGATGTTATGCAATATTTATAGCATGATATGCAATGTTAAGCCTAGAAACTATCATAAATAAGTAATTTATGATGAATTCATGTGTGTTTATCATAGCCCCATGCTTACTTTTTGCTAGTCCCTAGCACAATTAACCTAAATGCTATGTATAAAAGTAGAATCAGGATTTGAGTATTTAGGCAAAATTAGTTGATTGCATTAGAAAATCTCAACCCCAAGACCTAATTAAAAAATCTCAATAGTGCTCGGGTGTCTGCCAAAATGCAGACCGTCCAAGCCCTTGCCTTATTTGAGGAGAAATTTTTTTCTTATTTTTCTTGTTTTTTAATTTTTTTGTACTTTTGGAGTTTGAGAGTTCTGGGATAACTTTTTATGGCTACCCGACCCGCCCAAGATTCGAAAAGGACCCTAAGTGCTAACCATCTTGTGAAAAGAGTGAAAGACTCACTAGGTGGCTGTTAAAATGGACTTCGGGTTTCTACAACCCTAGGTGACCTTGCCTAGAGTTTATCTTTTTGAATGGTAGCTTTCTTCCTACTTTTATTTATGGGGTCAACATAAGGGCGAACCCAATGTATATCTCCTCGATTTATTCTACTTCCCCGCTTCTTCCCTAAGTGTTTTGGGAATTATTGTGCATTTTTTTGTTCTGTGTGAGCTGGGTTCTGGACAATCGGCCAATGGGCTGTTACCCACGACAACTTGCCAGCCATACTAGTGTGGTGAAGAGTAGTTTTGTTTATTTTCTTTTATTTTCTCCTTTCTATTTGTTTTTTTTCTAAGTTGGTGGCTTCCCTGATCTAAGATTTACCTAAAGGTAGTATAATGAAATTGGTCATGTAATTGGGCTCTAAACAATCGGCCGATGAGCTGTTACCACCGACAGCTTGCTAGCCATACCACCCTAGATAGTTCATTAGCTACCCAATTTCCGAAGAAACCATCGAAAAGTGTGTCAGTGCAAAAAAAGTGTGTAGATGCTTACGCTTAAAGTCCCCCCAAATCAGAGGGCGAGTTGATAAGAAGCATACTTATCATCCCAAATTATTTATCATATTAAAATGAGATTGACTTGATGAGGACTCGAGACTAAGTCCACATTCGAGTGGACACCCGGGCTAATTAAGCTCGAAAACCTGAAGAGTCTAAGTATTCAAGTCCTAAAGTATTAATTCCTAAAGTTTGCAACTCCTAATGCCTAAGTTCTCGTCTCCTAATTCTAATATATTTTTTAAATAGAATAAAAAAAAACAAGAAATTACTATTACAGCTGACAAAAAGATTATAAGATATTTCCACCCCCACATGCTTATCTATTGCAATGTCCTCATTGTTAAAAATGAAAGCATGTAGGAGAGTAGAAGTGGAAGAATAGCACCTGGTTTCCATGATACTCTGGTCATCTTGGAATAGCCTTTACATGTGCTGAGTTTAGTGCCTTCAACTGGGCGATGATCGGCCCGCGGTAGTTAAGGCAAGGTAGGAGCAACCTTGTTTGTTTATACTGGCAACGACGCCAAAATGATCACACATGTTTCGCGAGTTTGAAATTAGGGTTACAAGTAACCTGTCGTCGTAGTTGCAAAACTTGTGATCAAATAAAATATATACCGAAACTCCAAGGGAGTCCCAGGTCGAACACAGGGAGGCGGCATTTACTTTAATTGAAAACCACACTTCATTTTGTTTGTTTTTGGTATTTTAGGATTTTGTTACATTTTTTGTTTTTGAAATAAAAGACAAGCAATCACAAGATAGAGATGGAATCAAATGTGATGTATTGCTTGAATGTCTATTACAATAATCTACGAAAGCATAAAAAGAGAGGGGGTGAGAGGAAATCTCCCGAAGCGGATGTTCGGTGAGACGACGGCGCCTGGCGGAAGCTCTAACGAAGGAGGTGAGGAGCGGGATGACGGAGGTGAGATGCAGAAGGACATCGAGTAGAGGAAAGCTTCGGCATGGCTCCGGAATGGAGGTAAGAAGGTAGAGAAGATCAGCTACCGGAATGGAGGTGGGAGGATGGCTCCAAGGCGACCAATGAATGGGGAAGGGAAGATAGAGGAATATTTGGTGAGGTAGAGGTTCGCTACACTAATAGAAACCTTGGAAGCTTGAGAGTAAGCTCAAACGAAGCGTTGGTAGGCTTGCTAGAGCTTAAGGGTAGGTGGGATTAGAGTAGGTAGAGATGAAGAGGAATGGGGGGTGTAGGGGTGTTTATATAGTAGGGGGAAGAAGAGCATCCCATGCACAGGCATTTAGTGACAGCTACAAGCGACACTAAAGGCCACTCAAGCTGCTGCCAAAAGATCCGTGCCTCTTCAAAGCTTTATCTGGCACATGCATTGCGCAGGCCATTTAGTGACAGCTGCAAGTGTCACTAAAGACCCACTCTTCTGTCGTAAATCCCACGCCCAACGATCAACCCCACAGCTATCATAGGCACGAGGATTGTCATTCGTTGGATCAGGCGTGGGAGGCTGTGATTGCGAGAGGAGAGCGTGCACCTGCCAGCATTTGAAATTCGCCTTGCTGGCGCCTGCGCTGGTAGTCGTTGGATGAGGCATCGCACGGTAGAGATGCGCCCACAGATAGTGCGCGCTCTGATTTGAATCATGCGCCTCGTGTGATTGTGAAGATCGGATAGCGGGCGCTGCTCGCGGTTGACTTAAATGCACACCCCAGATGGCATGCGTGTGATCTAGCATGTGCCTTTGCGTCGATGGGAGGTGTTGGATTGCGCGTGGGGAATCTCGACTGCTCGATTGTGATTGGGCGACCCTATTGTAGCTGGCACTGTAGAGAGTGTGGTGCATCACTGGTCGATCTCGCGCTCACTTTTTGAGAGTGTTTGTCCTCACCGTTGTGCCACATTTGTGGGCGTGTTACGAAGAAGAATTGCGGCTGCGTGGTGAGGGAGGCATCTCAGCCATTGGATTTTCATCCAACGGCTGAGATCACTCGATGGGGGGCCTTTGCAGATGTGGCGGGCTGCTTCGGGCCCACCAGATGGTGCCACGTGGCAACATCTGGACCGTCCACCCTTCATTGCTTACAGAGGATGCCACGGTGCTTGGATCGAGGTGATTTCTATGTTGTCAGACTACAGTCGTCACTTCGAATCCATCCGTATGGTCAGATTTTTCATTCGAAGTCTTTAAGCACGTCACATTGCCTCCTGGCCATATAAAATGAAGGAATTAATATACAAAACATATGACTATCTTAAATGCCATGCAATGGATGTTATGCAATATTTATAACATGATATGCAATGCTAAGGCTAGGAACTATCATAAATAAGTAATTTATCATGAATTCATGTGTGTTTATCAAGGGGTCGTGCCAAAGAGGATAAAAGAAAAGAAAGAACGAAAGGCTATGGAAGAAAAGAAGAGCTGAGAAGAAGAGAAAGGGCTAAGAAAGAGAAAATAGGAAGAAAGCTCTTTACAGAGCACTGTAGCAATGACATTTAAGTCGTCTGATATAGAGACTCAACGTCTGATAACTGTAGCATTCAAGTTACTATTAGGTTATTTGGAATAATTGGGATATTTGTGATGCATGCTTAGAGGGCTTATTTAGTGATCTAAATCACCATTTTTTGGGCTTGATGGGGACACCATCATGAGCCATAACTAGCTCATTTTGACCCAATTAAGTCAGTAAATGCTCATACATAACTACCAGAGAGTCACAAGTCAATGCATAACCATTCTAAGGGAAGAACAAGGAACTAGGGTTAAAACTACAATTTTACTAGCTTATCGTGAATGCAATACAGCCACGGGTTTTCTCGGGGTTGCATGAAGGTCAAATGGTCATAAAAAGATAACAAGTGGGTTAGAACAATCAGAAAAGGGTTTGCATGTGTTCTGTGAATTAAATGACTTTTTGAAACCCTAAAATCAGACTCGCTTGATTAACTGAGGTTCTGATCAGGATAAAATTCACCTAAACCCTCTAAAATTCATAGAAAAATATTCTTTGGGATTTGGAACCTTAAATTTGGCCATCAGAACCCATTTTGACCCAGAATAGAGTCACAGACAGACATTTGCCCTAATATAGGTTTTTGCATAAATTACCCAGTCAAACGTGAACAAAACCAAAATCCAACTTCACCATTGGATTTCTTAGGTCTAAATTAGGTTTGTATCAAAATTTGGACCCAAGATGAGTTTGTCTTGACCTAGTTTGCAAATTGGTCTTATCTAATTACATTTCTGCCCTTAACTTTCAAAATCTTTTCAACCAGATGCCTAACCTTGTCATCGTTCTCACAAAAAGGTCCCTGCCGCCATTAAACATATTCCTACTTGCTCCAGCGACCTTAAATAGGAAAGAACTCCCTGATTTCTTGACGAATCCCTTTCAAATTTGAAAGGGAAGTTCGTCAAGAAATCCCCTTCCTTTTAAAGCTGATCGTAAGCCCTAAAACTTATGCAATCTCTCATGCGAAAACATGAGAGATTTGGGTATCAAAAAATTCCCAAACTTCGACGAGCTTTCCAAGCTTGGGAAGCTTGCTTCCCAAGCTCTAACCGCCCTCTGATGACCTATAAAAGAAAGCCCAGGCTAGGCTGAACCCCTCAAGCTTGAATTCGATCAGAGTAACCCTCAAATTCTTCTCTCCTCCTCCGACCAAATTCCTCTTCAAGCTTCGGCGACCTACTGACGTGACTTCGTGCGTGTGTGTTAAGAGGTGTCATTATAGTTGCACTTGATACGTCGGTTTTAAAAGAAGTAAACGGAGGTGAGTCCGAGTGTCGATCTCAGGGAGGCGTGGAGATCGGATTCTGTTTACCACTTGTTGTCACGAAAAAGGTGGAGTTTTGCTTGCGAAAGAGACGGTTTTGAAAAGCGAGGGATAGAGAGAGAGTTTAGGGTTAGAAAGCTCTTGGTTTTGATCATGCACTTTAAGCAGAAATTAAAATGGCGACTAAATGGAAAATAATTTCATTAAACATGCATTCATAGTTCATGGTTTACAACATTAAATACATGCTTCAATAAAAGTAAATGAAAGCTTAAAAGAGAGAGAGAGAGGTAGAGAGAGAGTGGAGAGCGACGAGGCAGCCACGGCGGTGGAGGAGGCTCCGTCGGCGGCTCGTCGTCTCCGACGATTACAAGAGTGCCTAAAGCTAGCTAGGAGAGGAGTGGAGTAGTTGCAAGTGGGAGAGTATGCCTTGAATGGTGGTAGAAGGGGGTTTAAATAGAGTTAAGGGCCTCCTAGAAGAAGAATGTGCTTTAGCGACATCCAGAACGTCGCTAAAACCGCTTCCAGATACGTCGGTGAAGGCCTTCTGCCGTCGGTCAGCCGCCCGCCCCATCTCTCTCTCTAAGCGCGATCCGTGGATGATGAACGAGAGCCGTCCGATAGAAGATCGGACGGCTGAGATCCTCCCGCGCCCGTGCTGAGATCGCGCTTCAGGCGCGCATGCGCGCGCGCGTTTCCGCCCGGCGTGCGCGTGCGCGTGGGCGCTCGGGCGCTGCCGTCGCGTCGCGTGGCGCAATCCTGACCGCCCGCTGCTGATCGGGCGGCTCAATTTCGCCGCGCCCTTCGCTCGCGCTTGATTTCCGCTCCGCGCGATTCGAACGCGCGTCGCTGCGACGCGCGCATGCGCGCTAACCGTTGCGCCACGCCCGAGCTTTGTCGCGGCGACCGCGGGCGAGCGCGCGGATCTCGGCCGTTCGATCGAAGATCAACGGTCGAGATTCGTTCTTGGCTGGCTTGAGGGCGAGCGAGCGGCGGGGGCGGGGCGACGTGGCGCGTTCTGGGCCGATGATCTCCAGATCAACGGTCATGATTTCTTGGGCCCATTGTGGGAGCTCCGGATGTCGGATTTGGCTGATCTTGAGTCCGTTGGACTCCGTTCGTCGTCCTGAATCCATCCGTGCGGTCCGATTGCTCATCTGAGGCCTACTTTGACAAATACTTTACACAAATGGACATTAATACGGTTTATAAGCAATGTTGGTACTTGATGCATGCAACGCTCCTATTCTACTTTATGTTGTGCCTTTTATTCTAAAGATGGGCCATATTCAACCTAATTACTACCCCCTTGCGTGGTGTTATCACCTACCTTTCCTTCTCTCATCGTCTGATTGCAATATCTGTGGTAGATTCTCCTTCCTTGCCTTCTTCTGCGTCAAGCCGCACCAGCTGGCGTCCCTATCTCCATCCTCGCCGTCCACCCCTTATTTGAGTAGCTTCATCTCCTGTGCCGACCATACCTCAACCGGTGCCAACTTCGCTCCCCATTGTCTGCTACCTCTCCTAAACGACTCCTCAGCTTCCACTCTTCGTTTCTAGACATTCTCCACCTTGTTTCGACTGCCGATCGCCCTTCGTCTTCCACCTTGTTGGCGTACCTCCGGCGAGCTCGCACGGCCACTACGCTCCACCAACCTGGTCGTCGTTCATTCCTACACCTCTGCCTCGACCTTAGGAGAAAAAGCCCTAACTTAGTTAAGTCAATTGCTCCTTCAGAACCTGCACCCAACTCACGCACCTCTAGCCACCCTTCTCGAGGTTGTCAGACCTCCTCACACATTATCATAGCGCACAACCACCACCGTTACACTTGCCACACCATGGTGAATCTACGGAACCTTCTGACGTGGCCACGAGGCCCTTATTCTTTGATTTCAGGTTCTAGCCTCCTCTGCCACTGTCGCAGCAGCCGCGAGCTTGCTTGAAGCTTTAATTAGACCTGCAGCTCTAGGATCTCATCTCCAAGTTGTGTGGAATAGCCTCAACACCACTTCCAGGTGGTCAATTGAAGCCCCTGCCCTTAGTAGCTGCGTTAATCAGTTGAACCTCCTTCCTGCAGATGCACACGAAGAAAGGGGCGTGGTTTAGTCCCACATCAGAAGCCGTAGAGCAGTTGAAGGTGCATAAATTGAAAAAGTGATACGGCCTTATCACCTCAACACATAGGGGGGTGAGGTCCCCCGCACTCTCCCCTCACATGCGCCTCGTCCGATTTAGCATGCGAGCATTTTGGCGCCATTGTCGGGGAGCAACGGGAAATTTAGAACTCTTGATTACAATTCCTGATTTGATTTCTAACTTGCTATATCTCTTTTGCTGTGTTTGTTTCAAGGAGGGATACATTTAGAGAAGATCAGCCTCACATTAAACACGCCAGGGGCAGGTAAGTTCTAACTACTCTCTCTTAAGCCCCAAATTCTGAAAAGGCTAAAAGAAAAGATCAATTAGGGCTACTTGCATTCTACCCTTAGATAATTCATCAAGTTGCCTTGTTTGATACATTTTATTTAGGCAACAAATCCTGATTTGTGCACCCACTTAAAGCTTAAGGTATCTAGGGCTATCACATTCGTGCTTGAGCTCTAGGTACCACATTTTGAGAAATTAAATTAGACCAAATTAGAGCCAATCAAGTATTCCAGTTTAGGGTTTTTAGAGACACACTTGCTTAATCAAGAAATCATCTTTCTAAACAATGTGTGCCTAGACCTTGATTGAACTGATTTATTCAAGTAAAACCCTAAAAATCAGGCTCTTAAAATCATTTGAACACTAAAAGAGGGACCTAAGATTCTTAAAAGGACAATACAGGTGAAATTGACCCACCTTGTTGGGTCAACCAATATTCAAATTAGGTCACTTTTTGCACTCAACACATCTTAAAGTTCAAGTGAAATCCTAAGCACCCTTTCTCTTAATTAAAACTGGTAGACTTAAGAGGTCAAGTCTCCATTCTGGTCTACCTAGAACATCAGTGACAAGAGAGGTCGGGTGGGGGAAACCCTATAACCCGTGGGGGCACTCTACCGTGTATGGGTCTTTATAGCACTCTCCCTCTCTGGCTGCCCAGGTAATTCTCAGGTGGACGACTTTCTAACTAAGGGGTATCATCTGCCCTGAACCTCTATAGTCATCCAAAATTTTAGGGTGTCTTGATTGGGTTCATCACATTCTACCTCTCATCTACTCCATCGGTGCATGCTTGGGAGGAGGTCTCTAAGACCATCCTTGAGGGCTCCTTTAGCCACTCATTCACGTCAAGGCCAAGCCTCGACCTCTTTGTTTGTGCAACAACCCAATCCCATTGATATCTCTTCTGATTCATCTGAACTTGATTCTCCTTCATCCATCATCATGGCACAACCTACAAAAGAAAATAATCTTGAAAATCAATTTCAGCGCCTCAATGATCTATTCCAAGCCTTTATGAACCACCGCAGCTTCCAATGAAATCGAGATCACAACAATCTCACTGTGGTGGCAATCAAACCTTGAGTACAATCCCCACTGGAGGTCCTGACACTGAACTCAAGCCCAACATGATTCATGCCATTCCCAAATTCCATGGGCTTAATTCCGAAGATCCTTTCCAACATATCAAACAACTCAAGCATCTGGCCCAGACCTTCGGATCAGAAGCTCAAAATCGAAATATTCTACTCATGAAAATTTTATCCTTCTCTCTCATGGATAAAGCTGCTCACTAGTACCAGACCCAAACGCATCTAATCAACACCTGGGCAGAACTTCAATTCAAGTTTTTGAGAAAATTTTTCCCTGTTGGTTGGACAAATGCTTTACGGCACCAGATCACACATTTCGCACAACAAGTAGGAGAACCACTTCACAAAGCATGGGATCATTTTCTTGATCTCATGCGAACGTGCCCCCATCATGGAGTTCCTAAATGGGAACAAGTTCTGTCTTTTTACCAGGGACTCCGTGAGGATATTAGATTATTCATTAATGCGACCTGCGGAGGAATCATCATGGGTCAACACGAAGACAACGTGTGGGAGATTCTCGAGAATATGTGTGAGAACTCCATCAATGATGAATCCATGGACATGTTTGACCGGATGAATGCTCGTGCATTGATGAATCCAAAGGGAGCACATGAGACTCAGGGCCTGTCCTCTTCCGTCGACTTGGAATTGATGGCCAATCATCTGGACAAGGTCTCTATTATTGAGAAGAAGGTGGATGAGCTAACTCGACATTTGTAGCGAGCTACCTCTGAGCAAAACCCATTCACACAACCACCCTCTGGCAGGGAGGCTGTGCATAACATCTATCACCGACCTTCTCAGGGGATGGATCCATATCCACCACCGTTTGATTCTGGTTTCGGAGGAAACTTTGGATCCACCTACTCTAGTTGGGGGAACTCTGAACCCTCATATTTTGATTTTCCTGAGGTTCCTCAGACCTGCGAGGACCTTAACACCATTCAAAATGATCCATTCTCAAACACCTACAACCCTGGATGGCATAATCATCCCAATTTCATGTGGTCAAGCAATAATCAAAATCAGAGACCTCAATATCCACCTCGACCACAAGCTCCTCGTCCATATCAGCTGCCTTAGCCTCGATCTAACCAAACCTATCAATCTGGGATGACTTAGATAAATCAAATGACTCTTATCCTTCAGACTCTACCTGACATTCAGAAGATGAATGCGGCTATGCAAAAATAGCACAGAGATGAGATCACAGAGGTTCGCAATCAACTTGCCCAGATGACAAATCCTTGCTAACCTGGTGCACTTCCTTCACAACCTCTGCCTAATCCGAATAACGTGCCAAACCAGAGGAGTGTTATGAACCCAAATCCAGGCCAAGCTCACTTTGTTTATCAGGCCCCTTCTACTCCATCACCTGACGGGATGGAGGCTTTGACATCATATACGGGTTACCATCAGCAAGCACCTTTTCTACCCACTCCAAACCAAAACCAGGCAGGACTAAATTCGGTTACTACCTGCACTGGCAAAACAACACAGGACCCACCTTATCCAAGCCACTCCTAGCCTGGTAATACAAAATTGAACCCTAGGATAGCCATCCAGGACACCTCTATCCCAGATCAAGAACTTGGACCCATTATAGAGGAACCATCTAAGGTTCCATTTCCTAAGGCCTTGACTAAGGGAAAAAGGATAACTAAAATCGTGGCACCCGAGGAGGACCTATTTAAGCTCTTTGAGCAGGTTCATATAAACATCCCCTTGATGGATGCGATACGCCATGTACTGGCCTACACATAATTTCTGAAAGATGTATGTACACCTAAGCATAAGCTGCGAACCAAAGACGAGAATCTGATTGTATTGTCAGAGCAAGCCAGTTCTGTCATTTTGAGCAAACTCCTGCTTAAGGCAAAAGACCCAAGCACCCCTTTGATCTCCTCTGAAATCGGTGATATACGATTTGACCGAGATTTATTAGACTTAGGAGCCTCCATAAATTTGATACCCACATCCCTACTAGACTATTTCGAGGAATTTGAACTAAAACCGACTGAAATGACTTTACAACTAGTAGACCGATCAATTAAGTCACCAAAAGGAATTCTCAAGGATGTCATAGTTAGGGTGCATGATTTCTATTTTCCAGTGGATTTCATCATTATAGACATGGATGCTCCTGATAATGTGAAGAATACACCGATCATACTAGGGAGAACCTTTCTAGCCATTGCTAGGGCCAACATCAATTGTGAGAAGGGCCAAATTAAATTAAAATTTGGGAGCAAGACACTAAAGATCGACATCTTTAAGGCCCAACAAGGAATTAATTGCGGAGTCATAGAACAAATTTGCAATATTGAAGCAGTGGTTGACGACTTCATCGAGAACCCGACTATTTCTGATCAACCACAAGAGGATCAAAACCCACAATTAAAGGAGCCCGAACTCAACCTAGATGCACCCATGGCTCCTTCCTTTGCTCCCGACACCCATCCTAAACTACCCACTGTTGCTGAAAACCTGGTTTTGGAATTAAAGCCTCTTTCCGATCATCTCATGTACGTCTTTTTGGGTTCCAATATGACGTTTCCTGTGATTTTCAACTCCTAACTCACACCTGATCAGGAAACTCACCTGATTTCTGTTCTCCAGCAACATCGAAGAGCCATTGATGGACTCTCAATGACCTCGCTGGTATCAGCCCCTCATACTGCACACATCACATCTACACTGAAGAGGGCTTACAACCATCCCGTGAAATGCAGAGACGCCTGAATCCCAATCTGTAGGATGTTTTGAAAAAGAAGGTTATCAAGTGGTTAGATGCAGGGATCATCTATCCGATCTTCGACAGTCGGTGGGTGAGCCTAGTCCAAGTTGTGCCTAAAAAGGCAGGGCTCACTGTCATCACGACTGAAATCGGAGAAGCCATACTGACCCATATAGCAAACTTGTGGAGAGTCTGCATTGATTATAGAGGACTAAATTCCTCCACAAAGAAGGATCATTTCCAATAACCGTTCATTGATTAGATTCTCAAGAAATTAGCGGGAAATCAATTCTTCTGCTTTTTGGATGGGTACTTCGGTTACAATCAGGCTGCAATCCATCCCGAGGACCAAGAGAAGACCACCTTCACCTGCCCCTTCAGAACTTATGCATTCCGAAGGATGCCATTCGGTCTTTGCAATGCACCTGCTACTTTTAGCGGTGCATGCTTGCTATATTCTCAGATATGGTAGGTGAATACCTTGGAGTCTTCATGGATGACTTCTTGGTATTTGGTGAATCATTTGACGATTACCTCCTGCACTTGGTCCAGATCCTCAGGCAGTGCATCGACGTGAACTTGGTTCTTTCCTGGGAAAAGAGCCACTTCATGGTACCTGAGGGAATTGTCCTGGGACATCTTATCTCGGAAAAGGGCATCCAGGTTGATCGAGAAAAGGTGAATTTGATTTCCAAACTCCCTATGCCTAGCTTGGTCAATGACATCCGATCCTTCCTGGGGCACGTTGATTTTTATCGTTGATTCATTATCAATTTCTCAAAAATCGCACGCCCCCTAACTAATCTTCTATTTAAGGATGTCCCTTTTGAAATCACCAAGGACTGTACTCAAGCATTTGAGATCTTGCGTGATCGAGTTACCCAAGCACCTATCCTGTGGTCCTCTGATTGGTCTCAACCCTTTGAGATCATGTGCGATGCATCTGATTATGCTGTGGGGGTGATACTTAGGTAGAAAATAGATGGGAAACCCGTGGTCACTTACTACACTAGCAAGACACTTGACGAGGCTCAGCGTAACTATACAGTTACTGAGAAAGAGCTTCTAGCCGTAGTATCTACCCTAGAAAAATTCAGATCATATCTTTTGGGTTTTCTTGTTATCATTTACTCAAATCACACTGCTGTGAGGCATCTCCTTGTGAAGAAGGATGCGAAACCTCGACTAATCCGCTGCATCTTGCTATTGCAAGAATTTGACCTCGAGATTCGCAACAAGGCAGGGAAACAGAATGTGGTAGCTGATCACTTATCTCGCCTTCCTTATGATATTATTAACCCTTCTGGACCCATTACTGAACATTTCCCTGATGAGCACCTCTTGACTATCAGTACAGGACTTCCATGGTTTGCTGATCTAGTAAACTACTTGCCATTACATCAGATATCGTCCGATTGGCCAAAAGCCAAGAAGGACAAATTACTTTCCGATGCCAAGTACTACTCTTGGGAAGACCCGTATCTTTTCTGCATTGGTGCTGATCAGATCATCCGACGATGTGTTCTGGAAGCGGAAATTCAGGACATTTTGTCCTTACATGACCAGGCCTATGGTGGACACTTCTCTGGTCATAAAATCGCAGCAAAAGTCCTCCAGTGTGACTTCTATTGGCCCACGATTTTCAAAGACGCATACAATCACTGTAAGACATGCACTCGTTGCCAGATCTTAGGCAACATGAGCCGCCGTGATATGATGCCCTTACAGCCGATTCTCGTATGCGAAATCTTTGTTATGTAGGGGAATGATTTTATGGGACCCTTCCCTATTTCGGATAGCTTCGAATACATTCTTCTCACTGTTGACTACATGTCCAAATGGATCAAAGCCATTCCGACCTGAACCAACGATCATAAGGTGGTTATCAGATTCATTCATCAGAACAACTTTTCTCGGTTCAGGATTCCATGTGCCATAATCTCCGATGGAGGGACCCATTTCGTGAATACTCAGTTCAGATCACTGATGACCAAGTATGGGGTGTCACATAAGATCTCGACTCCTTATCACCCCCAAACTAACGATCTAGCTAAGTTATTGAATCGGGGGATCAAGAAAATCCACCAAGTCACTGTTCGACTTGACAAGAAAGATTGGTCATCCCGACTTTCGGAAGCTTTGTGGGCTTATAGGATTGCCCACAGAACCTAATTAGGCATGTCTCCCTTCAGATTAGTGTACGAGAAGGCATGTCACCTCCTCGTCGAATTGGAGAACAAAGCCTATTGGGTAGTACGGAACTGCAATCTTGATCTTTCTAAGGCAGGAACCCACAGAAAGCTTCGAATGAGCGAGATCGATGAACTATGCCATGATGCGTATGAGAACTCGCGAATTTACAAAGAGTGGGTGAAGGCCTTTCACGACAAGCACATATCCAGAAAGATCTTTTTCCCTGGTGAGAAAGTCCTACTCTTTGATGCCAAACTCAAATTGTTCCCAGGAAAACTTAGATCCAAATGGATTGGACCATACCTTATCTGACGAATCTTTGGAAATGGAACTACTATAATTAGTCAACTCAGCCATGATACAGAACCTTTTGTCGTGAACGGCCAGAGACTCAAACCATTCATTAAACTCATCGATACAAATTTGGTTGAGATATCTTTTACCCTCCATTCTCCCTGAGCTCATTGCGCCCGGCTGATGGTGTTAAACTCAGTGCTTAACAAGAGGCAACCTATCATTTTGAAAAACCCAAAAACCTTCCTGACACATCTTATGCTGAACTCATATTGCACTTTAGGGTTCATCCATTAGAACAACCAACTCCACCTCTGGTACCCGTACTAGAGCATGAAATTGTTTGCAACAGCCACCCCGACTCATTCACCCACCCAACACCTATTCTAATGAATGATCTAAGCTGAACTCGAACCCACCTAATTTACAATGAGGACATTGTAAATCGTAGGCATGGGGGGGTATTAAAGTGCAAAACGCTGTGAAAATCACTTCACAAGAAAGACTTTCATCAAAAAAATCACATATTCCAAAAATACAAAAAAAATTAAAAGATTTTTGAAAAAGAACAAAAATATGAGAAGGGAGGAAATTTTGATGGCATACAAGATTTTGAGGAGAAAAAGGGAAGAGATAAAAATGTCAAAAAGATGCATAATTTGAAAAGAAAAGAAAAAGCGATAGTCATTAGTAAAAGATTAAGGAATTGACTTAGTTCTAGACTAAATCAAAAGAAAGAAAATGAAAGGCAAAAAGTGCTAAAGAAACAAAAAAGAGATTAGTAGGAATGCTGATTTTAGGCCTCTTGGGCTTCAATCCTAGGCTTAAAAATTCAAGTACCCTGTAAGATCTAGATAGTCCTCAAGAGGTTGGGGAAAATGCGAAGCTTAAGTATTAGATCTAAGGCTTAGGGATTATTCGGCCTCATTAACTCACCTGTAGTTTGCGAGACTTGGTAACCTAAGCACCCCAATCCACACACAGTCTGGTTCAGTGCGCCTAAGTATCAAAATCACGCAAATGCGTTAAACCTGTTCTAAAAAAAAGTTACCTAGATTTGGAGCGGTTGATCAACACAAGTTGATTTGGACGAGTTCCTGATGCGGAGAGGTGGGAAATTCCCCTCGAATTTTGACCCAATTAAGTCAATAAATGTTCCTACATAATTGCCAGAGAGTCATAAGTCACTGCATAATCATTCTGAGGGAAGAATAAGGAACTAGGGTTAAAACTGCAATTCTACCTGCTTATCATGAATGCAGTACAACCATGGGTTTTCTCAGGGGCTGAATGAAGGTCAAATGATCTTAAAAAGATAACAAGTGGGTTAGAACAATCAGAAAAGGGTTTGCATGTGTTCTGTTAATGAAATGACTTTTTGAAGCCCTAAAAAGAGACCCGCTTAATTAACTGAGGTTTTGATCAGAATAAAATTCACCTAAACCCTCTAAAATTCATAAAAGAGTATTCTCTGGGGTTTGGAACCATAAATTTGACCATTAGAACCCATTTTGATCCAGAACAGAGTCACACACAGACATTTGCCCTAATTTAGGTTTTTTGAATAAATTATCCAGTCAAATGTGATCAAAACCAAAATCCAACTTCACCATTGGATTCCTTAGGTCGAAATTCAGTTTGTACCAAAAATTAGACCCAAGATGAGTTTGCCTGGACCTAGTTTGCACATTGATCCTGTCTAATTATGTTTCTACCCTTAACTTTCAAAATCTTCTCAACCAGACACCTAACTTTGTCATCGTTCTCACAAAAAAGTCCCTGTCGCCATTAAACCTATTCATACTTGCTCCGGTGACCTTAAATAGGAAGGAACTCCCTGATTTCTTGACGAATCCCTTTCAAATTTGAAAGGGAAGTTCGTCAAGAAATCCCCTTCCTTTTGAACGTGATCCTAAGCCCAAAAACTTACCCAATCTCTCATGCGAAAATAGGAGAGATTTGGGTATCAAAGAATTCCCAAGCTCCGACGAGCTTTCCAAGGTTGGGAAGCTTGCTTCCCAAGCTCTAATCTCCCTCTGATGACCTATTAAAGAAAGCCCAGGCCAGGTCGAACCCCTCAAGCTTGAATTATACCATGGTAACCCTCAAATTCTTCTCTCCTCATCTGGCTGAATTGCTCTTCAAGCTCCAGTGACCCTCCTTGCCTTCTCTCATCATGGCCGCAACACCAGAGGCAGATTCTCCTTCCTTGCCTTCCTCCGCGTCGAGCAGCACCAGTCGACATCCCTATCTCCATCCTCGCCGTCCACCCCTTATTAGAGCAGCTTCGTCTCCGATGCCGACCATACCTCAACCTGCCCCAACTCCACTCCTCGTCGCCTGCTACCTCTCCTAAATGACTCCTCATCTTCCACTCTTCGTTTCCAGACATTCTCCACTTCATTTCAATCACCGACTCACCCGACCACCCTTCATCTTCCACCTCGTCGGCATACCTCCGGCGAGTTCGCATGGCCACTACGCTCCATCAACCTGGCCACCGTTCATCCCTACACCTCCGCCTCGACCTCAGGAGCGAAAGCCCTAACTTAGTTAAGTCAATTGCTCCTTCAGAACCTGCACCCAACTTACACACCTTTGGCCACCCTTCTCGAGGTCGTCAGACCTCCTCACACACTATCACAGCACACAACCACCACCGTTACACTCGCCACTCCATGGCGAAACTATTGAACCTTCTGACACGGCCGTGAGGCCCTTATTCTTGGATTTCAGGTTCTAGCCTCCTCCGCCATTGACGCAGCAGCCGTGAGCTTGCTTGAAGCTTTAATCAGGCCTATAGCTCCAGGATCTCATCTCCAGGCTATGCGGAATAGCCTCAGCACCACTTCCAGGTGGTCAATTGAAGCCCCTGCCCTTAGTAGCTGCACCAATTAGAGGAACCTCCTTGCTATAGACGCACGCAAAGAAAGGGGTGTGGTTTAGTCCCACATCGAAAGCGATAGTGTAGTTGAAGGTGCATAAATTGAAAAAGTGATACGGTCTTATCGCCTTGACACACAGGGGGGTGAGGTCCCCCGCACGCTCCCCTCACATGCGCCTCATCCGTGACACCTGACCCACGGACCTGGTGCACCCGACCCGCCTAAGCCCTTCACTCCTCGGCTGCGACCATGCCCGCTGCCCTGGACCTGGGTTTGCGCTTACCCGATTACTCGATTACCCACTGAGAGGCCCTGGGAAGGCGGAGCCTAAGAGAGAAAGAGAAGGAGAGATCGCATGGGGTAGGGGAGGGTTTTTCTGCAGAGAGAATTGGCTGACACTTAGCCAATTCAAGGAGCTCCCCTCTGTGAGGAGCAGCTGAACAGAGAAAGAAGAAGAAGAAGGCTTGAGCAGCAGGGGAAGAATGAAAGAGGAAGAAGAAAAGGAGGAGAAGAAGAAGAGCCTCACAAGAAGAGGAGAAGAATAAGAAACAGAAAGGAAGAAGAAGAAGAAGACCAAGAAGGAGAAGAAAAGCAGAAAACCTTAGCACTGTAGCACAGGGCTACTTAAGATGTCTGATACTTTAATTGCATATATTTGAGACTTGATTTAAGTATTATTTGTGAGGAGTAATTGGTGATTTAAATCACCAGTTTACTCCATTCTTTTAGGCATATTGATCCTGACATTATTTTTTTTATTGCAATCTTTATTTAAATTATGATCTTGAGCTTTAAATTCCATATTGCTCCCTGTGTTCGACCTCAGAACCTTTTCGGGTAATAAAATTTATTTGTTTGAGCGCTATATTGGCTATACTACAAACGACAATCTTAAAACATCGATTTAGTGTGCGAGCAGGGCTTCTCTTTACTTTTTGTCTCTAGATACATTATCTTCATTGAATATTTAATGTGACAGGTTATTATTCACTGAAAATCTATATTATGCTCAAATTCCTGTGCTTATTTATGTTTTAATTGAAGATTAGTGTGTGAATTCCTATTTGCTCCTTGTGTTCGACCTCGGACTTCACTTTTAGATATTAGAGTTATAAATTGTATTTGTTGAAGAGAGGTGGTGGCGACTATGATAGTAGGCTTTGCTACACTGGCTGAAGATGTTGAGGTTGGTTTAATGGAGGGAGATGGTTGGGTTCTCAATGTTCTAGTGGATGTCTTCAAGGCAGGCTCTATCCTTGAGAGGCTAATCCTTTGGTGTGGGGGAAGCTCATGGCTGCTACTCTTATGCTTTACATTGGGTGATACTGCTGGGGGGAATGATAAGGATAAGCCATATTATGTGGAAGTTGTTGGTGAGGAGGTTGATGTACAACAGATGGGTAGGCTGACTCCAGATGAGGCGCCTATGCCTAAGAAGCGTAAGGACCACCACCACCTCAGGGAGGAGGAAATGGTGGATATGGCACCGGTGGAGACAGCCATGCTTGAGGAAGTGGAAGCACCCCAACCTCTGACTAATACAGTTGAAGAGCAGGTCCTGAAAGAGATTTTGAATAATCCTTTGAGGCTCCAATCCAATTTACAAGCTATGGAAGGTCTGAAGTTTGGAGCTGGACCAGCTACAAAGGCTGGTGTGGGCAGATCTCCTTACAAGCTTAGGCAGAGGCGACCGTCTAAAGCTGTGAACTTTGATGAAAACATCGTGGCTGCTATTAAGAAGGTTGGCAAGGTCCAGAACTGAAATAAAGGGGGTACCCAAAGAGGACGATGAGAATCCTCACATGGAACGTGCATGGGATGTGCGACAAGAGTTGGAGGGCTTCACTCTCGAGATATCTGAGAGAGTGGGAGATTGATTGCACCATAATCCAAGAGACACATTGAAAATGAGGATGACAGGGTCTAGAATGACTTGAGGAATGTGGGGGCAGCTGAATGTGTGATGCCCAATGCACAAGGTAGATCTGGTGGCATTGCTCTGTGGTGGAAAAAGGCATGTTTACATCTGCTGGAAGTGCATACAGCTTGACATTTGGTGACTTGTAAGTTCAAAAGGTGTCAAGGGGACGATGCTTTCTACATTATTGGTGTATATGGACTTTGTCTTGCTTTGATGAGGTGTGAACTGTTGGAGGACTGGGCTGCAACTACAGAACTCATACATGGGCCTACCTGGTTAGTGGGTGGGGATTTCAATTGTGTATTGACAGGGAGGGATTGGCCAAATGGTGTAGTGGATAGTGCATCCCTTCGATTCCAACTGGTGGTTCAAACTCTCAGCTTAAGTGAGTACCCATCCTATTGAGCTGAGTTTACTTGGAGAAATGGCAGTGGCCCTATGTCAAAGATTGATAGAGTTTTTGAGAATGCCACTCTTCTAGACACGTTCCAACTACCTACTATCTCTGGACTGGAATGCCCCTTCTCAAACCACACCCCCTTAGTCTAGGACAGTGGGGAACAGGTGCACGCAGGCTCCTACTTCAAGCTTAGAAGGTCATGGCTGAGAGAACCGGGGTTCCCTGAGATCATTAAGGTGTGGTGGAGGGTCAAATATGTGGAAGGATCAACCACTGTCAAGCTTGCTTCTAAATTGGCTGCTCTATGCACAATGCTTAAGGAGTATGGGGTTGCGGTGTCTACTCTAAGGCAACAAAGGCGTCTTGAGGCTTTGATGAAAATCCAAGACTTGGATACTAAGGAGGCAGCAGGTCCCTTATCAGATGAAGAACTTGATGATAGGAGAATGTGGCGAGTGGTGGCGGAGGAGGATTTAAAATAGGAGATGGATTGGAGGGAACGATCAAGGCAACTTTGGCTAACGGAGGGGGATGCTAATACTAAATTTTTCCATCTTGCAGCCAGCTCTCCCAGAAGGGTGAACATAATCTCTTCCATACTCAAGGATGGCCAAAGAATAACCTCTATGCAAGAGATTAGATTGAAGGCCATCAAATATTACAGGGACTCTTAACGGGAAGCAGATAGAGGTGCCTGGAGGATGGCTATGAGTGATGCACCTAAAGTCTCAGATGAATAGACCTCCAGTCTAATGGCTACCATTAGTGAGAAACAAACTGTTGATGCTATAAATGACTTAAACAATGAAAGCTCTCCCGGTCTTGATGGCATTCAAGTTTTCTTCTATGAGGAAATGTGGAGCCTGCTTGGCAGTGAGGTGATAAATGTTATCAAAGAGTTTGAGAGAGGTAACTATGGCTTTGATAAAATCAACAGATCTTTTCTTTTTTTGTTGCCAAATGTACAAGGCACAGAACAATTCTCTAATTTCAGACCTATTATTCTTTCGAACTCCATATACTTGGTGATGAGTAAAGTACTAGCGAATAGGTTGAGGTCTGTATTGCAGAACTTGATTCACCTTGTCCAATCAGCTTTCGTTCCCAACAGATCTTTGCAAGAATCATTTATTATGGCTTAGGAGATGGTGAGTGGTTGGCATAGAAGAAAGTGTAAAGCCTTTATGTGGAAAGTGGATTTCCGTAAGGCCTATGACTTTGTCTCTTGGTCATACCTCTGGGAGGTGTTTAAGAGAAGAGGGTTGCCTCCCCTCTGGATCCAATGGATGAAGCGGTGCATTACAACCACTTCCTTCTCTCCATTGATCAATGGGAAACCTTGTGGAGCTTGGATTTAGCCACACTGCGGTGTTAGGAAAGGTTGCCCTTTAGCTCCATTGATTTTTAATCTTGCTGTGGATGGCCTTGCTAGATATGCTTGCAAACTATCGGAGGCTGGTGTTATCAGAGGTTAATTACTGTCCAATACGAGAGCTTTGGCCCCTATACTCCAGTATGCAGACGACACAGTCTTCTTTGTTGAGGGGACAACTGCTGAAGCCCAATGATGGAACACCATCATGAGCCCTAACTAGCTCATTTTGACCCAGAAAAGAGAACAAAAGCTCCTACATAGCCAAATGGAGGTCCTAACTCAATGAATAACCCTTCTGAAAGAAAAGTAAGAAATAAGGGGTAAAACTGTAATTTTACCATTGCAGTGCAACAAAGGGATTTCTCATGGACTAAACATAGGTCAAATGGTCTTAACAAGATAAAAAGTGGGCTGGTTCAAACAAAAAAGGGTTCATGTGAATTTTGGGTATTAAATGAATTCTTGTAACCCTAAAACAGACCCACTTAATTTTACAAGGTTTCGATCAGGATAAAATTCACCTAAAACCTCTAAAATTCATGGAAAAATATCCTCTAGGGTTTAAAACCTTCAATTCAGCCCTTAGAACCTATTCTGACCTAAATAGGGGTCCTAGTCAAATGTTTGCCAAAAATTAGGTTTTTATGTAAACTTTCTAGTCAAATATGGTCAAACCTAAAATCTAACTTCACCATTGGATTCCTTAGGTCCAAATTAGGTTTGTACCAAAATTTGGACTTAAGGGGAATTTAGCTTGACCTACTTTGCAAACAAGTCTAGCCTAATTACATTTCTACCCCTAACTTTTGAAAACTTTTGCAGAAATCCCCTAACTTCCACGTCATTCTTTGCAATTAGGTCCCTCCATCATTATAGTGGAGGGAATCCTACTCCAGCGAGATATCGAGGGAAAGAACTCTCTGATTCCTTAGAGAATCCCTTTCAAAATTGAAAGGAAGATTCTCCGAGAAATCTCCTCTCATGTGAACCCATTATCAAGCCCAAATTCCTACCCAATCTCTCATGCGAATGCATGAGAGATTTGGGTCTCTCTGAGTTTCCATCTCCGACAACATGACCGTGCTTGGAAGCTTGGCTTCCAAGCACAAGACCTCCTGCCAGGGCCTATAAAAGCCCGCCCAGATCATTCTGCACCTCCCAAGCTTGAAATTGGCCTGAGATACCCCCTAATTCTTCTCATCCCCCTCCGGTCAACAACCCAGCAAGCTCTGGCGACTCTTCTCTCTCTCTCTCATTGCTCTGCCACAATACCAGTGGCAGGGTTCCCTTTATCCTCTTCATCCACGTCCCACCGCACCAGCCAACGTCCCTACAACCCCCTCGTTGTTGCCGTCCTCCTCCCACTGGGTACTTCATCTCTAGCGATGGCAGTACGAGACAGCCACCTCCTCTGCATTCCCCTTCGTCTATCCACACTCAGTTAAGTCCTCTCTCTCTTCTCATCATTTTTCTATCATTTATTTCTGCAAACATGCCTCGACGCTCACAAACCACCGCCACCTTCTCCACCTCTGGCCAGACCTCCGGCGAGGTGTTCCCGTCACTCCACGCCTTCGTCTGCCTCGCCAACTACCTCACGAGCACCGCCATGCCTCAATGACCCCAAACCCTCATTCTACTCACCGCGCCAAGCCCCAGAACGCCCCTCGAACACACCACTTTCACACGCACAGGGTGACCTAGGCACGCACGCTTAGGCCACCCCACGCCACGCCAACCACCATACCACCTTCGTCGTGTTCAGGTTAAGCTCCCTACATTTTCTGACAAGGCCATAGGGCTGCTTTCTTGCTGATAGGGTTTGAGGCCTTCGCCACCGTTGATGAAGCACGAAGCTTGCTTAGAAGCTTCACCAAGGACTCCTCGCTCTAGGCAATTAGTCCCAGGTCACGTGGATTCCCTTTGCACACATCTTCAGCCCAGTAATTGGCATTGACGCCTACGCAGCTGCTGCAATTAGAGGAGAACGTCTGCTGCGGGTGCTTGAGAAGAAGGTAGGACAACATAGTCCCACCTCGGAAGTGAAAGAGCGGAAGCAGCCGAATAAAGTGAAAAAGTGACAGGGGCTTATCGCCTCTTGACCACAGGGTGAGGTCCACTTGCCCTCACTACCTCATCCGTGACCCCACTGCTGGCAAACCTGGCCCTGACCCGTATACCCAATTAGCTGCACTCCTCGCCCACCACGCACGTCGGTGGGCCTAGTCCCAGGCGCGCATACCCGACTCGATAACCCAAGAAGGCTCTGGGAGAGTGAGCCTAAGAGAGAAAGAAGAGAGATTGCAGGGGAGGGTAGGGGTAGGATTTTCTCTCAGGAGAAGAAGAGGGAGACAAGGAAGGAAAGGGCGGTAGCTAGAGAAACTAAGGAGAAGGCAAGGCTGAAGAGGAGAAAGCTGAAGAGGAGCTGAAGGTAGAAGAGAAGGAAAGAAGAAATCAGAGAAGAAAGAAGAAGACAAGGGCCAGAGCAGCTACAGAAGGGAGAAGAAGAAGAAGCCAAGAAGAAAGAAGGCCGTCAGAGATAGAGAACAGAAGAAAGAAAAGAAAGAAGGAGATCAGAAACAGACAGAAGCACTGTAGCAACTTCATATTTAAGACGTCTGATTTTCAAAATCAGATGTCCATACTTTTTGTGCTTCTCCCTTATACATTGACATTGTGTTTTTGCACTATACTTTAATTTTCATTGCATATTATATTCAATTTTAGAATTGTGTTCTTGATTTTTAGACCCCAATTTGCTCCTTGTGTTCGACCTCAGATTTACAATTTCGAGTAATATAATTCATTTGTTTTCGAGCGATTTCAACTATACTACGACGCATTGATTTTAACATTGATCTCGCCTCGATTAAACACCCAAGCACTTGTACACATGCTCAAGATCTTTGGGGACATTTCCGATCTGAAATTGAATAGGGAGAAGCCTACCTTGATATGCTTTGGTGTTAATGAGTAGGAGCAAGATGCACTTTCAACCAATTTGGGGACCCCTCGCTCAAATCTGCCAATTAGATACTTGGGGCTGCCACTAAGGTGTTCAAAATTGAGGAAGAGTGACTGGAATTCACTCTTTGACAAGTTTTCCATCAAGTTGGAAGGATGGAACAACAAGTTCATATCTACAGGCGGAAGACTCATTTTATTAAATTCTTTTATTACCTCCATCCCGATCTTTTGTTTCTCTCTCTTTAGAGCTCCGAAGTCTATTTGGAAACGCATGGCTTTATGCTAAAGAGATTTTTTTGGAAGGGGACATAACATGAGGGTAGATTTGTACAACCATTGAATTGGCAGCATCTATGTTGTCCCAAGGAAGAAGGTGGACTGGGGATTAAAGCACTCAAAGAATTCAATGAGGCTCTATTGATCAAATGGGCGATAAAAATTTTCATTGGGGAGGAAAAATTATGGACTGATCTTATCAGAGATGGCTATGGCAGCTCCAACAGTGCACTAAAGAGATTATACCCCTCTAAACTATCCCCATTTTGGCATTCTATTACTCAGGCTAACAGGAATAATTGGCAGCTGATGCAACTGGTGCTTAGAGATGGCAGGGACTTTAGCTTTTGGAGGGAGCAGTGGTCATTGCTGGGCACCTTGAAAGAGACTTACCTGAGGGTATACTTGGCTGCAGTTGATAAAGAATGGTCGGTGAGCAGCTACAGGTCCGAATACTACGGTCACTGGCAGCTGACTGAACCGATGGCCATCAAGGAGGGAACTCGATTATGGGAAGAAAGGAAAAATCTGATTTCAGGTCTACAAAGTCTTAAACCAAGGCCTGGAGTGGAGGACTCTTATGCATTGGATGGCACCTATACAGCTCAACAGGCCTACGGAAAAATCATGAATTATGGCAGTGATATGGGGAGCGATCACATTGATAAAAAACTCTGGCTACTGAAGATCCCCCTCAAGGTAGAAATTTTTGTATGGCTATGTAGAAGAGAAGGTTTGATCACTGGGGACCTTAGACACAAGAGGATGGGTGCAGCATTACATGAATGTCACCTTTGTGGGGTGCACACCGACAGTCTACCTCACATCTTCTCTTCCTCTTTGGTTACAGATACGATTTGGGGAAAAACTTGCCAAGAGCTGCTCCCACCCTGGGAGTCCTTGTGGCATAGCTTTGTGACACTTGGGAGGCCACATCTGCATATGGCTGCGACCCTTTGGTGTGTGTGGAGGGCGAGTGTTTGTCGAGCGAAATCGATGTTATAAATGTTGCGTTGTAGTATAGGTCGAAGTCGCTTGAAAACAGATAAAATTTATACTCAAATAAAAGTCCGAGGTCGTTCCCTAGGAGCAAATATGGAATTAAATCGCTAATCGCAAATAAAATGTAATTGAGCATAAGAATCAAGCCAAATAATACCAAGAAATGAATAATAATTACTCAAAAATCATAATCAATATAAATCATGAGTTTAATAATAATTATGCGTGGCAAAAAGAATCTCAAAGCAAAAACAATGGTGATTTAGATCACCAATTATTCAATTTAAGCATATATGCATTGAGTTCAAATAATGCAACAGTGCCATTAATCGTTCAAACTTAGGTACTCAAATATATCAACAGTGTCAACCGCTTTTCCCCAAGTCAGACGTCACCTTAAGCCATCAGACGACTTAAACATGCGTTTGCTACAGTACCTTCCCCTTTGTTTCTTCTCTTCTTCTGTCTTGGCTCTATCTTCTCTTCTCTATGTGCCTCTCTTTTGCCTTGGCATCTCTTTTCTCTCTTCTTCCTCCTTGCCTCTTCAGGTCTTCTTTCTCTCTTTGGCTTTTGTTCTTCACACATAAAAGGAGGCAATCCCTCCAGCGGCTATGTGTCAGCTGTTGATCTTCAGAGCAAAACCCCCTTCCCTTACTCTCTCTTTCTCTCTTTGGGTTCCGCTCTCCCAGAGCCTTGCACAGTACCAGGAAATCAGGTTTCGGATCTAAGCACACCTAGGACCAGGGCTGTGGGCATGTCACAAGTGAGGCACTTGTTGGGTGAGTGGGGACCTCACCCCCTTGTGTCTGAGGCGATAAGCCCCAGGCAGAAGAATAATTTATTCCGCTGCGTTGCTTCTAAAACCCACGAGGTGGGACTAAATCAGTCCTCTTCCTTGAGCGAACAGCTGCTGAAGCTCATGTCCAATTGGAGGTGAAGGAGCAGTCAAAGCTCCAAATTGAAACCCTGGATGTCTTCCTGGGAGTATTCCACGTCACCTGAAGATGGTGCCTAGATCTGCAGGTGCCAAAGAGAGCTTCAAGCTTCGCTTGAGCTCGTCGTTAATGGCACTAGGGACCTGAATACCTGAAATCAAATAAACGGCGTTATGGCCACATTAAACTAGCTCAGGAGACGTGAGGTGACGATGAATGTACTGGTGGTGGTTTTGTGGCGTGAAGGTGAGTGGGGTGGGTGGACAGTGACGGAGTTGACGTGTGAAGGATGGGTAGTTTGGTGGATGCTTAGGGCAAGCAAATGGAGAGATAATGAGAGGGCTTTTGTCTGAGAGGATGAGGTGAAGGTTATGAGGTGGTCGACGAGGCGGATGGAGGGGTGTAGTGACGGAAGCACCTCGCTGGAGGGATTGTCAGAGATGGAGAAGACGAAGGTGCTTAGCAACGTCGAGGGATTCTTTTAAGGATTTTTGGGTATAAAACTAACTTAAGAGAACTAAGGATCTAATCTACCCCTAATTTAATAGACGAAAGGGGGAGGACGACACCGGCATTGGTATGCAGGCGTTGAGGAAGAAGGGGACGGCGATGATGATGGAGACAGAGTGACAACGGTTGGTATTGCACGACGCAGAGGAAGGTAAGGAAGAAGAAGCTGCCACCGGTATTGTGGTCGGATGACGAGGAGAGGTAGGGATAGTCGCTAGAGCTCGAGGAGATATTAGGCCAAAATAGGAGGGAGGAGTTTGGGGAATTTCTGGCCAAAATCGAGTCTAGGATGGATGGTATGCATTGGGGCTTCTTTTATAGGCCTTTGGAGGACGATTTAAGCTTGGGAAGTAAGCTTCCCAAGCTTGGAATGTTTGCCAGAGATGGGAGATTGAAAGAAATGAATGCATGAGAGATTGGGAAGGTTGTAGGGCTTCGAATCTGGTTGAAAAGGAAGGGAATTCCTTTACGAACTTCCTTTTCAAATCTGAGAGGAATTCGTTAAGGAATCAAGGAGAAAATGCCAAATCAAGCTCGCCGGAGTTGTAGGATTAGGATTTCATGGTGGTAAGGACCTATTTGAAGAAGGAGACGATAAAGTTGTGGACCTGTTTGTAAAGGATTCAAAAGTTATAGGCATGTGTGTGAGATAAAAGAGTTAGACAGGACCAAATTGTAAACTAGGTCAAGATGATCTCAGATTGGGCCCAAATTTTGGTACAAACCTAATTTGGACCTAAGGAATCTAATGGTGAAGTTGGATTTTGGTTTTGACCTAGTTTGACTGGGTAATTGCACAACTACCTAAATTAGGGCAAATGTCTATCTTAGACTATTTTGGGTCAAGACGAGTTCCAATGGTCAAATTGAAGGTACCAAACCCTAGAGAACATTTTTCTATGATTTTTAGAGGGTTTAGGGGAATTCTATCCTGATCAGAACCTCGGTTATTTAAGCAGGTCTGGTTTTAGGGTTTTAGATGTCATTTAAATCCTGAAACGCGCGAAAACCATTTTCTGTCTGTTCTAATCCACTTGTTAGACTCTTAAGACCATATGACCTTTGTTCAACCTATGAGAAAACCCGTGGTTTGTGATATAACGGTAAATTTGTAGAAATAACCTTGTATTCTTATCTTCTTCTCAAATCAATGTTTTATGCCCTTAAGATCTTCTGATGGATATGTAGGAGCTTTTATTGACTTAATCAGATCAAACTAAGCCAGTTATGGATCATGATGGTGTTCCCATCATACCCTCATGCCTAGCTGTTGCTAGTCCCTTAGCAAAATCTTATGGAATTAACTCAAATTATAGACCATGCCTTTTTATGCTCAGATTTTTGATGTGTGCTTTCTTTTGTTACATTAGGTTAGAATGCCCATAATAGGCCTAGAGGTACTTAAGTACCAATCAAGATCTGGACCTATCCAGCTTTAGCCTCAGTCCACCACGAAGGTTTCTAAGTCCCACAGGAACTAACCTAAGGTTCGTTGAACTCCGCGGTTAAAGCACCCATGCTTAAAACATTTTTAGTTTAGGTTTAGTTTGTAGTGCATTTTTGTAAGATAGAGACAGAAGGATTTTTTTATTTTTGGAGAGTTTTCTCTCTCTTTTCTTTTTTTTATTTCTAGCTTCGGATTGGCTTTACAACACGGCCTGTATCGGATTCCTAGCTCCCACCATTAATCCTTGCAGGGTCCCTACTTTCGATGCTTCAAGATAGCACCACCCAAGGCAACCCCCAGAACCTTGGCTTTCGACACTTCGAGATAGTGCCGCCCATGGCATTCTGTAGCCAAATTTAGGCCCTGGCAATTGACATTTCGGGATAATCCCGTCCATGGCACCTGAATCAATACAAGGTGCTTACATGCCCCTGGTAAGATATTTAGATATCCTTGGAGACAAGCATTGAGGAGACAGTATGTTATTTCTCATCTTCGTGAGGAATTTCCCACCTCTTTGCATCTAGAACTCATCCAAATCAACTTGTGTTGATTAGCTGCTCCTAATCTAGGTAGCTTTTTCAGAACAAAATTAATGCATTTGCATGATTTTGATAATTAAGCGCACTGAACTAGACTGTGTGTGGATTAGGGTGATTAGGTTACTGAGTCCTGCAAACCAAAGGTCAGTTAACAATGCTGAATAATCCCTAAGCCTTATACCTAATACTTAAGCTTCGCATTTTCCTCAACCTTTTGAAGACTATCCAGATCTTAATGAATACTTGAATTTTTAAGCCTAAAATAAGCCTAAGAGGCCTAAGATCAACGTTCATACCAATCTTTGTGTCTCTTAGCACTTTTTGTCTTTTATTTCTTTCTTTTGATTTGGTCTAGAACTAAGTAGATTTCATAATCTTTTACTAATGACTAACTCTTTTTTTATTTCAAATTGTTGCTCCTTTTTAACATTTCAAAATCACCTCCCCTATTCCTCCTCAAGAATGCTATGCAATTAATTCACTCAAAATTTTCTCCCCTTTCTCCATTTTTTTGGTCTTTTTTTTTAATTTTTAAAATTTTTTTATTTTTTGGAATATGTATTTTTTTGTGAGAACCCTTTCGAACATTGAATTTTTATGTGTTTCCACTTTAACACCCCCCATGATTAAGTTTTGCAATATCATCATTGTAAACAGAGGGTATGAAACAGTTAGGGTTTAGAAATAAGATCAGGATAATCGGGTGGGCGAATGGGTCGGGATGACTATTGCAGACGATTTCAACCCCTGGTACGAGTACCAGAGGTGGGATAGACTGTTCTTACAACAAACTTAGTGTGCAATAGATGTGAAGTACAGAAGGATAATCAGAAGGATCTCGAGTTTTTGGAATGACGGGTTGCCTCCCGTTAAGCACTAAATTTAGCCAACTAGAAAATGGTATGGGGGAGTGGGCAAATCATATGAATTTTGTAGAACAAGCACCTTGATCAAAAGCCTGATTAGTCCAACGAGGTGCTTGTTCATGTTAACAGGCTGATGATGCAGCCCAAACCTGATTAATCTGGTGGGTTGATAGATGTGGATCAAAAGATGTGGTGCCCACTAGATACTATAAAGTTCGAGAAGATATGGAAGTGTGAATCTAGGGTTTGGGTGAGTCGAATCAGCCTGGTCAAAGTAGGGATCCCAAAATGAAAAAGAATCAGTGGTGGATGTGAGATCCCTACGAGGGTGATCAGAGAAGGGTGGGGCATGCTTTGTAGTCTGATCGATGTCTGAAACTCGATTGAGATATGGAGGAGAATCATGTGCAATCGACTCATTGAGAGGAGAATCAGAGTAGAAATTGAGTCCGGTTGTGGGTTGGGGTTGAAAATAGATTTGGGAAGGTTCAGTATGTGCTGTAGAAGAGGTGTTTTCTTTCAAATTATTAACCTCAGTGTCAGAATCAGTGGACGGGTTGTAGTTGCTGAGGTCATAGATTGGCTCGTAATCATTAGGAAATAATAGTTCTTCGATATCAGAGTAAGATTCAAAATCATTAGAGAACTTGCAAAAATCATATTCTGAATCTGATTTGGGATCAGATGTTCCACCACAGAATAAATCAAGATGTGGACAATCAGCAATTTAACTTGGATCAAACATAGTTTCAGATTCTGAGCTAAAAAAGGTGTCCCTATTTGGTTTGTTTTCGCACGAGTTTCACGTGTTTGAAATCAGGGTTACAGGTAACCTGTCGTCGTAGTTGCAAAACATGTCGATCAGATAAAATTTATACCGAAACTCCAAGGGAGTCCCAGGTCGAACACAGGGAGGCGATGTTTACTTTACGTGAAAATCGCACCTCGATTTGTTTCTTTTTGGTATTTTAGGGTTTTGTTATTTTTTTGTATTTTTGTATGAAGAAAACAAGCAAACATATAGAGATGTGGAATAGATATGATATATATTACTTCCAATGTCAATTACAATAAACTATGAAAGCATAAAAAGAGAGGGGGGTGAGAGGAAATCTCTCGAATCGGCTGTTCGGTGAGACGATGGTGCCCGACGGAAGCTCGGACGAAGGAGGTGAGTGGGATGACGGAGGTGAGAGGTAAGAGGATGTCAGGTTGAGGAAAGCTTCAGTGTGGCTCCGAAATGGAGGTGAGAAGATGGAGGTGATCTGCTACCGGAATGGAGGTGGGAGGGCGGCTCCAAGGTGACCTATGAAAGGGGATGGGAAGTTGGAGGAATATTTGGTGGGGCATAGGTTCGCTACACTAATAGGCATCTTGGGAGCTTGAGAACAAGCTCTAATGGTGCGTTGGTAGGCTTGCTAGAACTTGGGAGTAGGTGGGAGTAGCGACGGCTTGGGGGGGCTACGGAGTAGCGAGGAGGAGTTTGGTGCAGACGCTTCCCAATCGTTGGATCTTGATCCAACGGCTAGGATTCAAGGGCGTGGATGATGAAGAGAGTGGGCGGTGGCTGCTAGCCGATGGTGGGCGGTCTGGATGGCGCCACGTGGCACCATCTGGGCCGTCCATCTTCTTCTTCTTATAGAGGGTGCCACGGTGCTCAGATCGAGATGATTCTTGTGATGCCAAATTGTGATCGTCGCTTCGGATCCATCCATACAGTTAGATTTTCCATCCGAAACCCGTATGGATGTTGCATTGCCCCCTATCCATAAAATGAAGGAATTAATATACAAAACATACAACTATCCTAAATGCCATGCAATGGATGTTATGCAATACTAAGCCTAGGAACTATCATAAATAAGCAATTTATCATGAATTTATGTGTGTTCATCATACCCCTAAGCATACTTTTTGCTAGTCCCCAGCAAAATTAACCTAAATGCTATGTATAAAAGTAGAATCAGGGTTTGAGTATTTAGGCAAAATTCATTGATTGCTTTAGAAAATCTCAACCCCAAGACCTAATTACAAAATCTCAACAGTGCCCGGGTGCCTGCCAGAATGTAGACCGTTGAAGCCCTTGCCTTATTTGAGAAGAGAAGATAAATTTTTTTTATTTTTTTTCTTCTTTTCTAATTTTTTTGTACTTTTGGAGTTTGAGAGTTCCGGGATAACTTTTTATGGCTACCCGACCCGCCCAAGACACAAAAAGGACTCTAAGTGCTAAGCATCTTGTGAAAATAGTGAAAGACTCACTAGACGGCTGTTAAAATGGACTTCGGGTTTCCACGACCCTTGGTGACCTTGCCTAGAGGTTTATCTTTTCGATCGGTAGCTTTCTCCCTACTTTTTTTATATGGGGTCAACATAAGGGCGAACCTAGTGTATATCTCCCCGGTTTATTCTACTTCCCTGCTTCATCCTTAAGTGTTTTCGGAATGATTGTGCATTTTTTTTGTGAGCTGGGTTCTGGACAATCGGCCGATGAGCTGTTACCACCGACAACTTGCCAGCCATAGTCGTGCGGTGAAGTGTGGTTTTATTTGTTTTTTATTTTCTTCTTTTTCTATTTTTTTTTTAAGTAGGTGGCTTTCCTGATCTAAGATTTACCTAGAGGCAGTACAATGAAAATGGTCCTGTGGTTGGGCTCTGGACAACCGGCTGATGAGCTATTACCACCGACAACTTGCCAGCCATACCAACCAAGTCAATCAATTAGCTACCCAATTTCTGTAAAAATCACTGGAAAGTGAGTCAGTACAAAAAATGTGTGTAGATGCTTAGGCTTAAAGTCCCCCCAAATCAGAGGGTGGGATGATAAGTCGTATACTTATCATCCTAAATTATTTACCAAATTAAAATAAAATTTAATTAGCGAGGACTCGAGACTAAGTCCACATTCGAGTGGACACCCGAACTAATTAAGCTCGAAGACCTGAAGAGTCAAGTATTTAGGTCTTAAAGTATCAATTCCTAAAGTTTACAACTCCTAATGCCTAAGTTCTCATCTCCTAATTCTAATTTTTTTTTAACAAGAATTAAATAATAGGAAATTACTATTACAGCTGACAAAAAGGTTATAAAATATGTCCACCCCCCCATGCTTAGCTATTGCAATGTCCTCATTGTGAAGAAAATGAAAGCATGCAGGAGAGTAGAAGTGGAAGAATAGCACCTGGTTTCCGTGAGACTCTAGTCAGCTTGGAACAGTCTTTACATGTGCTGAGTTTAATGCCTTTAGCTGGGCGATGATCGGCCCGTGGTGGTTATGGCAAGGTAAGAGCAACCTTGTCCGAGACGGGTTCAGGGAGCACATGGTCACCAAAGGGTTTGAGACGCTGTCCATTGACCTTGAAAATATTACCCGTCCTTAGGTCAGAGATTTCAATGACCCCATTAGGGAAAATATGCTAAATAACGAACGGGCCGTCCCACTTAGACTTGAGTTTACCGAGGAAAAGCTTCAATCGAGAATCGAAAAGCCAGACCTTCTGGTTCGGCTTAAACCTCTTACATGAAATCATCTGGTCGTGGAGAGCTTTGGTCCTTGCCTTATAGATTCTGGCATTTTCATAAGCATCATTTCGAAGCTCCTCTAACTCAGATAGTTGGAGTTTCCTGGTTTTCCTGGCCAACTCAAGGTCCACATTACATTTCTTGATGGTCCAAAATGGCCGGTGTTCAAGCTCTACGGGTAAGTGACATGCCTTACCAAACACCAGATGGAATGGAGACATATCGATAGGCATTTTGTATGCCGTATGATAAGCCCAAAGTGCATCATCTTGCTTTTGGGTCCAGTCCTTCCTATCAGGCCTAACGATTTTCTGCAAAATGTTCTTGATTTAATAATTGGAGACCTTGGCCTGTCCTTTCGTCTAAGGGTGGTAAGGTGTCGAAATCTGATGGCTCACCCCGTATTTCCCCAGTAAATTCCGAAATTGGGCATGAGTGAAATGTGTGCCACCATCACTGATAATTGCCCTAGGAACCCCGAACTAATTGAAGATATTTCTCTTCACAAAATCAATGACCACCTTGTGGTCATTGGTCCAGGTGGGAATTGCCTCAATCCACTTGGGCACATAATCAACAACAGCTAGAATATACTGGTGTCCAAATGAAGGAGGGAATGGTCCCATAAAGTCGATGCCCCAAATTTCAAAAATTTTGACGGAAAGAATTGGATTCAGGGGCATCATATCTCTCTTAGCCATGTCTGGCATCGGGTGCATGACTTAGAGAATTCATGGGCATCCTTAAATAATGACGACCAATAGAATCTGGATTGCAAAATTTTTGCGGCCATCTTTTTCTCGGAAAAGTGCCCACCACACGCAGATGTGTGGCAGAACTCAAGTATGCTATGGAATTCAACTTCCGGGATGCATCGACGAATAATCTGGTCTGCACCGATGCAGTATAGCTCGGGATCATCCCAAAAATAATATTTGGCCTAAGACACAAGTCTATCCCATTGTTGTTTGGTCGAATCCTAGGGGCTTTGACCAATGGCCAAATAATTGACAATATCCATAAACCAGGGGTTTCGGATACTCGAGACTGTGAGGATAGTCTCATCCGAAAAAGTATCAGAGATTGGGACATCCGGATGAGGAGAATCAATTAGGATTCTTGAGAGTTGATTCGCCACTACATTTTCTGCCCCAGCTTTATCCCTGATTTCAAGATCGAACTCTTGAAGCAGCAGAATCTAGCGAATAAGCTGGGGTTTGGCATCCTTTTTGGCCAAGAGATGTTTCAAGGCCGAGTGGTCAGTCTAGATGATGACACGAGAACCTAACAGATAAGCCCTAAATTTTTCTAAAGCGAAAACCATGGCTAGCAATTCTTTTTCAGTAACCGTGTAGTTCCTCTGGGCCTCGTCCAGAGTTTTACTAGTGTAGTAAATCACAGAGGGCCTTTTCTCAATCTTTTGACCCAAGACTGCCCCGACGGCATAATCAGATGCGTCAGCCATAATCTCAAATGGGGCTGTTTAGACCGGTGGTTGCAATATCGGGGCACAGGTGACTGTCATTTTCAATAAATCAAATGCCTTACGGCATGATTCATCAAATTCGAACGATGTGTCTTTGGCCAGAGGTTACTCAAGGGTCGAGCAACTTTCGAGAAATCCTTAATGAATCTTCTGTAAAAACCCGCATGCCCAAGGAAAGAGTGAATTTGTTTTACGGATGTTGGTGGAGGAAGTCTAGAGATAGCATCCACCTTAGCTCTATCAACTTCAATTCCTCGACTAGAGACCACGTGACCCAGGATGATCACTTCCTGATCATAAAGTTGTTCCTTTCCCAGCTATGGACCAGCCGTGTTTTGATGCATCTCTGAAGGATCAATTCCAAGTTACCCAGGCAAGACTCAAAAGAATCTCCAAAAATGGAGAAATCATCCATGAACACCTCAAGACAATCTCCCACCATGTCAGAAAAGATGGCCAGCATGCACCTTTGAAAAGTCGCAGGCGCATTGCAAAGCCCGAACGGCATTCTATGGGATGCAAAGGCTCCGTAGGGACATGTGAAAGTTGTCTTTTCCTGGTCTTCGGGATGGATAGATGTTGTGTCTCATAGAGCGCATTGTGATGGGAAAATGTGTCGTAGTATAGTGTGCAATACGATCAGACAAAAATATTTATATAAAGATAATGAGACTTTTAGTCCCGGTCGTTCACCTCTGGGAGGTGTTATGCAAATTTGAAATCGATCTTTTATCACTTTACTTGTTTAGAATCGCACGCTAGTTTCCAATCTTCGGATTAAAGTTTTTCCACTTCTATTGTGAACTCTGATTATGTGCGCATGTGTTAGATAGATAACGAAGGTGAAAGTATGAGTTTCGGTATGTACAATTCTAGTTATGTGGTGGCTGTTTACGGAAAATGCATGGATAGTTAAATCTTTAGTATTTTCTGGTACCGACATGTTGGTTGCAATATAAAAATGAAGACCAGGCAACTTGAATAAGATGAAATAGATTGCAATCAATAAGCTCATGGTGATTTTCAACACAAAGATATGCATACAAAAAATATATTTTTCATTCATTCATTCAGGAGGGTGTTTGTAATAGGGAATGTAGAGGAAAGCTTATAAAGGAAAGCTTGAAAATATAACAGAAAATGATCGCATACAGGAATCTATGGGGGGATTTTGCATGCATCATTGGTAGAGAATAAGAGCTACACTAGTAAGCAGTAAATGAAAGCTTGCAAATATGAAGAACTAGCTACTAATCTAGCAGAAACTAAGGGCATTCGGAGGTGGGCTCCGATGGCCTTTGAATGGTTGAGAGGAGAAGGGGCAGCCAATGGTGCTTAGGCCAGCCCTTGGAGAGAGGTTGGGGAGATGATCCAGCATCCTGGCATGGAGATGGTGGCAGCCATGGTGCACAACTTATGGAGGTGGAATGGAGATGAATGTAGCTAACATAAGTGTGAATGAGTACCAAGAATGGGATGGGTGCAAATGGCCACCCCATCATTGGAGACTCTCTAGAGAAGTGTGGAACTCTCTAGAGAGAGCCCCATAAGTGGCCGGCCAAGTGAGAGACAGAGGTGGTTCTTAGATCCACCATTTGTGGATCTCAATTTGAATGGCTCTTGGTTGCTAATTTTGGCAACCAAGAGTGGCGCCACCTTTGGAAGAGAGTTCTAGAGAAGTCTAGATGAGTGTGTGTGCATGAATGGGTGTGTGTGTGTGGCCGTGCCTTATGTGGCTAAATGGTTTAGGTTAGATCCTAATGGGTTTAGGTTGGTGTAGGCCTTAAATTAGTGTTGCAAACCTTAATTGCTAGGGAGGAATTGTATTTAAACTTAACACAAGTTTAATTGAATGAGTGTGAACCTAATTGAGAGTGAAATAACTCAATTCGGTTTGGCTTAGGTCAATTGGACTCTCATTGAGTCCAATTGGATTTGTGTGGGTTGAGATCTGAGCTCAATTGGATCCTATGAGTCCAATTGACTAAGCAATGGTAATTGACTATGATCTAAATCAATTGGGTTTAGTAAGGACCTAATTAGGTCCTTAGGGAGGTCTAGAGGTGGTGTACTAGGGTTAGGGTTCCTTAATTTAGTTCCTATGGGGTTGGAATTGGGTTTAGGGAGCTAGAGATCCAGGATCAAGGCTTGAATCTCAAAACAGTAACTGGAGAATAATTCCAGACGTTTGATAAATGTGTGAGATGACTTATACTCAATAATCAGAAGTCCAGACTTGTTGTCTGGATGTCCAATCAGAGTCAGGAGGGTTTCTAGGTTCTGTCATGGGTATTCTGCAGAAATTGGACATCTGACCAAGTGTCTGGACGTCCAATAACACTGCAAAAGTGGGTTTACGGTGTGCAAGAGTTGGCTAAGGGTTTTGGTCATCCTAAAATTCATCTGGACATCTAGATAAAGGTTGGAATTAGGGTTTTAAGGTTTCCTAGGGTGTGGTGACCTAATCTAAGGGTGGCTAAGGCTTGGGGAGGCTTTTAGGCTATCCTAGGGCTAGGATGGACTTAAGTTCTTCACATTTTACTGCTTTATTCCTACCTAATAGAGTAGCATACCTTAACTCCCTTACATCATTATTTACTATATCTAATCTAAGTCTTCTGTTCGAGCTCTACTGCAACACCAATTATTCCTGATCCAGCTTCAGATCTAGCTTATTACTTGTAATTGATATAATGCACCTAATCAGCACGTTATATCATTATTTTATGCATAACTAAAAGAAAGCAGTAAAGGTGATAGTAATGCTTATTCATGCATGAATTACCCTAACTTATGCTAAGTCCTAACCTAATTTAGGTTAATTAGGACCTATGATTGTTGCGCAATCATACCCTCATGCCTAAATCTTGCTAGTTCCTAGCAAATGCAAGACTAAGTTATTTACAGCAAGGGTCCCTGAGGGATTGATTATTCTCAAGGGTATGACTAAAGATTTTTTCCTTTTTGTTTTCATCCTTTGCTTTAGAAATCTAGACAATCGTGAAAGTGCAGCTATGTAGCTTTTGCAACGGATTCGAGTGAAAAACAAATTCACCTCTAAAGCCTGTACTTGACCCCTAGTAAAAATTATAGCGGGATAGGTGGACTTCTTCCCTCGGGGTATTCAAGATATTCCTTGAATTCCACCTCGACTTTAATTTTGGGTAGAGGATGTCTGAGGGATACGGGTGTTTATTTGGTGGCTCACTCTCACTTGGTGCTACATAGAGATTAGTGCTACATAATCTAGATTGCCAAATTAGTAAGTAACTCAACTCAGAGAAAGACGAGAAAAACTATGCTCTCTTTTGGTTCCTTTGTATTGATTCTCTTTTTCTCTTTTTCTGTTTCTTTTCTTTTCTTTCTTTTTCTTGGAGCTCACAATCTCACCTGATTCACATATATGACCCATATTTGGTGGTCTCACTTGGTATTAACACTTTAATTGAGTTCTCGTAACTCTAACACTAAGTTAGAATTCCTCAGCCAGTATTCGAGCGGTTAGAAACACAAGAAAGGTGGGTTAAGGCCATATTTGGTGGTTCTCAAATTTATTTGGTAGTATTGCCTCACTACAACTGAAATAAACACTAAATTCACTCTTTTTTTTCTTTGCTTTTCCTTCCTTTTCTAATTTTTTTTCTCTTTTTTTTCTCCCTTTTTTTTTTCAACATAACAGAACATGGACACATCCATGAGCTTTATTGAGGAGGCATTATTAGGGATTGGTGGTATTCAAGAGACATTGGGTGGCTTATTTGGTGGAAGTGCCCACTCACGGCACTGGGAGAGATGGATAGGATGGTGTATTTCTGACCTTGACATCAATACCCTCCTTCAGTCGAGGATTCCGTAAAGAATGGTCATAACCATCCACCTTAGCTCTAGTTTTATGAAAACTCGCTCTCCGCATATTTGCCTTATTTGGTGGCTCTCAAAATTCACACAAAAATGTATACGCAGGAACCGAGAGCAAAAGCTTTGCCTAATCTTACAGTATCATCACCTAATTATCTAAGACTTCGGATTCCTTGTACTAATATTTAGAGCACTAGTACACTTTACTCTCATCTTACACTATTTAGCGGATTCTTGGAGGAAAATCTACCTGACTCCCAAAACACTGTCCAGGGGTTCAGGAGAAGAAGCACTACTTCTCGACAGACTAAAGAGGTTTATCAGCCTTCACCGTGAATCCATTGCAAATTCTACGTGTGTGTGAAAAATTATACTGGATTCCAGATTACAGGAATCAACTAGGGGATAAAATCCCTAATGCATTCTCTTAATAAAATAATCTTTATTCATGGATGCACTACGTATATATGCTATAAACAAGTGACCTTTTATATTCATACTTCATGAAATTTTCCTTTTGGGTTACATTCAGCTTGACCCTAAATTTAGAATAGAAGGTGAGCAGGTGAGTCGGAAGTGGTTGTTGCAGATGATTTCTAGCTCCAATGCGAGCATCGAAGGTGGAGTTGGTTGTTCTTTTATTTAGGGTCCTAAAGTACGTTTGACATGCAGCGCTGAGGTTTTCCTAAATGTTGGCATAAAAATTTTTTTAGTTTTACTGTATCTACCCCCCCATGCCTAAGTTCTTGCATGTTCTCATGCATGAATATAAAAGAACATAAATACAGCAGGGAGAAAATGGGTAGAAATTACTTGTAATTGCTCTTGAAGTTATACATTCAGCACCGGCCAACCTGTCAGTATGCAATATGCAGAAAGAAAATATGCTAAAAGAAAAATATGCTATGTATAAAAATGGTTATGTATAGATGATGGTGGAATGTGGGATATGCTATCTATACGTGCTGAGTTTAACGCCTCCAGCTGGGCGAAAACTCAATCATACGTCCTCAATAAGATGAACAATCTCGTCAGGTGGAGGAGGTTCCTAGGCCAAAAATGGCTTGAGGCACTGGCCATTTATGATAGATATATGCCCAGATTTTGGGTCCTTGATTTGGACTGCCCCATTAGGATATGGGTGAATCACAACATATGGGCTACTCCACTTGGACTTGAGCTTCCCTACGAAAAGTTTTAATCGTGAATCAAACAACCAGACTTGCTGGTTGGGCGTGAATGCTTTCCTCCGTATGTGGTGATCATGAAAGGCCTTGGTCTTGTCCTTGTATATCAATGCGTTCTCATAGGCCTCTTGCCAGATCTCTTCTAATTCGCTGAGCTGGAGTTTTCATTCTTGACCACCTGCATCGAGGTCAAGGTTACAATTTCACACCGCCCAAAAGGTGTGGTGTTCTAGCTCTACAGGAAGGTGGTAGGCCTTGCCATATACCATACGATGTGGTGACATTCCGAGTGGGGCCTTGTATGTGGTCCGATATGCCCAGAGTGCATCAACTAATTTATCAGACCAGTCCTTCCTGTCTGGCCTAACCATCTTCTAGAGAATCAACTTGATCTAATGGTTAGACACTTCAACTTGACCATTGGTCTGCTGGTGATACAGAGTGGCTATATGGTGATGTACCCCATATTTCTTTAATAATGACCTGAAGTGGGCGTGGATGAAGTGGCTTCCCCCATCGCTAATCAGAGCGTGGGGTATTCCGAATCTCGTGAAGATGTTCTACCGTACAAAAGAAATGATGGTCTTATGATCAGCTTGTCTCACTGGGATAGCCTCGACCCACTTCGAGACAGTCAACGGCTAGTAATATGTACTCGAAGCCATGCAAGTTCGGAAAAGGGCCCATAAAATCGATGCCCCAGACGTCGAACACTTCTACAACCATGATGGGCTGGAGTGGCATCATGTCTCTTCTGGTCATAGAATCGACCGATTGGCATTGTTTGTAGTGTTGGGCGTATTCGTGTGTATCTTTGAAAATGGTTGGCCAGAAAAATCTAGACTGCAAGATTTTTGCAGTGGTTTTCCATCCCAATAAATGACCACCACAAGCATCATTGTGGCAAAAGGATAACACACTGGGGATTTCAGAATCTGGGATGCATCTTCGAATAATCTGATTTGCTCCAATGCGGAAGAGCAGTGGGTCATCCCAGAGTTAGAATTTGGCCTCTGCAGTAAATTTGAGTTTTTGGTCCTTGGATAGGTTTGCAGGAATCTTGCCTGTGGCAAGGTAGTTCGCGATATCAGCGTACCAGGGGAACTCAACAGAGTGAACTGCCAAAAGATATTCATCCAAAAATTTCTCATGGATAGGCAGGGAATAAGGAATGTGGCCTGGGTCTAGTTTGGATTGGTGATCCGCCACAACATTCTACTTTCCGGCTTTGTCGCGGATTTCAATATTAAATTCCTGCAATAGAAGGATCCATCTAATGAGTTGGGGTTTGGCATTCTTCTTTGCTAACAAATGCCGGAGGGCGGAGTGGTTGGTGAAGATGATGACTTTGGACCCTAATAAATAAGATCTGAATTTCTCCAACCCGAATACTATTTTAGCAGTTCTTTTTTGGTGACAGTATAATTGTGTTGTGCCTCATTCAGCGTCTTGCTAGCATAGTATATGACAAAAGGTTGTTTTTCCTGATGTTGGCCTAAAACAACACCGATAGCAAAGTCAGAAGTGTCGCACATCATCTCGAAATCAAGTGACCAATTGGGTGGTTGGAGAATTGGGGAATCAGAGACAGCACTTCGTAAAGTCTCGAAAGCACTGAGACACAAGGTGTCGAATTCAAATGGGGCATCGACAATAAGGAGATTCGTCAAAGTTCATGCAATTTTTGAGAAATCGCGTATAAATCTCTGAAAGAAGCCGACGTGACCCAAGAATGATTTGATCTACTTGATTGAGCTAGGTGGCGGTAAGTTGGAAATAATCTCAGATTTAGCTCGATCGACCTCAAGTCCATTTTTAGAGATCCTATGCCCTAGTACTATGCCATCCCTTACCATGAAATGGCTTTTCTCCCAGGATAGTACTAGGTTTACCTCAATACACCATTTTAGGATCTTGGTGAGGTTATCAAGAGAAGATGCGAAATCATCTTTGAAAATAGAGAAGTCATCGATGAACACCTCCACATAGTCCCCAATCATGTCAGAGAAGATGGCCATCATACAACGTTGAAATGTTGCTGGTGTGTTGCATAGGCCAAAGGGCATCTGCTTGAAAGCAAATGTTCCAAAGGGGCATGTGAATGTGGTCTTGTCTTGATCTTCCAGGCTAATCGCTACTTGATTATACCCGGAGTATCCATCCATAAAGTAAAAGAAATTGCGTCCAGCTAACTGTTCTAAGATCTGATCAATGAAAGGCAAAGGAAAGTGATCCTTCAGGGTAGCCATGTTCAGTTTCCTATAGTCGATGTAGACTCGCCAAGATGTCACTGTGCGGGTCAGGATGGATTTGCCTTGATCATTTTCACTATGGTGAGTACTACTTTCTTAGGCACTATCTGGATCGGACTCACCCATTGGCTGTCAGAGATTGGGTATCCAATACCTGCATCCGGCCATTTGACGATCTCCTTCTTAACAACCTCTAGCATATTCGGGTTAAGCCGTCTTTGAGGTTGTCTCAAAGGTTTCACCCCCTCATCCGTGCAAATGTGATGAGTTAAATATGAGGGGCGAATACTACGGAGATCAGCAATGCTCCACCCTATAGCAGCCCTATGGTCTTTTAGCGTAGAAATCAATTGATGCTCATGTTCTTGGGTTAAGTGGCCATTAATAATGACTGGGTATGTCTCACTTTCATCCAAGAACACATACTTAAGTGAGTCAGGTAAGGGCTTCAATTCAATCATGGGTGGGTTAGAGTTAAAAATGGGAGTGGGAAGAGCAAACTCGAAGGTGGGAATCCGCTGATCCATATGCATTTGAATTCCCACTGATTCACTTCCTGTGAGATAATCGATTGTGACTGCGTTAATGGGAAACCCGTTAGCTGTGGTCACGTTTTCCTGCAACAGTAGGGGCAATTTAGTAGTGTACGGATCAGGATAGCTAGATTCAGGGGTGATGTGGTCAGAAGCACACCCTAAACAGTCAGATCCTTAGGGAGATATGTGTAGCGCAGTGGTCTCAGTCCCGAGTGGATCGAGGTCCAAGAACCCTGATAGTGCAGACGAATGAGGCATTGGGTCATCACAAAGAAGCCTAATGTTACCACAGTATGCAGAATCTTCGTCTTCACCGTCCTCTATGCGATCACAGTCAAAATTCCTTGATGCCTTGAATATGTCAAGTTGAAGTTGCTCATTACCTAGGGTTATCTCCATACACCTAGATGCATAATCGATGTTTGCCCAGGATGTCGCTAAAAATGGGTAACCCAAAATGATTGGTGCATCTCAGAGATTAGGAGGAACCTCCATATCGAGAATGAAAAAGTCTGTGGGAAAGCAGAATCCACGGACTTTTACGATCACGTTCTCAACCACCCCCCTCGGTGTTTTTACGTATCTATTAGCCAGCTGAATCGTGACCGAGGTAGGTTTTAACTCCCCAAATCGAAATCGATCAAATACGACAGTGGGAGTTAGGTTAATGGACGAACCCAGATCTAAAATGGCCCGATCAAATGGAGAATCCTGCAAGAAGCAGGATATGAGTGGAGCACCAGGGTCTTTCTTTTTCTGCGGCAAGGTAGCTAGAATCACGGCGCTAGCTTCTTTTGACAGTACCTCCTGTTGTCCAATTCTACGCTATCACTTTGGGGTACAATAGTCCTTGAAGAGCCTAGCGATAGCAGGGATGTGATCAATTGCCTCGAGGAGGGGGACCTGAATATGTACTTCCTTGAACATTAACTTCAGGTCCTCAAAATTCTACGTGTCCTTTTTTTGTACTACATTTCGTGTTAGGGCCTCAGGAAAAGGGATGGGAATCTCAGGGTCAAGTGGCCTCTTACCCTTATCTATCATAGGTGGCTCCTGAGATGAAGGAGTCGAACCCGCCTGCGGTGAAGGGTGAGAAAAATCAGGACCTGCCTGCCTATGTGGTGGGTAGAATGTCTTCCTTCTACTCCTCAATGAGACAACATTTGCATCGGCTTGCTGCCCATGAGGTGGTGGGGGAGCGGAAGGGGAAGAGTATGCAGGGTTCTGCAAAGGTGACTGGCCTTGAGCATAACCAGGTGGCGTAGAAGGCGCCTGTAATTTGGCGTGTGCCTATCCCTGTGGTGCTTGAAACCTAGGTAGGGCGCCTTGGTTCTACAAATATCGAGGGTTCGGGATGGGTTGGGAGGCCAAGGCTCCCTGAGTCCTATGCTCCTGCAACAACTGGTTTTGCGTGTTCTGTATAGTCTGTATCTGGTTAGCCATCACCTTCATTATCAGCAAGCTATCCTGTGTAGATTTCCTCATCGATTCTTGCAACTCCTCTTTCAGTGCCTCCAAAGGGTCAGCCCACTTTGGAGGGTGACTGGTAGCTTGGTGCAGCAGCTGGTATAAAGAACGGGGTTGCTGCTGCTGAGATGGGAATGGCTGCTGCCTAGGGTATGTGTTTTGCACATTCCCGTATTGCTTAGTCTGGTAGTGTGGATCTTGATGTGGTCTCTGTGAGTTACCAGACCAAGAGAAGTTTGGATGCTGGTGCCAACCAGGGTTATACGTCTCTGAATACAGGTTGTTATGCCCGTATCCTTGAATAGCATTGATGTCCTTGTAGGCTGAAGACGTCTGAGACATATATCCATCAAGGGGATACGTATTATAGTTAGCAGGTAGTGCGTAACTCTGGTCGTATGGTTCCAGATCGGTATTGTTTACAGGATCCTGATGTGCAGGATCTCGTAAATAAGGAGAAGATGCATCCCGAGTGAGTAGATTAACTCGAGCAAGGGGGCTCGAGGTACATAGGAGGGTCTTGGAGAAGCAGAGTTCAGGTTAGATTGACCTTGACTAATTTGGTCAATCTTTTTCTCAATCAGATTTATTCTATCCATCTGCTTGACGATGATATCCATGTCGGCTCGAATAGACTCGGTGTGAGCCTCGTGGGCACCAACCCGCTATTGACCAGGTCGCTGGAACTGGTTCATGGATGCAGCATTCATTGAGTTCTCTGCCAAAGATTCAAACAACTCAAATGTGCTGTTTGTGCCTTTTGCGAGGAAATTCCCGCCACTAGATACATCGGCCAGATACGGATGTTTGTCATCCAGCCCATGGTAAAAGATTTGAGCTAGGTGCCATCTGGGTATACCATGGTGCGGGCATTTCTGGAGAAGGTCGTGAAATTGGTCCCAGGCATCAAGCAACTTCTCCCCAGCTCCTTGGGAGAAAGTCGTGATAGCATGCCTCATTGCGTTTGTTTGACCGATCGGGAAGAACTTTTGCGAGAATTCACGTCATAATTCTGGCCAGGTTCCAATTGGCTTCCCAATGATCTTAAACCAGTATGAAGCTTTGTCCCTCAAAGAAAATGGGAAAAGCTTCATCATAACAATCCCAAGATCAATATTCCTGGGTTGAATCGTTTCTACGAGTCGACTCAGGTCCTCTAAGTGCTGGAACTGATCCTCAATTGAGTTTCCATAAAAATGACACTGATCAACCCGATCACATTGGGCTTGAGATCAAATGCATCTCCACCTGCTGGAATCTTGACTAAGGGTGCGACGATCGGTGTGGCTGGATCATAGAAATCCCGCAGTTGTTCTCCTCACGGTGGATGCTGCATTCTATCAAGCACCGTCAAAATACGGTCCATGCTTTGCCGATGCCACTTCCTAGATTCAACCACCCAGGCTTCCAGACGAGCCATCGGGTCCAAATTATCACTGTCCTGACCCGGTCTAGGTCCAGGTCCAGGATTAACCATTGTAGCTATGGGAGTAGAAGATGTGGGGGGAGAAGATGGCCCTGGCGAGGTGACTCGCCTCCTTGGGAGTGGCTCCTAAGTTCCAGCCAATTGAGGTCTAAGTGACCTCCTTCCTTGCATACACCACCCAACCCCTAGGTTGGTGTAGCCAATCCAGAAAAGGCTAAGGCCTTGTCAATCAGATGGTCCTTATGATCTTGTGACCAGATTTTTCATTTTAAGTTCTAATTCCTGAAGAAAAAATCATCGTACAACCAACTGAAAGTGATTCCCGCCTCTCAGCTAACCCAACCAAGAGGTTGAAAGCACCCAGTAGTACGACAACGAATTCAGGTTGATTTCGTGTTTTAGAATTGATTTTAGCCTGTTTTCCTTCATTGGGGTTTTTGGCGATCGGCCCACAAGGTGTCCAAGTTCACTGGCTAAGCACTAGACTTGATTAGCTCTAGGTTAACCCAAATGTGGTATCTAGATTGTAACCCTAAAGATGTAACCTAGGGTTCATGCAATTCTAGGGTTTTTTTGTTCTTTTATTTTTTCTTCTTCTTCAGCGGACCACAATAATAAAAATAATTCTCTGATAAAATTTGGAATCCAATTGATTTGAAATTTTCCTAGTAGATTCCTTTTTCAATTATCTTTTTAGGGAATATTTTTTTGTAATTTTTAATGTTTCAACCAAATTTATAAAGATTTTTGGATGTCAGGGGGTCAAATCTAGAATTTTGACCCTTGGTCGATTTTTTGCTTCGAAACAGTACCAAATGAATTTCAAAAATTTGGAAAAAATATGGAAAATAAAAGAAATGAGATCATCTTTCAAACCCTATCATTTTTAGTCAAAACAGATTCGTATATTGCTTGGAATTGCTTTTTGAATTTTGAAAAATCTCAAATTTGGGTCAGTCTGACCCCCTTGAACTTTGCAAATTTTTAAAAATTTTATACTTGGAATTTTTTCAAAAAAATAGTTCCATTAAAAATATGGTTTGAAAATGAAGATCTAGCTCGAATTTTAGATTTTTTTGTTCATTAGTTTTTTGGCAATCGAATTTTTAAAGTAGAGTTTGAAATATGACCGAAAATCAGAGGGTGGTGGCGAAGCTTTTAAAAGGTGTTTGAGTTTAAAATTCAAACTTTCCACCAAAAAAATTTTTTTTTCAAAAAATTTTGAAAGATTTTTTTTTTCAAAAAAGATTTTTTTTTTCAAAGGATTTCCAATTTTTTTTTTTTTTGCTTTTTTAAACTGACCTAGGATTCAAAAATAAATCTAATCTAACTACCTAGATATTTTTTTCTTTGATTTTTTTTCCTTTCCATGAAAATGAATAAGCTTTTTTTTTATTTCTTTTCAAATGAAACTGCTAGAAGCAAATCTAACCTAGGGTTCAAAGAAAAAAAACCTAATCTAAGGCAGATATGACGTGCACTTGGAATTTTTTTCCGTGCTCGTTGTGTGCACAGATCCCATTTTTTTCCTATTTTTCCTGCACGTCCAAAGACAAGCAGAGGAATATTTGTCAATGATAGCTCAAAAGATCGAAATCAAAGAAAAATGACGTTGCCGCCCCGGCAATGGCGCCATTTATTATGTCTCATCGAGCATGTTGTGATAGGGAAATGCGTCGTAGTATAGTGTGCAATACGATCAAACAAAAAAATATTTATATAAAGATAACGAGACTTTGAGTCCTGGTCGTTCGTCTCTAGGAGGCATTATGCAAATCTGAAATCGATCTTGTATCGCTCTACTTGTTTAGAATCACACGCTGATTTCCCATCTTGGGAATAAATTTTTGCCACTTCTATTGTGAACTTTGATTACATGCTCATGTGTTAGATAGATAAAGAAGGTGAAAGTATGGGTTTCGATACACACAATTCTAGTTATGTGGTGATTATTTATGGAAAATGCATGGATAGTTAAATCTTCGGTATTTTCTGGTACCGACATGTTGGTTGCAATATATAAAAATGAAGAGCAGGCAACTTGAATCACACGAAATAGATTGCAATCAATAAGCTCATGGTGATTTTCAACACAAAGATATGTAAATAAAAAATAAAATTTTCATTCATTCATTCAGGAGGGTGTTTGCAACATGGAATGTAGAGGAAAGCTTATAAAGGAAAGCTTGAAAATAAAAATCTAGCTAACAAAAAATGATCGCGTACAGGAATCTATGGGGGGATTTTGCATGCATCATTGGGGGAGAATAAGAGCTACGCTACTAAGTAGTAAATGAAGCATGTAAATATGAAGAACTAGCTACTAATCTAGCAGAAACTAAGGGCATTCGGAGGTTCGGAGGTGGGCTCCGATGGCCTTAGAATGGTTGAGAGGAGAAGGAAGGGTGGTCAATGGTGCTTAGGCCAGCCCTTGGAGTGGTTAGGGAGATGATCCAGCATCCTAGCATGGAGATTGTGGTAGCCATGGTGCACAACTCGTGGAGGTGGAATGGAGATGAATGTAGCTAACCTAAGTGTGAATGAGTGCCAAGAATGGGATGGGTGCAAATGGCCACCCCATAGGTCTTTCTATAGACCTAAGGGAGACTCTCTAGAGAAGTGTGGAACTCTCTAGAGAGAGCCCCATAAGTGGCCGGCCAAGTAAGATAGAGAGGTGGTTCTTAGATCCACCATTTGTGGATCTCAATTTGAATGACTCTTGTTGCTAATTTTGGCAACCAAGAGTGGTTCCGCCTTTGGAAGAGAGATCTAGAGAACTCTAGATGAGCGTGTGTGCATGAATGGTTGTGTGTGTGTGAGTGTGTGGCTGTGCCCTATGTGGCTTAATGGTTTAGGTTAGGTCCTAAAGGGTTTAGGTTGGTGTAGGCCTTAAATTAGGCTTGCACACCCTAATTGAGAGTGAAATAACTCAATTAGGTTGGGCTTAGGTCAATTGGACTCTCACTGAGTCCAATTGGACTTGTGTGGGTTGAGAACTGAGCTTAATTGACCCTATGAGTCCAATTGACTAGGCAATGGTAATTGACTATGGGGCAGTTAGAAAGTGAACCTCTTTTAGTTTAGGTGGTGCTGCCTAAACAATTTAATCAATTGGTTCAAATGCAACACTGATTAAGGCACACAAAAAGGTGGTTAACCTAATATGATTTCTACTATTTTATGTGTTGAATTCGTTTACCGGGTCCACTGGTCGGAAGCCCAGTTGAGTAGATGAAAATCAAGTCTGATTATGTGCCTCAAATGTGGGTGTATAGAGTGTGTATATTAATTTGTCCCACAGAAAGTATCTTTTTTTTTATTTTTTTTATAAGCTGGGGTGAGGTGGATGAAGATGGCAAACAAGACAAACAATTCTATCCTAGTGTTTATGCAAACACCTAAGTAGATTAGGTCTTGATTATGAGTGTGGCGAAATGAACTAGTGGGAGGGATGTGGGGGTCACTTACAGAGTACTCTACCCGCACTTTACTCAGATCTACTGCACTTGGATCTCCATGCTAGGGTACCTGCAAGATAGTAGATCAAAGACAAATAGGGTTAGTGCTATGTAAATGCAAAGAAACACAATAAATAGTAAAGTAAATTCCGTTGCCTCCCCTGGCAATGGCGCCAAAATGGTCACATGAGTTTTATGTGTTTGAAATCGGGGTTACAAGAAACCCGTTGTCGTAGTTGCAAAACGCGTCGATCAGAAAAAATTTGTACCGAAACTCCAAGGGAGTCCCGAGTCGAACGCAGGGAGGTGATGTTTACTTTATGTGAAAACCGCACTACGATTCGTTTCTTTTTTGGTATTTTAGGGTTTTGTTATTTTTTGTATTTTTATAAGAAGAAAATAAGCAAACATACACAAGATGGAGATGTGGAACAAATCTGATATATATTACTTCCAATGTCAATTACAATAAACTATGAAAGCATAAAAAGAGAGGGGGGTGAGAGGAAATCTCCCGAATCGGCTGTTCGGCTAGACGATGACGCTTGGCCGAAGCTCGGATGAAGGAGGTGAGCGGGACGACGGAGGTGAGATGCAAGAGGATGTCGGGTTGAGGAAAGCTTCAGCGTGGCTCCGGAATGGAGGTGAGAAGACGGAGGTGATCTACTGCTGGAATGGAGGTGGGAGGATGACTCCAAGGCGACCTATGAAAGGGGATGGGAAGTTGGAGGAATATTTGGTGGGGCAAAGGTTCGCTACACTAATAGGCACCTTGGGAGCTTGGGAACAAGCTCTAATGGAGCGTTGGTAAGCTTGCTAGAGCTTGGGAGTAGGTAGGAGTAGAGTAGGTAGAGATGGCTTGGAAGGGAGGGGGTGTAGGTCCTTTTATAATGGAGGAGAAGAGGCTAAAAATGGGTTAAATGACCTTTAGCGACCTCCAAACCGTCACTGGAAACGTTGCTGTAGATAGCTCACATCCACTTACGCCCTTAGTTGCCTCTGCTGGCTTGCAATGAAGTAGCGACGGCTGTAAGCTTTGCTGTAGGTCAGCCCAGCTGTCACTGAAAGCTAGCACCAACCGCACTTGCGCTCGTGATGCTCTACCGCTCATCACATGCACTGATCATGCGGTGGCCTACTGGTGTGCGTGTTGGCATGCGTTGGCGGGCGCGTGCTCGCTACGCTGCCACTTCTGCTTGTGTGCACTGCTGCTTGCGTACGCCGCTAATTTGAGGATTGGGGGGGGCTGCGGGGATTCGAACCCATGCCCCTCCCTTGAGAGTCACTGCTCCCACCATTGCGCCAAGTCGACCTTTGTGTTGCGAGGAGTTTGGTGCAGATGCTTCCCAGCTATTTGATCTTGATCCAATGGCTAGGATTCAAGGGTGCTGATGATGAAGGGAGTGGGCGGTGGCTGCTGGCCATCTGGGTCGTCCGTCTTCTTCTTCTTATAGAGGGTGCCACGATGCTCAGATCGAGATGATTCCCATGATGCCAAACTGCAATCATCGCTTTGGATCCATCCGTATGATCAGATTTTCCATCCGAAACCCATATGGATGCCGCATTGCCCCCTGGCCATAAAATGAATGAATTAATATACAAAACCTACAACTATCCTAAATGCCATGCAATGGATGTTATGCAATATTTATAACATGATATGCAATGCTAAGCCTAGGAACTATCATAAATAAGCAAGTTATCATGAATTTATGTGTGTTCATCAGTTTGGTCTCGGGTTCTTGGCTTGTAGGGAAGACAAAATCAAAACCCTACTCCAACTCCTCGATTTTTGTATCGTAGATTGGCATGACTTCCAAAAAATCAATCTGTATCTTTGAGTAGGTTGGAGAGTTGCATTCAACAAATAAAGGCCCAAAATCATAATCCAGATTCAAATTCTGATTTCCATCACACGGTGCCTTGTAATCCTCCCAATAAGGCTCAGATCCAGATTCTTGGTTAAGGGTGCAGGTTGGATCACTAGAATCTAGATTGGGTTCTATAGGGATGTCAGAATTGCTCTCAAGAGTCACCTTATCAGAATAAGGTATTGAATTTACAATCTTGAGAGGTTCTGATTCAATCTTAGTATCACAGGTGTCTGGGAAATCTAAGCTTGGTGAACCAATGTTTTGATTTTCTAGGGCTGGCTTAAAATCGTGATCACCTGCAATCGAATCCTCCCAACCCATCTCAAGATCAGGCATATCAATATGTTCATAATTTGAATTAGATTTCATTTGAGTTGGGGGTCCATAACAACCTTGATCATCACACCCGAGATTTGGGAAATTACATGGATTACTGGAATTACTCTAAGATTTCATCTTAACTTATGATGGGTATTTTTGATTGATGGTTCTATATAACCCATTCAGCAATTCTCCCCGTTCTTTCAAAAAATTCTGGAGTTCTTTAGGAACTGAAGGATTTGCCCAATATTGCAGATAATCATTATTGTGTAATTTCACCAATTCACTATGTTTTGCTAGTAGATGATCCCGGGTTGAACCGTGTTTCATTTGTGTCCATATTATCCCTAAGTTTGTGATGAGGTTTGTTGTTTCTGCAAATTTATCCAGCATGTCCCTTTTATAATCATCTTTTCTTTCATGCTCATTTGGGACTCTGGTTTTCTAAATAGTCTTCCTATATAGCCAGGTGACATTTTTGAATCAAATGGTGGAATCAAGATGTAGAATCAAAACTCAAGATTAGATTGGAAGTTGATCAGATCTGAAATAAATCCCTAAGTTGATCTGGAGGGGCTACTTACGTTAAAAACCTAATAGCCTTCCTGTGTATGTGTTCTAAATAGAAGGGATGCAGGACTGGATGTAAATTTTTGACCCAATCAAGGCACCCAAAGATTTTTGGATGACTAAGGCAATTTCGAGGTGGATGATACCTCTGAATCAGAAATTTGCACACCCAAGAAGTACCTAGGTAGCCAGGAAGGGAGAGCCTCGCAGAGACCCCTACACGGTAGAGCATCCCTACGGGTTACAGGGTTTCCCCTACCCGACCTTCCTTGTCACTGAGGGTCCAGGTAGACCAAAATGTACGAACTTAAGACCTTAAGTCTACCAATTTTATGTCCTCATTTGTGCCTTTGATTTCACTTGATTAGAAGCTAATTCAACTTGTGACCTAATTTAGGAGGTTGGTTGGCCAACAATGTAGATCAACTTCACCTGACCTACCCTAAAAATGGTAGAGTGAGATCTAGGTCAAGACCTAGAAATCACCTTGATTGACTCTCAGGTTATTAGGTCCAAGGATTTTAGGGTTCAAGTGAATTTAGAGCCTAATTTTAAGGTTTTTTTGACTAGATCTTTTCAACCAAGGGCTTGGGCAGTACACAAAATGCTGGTGGGTTTGTTTCCTTTTATGCAGGTAAGTGTGAACTAGCACTCCAAAAACCCTAAAATTGAAATCCTAATTGGCTCTATTCTACATCCAATTTGATCTTAACATGTTCACCTTGGGCTTCAAGCAAGGAAGATGTTAGCCCAAAGTGATTTAGAATTTAAGCGTAGTCCTTAATAGGCATAGGAACTTTGGGGTAGGGAAAAAAATCATCTCAATCCTCAATCAGATTTGAAAAAAATTTTCGCAAAACAGGACACATGCCCTTTAATTGATAACTACTGTGAAAAATAAGGTAGGTGATTCCTAATTGGTTATTTCCTTTTTTGTATTCCCAAGATTAAGATGTTGATTAGGGAAGAATAGAAAATTTACCTACCCTGGAGTGGTTGGTTTGTGCAGAAGATCTCCTTGTGAAGTACCTCGAAAAATCACAAGAATGCAAATAGAGCAAGTCAGTGCTCAAATATAATCAAATAATGCAGAGAATAGTAGTGAATTGCACGTTGCTCCTTGACAACGGTGCCAAAATGTTTGAGCGAAATCGATGTTATAAATGCTACATCGTAGTATAGGTCGAAGTTGCTTGAAAACAGATATAATTTATACTCGAATAAAAGTTCGAGGTCATTCGCTGGGAGAAAATATGGAATTCAATCGCTAATCGCAAATAAAATATAATTGAGCATAAGAATCAAGCCAAACAATACCAAGAAATGAATAATAATTACTCAAAAATGATAATTGATTGCGCAGCAATCATAAACCCTAATTCACCTGAATTAAGGTAGAACCTCGCTTAACATGGGCATTTTGCATGCATACACATCATACCGCGCATCTTAGATGATTTATATGTTTTATACAAAGTAATGTACTATTTGAGAGGTATTATTAACTGCAGGTAATCCAGGGCTGCAGATGAGCAATCCAACCTTATGGATCTATTCGGAATAATGACGGGAGTTTAATGCATCCAAGAGTGCATCAATCAGACTCCCGTAGCACCTTAGGGAGTCCACAGAAAAAGCAGGAGCCAAAGGGAAATTGAAGAATATCTAGATCTCAGATGACAAATCCAACCACGCAGATGGATCGAATCGACATTCGCAGTCCAACAGTGCAGAAATCAACTTAATCAGAGGCCTACATCATCAGATACAAGAAGAAGATGGACAGCCATGAAGGAGCCACATAGCGTCGTCGCAGCCACCCCTCACCTCGCCCCAATTGGGAAGGAGAATCGTAGGCCATTGGATTGTCATCCAATGGATGCGATGTAGCCATGCCACCCACCCTCAATCGCATCATCAGATGGGACGAGATCTCGACCATTGGATTCCCATCCAATGGCCAAGAATGCACGCCAACAGAACTTAAACGCAATCAACTCGTGGGAGTAGCGCGCTGGTTAGCGCTCTCTCCACGAGATGGGCAGCACGGGATTGAAGTGCACCCGGTGTGGAATTAGGAGAAGCGGCGAGCACTGAGGGAATTCAACTGTCGGATCTCCATCGAGCGGCTCAGTAGCAAACGTGTGGCGGGCGCGGGAGCATTGGATGCAGATGCACGCGATGATGCATACGGAGACGGGCGAGAGCATGCTTTAGGATTTTCAAGGCGCGATCGAGCGCGCGTTTAAGCCGTCTGATCGGCTGAGGTTTGGGCGCTCAGAAGAGGCGAGCGACGAAGGAGAGAAAGCGAAGGGTGAGTGCAGGCAAGTGGGAGCCGCACGATCTTCATTGGAGGGCGTACAAGTTGCCACGTGGCATCACCGGATTCAACTGGGGATAAAAGAAGGATTTGGAAGGCTTAATCAGGGCTGTTGATCTCCCGATCAACGGATCTAATTAATCCAAGGCATTTGCATGGATTTAAGGGGCCAAATGCCTTCTTTGCCCCCCACCAAAGCTATAAAAAGAGGCCAAAGGGCCCCCCTTTGAAAGCACTTCTCATAGTTCTCTTCTTCTTCCTCCTTCTTCAACCTTTCTCTCCCCTTCTTCTTCCCATCTTCTCTGCATCCGTCTCTGCACCTCTATCTGAAGCATCTGTTCGGCTACCCCAACGAATTGTTGCTGCTATTCTCAATCTCTCCAAAAGGCCACCACGAACTACCCGTGGTGCCCTCGTTCTGTTAGATTAGTAGTAGTTTACTTTCATGTTTTCATTCTATTACATATATCAAATTCAATCTATTTGTAATGTCAATATTATGATTGATTGTTTCTATTCTTTATTAATCATATTGAGAACAAGTGTATGAAATCAAAAGTGCTTTGTACCTTCCTGTGATTGACTGGGGATCACCAAGTTCCATTAATTTATTTGCTCAAGACGTATTTCGCGATATACTACAACATGTTAATTTTCTACGTGATCTATGCTGCGAGCAATAATCAATGTAAAGCATGAGTTTAACAGTAGTTATGCATGGCAAAAAGAATCTCAAAGCAAAAACAATGGTGATTTAGATCACCAATTATTCAATTTAAGCATATATGCAGTGAGTTCAAATAATGCAACAATGCCATCAACTGTTCAAACTTAGGTACTCAAATATATCAACAGTGTCAACCACTTTTACCCAAGTCAGGCATCACCTTAAGCCATCAAAAGACTTAAACATGCGTTTATAGTACCTTCCCCTTTATTTCTTCTCTTCTTCTTCTGTCTTGGCTCTATCTTCTCTTCTCTGTGTGCCTCTCTTCTGACTTGGCTTCTCTTTTCTCTCTTCTTCCTCCTTGCCTCTTCAAGTCTTCTTTCTCTCTTTGGCTTTTGTTCTTCACGCATAGAGGGAGGCAATCCCTCCAGCGGCTATGTGTTAGCCCTTGATCTTTAGAGCAAAGCCTCCTGCCTCTGCTCTCTCTTTCTCTCACAAGGTTACACTCTCCCAGAGCCTTGCACAGTACCAGGTAATTAGGTTTCGAATCTAAGAGCACCCGGGACCAGGGCTGTAGGCGTGGGTCATAGCCGAGGTATCCGTGGATTAGGTGGGTTGGGTCGGCACCAGGCCCGTGGGGTGCATGTCATAGGTGAGGTGTGTGTTGAGTGAGTGGGAACCTCACCCCCTTGTGTCTGAGGCAATAAGCCCTAGGCAGAAAAATAATTTATCCCACTGTGCTGCTTCTAAAACCCACGAGGTGGGACTAAATTTGTCCTCTTCCTTGTGCAAACAGCTGCTGAAGCTCACGTCCAATTGGAGGTGAAAGAGCAGTCAAAGCAACAAATTGAAATCCTGGATGTCTTCCTTGGAGTATTCTGCATCACCTGAAGATGGCGCCTGGAGCTGCAGGTGCCGAAGAGAGCTTCAAGCTTCTCTTGAGCTCGTCATTGATGGCACTGGGGACCTGAGTACCTGAAATCAAATAAATGTCCTTATAGCCACATTAAACTAGCTCTGGAGAGTCCTAAGGTGATGGCGAATGTAATGGTGGTGGTTTTGTGGCGTGAAGGTGAGTGGGGTGGGTGGACGGTGATGGAGTCAACGTGCGAAGGATGGGTAGTTCGGTGGATGGTTAGGGTAAGCAAACGGAGAGATAATGAGAGGGCTTTTGTTTGGGAGGATGAGGTGAAGGTTATGAGGCTGTCGGAGAGGCAGATGGAGGGGTGTAGTGACGGAGGTGCCTCGCCGGAGGGATTGGCGGAGACGGAGAAGACGGAGGTGCTCGATGGTGTCGTGGGATTCTTTTTGAGATTTTTGGGTATAAAACTAACCTAAGAGAACTAAGGATCTAATCTAACCCAAATTTAATAGATGAAAGGGGGAGGACGACACCAGTGTTAGTAGGCCGACGTCAGGGATTAAAATACTTCGGTAGAATGGGACAGTGACGACGGCGGAGAGAGAGCGACGGTGGCTGGTATTGCACGACATGGAGGAAGGTGAGGAAGGAAGAATCCACCGCTGGTATTGCGGTCGAACGATGAGGAGAGGCAGAGAGGGTTGCTAGAGCTCAAGGAGCTATTCGACAGAAATAGGAGAGAGGAATTTGGGGAATTTTTGGCTGAAATCAAGTTTGGGATGGACGGTATGCATTGGGGCTTCTTTTATAGGCCTCTGGAGTTCGCCGGAGATGGGAGCTTGAAAGATATCCGAATCTTTCATGTGAACACATGAGAGATTAGGAAGGTTGTAGGGCTTCGCATCTGGTTCAAAAGGAACGGAAGTCCTTGACGAACTTCCCTTTCAAATCTGAGAGGAATTCGTCAAGGAATCAAGGAGAAAATGCAAAATCAAGCTCATCGAAGTTGTAGGATTAGGATTTCATGGTGGTAGGAACCTATTTGAAGAAGGAGACGATAAAGTTGGGGACTTGCTTGTAAAGGATTCAAAAGTTAGGGTCATGTGTGTGAGATAAAAGAGTCAAACAGAACCAAATTGCAAACTAGGTCAAGATGATCTCATATTAGGCCCAAATTTTGGTACAAACCTAATTTGAACTTAAGGAATTTAATGGTGAAGTTGGATTTTGGTTTTGACCTAATTTGACTTGGTAATTGCATAAGTACCCAAATTAAGGCAAATGTCTATCTGAGACTTTATTTTGGGTCAAGACAAGTTCCACTGGTCAAAGTGAAGGTACCAAATACTAGAGAACAATTTTCTATGACTTTTAGAGGGTTTAGGTGAATTTTATCCTGACCAAAACCTCAGTTATTTAAGCAGGTCTGTTTTTAGGGTTTTAGATGTTATTTAATTCCTGAAATGCGTGAAAATCATTTTCTGTCTGTTCTAACCCACTTGTTAGATTCTTAAGACCATTTGACCTTTATTCAGCCCCTGAGAAAACCTGTGGTTATTCTATTTTTGTGATAAATTGGTAAATTTGCAGAAATAACCCTATATTCTTATCTTCTTCTCAAATCAATGTTTTGTGCCCTTAACATCTTCTAATGGATATGTAGGAGCTTTTATTGACTTGATCAGATCAAGCTGAGCTAGTTATGGCTCATGACGGTGTTCCCATCAATGAGGAATGAGAGTTTATTTAAGGAGAGACCAGTATGCTATAAGCAAATTGTAAATGATTGCTGGTCTCTCATACATAGATGGCGATCTAATTTGTAGTTCTCGTTATCATTCGTTTATGTTATTGAATAAAATGCCCTCTCGGATTGCTATCGTAACATGATAGCTTTTCTTTCATTTTCAAAAAAAATTGTATTTGTTGAAGAGCTATTTAGGAGACTTTACTACAGCGATACACTTTAATCTCCCGAATATCCTACTCAACATGGATCCTGCTACAGCGTCTGCCTATTTCGTCCCTCATCCTTCAGCTCTATTCTCCTTCGTCCAGCATCTCACACCCTCATCCGGGTGCTCCGTCAATGTGACTCGTCCTCTAAGTAGCCGTCGAGGAGGATTTTCTGATCCCACTCTTTTTATCACTTTCTAGTGTAGATTTTCATCTTTCTAGTGTAGCAAGTAGTTGTAATGGACATGAACCTATTGTTATTAAATTCTTGTTCATTCTCTCTATTTTCTCTTTATTTGTATTCTTCTATCTTTCTTCTATTAATTATTCTTTAAGTAGAATGGCTAGAAGATTAATTTTAACTAGCTATTCTGCTTGTGACAATAATACCAACATGATTTTTAATCAAACGTTCGCCTCCCCATGTTCGACCTGGGACTCACTTTGAGTTTCGGTTAAAATTATCTATTTGATGACTTTTTATGAGACTACAATGACAAGGTTTTCAAACTCAAACTTTTAGCGCAAAAATCGCATTCATCATGAATCAAATCCAAGGTCAATCATGCTACACTTAGTCAGGCCCATCAACTCATACTTACTTGTTTGGAGCATCCTCCTCAGCTGATCCAAATCAAGCCTCCATGACTTATCCTACTGTTCAGCAATAGGGTCCAATTCTCTATCCCCTACCTCTGCATCATGACTATGCTATGATCAATGTTGTGGGAATGAGAAAATACCACAAGACCAGGACTCGAGGTCCATCTCCCAAATCTCACCCAACACATGATCAACACAACAAGGTCGAGGACAAAAATAAGAGGTGGAAATAGAAACTCATCCCCCAAGATAGCCAATCCATTCCCCCATCCCAAATCTTATCGCACCTCCACACCAGAGAACTATCGAAATCTGACATAACGGGAACATTAAGGAATGCACCAGTCACTATCCCATTACTTGATATCCTTACTCTCAACTCCACCTTACCTGACTTATCTGAAAAAGAGGTGGAGGAACCCTCACAAGGGAAGGTAGTACTGCTTGAAAATGTTAGTGCTATAATCCAAAATAGTCTACCTCCTAAGAAATCCGATCCAGGCACCCTGTTGATCCCTTGCAAGATCGGTGGTACAAATTTCAAGAAGTTGTACTGGATCTTAGTGCTTTAGTCAACCTAATCCCGACCGTCCTATTTGAGAAACTATGGATAGGACAACTAAAACCCATTGATGTTACTTTGCAATTAGTTGATCGAATCGTAATCACCCTGATTGGGCTGGTAGAGGATGTGGTAATTAGAGTCAACAATTTTAGCTACCTACCTAAATTCCTAGTTCTTGACATGGATAATCTCGAAATGTTGATTGCCAAGGCCTAAATTTGGCTACAGAATGCCATGGGCGGCACTCTCTTGAAGTGTCAAAAGCCAGGAGTTCTGGGGGTTGCCATGGGTGGTGCTTTCCCAAAGCATCGATCGCTAGGGATCCTTCGAGGATTGATGGTGGGGACAAGGAATCCGATACAAACTGTGTTAGGGCCAATCTAAGGCTAGATTTAGGGAAATATAAATGGGAAAGAGAGAAAACTATCAAAATGAAAAATCCTTCTTTATCGCTCTCTTATCAAAATGCACTAGCAAACTGAACCAAGACACGATACATCTACGCACGAGTGCTTTAATCGCTGGGGTCAATGGACCTATAGGCAGTTTTTGTGGGCTAAAGTTGGCCAAGTCTGGATCTTAGCGGATACTTGAGCACCTCTATGCCTATTGTTGGTATTTTGTTCTGATTTCTAGAGATGCAGCTTACTAGGACATCCTGACGGTTACATACGGCTTAAAGACTTGGTTTGTTCCATAGGATTTTTGTTAAGGACTAGTAAAAGCTAGGCATGGGGGTATGATGGGAACACCATCATAGGAAATAACTACCACTTTTAGTCAGGTGTGATTGATAAAAGCTCCTACATGATCATCTGAGGGTCGTAACTCCGTAATATTTTGATTTGAGAGAATGGGAAACTAGGGTTAATTTTATAATTTTAACAGCACATCATGAACACAGATTAACCATGGGGTCACTCAGGGGCTAAATGAAGGTCAAATGAGCTTTAAAGTCTAAAAAGTAGGTCAGCACTGACAGAAATAGGATTTCACACTTTTCGTGAATCGCAACTACATACAAAATCGTAATTTCATACCCACTTAAATTGAAGAGGTTTTGGTCAAGGAAAATTCATCTAAACCTCCTAAAATTCATAAAAAAATATTCTAAGTGGTTTGATACCTTTGGTTTGACCATCTAAACCTATTTTGACCTAGAATATAGTTGTAGAAGGAATTTTGCCCTAATTTAAGTTTTTATGAAAATTACCCAGTTAAACGTAGTAAAAACCAAAATCAAACTTCATCATTAGATTCCTTGGGTCCAAATTAGGTTGAGGCCAAAATTTGGGCCCAATCAGAGTCCATCTTGACCTAGTTTGCCATTTAGCCCTTTAAAACTCTACTTTTGATATTTAGCCCCTCAGGTTTCGAATTCTTTGTAAATAGCATCGTAACTTCTCTTTGTTTTCTTCATTTAGGTCCCTACTGCCATTAGAAGTGGGAGCACAGCTCAGTCAAGATTTGCTGAGGGATTTCTCTCTCTAATCAAGACCAAATCCCTTCAAATATTGAGGGATTGATCTTGAGAGATCTCTCTTTCATTTGGACCAGATCTTGGGCCTTGATTCACACCATAGAGCTCGAATGAACTCAGAGAAATCTACCAATCTTTTTCCCTGATTTCACGATCCAATCATGGTCCTTCCCTCATTTGGAGCTCTTCCTGAAGCTCTATAAAGGACCCCCTCGAGGAGGCTATTTGCCTGAGCTTAGAAAAGGCGAAGATACCTCCTCTTCTCACTTCTTTGGTCGTCCGTAACTCGAGCTTCGGTGAGCTTCTCCAACACCTTCCTCCAACCAGCCAATGGTCAAATTGACCAGCACAACGTCCTCCCCTCTTCCTCATGATTGTCGTCGGTGAAAGCGCGGCCACTCTCCATCTCTCCTTCCTTGTCACCGTGTCGCCGACGCCTTCATCTTTTTTGGCACCAACCCATCATAGTAGGTTTCCCTCTCTCACTATCTCCCTCTTTATGTCTCTTCTCTCTCTTCTCTCACCATCTTGACTCTCTCCAACCCCTTATAATCTTGGTTCTATCATCACACGCATTGCATGCACGTCATCTTCCTTAGCACCGGCGAAGCTCTAGTGAGCTTGAATTACAACTACACTTCAGAAAACCACTTGCTTCCACTTCCAGAAGCATTGCCACAATCCATTGATCAAAATCCCTAAAGAAATTTGAGGCTTTGATCTCATCTACAACCCACCGAACACACGCACTCACACACGCCTTCTCCGTCACTGACAGAGCTCTTCCAAGCACCACACACCCTACTACCACCACCACTGCACTCGCCATCCCTCGACGAAGATCTTGAGCTTTCTAACTAGTGCTTATAGCCCATATTCATGTGCAGGTACCCTCAATGAAGCACCGTTGTCGCTACCATCTTCTCCAACTCCGTTCACCTTTCTTTGGCCTTCAATCGACCTGTTGCAGCTCGCACTCAACACGTCCCCAGATTCTGAAGCACTCTAGACTCTCAATTGAGGTAGCAGGAAGAGTTCACTACCTTGGTTCAACAAGCCTTGCCCAGCTGTAGCACGCAAAGCTGTGCGCGAAGGAGAGTAGAAACATTAGTCCCACATTGAGTGGGACAAAATGGTGAGGGCACTTAAATTGTTTTTGTGCTCTTGGCTTATCGCCTCTAAGAGAGTAGGGGTGAGGTCCCTCACACACCCCACTGTACGTGCCACACATGTGCCTGTTCATGCACCCTCGCTTGTGGTTCATGCCACGCGGGTTTGGGCATTGGGTCTGATTACCTGGATCTAATCTGTTCTGAAGAGAAAAGAATCTGAGGAAGAAAGGGGAGGGTTTTACAATGTGGCCTCGGGATTCGTGCCCTCCCTCTCCTCCCTCTACACTTAGTCGCTGCTGATGTAGACACATCCATTTAGGTTAAAATGCCTATTTATGCATGTCCTAAGCTTAGATATGCATTCCATATTATAAATATTTCATAGCATGAATCAATGTGCATTTAGAGTAGTCTGTATGAATTATAGGTTAATTAATGTCCTTTTATGGTCAAGAGAGAAGGATATTTATTTTGGGGCCTCGAATTCACGATCAGACCTTACGGATCTGATCAGGACGACAATCGGAGTCCATCGCCTCTAAAATTGTCTTGATCGGAATCCCATAACACCTTATGCAGCCTGAGGAAGATCAATGACCAAGGGACTAGGTGATGCAATTCAGAGCTTCAAATGACAAATCCGACTGCACGGATGGATCTGAATCGAAGATCACAGCCCATCGGTAGAGAAATTGACCTAATATGACCTTCGTGGTGCCACCTACAAAGGAAAGAAGATAGACAGCCCAGATTGCGCCAAGTGGCACTATCCAGGTTGCGTAAGGGCTGCAACAGCTGCAAATACTCTAGCGCGTGCAACGCAGCATGCAGGCACACGTAGCACATGAGCACGCTACAGCGTGTAGCGCACGGAGTGCCAACGAGCCTGTAGTAGTGGGTGCACGTAGCAACACGTAGCGAGTGGAGCACCAGTGGGCATGTGCGACACAGGGGCACAGAGCGCATGCTAGTAGTGCCGTGCACGGGTGTGTGAGTTGGACCTTCAGCAACGCTTGCAGTGGATCTTTAGTGATGTTTATGGACGTCACTAATTGTCAATGCACGAAATGCTTCCTTTCCTCCACTATAAAAGGACCCCTACCTCTCCCATTCTTCTTCATATTTCCTTTCTCTCCCTTACCGCCTACAAGGCTCTAGAGAGAGCTTGCCCCAAGCCAGTGATGCTCCTCTAGAGTAGAAATGAAATAATTTTTCTCGCCTCTCACCCCCATTCGTTGAGCATCCCATGGCCATCCTGTCACCACATTCAGGAAGAAGACCCTCACTGCCACGCCATCTTGCCTTGTCCTCCTTCCTCTGCCACCATTCTCCTTCCTCCAGCTTCCCACCATGTTCATCCAGGCGACGTCAAAGTGAGTCGTCTTCCAAGCTGCCATCAAGGGGGACTCTTCTCACCTCTATCTATCTTTTACTGCTTTCTAGTGTAGTCGATTATCTATAGAAAACTTTGTTTGAATATATATGTTGATTGTTTCTCTCTCTCTCTCTTATTTTGCAAGTAGATTAGTTAGATAAGGTTTTGTTGATTTGATCTCTTGCCTTATAAAAATACCAAAAAAAATTGCAAAAGTTAAAAACATAAAAAACAAATAAAATCGAAGCACGGATTTCTCAAAACCAAAAGTTTACCTCCATTTGTTCGACTCGAGGCTCATCTTAAGTTTTGGTATAAATTTTATTTGGTAGTGATTTTTGTGACTACAACGATGGGTTCTCCAAAACCCTGATTTTCACTTGTGAAAACATGCTAATCAGTTTGGTGCCGTTGGTAGGGAGGCAACACTCTTTGGGTTTTCTTACATTTTTTCACCTAGTTTAACATTTATCTTACTTTTTCTCTAATCTTACTGTGATTGCAGGTACTCTTCCAAGGTGAACCAAAGCGGTTAGATCAGAGAAAAATGCTGATAAAGGTTCTATAAGTGTATCCCCATCACCCCCACCATAGATTTCATTTGTCCACACTAATAACTCAAACCCAAATCAACTTAGGTGCTTGCATAAACCCTAGGTTAGATCTTGGTGGTTTGATTATCACTCCACTAACCTCACCCACCTGCATAAATTAATAAATAAAAAAAACTACCTGGTTATGGGATTTACTAAAAGTTACACACATTAAACACCCACAACTCTCAACCTAAGGTGCACAATCACTTTGATTCTACCACTTAACTGAGATCTGACCTGTGGACCTGGTACATTTCAACTCAATACACATAAGCGGGTAGAAATCTGATTAAGTTAAGACATTGTGTGCCTTAACTAAGTGGTGCATTAGGGTCAATTGATTGAGCTGTTTTGGCCACACCATTTAAGATAAAATTGATTCATCAAGTAGCTTGCCACTTAGGGTTCAATTTTTAGGAACTAACCAGGCACTCCACATTCCTTTTGAGTTTTAAAGGAATATATCATCACCGGTGCTTTCAAAACATGGAGTGTTCTACTGAACCTTGGTTGAATAGACCTAAAGATTAAACCTTAAAAGCTACTAAACAAGGTTAAACCCTAAAAGACACATCATAATAACCTTGTTTGAAAACCTTTGTTTTGCACACACATAAATTTGAAGTGATCTTTAAGGGTACAACCCATCTAAATGGCCCATCACATTCCAAGAGCACAATCATCCCAAGCCTTAATTAAATTGAGTAGACGTTGGGCCTAGGATTCATTGAGTTCATTTCAGGGTGTTCCTTTGAACGCATTTCGAATTAGTGACATATGCATGCTTCAAAAGGCGCTAAGTTGGGGGCACGATTGTGAAACGACTTAAGCAGGGGTTTGGCATAATTAGCGACCCTCAAGACACACTTCCCCTGCTTTGTCGGCCCAACTTTACCACCTTCGGGAGTAAGGACAACATCAAATTTGTTGTGTGGTTAGAGTTCATTTCTGAGGCATAGGTCCTTATGCTACCCAATTTAAGGATAGGTTTGATTGATTGTACTGCAGGGCACCTTTCTTTCCTCTGTGTTTCCTCCTACTTCACCATGTATACTTCCACATCCTACACACATTTTCAATCCTAGCCTCCAACCACTACTTATCCTCGAGATGATTACTATCTCGACTCGACTTATGATTACCCATCCACTAGCTAGGATAACTTTGATTAGGGATATGATTTCGGACCTCATTGTCTAGGACCTAACCCTGGACATCATGATCATGATTATTACCCTTCTCAGAGCTACACTGATTATAGATCATCACCCTCTTATGAACAAACCAACCAGATCTACAAATAAATTTTACTGAAACTCGAAAAGAATTCTAGGTCGAACATAGGGAGGCCACGTTGATTTGAAATCTGCGATTATATTTTATGTAATTTTTGTTTAAAGGCGAGATACTCACAAGGAATCGATACTAAAGTAGAGAGAGAGAGAACAAAACACGTTTATAAAATGGATAATGTTTTTACAACTAGAAAGCGGGAAATATTACAACTAGAAGGCAGTAAAAGAGAAGGGAGGTGTGAAATTATCCTCGTTGTCTGCTGCTTGGAGAACGAGCCGAAACGAGCGACACTTGGAAGATAGTGAGTGGAGATAGGAGACAGAGAGCGAAGCTGGAAGAACTGGGGGTGAGGTAGGACATCGTCATTGCAGGTTCCACTTCAGAAGTGGGGGCGAGAAGATGACCACAGGTGCTCCACAAACGGGAAGAGAAGTGGACAAAATTTTTGTTTTTAACTCTAGAGGAGCATCCCAGGTTTGGGACAAGCTTCTTTAGAGCTTTGGAGAGGGAGAGAGGTGAAGGGATGAATGAAATGTGCGGGGCGTAGGCCTTTTTATAGGGGTAGAGGGTGGGGGCAAAAAGGTCATTTCAAGTGAAAAACATTAATGTAGGGGCCTTTAGTGATGGATCTAAGCGTCACTAAAGGCCTGAACATGGGTTTAATGATGCGCACACCCACCGCCTCTTCCTCTCCCATGCTAAAAAATGCCTATGCACGTTCAAAAGATCTCAGTCATCCAATCGTAAGATTGACGGCTGAGAATGCATCGCGTAGTGCCTTCATAGCGCCTTACCCACGTGCGATGGCACTTTAGATCACATGTCATCGTGTGTGTTCACGTTCCACGTTCATCCGTCGCTCCACGTGGCACCCTCGCTGCCGCACGATCCAAATCCGATAGAGGAATTTGGCCACACCCGTGCTTGCACTCGATTTGAGGTGAGGAGGGGCTCGAACCTGTGCCTCCCTCTTCGCGTGAAGTTGCACGATCGCTGAGCTACGCGGTGACTTAAGGTGCGTTTGTGGATTTGGGCGTGAGCTCTCTCAGTTGTTGGATCTTGATTCAATGGCTAAGATCGTCCACACGGTTGAGGAGAGAGATAGCAGCGGTGGGTCCTTGGGTAGCTTGGGAGACAGGGATGGCACCACATGACATCATCTTGGCTGTCCATCTTCTATTTCTTGTAGATGGTGCCACGGATGTCGAATTGGATCGATTTTTGCACCATTAGGCTATGATCGTTGATCCGAACCCATCCGTGTAGTCAGATTTGTCATCTGATGTATAGATTTACACCATCTTGGCCCCTTGACCTCTAATCTTTCTCAGACTGCATTTGATGCTACAAAAGTCCGATCGAGGCGACCATGGAGTCCTTGAACTCCGATTGTTGCCCTGATCAGATTCGTACGGTTGGATCTTCAATCTGAGGCCCTGATTAAATATTGCCTGTCCTTGACCACCTAAAAGAGTAAATTACTATATAATTTATACACTTCAACCTAAATGCATGATGATGCATGCTTTGCAATATTTACAATGTATGATGCTTCTACGACACTAAGAACATGCATAAATAGACATTTTAGGTTATTCATATGCATACACATCACACCCCCATGCCTATCTTTTGCTAGTCCCTAGCAATAACTATATGCTATTTATAAAAGAATTAAGGTAGATTTCTTTGGCAAAAGTTATTGTTCAACACTAGGAGATTTTTACTAAGGACCTGAACTACAAAGACACGACAGCGCCAAGGTGTTTGCCAAAATGCAGATTGCCTCAAGCCCTCGCTTTATTCAAATAAGGATATTTTTCTTCTTTTCTTCTTTTCTAATTTTGTTTTGGATTTTTGAGTTTAGGGTTTCGGAGCAACTTTCTATGGCCACTCAACCCACCCAAGACTAGAAGAGAACCTTAAGTTCTAAGCATCTTTATGTGTGAAATGTGATAGACTCACTGATAGAAGATTGGAACGGACTTCGGGTTTCTATGCCCCTAGGTGACCTTGAAAAGAAATTCTACCTAAAGGAGTATCTATTCGACGGGTAGTTTTCTCCCTACATTAATTTTTATGGAGTCAACACAAGTGCAAACCTAGTGTATATCTTGTCGGCTTATTCTACTCTGCTTCTTCCTAAGTATTTTGGAATTATACGTGCATTTCTTGAGCTAGGATCCGGATAACCTACCAATGGGCTGTTACCCACAATAACTAGCCAGCCATACTCGTGCGTTGAAGTGTGGCTTATTTCTTTTCTTTTTCTTTTCTTTTCTCCTTTTATATTTTTTTCTTTTCTTTTTGGATACTTTTCTTTTCTCTTTTCTTTCTTTAAGTAGGTGGCTTCCCTGATCTAAGATTTACCTAAAGGTAGTAGAAAAAGAATGGTCGTGTGACTGGGCTCTGGACAACCTACCAATGGGCTGTTACTCGCGATAACTTGCCAGCTATACCACCCTAGAAGGTTCATTAGCTAGTCAATTTCCATTAAAATCGTTGAAAAGTGAGTTAGTGCAAATAGTGTGTAGATGCTTAGACTTAAAATCCCTTCAAATCAAAGGGCAGGTTGATAAGTCGTGTACTTATCACCCCAATTTATTTAATCAAATTGAAGTAAATTCAGAATGGCGAGGACTCAATAAACAAATCCACATTTTAGTGGACACCCGGGTAGATTAATCCTGAAGACCTAAAGGGTCTAAGTGTTCAGATCCTACTGTATTATTCCCTAAGGTTGAAAAATCCTAATGCCCATTTATTCTTTCCTAATTCAATTTTTTTTAAATAAAGAGAAAAATAAGAAGAATTTACAAGAATTTCACAGAGCTAACAAAATGATTCAAAAATGAATCCACCCCCCATGCCTAGCTGATTCAATGTCCTCATTGAAAATAAAGTGCATGAGAAGTAGGGTAGAATGAAGAAAATATCACCTACATTCCATGATGCTTGGGTCAGCTCTGAGTTAGACTGTACAAGTGCTGAGTTTAATGCCATCAGCTAGGCGAAGTCCAGCCAAATAAGTCACATTAAGGTTAAAGGACCCTTATCGAAGACGGGTTCTAGAATAACACGGTCAACATAAGGCTTCAGACGTTGTCTGTTGACCTTAAAAGAATTACCCGTCTTTGGGTCAGAGATCTCAACGACTCTGTTGGGAAATATTTGATCGATTATGAATGGGATGTCATACTTTGACCTAAGCTTGCCATGAAAGAGGTTAAGTTGAGAATCAAAGAGCCAGACCTTCTGGCTTAGCTCAAAGCTCTCGCGGGAAATCAGTTGGTCATGAAGAGCTTTGGTTCGAGCCTTATAGATCTTGGAATTCTCGTACACATCATTTCTAAGCTCCTCCAACTCAGATAGTTGGAGCTTCCTGGTCTTTCCGACTAAACTTAGATTAAAGTTGCATTTCTTGATCTCCTAGAATGCCTGATGTTCAACCTCTACGAGTAAATGGCACACCATTCCATACACCAAACAAAATGGTGACATGCCGATAGCCGTTTTGTACGCCGTATGGTAGGCCCAAAGAGCGTCCTCAAGCTTTTAAGTCCAATCTTTTCGATCAAGCCTAATCGTCTTTTGCAGGATGTTCTTGATCTCCTGATTGGAGATCTGGACTTATCCATTCGTTTGAGGGTGGTAAGGTGTGGAGATTCTGTGATTTACCCTGTATTTTGCCAATAACTACATAATTGGGCATTTGTGAAGTGAGTACCACCATCGTTGATGATGGCCCTCAGAAGTTTGAACCGACTGAAGGTGTTCTTTTTGAAGAAATTGATGACCACTTTGTGGTCATTCGTTTGGGGGGGAATAGCCTCGATCCACTTGGACACGTAATCAACAGCAATGAGAATGTACTGGTGTCAAAATGAAGGGAGGAAGGGTCCCATGAAATTGATGCCCCAAACGTCGAAGATTTCGATAGGAAGGATTGGGTTTAGAGGCATCATATCTCACATGGTTATGCTCCCAAGTGCCTAGCATTGAGAACATGACCTCGAGAATTCCTGGGCATTCTTGAATAAAGACATCCAATAGAATACAAATTGAAGTATTTTTGCAGCTATCTTTTTCTTGGACAAATGTCCACCACACGCAGATGCATGGCAGAACTCAAGTATGCTTTGAAACTCATTCTCCGATATACATCGACGAATAATCTGATCAGAGCTGATGCGATATAGTTCAGGGTCATCCCAGAAGTAATATTTGGCTTCAGATTTAAGTCTATCCCATTGTTGCTTGGTCCAATCCTGGGGGATTTGACCAACAGCCAAATAATTTACTATGTCTGCAAACCAAGGGGTTTGGACACCTGAAACTGCCAGAATAGTCTCGTCTGGAAAAGTATCAATAATCGAAATATCCGGATGAGAAGAATCACTTAGAAGCCTTGAAAGATGATCCGCTGATTAGCCCATATTTGTGGGCTATTTAAATATGTAAATGCCCAGATATTAAGATATCCTTAACATTTACCTAGCATATATTAGGATGTAAATAAATTACTTCATAATTTTAGCTTAATTGCATAATTCATTCATTGCATGCATTTAAAATTAACTTAGAATTGCATGCATTTGATTAGTTAATCAATTAGGTGAATTACTTACATTATTTTAATTTAACATAGAAGATGAAGGGTTTATGCATAAATAACCATAATATTTTATCATTTTCTTATTCTCTTCTTCCATAGGTAACAGCTACCTCTCCTCGTCGTGCACCCATTCATGCACAACTGCAAGCTTTCATTTGCCATGAAGAGGATCTGATCCCCCGCCCTTTGTTTTCAAATTCATCACCTGCAGCTACAAAGGGAGGAGATGACCATGCACAGGGAGACGCTACCCACCCCATGACTGTGCATCCGCTCATCACTGTGGTCTCCACGGCCGAGCCTCGCCACACCGTGGGCCGACGGAGTGACAGGCTGTCCTGCCAGACCGGCGAGCTTGGCCACTTACTGTGAGTGTGTGCCTCATCGCCCACGCGAAGAACTTCTTTCTTCTTTGTCTCTATTCTCTCTTTTGTTTTCTTTTGCATGATACTATTCATCTTCATCTTCGTTACTCAGTTTGCAGACCTCAACAAAGCCACTACCACCATCATCGCAGAACACTACGCCTCACCGTCGCCGTCCTCAGCGTCACCCTCCTCTCCTTAGCCTCACCGCGACCACCTTCACGCCAAAGAGGACGGAAACAGTTGGCCTCATCTCACGTGCAACGCAAGCTGCAAGCTGCCCGCACCTCCTCACCCTGCCATAGCCAACAGCACATCTGTGTCTCCCCTTCCATGCACGGCCAATAGTATGCCCATGCGTGCAACTGCAGGCACCACTAGCATTGCTCGCGTCCTCCTTGCTGCACTTCCAGCCCGTGCCACCAACATGCCTCCCACGTGAGTTAAGAGAGCACCCAGCTGCAATAGGTGTGTCACGCCTGCAGCAGTGTGCCACCTTCAACAGATCTCATCATCTCTAGCAACGCCACCTCTGGTGCATCGCACCTTCCTATGCTCCACATGTGGCCAGGGCCTCTCCCTCCACCGCACAGCAATAGCGCCGCATCCCCTCATCTCTGCACAATAGCAGCAAAGAGCTCCACCACACCCACCATCCCCTCTCCTCACTGTGACTCACTCTGGCCACCATTTTCCACGAGATCACCACCATCGGAAGCGGGTGGCTCATTCTCCCTTCGGTGAGCTCCTCCCCTCCAGCCATCACTCCTCCTGTGCGCATGGCCAAGCAAAGTGTGTTCCCCTATTTCATCCCCTATTAGTTATTACCATCATATGCCATTGCCACTTCATTTTTTTTATTTCATTATCGTGGTGATTTTATGAGAACCCCCTTCATTGTTTAGCTTATTAAGCAAATCAATTTCTTAACCGTAATCTAAGTGGGTTTTCATTCAATTCTTGGAAGAATCTTGCTATAGGAGAAGCTTAATTCGTATTTACATTTAAGTGCCATTGTGAGTATTTTATTCTTATTTTATTGTGGTAGACATTACATTGAACCCCCTCCTATTTGGCTTAAATGCAATTTGAACTTGTGCTTTTATTTAAACTCATATCTACGCGATTTTCGACACAATTTCTTGAGGAAATCATTCATGAACAATAATTTTTAATTATCGCAAGTTTGTAATAGCCATTGCCTCCCTATGGACATGACCTGCTCCTAATTGAGTGGTTATTTTAATTATTTTGATTAGTCGATTTTCCACCACTCAGAAATACAATGACAAATCATCTTAATCATCATTTTCAGAAGCAAAAATTGACTCGTCATCCGCCACCACATTTTCTGCCACAAATTTATCTTTGATTTCAAGATCAAATTCTTGAAGCAGAAGAATCCATTGAATGAGCTGGGGTTTAGCATCCTTTTTGGGCAAGAGATATCTCAAGGCCGAGTGGTCGATGAAAATTATGACATGAGATCCTAAGAGATAAGCACTAAATTTTTCTAATGCAAATACTACTGCTAGCAGTTCCTTCTCAGTAACAGTGTAATTCCTCTGGGCCTTGTTTAGAGTTTTGCTAGTGTAGTAGATGACAGAGGGCTTTCTGTCGATCTTTTGACCCAAAATAGCCTCGATCGCATAATCAGAAGCGTCGGTCATGATCTCAAATGGGGCTGTCCAAATCGATGGTTGCAACACTGGAGCATAAGTGACTATCGTTCTGAGAAAATCGAATGCCTTGTGGCATGATTCGTTAAAATCAAACGGCGTATCTTTGGCAAGAAGGTTGCTCAGGGGGCGATCAACCTTAGAGAAGTCCTTGATGAACCTCTAATAGAATCCCACATGACTGAGAAATGAGTGGATTTGTTTGATAGATGTGGGAGGAGGAAGTTTAGAAGTAGTATCAACCTTAGCTTTGTTAACTTCAATTCCTCGTTCAGAGATTACATGACCCAAGTCGATACTTTCTTGTGTAATGAAATGGCTCTTTTCCCAACTAAGGACCAATCTTGTTTCCATGCATCTTTTAAGGTTCAATTTAAGATTAGCTAGGCAAGATTCAAATGAGTCTCCGAAAATGGAGAAATCATCCATGAAAACTTCCATGAACTCTCCCACCATGCCAGAAAATATGGCCAGCATACATCTTTGAAAAGTCATAGTTGCATTGCAAAGCTCGAATGGCATTCTACGAAAAGTAAAGGTTCCGTAGGGACAGGTGAAAGTTGTCTTTTCTTGATCCTCAGGATGGATAGGGACTTGATTGTATCCCGAGTAACCGTCCAGGAAGCAGAAGTACTTTTGCCTAGCTAATCTTTCAAGGATCTGATCGATGAACGATAGAGGGAAATGATCCTTTTTGGTGGCTATGTTCAGCTTCCTCTAATCGAAAAAGACTCTTCAAGAGAAAGCTGAACGAGTTGTGATAGATTCTCCATTCTCGTTAGTCACAATGGTAATCCTGGCTCCAAGGTCGTACGACCTTCGCTCCAAGGCCGTACGACCTTCACACACAAAATCACCGCCATCGTTACACTCATTAGTCCCTGACGATCCTGTCGAATGCTTCTGACAGGGCCAAAAGCCCATTCTGCTTGTTTCAGGTGTCGAGCTTCGGCCGCCATTAGAAGCAAGCTTCAACCTTGCTTGAAAGCTTCTTCCGCACCTGAAGCTCCAGGTAAACCTCCCAGGCTTCACGGAACACCTCCAAGAAGGGTCCCAGGGCACCAATTGAAGGCATCGTCCTCAGTAGTTGCTCCAATTGGAGAGCTCATCACTACAGCAGCACATGCATAAAAGGGCACTTCCTTTAGTGCCACATCGATAGCTGACAATGAGGCGTGTGAAAAAAAAAGGAATTGTGCTTTATCCTCGTTGCCTTAGTAAGCATGAGGGTGAGGTCCTCATGCACTTCCCATGCACACCCTCGCTCATGCTCACGCCTCACGGGTTTGGGCTTGGTTCATTTACCCGGATACCCAGGTCTGGTCTAGTTTGCTAGTTCTGAGAGAAGAGAAAGAGGAGAGTGGGGGGTTTCCTCTGCTGCCCTCCTCTCAACACTTGTGAGATCTGGGAGAGGCCTTTGCCTCTGCTAGCATGCTGAGTCCTGTGCTGTGCCGTCTCTAAAGCTAAGGGAGAAAGAGAAGACAAGGAGAAGGAAGCGAAAGAGAGAAAGAGAAGAAAGAAGAGACCCTTAAGTCTCTTGGAGGCACTATAGCAACTGGTTGTTTAAGACATCTGATCTACGCAGTCGCCGACTGACTTCACATATCCAAGCCTCTCAGGATCTATTGCTTACTCATCTTGCGTGAATTAATTGTGATTGATACTGTGCAAACATTTGAAATAATTGTGGTTAAATTGTAGGGTTAATTTGGTGATTCAAATCACTATTTTAACCCTTTCTTTTTGCCCTTCATTTCTATTAAGTCTTGATTGCAATTTCTTATATCTTTGACTCAAATTGTGATCTTGAGTATTAAATTGCCACTTGCTTCCTATGTTCGACCTTGAATTTCTTTCAAGTATAAATATTATTTGTTTTTCGTACTGATTCAAACTATATTGCAACATGACGATTTTTAAAACCCATTTCAGAGTGACAAACATTTTGTCGCCATTGCTAGGGAGCAACGTGCAATTTAGATCTCTTGATTGCAATATCTGATTTGGTACTAACTTGCTCATCTCTCTTTACTATGATTTGTTTCAGGGGGCATTCATTGAAAGAAGATCAGCTGCACATCAGCCATCTCCAGGGGCAGGTAAAACACAAATCCTTCTAAGCCCCTAATTTTGATAAGCTAAAAAGGGAAAAAATCAATTAAGGCTACTTGCATTTTATTCTTAGACAAATCATCAAGTTTCCTGATTTGATACATTCTAGAGAAACATCCAAACCCAGATTTGTGCACCTACTTAAGATCTTAAGGTATCTAGGGCTATCACCTTCTTGCTTGAAGCCCTAGGTACCACATTTGGACAAAATTGAATTGGACTAAATTTGAGCCAATTAAGTTTTCCAGTTTACGATTTTAGAGACACTTGCTTAATCAAGAATTGATCTTCCTAAATAGTGTGTGCCTAAGCCTTGATTGAATTGATTTATTCAAGCAAACCCTAAAAATAGGCTCTTAATTTCATTTGAACAGTAAAAGAGAGATCTAAATTTTTCAAAGGACAAAACATGTGAAGTTGACCCACCTTGTTGGGTTAACCAATATTCAAATTAGGTCACTTTGCACAAAAACATCGTAAAGTTCAAGTGAAATCATAAGCACCTTGCTCTTGATGTAAAACTGGTAGACATAAGAGGTCAAGTCCCCATTCTGGTCTACCTGGATCCTTAGTGACAAGAGAGGTCGGGTGGGGGAAACCCTGTAACTCGTGAGGGCACTCTACCGTGTAGGGGTCTTTGTGGGACTCTCCCTCTCCGGTTGCCCAAGTAATTCTCAAGTGGATGGCTTTCTTACTAAGGGGTATCATCCACCTCGAACCTCTATAGTCATCCAAAATTTTTGGGTGCCTTGATTGGGTCCATCACCTGCTATCCCTCTTGCATTCCATCGGTGCACATTCGGGAGGAGGTCCTTAACACCATCCTTGAGGACTCCATTAGTTATTCACTGTCATCGAGGTCGAGCCTCGACTTTTGTGTTTGTGCAACAACCTGATCTCATTTACATATCCTCTGATTCAGAACCTACTTCCCCTTCATCAACTATGGATCACCAAGAAGAACAACCTCATCTTGAGCAACAATTCCATGACTTCCAAAATCTAAGAAATGCCATCATCAACCCATCGCTGCGTCCTCAAATGCGAGATCACTATAATCCTGTAGCGGTGGAGATTGAACCCCGAATCAACATTCCCGTGGGACGACCCGAGGTAGATCTCAAACCTAGCATGCTTCATATGACCCCAAAATTTCATGGCTTGAACTCTGAGGATCCTTTGCAGCACATCAAGAACCTAAAACATCTGGCCCACAGTTTTGGGGCAGATGTGCAAAATCAGGACGGATTACTCTTAAAGCTCTTCTCATTTTCCCTGGCTGACAAAGCTGCTCACTTGTTTCAGACTCAACCACACACGATCAACACATGGGGAGAACTTCAAACCACCTTCCTGCAAAAATTCTACCCCATTGGTCGTAACAACACAATGTGGCACCAAATCACACACTTCTCCCAAGGAGCAAGAGAATCTCTACACGAAGCATGGGATTGTTTTCTGGATCTCATGCGTTAGTGACCCAATCATGGAGTTTTGAAGTGGGAACAAGTCCAATCCTTTTGCCACGGACTTCGTGAAGATATCAAGCTCCTTATCAATGCAACTTGTGGTGGTGGCATCATGGGCAACATGAGGACACGATCTGGGAAATTCTCAAAAACATGTGTGAAAACTCCTTGAACAACGAGTCATTGGGTGCGTACGGCCGAACATCCCCCCATGTATTGACAAATAATTAGGGGGTACACGAATCTTGAGGCCTTTCCGCATCCTTTGATATGGAGTTGGTAGCCAGTTACTTGGACAAGGTCTCCATTATTGAGAAGAAGATGGATGACATCACTCGTCATCTACACAAATCCACCTCTGCAGCTCAAAGCAAATATGCTCATTAGCCCACAAGAAAGGAGGTTGCGCACAACATCTACGACTCCCTGGGGATGGATGCATATCCACCTCCGTCTGATTATGGCTTCGGAGGCAACTCTGGGTCAACCCACCTCTGTTGGTGGAACTCTGAATCCCTGTACCCTGATTATCTCGGAGCTCCTTAGACCTACGAGGATCCTCACACCGTCTAGAATAATCCTTTCTCCAGCACTTACAACTCTGGATGGCGTAATCATCCTAACTTTTCATGGTCGGGAAATAATCTGAATCTAAGACCTCAATTCCAACCCCGACCACAGGCTCCGCGACCTTATCAGCCCACCCAACCAAGGCCCACTCAAAACTTCCAATCTGGACCACCTAAAGAAGATCATATCTCTTTGATTCTCCAGACCTTGGTTGACATGGAGAGACAACACAAAGAAGAGATTTCTGAGTTACGAAATCAATTGGCCCAACTAGCGAGTGCTCGCCAGCCTGGTGCACTTCCTTCTCAACCTCTACCTAATCAGAATAATGTGTTGAACCAGAGGCGCATTATGAACCCAACTAAGGGCCAAGCTCACTTTGTCTATCAGGCCCCTTCTGCTCCATCACCCAATAGGATGGAGGCTTCAACATCATACACGGGTTATCAGTAGCAATCACCTCTTTTGCCCACACCAACCCAGAACCAAGCAGGTCTAAATTTTGTTACTACCCATAGTGGCAAAGCAACACAAGCCCACCTTAGCCAAGCCACTTTCAGCCTAGTAATGCAACCCCAAATCCTAGGATAGTCATTCAGGATATCTCTATCGCAGATCAAGAACCTAGACCCATTCTAGAGGAACCCACAAAGGTTCCATTTCTTGAGGCCTTGACCAAGGGAAAGAGGCAGCCAAACCCGTGGCACCTGAGGAGGACCTGGTTAAGCTCTTTGAGCAGGTCGAAATAAACATCCCCTTGATGGATGCTATACGCCACGTACCAGCTTAAGCATGATTCCTGAAAGACGTGTGTACACCCAAGTGTAAGCTGCGATCCAAAGGCGGGAACCCAATCGTACTGTCAGAGCAAGCCAGCTCCATCATTTTGAGCAAACTCCCTCCAAAGGAAAAAGACCCAGGGACCCCTCTAATCTCCTATGCTATCGGTGATATACAATTTGTTCGAGCCTTATTGGATATAGGAGCTTCCATCAATTTGATACCTACATCCCTACTAGACTACTTTGAGGAATCTGAGCTTGAGCCAATAGAGATGACTTTGCAGTTAGTCGATCGATCTATTAAGTCACCAAAAGGAATTCTCGAGGATGTCATAATTAGGGTACATGATTTCTACTTTCCCGTAAATTTTATTGTCTTAGACATGGATGCTCCTGAGAACTTGAAGAATACAACGATCATATTATGGAGACCCTTTCTGACCACTGCTAGGCCCAATATTAATTGTGAGGAGGGCCAAATTGAGTTAAGATTTGGGAGCAAGATACTAAAAAACACCCCCAACACCCCTACACCCCCCATTCCTCTTCATATATACCTATTCTACACCCACCTACTCCCAAGCTCTAGCGAGCCTACCAACGCTCAGTTAGAGCTTGCTCTCAAGCTCACAAGGTGCCTATTAGTATAGTGAACCTCTGCCTCACCAAATATTCATCCATCTTCTCATCCCCATTCATAGGTCACCTTGGAGCAGTCCTCCCACCTCCATTCTAGTAGCAGATCATCTCCGGCTTCTTACCTCCATTCCGGAGCCATGTCGATGTTTTCCTCTACCCGACGTCCTCCTGCATCTCACCTTCATCGTCCTGCTCCTCACCTCCTTCGTACGAGCTTTTGCCAAGCGCCGTCGTCTGGCCGAACAGCTAACTCGGGAGATTTCCTCTCACCTCCATCTCTTTTTATGCTTTCATAGTTTATTGTAATTGACATTGGGGTGATATATATATCATATTTGTCCCATCTCTATCTTGTGATCCATTCTGCTTGTCTTCTTTTAAAAATACAAAAGAAAATAACAAAACCTTAAAATACCAGAAAGAAACAAATTGAAGAGCGGTTTTCAATTAAAGTAAACGTCGCCTCCCTGTGTTCGACCGGGGACTCCTTTGGAGTTTTCGTATAAATTTTATTTGACCGCGAGTTTTGCAACTACGTCAATAGGTTACTTGTAACCCTGATTTCAAACTCGTGAAATGCCTACGATCAACTTTTGAATAGAATATTATATGGCGATGATTTTGCATATAAACACTTACAGTTTTGATCAATTACTTAGAATGAGCATTTATGAGGGTAACGAGTTGCACTAAAGAATAGGCACACTCATTGAGATTCCCGAATAAACGAGTCACCGGTCACTAGTCCAATAGGCTAATTTCTCCCTTTGGAGACGACCTAATCACTCTGGTTAGAAATTTTAAATATTTTGATAGTTGATTTTCCACCACAAAATCTTTACAACGACACGTCATTTTATGCTTAAAATTTCAAAGAAAGTGAAAATCGACTTGTCACCACCCAACCCAAAACAGAACCATCCAGTTCAGGTGGACCAGGTCCAAGATAGGGTGTTGGCAAATTTGAGGAACACTATACAATCTTTAGAAACCCAGCCAACACCCCGTAATGAAGAATTGGAGCCCCTGATTCAAATGATTGACGATTTGAATAGTTCGTTATTGGATTGGCTCCAAGATATCGAGGATAAAGGCCTAGGTGAGTTTTTGCTAGGAAAATTATTGAGATTGAGGATGAAATTTGTGGTTGCCCTAGTTCAATCTTGGGACGATTCTCATGATGAACCACCTTCAGGAGAGCTAATGTCTGAACCCGCTCAGACACCTGTCGAGGGGGACACATTTTATGAGATCAGGGATGACCAGGTTGGTCTAGAGCAACCTATTGAGGATAAACAAATTTTCTCACCCGAGATCCCCAAGCCAGGGAGTGAGGAAAAATATGTCTCCATGGACCAAGAAATGACATGATTTTGAGACATATATAAATGAGGATCATGAATTCTTTGATTATGAAGGTGAGGAATCTCTTAGTGAAGTCTCACTTGAGCTTAAGGGGAATGATTTTAGGGAGACTAATGGGCTTGAGGAGCATGATGAACCATTTGATAGCCTGATAATTGAAGATTGTGATCCTGTTGGGGCTAACTTAGAGGATCCAAATCTTGATTTACTAGAAGACTCAATCAATAGCCCCATTCCTCTACCACACCCCGAAGAATATATTGATGAACTTGAAATTATCAAACCCAAGTCAATTTTGATTCATCCATGATTTTTGGATTTGGGTAAATCACATGGTGTGAATAATATGCTAGAGGTCCCGAAAATCGAACATTTGAACTTGGCAGGTAGAAATTTGGAAATGAAAATCTAGGAGGCTAATTCTAAGGGAAGTACAATTTTGGATCTAAGGCTTCCTATTGACCTGAAACCACCAACCTTCTAGTAGGACCCTTATGATATTTTTGACTTTGAGGATGTGCAACCCAAGCACATAACAATTCACTATCTTTCTGAGACAAACTCTAAGTGGACATCTGAACCTAGTGAATTAGATCTACCCATTGTCCGACGATATAGACTTGGGTTGCACACCACAAAATCACAAGCTCGGCCCTACAAGCACAACAACCTCTGATTCTGGGTGATTTTCATCCAGAACCTTAGAGCCACTCAACCCTGGGGCATGGGTGTGCACCACAATCTGGTCCACCTATGTGGGCATCTTCTGCTGACGGGTTTAAGGATCAATCTTTTAATTCTGATCCTGACCCACACTTGTAAATTCTTAATTTCTTCTTTATTTGTATATTATGCCTAGCTGAAGGAAATAAACTTAGCACGTGCGTATACACCTTTCTTTCTGTGAAGCTAACTGAATTTTCATGAAATTCAGGCGATATTCTGTTTACTTTGCCCTTTTCATGTCTTTATTTTTACAATGAGGACAGCATGGGGGGTGGATACTTAATTCTAAAATTATTTTGTTAGTATCGTGGAATTTCTTTTGTTTTCTTTAAAAAAAATTAAAAACAAAAAAAAAGAATTAGGAGAAGAGAACTTAGGCATTAATAGTTATTAACTTTAGGAGACGATACTTTAGGACCTAAACCTTAGACTCTTCAGGTCTTCGAACTTAACCAGCTTGGGTGTGCACTAAAATGTGGACTTATTCTCGAGTCCTTGCCACATTAATTCTATTTTAACTTGGTTAATAAATTAAGATAATAAGTATACGACTTATCAACTCGCCCTTTGATTTAAGGGAGCTTTAAGTCTAAAGCATCTACACACTATTTGCACTGACTCACTTTTCAATGATTTTTATGGAAATTAGGTAGCTAATGAACTTTCTAGGATAGTATGGCTGGCAAGTTGTCGTGGGTAATAGCCCATTGGTCGGTTGTCAAGAGGCCACCATCATGACCATACTCATTCTACTACCTTTAGGTAAATCCTAGATCAGGGAAGCCATCTACTCTGAAAAAGAAAAAAATGATACTCAAAAAGAAAAAGAAAAAAAAGAAGAAAATAGAAAAAGGAGAACAATAAAAATAGAAAAATAAACCACACTTCACCACACGGGTATGGCTGGCAAGTTATCGTAGGTAACAGTCCATTGGCCGATTGTCCACAACCTAGCTTACAAAAATGCACAAATAATTTCCAAAACACTTAGGGAAGAAGCGAAGAAGTAGAATATATCAGGGAGATATACACTGGGCTCGCCCTTGTGTTGACCCCATAAAAAAATACAAAAAAGTAGGGAGAAAGCAACCGATCAGAAAGATAAACCTTTGGATAGAAACTCTTAAGGTCACCTAAGGTCATAGAAACCTGAAGTCTACTTTAACGGTCGCCTAGTGAGTCTATCACATTCACAAAGATGGTTAGAACTTGAAGTTCTGTTCGAGTCTTGGGTGGGTTGGCTAGCCGTAGAAAGCTTTCCCCAAACTTCAAACTCAAAAATCCAAAAAAAATTAGAAAAGAAGAAAAACATAAAAAATGTATCTTCCCTTTTCAAAATAAGGCGAGGACTTGGGCGATTTGCATTTTGGCTGGCACCCGGGCACTGCTGAGTATTCGTAGTTTAGGACCTTAGTTCAAATTTCCTTTTGTTAATAAACTAATGCCTTAGTGATTGAGTCCTAATTCTATTCTTATACATAGCATTTCATTTGATTTTGCTAGGGACTAGAAAAAGATAGGCATAGAGGTATGATGTAGACACATCGATTTAGGTTAAAATGCCTATTTGTGCATGTCCTAAGCTTAGATATGCCTTCCATATTATAAATATTACATAGCATGCATCATTCTGCATTTATAGTAGTCTGTATAAATTATAGGTTAATTAATGTCTTTTTATGGTCAGGAGAGAAGGAGATTTATTTTGGGGCCTAGGATTGACAATCTGACCGTACGGATCTGATCAAGACGACGATCGGAGTCCAATGCCTCCAAAATCATCTTGATCAGAATCCCATAGCACCTTATGCAGTCCAAGGAAGATCAACAGCCTAGGGACTATGTGATGCAATTTGGTGCATCAAACAACAAATCCAACCACACGGATAGATCTGAATCGATGATCAAAGCCCAACAATGTGGAAATCGACCCAATCCGACATCTGTGGTGCCCCCTACAAAGGAAACAAGATAGACGACCCAGATCATGCCAAGTGGTGCTATCCAGGCCGCCCAAGGGCAACAGCAGCCACGTGTACGCTAGTGTGTGCAACGCAGCGCGTAGGTACGTGTAGCACATAAGAACGCTATAGCGAGTGCGTGTAGCAGCACGTCGCACGTAGAGCGCCAACGGGCATGTGGGACACGGGGGTGCGGAGTGCGTGCTAGCAGTGTTGCGCATAAGCTGGACCTTCAGCGATGCTTGTGGCGGATCTTCAGCGACGTTTATGGACGTCACTAATATTCCACCCACGAAATGCTTCCTTTCCTCCACTACAAAAGGACCCCTACCCTTCCCATTCTTCTTCATCTCTTCCTTTCTCTCCCTCATCACCTCCAAGGCTCTTGAGAGAGCTTGTCCCAAGCCCAGGATGCTCCTCTAGAGTAGAAATGAAATAGTTTTTCCCGCCTCTCACCTCCATTCGTGGAGCATCTCGTGGTCATCCTCTCACCACATTCCGGAAGAAGATCCTCGCCGTTACTCCATCCTGCCCTATCCTCCTTCTTCTGCCACCGTTCTCCTTCCTCTAGCTTCCCACCACGTTCATCCAGGCGATGTTAGAGTGAGTTGTCCTCCAAGTAGCTGTCAAGGGGACTTTTCTCATTTCTATCTTTTACTGCTTTCTAATGTAGTCGATTATGTGTAGAAAACATAGTTTGAATATATATGTTGATTGTTTCTCTCTCTCTTGCTTTCTCTCTCTCTTTTATTTTGCAAGTAGATTAGTTAGATAAAGTTTTGTCGATCTGATCTCTTGCCTTATAAAAATACCAAAAAAATGCAAACGTTAAAAATAACAAAAACAAATAAAATCAATGCGCGGATTTCTCAAAACCAAATGTTCGCCTCCCTATGTTCAACCCTGGCTCATCTTGAGTTTTGATATAAATTTTATTTGGTAGCAATTTTTGCGACTACGACGATGGGTTCTCCAAAACCCTGATTTTCACTCATGAAAACACGCTAATCAGCTACTGAAGACTTAGTGAGGCCTTGTGCCTTGCTCTTATGAGAACCTTGTGCTCCTCTGCTGTTGCTGTACCTTGAGGTTAAGGCGTCTGAAGCCTTACACTGTTGTCTGAGCCTTGTGCTTGTACTGGTTCTATTCTGATACTCTAGTGGATATTTAGAATATTTGATTACGGTTACTGTTCAATTATTTGAGATACTTGTTGAGCTTAAACATTAGGGTTTATTTGATTATTCAAATCACCATTTTAATCCCATCTTTTTGCACTTTGAATCTTGATTTTCTTGCTATATTATTCTGATATATACATTGAGCAATTACTTTGATTATTCTTGCATATCTCTCTTGATATTGTGATTAATGGATTAAATTGCCAATTTGCTCCCTGCGAACGACCTCAGACTTATTTCTTGATTTCGAGTTTTATAAATTTAAGTGTTGTCATGATTTTTGTCTTATACTACGATGCATATTTCTTAAAATGACAATTCTCACGATCAACTGTAACCCATCATTTTTCTTGCTTTGCATTTTTCATTTTCTTTTTCAGAGGTTTTGACTATCCTGAATCAAACCGCCTTCACCAAGGTGATTTCTTTTCCCTTCCTAATGCATGAGGGCATAGCATATCTTCAACATGGGGGGTTGTTTTTAAATTTTGACAATTGACTCAGCATTTTCAAAACCTAAAACAATTCAAAATTTCTATTTCATTTTTTGCATGCATACCCAAAAAAATAAAGATGTTGAAAACTTTTTGAGGAAATTTTGAAATTGGGACCAGGGTTGAGAATTTAATTTTTAACAAACTAGGGATAAGAATATGAATCTGATTGTTAGAATTTCTGGGTCTTTTTTTAGACTAGATCAAGTACCCTTCTCTAAATTCCACCTAAACTCACGATGATTCAAGTGACTTAATCTCTTTTTGTAACTTGGAAATTACCTGGCTTAGTTTTTGATCCAAAAACTTGCATTTCCTGCAAAATTCTTATGTAAAATTCATAGACAAGCCAACACCTAAAAATATATATAGAAATTAGAAAAACCCCTTGTTTAGCCTTAGTGAAATCTGAGGCAGGTGACTGGTTTGAGTTCCCACCATCGAGGAGGAAAATGCCTCCTTTTAGGATGAGATGTTAACATTTCACCGCCTCGGCACTACTCTATATCTATATTTCAAATCTTTTGATGGAGCACTAAGGCGCAATTTTGCAGCTCAAGTGTCTTGGATGGTATCTAGCTTCGGAGCAAGAGCTTAAGTTCACTTGGAGCACCCATTTTCACTACATTGTGTTTTGGGGTTGTGAGCTCATGGGTGGTGTCTTGGACAATATAATCTCAAAGTGATGGAGCCAAAGTCTCCTTGAGGATTGGTAATGGGAATGATGATCCCGACACATCTATTGAGGGATTGAGCTAGGAATAAACATGGGGGAGACAAAAAGAAAAGTTTGAAACAAAAACACGACTTTATAAATGTTGCCATTCACAAGCACAGACATAAGATTTTAAAGGATTATGTAAGTTGTGAATCAAATTCAAGAGCCAGGGAAATCCTAACTACAAAATAATTTTGGGTCATTTGAATTAACAAGTTAACTTGTGAATTTCTGGAGGATGCATTAATCCTAATTCATCTAATTTTTGGATCTGAATATGAATCTCGATGCTTATCTATAGCAAATCCCGTAACTTTTGTGTTCTAGCTAACCAAGGTCTCGTAATCTCTTTCTCCTCAAAAGTAAAAAAAAAAAATCAGTCTTTCCCAAAAATCTATTTTATGAAAATAAGTTTTGCTAAGAGACTAGCAAATGATAAGCATGGGGGTGTGATAAATGCCAGTTTATCATCCTTCTTATGCCCTAAAATTGATCTAGCTCTTAGGGTTTTAACTCTGCAGATGAGTTTCTAGGTTGCATTTAGGCATCACTTAGGTTAAGCATGCATTGCATGATTTTTGGTATTTTTGACACGTTTATTTGAGTGTTGGGGATGAACAGATATCTAGATCGCAAAAACCCTAGCATTCAGGAAGGCAGTAGGTGAAAAGGAAGCTCATTCCAGTTGAACCATAGCTGAATCCAACTCACCAGAGCTAGATACCAGCTCACCTGGGTTAGGTTTAGCTCTCTTAATCTCCACTCAGCTCATCTTAGCTGGGTGGTAGCTCAAGGCAGCTCAACTCACCTCAAATCCAGCTCAACTTAGTTGAATCTAGCTTTTCCTAGCTCCAATCAGTTCACTGGGAGCTCTAGCTAGCTCAACTTAGTTGATTGGAGGTCACCTCAGCTCAGGTCTAGCTCTCGCCAGCTCCACTTAGCTTATGGCAGCTGAACTCCCTCTAGCTTAGCTACTACTTGCAACTTAGTAACTAAGCTAGCTCGAAGTTCACATCAAAAGCTGGTCCAGCTCAACACAGCTCCACATAGGTTGAGTCCAGCTCAACTTAGCTCTACTATTTAAGCTTAGTTGCTTGCAGAAGAATTATCTAGCTAAGCCAAGTAGCTGAGTTCTTATGAAGACCTCTTCAATCAGAATCAGATTCGGGCAAATTCCTTCAGCTTCAGATGTGCTCCAAAGCAGCTCCCTCCAACGCATCACCTCCTGATGGAAACACCATCATGAGCCATAACTAGCTCATTTTGATCCAATTAAGTCAGTAAATGCTCCTACATAACTGCCAGAGAGCCATAAGTCACTACATAACCACTCTGAGGGAAATATAAGAAAATAGGGTTAAAATTGCAATTTTACCATCACATCATGAATGCAATACAATCATGGGTATTCCTAAGGGGTAATTAAGGGTCAAATGATTCTAAAAGATTAACAAGTGGGTTAAAACAAATAGAAAAGGGTTTGCACGTGTTTTAAGAATTATATGACTTTTGAAACCCTAAAAATAGATCTGCTTAATTAACTAAGGTTCTGATTAGGATAAAATTCACCTAAACCCTCTAAAATTCATATAAAAATATTCTCTGAGGTTTGGAACCTTCAATTTGACCATCAGAACCTATCTTGACCCAAAATAGAGTCCTAGGCTGACATTTTCCTTAATTTAGGTTTTTGCAAAAAATTACCCAGTCAAACAAGATCAAAACATAAATTTAACTTCACCATTGGATTCCTTGGGTCCAAATTAGGTTTGTACCAAAATTTGGGCCCAATATGAGATCATCTTGGCCAAGTTCGCATTTTAGTCCAGTTAAACTTTCTATCTCATTCAGACCCTTTACTTTTGAATTTCCTTACAAATTACCCCCAACTCCTTTGTATTCTTCACAAGTAGGTCCCTGCACCATTTTTGGAAGGTAAAACCTTTAATGTCGAGTTTCAAGCGAGGATTTCTCGCTCGATTCTCAATCAATCCTTCTCAAAATTGATACGGGGATTCCTTAGGAAGTTTCCTTCCATTTGAGCCATTCCTTGGGCTCCAAGTCCTTCCTAAAAGGTCATGCGAACCTTTCAAACATTCGGGTATCCATTGTTGCAACCACCTTCCAAGCTTGAAAGCTTCTTCCCAAGCTTGGAAGGGCACCCTATGGCCTATAAAAGAGACCCCAGGGCACGACTGTGCTCTTCAACAAGTTTTAGCCGAAGAAACCCTCATCTTCATCTCCAGCCACCTTCAGACTTAGCTCCGGTGACCCCTCTCCACTCTCCTCCTCCGGCTGTCCAACCATCAAATTGGATGGCCAACTATCCTCCCCTCATCTTCACAAACCTCTCCTGCCAACAAGAGGTCGTGCCTCTACCTCAGTTGACGTCATCGCCTCGCTGCACCATCCCCCTTATCCGACTCCGATTGACCAACACCAGAGCCCTCCGTCTCTCTATCACATCCTAAGTTCCTCCATCACTCTCTCTCTTACTATACTTTCTTTTCCTACTCTCACAACACATGTACAACCGCTAATTCTCCCTCAACACTGTCATCCTTTTCTGCTCTGGTACAGCTCCGGCGACGCCTATCCACCACGCCACTACACAAATCTCGCTGCTACCATCCCCATCAGCTTCTCCATGACTCCACGAACAAATGCCCTAACCTAATTCCACCTATCGCTCACCCAAACGTGCCCCCAAACAACCCACCTACTCACGGCCATTTCCGTAACCGTCAGGCCGCCACCCTCACTCTCACCACATGCTGCACCCACCACTACACTCACCACTCCACGGCGAAACTACTAAGCTATTTGACACGGTCGAGAGGCACTTTTTCTTGAGTTTCAGGTTTTCGGCCATCACTGCCATTACCGTAGAGCTTCGAAGGAAGCTTGTAGCATCATCAGGCACCTACAACTCCAGGCTTCACCTCCAGGTGACATGGGTTAGCTCAGGTATCCTCCCAGGTCCCTGATTAGGAGCATGTACCTCAGCAGCTACCTTGATTGGAAGGCATTCCAGCCACAGACGCATGCGAAGAAGAGGCACTATCTTTAGTGCCACATCGTTAGCTGAGGAGCGCACCATGGCGCATAAATTGATTTTGTGTCTAAGGCTTATCACCTTAGACACTGGGGGTGAGGTCCCCGTTCACCCGCTCACCTGTGCCTCACCCATGACCTATCCCCTGTGGGCCTGGTGCAGATCCGACCCACCTAACCCGTTCCACTCCTCGGCTGTGATCACGCCTGCAGCCTTAGACCCAGGTGCGCTCTAGGTTCGAAACCCGATTACCCAATACTGTGGAAGGCTCTGGGAGTGCGTGACCCAGAGAAAGAAAGAGAGATAGCATGCAAGGGTAGGAGGGTTGTGCTACAGGGAGTAACAGCTGACACTTAGTCGTTTGATGGATCTTCCTCCTCTACGTGAAGAAGGAGAACTGAGAAGAAAGAAAGAAGAAGAAGAGAAGGCCTGAGCACAAGAAGAGAAAGAGAAGAAGGAGATGAATAGAAGAACAGAAGAGGAAGAGAAGACAGGGTAGGAGAAGCACAGAGATAGAAAGGAGAAGTAGAGAGACCCTTGAGTCTCTAAATAGCACTGTAGCATAGGCTGTTTAAGTTGTCTGATACATTTGATTGCATATATTTAAGGCTCTGATTTAATTGTTATTTGTGAGGAGTAATTGGTGATTTAAATCACCATTTTACTCCATTCTTTTTGCACATTCATACTTGATATTATTCTTATTGCAATCTCTTATATTTCTGATTCAAATTGCTGCCTTCAGTTTTGAATTCCATATTGCTCCTTGTGTTCGACCTCGAACTTTAAATTCGAGTAATAAATATTATTTGTTTTCGAAGTGATTTCGGCTATACAATAATGTAGTTTTTGAAGGTTCCTACTTGTGCTAGGAGGAGTGAGATCAGCGTGACAAAAAAAAATGCGGAATTGAAATATAAAGCAATCTCACAAAAATCAATCGCACAATGTACACAAAGAATTTTTAGGTGGAAACCCAAACCGGGTGAAAACCACCACCTAACCCTTTCGAGTTAGGATTTACCGATCAACCTAGTTGATCAAATCCACTAAACCGAATCACTTAAAACGAGGGTGATTCAACCTCAATACAACCACGCTACAAGTACGAGGGTAGCGTTCCTCAACCCCTTCTCTCCACGAGAAGGATTTTGTCCCACGAAGGAGACGGGAATTCGCAAAGCGAATATCCAACCAAAAGACAAAGATAAAATAAACAATAGTCCTATAGAGCCAACAAAATAATTAAACCTAGCTTCTATAGGAAATAGGAAACTCCCCTTTGCAAGGAGTGCGTCGACGATGACGCGGTGCGTGTGTCACGCGATGGCGCTACGTCGCTCTCGTTAACAACGCTGGGAGAGCGGGTGCGCAACGGTTGGATGCTCTCAAGATGTAGAACTTGAGCTTAGAGAGCAAGAGCTTCTTGGACACAAGAGTGTGAGAGTGTATAGCTAAGTGTGTCTTGTGTCTTTCTTGGTGTTTTTGTTGCAAAGGCTCCCCTCTATTTATAGAGGCCTTAGGAAGGCTTTGGAAGGCTTAGAAAGGGTTCTATAGCCGTTGGGAACAAAGTCCAAGAGAATTAGGCCGAAATCAGGACAATGATTACATTTGACAGGGTTATCAGACGTCTAACTCTGGCATCAGACGTCTGGAAGGCCACTTTAAGACGTCTGATTTAAAGGTCAGACGTCTGATTCTATGCGGGTTTCTCCCTGACTTGAATCAGATCTAAACAGGGTTTTTGTGCAAGTCCATCAGACGACATATAGGACGTCTGGCACTATGTCTGGACGTCTGCAAACCTACTTTTACTGTGGGAATTGATTTCCAAACGTTGCAACGACTAGAAAATCTCTGAGAAGAGATTTTGGGTCAGCCGAGGTAAAACGGTCATTTATCAGACGTCTGGAAATACCTAAGGACGTCTGATAAGGCTCTAACGGTCATATTCTGGACTGTTTGCTAAGCCAGCCAACGGTCCACTAATTGGACGTCTGGCAAAGTCATCAGACGTCTTCTAAGACGTCTGGTATAAGGTCTGGACGTCTGATTTCATCAGACAGAACTAACCATGTCCAGCCTAACAGTTATCAGACGTCTGAAACAACAGTCAGACGTCTTAAAATACATTATCAGACGTCTGATTTGGGAATTAGACGTCTGGAAAGTCTGTTTGAACCCTATATTGGTTTTCTAGGTATTCTACAGAAAACCTAAGTATCCTAGGGTTGTGCCGGTGTTCCTAGGACTACTGTTAGGGTTCTTTGAGGCTCTTTAACATAATTTTCTAAGAAAAATAAAGAGCAAGAAAAATAAAGATAAAAGTACATGAAAGGATTAAAAAGAATCTATCCTATTCTTCTTGTCTTCTATCTTCAATCTGTCACTCCACGCGAACCTCCTCTGTTTTCCGTCAAGCTCCTCCAATCCGTCCTGGATGCGAGCTCGAACTCCGTCTAAACACGTCTTCATTTGCAATTGACCTGAAATCTAGGACTCAAATTGCAAATGTTAAATAACACGTGTTTTGTTATCATCAAAAAAAATGATCGTGGTGCTCTAGCACCAACAATCTCCCCCTTTTTGATGATGACAAAACCGTAAATAATAATGCATAAAAATCCTCCCCCTTTTTGACATTATCAAAAAAGGTTTAATTGATTTTATATTTCCTATAACTCCCCCTTAAAACATGCTCTTCTATGAATTTATTTTAACAAAGGTAATATTCTCCCCTTTTTGTAACAACAAGATAGCTATTATTTTTCTCCCCCTTACTAAAGGAAATTTAGCTACCTTATTTCTCGCCCTTAAAAATTGACAATTAGCTCATAAAATTTTTAACTCCCCCTATCTAAATGCTACTGATAAAAAGATAGGGTAAAGGGTTTTACCTCACCTACCATGGCCAATAAAATGGCCCGAATGGTGGTGGTGGATGCCACATCGGATGGGGCTCCCATCCGTAGCTTGGAGGCCCGGGCATTGGCGCCGGTCTCCAGTCTGGTGGTCGACGTGCGGCGGGTCCGTCGTTTGTTCGCCGTCTCGTCGGTCTTCTTGTTCTCCTCCTTGGTCTACTCCTTAGTTCTCCTAACTCGAGTTGACCAGCCTTGAGTTTGTAGGTCCAGTCCTGTGTATTGTAGTTATCCCTGAATCCTACAAAACAAGATTCCAAATTTTTCTTCGGTATCCAAGTAAGCTTGGATCCGGATTTGTTAGTGGGTCTCCTTGACGGAGATCCTATCTCAACCTTAGGGCTATAAAACTTGTCTACTTTGTTGACTAATTTGTTAGAATTTTCCCTAAGACATGCAATTTCTTTTTCTATAATACTCATCTTAGTCTTTAAATTAGAGATTTCTAACTTTAGACTATCATTTTCCTCAATCAATTTATTATTTTCATTGATGAGGTCTTGATTTTCTAATAATAGGTTATCATTTTTAGGACTAGCTTCTATGTCCTTAAGTTGTTTTTCTAACCTATCATTTTCATTTTTAAGAAAACTAAGGTTCTTCTTAATGCTTTTATTTTCTATCCTAAGTGATTTACTAATCTCAAAAAGTTCATTAAAAGCATCTTGTAAATCCAGGTTTACCTCATTGTCGGAGTCGCTTTCGCTGTCGATGTCGCTTTCTCCGATTGCCATGAAACCAAGGCACGTGGTTTCCTTCTCTCCGAGATCTTCTTCCGAACTCGTCTCCTCATGAGTGCCTTCCAACCTCCTCCATATCTCGTGAGCGGTGGTGCACTCTTGGATTCGTTCGAATTCTTTCGGACTCAACGCGCAATACAAGGCATTCATTGCCTTTGCGTTGAGGTTGAGATTTCGAACCTGATCTTCTGAGTAACCTCTTGCGGGTTTCTTGGGAATCACAAAAGCGGATTCACATTTTTCCCACACCCGGAAGTCGTTGGCCTGCAACCACATAGTCATACGATTTTTCCAATAAATGAAATCTATACCTGCAAAGTATGGTGGTCGCGAGGTGTCGTGTCCTTCGGTGCACACGAATGCTTTTCCCTCCATATTTAGATCCTCGCCGGTTTGTAACGTCGAAAATGCGAGACCTGCTCTGATACCAATTTAAGGTTCCTACTTGTGCTAGGAGGAGTGAGATCAGCGTGACAAAAAAAAATGCGGAATTGAAATATAAAGCAATCTCACAAAAATCAATCGCACAATTTACACAAAGAATTTTTAGGTGGAAACCCAAACCAGGTGAAAACCACCACCTAACCCTTTTGAGTTAGGATTTACCGATCAACCTAGTTGATCAAATCCACTAAACCGAATCACTTAAAACGAGGGTGATTCAACCTCAATACAACCACGCTACAAGTACGAGGGTAGCGTTCCTCAACCCCTTCTCTCCACGAGAAGGATTTTGTCCCACGAAGGAGACGGGAATTCGCAAAGCGAATACCCAACCAAAAGACAAAGATAAAATAAACAATAGTCCTATAGAGCCAACAAAATAATTAAACCTAGCTTCTATAGGAAATAGGAAACTCCCCTTTGCAAGGAGTGCGTCGACGATGACGCGGTGCGTGTGCCACGCGATGGCGCTACGTCGCTCTCGTTAACAACGCTGGGAGAGCGGGTGCGCAATGGTTGGATGCTCTCAAGATGTAGAACTTGAGCTTAGAGAGCAAGAGCTTCTTGGACACAAGAGTGTGAGAGTGTATAGCTAAGTGTGTCTTGTGTCTTTCTTGGTGTTTTTGTTGCAAAGGCTCCCCTCTATTTATAGAGGCCTTAGGAAGGCTTTGGAAGGCTTAGAAAGGGTTCTATAGCCGTTGGGAACAAAGTCCAAGAGAATCAGGCCGAAATCAGGACAATGATTACATTTGACAGGGTTATCAGACGTCTAACTCTGGCATCAGACGTCTGGAAGGCCACTTTAAGACGTCTGATTTAAAGGTCAGACGTCTGATTCTATGCGGGTTTCTCCCTGACTTGAATCAGATCTAAACAGGGTTTTTGTGCAAGTCCATCAGACGACATATAGGACGTCTGGCACTATGTCTGGACGTCTGCAAACCTACTTTTACTGTGGGAATTGATTTCCAAACGTTGCAACGGCTAGAAAATCTCTGAGAAGAGATTTTGGGTCAGCCGAGGTAAAACGGTCATTTATCAGACGTCTGGAAATACCTAAGGACGTCTGATAAGGCTCTAACGGTCATATTCTGGACTGTTTGCTAAGCCAGCCAACGGTCCACTAATTGGACGTCTGGCAAAGTCATCAGACGTCTTCTAAGACGTCTGGTATAAGGTCTGGACGTCTGATTTCATCAGACAGAACTAACCATGTCCAGCCTAACAGTTATCAGACGTCTGAAACAACAGTCAGACGTCTTAAAATACATTATCAGACGTCTGATTTGGGAATTAGCCGTCTGGAAAGTCTGTTTGAACCCTATATTGGTTTTCTAGGTATTCTACAGAAAACCTAAGTATCCTAGGGTTGTGCCGGTGTTCCTAGGACTACTGTTAGGGTTCTTTGAGGCTCTTTAACATAATTTTCTAAGAAAAATAAAGAGCAAGAAAAATAAAGATAAAAGTACATGAAAGGATTAAAAAGAATCTATCCTATTCTTCTTGTCTTCTATCTTCAATCTGTCACTCCACGCGAACCTCCTCTGTTTTCCGTCAAGCTCCTCCAATCCGTCCTGGATGCGAGCTCGAACTCCGTCTAAACACGTCTTCATTTGCAATTGACCTGAAATCTAGGACTCAAATTGCAAATGTTAAATAACACATGTTTTGTTATCATCAAAACAAATGATCGTGGTGCTCTAGCACCAACAGTTTTTAACCTTGATTTTGCTCGACAACATTTTAGCGTCGTTGCTGGGGAGCAACGCGTAATTCAGATCTCTTGGTTACAATATCCGAGTCAATACTAACTTGCTCTATCTCTTTTGACTTTGATCTATTTCAGGGAATCCATTGAGGAAGATCGACTGCGCATCAACCACTCCAGGGGTAGGTAAACTCCATCTACCTTCTTCTAAACCCCTGAATCTGAAAGAGGTAAAAAAGGAAGAAATCAACTAGGGCTACTTGCATTATATTCTTAGATTAATCATCAAGTTGCCTGATTTGTTATATTCTACAAACATTCAAACCTTGATTTGTTCACCCATTTGAAGCTAAGGTATCTAGGGCTATCACATTCTTGTTTGAGCTCTAGGTACCACACTTTGACAAACTAAATTGGACCAAATCATAGCTAATTAAGCATTCCAATTTAGGGTTTTAGAGAGACACTTGCCTAATCAGGAATTTATCTTTCCAAAAACAATGTGTGCCTAGACCTTGATTGAATTGATCTATACAAGCAAAACACTAAAATCAGGCTCTAAAATTCATTTGAACACTAAAAGAGGGACCTAAATTTCTCAAAAGGACAAAACAAGTGACGTTGACCCACCTTGTTGGGTTAACCAATCTTCAAATTAGGTCACTTTTTCACAAAACCATCTTAAAAGTTCAAGTGAAATCATAAGCGTCCTTGCTCTTAATTAAAACTAGTAGACTTAAGAGGTCAAGTTCCCATTCTGGTCTACTTGGAACATCAGCGACAAGAGAGGTCGAGTGGGGGAAACCCTGTAACCTGTGGGGGCGCTCTACCGTTTAGGGGTCTTTGCAGGACTCTACCTCTCTGGCCGCCTAGGTAATTCTTAGGTGGATGGCGTTCTGACTAAGGGGTATCATTTGCCCCGAACCTCTATAGTCATCTAAAATTTTTGGGAGTCTTGATTGGGTCCATCACATTTTACCTCTCATCTACTCCATCGGTGCATTTCGGGAGGAGGTCTCTAAGATTATCCTTGAGGCCTCCTTTAGCTACTCATTCTCGCTGAGGCCAAGCCTCGATCTCTTTGTTTGTGCAACAACCTAGTACAATTGATACCTCTTCTGATTCATTTGAACCTGATTCTCCTTCATCCATCATCATGGCACAACCAGCAGAAGAAAATAATCTTGTAAATTAGCTTCAGCACCTCAATAATTTATTCCAAGCCTTTGTGAACCCACTGTAGCATCCAGTGATGTGAGATCCTATAATCCCGCTACGGTGGCAATCGAACCTTGATTTCGCTTGCAAAAACATTTTGGCGTCGTTGCCAGGGAGGTCCTGACATTGAACCTCGAGTACAAATCCCCACTGGAGGTCCTGACACTGAACTCAAGCCCAACATGATTCATGCCATTCCCAAATTCCATGGGCATAATTTTGAAGATCCTTTCCATCATATCAAGCAACTCAAGCATCTGGGCCAAACCTTCAAGTCAAAAGCTCAAAATTGGGATGTTCTACTCTTGAAAATGTTCTTTTCTCTCATGGATAAAGTTGCTCACTGGTACCAAACCCAAACGTGTCCAATCAACACCTGGGTGGAACTTCAATCCAAGTTTTTGAGAAAGTTCTTCCCAGTTGGTCGGACAAATGTTTTACAGCACCAGATCACACATTTCACACAGCAAGCAGGAGAACCATTTCATGAGGCATGGGATCATTTTCTGGATCTCATGCGAAAGTGCCTCCACCATGGAGTTCCTAAATGGGAACAAGTCTAGCCTTTTTACCAGGGACTCCGTGAAGATATTCAATTATTTGTCAATGCGACCTGTGGAGGAAACATCATGGGTCAACACGAAGACACTGTATGGGAGATTCTCGGGAATATGTGTGAGAACTCCATCAATAACGAATCCATGGGCATGTTCAACCGGACAAATGCCATGCATTGATGAATCCAAGGGGAGCACATGAGATGCAGGGCCTGTCCTCTTCCATCGACTTGGAACTGATGGCCAGTCATCTGGACAAGGTCTCTATTATTGAGAAGAAGGTAGATGAGCTAACTCGACACTTGCAGCAAGCCACCTCTGCGTAAAACCTGTTCACGCAACTACCCTCTAGCGGGGAGGCTGTGCACAACATCTATCACCGATCTTCTATGGGGATGGACCCGTATCCACCCCCATCTGATTCTGATTTCGGAGGAAACTCTGGATCCACCTACTCTAGTTGGGGGAACTCTAAACCCTCGTATTCTGACTTTTTCAAGGTTCCTCAGACCTACGAGGACCTCAATGCCATTCAGAATGATCCATTCTCCAACACTTACAACCTTGGATGGCGTAATCATCCCAATTTCACGTGGTCAGGCAATAATCAAAACCAGAGACCTCAATATCAGCCCCGACCACAAGCTCCTCATCCATATCGGCTACCTTAGCCTCGACCTAACCCAACTTATCAATCTAGGCCGACTAATACATATCAAATGACTCTTATCCTTCAGACTTTGGCTGACATTCAAAAGACAAATACAGCTATGCAAAAATAGCACAGAGACGAGATCACAGAGGTTTGCAATCAACTTGCCCAGATGGCAAATCCTCGCCAACCTGGTGCACTTCCTTCACAACCTCTGCCGAGTCCAAATAACATGCCGAACCAGAGGCGCGTTATGAACCCAAATCTAGGCCAAGCTCACTTTGTTTATCAGGCTCCTTCTACTCCATCACCTGACGTGATGGAGTCTTCGACATCATATGTGGGTTACCAGCAGCAAGCACCTCTTTTACCCACACCAAACCAGAACCAGGCAAGATTGAATTCTGTTACTACCCGCAGTGGCAAAACAACACAGGACCCACCTTATCCAAGCCAATCCCAGCCTGGTAATACAAACCCTAACCCTAGGAAAGTCATCCAAGACACCTTTATCCCAGATCAAGAACCTGGACCCATTCTAGAGGAACCATTTAAGGATCCATTTCCCGAGGCCTTGACCAAGGGAAAAAGGATAACCAAAATCGTGGCACCTGAGGAGGACCTGGTTAAGCTCTTTGTGCAGGTCCATATAAACATCCCCTTGATGGATGCGATATGCCACGTACCGGCTTATGCATGATTTCTGAAAGACATGTGTACACCTAAGTGTAAGCCGAAAACCAAAGACGAAAATCCAATTGTACTGTCGGAGCAATCCAGCTCCGTCATTTTGAGCAAACTCTCACCTAAGGCAAAAGACCCAAGCAACCCTCTAATCTCCTATGAAATCGGTGATATACAATTCGACTGAGCTTTATTAGACTTAGGAGCCTCCATAAATTTGATACCGTTATCCCTTCTAGACTACTTCGAGGAACCTGAGCTTAAACCAACAGAAATGACTTTACAACTAGCCAATCGATTTATTAAGTCACCAAAAGGAATTTTCGAGGATGTCATAGTTAGGGTACATGACTTATATTTCCCAGTGGATTTTATCATCTTAGACATGGATGCTCCTGAGAATGTGAAGAATAGACCGATCATACTAGGGAGACCCTTTTTGGCCATTGCTAGGGCCAATATCAATTGTGAGGAGGGCCAAATTGAATTAAAATTTGGGAGCAAGACACCAAAGATCAACATCTTTAAGGTCCAATAAGGAATTAATTGCGGAGGCATAGAACAAATTTGCGATATTGAAGCTGTGGTTGACAACCTTATCGAGGAAAACCTGACTATTTCTGATCAACCATAAGAGGACCAAAACCAGCAATTAAAGGAGCCCAAACTCAACCTAGACACACCCTAGCTCCTTCCTTTGCTCTCGACACCCACACTGAACCTCCCGCTGCTGTTGACATCCTGGTTATGGAATTAAAGCCTCTTCTCGATCATCTCAAGTATGTCTTTTTGGGTTCCAATCAGACGTTTCTTGTGATTATCAACTCCCGACTCACACCTAATCAAGAAACACGCCTGATTTCTGTTCTCCAGCAGCATCGAAGAGCCATTGGATGGACTCTCAATGATCTAACTGGTATCAGGCCCTCATACTGCACACATCACATCTACACTAAAGAGGACTCACGACCATCCCATGAAATGGAGAGATGCCTAAATCCAAATCTGCAGGATGTCATGAAAAAGGAGATCATCAAGTGGTTAGATGCAGGGATCATCTACCCGATCTCCGATAGTCGGTGGGTGAGCCCAATCCAAGTTATGCCTAAGAAGGTAGGGCTCACTATCATCACGACTGAAACCAGAGAAACCATATCGACCCGTATTGCAAACTCGTGGAGAATCTGCATTGATTACAGAAGACTCAATTCCTCCGCGAAGAAGGATCATTTCCCACTACCATTCATTGATTAGATTCTCGAGAAACTAGCAGGAAATCGATTTTTCTGCTTTTTGGACGGGCACTCCGGTTACAATCAGGTCGCAATCCATCCTGAGGATCAAGATAAGACCGCCTTCACCTACCCCTTCGGAACATACACTTTTCGAAGGATTCCGTTCGGTCTTTGCAATGCACCCACTACTTTTCAGTAGTGCATGCTTGCCAGATTCTCAAATATGGAAGGTGAATACCTTGAAGTCTTCATGGATGACTTCTCGGTATTTGGTGAATCATTTAATGATTGCCTCGTGCACTTGGTCCAAATCCTCATGCGGTGCATCGACGTGAACTTGGTTCTTTCCTGGGAAAAGAGCCACTTCATGGTACCTGAGGGAATTGTCCTGGGACATCTCGTCTCTAAAAAAGGCATCTAGGTTGATCAAGCCAAGGTGAATTTGCTTTCCAAACACCCTATGTCTAGCTTGGTCAAAGACATCCGATCCTTCATGGGGCACGTCGATTTTTACCGTTGATTCATTCCTGAATTCTCGAAAATCACATGCCCCCTGACTAATCTCCTATCTAAGGATGTCCCCTTTGAAATCTCCAAGGAGTGCCCTCAGGCATTTGAGATCCTACGTGATCGAGTTACCCAAGCACCTATCCTATGGTCCCCTGACTGGTCTCAACCCTTTGAGATCATGTGCAATGCATCTGATTATGCTGTAGGGGCAATACTTGGGTAGAAAATAGATGGGAAACCCATGGTCAACTACTACGCTAGTAAGGCACTTGACGAAGCTCAGCATAACTATATAGTTACTGAGAAAGAGCTGCTAGCCATAGTATTTTCCCTGGAAAAATTCAGATCAGATCTTTTGGGTTCCCAGGTTATCATATACTTAGATCAGACTACAGTGAGGCACCACCTTTCGAAGAAGGATGCGAAACCTCGACTAATCCACTGGATCTTGCTATTGCAAGAATTCGATCCTGAGATTCGTGACAAAGTGGGAAAATAGAACATGGTAGTTGACCACTTGTCCCGTCTTCCTTCTTCCGTCATCAACCCATTTGGTCCAATCACCAAGCATTTTCCGGATGAACACCTGCTAGCCACTCACAATCTCCCTTGGTTTGCTGATATTGTAAACTACTTGGTTACAGGGAAAGTTTCGGTAGATTGGCTGACTTCCAAGCGGGACAAATTAATTGTCGAGGCCAAGTACTATATTTGGGAGGAACCATACCTTTTGCACATCGGCAATGTTTAGGTGATTCGGAGATTCATTCTTGACGATGAGGTCAATGACATAATATCATTATGTCATGACCAGGCCTGCAATGGCCATTTCTCTGGGCGTAAAATCGAAACAAAAATTCTCCAGTGTGGGTTCTTTAGGCCACTTTGTAAAAAGACGCATAGACATATTGTAGGGCACGCGCTCGTTGTCAGACCCTCGGCAACATGGGCCCGCGGGATATGATGCCCTTGAACCTGATTATTGTGTGCGAAAGCTTTGACATATGGGAATTGATTTCATTGGACCCTTTCCCGGATCTAACGGCTTCGAATACATTCTACTCGCTATTGATTATGCCTCTAAATGGGTCAAAGCCTTCCCCACGAGAACGAGTGATCATAAAGTTGTCCTTCGATTTATCAAGGAGAAGATCTTTACCAGTTTTGGGGTTCCTAAGGCCATCATCAGCGATGGAGGGTCTCATTTTGCCAATGTGCACTTCTAGTCCCTAATGAAAAAGTATGGGGTGTCGCATTGTATCTCGACTCCTTACCACCCCCAGACTAATGGACTAGCAGAACTGTCAAATCAAGAGATCAAGAAGATCCTTCAGGTCACTGTTTGGCCTGATCGAAAAGATTGGTCCACTTGCCTTCCAGAAGCCTTGTGGGCCTATAGGACCACCCACAAGACCTAATTAGGCATGTATCCCTTCAGATTAGTGTACGGTAAGGCATGTCACCTTCCCGTCAAGATGGAGCACAAGGCTTATTGGGCAGTACAGAAGTGCAACCTGGATCTAGTAAAGGCTGGAATACACTGCCAGTTGCAATTAAGTGAGATCAAGGAACTATGCAATGATACGTATGAGAACTCGTGTATCTACAAAGAGTGGGTTAAAGCCTTCCACGACAGGCACATTGTGCGAAAATCTTTCCACCTTGGTCAGAAAGTTCTCTTTGATGCCAAACTCAAATTGTTCCTAGGAAAACTACGATCAAAATGGATTGGACCATTCTTGGTGAGATGAATCTTTGGAAATGGAGCTAATGAAATCAACCAACCTAGCCTTGATTAAGAACCCTTTGTTGTGAACGGTCAGTGACTCAAGCCGTTCATTGAACGCACTGATGCGAACAGGGCAGAGTTATCTTTTGATCTCCATTCTCCCTGAGCTTATTGTGCCCTGCTGATGGTGTTAAACTCAGCACTTAACAGGAGGCAACCCGTCATCTTTTTGAAAAACCTGAAACCCTTCTTGACACATCTTATGCTGAACTCATATTACACTTTAGGCTTCATCCATTAGAACAGCCGACTCCACCTCTGGTACCCATACCCGAGCTTGAAATCATCCGCAACAGTCATCCTGAACTATCCACCCACCCAACACCTGTTCTAATGAATGATCTAAGTAGAACTCGAACCCACCTAATTTACAATGAAGGCATTGCAAATCGTCGGCATGGGGGGGTATTAAAGTGCAAAACACCGTGAAAATCACTTCATAAGGAAGGGTTTCATCAAAAAAATTGCATATTCCAAAAAACCAAAAAAATAAAAAAATTAAAAATGAACAAAAATAGAAGGGAGGAAATTCTGAATTGATTGCATATCATTTTTTAGGAAAAAGGGGAGGAGATAAAAATGTCAAAATGGGGCACAATTTGAAAAGAAAAGATAAAGAGATAGTCATTAGTAAAAGATTAAGGAATTGACTTAGTCCTAGACCAAATCAAAAGAAAGAAAATGAAAGACAAAAAGTGCTAAGAGGCAAAAAGAGATTAGTAGGAATGCTGATCTTAGGCCCCTTGGGTTGCGATCTTAGGCTTAAAACTTCAAGTATCCACTAAGATCTGGATAGTCTTCGAGAGGTTGGAGAAAATGCGAAGCTTGACTATTGGGTCTAAGCTTAAGGATTATTCGACCTCGTTAATTGACCTCTATTTTGTGGGACTCGGTAACCTAATCACCCTAATCCACACAGTTTGGTTCAGTGCGCTTAAGTATCAAAATCACGTAAATGCGTTAAATCTATTCTGAAAATGTTACCTAGATTAGGAGCAACTGATCAACACAAGTTGATTTAGATGAGTTCCCGACGCGGAGAGGTGGGAAATTCCCTTATGCGCAATAACATATCATCTCCTCGGTGCTTGTCTCCTAGGATATCTAAATATCCTACTGGGGGCATGTAAGCACCTTGTGCTGGTTCAGATGCCATGGGCAGCGTTAACATGAAATGTCAGTTGCCAAGGTCTAGATTTAGCTATAGAATGCCATGGGCAGGGTTTTCTCAAAATCTCAAAAGCCAGGGTTCTAGGGGTTGCCATGGGTGGTGTTATCTCGAAGCATCAATTACCAGGGACCTTGCAAGGATTGATGGTGGGAACTAGGAATCCAATACAGACCGTGTTATAATGCTAATTCTAAGCTAGAAATAAAAGAAAAAGAGACATAAAACTCTGCAAAACTAAAGAAAAGCTCTTCTGTCTTTCTCTTACAAAAAAGCATTGTAAACTGAACCTGGGCTAAAACATTTTACAAGCGCAGGTGCTTTAACCGCGGAGTTTAACGAACCTTAGGTTAGTTCTTGTGGGCCTTAGAAACCTTCGCGGCAGACTGAGGCTAGAGCTAGTCAGGTCCGGATCTCGGTTGGTACTTGAGTACCTTTAGGCCTACTATTGGCATTCTGACCTAATCTACAAAAGAAAGCACACATTAGAGTTTTGAGCATAGAAGGGCACATGGTCTAGAATTAAAGTTAATTCCAAGAGATTTTGCTAAGGGACTAGCAACAGCTAGGCATGGGGTATGATGGGAACACCATCATGAGCCATAACTAGCTCATTTTGATCCAATTAAGTCAGTAAATGCTCCTACATAACTACTAGAGAGACATAAGTCACTACATAACCATTCTGAGGGAAATATAAGAAAATAGGGTTAAAACTATAATTTTACCATCACATCATGAATGCAGTACAATCATGGGTTTTCCTAGGGGGTAATTGAGGGTCAAATGGACCTAAAAGGCTAAGTGGGTTAGAACAAACAGAAAAGGGTTTGCACGTGTTTTGAGAATTATGACTTTCGAAACCCTAAAAATAGACCCACTTAATTAACTAGGGTTCTGGTGAAGATAAAATTCACCTAAACCCTCTAAAATTCATAGAAAAATATTCTCTAGGGTTTGGAACCTTCAATTTGACCATCAGAACCCTTCTTGACCCAAAACAGAGTCCTAGACTGACATTTGCCTTAATTTGGGTTTTTGCATAAATTACCCAATCAAATGAGGTCAAAAAATAAATTTAACTTCACCATTGGATTCCTTGGATCCAAATTAGGTTTGTACCAAAATTTGGGCCCAATCTGAGATCATCTTGACCAAGTTTGCATTTTGGTCTAGTCAGACTCTTTCTATCTCATTCAGACCCTTAAATTTTGAATTTCCATACAAATTGCCCCCCAAATTCTTCATTTTATTCACAAGTAGGTCCCCGTGCCATTTTTGGAAGGTAAAACCTTCATCGTCAAGTTTCGAGCAAGGATTTCTCGCTCAATTCTCAATCAATCCTTCTCAAAATTGATACGGGGATTCCTTGGGAAGTTTCCTTCCATTTGAGTCATTCCTTGGGATCTAAGTCCTTCCCAAAAGGTCATGCGAACCTTTCAAAGATTTGAGTATCCATTGTTGCAACCACCTTCCAAGCTTGAAAGCTTCTTTCCAAGCTTGGAAGGGCATCCTATGGCCTATAAAAGAGACCCCAAGGCACGACCGTGCTGTTCAACAAGTTTTGGCTGAAGAAACCCTCATCTTCTCCATCTCCTGCCACCATCAGACTTAGCTCCGGTGACCCCTCTCTGCTCTCCTCTCCCAGCTGTCCAACCATCAAATTGGATGACCAACTATCCTCCCCTCGTCTTCGTGAGCCTCCGCTGCCAACGAGAGGTTGTGACTCTACCTCAGTCGACATCCCCGCCTTGCCCCACCATCCTCCTTCTCTGGCTCCGATTGACCAACACCGGAGCCCTCCGTCTCTTTATCGCGTCCCAAAGTTCCTCCGTCACTCTTTCTCTCACTATACTTTGTTTTCCTACTCTCACAACACATGCACAACCACTGATTTTCCCTCAACACCGTCACCTTCTTCCGCTCCGCCGTAGCTCCGGTGATGCCTATCCACTGCGCCACTGCACGAATCTCTTCGCTACCACCCCCATCAGCTCCACTATGACTCCATGAACAAAAGCCCTAACCTAATTCCACCTATTGCTCACCTAAACGGGCCCCTGAACAACCACCTACTCACGGCCATTTCCGTCACCGTCAGGCCGCCACCCTCACTCTCACCACACGCTGCACCTGTTGGTGCTAGAGCACCACGATCATTTGTTTTGATGATAACAAAACACATGTTATTTAACATTTGCACTTGGAGTCTTAGATTTCAGGTCAATTGCAAATGTAGACGTGATTAGACGGAATTCGAGCTCGCATCTAGGACGGATTGGAGGAGCTTGATGGAGAACAGAGGGGATTCGCGAGGAGCGATAGATTGAAGATGGAAGGACAAGAAGAATAGGATATAATTCCATTTTATTTCTTTCATGTACTTTTGTCTTTATTTTCTTACTCTTTATTTCCTTAGAAAATTATGTTAAAGAGCCTCAAAGTACCCTAACAGTAGTCCTAGGAACACCGGCACAACCCTAGGATAATTAGGTTTTCTGTAGAGAACTTAGAAAACCAATGTAGGGTTCAAACAGAGTTTCCAAACGTCTAATTCCCAAATCAGACGTCTGATAAAGTGTTTTAAGACGTCTGACTGTTGATTCAGACGTCTGATAACAGTTAGGCTGGACAAGTTAGTTCTGTCTGATGAAATCAGACGTCCAGACCTTAGACCAGACGTCCTAGGAGACGTCTAATGACTTTGCCAGACGTCCAATTAGTGGACCGTTGGCTCTCTTAGCAAACACTCGAGGATATGACCGTTAGAGCCTTTCCAGACGTCTGATAATTGATCGTTTTGCCTCGACTGACCCGAAAATCTCTTCTCAGAGATTTTCTAGAAGTTGCAAATCCATTCCCACGAAAAAGTAGGTTTCCAGACGTCCAGACATAGTGCCAGACGTCCTGTCTGTCGTCTGATGGACTTGCACTAGAACCCTGTTTAGATCTGATTCAAGTCAGGAAGGAACCCGCACAAAATCAGACGTCTGACCTTGAAATCAGACGTCTTAAAGTGGTCTTCCAGATGTCTGATGTCAGAATTAGACGTCTGATTATCCTGTCAGTGCAATGATTGTTCCTGATTTCGGGTTGATTCACTTGGGCTTTGCACCCAACTGCTATGGAGCCTTTCCTAAGCCTTCCAAAGCCTTCCTAAGGCCTCTATAAATAGAGGGGAACCTTTGCAACACAAACACACACCTAGCTACACACTTTCACACTCTTTTGTGTCAAAAAAGACTCTCTTGCTCTCCAAGCTCTAATTCTTCATCTTGAGAGCATCAAGCTTTGCGCACCCGCTCTCCCGCCGTAGTTCACGAGAGCGACGTAGCACCGTCGTGTTGTTCACGCATCCGCATCACCGACGCACTCCTTTCAAAGGGGAGTTTCCTAATTCCCATAGAAGCTAGTTCAAAATTACTTTGTTTTCTCTATAGGATTATTGTTCTTTTATCTTTGTTATTTGGTTGGGTATTCGCTTTGCGAATTCCCGTCTCCTTCGAGGGACAAAATCCTTCTCGTGAAGAGAAGGGGTTGAGGAACGCTACCCTAGCATGTGTAGCATGGTTGTATTTGAGGTTGAATCACCCTCGTTTAAAGTGATTCGTTTAGTGGATTTTGATCAACTTGGTTGATCGGAAAATCCTAACTCGAAAGGGTTAGGTGGTGGTTTTCACCCGGTTTGGGTTTCCACCTAAAAATACTTGTGTACTTGTGTGATTGTCTATTTTGTGAGATTGTTTATATTTATTTCCGCAATTATTACGTCACCCACTCCTAGTGGGGAATTTCAGCACCCACCACCGCACTCGCCACTCCACGGCGAAACTACTAAGCTATCTGACGTGGCCGAGAGGCCCTTTTTCTTGAGTTTTAGGTCTTTAGCCGTCACCGCCATTACTGCAGAGCTTCGAAGGAAGCTTGCAGCTTCATCAGGCACCTGTAGCTCTAGGCGCCACCTCCCGGTGACGCGGGGTGGCTTCAGGTATCCTCCTAAGTCCTTGATTGGGGGCGTGAACCTTAGCAGCTGCCTTGATAGGAAGGCATTCCAGCCGCAGACGCATTCGAAGAAGAGGCACTATCTTTAGTGCCACATTGTTAGCTGAAAAGTGCACCACGGCGCATAAATTGATTTTTTGTCTAAGGCTTATTGCCCAAACACTGGGGGTGGGGTCTCTGCTCACCCGCTCACCTGCACCTTGCTCGTGACCCATCCCATGCGGGCCTGGCGCAGATCCGACCCGCCTAACCCATTCCACTCCTAGGCTGAGATCATGCTCGCAGCCCTGGACCCAGTTGCGCTCTAGGTCCGAAGCCCTATTACCCAATACTGTGGAAGGCTCTGGGAGAGTGTGACCCAGGTAGAGAAAGAGAGATAGCATGCGAGAGCAGGGGGGTTTTGCTACTGGGAGTAACAGTTGACACTTAGCTGTTTGAAGGATCTTCCCCCTCTACGTGAAGAAGGAGAACTGAGAAGAAAGAAAGAAGAGGAGAAGGCCTGAGCACAAAAAGAGAAAGATAAGGAGAAGAGTAGAAGAATAGAAGAAGAGAAGACAAGGTAGGAGAAGCACAGAGAAAGAAAGGAGAAGCAGAGAGACCTTTGAGTCTCTAAACAGCACCGTAGCGCAGGCTGTTTAAGCCGTCTGATACATTTGATTTCATATATTTGAGGCTCTAATTTAATTTTTATTTGTGAGGAATAATTAGTGATTTAAATCACCATTTTACTCCATTCTTTTTGAACATTCGTACCTGACATTATTCTTATTGCAATCTCTTATATTTCTGATTCAAATTGCTATCTTGAGTTTTGAATTTCATATTGCTCCTGTGTTTGACCTCGGACTTTAAATTCAAGTAATAAATAGTATTTATTTTCGAAGCGATTTTAGTTATACTATAACGCAATTTTTAACCTCGATTTCACTCGACAACACCTCCTAAACCCTAGCTTCCTCTACTTTTCTACTAACTAAGCTAACTTAGCTAACCTCAACCCTAGTCCTCACTCCATGGCCATTCACCCTCCTCACTTAACCCCACCATAACCCTACCTAAACCCAACCCTAAACCACTATGGTTGGTGCCAAAACACACCACTAGCACCCCTTCATTTTGGCACCAACTATGGCACCCTTTCCTCCCATAACCACCACCCTAACCACCTTATAAACACCACCATGGTTGGCACCAAAAAAAGGACCACACACCTCCGCATTTTGGCGCCAACCTAGAAGGCCATCTCCACCCTACACCTATCACCATAAGGCTATCATCACCATCCATTCTTGGCACCAAATCCCTAACCCATAACCACTATCCTAACCATCATCTAGTTGATGCCAAAAACCCATATAACTACCATCCATCTTGGCACCAACTACCCCCCTCCAATCCACCATTCATCCACTTCACAAACCCAACCTAGCCCTCCATACTCCACGCCAACCAAAATCCTTTAACCTCCCATAGTTGGCGCCATTTTATGGTGCCTCTCCACCATCATAACCATCACCCACATGCCTCTTTCCTTGTTGCCAAATCACCATCACCCTTAGATCCTCTAACCACCTTCATAAACCCATCCTAACCCTACACATCATTCATGCCTATCCCCTCCCCTATCACTCCTATATAAAAACCTACGCCATCACCAAAAAAGGACACCCTTGGCTACATCATTCAAGTGTTCTTCCACCATAATCCACCATCCATAGTCGGCCAAGAGAAGGAGAAAAAGAATATTAAGAAGACACTCTATCTACTTGGTGGCTTTGCCTCTTCCTTTTTCTCTTATGCCCAAACCAAGGGGTCCCATTCCAAGGAAAGCCAGGCAGGAGGATGACCAAAGAGGAGGTTCTTTAGGGTGGTCCATGTCCACCATACAAGGAGTTTTTGGAGTGGAATTCTTCCACTCTAGGAGGAGTTAGGGCATGCCCACCACGGGCTTGCCAAGGAGGACAACATCATCTTTGGAGGAGCACATCAAGAAGGGAGTAGGAGGAATCCTTTCTAAGCCCAGGAGGAGCTGAGCTTGGAGCAAGGATTCTCTCCTCTTCACAACCATTACCAAGAGGATCTTTGTTTTGTCATTTTATTTATTTTTTTTGTAGTAGAAGCATTCCCTTACAAGCATTCTAGTAAAAAAAATTTTCTCCATATATAAAAGTTACCTTTCTACATTTTTGTTGCATTCAATTAATTACTTTTTTACTTTAGTGTACTCACATCCTCTCTCTAATTATCCTAAGTCTTCATGTACCTAGGGTGATCTTAGAGAGAGGTTCTTCTTGTCACTTAGATTTTAGTGATTAGTTGTAGTTCTTCACATTTCTCTATTCAATTGCCCGCTATTCAAAAAAATACAAAAAAATCTTTTATTCAAAAATTACAAAAGGAAACTTGATTTATGACTTGTTAAGCAAGAGTTTTCAAAATTGCAATCTTGTCTCCTTAGACGACCCTAGATACAACCACTGTCTAGGATTAAAAATTTTAAAGTGATTGCAGAATTACGTGTTACAACTCAAAAACATAATTTTATCAAATCACTCTCTTTCACTATCAGGAACCACATAGCCGCTCTCTTCGCTGCCCAGTCGCTCATCGACGGCTTAATTTCACCTGCGCACGCCTTAGTGGATTAAATCTGCATGCAGGGCTTCGACCATGCATCCGGTGTGCGTGGTTGAGCAATGATGAGTCCATTTTAATGGACTATTGTTACGCCTAAGTAATTCTATTCTAACATTTTATGTTTGTTAATAATCACATTAGGTCATTAAATGATTGCATGCATCATTATTTAAGTTTACATTTATTCTATTGCTTATTATGTAATTATTTTATATTTCAAGCAGATCTCGCAATAGTGCACTCGTTGCATCTCCTCCACTTAATCCACTCCATCAGGCTAATAATCAAGAAGAAGAGAGAGGAGGATCAATTTTTGAAAAGAACAAGGGGGTGAAATAAATTTCCCCCACCAAACGGCTGCCTCAACTGAGCCTTCCTCAACCTCCGACCAGCCTCAACAGACCCAAAACAGCTGCCGACTAATTTTAGTAAGGGATTTGAAAATCCCTTGACTTGCGCCGGGGAGGAGATAAAAGAGAAAAGTAGAGGGGAAGACCATCGTGAAGAAGATACTGCGTGCACTATGGAGAAGGCATGCACGGTGGATCCAGCCTGCCTGCAGCCGTGACCTTACAAGCCTGCCCCCCCTCGCAGCGCCATTGCCACAACCTCAGCGCACGCCTGCAGCCCTGCTGCCACCTCACCGCGCCCTTGCAAGTGCAAGGCAGTCTCCCATCGAGCTCCCTGCAGGCGCGCCACACGCAGCACTACCTCCAGCACTTGTGTGCTGCACCATCCTCCCACCGCACCTTGCATGCACCCCCACCGCACGCCTGCAGCCGCTCCCGTGCTACTGCCTCACCCCGCGGCCCTTCCTTCCTCTCCAACAGCCCTGCTACTGCTCCACCCCAACCCCCACCACACGCCTGCAGCCGCGCCCGTTCCACCGCCTCTAAGCACGCGCCCTTACGCAGCATCAGACCGCATAGCGCCCTCATAGCGTGCAAAGACGCGCATTGCAAACCGCGCCTCCCCTCCTCTTCGTCATTTTCTTCCTCTCCAGCGGCCCTACAAGAGCCCAAAGCTCCACCTGCAGCAGCGTGCCCACAGTAGCCATGCACCTGCAGGCAGTGCAGTGCAGCCACATGCACCTGCACGTCACAGCCACAGCAGCCACTCATGCCAGTGTGCCACAGCCACCGCAGCTGTGCAGCCACCTGTTGTCAATAGGTCGGCACTCCTCTCCACTAGCTGGCCACCTCCGGCCGTCGCGTCACCACCATCGCGTAGCCCTCGTCTAGATGTGCCTTCCCACAGCGTAGCTCCTCCCACGAAGCCTCTTCGTGCATGCAAGGAAGAGAGAGCAAGTTTCCTCTGTTTTTGCCCCAATTAAAATTTACATTGCATGCCATTGCCACTTTAATATTATTATTTTATTCAGGCCACATTGCATGGATGGACTTATAGTTTCATGAATTTACTTAACTTGTGTTATGTGCATCATTCAACATTGAAATTCAAATCAGATTTACGTGCAAATAAAATTTACATGATATGCCACTACACATGCATCATATACATACTTTAGAGAGCTTGATTTCTGACGTGAAAATTGCATAAATGGCCTTGAACTTTTAATGAAATTGCAAGCTCCATTTAGAGTAGCATATTCCTCAAATTGAAGTCGCGACGTTGTCTGCAAACATTATAATCCTCTACTTGTGAATTTATTGGTTCTATTCCTCCCTGTGGATGCGACATTTTTCTTGTGGTTCAAGTTGATATTTATTTTAATTTTTGATTGAGAGATTTTCCACCACATAAAACACAACGACATATCAATTTATTACTATCATCTTCATAAATAAGCGAAAATCTCTCCGTCAAATGGCGCCGTTGCCAGGGAGGCAACAGACGTAACAGATTCGCTTTATTATTTTTGAATATTCTGAGTTGCTCAATTATCTGATCATTTTTTATCTTTTTGTGCGAGGAATTCGATGGAGCGACAGGTGCAACAAAGCGGCGACATCAACCTCGAGCTAAGCCACACGAGGAAAAGACACAGGAGACCTGGATCCCACTTTCACAGGGGATTCTCTGTCATCACAAAATTTATTTCTATCTTCTCGTCCTTGTAGTAATTGGGGCTGAATTTTTTAGGGTCTGTCGCCACATTCATTAGCTACTAGGGTTTACATTTTTCTGCGTGCGTGATTCCATTTTCTGCTTGCTTGCCTTTAAACCAACAAATGAAAACATCGAGTTGCCTATTTAGAAGTTGCATGTCCTTAGGTGCGCGCATTTAGGGGTGATTGAGTAGCACATTAGGTCTTATTTTTCCATTGCAAGCATATTAGCGCGAAGATTGCTGGAGACAGGTACAGCTTTCTAACTTTTGCATCCAGCTCCTGTTTATGCATTTGCATTCAAATTAAAATTCAAGACCACCAAGTTATTTGAATTTACTAATTCAGTGGTGGCATATCTAAAAGTGGGACTGATAATCAAATTCGACCTTAAAATCAATTCACATTTGATCTGATTCTAAGGGACTTGTTGGCATTTTAAAAAAAAAATAAAAAGATTTGCGGTGTGATGCACACTTCTGACACTAAAAATGCACATTAGGAACTGCACTAAGGCTCGATCCCTTAAGGCTATAGGCATTGATCTCTTTATCGGTGCAAACCCTCCTATTGTGCTTTGTGGTGGTGGTGGTACTATCTTTTGACCAAGTGTTTTGATACTTCACGGAGGGGGACACCCCTTAAAGGAACAAAAGGGTAGTTAAGGGGCACCACATACGCATCGCCTCAAAGGAAGGGTTCGTCCTACTTTCATCCCTTTGTTCATCCTTGGAGTAACTTCTCACTTGATCACCTGGGAGTATCATCCAAGCAAAGTATAGGTCCTAGGGCACTTGAAGGTTGAATTAAGGCACGTAATTGCAGTGAAAAACTTGTTTGGCCATCTATATCAACTAATTCTACCTCCGCAACGAAGAAGGTCAAGATTTCAAGACATCACCCCTCTTATACCATTTATGTGGGAACGGAGGGATAAGCCTTGACCTTTTGACTTATCTTTGGAGTGGAGGTTTCACTTACTCAATCAATAAGAACCTGAATTGTGATTGATATTGTATGCTTGGTAGATGCTCTCATGAGGGTAGTCTAGTGTTTGATCCTGAGCCCGAGAGAATTCTTAGGAGAGCTCACCTAGGAGAGAGAAGAGAATGCATGGTTGATCAAGGAGCAAATCAACAAAGGACCCTAAGGGACTATTTTATTCCAACTAACCAATCCGCACAAGCACTAAGACGACCGGTAGGGGATAATCCATATGAGATCAAGAGCAGTACCATATCTTTGTTGCCCTCCTTTTATGGTACTACTAGGGAGGACCCCTACTGGCATTTGGAGGAATTCACCGAGGTCTGTTCCACGGTGAAGCTCCAGGGCTTTACTAATGAAGCCCTGATGAGGACTCTATTTCCATTCTCCTTAAAGGATAAGGCCAAGCACTGGTATCATACCCTCGATGCAAGGGTAAATGATTGGGCCACCCTTAAGGGAGAATTTTTGAAAAAGTAGTTTCCTATGAGTAGGACCAACCATTACAGAAGAGAGATTATGGGTTTTACTCAACAGGAAGGGGAGCAATTTCATGAGACTTGGGAGCGCTTTAATGACCTTCTTAGGTTACACACCCACCATCAGGTGCCAAGATGGCAGTTGGTCGAAAGGTTCTATAATAGATTATTTGAAAGGCATAGGCAAACCATCGATGCAGCCTGTGCAGGAACCTTCATGACCAGAACTGAGGATGAAGCCTGGGCATTATTTGAAACGTTAAGCGAAAACTCCATACATTTGTCCTCTGCCTATCAAGAAAGAAAACCATCAATCTTGCAGAGTGATGTAAACACGTTTACACTACTTAAGATGTCTATTTATGCATGTTCTTAAGCATAGGACTGCATTGCATGCTATAAATATTGCATAACATGCATCATTTTGCATTTAGAGTAGTTTGAATATAATGGAGGTTAATTGTCTCCTTTTACGCACTTGGACAGGGCAAACGTTTTATCGGGGCCTCAGATCGAAGATCCAACTGTACAGATGTGATCAGGTTGACGATTGGATTTCAACGACTCCAAGATCGCCTTAATCAGGCATCTGTAGCATCAAATAGTGATTGGGGAACCCTAGAAGATCAAGGGTTAAGATAGTGTAAATCTGCACCTCAAACGACAAATCTGATTGCACGGATGGATTCGGATCGACGATTGCAGCCTAACGACGCAAAAATCGAGTCAATCCGACACCCGTGGCACCATCTACATCATCCAGAAGATGGACGGCCAAGATGGTGCCATGTGGTGCTATCTCGGCCGCCCAATCGCCCGCACGCACTCGCTGAAGCCCCTGCATCCACCCTTCCCCACTGTTGGATCAAGATCAAACGGCTGTGGATGAGCGCAATTGATTTCATCTGCGTGACTATTTAGACGACGTAGCGCAGCTGTTTAGCACCTTATCGCGAGGCGCTGGAGCGGGATCGAGTCGCAGTGAGCAGGCGAGGGGCGCGGGCGAGCATCGGATCATGATCGAATGGTCGCACGCGCCTGATAGCGCCCACGCGCTATTGCATGAGCGGCGGTAATGCAGCATCGCACGCGATCGGGCGCATGCTGAGGAGGCGGGTGTAGCGCGATCTGAGCCGTCCGATCTCGCGATCGGATGGCTAAGGATGGCTGAACGTACGCGTGCGTTGCATGTGCAGGCAAGCGAGCAGGCGTGCATGCGTCGCCCACTATGCCCACGTTCAGACCTTTAGCGACGGTTTTATCCGTCACTAAAGGTCCTTAATTAATTTTTTTAAAGTTGTAATGACCAAATTGCCCCCACTCCTTGCAACTATAAAAGGAGACCCCCTCCACACGAAATTCTGATCCCTTCCTTCTCTTCTCTCCCTCTCCAAAGCTCAAGAGAAGCTTGTCCCACACCAGGGATGCTTCTCGCTAGATAAAGTCAAATTTTCGTCCCCCTTTTGGAAGCAGATCCCGCGACGACGATGACGTGCTACCTCGTTCCCACTCTTCCCTCTTCGTCCTCCTTCGTCCAGGTGTCGTCCCATCCAGCTCGTCCTCCAAGCGACCGTCGAGGAGGATATCTCTCTCCCCATTCTTTTTACTGCTTTCTAGAATAGATTTATTGCTTTCTAGAGTAGCTCGACTCGTCCTCCAAGTGACCGTCGAGGAGGAAATTTCTCTCTCCATTCTTTTAATGCTTTCTAGAGTAGATTTACTACTTTCTAGTGTAATTATTTTCTGCTTTCTAGTTGTAATGTTTAGTGAAACAAACAATCTCTTTAATGATGAATTCCGTGTTCATTCTACATCTCATTTTGATTTCTATTTGTAATATTGTCTCTCTCTCTTGCTCTCTCTCTCTTCTATTTATTGTAAATAGTTAGAAAGTTTTAATCAATTGAATTACTTCGTGACAAATAAAACAAACGCGAATTTTTTAAATCAAACGTCCGCCTCCCTATGTTCGACCCGGTATTTCCATTCCGGTATAAATTTTATTTGTTGAACACAAGTTCTTCGCTTTCATACTATGACGACAGGTTTTTCAAAGCCAAACACGTTAGCGTATCAACTTGCACGTTCAACATTTTGGCATCATTGCCGGGGAGGTGACGCTCTTTTATTTTCCTTCGCGTTTTCTAACTTACAAATCATTTACATCACTTCTCTCCTTTCTTATTATGATTGTAGGTACTCTTTCGAGACAAGCAAAAGTGGTAGATCGGAGTAAAGTGCTGTGGAAGGTTTTGTAAGTTATCCCCCACATCCTACCCATTAGATTTCATTCCACAACATAATAACACAAAGATCAATCAACCTAGGTGTTCTTATAAACTCTAAGGTTAGATTGTTTGTTGTTTGACACCCACACCCACCCCAACCCCCACATTAAAAAAAAGAAAAATTAAAAAAAAATTTCACAGAGGTACACAACCTCATCTGATTTTCAAACTCAATAGGTAAACTGATCTTTGGAGCCAGTACACACATCCAAACACATAATTGAGTAGGTAATCACTTGTGTGCCTAATTAAGTGGTGTAACAGGCCAATTGTTTGAGTTGATTGGGCCGCACCACTTCAAATAAAATCAAATCATTAAGTAGTTGCCACTTAGGTTCAACTATTAGGGATTTACCAGGCACTCCACATTCTTTTTAAGTTTCAAAGGAAAATATCTTTACCTATGCTTTCGAAAACCTGGTGTGCCAACAAAACTTGTTTGAAAACACCTAAAGTTGAATCCTAAAAGCTACTAAGCAAGATTTGAATCCTAAAATTCACCGCATCAAAAATAATCCTGCTTGAAAACCACTGGTTGTGCACACACACATAAATCAATCAATCATTTAGGGCACAACCCATTTAAAGGGCCTATCACATTCCAAAGCACATTCAAACCTAGCCCTAAATAAAATGGAGTAGACGTTGGCCTTAAGGATTTGACTCGCTCTTCAGAGCCCAGAACGAGATTAATTTTGATTAGTCTGTTTCTGCTGTTCAATCTGATGTCTAGCTAGGGGAGTAGAATCTAACGATCGTGGTTGGGGGGTACACTAGGAATCGGAGGCACAAGCCAAAGGAAGAACCTTCTCCCCAGTCCCTCCTTCTAACTGGTTGGATTGAACAGAAAGAAGTAGATTAAATCGTTCCTTTATCTCAAGACGGGTTTTGGGAGTTTGTAGGTCTTAAATCTAGCCCACTTAAGGACAGGTTTGCTTGTTTGTATTGCAGGGTGCCTTTCTTCCTCCCATCTCTCATAAATCCTTTCACATATTACACGCATTCCTGCTCCCTCCTGTTTTGAATTATCCTCAACATGACGATTATCCCGACTCATACTGTAATCAACCATCAGTTAGTTGGGATAACTCGGATTGGGGATACAGTTCTGGATCTCCGTGTTTAGGGTCTAACCCTGAACACTTTGATTGTGATTTCTATCCTTCTTAGAGCCACATCGATTATATATCGTCAACCTTTCATGGATAACCTAATACGATCTACAATCAAGAAGGATACACCGATCCTTACCTATTCTCTGATTACACTGTCTTTAGGTCATCACCACCTTTAAAACAATCTGAAATGACCTATTATTAGGAAGGGTATAACGAATCTCAATTCATTAATTCCCCTGCATTGACCCCAAACCCGCCCAACCCTGAACCAACTCATTTGGTTCAGGTTAACCAAGTTCAAGATAAGGTTTTGGCTAACTTGAGGAATACCATATAATCTTTAGAAGTTCAGCTAATACCTTGCATTGAGAGAGTGGAGCCCCTGATTTAGATGATTGATGATTTGAATATGTATACGTTGGATTGGCTCCAGGATGTTAAGGATAAGAACCCGGGTGAGTTTCTACTTGGGAAGTTAGTGAAATTGAGTATGAGATTTGTGGTCGCTTTGATTCAATCATGGGATGATTCTCAGGATGAACCCTCTTTAGGAGAGCCAATTTCAGAACCCGTTCAGGCACCTGTTGGGGGGCACACGTGTTACGAGGCTGACCAGATTGAATTAGAGCAATCAATTAAGGAAGATCTGATTTCTTCACCTGAGATCCCTAAGCCAGGGTACGAGGAAACGTATGTCTCCTTGGAACAGAAAGTGAGATGATTTTAAGACATACATTAATAGGGATCTTGATTCTGATGGTGAAGATTCAATTTGCAAAGTCTCACACAAGTTTACAGAATATGATTTTTGTGAGACGATTGGGCCTGAGGAATCTGAAAGATCATTTGATATCCCAAGAATTGAGGAAACTGATCTTATTAGGGCACACATTTCGGATCCAGAATTGCATTTTCTGGAGGATTCAATTCAATGCCCTGATTGTCAGTTACACCCCGTTGAGCTTATTGATGATTTTGTTTCTGAGATAATTAAACCTAAGTCAATTCTGATTCAGCCACATCATATAGACTTGGAGATTTCAGACGGGGTGATTAATATGCAAGAGGTCTTGGAAATTGACATGCTGAATGAGGAGGATAGGAGCCAGGAAGTTCTGATTTGGGAAGCTAGTTTCGGAGGAAGTACAAGACTGAGTCGAAGGGTGCCTATTAAGTTGAAACCATCAAACCAGGACCCTTACGACATCTGTTCTGAGGATGTCCAACCCAAGCACACATTCAATGATTATCCTTTTGAGCTTGATTTCTCGATAACCCGACTTTTTGGTCTTGGGTTGCATCGTCATAAATCGCAGGCCCAACCCTGCTTGCATACTGATTTTAGGTTTTGGGTAATTTTTATCCAGAACCTAAGATATTCTCGATTATGGGGTATGGGTCTGCACCACAATTTTATCCACATCTGTGGACCTCTCCTGATAGGTCAGAAGTCTCTTCTGTTTATTCTGATTCTGTCCTACACCTGTGAATTCTTTATTTCTCTTCTTTGTATAGTGTGCCTAGCTGAAGGCACTAAATTCAGCACATATATAGTTCTTTTTAGTTTTCATCTCGGAGCGAACTTGACATTCACGCAATTCAGGTGCTTTCTACGCTATTCCACTCTGTTTTATGTCTTTTTAATACAATGAGGATATTGCATTAGATAGGCACGGGGGGGTAGATATTCATCTCTGAATTTATTCGTTAGCTCCGTAGATTTGTTTTATTTTCTTTTATTATAAAAAAAAATTATGGAATTAGGAAAGAAAACTTGGGTTTAAGAAAAATTTCAATCTTAGGAAATACTACATTATGATTTGAAGACAAAGACCCTTCAGGTCTTTGGACTTAATCAGCCCGTGTATCCACTAAAATGTGGATTTGTCTTTCGAGTCCTCGCCATCTTAATTCTATCGTAATTAGAGTAAATAAGTTTGGGTGATAAGTACACGACTTATCAACCTGCCCTCTGATTTGAGGGAACTTTGAGTTTCTAGCATCTACACACTTTCTATGCACTGACTCGTTGTTCGGTGATTCTAACGGAAATTGGGTAGCTAGTGAACCTTTTAGGGTGATATGGTTGGCATGTTATTGTGGGTAACAACCCATAGGTAGGTTGTCCAGAGCCCAGTCACTGGACCTTTTTCTTTTTGCTGCCTTTAGGTAAATCTTAGACCAGGGAAGCCACCTACTTAAAAAAGAGAAAAAAAAATCAAAAAGAAAAGGAGAAAAGAAAAAAAAAGAAATAAGCCACACTTCACCGCACGAGTATGGCTGGCAAGTTGTCGGTGGTAACAGCTCATCGACCAGTTATCCAGAACCCAGCTCAATAAATGCACTGAAAATTCCCAAAACACCTAGGAAGAAGTGGAGAAGTAGAATAAACTGGGGAGATATACACTGGATTCACCCTTGTGTTGACCCCGTAAAAAAATAAAAGTAGGGAGAAAGCTACTGGTTGTAAAGATACACCTTTAGGCAGAATTCTTTTTGAGGTCACCTAGAGGCGTAGAAATCCGAAGTCCGTTTTAACTGCCGATCAACGAGTCTATCACATTCACAATAAGATGCTTAAAACTTAGGGTTCTCATCAAATCTTGGGTGAGTTGAATGGCCGTAGAAAGCCACTCTTAAACCCTAAAACTTGAAAATCCAAAAAAATTAGAAAAGAAGAAAAAGAGAAAAATATTTTTTTCTCTGAATAAGGAAAGGGCTTAAGGTGGTCTGTATTTTGGCAGATACTTAGGCACTGTTGTGTCGTTGAAAGTTCAGATCCTAAGTAGACATTTTCTTATTGATTGAAAATAACTCATGCCCAAATAATCCAACTTGATTCTTTTATAAATAGCATATAGTTTTTGCTAAGGACTAGCAAAAGATAGGCATGGGGCTATGATGTAAACATGTTTACACTACTTAAGATGTCTATTTATGCATGTTCTTAAGCACAAGATTGCATTGCATGCTATAAATATTGCATAACATGCATCATTTTGCATTTAGAGTAGTTTGAATAAAATGGAGGTTAATTGTCTCCTTTTATGTGCTTGGGTAGGGTAAACTTTTTATCGGGGCCTCCGATCGAAGATCCAACCGTACAGAAGTGATCAGGGCGACGATTTGAGTTCAACAACTCCAAGATCACCCTAATCAGGCATCTGTAGCATCAGATAGTGACCGAGGAACCCTAGAAGATCAAGGGCTAAGATGGTGTAAATTCGCACTTCAAATGACAAATTCGACCACACGAATGGATTAGGATCGACGATTGTAGCCTAAGGACGCAAAAATAGAGTCAATCCAACACCCATGGCACCATCTACATCATCCAGAAGATGGACGGCCAAGATGGCGCCACGTGGCGCTATCTCGACTGCCCAATCGCCCGCACACACCCGCTGAAGGCCCCACATCCGCCCTTCCCCGCCGTTGGATCAAGATCCAATGGTTGTGGATGCGCATGCTTGATTTCATCCGCGCGACTATTTGTACGATGTAGCGCAGTGGTTCAGCGCCTTATCGTGAGGCGCTAGCGCAAGATCGAGTCGCAGCGAGCAGGCGAGGGGTGCGGGCGAGCGTCGGATCGCGATCAAATGGTCACGCGTGCTCATTAGCGCCCAAGCGCTATTGCACGCGCGGTGGTATTGCGGCATCGCACGCGATCGGGCGTGCACTGAGGAGGCGGGCGTAGCACGATCTGACGTCCGATCTCGCAATCGGACGGCTGAGGATGGCTGAACGTGCGTGTGCGTTGTGCGCGAGGGCAAGCGAGTGGGTACAAGCGGGCCACTCACTACGCCCACGTTCAGACCTTTAGCGACAATTTTATCCATCACTAGAGGTCCTAAATTAATGTTTTAAAGTTGTAATGACCAAATTGCCCCCACTCCTTGCAACTATAAAAGGAGACCCCATCCACACGAAATTTTGATCCCTTCCTTCTCTTCTCTCCCTCTCCAAAGCTCAAGAGAACCTTGTCCCACACTCGGGATGCTTCTCACGAGATAAAGTCAAATTTTCATCCCCCTTTCGGAAGCGGATCCCGCGACGACGATGACGTGCTGCCTCATTCCCACTCTTCCTACTTCGTCCTGCTTTGTCCTCCTTCGTCCCGGCATCGTCCCATCCGACTCGTCCTCCAAGCGACCGTCGAGGAGGATATCTCTCTCCCCATTCTTTTTACTACTTTCTAGAATAGATTTATTGCTTTCTAGAGTAGTTCAGCTCATCCTCCAAGTGACCGTCGAGGAGGATATTTCTCTCTCCATTCTTTTAATGCTTTCTAGAGTAGATTTACTACTTTCTAGTGTAATTGTTTTCTGCTTTCTAGTTGTAATGTTTAGCGAAACAAACAATCTCTTTAATGATGAATTCCCTGTTCATTCTACACCTCATTTTGATTTCTGTTTGTAATATTCTCTCTCTCTCTTTCTCTCTCTCTCTCTTCTATTTATTGTAAATAGTTAGATAGTTTTAATCAATTGAATTACGTCGTGACAAATAAAACAAATGCAAATTTTTTAAATCAAACGTCCGCCTCCCTGTGTTCGACCTAGTATTTCTATTCCGGTATAAATTTTATTTGTTGAACACGAGTTCTTCGCTTTCATACTACGACGACAGGTTTTTAAAAACCAAACACGTTAGCGTATCAACTCGCACGTTCAACACAGAGGAAGATAGGGGCCCATGAAGCTGGGGCTTCTCAGGATTTGGCTTATCATATTCAATTATTGAATAAAAACTTTGATAGGCTTTTAGCAAACCCCGATATGAACTCACAAGCAGCCTCTATCATTCGGGCTTCAAGAGAATGCTCCATTTTCAAAAGCACAACGCATGCCACTGTGGAGTGCCATCAGGCAAATCAATTCCCTGAGTTGATTCAAGCCAACTTGAACACGACCCAAGGTTTCCACCCTCCTCCTCACAATAACCCTTATTCCAATACCAATAATCCAGGGTGGCGGAACCATCCAAACATCTCTTGGAAGCAAGGTATGCTTCTAAGTCAGGGAATACAAGACCCTTACCTCCCCAACCCATATACCAACCATCTTATGAAAACCCTCCTCAAAATAAGCCCTCTGAGATGGATGAACTTAAAGCAATGATGAAAGCGATGCAAGAGCATCAGAATATGGTCATCCAATCTCATAATAAGATGATTACTGATATGAAATCCCAAATTGGTCATCTTACTGAGGCAGTTAGGCAACGTGATCCGGGGAAGCTGCCTCGCTCTTTTGGGGAGAACCCTAAGGGCAAGGGGGTCGTATTCAGGGAGCATGCCCAAGCGGTGATCATGTTGAGGAGTGGAAAGAAGATTGACAAACTCGATAACACTCTTACGGTTATGTCTCAGAATTCCCCTTCTACACCTAACTCGACTTCCATCTCCACCGAGGAAGAGCCACATTGCTCTCCCTCGCACAAAATCACCCACAATGAGGATGTCATCCTTCCACCACCCCTTTCTCGCCATGATGACCCCTCTACCCAGAAGCCGAGGGTGCCCTATCCAGAGTGCCTATCTGCTCCTGGGGAATCTTCTGTTGGCTCGTCTAGAGCTAAGGATAGGACGGAAGAGATTATGGACACTTTTAGGCTAGTCCAGATTAACTTGCCTCTATTGGAAGCTATTAAACAGATCCTATCCTATGCCAAGTTTCTGAAGGACCTGTGCACCCAAAAGCACTGATCTTGGAAAGAGGTCCCAACCAAGGTCATCCTGCCTGACCATGTTAGCTTGGTTCTGCAGCATGGAACACCCCCCAAAATGAAAGACCCAGGGGCCCCGTATATTTCAATGGTTATAGGTAACCAACACATTGACGAGGCTCTGCTCGATCTGGGTGAGAGGGTGAACATTTTACCAAGCTTTGTCTATGACCTTTTGGGAGGAGGCAAGCTAAAGCCTAGTCCAGTAATCCTCCAGGTCGCAGACAGATCACTTAAGACACCACGGGGATTGTTGGAAGATGTCCTTGTGAGAGTGGAGGACTTCTTCCCTGTTGACTTTTGGTGCTTGATACTGACCCATCAAATAAGCCCACAAAGCCGTCCATTATTCTGGGATGCCCCTTCTTAGCCACAGCTAATGCTTCTATCAATTGTAGATCTGGGGCACTTAAAATGGGCTTCAGGAACAAGAAGATCCGGTTGAATGTTTTTGATACTTACAAGCAATCTAGATTTGAAGATTATTCTCAGATTGAGGTCGTTGATGAAATAATTGAAGAGACTACTCTAGCACCCTTATGTAGAGATCCCCTTCAAAAGGTCATATCTAAGGACCATCCCCCGATTATTAAAGAAACTGAAAGGGAAATGCTCGAATTAGAAGAGTTGCTGGGGATACACACTGAGTCTCTATCCCTACCCTGGACCGTAAAGGTAGATCCACTACCTGAGGCGGGGACATCTCAACCTAAACCCTCAATCCAAAAGGCTCCTGAGTTGGAGTTGAAACCCTTCCCAAGCACATTGAAATATTCTTTCCTTGGCACTAATAACACGCTCCCTACTATTATCTCATCTGCATTATCTGAATTACAAGAGGGAGCTCTACTTGAGTGTTTACAAAGGCACAAGGAAGCAATTGCCTGGTCAATTGCTGATATTAAGGGTGTTGATCCCTCTCTTTGCATGCATCACATATACACGGATGAGTTTGTGAAACCTTTCCGAGACATAAAGAGATGGCTCAACCCAAATATGCGGGAGGTTGTTGAAAAGGAGATTCTGAAATGGCTGGATGCAGGGATTATCTATCCCATTTCAGATAGTAAATGGGTCAGTCCTATTCATGTAGTACCCAAAAAGGCAGGAATCACTGTGGAGGAGAATGACCAAGGAGAGTTGGTGACCACTAGACCCTCAACTGGTTGGAGGGTCTGCATTGATTACCACCGTTTGAACACGGTTACCCAGAAAGGCCATTTCCCCTTACCGTTTATCTATCAAATTTTGGAACGATTGGCGGGGAATAAGTACTTCTGTTTTCTTGACAGGTACTCTAGGTATAATCAGATAGCCACTTTTCTTGATGATCAAGAGTGTGCCACCTTCACGAGTCTTTATGGCACATTTGCATTCCGTCGAATGCCATTCTGGTTATGTAATGCTCCTGCCACTTTCCAACGTTGTATGATGGCTATCTTTTCTGATATGATCGACGAGTTCATTGAAATTTTCATGGATGACTTCTCCATTTATGGCTCGTCATTTGACCTATGCCTTTCACACCTTGATAAAGTCTTAACCCATTGCGAAGAGTCAAGGTAGGTGCTTAGCTGGGAGAAAAGCCACTTTATGGTCCAGCAGGGCATTGTGTTAGGGCATATAGTTTCCGAGAGAGGATTAGAGGTGGACACCGCAAAGATTGATTCCATCTCTAAGCTTCCATTGCCCACCATTGTTCGTCAAGTTGGATCTTTCCTTGGCCATGCTGGATTTTATAGGTGCTTCATTAGAGATTTCAGTAAAATCTCTAAGCCACTCTACAACCTGTTAACAAAGGATGTCTCCTTTGATTTTGATGATAGATGAGGCTAGGCTTTCCAAGTCTTGAAGAAAGCCCTTATTACTGTGCCGATTCTCCAAGCACTAGATTGGACCCTCCCGTTTGAGCTAATGTGCGATGCTTCTGATTTTGCAGTAGGAGCGGTCTTAGGTCAAAGGGTTGATGGCAAACCTCATGTGCTGCATTATGCCAGCAAGACCCTTACGGATCCTCAGCAAAACTACATGGTCACTAAAAAGGAACTTCTTGCTGTAGTATTTGCTTTAGAAGTTTCGGTCTTATCTGTTGGGATCCAAGGTTGTGGTGTTCATTGATCATTCTGCCCTAAAACATCTTCTTGCTAAAAAGGACACCAAACCTCGCCTAATTCGTTGGATTCTGGTACTCCAGGAATTTGACCTGGAAATTAAAGATAAGAAAGGAGTTGAGAATGTGGTAGCAGATCATCTGTCTAGTTTCCTTATTGAGGCATCAAACCCTGCTGGCGGTATTCAAGAGACTTTCCCTGTTGAGTCTCTGATGGCCGTGGAGACTAAAACTCCTTGGTTCGCTGACATAGTGAACTATCTGGTCACGGGCATTACCCCCAGTACTTGGGACAAGCAAAAGCAAGACAGGTTTCTTGCTAATGCTAAATTTTATCACTGGGAGGAACCCGAGCTTTTTAGAGTAGGCCCTGACTAGCTTTTTCGCTGTTGCGTCCCTGATGAAGAACAAAGAAGTGTTTTGAGTTTCTGCCATGACCTCCATTGTGGGGGACATTTTAGTGGGAAGAAGACTGCCCATAAGGTTCTTCAGTCTGGCTTTTGGTGGCCCACATTATTCCAAGATGCACATATGTATGTGGGCGCATGTCTACATTGCCAGCAGACGGGAACCATTGGAAAAAGGGATGAGATGCCCCAATAACCTATCCTCCCTATTGAGATCTTTGATATTTTGGGGCATTGACTTCATGTGTCCCTTTCCAGTGTCCTTTGGATATAATACATCCTTGTGGCTGTAGACTATGTATCGAAATAGATAGAAGCCATACCCACGTGAACCAATGACCATTCCGTGGTCTTAGGCTTTGTTAAGGCTAATATCATTTCTCGGTACAGGTGCCTAAGACAATTATAAGTGATGGAGGACCTCACTTCAGGAACGCACACTTCATAAGACTACTCCAAAATTTGGGAGTCAACCACATGATACCCACACCTTACCATCCCCAAACGAGTGGACAAGTTGAAGTGTCTGATAGGGAGATTAAGCGAATTTTAGAAAAAACTATCAGGCCTGATCGGAAGGATTGGTCTAGAAAACTAAATGATGCTCTTTGGGTCTACAGAACCGTGTATAAGACTCCCTTGGGCATGCCTTCTTTTCCATCTTGTCTACGAAAAAGCGTGCCACCTTCCCCTTAAAATCCAACATAAAGCCTATTGGACTATTAAAAACATTAACTTGAATTTGGATAAAGTAGGAAAGGCACATATGTTAAAATTAAGTGAGCTTGAGGAGCTTTGTAATGAAGCCTATGAAACTTCTCAAGTTTACAAGCAACGTACAAAGCTCTTCCATGATAAGCACATCATTAGAAAGACTTTTGAGCCCAACCAGTGGGTCTGGCTTTTCAATTCCAGACTTAAATTATTTCCTAGAAAGCTCAAGTCCCGCTGGGATGGGCCATACGTTGTTATCAATACTTTCCCTCATGGAGCTATAGAAATTTGGAACCCTACTTCAGGTGCGAGCTTTAAGGTAAATGGCCAGCGACTTAAACTTTATATTACTCTTTCAGATGGCCAGGTTTTGGACACACTTCGACTTGAGGAGCCTTAGCTCCTCCCACTCTCCTCCTCAGGTGATATTCTTTTATGTCTGCATTTTTACAATGAGGACATTGTCGGTCTTAGGCATGGGGGGGTTTAACCTGAAAATGTTTATGGCATTTATAAATATTTGCATACATATAAAAAAAAAACTCTTATTTTCTTGAGCTGAATTGGTTAGTCCCTAGCAAAACATCTTTGTCATGGAGGTGTCATTAAAGAATTTTCTTCTTAAATTGTTTCTTAAGTTTAGAATCCAGTACATTTACTTCACATGCACGTAGACTGGGTAATGGATCTTTGAAGAAAACCAATAAGCATTTTTAGTCTATTGAACCCTTGGACTGTTAATAAAGAGTCAGGCAAACTATCTTCTAGTAGATCCACCCCATATTTGTAAGAAGTAGAGAGATTACTGGTGTGCTAAATCTAGTGCAAGGACTCTTAAGTTTTGGATAATTAGATGATAATACTTCAAAGTTAGGCATGGTTTTCGCTCTCTGTTCCTGTGTGCGTACTTTGTGTGAATTCCTGAGAGTCACCAAATAAGGCAGATACATAGAGATTGAGTCTTAATAAATCTATGACTCTGGTGGATGGTTAGGACTGTCCTTCATAGAGTCCTCGGGTGAAGGAGGGTAATAGTGTCAAAGGTCAGAAATACACCTATCCTATCCATTCCTTCCCGGTGCCGAGAATAGGCACTTCCACCAAATAAGCCACATAATATCCTCTTGACCATCATCATCCCTAATAATGCCTCATAAATAAAAGTCTGTGTCATGCAATGTTGATTTATAAATAAAGAAAAAAAGAAAAAAAAGAGAGAAGAAACAATTATATTACATAAAAAAAAAGAGAAGAGAAGAAAAGAGAAAGAGAAAAGAAAAAGAAAAGAGTCTAAGTTTGTAACATTGTGTCTGAGGCAACAAAAACACCTATCGCGATGCACCAAATATGACCCATACCTACCTTTCAGTATTTCTTATCGCCCGAATACTGGCTGGGGACTCTAACTTAGTTGTAGAGTTATTAGGACTTTAATTGAAGTATGAATGCCATGTGAGGCCACCAAACAGTCAGTACAATTACTAAATCTGGCGAGATTTGTGATCTCAGAAAGAAAAGAAAGAAAAGAGTGAGCGCTAAGGAACAACAAGAGAGCACAGTTGTTTAGCCTCTCCCTGAGTTGACTTGTCTAATAGTCTAGAGATCTAGAGTCTGTAGTACTAGACTACATGTAGCACTAGATGAGTGTGTGCCACCAAATACAAATCCATTCAACTCGATATCTCCTACCTAAGCCTAAAGTCGAGGTCAATTTACAGATTATTTTCTGCTTTATCCCCGAGGGAAGTAATTGCCTATCCTGAAAGAAATATTTACTAAGGGATAAGTACGAATTGCAAATGCGAATTGGCTTTTCACTTGGATCTGTTACCTAGGTTATTATCATGTCACATTTATCTGGATCTCTAAAGTTTTGAAATAAGAAAAGAAGAAATCTTTTGATTACGTCTATTATTTTTCATTTTTGCTAGGGACTAGCAAATCTTAGGCATGGGGGTATTTGATGAGTCCATTTTAATGGACTATTGTTATGCCTAAGTAATTCTATTCTAACATTTTATGTTTGTTAATAATCACATTAGGTCATTAAATGATTGCATACATCATTATTTAAGTTGACATTTATTATATTGCTTATTATGTAATTATTTTATATTTCAAGCAGATCCCGCAACAGTGCACCCGTTGCATCTCCTCCACTTAATCCACTCCATCAGGCTAATAATCAGGAAGAAGAGGGAGGAGGAACAATTTTGGAAAAGAATAGGGGGTGAAATAAATTTCCCCAACAAACGGTCGCCTCAACTGAGCCTTCCTCAACCTCTGGCTGGCCTCAACAAACCCAAAACAGCCACCGGCCAATTTTAGTAGGGGATTTGAAAATCTCTTGACTTGCGCCGGGGATGAGATAAAAGAGAAAAGTGGAGGGGCTTGGAGGGGGGAAGACCATCGTGAAGAAGATACTACGTGCACTGTGGAGAAGGTGTGCACGATGGATCCAGCCTGCCTGCAGCCGCTCCCTTGCAAGCCTGCCCCCCCTTGCAGCGCCATTTCTACAACCACAACGCACGCCTGCAACCCTGCTGCCACCTCACCGTGCCCTTACAAGCGCAAGGCAGTCTCCCATCGCATGCCCTGCAGGTGCACCACACGCAGCACCGCCTCCAGCCCTTGTGTACTGCACCATCCTCCCACCGCACCTTGCAAGCGCCCCCACCGCGCGCTTGCAGCTGCGCCAGTGCTACTGCCTCATCGGGCAACCCTTCCTTCCTCTCCAGCAGCCTTGCTACTGCTCCACCCCAACCCCCACCACGCACCTGCAGCCGTGCCGGTACCACCGCCTCCAAGTGCACGCCCTCATGCAGCATCAGACTACGCAGCGCCCTTATGAGCGCGCAGTGCCGTCACAGTGAGCAAAGACGCACACTGCAGACCGTGCTTCTCCTCCTTTTCATCATCTTCTTCCTCTCCAGCGGCCTTGCAATAACCCAAAGCATCGCCCGCAGCAGCGTGCCCATAGCAACCACGCACCTGCAGGCAGTGCAGTGCATCCATGCATGCTCGGGCGCCACAGCCACAGCAGCCACGTGTGCCCACGTGCCACAGTCACTACAGCCGCGTAGCCACCTGTCGTTGACAGGCCGGCACTCCTCTCCGCTAGCCGGCCACCTCCGACCACCACGTCACCACCATCGCGTAGCCCTCGTCGAGACGTGCCTTCCCGCAGCGTAACTTCTCCCACGAAGCCTCCTCATGCGTGCAAGGAAGAGAGAGGAAGTTTCCTCTATTTTTGTCCCAATTAAAATTTACATTGCATGCCATTGCCACTTTAATATTATTGTTTTATTCAGGCCACATTTCATGGATGCACTTATAGTTTCATGAATTTACTTAACTTGTGTTATGTGCATCATTCAACATTGAAAGTCAAATCAGATTTGCGTGCAAGTCAAATTTACATGATATGCCACTACACATGCATCATATACATACTTTAGAGAGCTTGATTTCTGATGTGAAAATTGCATAAATAGCTTTAAACTTTTAATGAAATTGCAAGCTCCATTTAGAGTAGCATATTCCTCAAATTGAAGTTGCGACGTTGTCTGCAAATATTATAATCCTCTGCTCGTGAACTTATTGGTTCTATTCCTCCCTGTGGATGCGACATTTTTCTTGTGGTTCAAGTTGATATTTATTTTAATCTTTTATTAAGAGATTTTCCACCACATAAAACATGACATATCAATTTATTGCTATCATCTTCATAAATAAGCGAAAATCTCTCCGTCAAGTACGTTGACCAATGCGCTACAGCCATGGATGGTTGAGCGGACATTCTGATGGCCATGAGATTTTGACCGTTGGATCTCAGTCCAATGGTCAAGATCTCCTCGTAGCTTTTCTCTCTAGAGATGAGTGATGAATAAGATTTCGTAGGTGAAGTTTGAGTTAAAAACCTATCATTATAGTGTGTAAAAATCTGCTATCAAATAAAATTTATAATCAAAACTCTGGTGAGTCCCAGGTCGAACACGAGGTGGTGACCGTTTGATTTAAAATCCGTGTTTCCTTTTTAAAGCAAAGTAGCTGGTTGAAATTAATCTCGCTAGCTATTCTACTTAAAGAATAAATAATAGAAAAGAGAGAGATAATAATACAAAGAAAGAGAGAGAGAGAACAAATATTTCATAACCATATGACCATGTTCATTACATCTACTTGCAGAATCAAAACTGCACTAGAAAGTGGTAGAAAGATAAGGATGAGAAAAATCCTCCAAGATGGCTGCTTGGAGGACAAGCTGCATTGATAGAGTGTTTGGAAGATGGTGGTGAGATGCTGGATGATGGAGAACGGGGCTGGAGGATGGAGGATGAAGTAGGGCGATGTCGCAGCGGGATCCGATTCTCAAATGGGGTTAAGGAAACAACCACGAGTGCCCACAAATGAGGGTGAGAAGACAGAAAAATTATTTTACTCTAACTCTAGTGGAGCATCTCAGGTATGGGACAAGCTCTTAGAGCTTTAGAGAGGGTGAGAGAAGAGAAGAATGGATGAAGAAATGTTTAGGAGGGGTAGGCTATTTATAGGTGTAGTCATTGGGCAAAAGAGGGACTTCACATCTTTATAATTAAGTATAGAGCCTTTAGTGACGGATACGTTCATCACTATAGCCGCATGTCATTGAAGTTGCGGATGGGATCTCAGTCATGCATCGCTGATTCGAGCATCCTCGTCACTCCACGTCACACAGCGCTTGATCTTCATGCGTAGAGGGTGACGTAGCCCCTCTGATCGCTGTCCGATGAGTGATAACGAATAAGATTGTACACACCTGCACCTTCAAATTGCACCTTAACGTGTCAGATCACACGTAGGATTTGGCATCATCACGCGCATGTTCGTGCTAGCCCATCCGTGCTGCCACATTGCCACTTCCATTGCCGCTCATCACCAATCAAACAGGTGAATTTCATCCATGTGCCTTCACAGCCAATTGAAGCTGTGAGCCACGATTCGATCCCTTGCTAGCACTTTGAGAGCACAGATGAGAATTGATGTGCTACATGGCTTCTTGTGTCGTGTTTTCTATTTTAGGTGTGTTTGCTCTTGACCGTGGGATCTCGATCTAACATTAGAGATCTGATGGTGCAAATGAAGGAGGAGGCTGGTGGCTATGGGTGGCTTGGATGGTGCCATGTGATACCATCTAGGTTGTCCATTTCTTCTTCTCATAAGTGATGCCACGAATATCGGATTGGGTTGATTTTCAAGTAACTGTGGTACAATCGTTGATCCAAACCCATCCATGAGGTTAGATTTGTCATATGAGGTATGGATTTGCACCACCTTGCCCCTTGACCTCTAATCTTCCTCAAACTACATTTAACGCTACAGAGGTCCGATTGAGGCAATCTCGGAGATATTGGACTCCGATCGTTACCTTGATCAGATCGTATGGTTGGATCATCAATCCAATGCCCCGATATGATGTCGCTCTGTCCTTAGCTACAATAAGTGGAGAATTACTATACAATTTGTACAAATTAACCTAAATGCATGATGATGCATGTTATACAATATTTATAATGTATAATGCTTCTATGACACTAGGAACATGCATAAATAGACATTTTAGGCCAATTAGATGTGTGTACATCAATGAGTGGGAGCAACTGAGTTGGATCTCAACTGTTGGATTGAGATCCAACGGTTGGGATCATTCGGTGGACATGTTCTTGGGGTGAGGCAGGGGATGAGGCCGATGTTGCATGGCTTAGATGGTGCCACGTGGCTCCATATGGGCCGTCCATCATCTTTCCTTTATTGGGACTACTACAGATGTCGGATCGAGATGATTTATGCATTGTTGGACTACGATCATCGCTCCGGATCCATCTGTATGGTCGAATTTTTCATCCGAAGTTCTTAAAGATAACGCATTGTCCCCTTGCCACAGAAAATGTATAGATTAATACAAAAATTATACAAGTCATCCTAAATGCAATATGATAAATGTTATGCATTATTCGCAATGTCAAATGCAATGTTAAGCTTAGGAACTGACATAAGTAGGCATTTCATCATGAATAAAGGTGTATTTATCAACCCCCCTCCTCACGCTAGGAGGGGAAAAGTTGAACCGTAGGATGGAGATCTAGTGGTGGTGATGCAGCCACATCAATACCTTGTTGTGCTTCACAAACTTAAGGGAGTGCACTTGTGTGTTTCCAGTCATACAATGCAAAGAGAGCGGCATAGATTGTGCTACGTGGTGCATTGGATGGGTGGATCAGGCAGACATGAGATCCTACTCGTGTTGTGAGGTGCGATTGGTGCAAGATCTGGAGCACCCATCTCTGATCAAACAGCCATCAAATTTTCCACCCTCGCCCATGCAGTCTTTAAAGCGTGAGTCTCAACCTCACTATCCACATCCAACTGTTCTAAGTGGTCGATGTCACACCTTTGCTTGCCATCGTTATGCAGTTTAGCTGTGCATGTGATGCATGGCCTTAGTGTGGGGCAGAACATGTAGAGCATGCTTCTTGCACACATGTACTTCCCTTTTATGCCAAATAATTGGGCACGAACCTTATAAATACCCCTTGGCCCCCTCCTTCATCCCTTCCTTCTCCATTCTTACCCTCTCCAAAGCTCTAGGAGCTACTTTAGAGCTAGTCCCAAGCCAAGGATGTTCCATTAGATTAAAAAATAATTTTGTGATTCCTACTCTCTCTTCCTCCTTTGTGGAGTGGTTGTGGCCTCATTTTACCCCCTCTTCTGGAAGTGAATCTCACTACAATTCAGTCCTACTTTGTCCTCATTTCTTCCAGCTTCGTCCTCCCTCCAACTCCTCTCCACCTTCTTTCGGGCATCACGTCAATGTGGCTCTCCCCTAAGCAGCCAATGAGGGGGATTCTCTCTCTTCTCCTTTTAACTGCTTTCTAGAGTATATTTTAATTACCTGCATTTAGTTTGTAATAAACATTTGAATTACCTATATAATATTTGTTCTCCCCCTCTCTCTCCATCTTTCTCACTCTCTCTCTCGCTCTCTCTCTTTCTTATTCTTCAATTAGAGTAGTTAGATATAGTCTTCAACCTGATTTCGTGCTAAAAAAATACAAAAAAAATAAAACATAAAACACCAAAAATAAATAAAACCAAACGTGAATTTTTACAATCAAACATTTGCCTCCCTGTGTTCGACTTGGGACTTACTGAGTCTTAATTTATAAATTTTATATGATAACCAGATTTTCATGACTGCAGCGATGGGTTTTCTGAACTCCAATTTCTCTCGCAAATTTTTCAACTAATCATTTTTGCCCATTGTTTGGAGGCAATAGAATTTGATTTTCTTTTCTGCAAATTTTATTTCAATTCTCACTTTTCTTATTGTATTACAGGTACTCTTTTAATGTGAGCCAGAGCACTAAGATCGGAGTAAAGTATTGGCAGAGGTTCTATAAGTCTACCCCCGCTTCCCCACCCACTAGTTTCATTTCGCCACATTAATAAATCAAACCCAAATCAACTTAGGAGATTGCATAAACCCTAGGTTAGAATTGGTTGTTTGTTTTCCACTCCATCCACCTTACCCACCCGCATTAATAAAAAAATAAAAAAAAAAAATCTTCTAATTGTGGGAATTATCTGAAATATACACACATTTAAACCCACAATTCTCAACCTAAGGTACACTATCACTTTGATTCAACCACTTAACCAGGGTTTGACCTGTGGACCTAGTACACTTTAACTCAACATGCATTAGCAGCTATTTCTTCTATGTGCCTTGTTTAGTAGTGAAAATAGCCAATTATTTGATCTATTTGGGTTGTACCACTAATTGTAAAATTCACTCATCTAGTAGCTTGCTCTGTAGGGTTCAATTTCTAAGGACTAACCATTATTTTTAATTTCTAAAGGAATATGTCTACACCTGTGCTTTTAAAACGTGATTTGTCTGAGAGAACTTGATTGAATATATCTAAACTTGAATCCTAAAAGCTACTGAGCAAAATTTGAACCCTAAAATACACTACATCTAAAATAATCTTTCTTTAAAACCTTTGGTTGTGCACGTGCACACTCTTTAATTGATTCCTAAGTGAACAACACATTAAAAGATCCCATCACATTCCAGAGCACATTCAATCCTATGCGTAATTAAAATCGAGTAGATGTTGGCCTTAAGGATTCGACTTGCTCTTCGAGGGTAAGATTGAGATTATTTACAGTTAATCTACTCCTACTAGCTCATCTGATGTCTAGCTAGGGGAGTACTATCAAACAACAATAGTTGGGGTTATCAAAGGACCTAAGATGAAAGCCAAGGGAAAGGCCTTCTCCCCAATTCCTCCTTTTAAAAGGTTGGATTGACAAGAAAAGGGTAGACTAAATCATTTTTAATCTTAAGGTGAGTTTTGAGAGTTTATTGGTCTTTAGGATTCCTTACCTAAGGATAGGGTTGTTTGCTTGTGTTATAGGGCATCTTTTTTCATCCTTCCGACTGCCTTCCAATACATGCTTAGAAGGAGGTCATTGAATCCTTGAATGGAAGGACCTTTATATCATTCGCGGAAACATAGGTTGAGTTTTAGTCAATTAGATCCTATGGCAGACCCACACCACCTCCCCACCTCTGAACCAACAGGAGCAAATTTTGAAGTAGTTGGACCAATTATGACAGATGCAAGAATAGTTCCAACAAATGAATGGTTAGGGCACTCAGCCCTTGAAGGATTTTTATCATCCTTCAAACTATGACGAATGTCCTGATGTTGTGATCCCCTCTAGCGATGTTGAGATAAAGCCCTAGGTTTTGAGTTTGATTAAGCACTTTCATGGGCTTAGCTCAGAAGATGCATTCCAACATTTGGAGGATATGACCGCTTTGGTTCAGACCACCAAGTCATGGAATGTAGATGAGGAATAGATGCTCATGAAGCCTTTCCCCCATTCACTCAGGGATAAGACCAATCGCTAGCTGGAAAGAATTGAAATTGATCTTCTTAAAGAAATTCTTCCCAATTGGATGGACCAATGCTCTGCGATGAGCGATTACTACATTCACCCAGCGGCTAGGGGAATAGTTTCATGGGGCCTGGGAATGATTCTACGATCTATCGTGGAATTGTTCATACCACGAGGTGCCTAAATGGCAGGTTGTTCAGATTTTCTATCATGGGTTGGTTGACCAACTCTATAATCATGTGGATGCTTCTTGTGGAGGCAATTTCCTCAACAATGATGTAGATAGCGCATACGACTTGTTCGAAGAAATGAGAGAAAACTTAATAAACTATGCCTCCATGGAAACCTTCAACTGATCCCAACAACCCAGATCAAATGCCAATGAGGTTCAAGATTCTCATACATTTGATGTGGAATTGATCTGCAATAAACTAGACAAAGAGGATCTGGTTACCAAGAGAATAGAGGAGTAGGTGTCTGGTAATTTTCAAAACACATCTACATCCACTAAATCCCACAATTTAGGATTCCATTCTTCGCAAACTCCTTTGGGACAGGAGTTTGTGAATCAGTTTGAGTCGGCTCAACCTATGAGCCACCACTTGAAATCTTACGGGTTCCATACTCGGGCCTTTGATCTCAGTTTCTCTTATCCTTCTTCTTTCCTGGCATCCTCACTCTATGAGGATGTGCATGCTATATAGGAGAATGTTAGGTCCAACTTGTACTTGAATTCCTATAATTCTAGTTGGAGAAATCACCCTAACTTCTCCTAGAGGGATCACAGGCAGCAGACCCAATCTCGACCCAGCAACTACGTACCACAAAAACCAATGGGTCAAGGTCACATATATACTCAATTACCCCTAAATCATGTTAATCAGCCCATGTGGAATGCCCAACAACCTGTAGGGTAGGCCAATTTGAACATGAAGATGTTAGAAATGCAAGGATCAATGCTCCGACTCATGTAGCAAATAAAAACTTCATTGGGAGCCTTGTAATCTAGACTTAGTGCAAACAACCGACAACCTGGATCTCTACCATCTCAACTAGTACCAAACCTTAGAAATGTGCAGAATTGAGGCTCTGAGCCTCAAGGGTTTAGTAATGGTGAGGAGCCACATGTTCAAGCTCATCTATCTATCAGGCTACCCCAATCCCTCCCAGAGCTAACCAAATACCCACCATAATTAACTGGGAGTCTCCTATTTTGTCCAACCCTCCCCAAGGCACAAACCAATAACACTTGTCCACTATAAACACTATCACCTTGAGGAGTGGTAGTAGACACATGGGCCCACCCAACACTAAGTTAATACCATTAGGACCCATAATAAGAAATCTAAACTCCCGACTAATAATGTGTTCAACAGAAAGTTAGAGTTTGATTCGAGAGTATGTTTTTGTATGGGTAAACAAAAAAAGCTGGAGGAGAAATTGGAGGAAAGAATATCTTTGTTAGAAGCTTTTAAATTGGTAATCATTCTAGTCCTCGCGACCATCGGATCAATATCCCCCTACACTGGATCTTTACTAAATTCATATAAGGAAAAGTTTAAGGTAGAAGCTGAAAATACATGGAGGATAGTCTTGTTAGATAACACAAGCACAAAAATCCTAAACAAGCTACCTCCTAATAAGCAGGAGCTGGGAGCCTCGCTAATTTCCTACACAATAGGAAACATTACTTCTGACTACTCCCTCCTCGACTTAGGTGCTTCCATTAATGTGATCCCTACCACACTTTATAGGAAACTTTCTCTAGGCCACCTAAAACACACCGACATAGCCTTATAGTTGGCTGATAGATCAATTACAAAACCTAGGGGTCTTCTGGAAGATTTTTTTTGTCAAGGTCAATGTTTGCATTATCTTGTTGATTTCATGGTCCTTGACATGTAAGCACCACAACAACTCAACCACACGCTGATCATTTTAGGAAGACCATTGCTAGCCACTGTAAAGGCTAAGATTAATTGTGCATCAGGAGAAACTGAGATTACCTCTGGAAATAAAATATATTATTTTAATATCTTCGAGGCATCAAAGAAGAGTAAAATTAAGTGTGATTTGATTGAGGAGCATGAAACAATAGAGGAGGTGATGGCTATACACACAATAGAGAACCCCCTAATGGCCAACTCAACCCAAACTCAGGAAGAAATTCATGAGGTTGAAAACATGAGTAAAGATAATAACAATTTGCAACCAACTTTGAATTTTCGAGATGAGGATTTTACTTACAAGGAAGATATTTATGAACTCGAGAACTTGTTGGAAGATTTACTTGATCAATCAAACAACCAACAAGATCCTTGTCTTGCGTTAATAGGGTTCGAGGTTCAAGTAATGGGTGAAAAATAGGAATATCAAAATGTTTGCATCCCACACCCCCATATTAGGGAGGAAATCAAGATTTTGGGAAAAACTCTCAGGAAATCTTGTCTAATTATAGACATGAACATAGGCATCCTAGAGTATATGCACACAAGACTATTACAAACCCCAACACATCACAAAAGCATTACATTCCTCTCTCAGCCAACCATAACACCATTCCAGCATCCACCCAAACTTCCTTTACGCTTATCCAACAAAACTCGTATTGGAGACCATTTGGGCTCTCCCTGCATCACTAGCTTGCCACTTTCATTGATCATTTCTTTGGAAATCCCACTCTCATCCTTCGGGACCCATATCCCAGGGCCTAGAAACACTACTCTTGCAACCTCAATGTCTATAATTAATATTTGTGGACTATGAAATTTGTTTTTGCTCGGAGCTGATCAATTTATCACATAATTAGGTGTTATCTTCTTCTTTTCCTCCCTTTTTGCATCCTTTATTATACAATGAGGACATTGTAGTAGTTATGCATAGAAGGGTGGATTCATTTTTGAATTATTTTGTCAGCTCTATAGAAAATTTTCTTTCTATTTTTCATTTATTATTTATTAAAAACATTTTAAATTAGGAAAAGAGAACTTAGGCATTAGGAGTTTTTCAACTTTAGGAAATAATACATTAAGGACTGAACACTTAGACTCTCCAGGTTTACAGGATTAATTGACCTGGGTGTCCACTAAAATATGAACTTGTTCTTGAGTCCTTGCCTATTTTGAATTTATTTTAAATTGCTCAAATAATTTGGGGTATAAGTATATGACTTATCAGCCTACCCTTTGATTTGAGGGGACATCATCTAAGCATCTACACACTTTTCTCACTGACTCATTTCTCAGGCAGTCTTAACAAAAATTAGGTAGCTAGTAAACGTACTAGGGTGGTATGGATAGCACATTGTTGTAAGTAACCCCTCAAAACTGGGTGCCTAGAGTCGAACCACATGACTTAATCTCTTTGCCTAAGTAAATCTTAGATCATAAAAGCCACCTACTCAGAAGAAAGAGAAAAAGACCCAAAAAGAAAAGGAAAAAATAGGAAAATAGAAAAAGGAGAAAAAAGTAATAAGCCACACTTCACCGCATAGGTATGGCTAGCAAGTTGCCATGGGTAACCCCCATTGCCGTTTGTCCAGAACCCAGGCCACAAAATACACAAATAATCCTAGAACTCAGGGAGAAGCGAGGAAGTAGAATAAACCTAGGGAGATATGCATTGGGTTTGCCCTTGTGTTGACCCCATCAAAATAAAAGTAGGGAGAAAGCTATCGGTCAGATAGATAAACCATTACGCAAAATTTTTTCTTTAGGGTCAATCAGGGTTTGTAGATACCTAAGGTCCATTTTGTTTCCCCGTTTAGTGAGTCAACCACTCTTGCACATAAAGATGCTTAGCACTTAGAGTATCCTTAAGTCTTTGGTGGGTTGGGTACCCATAGAAAGCTACCCCGAAACCTTAAATATAATTTCAAAAAAATTAGAAAAGAAAAATAAATATATATTTCTTCCCTTTTTAGACAAAATAAGGCAAGGACTTGGATGGTTTGCATTTTGGTAGGCACCTAGGTGCTGTAGAGTCTTTGTAGTTTAGGTCCTTAGTTCAAATTTCTTATTGTTGATAAATGACTCATGCCTTAGTAATCAATTTCTAATTCTATCTTTATAAATAGCATTTAGTTTAGTTTTGCTAGGGACTAGCAAAAGATAGGCATGGGGGTTGATAGATACACAATTATTCATGATAAAATGCCTCTTTATGCATGTACCTAGGCTTGTAGATGCATTCAATATTATAAATATTGCATAACATGCATCATATTGCATTTAAACTAATTCTACAAATTATATACTAATTAGCTTATTCTAGTGGCTAGGGAAGAAGGCGATACATTACTAGGCCTCGGATTGAAGATTCAACCATACGCATCTGATCAGGGCAATGATCGGAGTCTAATGCCTCTAAAATTGCCCTGATCAGACCTTTGTAGCATCATGTACAAGCCATAGAAGACTGATGGCCATGGGGCAGGATGACGCAAATGAGAACCTTAAACAACAAATCCGACCACATGGATGGATTAGGGTTGATGATCATAGCCCAACGTCATGAAAATTGACCCGATCTAACATCAGTAGCATCACCTACGAAGAGATGAAGTTGGATGACCAAGATGGTGCCATGTGGCACCATCTCAACCATCCAAGCTACCATCATATTCGCTACCCCTCCTCAATGGTGCATTCCTCGTTTAATCACAACCATTGGATCATCAACCAACTGTTGAGATCAAGCCATCATTGATGACTCTGCAGTTAGTGAAGTTAATTACATTATTTTAGATCAATTCTATTGACCTTTTCATTTAAATAGAACAATCTAATGGCCTGGGAGCAATGCATGCATGTAGTGCATTCTTTACACTAAGATTGATTGAAATTAACATTTAATGGCTAAGCGTACAAGTGCATGTTGAAACAGCTCTCAGATGTGCAATCCAACCGTATGGATGGATCTGAATTGACAATCTTAGCCCAACAACATGAAAATTGACCCAATCCAACTTCCGTAGCATTATCTATGAGCAAAGGAAGATGGATGGCCCAAATGGTGCCACATGGCACCATCTAGGCAATCCAACACCCAAAATGTTGCATCAAAAATCATCATATTTAGGAAAACGTGTCGTAGTACAGTGATGAAAATTGCAACAACATTTAAATTTATAATCTCGAGAAACATAAGTGAGTTTGAGGTCGTTCGTATGGAGCAAATAAGGAATTCACAACACTAATTGCAATTAGCACAATAAGATACATATGCAATGAATAAAAATATGCTCAAAAATATATTCAGTAATAAGCAATCGTATCTTTAGGATAAAAGCAACAATGAAACCTTAAAAATGGTGATTTAAATCACCAATGATATCCACAAATTAAGCATGTATCAAATGTAATCAGCCACTCAAATTTTACAATAGTATCCCAAACCACTTGTGATGATTGCATCATCATCAGCCATAACTAGTTTTAATTAGTCATAATCAATAGAGAAATGCTCCTACATAACTGTTGAAGGGCTGTAATTCATTGCATATCCTTTCTGAAAGATAAACATTAAATCAGGAATAAATCTGTAGTTTTAACATAATATCTTAAATGTAGAACAATCACGAATTTTCCCAGGGGTTAATTAAAGGTCAAATGTTCATAAATGTCTAATAAGAGGGTCCATGCAGAAAGGAATGGGTTTTCATGCATTTTAAGAATTAGTGGACATCCAAAACTCTAATTTCAGACTTGCTTAGTTAACTGAGGTTCTGGTCAGGATAAAATTTACCAAAACCTTCTAACAATCATAGAAAAATATTCTATGAGGTTTGGTATCCTTGATTTGATAATTAGAACTCATTTTGACCTAAAACAATCTTAGATGGAAAGTTGCCCTAATTTGGGTTTCTATGTAACTCAGTCAAACTTACTGAAAACCAAAATCCAACTTCACCATCAGATTCCTTGGGTCCAAATTAGGTTTGCACCAAAATTTAGGCCTAATCAGAGATCATCAAGACCTACTTTGCATTTCAGTCCAGTCAAACTTTTTTTCTATTTCACACCAACCCCTAGCTTTTGAAATTCTTGAGAATAAGTCCTTATGTTTCTCAACATCTTTGCAAATAGGTCCCTACCGCCATTGGTGTGAGTAGAAGCTCCACCATTGAGATTCGAGCGAGGATTTCTCACTCGATTCTCAATCAATTAGTCCCAAATTTGAACCAGAGATTCCTTGAGGAATTCTCTTCTAATTGGACCTGGCCTTGATTCCTATTTCCTTCCCAATCTTCCATGCGAACACATGGAAGATGTGGGTATCCCACAGGCACGCAATCTTCGAGCTTCCAAGCTTGGAATGCCCCTTTGAGTCCTATAAAAGACCTCCTGAGGACAAACTATCCTCCTTAGCTCATTTTTGGCCGATTTCCCACCGTCCTCCCTTCTCCCCAGTCGAAAGCTCGTGAGTTTAAGTGCGATCCTCTGCCCCACCTCCTTGCCTGCCACCATAGACAATAATCGACTGGATCTTCCTTCTCATCTTCTTCTGTGTCGTGAAATACTAGCGGATACCCCCTTCCCTGTCTTCCTCGCCCCTCGTTCACCATCAGAGGTTTCCTTTTCTCCGATGTCGGCCAATCAAAGCCAGTGCCTCTCTGATGTAGACAATTATTGAGGATAAAATGCCTATTCATGCATGTTCCTAGGCTTAGATTTGCATTTCATGTTATAAATATTTCATAGCATGCATCATCCTGCATTTAGAGTAGTGTATATTTTAGGTTAATTACGTCCTTTTTATGGTTAGGAGGGAAGGAGATTTATTTAGGGCCTCGGATGGACGATCTGACCATAAGGATCTGATCAGGACGACGATCGGAGTCTAATGCCTCCGAAATTATCTAGATCGGAATCCCATAGCATCATATGATGTTCGAGGAAGATCAACGGCCTGGAGGGCAATGCTACATCCATATGGGATTTGGATGAAAATTCTGACTATATGGATGGATCCGGACCGATGATCGCAGTTTGGTAATGTGGAAATCACCTCGATCCGAGCACAGTGGCACCCTCTCCAACAGAAAGAAGATGCACAACCCAAATGGCACCACGTGGTGCCATTTAGGCTGCTCAACACCGGCCAACAGCAACCACAGGCACCCCCTCATCATCGTTGATCTCGCACCGTAATTGTTGGATCAAGATCTAACAACTGGGGTTCATCTGTGCCCTTAGCACCCATGCTCTCCTCGAGACTCAACAGTGCCCTTGCCTCAACAATAGCATGCTTGGCTTGCAAAGAAGCAACTCCGGTTCAATTCCTCCAAAGGCCTCCAATCTTCAATCAGGCAGACGTGGAGCAAAAGGGCGCCAGTGCACGCATGTAAGATGCACGCTCACTAGTTCGCGCACCCGCAACGTAGCCACGGGAAGCAGTAACCAACGCATACTAGCACACGTGCGTGACAAGGTGGTGTGATGCATGCACCAGCAGCTGTAAGTGGGCGTTGGTTGGCGTGGGTCTTCAGCGACAGATGGGTGGATCTTTAGCGATGTTTACGGACGTCAATAATTACCCACATGTGACCAAGCCCTTCATCCTCCACTATAAAAGGACCCATACCCCTCCATCCACCACCATCTCTTTCTTTCTTCTCCTCACCACCTCCAAGGCTCTAGAGAGAGATTGTCCCAAGCCCGAGATGCTCCTCTAGAGTAGAATCAAATGTTTTCCTGCCTCTCGTCCCCATTCATGGAGCATCCCGCGACCATCCCTTACCTCCTTCCAAAAGAAGATCCTCACCGCGACACCGTCCTGCCTGGCCCTCCATCCTCCGGCTCCATCCTTATTCGTTCCGCTCCTCACCACCTTCCTCCAAGCTATGTCAGAGCGAGTCATCCTCTGAGCAACCGTCGAGGGGGATTCTCTCACCTATATCTTTCTTTGTGCTTTTGTGGTGTATTCTTTCCCACTTTCTTAGTTGTAGAAAACATTTGCTTTAGAAATATATGTGATTCTCTCTCTCTTATATTTTTGCAAGTAGATAAAGTTTTCATCGACCTAAACTCTTACTTGATAAAAATACAAAAAAAATTATAATAGATAAAAAATGACAAAAACAAATAAAAAGCGAAATGCAGATTTTTCAAACCAAATGTTTGCCTCCCAGTGTTCGACTCGGGACTCACCTTTCGAGTTTTGTTTATAAATATTATCTGATCGACATATTTTATTGCGAATTGAACTACGACGACGAGTTTTCCAAACCCGAATGCTTTACGTGTGCAAATTCGTCGCATCATTTTGGCAACGTTGCCGAGGAGGCAATGCTTTTTGGTTTTCCTTGCATTTTCCCCCATTACTTAAATATTTTTCTGACCTATCTTTCTTCTTTGATTTATTGTCTTACAGGAACCCAAACAAGGAGCCAAAGGTGGTAGATTGGAGTAAAGTGTGGGTAGAGACATTTGTAAGTTTATCCCCCCCACCCACCCACTAGATTTCCATAACCTAATAACTCAAACTCAAATTAACTTAGGTGCTTGCCTAAACCCTAGGATAGATTTGATTGTTTGATTGTCACTTTGCCTCACCTCACCCACCCGTATATATTAAAAAATAAAAAATAATAATACTCTTCTCTTGTGGGATTTAATTGAAGGCTACACACTTAACGCCTACAACATCTCACCCTAAGGTGCACAATCACATCGATTCTATCACTTAACCCAGGATCTGACCTATGGACCAGGTAGACTTCAACGTGACACACACATAAGAGAGTAAAAATCTGAATAGGTCAAACATTCTTGTGTACCTTAACAAGTGGTGCAACAAAAAATTGCTTGAACTGTTTGGGCTGCACCACTCAAATTAAAAGTGATTCAACAAGTAGCTTGCCACTTAGGGTTGATTTTTAGGATTAAACCAGACACTCCACACTATTTTTGATTTTTAAAGGAATATATCAACACTAGTGCTTTCAAAACTTGGAGTGTTCTACTGAACCTAATTGAACGAACATAAAGATTAAATCCTAAAAGCTACTAAACAAGGTTAAACCCTAAAAGAAACATCATCAAATAACCTTATTTGCAAACCCTGTTTGTGCAGATATACACTCACGAATTTATCATTAAGGGAACAACCCATCTAAAGGGCCCATCACATTCCAAGAGCACAATCATCCCAAGCCTTATTAAAACTGAGACGTTGGCCTTAAGGATTGATTCGCTCTTCGGGGATCAAATTGAGATTATTTTTGATTAATCTGCTTCTAGTGGTCCATCTGATGCCTGGCTATTGGAGTAGCATCAAACGACCGCGGTTGGGGGGTATACTAGGAACTGGAGGCACAAGCTAATGGATGAACTTTCTCCCCAGCCCCTCCCACTAACTGGTTGGATTGATCGGATGGGTCATGGGAGTCTGTAGGTCTTTAGGATAGCCACATAAGGACAGGTTTAGTTTATTGTATTGTAGGGCACCTTTCCTCTTCTGATTTCTTGCCTACTCCATAATGTATCCTTTCACATTTTTCACACATTTCCAATCCTACCCTCCAACCAACAGTATCCTCAAGATGATTACTATCCCGACTCAACTTATGATTACCCATCTTCTATCCAGGATAACTTTGATTGGGGATATGAATCCGAACCTCAGTGTCCAGGGCCTAACCCTTGACAACAAGACTATGATTACTATCCTTCCTAGAGCTACAATGATTATAGATCTCCACCCTTTGATGATCAACCTAACCAGATCTACAACCATGAAGGATATGTTGATTATAACACTTACCCTTCCTAATATTCCACTGAATATAGGTCACCACCATTCTTTGAACAACCTGAAATGACCTACTATTAGGGAGGCACCCAAGAACCTCGATATCTTGACCCCCTTAGATTTAACCCAAACCTGAACCGAACCATTCGGTTCAGGTCAACCAGGTCCAAGATAGGGTGTTGGCTAACTTGAGGAACACCATCCAATCTTTAGAAGCTCATCCAATTCCATGCACTGAAGCATTGGAGCCTATGATAAAAATGATTGATGAGCTGAATAGCTCTTTATTGATTTGCTCCAACATGTTACGGATAGGGGCCTGGGTGAGTTTCTACTTGGGAAATTATCAAGGTTGAGGATGAAATTTGTGTTTGCCTTAGTCCAATCTTGGGATGATTCCCAGGATGAACCCCCTTCACGAGCTGAACCCGCTCAGGTGCTTACTGGGGGAATACATGTTCTGAAACTGGAGATGACCAAGTTGGTCTAGAGCAACCGATTCAGGATGAACTAATTGCTTCACTCGAGATCCCCGAGCCAGGCAATGACAAAAAATATGTCTCCATGGATCATGAAATGACATAAGATTTTGAGACATATAAATGAGGATAAAAAATTCTTTAATTCTGAGGGTGTGGAATATTTAGGTGAAGTCTCACTTGAGCTTAAGGAAGATGATTTTAGTGAGACAAACAGGCTAGAGGAATCTGATGAACCTTTTAATTGGCCGATTATTGAAGATTGTGATCTAGTTGGGGCTAACTTGGACAATCTGAATCCTCATTTACTAGATGATTCAATCAGTGGCCCCTTTCCTCAATCGCACCCCAAAGAGCTGAATGATCATACTTTTGAGATCATTGTGCCCAAGTCAATCTTGATTCAGCCACAACTATTGAACTTGGATATTTTAGATGGGGTGTACAATGATCTAGAGGTCCCGGAACCTGAACACTTGATGTTGGAGGATAGAAAATTGGAAGTTAAAATCTGGGAGGCTAATTCTGATGGAAATACAATTTTGGATCCAAGGGTTCCTATTGACTTGAAACTACCTAATTTCTACAACAACCCTTATGATGTCATTGATGTGCAACCCAAGCATAGAATAATTGATTATATTTTTGAGCCAAATTCCACATGGACAAATAGGCATAGTGATTTAGACTTACCCATTGTCCGACACTTTAGTCTTGGGTTGCACACCACCAAACCACAAGCCCAGCCCCACAATACAACAATCTTAGGTTCTGGGTGATTTTCATCCAGAACCTTTGAACCACTCAACCCTAGGGCATAGATCTATACCATAACTTGGTCCACATCTGTGGACATCTTCTACTGGTGGGTCTGAGGATTAGTCTTTTTATTTTGATTCTGACCTACACTTGTGAATTCTCAATTTCTTCTTTGTTTGCATTTTATGCCTAACTAAAGGCACTAAACATAGCACATGTGTATATTCTATGTTCTTTGCGGAGCTGACTGAATTTTCACGAAATTCAGGTGATATTCTATTTGCTCCACCCTTTTCATGTCTTTATTTTTACAATGAGGACATTGCATCATTTAGTCATGGGGGTGGATAATCAACCTTGAAATTACTTTGTTAGATCTGTAGAATCTCTTTGATTTTCTTTTTTAAAAAAAAAATGAAAAATGAAAATTCAAGAAGACAAAAAAAATAGAGAGAAAGAAATTAGGAAAAGAGAACTTAGGCATATAGATGTTTTTAACTTTAGGAGATGATACGATATGACCTAAATACTTAGACTCTTCAGGTCATCAGGCCTAATCAGCCCAGGTGTCCACTCGAATGTGACTTAGTCTCGAGTCCTTGCCAAGTAATTTTATTTTAATTTGTCCAATAAATTGGGGTGATAAATACACGAAATATCAACCCACCCTCTGATTTAAGGGGACTTTAAGTCTAAGCATTTGCACACTGTTTACACTGACTCACTTTTCGACGGTTTTTACAGAATTTAGGTAGCTAATGAATTTTCTTGGGTAGTATTGCTGACAAGTTATCGTGGGTAACAACCCATTGGCTAGTTGTCTAGAGTCCAGCAACATGACCACACTCATTCTACTACTTTTAGGTATATCTTAGATCAGGGAGGCCACCTACTTAGAAAAAAAGAGAAAATAAGAAATACTTAGAATAAAAAGGAAAAAAAATGAAAAAGGAGAATATATATATATATATAATCACACTTCACTGCACGAGTATGGCTGGCAAGTTGCTGTGGGTAATAGCCCATTGGCCATTTGTCCATAACCCAACTCACAAAAATGCGCAATAATTCCCAAAACACATAGGGAAGAAGCGGGGGAGTAGAATAAACCAGGGAGATATACACTGGGTTCACCTTTGTGTTGACCCCATAAAAAAAATTTTAAAAGTAGGGAGAAAGTTACCGTTCAGAAAGATAAACCATTAAGCAGAAACTCTTAAGGTCCCCTAGGGCCGTAGAAACCTTAAGTTCGTTTTAACAGCCGCTTAGTGAGTCTATCACCCTTTCACAAGATGCTTAGCACTTAGAGTCCTTTTTGAATCTTGGCCAGGTCAAGTAGCCGTAAAAAGTTATCCCAAAACTCTCAAACATCAAAAATCCAAAGAAATTACAAAAGAAAAAAAAATGTATCTTCCCTTTTCAAATAAGGCGAGGACTTGGGCAATCTGCATTCTGGCAGACACCCGAGTACTATTGAGTTTTCGTTGTTTAGGACCTTAGTTGAAATTTTCTATTACTAATAAATGACTTAGGCCAAAGCGATCGAGTCCTAATTCTATTTTTATACATAGCATATAGTCTAATTTTGCTAGGGACTAGCAAAAGATAGGCATGGGGATATGATGTAGACACAATTATTGAGGATAAAATGCTTGTTCATGCTTGTTCCTAGGCTTAGATTTGCATTTCATGTTATAAATATTGCATAACATGCATCATCTTGCATTTAGAGTAGTTGTGTATATTTTAGGTCAATTATGTCCTTTTTATGGCCAGGAGGGAAGGAGATTTATTGAGGGCTTTGGATGGATGATCAGACCATATGGATCTGACCAAGATGACGATCGGAGTCTAAAACCTCCGAAATCATTTAGATCGGAATCTTGTAGCATCATATGAAGTTCGAGGAAGATCAACGACCAAGGGGGCAATGCGACATCTATATGGGCTTCGGATGAAAATTTTGACTGTGCGAATGGATCTGGAGTGACAATCGCAATTCGGCAATGTGGAAATCCCCTCGATCCAAGCACCATGGCATCCTTTGCAACAGAAAGAAGATGGACCGCCCAAATGGTGCCACGTGGCGACATCTGGGGTGCCCAATGCCAGCCAGTAGTAACCACAGGTGCCTGCTCATCATCGTTGATCCCACACCACAGCCATTGGATCTTGATCCAGCGACTGGGGTTCGTCTGTGCCCTTAGCACCCATGCTCTCCTTGAGACTCAACCATGCCCTTGCCTCAATGGTAGCATGCTTGGCTTACAAAGAAGCGGTGCTGGTTTGATTCCACCAAAGGCCTCCAATCCTCAATCAGGCATGCATGGAGCAAAAGGGCTCCATCGCTCGAAGCCAGTGCACACGTGTGAGATGGGCGAGCACCAGCCCGTGCACCCGCAACGGAGCTGCATGCAGCAACAACCAACGCATGGCAGCACACGTGCATGACACGACTGCGTGATGTGTGCTCCAGCAGCTGTGAGCGGGCATTTGTTGGTGCGAATCTTCAGCGACAGATGGGCAGATCTTTAGCAACATTTACGAACATCAGTAGTTACCCACATGCGACCAAGCCCTTCATTCTCCACTATGAAAGGACCCATACCCCTCCATCCACCACCATCTCTCCCTTTCTTCTCCTCACCACCTCCGTGGCTCTAGAGAGTGCTTGTCCCAAGCCTGGGATGCTCCTCTAGAGTAGAATCAAATATTTTCCCACCTCTCATCCCCATTCATGGAGCATCCCATGGTCGTCCTCTCACCTCCTTCCAGAAGAAGATCCTCGCTGGGACGCCGTCCTGCCTCGCCCTCCGTCCTTTGACTCCATCATCATTCGTCTCGCTCCTCACCACCTTCCTTTAGGCGACATTAGAGCGAACCATCCTCCAAGCAACCGTCGAGGGGGATTCTCTCACCTATATCTTTCTTTTTGCTTTTGTAGTGTAATCTTTCTCGCTTTCTTAGTTGTAGAAACATTTGCTTCAGAAATATATGTGATTCTCTCTCTCTCTTATATTTTTGCAAGTAGATAAAGTTTTCATTGACCTAATCTCTTGCTTGATAAAAAAACAAAAAAATTATAAAAGATAAAAAACTACAAAAATGAATAAAAAGTGAAACATGGATTTTTCAAATCAAACATTTGCCTCCCCGTGTTCGACCCAGGACTCACTTTTCGAGTTTCGATTATAAATATTATCTAATCGATAGATTTTCTCGCGAATCAAACTATGACAACGGGCTTTCCAAACCCATACCCTTTATGCATGCAGATCTGACATAATCATTCTCCATCCCTTTCTTCCAATTAAAGTAGGTTAATTAGGTCCCTTTAGTTCTCTAAGTTCTTTTCCCCTCTTTCAAACAACAAATCGACCCTCGACTCTACCGCCAACCATTTTCCTCTCCATCTCCATCCACACCTCTGGCAAGGTCCATTGCACACCACACACCTTCAAACACCATGCCACCTACTCCAAAAGCTTTTCCATTCCTCCACCAACAAAAGCCCTCTCCTATTTCGCTCTATTACTTGCCCTAGCTCTTCACTGAACAACTCACCTTCCCACTGTCATCTTTGTCACCGTTTTCCCTCCACCCAGCACCACACTTCACGCAACCACTGCCATCATACTCTACATCCTTCAATGATGCTCATTAACTATTTTAATGTGGACAAGATGTCGTGTTGATGACTTGCAGGTTTCCGCTGTCCATCGCCATCGTTGCCATTGGCATCGCCCTTGTTCTTCAAGATCCAACCCTGTTCTTCGTGGCAATAACTCCCAAGCATCGTGGGAGCATCCCAAGAAGATGTCCAGGTCCTCAACTGAGGACCCAGACTGTAGCTGCTGTGCCAAATTGGTGAGACCTTTGCTACAGCTACGCGAGGAAGAAGTGGGACATTTAGTCCCACTTCGTAAAGGAAAGAAGCAAAGGAGTGATATAATTGAAAATGTGCTAAAGGCTTATCGCCTCAGACATCGGGGGTGAGGTCCCCTCACATGGCCCGCACTCCTCGCCCATCACCCACTGCTGGTGAGCCTGGACCTGATACTGCTTAAACCCATACCCAGATCCATATACCCAATTAAGCTCGGATTTGAGAAGAGGAGAAAGGAGAAATTTGTGAGAGGAGGGGCTAGGGGTTTTGCTCTTAGTTGGCTCCTTTGTGCAACACTTAATCGCTAAAAGCCTTCTCTTCCCCTATGATCAAGAAGAAGAAGGCTCTATGAAGTGTAGAAGAAGAGAAGTTGAAGAACAAAAGGAGAGAAAGGCTTCGAAAGCCTTGTGCTTGCATTACAGCAACGACGTTTAAGTTGTATGATCTAAAAAGCCGACGTCTGATTGAGCATTTGATACTTTGGCCACTTAAGCTTGCATGGCATTATTATTCATTTATTTCCTATAATTGAGTAATTAGTATATGTGTGTCTAAACTAATAGTTGGTGATTTAAATCACCATTATTTTGTCTTAGATATCTTTTGCAATACTCATGTTCTCCATTGAAGATCAGTTTTGAGTAGATATTATTCATTGAATATCATTATTGGTTTGATTTCTTGTGCTCATTTATATATTCATTTTGATTAGCACGTGAATTGCAATACTTGCTCCCTGTGTTCCATTTTAGATACTCTTTTGAATTTGAGTTATAAATTTTATTTATTATCGAGCTATTTTGACTATGCTACAATGAAATGATTTCTAACCCAATCTTAGTCCAATTAACAATTTGGCGTCGTTGCCAGGGAGTAATGTGCAATTCACCACTATTCGTTGTTCTATTTGATTATATCTGAGCACTAACTTGCCCTGTTTGTTTCTTGTGATTTTTGTGAGGTATCTCACAAGGTGATCTTCCATGCAATTCAACTACTCCCACAGTAGGTAAAATTCTCTTTTCTTCCCTAATCAATCTTCTAATCTTATGAAGATGAAAAAGGAAATAAATCATTTAGGAACTACCTGCCTTATTTTCATAATAATTATCATTAAAGGGGAAAGTTTCCTTATTTGCGAAAATATTCACATCTGATTGAAGTTGAGATAATTTTGATTATATATTCCCCATCCTGAATTCCAGTACCTACTAGGGATATGCTTAATTTCTAATCACCTTGGACTACTCACCTTCTTATTTGAATCCAACATGTACATCTTGTGATTTAATTGGACTTGAAATAGAGCCAATTAGGGTTTCTACATTAGGGTTTTGAAGTGTTAGCTCACATTTTGCTTGCATAAAAGGAAATTTATCCTCCCGCATTTGTGTGCTACCCAAACCCATGCTTGAAAAGAACTAATCACTTAAACCCTAAAATCAGGCTCTAATGTCACTTGAACTCTAAAATTTTGGACCACATAACCTAAGAGTCAATTCAGGGTGATTTCTGGGTCTTTACCTAGATTTCATTCTCCATCTTTTAGGGAAGGTCAAATGAAATTGACCTACATTGTCGGCCAACCAACCTCCAAATTAGGTCACAAGTCAAATCAACTTCTAATCAAGTTTATTTCAAGACACAAATTAGGCTAAAATTGGTAGACTTAAGGTTCTAAGTTCGTACATTCCGATCTACTTTGAACCGCAGTGACAAGGAAGGTCAGGTGGGGGAAACCCTATAACCTGTGGGGACTCTCTACTGTGAAGGGGTCTTTGCAGGGCTCTCCCTTCTTGTCTACCCAAGTAATTCTCAGGTGTGCGAATTTCTGATTCAGTGGTATCATCCACCTCGAAACAGCCTTAGTCATCAAAAAATCTTTGGGTGACTTGATTGGGTCTAATTTATATCTAGTCCCTCATCTTTTCTCTAGAGCACACACACAGGAAGGTCCTTAGGTTTTTTTTACCTAAGAGGCCTCCTTAGATCATCTTAGGGATCTCTTTTTGATCTGATCAACTCCAATCTGATCCTAAGTTTGATTCTAAATCTTGATTCCACCACCTGATTCCAAAATGCAACCTGACTTGTTAGGAAAAATGATTAGGAAACCTATGTCCCAAATGACCATCAAAGACAAGATGATTGAGGATGCTTAGAGACACCACGAGGAATATTTTAATAGGGACATTCAGGATAAATTTAAGAAAATAATGAACCACATTATGAACCGTATCGAGATAATACTGACACGAATAAATCACGATTCAACCCAGGACGATTTCTTAGCAGAACGCATTGAATTGGTGAAATTACACAACAATGATTGTATGCAATATTGGTCAAATCCTTCATTTTCAGAAGAACTCCAGAATCTTTTGGAGAGATGGGGAAAATTGTTGAATACATTATATAAAATCATTGATAAAAAATACCCAAAGTTAATAAGACATCTTGGAGTAATTCTAGTGATCAACTTAATTTCCCAAATCCTAGGGTCGAGAATCGAGGTTGTTGTGGACCCCAACCCAAATGGAATTTGATTCAAATTACGTACAAATTAATACACTTGATCTTGAGATGGGTTGGGAGGACCCGATTGCAGGTGATCACGATTTCGAACTAGCCCTAGGAAACCAGGAAGCTGGTCCATTGAGCTTAGATTTCCTAGATGCCTGTGATGATGAAATTGAAATAGAACCTCTCAAGAGTGTAAATTTCGCCCCTTATTCTGATGAGGTGACACTTGAGAGCAATTCTAACATCTTCGTAGAGCACAGCCTAGATCCTAGTGACCCAATGCCTACCTTTGACCTAAAATCTAGATCTGAGCCTAATTGGGATAATCATGAGGCCCAAAGTGCTAAGAGTCAAATTTTGAATTTGAATTATGATTCTGGGCCTATATTTAATGAATACACCTCTCCAACCTCCTCAGAGACACAAATTGATTTTTCAAAAGTTACGTCGATCTATGATACAGAAACTGAGTTGAAAGAGTTGGGACTCGATTGGGTTTACCCTAAGAGCCAAGAACCTATGCCCATGCCTAATAAAGACACCTTTTTAAGCTCAGAATATGAAATTAGGTTAGATCTAAGTCAAGTTGTTGCTTCTCCACATCATGATTCATTTTATGGTGGAACTCCTATATAGAATCAGGTTCAAAACATGATCTTCGTAAATTCTCCGATGATTTTTTGAATCTTACTCTGGTTTTGGAGAATCTTTGTTTCCTGATAGTGACAAACCAATATACAAGCTCCATTATTTGTTCTTTGACTCTGACTATGAGGTCCCTGATCCCGAGATCATTGACTCAAAATCAGGTTCCATTCAAATGGAATCATTCCTTCTTGATCTTTAGGAATCTGAAATAGTAAGTGCCGAGAGTGCCTACAATCTAGAATTAGAATCTTTTATTAACTTAGATATCCATGATCTTATAAGCACTCTCCAGGTATTTACATTTGATTTTGATGTGCTTCATGAAGACTCTTTAGATGAACACACCTTTGAATCCTTTCTAAAGGTACCCCTAACATACATGATTCTCATAGAAGCCTTATCTTCCACACCTTCTGATCTACATATACAGCCTTCCAAAACCCGTTCTCAACCCCAACCCACCACCGGAATCAACTTCTACTCTGATTCACCTCTCTCTGATCCGGTGGCATATGATTCACCTACATCTTTCAATCGGGTTTGGACATCGGTCAGATTGCTAATCACGTCCCATCCTTTTTTGATCACTCTTGTAGGGTTCCTACATCCCCCACATATCCGTTCTCTTTTGAGGATCCCTACTTTGATTAGGTTGAATCGACTCGGCCAAACACGCTATTCGCACTACCATTTCTTTTTGAGCTTTAAAGCATCTGGTGGGCACCACATCTATTGATTCACATTTATCAGCTCACCAGACTGATTAGGTTTGGGCTGCATCACCAGCCTGTAGATCTGAACAAGCACCTAGTTGGACCAACTAGGCTATTGATTAAGGTGCTTGTTCTACAACACACCTCTGATTTGACCACTCCCTCTCCTTGATCATCTTTTGCTCAGCTGAAGGCAATGAAATTAGTGCTTAATGGGAGGTAGCCCGTCATTCCAAAAAAATCAAGACCCTTCTGATCATCCTTTTGAGCTACACTCCTACTGCACTTAGAGTTTAGAGTTAGAATAGCCGATCCCACCTTTGGTACACTATCAGAGCTTGAAATCGTCCGCAACAGTCATCCTGACCCATTCACCCACCCTTTTACCTTGTTCTAACCCATGAACCAAGCTGATTTCATACCCTCCGATTTACAATGATGACATTGCAAAACTTAAGCATGGGGGGTGTTAAAGTGCAAACACATAAAAAATTCAAGTTTATAAGGGGTTCTTACAAAAAAAATTATACATAGTAAAAAAACCAAAAAAATAAAAATTGAAAAAGAGCAAAAAAATGGAAAGGGGAGGAAAATTTTTGTGAGCTTAATTGCATACCATCTATAAGGAGGAAAATAGGAGAGAGTTTAAATGTCAAAAAGGAGCAACATTCAAGAACAAAAATGAGAGTCATTAGCACTTGATTATGGAAATTACTTAAGTTCTAAACCAAATCAAAAGAAAGAAATAAAAGTAAAAAAGTGCTAAAGAGACACTAGATTAGTATGAATGCTGATCTTAGGCCTCTTGGGCTTCTTGTTTAGGCTTAAACACTCATGTATCCGTTAAGATCCAGATAATCCTCAAGGGGTTGAGGAAAATGAGAAGCTTATGTATTAGATCTAAGGCTTAGGGATTATTTGGCCTCATTACCTGACCTTTGGTTTGCGGGACTCGGTAACTTAAGCACCACAAATCACACACAATCTAGTTCAGTGCTCTTAAATATGAAATCATGCCAGAAAGCATTTATGCTATTCTGAAAATGGTTCTAAGATTTAGATTAGGAGTGGCTCAAAAATACAAGTTGATTTGAATGAGTTCCCAGCATGGCGAGCTAAGAAATTCCCCTCGAAGATGCATAATAACGTATCGTCTCCTCGGTGCTTGTCTCCTAGGATATCTAAATATCCTACCGGAAGCATGTAAGTACCTTGTGCTAGTTCAGGTGCCATGGGCAAGATTATCCTGAAATGTTGATTGCCAGGGCTTGAATTTAGCTACAGAACAACATGGACGGTACTATCTTGAAGTGTCAAAAGACAGGGTTCTGGGGGTTGCCATGGGTGGTGCTATCTCGAAGCATCAACTACTAGGGACCTTAGGAGGATTGATGGTGGGAACTAGGAATCCGATACAGACCGTGTTTTTGAGTCAATCCGAAGCTAGAAATAAAGAAAATAAAATGAGAGAGAAAGCTCTCCAAAAATGCGAAGAAATTCTTCTATCTCTCTCTCTTACGAAAATGCACTGCAAACTGAACCTAGACTAACCATGTTAAAAGCATAGGGGCTTTAACCGCTGGGTCCAACGAACCTTTGGTTAGTTTTTGAGGGCCTTAGAAACCTTTGCGGTAGAATGAGGCTAAAGCTGGTCAGGTCTAGATCTTGATTGGTACTTGAGTACCTCTAGGCCTACTATTAGGATTCTAACCTAATTTCTAAAGAGAATAATAAATTAGGACTCTGATTTTGCTAAGGGACTAGCAAAAGTTAGGCATGGAGGTACGATGATAACATCATCATCAGCCATAACTAGCTTTAATTCTTCATAGTCAACAGATAGATGCTCCTATATAATTGCCGAAGAGCCATAATTCATTGCATATCCTTTCTGAAAGATAAACATTAAATCAAGGGTAAATCTATAGTTTTAACATCCTATCCTAAATGCATAACCAACACAAGTTTTCCTAAAGGTTAATTAAAGGTCAAATGTTCATAAATGTCTAATAAGAGGGTCTGTGTATAAAGAAATGGGTTTTCACGCATTTCAGGAATTAATGGACATCCGAAATCCTAATTTCAGACTTACCTAATTAATTGAGGTTCTGGTCAGGATAAAATTCACCTAAAATTTTTAAAAATCATAGAAAAATATTCTATAAGGTTTGGTATCCTTGATTTGATCATTAGAACCTATTTTAACCGAAAATAGAGTCTTAGACGGAAAGTTGCCCTAATTTATGTTTCTATGTAAATTACCAAATAAAACATGGTCAAAAGCAAAATCTGACTTCACCATCAGATTCCTTGGGTCCAAAATTTTGTTTGTACTAAAATTTGGGCCTAATCAGAGATCATCTTGACTTAGTTTGCATTTCAGTCCAATCAGACTCTTTTCTATCTCACCCCAGCCCCTAGCTTTTGAAATTCTTGCGAAAAGGTCTCTAAGTTTCTCATCATCTTTGCAAATAGGCCCCTGCCACCATTGGTGTTAACAGAAGCTCCACCATTGAAATTCGAATGAGGATTTCTCGCTCGATTCTTAATCAACCAATCCCAAATTTCAACCAAAGATTGCTTAAGGAATTCTCTTCCAATTGGACCTAGCCTTGGTTCCTATTTCCTTCCCAATCTTCCATGCGAACGGATGGAAGATGTCGGTATCCCACAGGCATGCAATCTCCTAGCTTCCAAGCTTGGTTTCCAAGCTTAGAATGCCCCTTTGAGGCCTATAAATAACCCATGAGGACAAACCGTCCTCCTTAGCTCATTTATGGCTGGTTTCCCACTGTCCTCCTTTCTCCCTGGTCAAAAGCTCCGTGAGCTCCAGCTTGCCGCCATAGACAATAGTCGGTGGGGTCTTCTTGCTCATCTTCTTCCGCATCGTACAATACCAGCGAACGTCCCTTCCCTATCTTCCTTGCCGCTCCTTCACCACCGAAGGTTTCCTCTTCTCTGGCACCGATCAATCAAAGCCAGTGTCCCTCCATCCTTTTCATCCAATTAAAGTAGGTTAATTAGGTCCCTTTAGTGCTTTAGGTTCTTTTCCCCTCTTTCAAACACCAAATTGACCGTTGACTCCACTGCCAACCACCTTCGTCTCTGTCTCCGACCGCACCTCTGACAAGAGGCGCTTCTCGTGCGTGTTTTGAAAACAGAGATCTCTTCGTAGTATAGTGCGCGAAAATGGTCGTCAAAAATAATTTATAAAGATAGAGAGACTTGGAGTCCTAGTCGTTCGTCTCTGAGAGGCGTTTTGGAAATGCAAATTAGAAATCGATCTCGCTCGCTCTACTTATTCAAAATCGCATGTTGACTTATGCTAAGTTCGTATTGATGCACAACATGCTGTTGCTAGAATATTAGAAATTGAAAACATGCAACTTTAATCACACCAAAAGATGATAGTTAGGCACATGGTTATTTTCAACATATATATAAATAAAGATGATGATAACAGAGTTGCAGAGCACCGGTAGCAGAATGCTTGTACAGGGAATGTAAAAACTAACAGCTATCAGAAAATGACTACATACATGAATCTACAGGGGATTATGCATGCATCATTGGGGGAGAAGGAGCTACACTACTAAGCAGTAATAAAACGTTAATCTACGAAGAAATACGCTACTTATCTAGCTAACAGAATGAAGGGCATTTGGAGGTGGGCTCCGATGGCCTTTGAATGGGTGAGAAGAGAAAGAGGGGAGGCTAATGGTGGGTAGGCCAACCCTTGGAGAGAGGTTGGAGGTGATCTAGGCTTGGCGTGGAGGTGATGGAGATGCCATGTTGTGCTCATGGGGATGAAGGTGGAGTAATGGAGGTGGAATGAAGCCAAGAGGCCAAGATGGACTAAATGGCCACCCCTTAGGTCTTTTTATTGACCTAAGGGAAGCTCTCTAGAGAGTTATGGAATTCTCTAGAGAGAACTATGGTGGGAGCTTGTGGGAGAGGGAGAGAGTGGATGGATGGGTGGTTTTTAGATCCACATTTGGTGGATCTAAAAATTGAATGCATCTTGGTTGCTATTTTTAGCAACGAAGGCAACAACACATGGTAGAGAGTTCTAGAGAACTCTAGGCTAGGTATTTTCATGTATATGGTATGTGTGGGTGTGTGTGGGTCGAAACCTTGGTGGCTAGGTTGATCAAGTTAGGTTCTAGTGAGTTTAGGTCCAGGTAGGTCTCAAATTGGGGTTGTAAACCCTAATTCATTAAGGTAAAATGCAATTAAACTTGATACAAGTTTAATTGGATGTGTGAAAACCTAATTGAGAGTAAAACAACTCAATTAAGTTTGGTCTAGGTCAATTGGACTCTCACTGAGTCCAATTGGACTATTGATGCTGAGATCAGGGCTTAATTGGACTCAATGAGTCCAATTGAATATGCTGATGAAATTGACTATGATCCAAGTCAATTAGGTTTAGTGAGGACCTAATTAGGTCCTTAGGGAGGTCTAAAGGTGATGTACTAAGGTTGGGGCACCTTAATTTAGGTTCCTAGGGTGTTAGAATTGGGTTTAGGGACCTAAAAATCCAAGATCAAGGCTTGAATTCCAAAACAGGAATTGGAGGACAATATCAAACATCTAATATAGTTATCAGATGTCTTATAGTGAAAATCAGAAGTCCAAACTTGTTGTCTGGACATCCAATCAGAGTCAGGGAAGAATTAAGGTTTTGTTTGCAAAAATTGGACATCTGACCAACTGTCTGGACGTCTTAAAATGCCGCAGAAGTGGGTTTGAGGTGTGTGGGTTGTGGCTAAGGGTTCTGGACATCCTGTAACTGATCTGTTCATCCAGATATAGGCTAGAATTAGGGTTTTAGGGCTTCCTAGGTTACAGTGACCTAATCTAAGTGTGGCTAAGGCTTGGGGAAGCTTCTAGGCTGTCTTAGGGCTAGGATGGACCTAAGTTCTTCCAAATTTATTACTTTATTTTGGCTTAACAGAATGGCATACGTCAACCCCTTACATTATTGTCTACTACATCTTATTCTAGGTCATCTGCTCTAGCTCTGCTGCAACTCTGGCTTCAGGTCCAGCTTCAAATCTTGTCTCAGATCCAGCTCCTGAGTTTCTTATTTCCTGTAATTTATATAATGCACCTAATTAGTATATTATAGCATTATTCTATGCATAGCTATAGGAGGAGTACTAAAGATGCAAATAATGCTTATGCATGCATGAACTACCCTAACTTATGTAAGTCCAAGCCTAATTCTGGACAATTAAGACCTATGATTGTTGCGTAATCAACCTCCGGCAAGGTCCATCGCACACTACACACCTCCAAACACCTCGCCACCTACTCCAAAAGCTCCGCCATCCCTCCGCCAACAAAAGCCCTCTCCTATTTCGCCCTAGCTCTCCACCAAACAACCCACCTTTCCACTATCATCTTCATCACCGTCTGCCCTCCACCCAGCACCACACTTCACGCAACCACCGCCATCACACTCCACACCCTCCGGCGATGCTCATGAACTATTTTAATGTGGCCAAGAGGCTGTGTTGATGACTTGCAAGTTTTCGCCATCCACTGTCGTTGCTGCCATTGGTGCCGCCCTTGTTCTTCAAGTTCTAGTCCTTCTCTTCATGGCAATAACTCACAGGTACCGCGGAAGCATCTGAGGAAGGTGTCCAGGCCCTCAATTGAGGACCCAGACTGAAGCTACTGTGCCAAATTGCCGAGACCTTCGCTGCAGCTGCGTGAGGAAGATGTGGGACATTTAGTCCCACATCGTAAAGGATAGAAGCAAAGGAGTGATATAAATTGAAAATGTGCCAATAGATTATCACCTTAGACACTAGGGATGAGGTCCCCTCACATAGCCTGCACTCCGTGATCATCACCCACTGCCGGTGAGCCTGGACCCGATACTGCTTAAACCCATACCCAAATTCGTATACCCGATTAAGCCTGGATTTGAGAAGAGGAGAGAGGAGAAATCTATGAGGGTAGGGGGTAGGGGTTTTGCTCTTAGTTGGTTCCCTATGAGACACTTAGTCGCTAAAAGCCATAGATTCCCTTGTGATTGAGAAGAAGAAGGCTCTGTGAATAAAAGAGGAGAAGCTGAAGAACAATAGCAGAGAAAGGCTTCAAAAGCCCTGTGCTTGCACTGTAGCAATGACCTTTAAGTCATCTGATCTAAAAAGTTGATGTCTGATTGAGCATTTGATACTTTGGCCACTTAAGCTTGCATGGCATTACTGTTCATTTATTTCCTATAATTGAGTAATTAGTATGTATGTGTCTAAACTAATAATTGGTGATTTAAATCACCATTATTTTGTCTTAGAAATCTTTTTGTCCTCTTCAACTCTTGCAATACTCATGTTCTCCATTGAAGATCAATTTTGAGCAAATATTATTCATTGAATCTCACTATTGGTTTGATTTCTTGTGCTCATTTATATATTCATTTTGATTAGCACGTGAATTGCAATACTTGCCCCCTGTGTTCGACCACAGATACTCTTTTGAATTCGAGTTATAAATTTTATTTGTTATCGAGCTATTTCGGCTTTGCTACAACGAAATGATTTCTAAAACCTTGTCTTAGCCCAATTAACAACTTGCCACATCAACACCAAGATATCCACGGTAGATAATCTCTCAATAAGTCCACTGTTCCTTTCAATCAGACATCAGACCCTAAGGTCAGACGCCTTAAGGTCAGACGCCTTAAATCATCAAGCCTCAGCACAAGGCTAATGCATAGCATAGTAGTAGAGGCACAAAGGCCTCGCAAACCTCAGAATGCTAAGTATTGAGCATAGAGAGGGGGGACACAATTCCTGAGGTAACAATAGTACAAAACCCTCCCTCCTCCTCCTCCTCAAATTTCTCTCTCTCAGACCCATGTTGAACCTAGGTAACCGGGTAAACGGATCTGACCTAGACCTACGTGAGGATTTGCCTGTGGATCGTAACGTATACTAGTGGGGTGGGGTGAATAGTATTGCCTTTCTCAAATAGTAAAAATAAAATTAAATTCACAAAAAAGTCAAGCACAACTTACACCTGGATTTAGAGTGGAAACCCAAATTGAGTGAAAACCACTAGCTAAGCCTCTCAGCTTAGGATTTTCCCGACTAGTCAAGTGCTAGTCAGTACACTATCGTACCACTTGAACGAGAGTGGCATAACCTTTTTACAAACACTTCTCTTTTTTCCCTGAAGAGAAGCATAATAACAACACTGATCTTCCCAACAACTTAGGATATGTTAATCAAAACAACAATATAAAAGAATAATAAATATATCTATGGAACCTCAATAAAAAATCAAACCAGAAATTCAGCAAAGGTTTGAAACAACGTGCTTTGAATGACATGAATAGCGAAGCGTAGAAACACTTCAAAGATGCAAGAGAAGGTTTTATCTTTTTGAGGGTATTTCTATTGAAAGTTAATTATGAAAAAGAGATGCGTACGACCTCTATTTATACTAAAAAGTTGGCCTGAAAAGGAAGTCAAATTGGTCATTCAATTAAGGTATATTGATCAATCAAAATGCTATTTGGTTGATGTTTGCACGCATTCGTAGTTGTTTAAGATATACATCGTAGCATGAGACAAATGCTCTCAAACAAATAAATTTATAAACTTGAATATCTAGAAATGAAGTCCGAGGTCTAACACAGGGAACAAATAGGAATTCACACGCTAATCTTTAATCAAAATTTAAATCAGCATAATAAATGAAGCACTATAAAGATATTTTAATGAATATTAATCTGTCACATTAATTATTTAATGAAGCTCAATGTATTTCAAGAGTTCAAAAGATACCTAGAACAAAATAATGGTGATTTAGATCACCAATTATTAGTTTAAGCACATATATATCAATTACTTAAATGATGTTAAATAAATGAATAGTACTTCAGACGTTTGAGAATCAGACGACTTAAATGTTCTCTACCACAGTACTCTTCTTCTGTTCTTCTTCTCTCCTTCTGCCTTGCTTCTTCTTTCTCTCTGGTTTCTTCTCTCCTTTCCCTACTGCCTTCCCTCTTTTCTTCTTCATGGCAACCTTCTCTTCTTTCCTTCTTTCTTAGCCCTTTCTCTTCTTTTCTTCACGCAAAAGGGCTTCGCACCCTTCCTCATGGCTAGGTGTTGAGTCTCCTTTCTTCAAATCAAAACCCCCCCACCCTCACTCTTTCCTTCCTCCTCTCCTCTTTTTCTCAGATAGCTGGGTAATCGAGTATATGGGTCGCGTACCTAGGTCCAAGGCTACGGGTGTGGGTCATAGCCGAGGAGTGATAGGGCTAAGGTTAAGCAGGTATGCGGGTAAGGTACTGGGGACCTGACCCCCGTGTATTGGGTGAAGGCCTTTATTGAGAAAAACAACTTATACGTGCTCAGCTGTTCTTCTCCCACCTATGTGGGACAAAATCCCACAGCTTTCTTTTGCGTGCGCCTACAGGTGAAGATGTCCTCGATTGGAGCAGCAGTAGGTGGTGTGGTCTTCAATTGACCACCTGGGAGTGGTCCTGGAGTGTGCCTAGTGCAAAACGTAGCAAGAAGACTTGCCTTAAGGTCTCATGTAGCTCTGTCAATGGCGGTGAAGGGGCAATCACCTGAAAACAAGAGCACGGCCTTTTGGCCAAGCTAAACCAGCTCAGAAGTTTTGCAAGGGAGCAGTGAGGGCATTGGTGGTGGAGGCGTGCTGCGAGGATGGTCGGTGATGGCTGGCGAAGGCGGAATAGGTCGTGTAAAGTGGGTTTGTTCGGTGGCAGTCGTGGGAGGTCAATAGAATGAAATAGGAGAGGGGTTTCTTGTGTAGGGATGAGTGGCAGAGCTTTTAGGAGTGTCGCTGAGGTGTGTGTAGGTGTGTAGTGAGCGGATGACCTGACCAGAAGTGCGGTTGGAGATGGAAGAGATGACAATGAACGAGAGTGTTGAGGGGTATTTTTAGATTTTTGGATAGGAAAACTAACCCAGAACTCTAAAGGGACCTAACAACCTACTCTAAGGGGATGAAGGAGGTAGGATGGTGTCGATTTTGGCATGCTAGTGATGGAGAAGATGAACTCCTGAGAGGGACGGCGACAAAGAAGGGGAGGACGACCCTCGCTTTAACTGGCGATGCATGGAGGAAGACGAGGAAGAGGATGGGTAGGCCAATTTGGTCGTTGGCTGCCTCTAGGAAGAAAAGGATGGAGGACCGCTGGTGCTTGGTCGGAGAGGAGCCGGAGGTAGGGTTTAGAAGAGATTTTTGGCCCCAAACCTTGCTAAGGATGTGAGGAATGCATCGTAGGATCATTTCTAGGGTTTAGGATGGAGTTCCAAGCTTGGAAACAATCTTGGAAACTCTAAGCTTCTTGCACACGAATGGTACATGTGTGTTTAAACCGTTCGCATGGGACTTCTAGAGGATTCTAGGATTTGTGGATGGTCCCATTTGGAAGGGAATTCCTCAAGGAATCTCCCTTTCAATTTTGGAAGTGTTTAATTGAGAATCGAACGAGAAATCCTCGCTCAAATCTCGACGGTGAAGTTTTAACCTTCCATTAATGGTGCAAGGAATAATTTATGGAGAAGATGGAAAACCTATGGACCTATTTGTAATGATTTCAAAAAGTTAAGGGTCTCTTTGTAATGAAAAGATTCTATTTGGACTAAAATGCAAACTAGGTTAAGGTAATCTCTGATTAGGTCTAAATTTTAGTACAAACCTAATTTGCATCTAAGGAATCTGATGGTGAAGTCATATTTTGGTTCTGACCAATTTTGAATGGGTAAATTGCATAGAAACCCAAATTAGGGCAATTATCTGTCTGAGACTATTTTAGGTCAAAATGGGTTCCGATGGTAAAAGCAGGAATACCAAACCATAAATAATATTTTTATATATTTTTTAGAAGGCTTAGGTGAATTTTATCCTGATCAGAACCTCAGTTATTTAAGCAAGTTTGTTTTTAGGGTTCCAGATGTCCAATAATTCTTGAAACATGTGAAAACTCATTTATGTCAGCATGAACCCTCTTATTATGCATTTATGGCCATTTTACCTTTAATTAACCCTTGAGAAACCCTGTGATTGCTCTGCAATTTGGATATTCTGTTAAAACTGCATATTTACCTTTGTTTTCATGTTTATCTCTCGTAATGGTTATGCAATGAATTATGGTCCTTTGGCAGTTATGTAGGAGCATTTATCTATTGATTATGACTAATTAAAGCTAGATATGGCTGATGATGACATTATCATCAGTTGATCAATTTAGTTATTTGATCGATCACTAATTGGTCGATTAATTAGCTTGGTTGGTCGATCAAAAGGATTTTAATCAAATTCCTAAAATGGGCTAGTCTGATCGATTGACTAAGTTAGTTGGTTGATCAGTCAATTTTGATCTATCAAGTAGAAGAATTGGATGATCGATAACCCTAAAAATTGAATTTGAAAGAAGCGCAAAAATCCATTCGATTTTTATTTTGAGGTTCCTTACAATAATATTAGTGTAACAGTAAACATAATTTTGGTGCATGAAAATAGAGGTGCTTACATTCTTCCCCTTTTTTATGACAATAAAATTATAATTATGAAAATTGAAATAGTTATGCATAATATCTCCCCCTTTTTGTTTCAGCAAAAAGTAAAACATGCTGTTATGTTTTTCATTAAACTCCCCTTTAAGCATGTAAATAAAGCAACATAAATTTCAACATGCAATTACAAAGAGGGTAAAATATATCTGAGAGAGATAATATCCATGCATATAACAATGATATAAAAGAGTCTAGATAAGCAGATCAGAAAATGAAATAGTTCATAGAATATTAAGTTTTACAAATAATAAAAGCCAAGCAAAACTAAAGCTAGTCATCTAATGATGCCATGAAGGCATCCATCATGCTCTAGAGGTCTGTATCCAACTCAAGATCTAGCGAATCTAATCTCTCTGAGGAGGCAGGCTGACCAAGTCATAGGAGGCGCTGAGCTGATGATCTCAATGTCGACTGCCTGGATGTCCTACGAGGTGGTGTAACTTGCTAGTCTGCTGGTGCTAGTGCAGTAGGGGGAGGTGCTGCTGATGATGGTGGCATGGTAGTAGATCGAGAGATCAACAAGGCTAGTGAAGCTACTGTTGAATGTCATGAATAGACTCTCCAAGTCTATCCAAGAACTGGCTTTGAGCATTCAGGTAATCTGATACCTGATGCCCATGTCTCATCATCATCATGTCTGTCTCTCTCTACTGATGCGTCATCAAGGAAATACCATTCATCACATCCTGAATACGGACAAAATCCCTATCTGAAAGAGGTCTGCCTAAAAGACTCCACTCTTGCTCGTAGAAGGATAAAAAGGGTCACACTGTAGGAGGATAGGTCACTATAAAGTGCTCAAAAGGTGGGAAAGGATGGACCGCTGATGGTTCTTATTACTGTTGCTGTTTCTCGTTGGCTACATCCTCACCACGGGTTCCCTAAGCTTGCTCCATCCTCGTATAAGTGACCTTATCAAAAATGGAGACTCTAGTGATAAATTGTTTATGATTAATATCCATGGGAACATTGAAATGTAGGAAGATGTGGGAAAGAAGAGTCCCAAACAAGGAGCTAGCTCATTAAATATAGAATCAAGTGGTTCTAGTTGAATCACTTATTCTTAAAAAATGCATAAAGGGTAATGAGCATAATGTCAGGGTAGTTCTCAAAAGACATAGTTTTGGACATGAAATTCCATAAGAAGACACGATTAAGAAATCTGGGTAGATGACGAAAATAGGGTGACTAGGCAGGATGATGCAAGTTAAAATGAGAGGGAGTGAGTAGGGTCTCTAATGATAACTTCATCATGAGCCATAACTCTCTTTAATTAATCAGAATCAAGTGACAAATGCTCCTACAAAATCACCTGAGAGTCGTAATTCCCTATACATCCATTCTAAGTGGAATACATTAAATCAGGGTTAATTCTACAGTTTTAACTTCATATTATGGAAGTAGAGTAACCATGGGATTTTCTAGAGGTTAATCTAAGGTCTAATGAGAATGAAAGTCTAATAAGAGGGTCCACATAGGTAGAAATGGGGTTTCACGTATTTCGAGAACTAATACAACACCCAAAATCCTAATTTTAGACCCGCTTAAATAACAGAGGTTCTGATAATGATAAAATTTATCTAATCCTTCTAAAATTCATATAAAAATATTTATTGAGGTTTGGTAACCTTGATTTGACCTTTGGAACCTATTTTGACCTTAAATAGAGTTACAGACAAAATTCTACCCTAATTTAGGTTTTTATGTAAATTTCCCATTCAAAATTGGCCAAAACTCAAATATGACTTCACCATTAGATTTATTGGGTCCAAATTAGTTTTGTACCAAAATTTGGGCCCAATCAGAGTTCATCTTGGCCTAGTTTGCATTCTAGTCCTTTAAAACTCTATTCTTCACATTTGAGCCCCCAGCATTTGAATTATTTACAAATAGCACCCCAATTTTGTTATCTTCTTCACAAAAGAGTCCCTGCCACCATTGGAGGTCAACCGCCCTCCAGGTAGCCTTTGACTGAGCCTAAACTTACTGGAATCTTCATCAAATCCCAACAAATTTGGTGGATTGATGTTCACATTATGAAGAGATTGGGACAGATCTTGGCCGCTGATTTGCCCCAGAAAGGCTGTGCAAACGCATGGATTCCTTGGGTTCTTCTTGATTCCTAATGAAGCTCGCTCGTGCTACCCGGCCAGGGTATCACTCTCTCTCCTTATGGGTGGTGAGGTCTATTTCTTATGGTATAACCACTTCACCCCAAGGGGTGGTGGTTAACTCTACTAAAACTCACCACCCTTATGACGCATGCTCGGGCATAGCCAATTAGGCTTGTTTCCTTGTGTAGTGAATGCCCCAAGCTCTATAAAAGCTTCTCCATCGCATTGCCTAGCTCCTTAGCTCGATTTTGGCCACAATTCTTCACTAATTTTCATTCTTCAACTACCTCCATCGCAGCTCTAGCAACTCCTCCCCTTCTAACTTACTCGCATGCTTCCACCTACTATAAGGAGCAGGAACATCTTCAGCTCCTTCCCCGCTCCTCGCCAGCCACCGCAGGAGTTCCTAGATCCCCTCATCATCGCCGTTCCTTCCACCGGAGGATTCTCCTTCTCTAGCGCCAAACAATCACAGCCGACACCATTCCCATCCTTTCGTCCATTATTTTAAGCCGCAACCTTTGATGACTCTATAATTATCGGTGTTTATATCATCAATTAGAGTCAATTTCGAGGGTACTTTTGAAACAATATCATATCATAGTGGGCTTGGTGTCATTGCATGCATTATGCATTATTTGATCTTTAGATAGCTTAGAATCAATGTTTAATGACCATGTGCACAAGTCCATATTGAAATAGGTCTCAAATGAGAGATCGGACCATACAGATGGATCCGGATCGACAAACGGAGTCCAACGGACTCAAAATCACCTCGATCCAACCTCCGTAGCTCCCACAACAAGTTCGAGGAAGATCAATGGCCAAGGGGCAATGCGAAATCCTTCTGGACTTCGGATAAAAAATCTAACCATACGGATGGATCCGAAGCGATAATAGTAGCCTGGCAACGCAAGAAACATCTTGATCCAAGCACCATGGCACCCTCTACAATAGAAAGACGATTGACAAACGGAGTCCAACGGACTCAAAATCACCTCGATCCAACCTCCGTAGCTCCCACAACAAGTTCAAGGAAGATCAATGGCCAAGGGGCAATGCGACATCCTTATGGACTTCGCATAAAAAATCTAACCATACGGATGGATCCGAAGCGATAATCGCAGCCTGGCAACGTAAGAAACATCTTGATCCAAGCACCATGGCACCCTCTACAATAAAAAGACGATGGATGGCCCAGATGGTGCCACATGGCACCATCTAGGCCACCCAACACTGGCCCTTCATCACCACTTCATCCACGTCCTCCACTCTCAGTGGTTGGTTCTTGATCCAACGGCTAAGAAGTCGCCTCCATCGCACACTTGAGGCAACTATAGTTCCATCACGCAAGATCAGTTGTTGGATTAGCATCTAACGGTTGCCACTGCTCCAGCGCCTCGACATCTTCATGACCATTCACACAGATGGCTCGTTGGTTGCGCCTCCTGCCCGCATGCACCCGGCGAGGGATCGAATCTTGCTTAGCCTCCATTGTGTGCCAATTTGAATTGGACCGTTCGATCGGATGCAATGAGCGCCATCCAGCAGCTTGCTACTCATGCGTGCGATCACGTGCTCAAGCATGTCACATTTGATTCGAACTCAGGGCGCGATTTGAGGTGTGGGTAAGGTTTAAATCTAGCTGTCCGATTGCTTAAACAACTCATGCACTATGCGCGTGCGGAGGCAGTTGGAGCATTGAAAGAGTTAGGGTGGGGGCAAGGGCAACAGATATGGCAGGTCTTTAGCGACATTTTGAATGTCGCTATTGACCCAATAACGAATTTGAGCCCTTTCCTTAATTGTAAAAAGGGCCCTACCCCTCCCATTTGCACTAAGCTGGTACGCACGAGATACCACCACCTTTTAGAGTTCCAAGTAAGGTCTCGAAGCCGTCGAGCCGCCAATGGAAGCCCCTCCACCACCGTGGCTGTCTGGACGTGTTCTTCTTCCTTGTCTTAGTGTTATTTTATTTTGTAGTGTAGTTCATGTCTTGATTTTGTTAAAGCATTCATCTACATTATGTTTGATTGCACATTTGGTAAGAAATTGTTGGCACATTGATCTTATGATATGGTTCTCTAACCCTTCTCTCTCCCTCTCTCTATCTCTCCTCTCTCTCATTTTCTCAAATCGATTTTCAAGTGCACAAACACATATTTACGTGGCACGAAAGCGAGTATTTGATCTAATTACTACCTCCCTATGTTCGAAACTCGAACTCACCTCTGATTCGTTATTTAAAATTGATGTTGTAAGTGCACTACAATGAATGATTTTACGCAAATGCGACCGGTGACTGTCAGTTTTTGGCGCTGCTGCCTGGGAGGCAACGAATTTATTATTCGCTTTCAACTTCTAGGTCATTATCTATACGTGTGTTATCTACCTTGCTCTTCTCTCTTCTTGTGGTTGTAGGTACCTTGTGCATTGGCAACGAGAGGAGAACGAGTTGGGTTGGATCAAAGGAAGTGCAAGACAAAGACCACCATCGACACGAAGGCTTGATCTTGACTTCCCATGATCCAAAGGTAACTTCTCATCTTTGGGACCAAGAAAAATGGTGGTGTGTTACAAAAAAAATCTCTCTCATTTGTTTATCGAAGAAAAGCACCACCGTTAAGTCTTCAACCTGCTAACTTTGAAAAAATCATTTTCTGGACTTGGGTTGACGACACAATTTAAGGACCCTAAACACATCTAAACATTTTGAAGAAAATATCAGAGGTGCCCCTTCTAGTAGGCGAACTCCCCTTCATATTTTAGAGACAAACTCCTTGTGGTTTGGCCGTGAGAAATTCACTACTGGAAGTGCACAAGGTTGTCCTAAGTTCTGTAGATCTGTAGGGTGTTCTTACTGTTGCAAACTCCACACAGCTCAGATTTGTGAGAGATTTATATTCCAAGAAAGACCTTGAAATTCTCTACACTTCATCTAAAGAACACTTTTGCATTTGAGATTGATTATTGCATGTTCTGATCAAGATATTAAACTTGCGCACTAATCCAGAGGATCTGGACAGATTGACCTGCTCTTGGAAAAATGTGAATTTGGGTGGTCTATTGCCCTTAAAAAATTTTTAAATTAATTTTATTAGAAAGCACATTCGATTTTGATCAGGATAGGGTCATTTCCTATTTCGATTGGACCTTTCTTGACAAAATCGTAAAAAATGAAGATTCATTGAATAGAAGCAGCACACCCTTGGAGTTTCCGCACTAGGGAGCTTTTGATTTTAAAGCCACACAAAGGGCCCTAAAGAAAATCAATTTTCACCAACCATGTGCCTATACATTTGTGCTGTGTTTGACGGTGTAAACAAGTGGGAACGTTGATTGCGCTACAATCATAGGTCATAATTAACCTAAATTAGGCTAGGACTTAGCATAAGTTAGGGTAATTCATGTATGCATAAGCATTATTTGCATCTTTACTGCTTTCTTTTAGCTATGCATAAAATAATGCTATAATGTGCCGATTAGGTGCATTATGTCAATTGCAGGTAATAAGCTGATCAGAAGCTAGATCTGAAGTTGGATCTAAAGAATAGAGAATAATTGGTGTTGTAGCAGAGCTGGAGCAGAAGACCTAGAATAAGATGTAGTAGACAATAATGTAAGTGGTTGAGGTATGCTATTCTATCTAAATAGGAATAAAGCAGTAAATTACGAAGAACTTAGGACCATCCTAGCCCTAAGATGGCCTAGAAGCTTGCCCAAGCCTTAGCGACCCTTAGATTAGGTCACCACACCCTAGGAAACCTTAAAACCCTAATTCTAGCCTCTATCTGGACATCCATATGAGTTATAGGAGGTCCAGAACCCTTAGCCAACACCAGCACACCTTAAACCCACTTCTGCAGTGTTATTGGACGTCCAAACACTTGGTCAGACGTTCAATTTTTGCAAAATACCCAAGACAGAACCTAGAATCCCTCCTGACTCTGATTGGACATCTAGACAATAAGTCTGGACTTCAGATTTTTCATTATAAGATGTCTGACATTATTATTAGACATTCGATACTATCCACCAGTTCCTGTTTTGGAATTTAAGCCTTGATCTTGGATCTCTAGCCTCCTAAACCCAATTCTAACCCCATAGGAACCTAAATTAAGGTGACCTAACCCTAGTACATCACCTCTAGACCTCCATAAGGACCTAATTAGGTCCTCACTAAACCTAATTGACTTGGATCTTAGCCAATTCCATCAGTCTATTCAATTGGACTCATTGAGTCAAATTGAGCCCTGATCTCAGCACACACTGTCCAATTGGAGTCAATGAGACTCCAATTGACCTAGACCTAACTTAATTAAGTTATTTTACTCTCAATTAAGTTTTCACACACCCAATTAAACTTGTATTAAGTTTAATTTCACTTTACCTTAGTAAATTGGGGTTTACAACCCTAATTTGAGACCTACCTTGACCTAAACCCACTAAAACCTAACCTAATCAACCTAGCCACCTAGGTTTCGACCCTCACACACCCACACACACCCATACACACCATCCACACAAAAATACCTAGCCTAGAGTTCTCTAGAACTCTCTACCATGTGTCGTTGCCTTGGTTACTAAAATTAGCAACCAAGAGCCATTCAATTTTTAGATCCACATTTGGTGGATCTAAAAACCACCATCCATCCTCTCTCTCTTACTCTCTCACAAGCTCCCACCATAGGCAACTCTAGAGAATTCCATAATTCTCTAGTGAGCTTCCCTTAGGTCTATAAAAAGACCTAAGGGGTGGCCATTTGCACCCATCCCATTCTTGGCATTCATTCACACTTGGTTCCATTTAGGTTAGCGACATCCACCTTCACTCCACCTCCACGAGCTGCTTCATCATGGCCACTACCATCTCCACTCCAAGATGTGATTGCACAACAATCATGGATCCTAATCAACCTAAATAATGTTTGAACCTAGCTTAATTTGTGGATATTGCACTCATATCTTGCATATCATGCATTGCATCAGTCTATTTAGAATAAGATGAGATATCTTTCTAGTTAATGACTTTTATTACTATTTGCAGGTAATAAAGTGATCCATGAAAGCGAAAGTGGAATAAAGTAATAAAGGAAGAAGAAGACTGATCTAGATAAGAGGAGTAAGGAGGATAGCCTTATCCTTACCCTTAAAAACCCTAGGACAACCTTCCCAAACCCAAAACGACCTCCATTATGGAACCTTAGCCTCAAAACCCAAACATGGATTGCACTATCCATGTTCTTATCCACCATATCCCTCTCCCAAACACTTAGGAACCAAAACCCACCTTAGAAAACCTAAAATCCACTCTCCAGCACCTTTGAGGACGTCCAGACATCTGGCTGGACATCTGATTTCTGCAGAATAACAATCCAAGAAGCCAAAACTCATAATGATGCAAAATTGGATGTCTAATTTAATGTCCAGACATACAATTTTGTAGTATAATACGTCTCACCACTATCCTGGACGTCTGATACAGCTCTCTGGTTCTTGATTTTGGTGCTGAAAGCCTTAGCTTGCCTACTTTGAGCTAAGAACCCCACCAGACACCCTAGGAAACCTAATTAGAGACCTCCTAAGCCTAGTCCACTATCCATAGCCCTACTTATCCTATGCCTAACCCAATTGCACCATCTCCATTCTTTCTCTCCACTCTCTCAAATTGCGACCACACCTCCTCCTCTCCCCCTCATGGCCGTCCTCTTCCTCCAAGGCTCCCTCCATGGACGGCTAGGAAGAAGCTCTCCAAGTTTCTTCAAGGGTGGCAAGAATAAGAGCATAAGGACGCAACACCTTCTCCTTTCTTCTTGTGGGCGTGCCCTCTTCTTCCACCATCGAGGATCCACGCCCCCATTTTCTTTTCTTCTTAGACGGTCATAGAGAAGACCCCCCTCAAGGTCTTCTTAAGGACGGCCATTGGTAGAGAAAGGGTGCAACACCCTCCTCTCTCCACTTCGGTGCACACAACCATCCTCCTCTCTTTAGTGGATGGCCAAGAAGGCTTCTCCTTAGACTCTCTTGGTTGATCCCTTTCTTTAGTTTAGCTTTATTTCCATGTATCTATATTTTATAGTGACTTAATTTTTGATGTATGATACTCTTGGCTAATGGTTTTATATGCATGCTATTATCTTCATGGCTTACAACTTTGATGCATGCTTTCATTTCGTGTTTCAAAATAAAGATCAAAAACACAAAAAAACAAAAATATTAGGTTAGAATAAGTCGATCCAAATCTTGACTTGTTTTCACGCCTCCTAGAGACGAACAATCGGGACTCAAGTTTTCAAAAGAATAAAATCAATCGAGTTTCGTTATTAGAAATATTTTTGTCAGCGGGATTTCGCGACTATACTACGACGTTGTTTTCCGAAAATGCACGATTTCCACGCTTGTCAAATGGCGTCGTTGCCAGGGAGGCAACGCACGAGTTTAGATTTGGATTAGCTTAACTTTTTATTATTTTGATTATAGCGTGTCAAGACGAGGATCCGTGCACACATCGACCCATGGTGAAGATCACAGGTATTTTCTTCATGCTCTAGTTTGTTGATTTCTTAGGTTAGAAAGAAAGAAAGAAAGAAAAAAATATATATTTTTTAAATTTTCATATTCAAATTTTTAAAAAAATATTCTTTCTTTGGTGTGTGTTTTAACTTGAAAGCTATTTAAACACACCAAAGTTAGATTTGGAAATCCGGCCAGCAAATATTGATATATTCAAAAATTTATTGCTGTCAAATTAGGAGTCCAAAAATTTTGGGATTTGGTCTGATATTAGGTTTTCAAACCAGCTTTCTAGTGCCATCTTTTAATTTGAATAATTTGAACAGTACAAATTTTAAAAATTCGTACAGTGGAAGGGGGTCAGAATAGTCTACACTCTATTTTTTTATAACTTTAAACGTTAGTTCTGACCTCTACATAAATCAAATCACTTTGAAATTTGTGGGGTTGGAAAGCCACTGAAAGGTAGTTGTTTCTATAAATTTTCAAGAATTTTTGAAATTCATGTGGTACTGTTTGAAATTGAATTACTCACAGGGGGTCAATCTGGCCTGTTTGACCTTCTGACACTAAAAAATTCTTGAAAAATTGTACGAAATAGTAAAAATCTTAAAAAAATATTTCCTGAAAAACTTATCGAAAGAAGATCTCTAAAAAATTTCATCTTATTTTGATTTATGTACTGATTTAGGGAGTGATTTCAATTCAGACTAAGGTCTGACTACTGATTGTTAGAAGAAGCAAAAACCCTAGGTGTTTCACATTAGGGTTTAAATTCAGAAACCCAAAACAAACCCATCTGAGCCTGATTGTGTGTGTTTTCATGTGAGGGGATTTGCTTTGATTAGCTATCTACCCCCTTACCCACTTAAATTGAATTTAATTTACATTTCAACCTAGGCAACCAATTAGGTCTATTTCACTTAGTAGTGGTGCATTAGGACCATTGTTTTCCTTGATTGGGTCGTACCACTTCTACCTTATTGGACTTAAAAGCATCATATAGACCTATATGATACTAGGGTTTCCACACTAGGGTAGAGCACATTTGCATGCCATACTTAAAGGAAATTCATGTAACAATTGAGATTTGCAACACCTGTTGCATGCTTCATTACAACCTTGTTTCAATTGACCTAAACAAGGAAATCCTAAAAGAAAAAAATTAATATAAGCCCTTGAACCATAATATCCACTACACCAACTAAAGCTTGTATTGAAAATCTTTCATCTGTGCACTTCACATGCTAAATCCAATTTTAAGGGCAACACCCCCAATCGCCTAATCACATTCCAAGAGCACTCTAAGCCCAAGCCTAAAACTAAGTAAACGTGCCCTAGGCAGGACTAAATTACTTGGTAATTGAAATTTAATTGTGTAAAAATCAAGGCCTTGTCTATTTGGACAAACTAGTGATAAGAAAGGTCGATGCGGTAACCGCATTAACCTTTAGTGGCGTCCCACCGTGCGGGGTGTCCTAGGGGGTCCCACAAATCTAGCCAACCAAGTAATTCAAGGGTTGGTTTAACCAAGTTCCATCTCAGTATACCAGGGTTAGATCCAATTAGGGTATATAATTTAAGGCTAGCTTGTTTGCTTGATTTGGGGCTCTCTCATCTTTCTTCCGAGGCCTTTGCCTTAATTCCACGAGCCCCTTGTATTTGGGGCTCTCTTATCTCTATTCGCATCTTCTCTCAAATATCCATGAACCCATATCATCCTTTTGACCCTCAGGTTCCTCCATCTCCCAACCCAACCATGATTTCAACTCCTCCGGGTTGGAAGACTCATCCTAACTAACTGGGATATGATTATCCTTATCCCCCAGCTTATTTAGAACCTAAACCTCATGGATTCGACCCTTATCTAAATTAGAACTAATTGAAAGCCATAGTTGCTGAATTCTGGGAATATAACAAGGACTATATAGATCAATGTGCTAAGCTCCTGGAGCAAATTAGACAATCCCAGGCACAATCTCAATCTTACCACTCCTCCTAAGGACAAGACACTTGGAACAACTAGCCTAGTGGGTCTAGTGACCCATACTTTGGATCCACTAGCTACTCTACTGATTCTTGCTACCATGGGGAGGCATCCTGGACTTAGCTAACCCAAAAGGCACCTTTGGACCTAATCCGTGATTTGGGTAGATCACTTGGGGATTGCACTGTTTCTAATACACCTGTACCTGATGAGATATCAGTAAGGAATTGGAATAATGGATCACAAGTACAGGACCACATAACTCCCAATCAACTCCCTCTATAGTCAGCCCCACTCAGGGTGATACACCTATTGATTCGTATCCAAATTCATATAACCCTAAGTGGAGAAACAATCCTGATCTTTCATGGCCACCACAGAGACCGACTCAGATTGAACATCAATCTAGGTCAGCCCAGTACTCCACTCAATCCACTTTAGGGCAACCATCTAGTCCAGCCCAACCCGCAACCACCCTTGAAGATATCGTGAACATTTTGTTGGACTTTGACAAGAAATATGAAGAAAGGCTTACTGAGTTGGAAAATCAAGTGAAATCTCAAGGGGATCAAATCAAGAGACTTCAAGAAGCACTTTATCCCCGGATGCAAATGCCTTTTCACTCCTATTCTCCACCTATTCTTTCGACCCCTCATCCAATCTATCATACATGCCATTGTGCAGGGGCCAAATCTGTGGCCTCTAAAAGGAAGAGAAAAGCTAAGAGCCCACCCAAATGATCTGATTCGGGCTCAACCAAAAATCATAAGATCAAACCCACATCTATCTCTGACTCAGACTCTAGGGACAAAAAGAAGAAAAAGGCTTTTGAAGTTGATTTGACCTATTTACCCTTTCCTGAGGCCTTAAAGAAAGAGTCACAAAAGAAGAAAAAGACTTGCACACCTAAAGAGGTGGTTTTATCAGCTAACATAAGTGCATTTGTTCCTGCCACTCTACCACCCAAAATGATCGACCCTGGAAAACCTTTCATATCATGTGCCATCAGGGGATTCACCTTCAACAAATCCCTTATGGATCTAGGGTCTTCCATTAGCTTGATTCCTACCGCCCTTTTTGACCGTACCAGACTTGGAGATCTACACCACACACCTGTCACCATTAGAATGGCAGATGGCTTCATCAAAACACCTAAGGGGGTAGTTCAAGATGTGATTATTAAAGGGCAAGGTCTTAGCTTTCAAGTTGATTTTATTGTCTTGGACATGAATATACCGGAGAAGCTAAGTAATTAACCCATTATTCTAGGTCGACCTTTCTTTGCTACGGCCAATGCACGGATTGACTGTTACTCAGGATGTATGGAGATGAGTAGCGGCAATGAGAAGATTCACTTTGATATGTATGCAACCGCTAAGAAAACAAAGTCAGGGTATTTTCTGGATGACATGGAAAGTGAGACGGAGGGTAATATGGAAGAAACTATGGCAATTGACACCTGGGTAGAACCACATGACCTGAATCAACAATCAACTAGATCACATAAGTCACCATCAATACCAGATCAAATCATTGATAGTATGGTTGACTATCTTGATCGACCTAGCCCAATTCAAACTCCTACCCCTTGTAATGAATCCCAGATTACTCAATTGATCAAAATGATTCATGAAATGAAATAAGCTAGTGCAAGAGAATATGATGATATAGGGAAAGAGCTTCATAGAATCCGGGACGAGCAACAAAAATCAGAAATGTTTGAATTTGGGTCAAGTATGTCATAATCGATTTGTGATTCGGTGATGGAAATGCAGGATTCTATTGATCAAACACCCGAGGTGGATGATATTGATAATCCTATTGAAGTTGAGAATGAAGATTTATTCGAGAATCTTGATCTTGATTTAGGGCTTGAGTACCATTCATTTCATTTTGAGGAACCAAGTATTAAGGGACCTAAATATGATTTTGTTGTGTTTGAGAACACCCATGGAGACATTGATGAATTAATTCAAATGATCTCATACACGGAGCAACAAAATCAAAAGGACTGTAACAACTCCTCAATCAATGATTCAACCCATTCCACTTTCACGAAGGGACTCACTACTAAATCTAACGACCAATTTCATCTAAGTGAGAAGAAGAAAATATCCCCTTATGAAAAGGATATTCAAGAGATTGAAAGACTATTGGGGATAACATATGATGAGTTATCAGAGGATGCTAAAAATTTTGGGGAATCATGTGATAATTGGGAATTGGCATTGGAAAATTTGGAAGAGATAAAAGAAGAAGATGAGACCCAAACAACTTTGGTAGAGACAGAGATTGATCAGTGGACCTTGATTTCCAGATTTGACCACATCACTTGGGTCATGACTTCCATTCATCACCATTATCAAGACCCACATGATTTCACCCCTCATGACTCCATACACACCCCTACCACCCACATTCTCCATCACCTCTTCGGGATGCCTTCATATTCATTTCTTCCAGGCACCCGTAATTATCCGTCTTTCTTCTATAGCATCTGGCTGCAAATAATCCCAAGCCCCATCTACATATTTTTTTGATTATTTGGGCTTGGAATTCATGGACAACTAGTCCGCATTTGCAGTCGGCTGTGGACGAATGAGACTAAAATTCTTATCATTTTACTCGTCATTCTCAATACTGTATTGGTATATCCTTTTTGTGTGTACGCCCAGCTGGAGGCGTTAATCTCAGCCCTTATATATAGCATATATTATTTGGCATATTTTCCTGCATATTCAGTTTCAGGTGTTGGAATAAGTGCAACGACAAAATTCAGGAGCCATTCTAGTTGAATTGTACCCATTTACTCCCTATCTTAATTTATTTTATTCATTCATGAGGACATGCAAGGAAGTAGCCATGGGGGGGTAGTAATTGTAAACTAAAATTTTTCTACCAACACCTAGGAAAAACCTTTCGTACATCATGCTAATTGTACTTTAGGGTCCTTAAATTGAGAACAATCGACTCCACCTCCAATGTTCGCATTGGAGCTAAAAATCATTCGCAATAGTCACTTCCGACTCACCTGGTCACCTTTTGTTCTAAATTTAGGGTCAAGCTGAATGTAACCCGAAAGGGAAATTTCATGAAGTATGAATATAACAGGTTACTTGTTTACAGCATATATACATAGTGCATCCATGAATAAGATTATTCTATTAAGAGAATGCATTAGGGATTTTATCCTCTAGTTGATTCCTGTAATCTGGAATCCAGTATAACTTTTCACACACAAGTAGAATTTGCAATGGATTCATAGTGAAGGCCAATAAATGCCCTTAGTCTGTTGAGAAGAAGCAATGCTTTTTTTCCTAAACCCTTGGACAGTGTTTTGGAAGCCAGGTAGATTTTCTTCCAAAAAAATCCACCAAATAGTGTGAGATGAGAGTAGAGTGTGCTGGTGCTCTAAGATTAGTGCAAGGAATCTGGAATCCTAGATAATTAGGTAATGATATGCAGAGATGAGGCATAGTTTTCACTCTCGGATCCTGCATATACATTTTTGCGTGAAATTTTGAGAGCTACCAAATAAGGCAAATATGCAGAGAGCGAGTTTTCATAAAACTAGGGCTAAGGTGAATGGTTACAACCATTCTTTACGAAATCCTCCACTGAAGGAGGGTATTGATGTCAAGGTCATAAATACATCGTCCTATCCACCTTTCCCAGTGCCATGAGTAGGCACTTCCACCAAATAAGCCACCCAATGTCTCTTGAGTACCACCAATCCCTAATAATGCCTCAATAAAGTTCGTGAACATATGCTAGCTTGTGTTATGTTAAAAAAAAAAATTATACATAGAAAAAAAATGAATGAAAAAAAACAGAGAAAAATTGAAAAAGAAAAAATTAGAAAAAGAAGAAAAAGCAAAGAAAAAGAGTGTGTGAATATTTAGTGTTTATTTCAGTTGCAATGAGGAAATACCACCAAATAAATTTGAGATCCGCCAAATAAGGCCTTAACCTATTTTTCTGTATTTCTAACCGCCCGAATACTAGCTGAGGAATTCTGACTTAGTGTTAAGGTTATGAGAACTCAGTTAAAGTGTTAATGCCAAGTGAGATCACCAAATATGGATCATACGTGAGAATCTAGTGAGATTGTAAGCTCTAAAAAGAACAAAAAAGAAAAGAGTGAGAGAGAGAGAAAGAGAGAATGAATATAAAGAAACAAAAAGAGAGCATAGTTTTTCTCATCTTTCTCTGAGTTGAGTACTTAATAATTTGGGAATCTAGATTTTATAGTACTAATTTCTATGTAGCACCAAGTGAGAGTGAGCCACCAAATAAACACCCATATCCCTCAGACATTCTCTACCCAAGCTAAAGCTGGGGTGGAATTCATAGAATATCTTGAATACCCCGAGGGAAGAAGTCTGCCTATCCCGCTAGAAATTTACTAGGAGTCAAGTACAGGCTTTAGAGGTGAATCAGGTCTTTCACTCGAATCCATTGCAAAAGCTACGTAGCTGCACTTTCACATTTGTCTGGATTTCTAGAATGTAGGATGAAAACAAAAAGGAGAAAAATCTCTAGGCATACACTTGATAAAATAATCAATCCCTTAGCTACCCTTATGTGAATAATTTAGTCTTGCATTTGCTATGGACTAGCAAAGTTTAGGCATGGGGTATGATTGCACAATGATCATGGATCCTAATCAACGTAAATAATGTTTGAACCTAGCTTAATTTGTGGATATTGCACTCATATCTTGCATATCATGCATTGCATCAGCCTATTTAGAATAAGATGAGATATCCTTCTATTTAGTGGTTTTTATTACTATTTGTAGGTAATAAAGTGATCCATGAAGGAGATAGTGGAATAAAGCAATAAAGGAAGAAGAAGACTGATCCAGATAAGAGCAGTAAGGAGGATAGCCTTATCCTTACCCTTAGAAACCCTAGGACAGCCTTCCCAAACCCAAAATGACCTCATTAGGGCACCTTAGCCATAAAACCCAAACATGGATTGCAGTATCCATGTTCTTATCCACCCTATCCCTCTCCCAAACACTTAGGAACCAAAACCCACCTTAGAAAACCTAAAATCCACTCTCCAGCACCTTTCAGGACGTCTAAACATCTGGCTGGATGTTTGATTTCTTCCACCATAGAGGATCCACGCCCCCATTTTCTTTTCTTCTTAGACAGCCATAGAGAAGACCCCCCTCAAGGCCTTCTCAAGGACGACCATTGGTAGAGAAAGGGTGCAACACCCTCCTCTCTCCACTTCGATGCACACAACCATCCTCCTCTCTTTAGTGGACGGCTAAGAAGGCTTCCCCTTAGTCTCTCTTGGTTGATCCCTTTCTTTAGTTTAGCTTTATTTCCATGTTTCCGTATTTTATAGTGACTTAATTTTTTATGCATGATACTCTTGTCTAATGGTTTTATATGAATGCTATTATCTTCATGGCTTACAACTTTGATGCATGCTTTCATTTCATGTTTCAAAATAAAGATCAAAAACACAAAAAGACAAAAATATTAGGTTAGAATAAGTAGATCCAAATCTCGACTTGTTTTCACGCCTCCTAAAGACGAACGACCGAGACTCAAGTTTTCAAAAGAATAAAATCAATCAAGTTTGGTTATTAGAAATATTTTTGTCAACGGGATTTTGCGACTATACTATGATATTTTCCGAAAATGCGTGATTTCCACGCTTGTCAAGATGCTGGATCACCTCTCCAACCTCTCTCCAAGGGTCGGCCTAAGCACCATTGGCCGCCCCGCCTCTCAACCAGCTCAAAGGCCATCAGAGACCACCTCTGAATGCCTTTATTTCTGCTAGATTAGTAGCTTAGTCTTCATAGTTTACATGCTTTTATTACTGCTTAGTAGTGTAGCTCTTTATTCTCCCCCAATGATGCATGCAAAATCCCCCCATAGATTCCTGTATGCGATCGTTTTCTGTTAACTAGATTGATGTTTTCAAGCTTTCCTCTATAAGCTTTCCACTAGTTCCATGTTGCAAACACCATGATGGATTAATGAAAGATCTTTATATATATATATGTCTATGTGTTGAGAATCACCATGAGCTTAATGCAATATCTTTTGTGTGATTAAAGTTGCCTGCTTTTAATTTCTGATATTCTGGCAACTAAGCATGTCGTGCATAAATATGTAATAACCATAAATCGCCATGCAATTTTAAGCAAGTAGAGCGAAAGAGATTGATTTCAGATTTGCATAAATGCCTCCCAGAGACGAACGACCGGGACTCAAGTCTCATTATCTTTACAAAATCATTTTTTGACGAGCGTTTTAGCGCTACTATACTATGATTTTTGAAGATTTCAAAACGCACGAGAACAGGATCTGTCAAACTTTAAAAGCCATTAAAGCAAGATTTAAATCCAAAAAAATCACACATCTTAATCTTGCCTGTGAAGCAACACTTGTTTTGGCATTGGGTCCTTGCACCCAATTGTGCACACTATTTCAGTTGAAATTTTAAGGGCATTAACACCCCTAATGTCCTTCACTTAATTCCCAAGCACTTCTAGATCCTAACTCAAAATTAAAATCGATTAGATATGCCCTAGGTAGGATCAATCTAAGTCTTAGAGGTGTGACTAGGTTTGTTAGGCACTTTGCCTTAATTCCCTTTGTGAAATCTGGTGTCTAGGCTGCAGGAAAGTGTCAAATGACCACTGTTGTGGGGTACAAAAGAACCGGCGGTGCAAGCCAAAGGAAGAACCCTCCCTTCAATCCCCTCGTAATCAACTTAGCTGGATTAACTTTGGGAAAAGTGTTTTAAGTGCTTGCAGATTCGATCACTTACTTCTAGGACTTCTAGGTCGCCTATGTGTACACTGTAGGGCTTAGATTTGTTTGCTTTATTGTGCACACACTTCTCGCATTTGTTACCCTTCGCATCTCTCCTAGTTCTTCTCTGGTGTATGCACAAGGCAATCACTTCATCCCGAATTGGTTGCTTTAGATAGAGAAACTAGGAGGAAACATGATTTTTTTAGGAGTAGGACTGAGGACATGGCTGACCCACGAGTTGAGGAGGTTGAGGATCAACCTCAACCCGATGCCATGGCCATGATTCAGGCTCAGATTATCGCCAACCACCAACTTCAGTAACAATAGATTCACACCATCATGCAGGCCATACACCGACTACAGAACCCTCAGGGGCAGAATCAAGGGTAGAACCCTCAAGGACAACCCCCACTCAACCCACCTAACCCACCACCACCCCTTAAGGGCCAACCAAGGCCTCTTTGTGATTTTTATGATCTGTCTGCCATCCGGGTAGAGCCATACCTTAGGGTCCCTGAAGGGGGAGATGATTTTGAGATAAAACCCAATGTCTTTAGCTTGATTTAAAGTCATTTCCATGGGAGCTCAAATGAAGACCCTTTCCAACACCTAAAGGACTTAGAGTGGATTGCCCGGACAGTAAAACCTAGGAACATCAGTTTGGATATTGTTTTAATCAAGATGTTCTTGTTCTCCCTAAGTGACAAAGCATCTCATTGGTTTAGGACTTTAGGGAGACACATCTCCACTTTTGCGGAATTAAGGCATGCTTTTCGTAAGAAGTTTTTCCCCATAGGAAAGACTAACGCCCTTAGGAGAGCCATCACTACATTTACCCTACGAAGTGAAGAGCAATTTCATGAGGTGTGGGAGAGATTTAACGAATTATTGAGGAAATGCCCACACCATGAGGTTCCAAGGTGGCAATTGGCCCAGATTTTCTACCATAGTCTGGACAGCAACCTTAGGAATTTCATGGATGCTTCGTGCGGAGGAAACTTTTTGAATAAGGATGAGGAGAGCGCATTTGAGCTCTTTGAATCAATGAGCGAGAATTCTCTTAACAATGCCTCCATAACCCAATTTAATTGGTCTAATCAACCCTGTGGTGAGATTTATGAGGTGCAAACCAATTCTGGAATGGTTGACATGAACATTATAGCCATGAAATTGGATCAAGTTGAGTTGGTGGATAAAAAGATTGATGAGCTATTAAGCCAATCCCGAACCCCATTGCAAACCTTCTCCCTAGCAAAGGGAGCTCACAATGTGGACTTGGTTCAGTCTATGAACCAAATGCACCAGGAACAACCCTTGACCATGTTCCAGGAAGGGACCTTTGCTTCCTCAAACTTTGATTACTCTTTCCCCTCCCCTTTGGCACCTTCTACCTTTGAAGATGCCCATGCCATCGAAGGATTTTCTAAGCCAAACCCTTTCTCCAACATTTACAACCTTGGATGGCGCAACCACCCAAACTTTTCCTGGTCGAATAAAAAAATAAACCAATTCTAGAACCAGCCTAGGCAAAACTCTCCCTCCTATCAGCCTGGTCCACCTACTAGACCACCCTATAACCATAGTAGGGTGGCTCCTATGCAGGAAAACCAAATGGACTCCCTAATCAAGATGATGGCTGATATGAACCAGAAACACTAGGAGGAGATGGCTTTAATGATGGGACAATTGGGCCAGCTGTCAGATAACAAACAACAAGGGCCCCTTCCACCTAACCCACAACCGAGCCCAAGGAATGTAATGAACAGAGGCCACAATCCTCAAGGATTCCAACCAAATCCAGGGCAAGCTCATATGATTCAACAAGCCCCATAGACACCTCCTGGGTTTACTGCTTCATCTTCTTCTCAAGGACCTAACCCTGGTTTTAATGCCTTAGCCAATGCGGTTACCTTGAGAAGTGGCACTCAAACCTAGGATCCTAAATGGCCGACCCCTTCCATGACCTCATTACCTGAGATAACTGACTCTGAGGATGAGTGGGAGGAACCCAAGGATCAAGAGCCTGAACTAATTCAAACCCAAATACCATACCTTGAAGCTTTGGAGAAAATAAAGAAAAAGAAACATGTCACTGAGAACAAGGAGATGTTAGAGATTTTTAAGCAAGTACAGATCAATATACCTCTCCTCGAAGTAATCAAACATATTCTGGCTTACACTAAAATTTTGACTGATATCTGTACACCTAAGCATAAGTCAAGAACCCAAGCACCTAGGAAGGTAGTGCTCTCGAAACAAGCTAGTTCAATGATATTGAGCAGCATACCTCCTAAAAGAACTGACCTTGGAGCACCTCTGATATCGTGTAATATTCGTGACATGACTTTTGATAAAGCACTCTTGGACTTAGTTGCCTCAATTAACCTAATCCCGACTACCCTTTATCACCAGTTCAGGTTTGGGGAATTAAAGCCCACACCTGTGACCTTCCAATTGGCTGACCGATCCGTGGAAACCTCAAAGGGGGTAGTCTTGGATGTATTTGTTCAGGGTAAAGACTTTTACTTCCCGGTTGACTTCTTAGTCCTTGACATGGAAGTCCCTAAACAATCACAAAACACACCCATCATCCTGGGTAGACCCTTCTTGGCTATGGCCAAGGCTATCATTGATTGCGACATGGGATGTATGGAAATCACCCTTGGAGACAAGAAAATGCAATTGGATATCTTCAAGGCAACCAAGTCTTTTAATTGCAATTGGGTCGAGGAATGTGATCCTGTGGATACCTTGGTTGAAGAATGCTTGACAGCAAATTCCTCAGAGGACTACCAGACTCAACCAGTTTTAGATGACCCCAATCATGAAAGTGATGAGGAAAAGGTCAATACCCCCAACACTAATTATCAATCTTGGGAGACACCCACTAGAATTAAGGAAGGAAATCCACTTACGGATATAGATCTGGAGGGAAGCCCTGAAATGCAAACCTTTTATTTTGAGGATCCAATCAATCATGAACCTTTTCAAGAAATGGATTCACATGACAATCAAGATTTCGATGTCCCAAATAATATGGGGGAATTTGAACAAAGGCAGAATGGATATCATGAGAGTACTGACTTGGACATCTCAGTCAGGCACACCTGGGCAATATGGAGATGATTTTACCTAAGGATTTCAATAATCAAATGTGCCTTGATAGACCTGAAGTTGGTACGAATTCTCAATCTGAGTCACATCCTCTGAGAAGCAAATCCGTCTTCACTGGAACATCATATGAGTCACATTTTTCTCTTCCAACCTACCAAGGTGATGAAGGAAACCTTGGGTTTGTATTTTTTCCTTCTGGCTCTAATTTTTGATTACTGGGGGATACCTTTGAAGATTCAAGTAGGGAAACAGAAAGGCGACTGATTGCACTGCAAAAATACGCCTGCAATTGTGCCATCTTGTGCTATTTCCTAGCATTACCAATGCATATTAGGTCTCTATAGTTGCATTGTAAAAATACATGCATGCATGCATTTAATTGAGAGGAGAGAAGAATAAATAAGTGGCCTTGCAATTAACATTTTTCCTCAAGTGCATCTCTGCTAATTCACCATCTTTTTATTTTTTATTTCACTTGATTTTTAATCTTTCCCACGGCTGCATGCATCTTCTCCTCGCGCCATGCTTCCTTGCAGTTGCCCTTCCCTGCAGCTCCCTCTCCCGACCTGCCGCAGCTGGCCTCTCCCTGCCATAAGCCATGCACAGCCAGGGCATGGCTATGCATGGCTTTCATCTTCTATTTAAAGCCACGGCTTCTCCTTCATCTGCAGCCTGGTCCAATAGAGAAAAAACACCTGCAAAACTTCTCCTTCCAGGCCGTCCTCTCCTCCCTCTCCCTCCATACGCCGGCCCTCCTCCGAGGAGACACCCGGCGGGTAGGAGCCCTCACTGTGGTGCACACCACCTCAGTGAGACCACCACAGCCCAGCTCTTCAAAGAGCCGGTGGGCGTGGTGGCTCTTTTCTAGCTTTTTTTCCGTTCCAGCACCTTTAGCCATTGTCGCAAGCTTCAAGGTCTGAAGCTCAAAGCTCGACGGTAGTAGCAACGCTGCAACAGCAACCCCAACCCCTTCTGCGTGCGCTTGCAGGCGCCCTCGCCCTCCGCACACGACTGCAGGCCTCTCCGCCTCCCGCTTTCTCCGGCCTGTCGTGCTCTCTTCCACCCGAAACTGGCCTCTGCACGCTCTGCAACGGCCGGTCAAGCACCTTAGCAGCACCCACAGACCTCCACGCGCCCTGTCGCACCCCTTTGCTCGTGACCCAACCCCTCTCCATGCGCTCTATCGCAACCTTCCGCCCGCAAGCCACGAACCAAAGCTACTCCGCCATGCATGCCGAGCCAGCCACACTGACAGCACCGCCCGCTGCTGGTTGCGCGGCTCGCCCGACCACTGTAGCCACTGTTCACGCGAGTCTGCACGACACTGTGGCTATAGTGGGGTGACTGGTGAGCTTCTCACTTTACTGGTCACCCGACATGCAGCTACTGCCGATTGCCCGTGCACGCGTCTCGCCCAGCGTCGCCCACACAAGCCCGCGGGTCTGCGTCGCCCGCACCCGTCTACGTCGTGCACTCCCTTCGCCCGCGCCTGCGAGCGCCCATTCCAGCCACTCCGCGCAACGCTGGGCGCTGGGTCCTCTCCGCGCCACCTCCCCTGCGTGTGGCCACTCCCTCCAGCATGCGCTTCTCTGCACGCACACGCACCCGCACGTGAGCTTGAACCACCAGACGACGCCCTTCCCGCCCAGATGCCTTAACAGTGCCCTCGCCTCCAGCAGAGCGGCTGCTCTCTCTCCCGCTCTCTCTCTCTCTCACAACACTCTCACTCTCTTCACCGACGCTCACACACACCTACACTCACACTTCCACACACACACACACACCTATACACTATTATATACGTATACATATATATATTGATATATATATATACATATATTTATATACATATATATATATATACTTATATTTATATATATATAGTAGTACCTATATACTTATGTATTAGTTTACATACATACATACATATATATATATATATATATATATATATATATATATATATATATATATATATATATATATATATACATACATACACATATATACATATACTTATATACATATACGTACACATATATATGTATATACTAATATCTACATATATAGTAGTATTTATATAACTAAGTATACATATATATAAATACATATATCTATATATATGTATATATATATATATATACATATCTATCTACATATATCTATATACTTATATATATATACATATATATATTTACATATATACATATACTTATATACATATATATATATATATATTTACACATATATCTATACATATATTAGTACTTATATAAATATGTATTAGTCTATATACATACACACACACATATATATATATATATACTTATACATAGATATATATACACATCTAGCTACATATACCTATATATATACATATATTATTATATATATATACATATATAAATATATACATCTATATAGTATTATATACATACATACATATATATATATACATCTATACATATATCTATCTATACATATAGCTACATATATACATATACTTATATTTATATATACATATATAAACCTATTTATAACCATATATACATATAGATATATTTACAAATATACATATATATATTTTCACATTATTTACCATATGTGGTATCGCAGGAATATTTGCACCAGATGCTGATATTCCCCAATACACGCGTACAAAAAGCGTGTTCGCATTCATCTTCCACCATCCATCCTACACTCCACACGGCACCTCATCCTGTCGGTTGCGTCTTTCTAGACGACGACCGACTTGACACCGTGCTACACTCCATTTCCGCCTCCACCCCCACCCCTTTATATACATAATATATACTTATATATATACTGTATTTACTTTATTTCTGTTTCACTTTCCTATTAGTAAAAAGATAAAAAAAATATATAAAAGAGAAAAGAAAATCTTTGACTTGCAGGTACTCCATCTTGAAAATAGGAAGACCCATTTTGGAACCCTGTTTTTGCTCAAAGCCAAGAACCCAATTTTGAGGTTGTGCCTCAAGGACAAAGATTACCAGAAAAGAATCTAAATAAGAAAAACACCAAAAACACAATAAACGAATGGAAGAGACCCCTTGTAGGAAAGGCATAGAAACTTAACTTGTAACCCCACTTCCTTGAGTTCGACCCTGGGCCTAAAAGTGACCAAGATAAAATCAAATAGGCCAGGTTAAAAAATTTTGTAAAGAGATGGTTAGGTCCGAATTAGGTTAACCACTATACACACTTCAACAATAAAATCATCATATTAACAACCTATTCGGGTCCGACATCACACCTTTTCTGGTGCCATTGCCAGGGAAGTGCGCCTGCAAGTAAGTTTCTATTCCATTCCTTTCATTTTTCTCTTCTCTCTTCACGAGTGTTTTTGTTTTTTGCTGTGCAGGTGAACCTGTTGCAAGGAGAACACAGGCAGACGAAGTCGGGAACGTGGGCAGACCCAAGGCAGGAACCAGAGCATGAAGACGCCGACACCGCATTGGAGCTTCGCACACATTGCCAAACAAGTAGGTCTTCTCTTAGCAACTTAGGTTAACTTGTCACCTTAATAAATAAAAAGATAAATAAATAAAAAAAAAACTAAAAACTAAAAACTAGAAAAACTTCTTGGGATCTCTTGGGGCAAGTGGATTAAAATTCACTTGTTTGATGGATTGTCTTCACTCCCACCGCCCCAGGATTTCCCACCTTACTTCGCATAGCGAAAATCCAAGAATCTTGATTCTTGAATTTTTCGCCGTGTGAAGTATTCTTTGAGGCAAATATAAAAAGATTGATTGCACCCCTCTTTTGCCTCATTTACCTGCAATTCGGGATCACCTTTTTGGTGGGGAGACTTGGAATTTAGTTGATTCCAACCCCACCACAACTTTTCAATTTGCCTAAGATTCGATCCCTAATACTTCAACCCCAACAATTTGATTTTCTTTATCTTTTGGTTGAAGCCTTATGTGTGGAAATCATTTCTAGTGATTGGGAGCACTTGAATTGAAGTGCTTTGGCTCCCCTTCACATAAACTCTAAAACTGATTCGTGCATCCACACATAGAAAGCTCCATTTAGGGTAGCCCATTGCATTTTAGCATGCATTAACCAACTGATATTGAAGAATGATTTGTTGGGCTTTGAGGAAAACTTGTATTCTCTCAAAACTCGGAGATTGGTTGAATTGGTATTTCAGCGAAATCCTAAAATTCATACTACTTATGGCTGAACTCTAAAAACCATTCACCAATAAAAACTCCAATTCGGGGAGATTTCCCCATTGCATGCTTGGATTATACACTTTGAAAAATCAATCACTTGGGCATTACCTGTAAACAACGCCCTTCACATTCCAAAAGCACTTGACCCTAAGCCTCTAACTAAAATTGGTAATAACTTGACCCTTCTTAAGGATTGGAGGTCTAACTACCTGCGTGTAGCATCTACGTGCTGGTGAGAGTTACCGCATGATATTGGGTGTCTAAGACTGGGGCAAACGACCTTTCAATCTGGCTCGGTGGTTCCACAGTGCTCGCATTCGGTTCCGTAGTTCGTGATAGTAGGTAACTTAGATCTTTAGGTCTAAGGGCACACTGTAGAGGTTAGGAATTTGATTGAATTGATTTGTCATCAAGTGTACCTTTGCGGCGTCATTTCTCTCATCTCTTTTCCCTTCTCATCTCCCTAACTCTTCCTGCGGTAGTGCATGTTTGGGAGGAGGTCACAAAACCCTGAACTATTTGAATTGCCTGATAATTTTAGAAAAGGAGCCGAATCATCCTCCTCCTCCACAAACATGGCTGCATGCCCACCCTCAAATCCCAAGGGAGGAAACCACCCTCAGAACCCACCAGGTGGTGGAGCCTTAGATCCCATAACCCGCCTCCAAGCCCAAATGGAAATGTATAATGAGCAAATCGAAGCCATTCGGGAAACATTGGAGGAAATGCAGAACCCTCCCGAATGGGAGGAGCCTAGGTCTCTTAGCTCCTATTAGAATCCTGCTGCTACAGAGACCAGAGGACAAATTCGGGTCCCCATGGGTGGGGATGACTTTGAACTGAAATCGAACATAATTGGCCTAATAAATTTTCACTTCCATGGTCTTGCAAGTGAAGATCCTTTTCTCCACTTGGAAGACCTAACCCGACTGGCTGAAGTAGTTAAACCAAGAAATGTCGGGTTACCTATAGTCCTCATGAAAATGTTCCCGTTTTCATTGCAGGATAAAGCGTCGCAGTGGTTACACACCCTTGGGAGAACCATCCACTCTTGGGAAGAGATGCGAACAGCGTTTCTCAAGAAGTTCTTCTCAATCGGGCGAACCAATGCGCTTCGTCGTGCTATCATCTCTTTTACGCAACAAAATGGCGAACAATTTCATGAGGCATGGGAGAGGTATAATGACCTCCTCAGGAAGTGTCCGCACCACGGTCTGCCCAAGTGGCATATAGCCTAAATTTTCTACTATGGTCTAAATGAGACTTTAAAGCAGATTGCAGATGCTTCCTACGGAGGGAACTTTATGAATAAAGATGAGAATGGAGCATTTGAATTGTTTAAAAATATGAGTGAAAACTCGATGAACAATGCTTTCATTGTTGCCTTTAATCGTACCAGCCAGCCCCGTAATGTCCACGAAGTTGACACGGGACCCTCCCATTCATCCACTGATCTAAGCCTTATTGCACAAAAACTGGATGAAGTCTCCGTCATGCACAAGAAGCTGGACGAGCTTCTGGCCAACCCCGCCCGATCTCTGGCAAACACCCCCACTTCACCACTTCGTCACAATCCAAATTCTACCAACACCAGGCTTATCCCGAGAAACCCCGTAAGACCTTCCTTACTGAGTGTCGCACCGAGCGACTCGATAAGTCATGTGGAACTGGCTTTTGCGAGCCAGTATTTCGACATGGAGGACCAAGCCTCCGTGTGCTCGGACGCATACTTACATGCAGACGCGTCTTCTGTCATAGAAGACGTTTGCGCCTTGGGGAACAACCCGTTCTCTACCACGTATAACCCAGGGTGGCGCAATCATCCGAACTTCGCATGGTCCAACAACCCGCAGCGCCAAAATCCCACTGGTGGACCAATGCGATCGTCCGCACCCGTCATCCCAAGGGCCCAGTCTAATCCTATGGAAAATCTGCCATCAGGTCCTTACGTACCGCAAACAGAACACGCATCAAGTCCTCTTGATAAATTGATGCGAATGATGACGGATATGTCAAAGCACCATGAAGAGAACATGACCTCTCTTCAGCACCAATTGGCGCAGCAGAATGCTGAGATCAGTCAACTACGCATGGCGACTCGATCTCAGGGCACTCTTCCTGCCCAACCTATTCCAAACCCGTGAAACTTTGTACCCCTTGGTCCTCAACCACAGGTACAACCTTCTCAGGAGCAGGTTAACCAAATTCTGTAAGCTCCGAGCATTCCACCAGGATTTCAGGCTAATCCAGCTGCAGCATCGCACTCTTATGTCCCCATTGCGAACCCTCCTTTGCCGTATGATCCCACTGGACCCGCATCGTCCAATGCTATCACTACGAGGAGTGGTAAGCAGACCGTTGATCCGCCTCGACCTGATCCTGGCCCGTCTTCTTCTTCATCGTCCTCTTCATTCGGGATGCGCACCTCATTCGCGAGAGGACGATACACCCAAATTGTTGCCAGAATCAATCCCATTCCCTGAGGCTCTACTGAGGGAGCCAAAAGGCAAAAAGAAAGATACGCAGGCCTTTGATAACCTGCGTAATTTGTTCAGGGATATAGAAATCAAGGTACCCCTGCTCGAGGCTATCGACCACATACCTACTGCTGTCCGATTTTTCAAAGACTACACAACACCCAGGCGACAGTCAAAGAAAACTAAAAATCCAGTGGTTCTCTCGCCTCATGCGAGTTGTGCTATACTGTCAAACCTACCACCGAAGTAGAAAGATCCGGGCACACCACTCATTTCCTGTAGCATCCAAGGCTGCAATTTTATCCGTGCCCTTCTTGATCTAGGATCTTCCATAAATCTCATACCAACCATCATGCTCGAAAAATTTTCCTTAGGAGATCTGAAACGCACCCCTGTCACGTTACAGTTGGCAGATCGTTTTGTCAAAATCCCAAAGGGTGTGGTGGAAGACGTGGTGGTTAGGGTCAACAGTCTCTATTTTCCTGTTGACTTTCTTGTTTTAGATATGGAAGTTCCTAGTTCACTTTCTGATTGTCCGATCATCCTCGGTCGACCTTTCTTGGCCACAGCCCGTGCCATTATCGACTGCGAGTCAGCTATATTGAGATTGCCGTTGGATTTGAAAAGCTCAAGCTTAACATCTTCAAGGTAGCCAAGAACTTTGATTGCGATTGCATCGAGGATGACACATCTGACGAGGACATGACCATCAGTGCGTGTATCGGACTAATTGGGACCTATTCAGATAGCTGCAGATTACCTAACGACTGCTTGATCAACACATACTGTGACGTTCCCCCATCCCTCCCTTGTCCCGTACCTTCTCCTGGCCAAACTTCTGACAAGGTTTTCTCCGCTTCCCATACCTCGTGGTATGAGTCATATCCGGGCTACTCACCGCCGGTCTACACTCTTGAAGACTGGATTGCCCTTTCTTTCCTGCCAAATCAGGTTGATTTACAACTCCACACTGGGACCTTGAGCCCATATACTTCTCACTGGGGCTATTCCTTTTTGGATCCATCTATCCAAGAAGCCCCTCTTCTTGGCCAATCTGAGGGTCAACTCCTTCTTGACTTGTTCTCCAATCCACCTGGGACACTCTCGTCCCATTAAATGCCAGACATTTCACCATCCACCATCACTTTTCACGCCTCTATCTCGATCACTTCACTTTTCTCTTCACCACCCACCAACCACCCACCCTACCACCCTACTGTATACCCTGCACTTCAACTCTCGTTACCCGATCTTCTGTCCTTTCTCTACCTTTCCCTGCATGCATATGAGGACATAGCATTGTTTGGCATGGGGGGTGGATAGGCATCCATCGGATCTGGGTATTTTATGGTATCATGTAGTTTCCACCCATTTATAAATATGCAAGAAAAAGAAAAAGAAAAAAAATATATATATACAATAAAAATGGTGTTTAGTAATGATCTAAAAGCTGAAACAAAAATACAATAAGTGTTTATATGGATATTCAACCTCTGTTTTGAAGACTTTCCAGGCCACAGAAGCTTGATTCGCTCAGGCTCAACTTAATTCACTTGAGCATTGACAAGATAGATCGGAATATCTCCTAACTAAGGACGTATTTTTGTACCTGAGACACCAGTATAGGATTCGTTGGTTTGCTTCTACTTGAGAGCTTAAGTAAACTTGGTTCACACTACACATATCAGGAAGGACCAGGTGAACATAAGATCCAACCTTAGTGTTCATTAGGGAAGGTGGAGTCCTTACCTGTGCGTGTAGGTAGACTTTTTATCCTAGGTTTTAGTCTTGTGTTTAGGAGAAACTCTTTCTACCAAAAGGAAACTCTCCCACAAAAAAGAAAAGTGTGCTCCTTCAAATAAAGTTGTAAGAGATATACTGACACATGTTTCAAAAAAAAAAAAAAAAAGAGATTCAAATAAGTCAGTATATCTCACAAATATCTGTAAAATCTTCCTATGAAAAGTTCTATTTTCCTTGAGCCACAAATGTCAGAAAATGGGAGTTGAGTTTTCCGTCATCTTCTTAAGGGTCAATCCGAAAACACAAGCTGAAACTGGGACCAACCTTTAGTTAAAGATTCGTGAAACCCTGGGCTTGAGTCTTAATGTTCATCTGGTAAGTCTTGATCCTTCACTAAGCACAAGCCATAATCTCTTGAGCTCTCGAGTACGGTAAAAACCTCCTTGGTCCTGGAAATCATACTTAAGGTTTAAAAATCAAGGGTCCTGGTTAGTCGAGAGATGATCTATATCATGTGAGACTTAAAGTACTGGTAGTCTTCTCTACAATTGGTTCTCACAATATCCAACAATAAACACACCTATATTTCCTCAGAAGAAAATCTTCAGCTTAAGATCATTTCTAAATACCACAAAAAAAAAAAGTTTTGCTAGGGACTAGCAAAAGATAGGCATGGGGGTATGATTGCACCGCAAAAATATGCTTGCAATTGTTCCATCTTGTGCTATTTCCTAGCATTACCAATGCACATTAGGTCTCCATAGTTGCATTGTAAAAATACATGCATGCATGCATTTAATTGAGAGGAGAGGAGAATAAATAAGTGGCCTTGCAATTAACATTTTTCCTCAAGTGCATCTCTGCTAATTCACCATCTTTTTATTTTTTATTTCACTTGATTTTTAATCTTTCCCGCGGCTACATGCATCTTCTCCTTGCGCCATGCTTCCCTGCAGCTGCCCTTCCCTGTGGCTCCCTCTCCCTGCTTGCCGCAGCTGACCTCTCCCTGCCATAAGCCGTGCACAGCCAGGGCATGGCTGTGCATGGCTTTCATCTTCTATTTAAAGCCACGACTTCTCCTTCATTTGCAGCCTGGTCGAACAGAGAAAAAACACCTGCAGAACTTCACCTTCCAGGCCATCCTCTCCTCCCTCTCCCTCCATACGCCGGCCCTCCTCCTCCGAGGAGACACCCGGCGGGTAGGAGCCCTCACTGTGGTGCACACCACCACAGTGAGACGACCACCGCCCAACTCTTCAAAGAGCCGGTGGGAGTGGTGGCTCTTTTCTAGTTTTTTTTCTGTTCCAGCACCTTCAGCCATTGCCGCAAGCTTCAAGGTCTGAAGCTCGAAGCTCGGCGGCAGTAGCAACGTAGCAGCAGTAGCCCCAGCCCCTTCCGCACGCGCCTGCAGGTGCCCTCGCCCTCCACGCATGCCTGCAGGCCTCTCCGCCTGAAACGTGGGGTTTTACCGGGTTTGTTATAACGTTGTAGTAAAGCCGGTTATTACCAACATTTCAAATATAAATTTTTTTTACTCGGAAAAATAAAAGAGTTCCCGAGGTCGAACTCAGGGAGCAAGTTGTATTCTAGAGATATACATGTTTCTTTTACAAAAATAAAGAGAGAGAGAATTTGTTGTTTTCTCTTTGTTCTGCAGAGGGGGGTGCTCTTCTTTCTCTCTTTCTTTAGATCTCCTTCTTTCTCTCTGTTCTGCAGAGGTGATATCCTTCTCTTGCAATGGTGATGCTCTTCTTCTTCTTCCTGCTGTTCTTCCGTTGGTGATGTTCTTCTTTCTTCAGAGCTCCTTGTTCTTCTTCTTCTTTGGTTTTCTGCCTTGACCTCTCTTCTTCTTCTTCTGCAACCGTGGTGACCCTTTCTCTTTTCCCTTTTTTTCTTTATGGCTGCAGAGCTTCTGCCTTCAGCTACTAAGTCTTCCTTTATTCTTCTTCTGCTTTGGCCGTTGCTCTTCATTCTTCTTCAGCCTGCCGTTCCTGCTGTGGTGATGTTCTTCTTTCTTCAGAGCTCCTTGTTCTTCTTCTTCGTTCTGCTTTGGCCGTTGCTCTTCCTTCTTCTTCCTGCTGTTCCTTCTTTCCTGCTCTGGCTGCTGACTTTCCGTCGTCTGACCCGGTGCTTAGACGACTTAACTATGCATTTGCTACAGTGCAGCTCCTTCTTCTTCGTCTGCACTTCTTCTTCCGCGGGTCTTCTTCTTCTTCTTTGGCCTGCACACTTCAGAGTTTTTCGTCAAGAGGCAAAACCTACTCTACCCCCCTCCCCCGCGTCTCTCTTTCTCTCTGAAACCACTCTTGGGAAAGCTCTCCCAGAGCTACCGGGTAATCGGGTTCGGGTCACGCCCGGGTCCAGGCCCACCGGCGTGCGGTGGTGGGCGAGGAGTGCAGGTCGGTTTAATCGGGTCGGGCCAGGTCCGCGGAGCGTGGTCACGGACGAGGCCGGGTCGGGTGAGAGGGACCTCACCCCGTGGTCAGGAGGCAGACAGCATAAGGCACTTTTTGCCTTTATGCGTCCGCGCGCCTCCGAGAAGTTCCGAGGTGGGACTAAATGTCCCACCCCAATTGAGCGCCCGTCGCAGAGGGAGCAGTGGGCGATTGTGGCTTCACGCGCGGCCTTCGCCCCATCTGCGAGCCTGGGACGTTTCGCGGAGACTTCCCGCGCAACCTGGGAGTCGAACCTGGGCGAAGGCGTGCCTGCACCTGCAGGTGAAGGAGCTCTGCCTGCTCAGTAATGGCGACGGCGGGCGAGTCACCTGGTCACAGAAGAACGGCCTCTCGGCCAAATCAGACAGGCGGGGGACCTTCGCCGTGGCACGGCGAAGGTGGTCAGGGGGTCTGCAGGGGGCGTGATGGAGCCAACAGGTCGTCCTAGGTCAAACTGTGAGCGAAGAAGTGGGTGTGTTCGGTGGATCTGCAGAGGGCGTTTGGTGGGAAGTGGAGGGGCGGAAGAGGATCAGGGTGAGGAGGCGGAGGTTCTGCGGTGGTCGGCGAGCCGTGTGGGTCGCTGAGGTGATGGGAGCGGCTCGCCGGAGGGTGGTCGGAGGCGGAGAGGGTGAGGGTGAACAGGAGCGGTCGAGGGTTTAATCAAATAAAAGACAGTGAGGAAAAGAAAGAGGGGGAGGTGGGGAGGAGTTCTGACCTAGCTATGGAGACGAAAGGGGCCGAGACAGGGCGACAGTCGTATCGACTGTCGCCGGAGAAGAAGATGCCCAGGGGAAGGGGCGGCGGCGAGCAGAGGGCTGGAGAGGCGCCAGCTGGGTACGGCGTGGCGCAGGAAGAGCAGGGGAGGAGGTCTCTGCTGCTGGTATTACGGCAGAGCGAAGAGGAGGAGGGGGAGGAAACCGCCGGAGCTGGTGAGCGACTGCCGGAGAAAGAAGAGAAGGAAGTTGGGGATTTCTCCGTCAGATCCAGGCTGCCCTCGTCGGTGGAGCAGCGGGGGGGTATTTATAGGGATGAAGGCGGAGGGAGACGACGTGTCTCCCTCGCCGGAGAATGGTCGGAACACGAACCCATACCGTCCGTGCGTTCGCACGGCCGGTATGGTGGGCTACAATGACCAGGGGGGTGCTCCTGCGACGGCTGACGACGCAGGGCACCCCCGGTTTACTTGCCAGGTCCCTCACCTCACCCTGCGCGGCGCCATGCTCCGCGCAAGGTCGCCGGAGCATGGTGCTGGCAGGGTTTTGCAGGAGGGACCTGATTGCAAAGAACGAAGGAGAGTTAGGGGCCAAAATGCGAGGGTTCAAAAGTTGAGGGCCAAAGAGTAAATATATGAGGACCAAAGTGTGAAGTCGGTCAAGGAGGTTTCTTCTTAGGCTCAAGTTTTTATACATGACTAATTAGGACCTAAGGAATCTGATGGTGAATTTTATTTTCATATTAAACCTTGTTTGACCGGTCAATTTGCGCAAAAACCCAAATTAAGTTATTAATTGGGCATGGTTCTCAATGTAGGTCAAAATGGGTTCTAAAGGCCAAATTGAAGGTTCTAAACCCTAGAGATTATTTTTCTATGAATTTTAGAGGGTTTATTCTATTTTTATTTTGCCTCGAACCTTGTGAATTGAAGTGGGTTGTTTTAGGGTTACAGATTATCATTTGGTTCCTTGGAAGTGCTGTAGCCCTTGCTAGATCATCTCATCCCACTTTTATTCTTATTAAGCTGTTTTGACCTGTGTTTGGTCCCTGAATTACCCTGCATGCAGTTTATACTGGTAAAATTGCACTTTTACCCCTTATGACTGGTTTTCTTCTCAAACTCAGAATTCTCTGAGTTAAGCCTTTCCTTGAGATATGTAGGAGCTTTTATCCTTTGTATTGGGTCAAAATGAGCTAGTTATGGCTCATGATGAGGTTCTCATCATACCCCCATGCCTAGCTTTTGCTAGTCCCTTAGCAAAAACTTAAGGTTTCAACCCTTGTTCTAGACCATGAAGTTTTCAATAGTTTTAGATAAGTGCCTTCATAGATTAGGTTAGAATGCTGATCATAGGCCTAAAAGGTACTCTAGTACCAATCAAGATCCAAATCTGTCTAGCCTTAGCCTCAGTCTTTTAGCAAAGGTTTTTAAGGCCCGCAAGAACTAACCTAAGGTTTATTGGACTTCGTGGTTAAAGCACCCGTGCTTGAAATGATTTTAGCCCTGGCTCAGTTCGCAGTGCGTTTTGTAAGAGAGAGATAGAAAGTTTTTCTGTTTGGAGAGTTTTCTCTCTCTTTTTCTTTTTAGTTCTAGCCTAGGATTGGCTTTTCAACACGGTCTGTATCAGATTCCTTGCTCCCATCATCAATCCTCAAGGGTTCCTGGCGATCGATGCTTCGAGATAGCACCGCCCATGGCAACCCCCGGAACCCTGGCTATTGAGATTTCGAGATAATCCCATCCATGGTATTCCGTGGCCGAATCCAGACCCTGGCAATTGACACTTCGAGATAATGCCATCCATGGAATCTGAACCAGCAGAGTGCTTACATGCCCCCCGTAGGATATGTAAATATCCTAAGAGACAAGCACCGAGGAGATGATATTTTGTTACGTATCTTCGAGGGGATTTCCCACCTCTCCGCGCTGGGAACTCGTCCAAATCAACTTGTGTTGATCGGCCGCTCCTATTCTAGGTGTTCTTTTCAGATTTTTGCGACGCTTCTGCGTGATTCTGATTTTTACGCTTACTGAACCAGGCTGTGTGTGAGATTAGGGTGCTTAGGTTACCGAGTCCCGTAAACCAAAAATTAGTTAACGAGGCCGAATACTCCCTAAGCCTTAGACCTAATACTTCAGCTTTTCATTTTCCTCAACCTCTTGAGGAGTGTCCAGATCTTAATGGGTACTAAGAGTCTATTCAAGAATGCCTAAGGTTTTCATTCTTACTAATCTCATTGTGCACTTTTCAGTTATTTTCTTGAATGAGGTCTAGAACCTAGGTTAATTCCTTAGTTCCTTACTAATGACTATCACTTTTTCTCATAATTTTGTGCTCCTTTTTCATTTTGTTTCTTTTCTCCTTCACAAAATTTTCCTTCTCCTCTTTTCCTCTTATTCTTTTTCGAAGAAATTTTTTAATTTTTATGGTATTTTTGGCATATGTGAATTTTTTGTTTGAAACCTTTTCTTACAAGTTTTTGCACTTTCCTACCCCCCCATGCCTAAGATTTGCAATGTCCTCATTGTAACCTAGGGGGTCTTAGTTTATTCCTTAAGACAGAAATTTGGGTGAGTGGATGGGTTGGGTTGAATTTTTTTTTTTTTTTTTGCGGACGATTTCAAATCTCAGATGCGAACATCTGAGTTGGGGTCGGCTGTCTATAAGGGTGAACTTCGAGTGCTGAAAGGTGTCAGAACAAGTTTCAGGTTTTCAAAGAGAATGACGGGCTGCCTCCCGTTAAGCGCTGAGTTTTACGCCATCGGCTGGGCGCAATATGCTCAAGGGGAAAGGAGGATATAAGATGCCTCAGCCAAATCAGTAGAAGCTACATCAATGAACGGCTTGAGTCTCTGACCGTTCACGATGAAAGGTTCAGAATCGTGGCTGAGTGGACTGATTTCGATTGCTCCATTTCCAAAAACCTGTCGGACCAAATATGGTCCGACCCACTTAGATCTCAGTTTTCCTGGGAAGAGTTTGAGTCGGGCATCAAAGAGTAGGACCTTTTGACCAGGATGAAAGATCTTTCTCGAGATGTGTTTGTCGTGGAAGGCTTTAACCCGCTCCTTGTAGATTTGCGAGTTCTCGTACGCGTCTATGCGTAATTCATCGATCTCGCTGATTTGGAGTTTTCTGTGGGTCCCAGCCTTAGAAAGATCCAGATTACAGTTCCGTACTGCCCAATAGGCTTTATGCTCCAGTTCGACGGGAAGGTGGCATGCCTTTCCGTACACCAATCTAAAGGGAGACATGCCCAATTGGGTCTTGTGGGCGGTCCTATAGGCCCACAATGCTTCCGGAAGTCGGGACGACCAGTCCTTCCTGTCAGGTTGAACAGTGACTTGCAGGATTTTCTTGATCTCCCGATTAGACAGCTCAGCTAGACCATTAGTTTGGGGGTGGTAAGGAGTAGAGATTCGGTGAGACACCCCGTATTTGGTCATCAGTGACCTAAACTGAGCATTTGTGAAATGGGTCCCCCCATCAGAAATTATTGCACGAGGAATCCCGAACCTTGAGAAAATGTGTTGATGAATGAATTTGAGAACGATTTTGTGATCACAGGTTCGGGTCGGTATGGCTTCGATCCATTTGGACACGTAGTCCACAGCCAACAGAATGTATTCGAAACCATCCGAAACAGGAAAGGGGCCCATAAAATCAATCCCCCAAACATCAAAGATTTCGCATACTAGAATCGGTTGCATAGGCATCATGTCGCGACGGCTCATGTTGCCCAAAGTTTGGCAACGACTGCATGCCTTGCAATGACTGTGTGCGTCTTTGAACAGTGTGGGCCAGTAAAAGCCGCACTGGAGGACTTTTGATGCGGTTTTATGCCCGGCAAAATGGCCACCGCATGCCTGGTCATGGCAGAAAGAGAGGATATTGTTGACTTCCCCTTCCGGGACACATCTCCGGATGATCTGATCGGCACCTATGCGGAAGAGGTACGGGTCTTCCCAAATGTAATACTTGGCATCGGCGCGTAATTTGTCTTTCTTGGCCTTCGGCCAATCGGACGGGGTCTGATGAGATGCCAAGTAGTTTACAATATTAGCGAACCATGGAAGGCTAGTACCAATAGTCAGCAGGTGCTCATCGGGAAAATGCTCCGTGATGGGTCCGGAGGGGTCAATTATTTCAGAAGGAAGACGGGACAAGTGATCAGCTACCACGTTTTGTTTTCCCGCTTTATCGCGAATCTCGAGGTCAAATTCTTGCAACAGCAAGATCCATCGGATCAATCGAGGTTTCGCGTCCTTCTTTGCAAGGAGATGCCTCACAGCCGTGTGATCCGAGTATATGATGACATGGGAACCCAGAAGGTACGATCTGAACTTCTCTAGGGCAAATACTACAGCTAGCAGCTCTTTCTCAGTAACTGTATAGTTACGCTGAGCCTCATCGAGTGTTTTGCTGGCGTAGTAAATGACCATAGGTTTCTTGTCATTTTTCTGCCCCAAAACCGCTCCTACAGCGAAGTCGGATGCATCACACATGATCTCAAAGGGTTGAGACCAATCAGGGGACTGTAGGATCGGGGCTTGGGTGACTCGGTCACGCAGGATTTCAAATGCTTGAGTGCATTCCTTGGAGATTTCGAAGGGAACATCCTTGGAGAGAAGAGTGGTCAGGGGGCGTGCGATTTTTGAAAAATCAGGGATAAATCGTCGATAAAAACCGACATGCCCTAAAAAGGATCGGATGTCCCTGATCGAGCTAGGCATAGGAAGGTGAGAAATCAGATTAACCTTAGCTCGATCCACTTGGATACCTTTCTCCGAAATTGAGTGTCCCAGGACAATTCCCTCAGGCACCATGAAATGGCTCTTTTCCCAGGAAAGAACCAAATTCACGTCGATGCACCGCCTGAGTATCTGGACCAAGTGTTGGAGGCAATCGTCGAATGATGCTCCGAAAACTGAAAAGTCATCCATGAAGACTTCCAGATAATCACCTACCATATCTGAGAATATGGCAAGCATGCATCGCTGAAAAGTAGCGGGTGCATTGCAAAGACCGAAAGGCATCCTTTGGAAAGCGTATGTTCCGAAGGGGCAGGTGAACGTGGTCTTTTCTTGGTCCTCAGGATGGATTGCCACCTGGTTATAACCGGAGTACCCGTCAAGAAAGCAGAAGAACCTATTTCCCGCTAGTTTTTCGAGAATTTGATCAATGAAGGGTAGTGGGAAATGATCCTTCTTCGTGGAGGAATTGAGTCGACGGTAATCTATACAGACTCTCCACGAGTTGGCTAATCGGGTAGGAATGATTTCTCCGGTCTCAGTCGTTATAGTGGTGAGTCCTGCCTTCTTGGGCACGACCTGAATTGGGCTCACCCAACGACTATCGGAGATCGGGTAGATGATTCCGGCATCTAACCACTTGATGATCTCCTTTTTCACGACCTCCTGCAGATTGGGGTTTAAGCGTCTCTGCATTTCACGAGAAGGTCGTGTGCCCTCTTCTGAATAGATATGATGAGTACAATAAGAGGGACTTATTCCAGTCAAATCATCGAGAGTCCATCCGATGGCTCTGCGATGTTGCTGGAGGACAACAATCAGACGGGATTCCTGTTCAGGACTGAGGTTGGAATTGATGATCACAGGAAGGGTCTGATTAGAACCCAAAAAGGCGTATTTTAAGTGAGCAGGAAGAGGTTTCAGTTCGAGGATGGGGTTTTCAGCAGCAGCGGGTGGTTCAGTATAGATGTGAGGTTCAAGGGTGGGAGTTACTGGGTTGTTCACATCTGGATTTGACTCCTCTGTTTGCGGGTCAAGATCCTTCTGTGGTTGATGAGGCATACTCAAGTCATTTTGGAGGTGTGATTCATCAACCAAAGTCTTGATGTCACAAATTTGCTCGATGACGCCGCAATTAATTCCTTGTTGGGCCTTAAATATATCAATTTTCAGTGTTTGATCTCCAAACTTAAGCTCTATTTGGCCCTCCTCACAGCTGATGTTGGCTCTAGCAGTAGCCAAGAAAGGTCTCCCTAGAATGATTGGTGTATCCCTAGGGTTCTCAGGTGCATCCATGTCTAAGACTATAAAGTCCACTGGAAAATAGAAATCCCGCACTCTCACGATAACATCCTCGAGAATCCCTTTTGGTGACTTTATAGATCGATCTGCTAATTGTAATGTCACCTCGGTTGGTTTCAGCTCAGATTCTTCCAGATGGTCAAGTAAGGATGTGGGTATCAGATTTATAGATGCACCTAAGTCTAACAATGCTCTATCAAATTGGGTACCACCTATCTTACAGGAGATCAGGGGAGTTCCAGGATCTTTTGCCTTGGGTGGGAGTCTACTAAGGATTACAGAGCTGGCTTGCTCTGACAGAACAATTGGGCTCCCTCCCTTGGTTCGCGGCTTACGCTGGGGTGTACATATATTCTTTAGAAATCGTGCGTAAGCTGGTACGTGGCGGATTGCATCCATCAAGGGGATGTTTATGTGGACCTGCTCAAAGAGCTTGACCAGGTCCTCCTCAGGGGCCACGGGTTTGGTGGTCTTCTTTCCCTTGGTCAGGGCCTCGGGAAACGGGATCTTGGTTGGTTCTTCTAGGATAGGTCCAGGTTGTGGGTCTGGAACAGCGGTACCTTGGATAACTATCCTAGGGTCATGGTTATCAGGCTGGGAGTGGTTTGGATAATGCGGGTCTTGAGTTGTCTTACCACTACGTGTTGTTACAGAATTTAATCCAGCCTGGTTTTGGTTTGGGTTTGGTAGGAGGGGTGGCTGCTGCTGAAATCCCGCACGAGAAGTTGAGGCTTCCATCTCGTCTGGAGATGGAGCAGTGGGGGCCTGATAAATCCATTGAGCGTGGCCTAAATTTGGATTCATAACGCGCTTCTGGGTTGGCACGTTATTTGGGTTAGGAAGGGGTTGGGAAGGGAGTGTGCCTGGCTGGCGAGAATTTGCCAACTGGGCCAGCTGAGTTTTAACTTCAGTAAGCTCGTCCTTGTGCTGTTTTTGAATAGCCGCATTCGTTTTTTGAATGTCAGCCAGAGTCTGAAGGATTAAGGACATTTGATCTTGATTTGGCCCTGATGGATAAGTAGGGTTGGGCCGAGGCTGAGGCGGCTGGTAGTGATGAGAGGGCTGTGGGCGGGACTGAAAAGGTGGTCTTTGGGTTTGGGAATTTCCCGCCCACTGAAAATTGGGATGGTTTCGCCATCCAGGGTTGTAAGTGTTGGAGAATGGGTCGTTCTGGATGGCGTTGAGGTCCTCGCAGGTCTGAGGAACCTCCTGAGAATCAGGGAAAGGAGGAATGGAGTTCCCCCGGCTGGTGTAGAAAGGATCGGATGGTCTTCCAGTCCAAGAATCAGATGGGGATGGATATGGATCCATCCCAGGGGAGGATCGGTGGAGGATATTTTGCACAGTCTCCTGTGTGGAAGGAGGTTGTGCAAAGGAGTTACGCGCAGAGGTGGCTCGCTGCAAGTGCTGAGTCAGCTCATCCACCTTCTTTTCAATGATTGAGACCTTGTCCAATCGACTGGCCATTAATTCCAGGTCGACTGATGCGGACAGGCCCTGCGTCTCATGTGCTCCCTTAAGATTCGTCGCTGCGCGGGTATTCGTCCTGTCGAATAATCCCATGGAGTCATTGTTGATGGAGTTCTCGCACATGTTTTCGAGAATCTCCCATACGGTGTCTTCATGTTGACCCATGATGTTTCCTCCGCAAGTTGCATTGACAAAAAGGCGGATGTCCTCACGGAGTCCCTGGTAAAAAGATTGGACTTGTTCCCATTTAGGAACTCCGTGATGGGGGCACTTTCTCATGAGATCCTGAAAACGATCCCATGCCTCATGGAGAGGTTCTCCTTATTGTTGGGTGAAGTGTGTAATCTGATGGCGCAAGGCGTTGGTCCGACCAACGGGAAAGAACTTTTTCAAAAACTCGGATTGAAGTTCTTCCCAAGTGTTGATCGGCCGGGTCTGAGTTTGATACCAATGGGCGGCCTTGTCCATAAGAGAAAAGGAGAACATCTTCATGAGAAGAATATCCCGATTTTGCGCATCTGATCCAAAAGTGTGGGCCAGATGCTTTAGCTGTTTGATGTGCTGGAAGGGATCTTCAGAATTAAGCCCATGGAATTTAGGTATAGCATGAATCATGTTGGGCTTTAGTTCGGAATCAGGTCCTCCAATCGGGATTCTGACTCGAGGCTCAATGGCCACCGCAGCAGGATTGTAGTGGTCCCGCATCATAGGACGCTGTGGTGGGTGCACGAAGTTTTGGAAGAGGTCATTGAGTCGCTGGAGCTGGTGTTCCAGATTATTTTCTTCCTCAACTGGCTGAGCCATGATGGGGGAAGAAAAAGAACTTGGTTCTGAATCAGAAGAGAGAATAATGTGAGGGTGTTGCTGCACAAATACGGGCGTCGAGGCTTGGCCTTGACGAGAGCGAATTTCTAATGGAGGTCTTAAGGGTGGTCTTAGAGACCTCCTTCCGTACATGCACAGTTGGGAGAGGTAAGTTTAGAAGGTGCTGGACCCAATCAAGACACCCAAAAAATGTGTTGGGTGACTATAGAGGTGCGGGGCAGATGGACCCCTTGATCAGAAAGATCGTCCACCTGAGAATTACCTGGGCAGCCAGAGAGGGAGAGTCCCGCGAAGACCCCTACACGGTAGAGCGTCCCCACGGGTTACAGGGTTTCCCCCACCCGACCTCTCTTGTCACTGCGGTTCCAGGTAGACCAGAATGGGGATCTTGACCTCTTAAGTCTACCAATTTTAAGATCAGGGTGCTTAAGGTTTCACTTGAACTTTAGTCTTTTTAAGTGCAAAGAGTGACCTAATTTAAGGTTGGTTGACCCAAGGGGTCAACTTTACCTATTGTTTTCTTTAAGAGCTTTTAGGTCCTGTCTTTTAGGGTTCAAGTGTTTAGAGAGAGCCAATTGTTTTAGGATTTTTCTTGTTAATTATTTTCAATCAATGGCTTGGGCACACCTCTTTTGGATTTCCTTAATTCTTGATTAAGGGGTGTGTCTCTACTGAAATCCTAATGTTTGACCTTATGTTGGCTCTACTTGGTCCATTTAACTCTTTGTTGGGCAATTAGGGCTCAAGCAAGAATGTGTTAGCCCTTAAATACCCTTAATAGTGTGCAAGAGTGATGAGTTGAAAACATGCAACTTTTTATGGTTACTAAGTATGGAAGACAGGTTAGCCCTATATTGCTTGTTCTTTTCTTTTCTTCCTCTTTAGAGTTTAGGGGTTAATAGTGAAAGGAAAAATTTACCTGTCTTCGGAGTGGTTGTCGTGTGGTTGCTTGTCTTCTTGAGTTCCTGTAGCTGCACAAAAGAGAGGAGATTATCAGAAATTAAAAGATACAGGAATGTTTACCTCTAGAATAGCCGTTGCTCCCCGGCAGCGGCGCCAAAAAATGAAACGTGGGGTTTTACCGGGTTTGTTATAACGTTGTAGTAAAGCCGGTTATTACCAACATTTCAAATATAAATTTTTTTTACTCGGAAAAATAAAAGAGTTCCCGAGGTCGAACTCAGGGAGCAAGTTGTATTCTAGAGATATACATGTTTCTTTTACAAAAATAAAGAGAGAGAGAATTTGTTGTTTTCTCTTTGTTCTGCAGAGGGGGGTGCTCTTCTTTCTCTCTTTCTTTAGATCTCCTTCTTTCTCTCTGTTCTGCAGAGGTGATATCCTTCTCTTGCAATGGTGATGCTCTTCTTCTTCTTCCTGCTGTTCTTCCGTTGGTGATGTTCTTCTTTCTTCAGAGCTCCTTGTTCTTCTTCTTCTTTGGTTTTCTGCCTTGACCTCTCTTCTTCTTCTTCTGCAACCGTGGTGACCCTTTCTCTTTTCCCTTTTTTTCTTTATGGCTGCAGAGCTTCTGCCTTCAGCTACTAAGTCTTCCTTTATTCTTCTTCTGCTTTGGCCGTTGCTCTTCATTCTTCTTCAGCCTGCCGTTCCTGCTGTGGTGATGTTCTTCTTTCTTCAGAGCTCCTTGTTCTTCTTCTTCGTTCTGCTTTGGCCGTTGCTCTTCCTTCTTCTTCCTACTGTTCCTTCTTTCCTGCTCTGGCTGCTGACTTTCCGTCGTCTGACCCGGTGCTTAGACGACTTAACTATGCATTTGCTACAGTGCAGCTCCTTCTTCTTCGTCTGCACTTCTTCTTCCGCGGGTCTTCTTCTTCTTCTTTGGCCTGCACACTTCAGAGTTTTTCGTCAAGAGGCAAAACCTACTCTACCCCCCTCCCCCGCGTCTCTCTTTCTCTCTGAAACCACTCTTGGGAAAGCTCTCCCAGAGCTACCGGGTAATCGGGTTCGGGTCACGCCCGGGTCCAGGCCCACCGGCGTGCGGTGGTGGGCGAGGAGTGCAGGTCGGTTTAATCGGGTCGGGCCAGGTCCGCGGAGCGTGGTCACGGACGAGGCCGGGTCGGGTGAGAGGGACCTCACCCCGTGGTCAGGAGGCAGACAGCATAAGGCACTTTTTGCCTTTATGCGTCCGCGCGCCTCCGAGAAGTTCCGAGGTGGGACTAAATGTCCCACCCCAATTGAGCGCCCGTCGCAGAGGGAGCAGTGGGCGATTGTGGCTTCACGCGCGGCCTTCGCCCCATCTGCGAGCCTGGGACGTTTCGCGGAGACTTCCCGCGCAACCTGGGAGTCGAACCTGGGCGAAGGCGTGCCTGCACCTGCAGGTGAAGGAGCTCTGCCTGCTCAGTAATGGCGACGGCGGGCGAGTCACCTGGTCACAGAAGAACGGCCTCTCGGCCAAATCAGACAGGTGGGGGACCTTCGCCGTGGCACGGCGAAGGTGGTCAGGGGGTCTGCAGGGGGCGTGATGGAGCCAACAGGTCGTCCTAGGTCAAACTGTGAGCGAAGAAGTGGGTGTGTTCGGTGGATCTGCAGAGGGCGTTTGGTGGGAAGTGGAGGGGCGGAAGAGGATCAGGGTGAGGAGGCGGAGGTTCTGCGGTGGTCGGCGAGCCGTGTGGGTCGCTGAGGTGATGGGAGCGGCTCGCCGGAGGGTGGTCGGAGGCGGAGAGGGTGAGGGTGAACAGGAGCGGTCGAGGGTTTAATCAAATAAAAGACAGTGAGGAAAAGAAAGAGGGGGAGGTGGGGAGGAGTTCTGACCTAGCTATGGAGACGAAAGGGGCCGAGACAGGGCGACAGTCGTATCGACTGTCGCCGGAGAAGAAGATGCCCAGGGGAAGGGGCGGCGGCGAGCAGAGGGCTGGAGAGGCGCCAGCTGGGTACGGCGTGGCGCAGGAAGAGCAGGGGAGGAGGTCTCTGCTGCTGGTATTACGGCAGAGCGAAGAGGAGGAGGGGGAGGAAACCGCCGGAGCTGGTGAGCGACTGCCGGAGAAAGAAGAGAAGGAAGTTGGGGATTTCTCCGTCAGATCCAGGCTGCCCTCGTCGGTGGAGTAGCGGGGGGGTATTTATAGGGATGAAGGCGGAGGGAGACGACGTGTCTCCCTCGCCGGAGAATGGTCGGAACACGAACCCATACCGTCCGTGCGTTCGCACGGCCGGTATGGTGGGCTACAATGACCAGGGGGTGCTCCTGCGACGGCTGACGACGCAGGGCACCCCCGGTTTACTTGCCAGGTCCCTCACCTCACCCTGCGCGGCGCCATGCTCCGCGCAAGGTCGCCGGAGCATGGTGCTGGCAGGGTTTTGCAGGAGGGACCTGATTGCAAAGAACGAAGGAGAGTTAGGGGCCAAAATGCGAGGGTTCAAAAGTTGAGGGCCAAAGAGTAAATATATGAGGACCAAAGTGTGAAGTCGGTCAAGGAGGTTTCTTCTTAGGCTCAAGTTTTTATACATGACTAATTAGGACCTAAGGAATCTGATGGTGAATTTTATTTTCATATTAAACCTTGTTTGACCGGTCAATTTGCGCAAAAACCCAAATTAAGTTATTAATTGGGCATGGTTCTCAATGTAGGTCAAAATGGGTTCTAAAGGCCAAATTGAAGGTTCTAAACCCTAGAGATTATTTTTCTATGAATTTTAGAGGGTTTATTCTATTTTTATTTTGCCTCGAACCTTGTGAATTGAAGTGGGTTGTTTTAGGGTTACAGATTATCATTTGGTTCCTTGGAAGTGCTGTAGCCCTTGCTAGATCATCTCATCCCACTTTTATTCTTATTAAGCTGTTTTGACCTGTGTTTGGTCCCTGAATTACCCTGCATGCAGTTTATACTGGTAAAATTGCACTTTTACCCCTTATGACTGGTTTTCTTCTCAAACTCAGAATTCTCTGAGTTAAGCCTTTCCTTGAGATATGTAGGAGCTTTTATCCTTTGTATTGGGTCAAAATGAGCTAGTTATGGCTCATGATGAGGTTCTCATCACCGCCTCCCGCTTTCTCCGCCCTGTCGCGCTCTCTTCCGCCCGCAACCGACCTCTGCGCGCCTCTGCAGCTTCCGGCCAAGCACCCCGGCAGCACCCACAGACCTCCGCGTGCCCTATCGTGCCCCTTCTCTCATGACCCAACCCCTCTCCGCACGCTCTATTGCATCCTTCTGCCCGCAAGCCACCAACCGAAGCCACTCCGCCGCGCACGCCAAGCCGGCCACACTAACAGCACCGCCCATTGTCGGTTGCGCGGCTCACCCGACCACTGTAGCCACTGTTCACGCGAGTCTGCGCGACACTATGGCTACAGTGGGGTGACCGGTGAGCTTCTCACTTTATCGGTCACCAGGCGCGCCGCTACTGCCGATCGCCCGCGCGCGCGTCTCGCCCAGCGTCGCCTGCACACGCCCACGCATCTGCGTCGCCCGCACCTGTCTGCGTCGCCCACTCCCTTCGCCTGCACCTGCGAGCGCCCATTCCAGCCACTCCGCACAACGCTGGGAGCTGGGTCCTCTCCACGCCACCACCCCTACGTGCGGCCACTCCCTTCAGCACGCACTTCTCTACGCGCACACGTGCCCGCACATGATCTTGAACCAGCAGACGACGCCCTTCGTGCCCAGACACCATAACAGCACCCTTGCCTCCAGTAGAACGGCTGCTCTCTCTCCCGCTCTCTCTCTCTCTCACAACACTCTTTCATTCTCTTCACCGACGCTCACACACACCTACACTCACACTTCCACACACACACACACACCTATACACTATTATATACGTATTCATATATATATTGATATATATATACATATATTTATATACATATATATATATTCATATATATATATACTTATATTTATATATATAGTAGTACCTATATACTTATGTATTAGTATACATACATACATACATACATACATATATATATATATATCTATATACTTATATATATACATACATACATATATATATATATATATATATACATATACTTATATACATATATATATATATACTAATATCTATATATATTGTAGTATTTATATAACTAAGTATACATATATATATATACATATATCTATATACTTATATATATATATACATACCTATCTACATATATCTATATACTTATATATATATGTATATATATATATACATATATATATATATGTATTTATACATATATCTATACATATATTAATACTTATATAAATATGTATTAGTCTATATACATACATACACACACACACACAGATATATATATATATACATCTATGTACTTATATATATATATACATATACTTATACATACATATATATACATATCTATATATATACATCTATATAGTATTATATACATACATACATATATACATATATATATATACATATATATACCTATTTATGACCATATATACATATAGATATATTTACATATATACATATATATATTTTCACATTATTTACCATACGTGGTATCGCGAGAATATCTGCACCAGTTGCTGATATTCCCTGATACACGCGTACAAAAAGCGTGTTCGCATTCATCTTCCACCATCCATCCTACACTCCACGTGGCACCTCGTCCTGTCGGTTGCGTCTTTCTAGACGACGACCAACTCGACACCGTGCTACACTCCACCTCCACCCCCACCCCTTTATATACATAATATATACCTATATATATATATATTATATTTACTTTATTTCTGTTTCGCTTTCCTGTTTGTAAAATGATAAAAAAAATCTATAAAAGAGAAAAGATAATCTTTGACTTGCAGGTACTCCGTCTTGCGAATAGCAAGACCCATTTTTGAACCCTATTTTGGCTCAAAGCCAAGAACCCAATTTTGAGGGTGTGCCTCAAGGACAAAGATTACCATAAAAAAATCTAAATAAGAAAAACACCAAAAACACAATAAACGAACGGAAGAGACCCCTTGTAGGAAAGGCGTAGAAACTTAACTTGTAACCCCACTTCCCTAAGTTCGACCCTGGGCATAAAAGTGACCAAGATAAATTCAATTAGGCCAAGTTAAAAAATTTTTGTAAAGAGATGGTTAAGTCCGAATTAAGTTAACCACTATACACACTTCAACGATAAAATCATCATGTTAACAACCTATTCGGGTCCGACTCCACAGCGACCTAATGTTAAGGAGTCTGATACATATGAGGGTGAAATATTGAGTAGAATGAATTAGGCACTTAGTCATAATCCTAGTCAATCTAATGAATGGCTCGACTCAGAGGTTGAGACAGATTTCATTGAATCTGAAATTAGTACCAATGAGGATGGGATGATTTCTGATGAGGATTTTAGTGACCTCTTTATAGAGCTTCAAATCTCACATGTACCCTCATATAATCCAGGGCTTAGGGAGAGCATGATTTTCAATATCAATCACCATTATGAAGACCCCTATTATCTAGACTCTGTTGCTGACTTGCATAATGATTTTCATTCAATCCACTACCTCAGCAACCTCTCATTGAACTATGGAATAGAATCAATGAGTAGAATTGGCATCATAACTCGATTCTGATTACTCTCCATTCTTTCCACAGTTTTCTATAAAGAGACTCTTTGTCATAGGGATACACCATTAGTTGGTCCACAGTTGTGGACCAATGATTCTTGGAGCAGATGAGCACATTTTCATATTGACCTTGATAACCCTATCTTCTGCAAGTATTAAGCCACCTAATTAAGTCTTTGCCTTGCTAAACTTAGCACGAGGCACTAAACTCAGAGCTTCCTGGAAGGCAACCCAGAGGTTTCAACCTAACCAGATTCACGATTACAACTCAGGTAATTTCTTTCCTTAGTTGCATACATTTATTTTTCTAATGAGGACCTTCTCCAACTTAGGCAAGGGGAGTGGTAATTCATAGGATCTGAGTACAAAATTGTCAGCTTGAATTAATTTCATTTCTTTTTATTAAAAAAATTAAAATTAGGAAAAGGAAACTTAGGTATTGGAAGCTTGTTGACTTTAGGAAATGATACGTTAGGGACCTAATTGCTTAGACTCTTCAGGTCTTCGGACTTAATCAGTCTGGGTGTCCACTAAAATGTGGACTTGGTCTCGAGTCCTCGCCACTATAATTCATTTTAATCTAATCAATAAAGTAGGGTGACAAGTATACGACTTATCAACCCGCCCTCTGATTTGGGGGGATTTTTAGTCTAATCATCTACACACGTTTTACACTGACTCACTCATTGGCAGTTCTAATGGAAATTGGGTAGCTAATGAACCTTCTAAGTTGGTATGGCTGGCAAGATGTCATGCGTAACAACCCATTGGCCGATTGTCAAAGCCCAGCTACAGGACCATTCTCTTTCACTACTACCTTTAGGTAAATCTTAGATCAGGAAAGCCACCTAAAAAAAGGAAAATAGAAAAGGAGAAAAGAAAGAAAAGAAATAAGCTACACTTCACCACACGAGTATGATTGGCAAGTTGTCGTGGGTAACAGCCCATTGGCCTGTTGTCCAGATCCCAGCTCATAAAATGCACAAGAATTTGAAAACACTTAAGGAAGAAGCCGAAAATAGCATAATCCACGAAGATATATACTGGGTTCGCCCTTGTGTTGACCCCACAAAAATAAAAAGTAGGGAGAAAGCTATCAGTCAGAAGATGCACCTTTAGGCAACATTTTCTCTTTTGGGTCACCTAGGGAAGTAGAAACCCGAAGTCCATTTAAATTCCCGCTAAGTCTACAACTTTCACAATAAGATGCTTAATACTAAGAGTCCTTTTCAAGTCTTGGGTGGGTTGGGTAGCTGTAAAAAGTTACCCAGAAATCCTCAACTCCAAAAATCCAAAACAAAATTAGAAAGGACGAAAAAGAAAAAAAAAAATTTGCTTCCATATAGAATAAGGCAAGGACTCAGGCGGTCGGCATTTTGGCAGGCAACCCGAGCACTATTGTCTCTTCAAGTTACGTTCTTAGTAGAAACTTCCCCCTGTTGACAAGCAACTTCTACCTGAGTAATCAATTCCTAATTTAGCTTAAACCTTACTAGGAATTAGTAAGGAGTGGGCATGGGGGTATGATGACTCTATAATTATCAGTGTTTATATCATCAATTAGAGTCAATTTCGAGGGTACTTGTTCGACAATATCATATCATAATGGGCTTGGTGTCATTGCATGCATTATGCATTATTTGATGTTGAGATCGCTTAGAATCAATGTTTAATGACCATGTGAACAAGTCCATATTGAAACAGGTCACAGATGAGCGTTCAGACTATACAGGTGGATCCAGATCGACAAACGGAGTCCAACATACTCAAAATCACGTCGATTTGACCTCTGTAGCTCCCACAACAAGTTCGAGGAAGATCAATGGCCAAGGGGCAATGTGACATCTTTATGTACTTCGGATGAAAAATCCGACCATACGGATGGATCGGAAGCGACAATTGCAGTATGGCAATGTAGGAATCATCTCTATCCAAGCACCGTGGCACCCTTTACAATAGAAAGAGGATGGATGGTCCAGATGGCGCCACATGGCACCATCTCGACCGCCCAACATTGGACCTTCATCATCGCATCATCTGTGCCCTCCACTCTCAGCCGTTGGATCTTGATCCAACGGCTGAGAAGCTGCCTCCATCGCACGCTTAAGGCAACTGCAACCCTTCGTCATGCAAGATCAACTATTGGATCAGCATCCAACGGTTGCCACCGCTCCAGCACCTCGACATCTTCATGACCATTTACGTAAATGGCTCGTTGGTTGTGCCTCCAGCCCACATGCACCCGACGAGGGATCGAATCCTACTTCACCTCCATCGCACACCAATTGAAATTGGATGGTTCGATTGGGCGCGATGAGCGCCATCCAACCACTTGCTACTCACGTGCATAATTACGAGCTCAAGCACGTCACATCTGATTCACATGCGGGGCACGATTTGAGGTGTGGGCAAGGTTTGAATCCAACCATTCGATCTTTGATTGGACGGCTTAAACGACTCGTGCATTATGCGTAGGCGGAGGCAGCTGGAGCATTGAAGGTGCGAGGGTGGGGGCAAGGGCGACGGATAAGGCAGGTCTTTAGCGACATTTTGAATGTTGCTATTGACCCAATGACAAATTTGAGCCATTTCCTCAACTATAAAAAGGGCCCTACCCCTCTTATTTGCACTAAGCTGGTACCCATGAGATACCACCACCTTCTAGAGTTTCAAGTAGGGTCCCGAAGTTTTCGAGCCACTGGCAGAAGCCCCTCCACTGCTGTGGCTGTCTCGACGCATTCTTCTTCCTTGTCTTAGTGTTATTTTATTTTGTAGTGTAGTTCATGTCTTGATTTTTTTAAAGCATTCATCTACATTATGTTTGATTACACATTTGATAAGAAATTGTTGGCACATTAATCTTATGATATGGTTCCCCAACCCTTCTCTCTCTCACTCTTTATCTCTCTTTCTCTCTCTCATTTTCTCAAATCAATTTTCATGCGCACAAAAGACATATTTACGTGACACGAAAGCAAGTATTTGATCTAATTACTGCCTCCCTGTGTTTGACACTTGGACTCACCTCTGATTCTTTATTTAAAATTGACATCGTAAGTGCACTACAATGAATGGATTTACGCAAATGTGACTGGCAACTGTCAACCTCTCCCTCTTCTTCTCCTAAACCTTCCTAACCTATTCTTTTCCTTTTTCAACCATCAACACAACTGCATACCCCTCAAGAAATTGAGGGGATTGACCATCTGAATTATCCACTGAACACCCCCACCTCTAAACACCTTCTTCGACTTCGCATGGCCACCACACACCTCCCCACACTCCACAAACACCGTCGTCATTCTCCTTAACTCACGATGACTCTCCTTAGCAATTCTAATTGTGCTGAGAGGCTGTCTTCATGTTTTCAGGTATCAACTGGAGTTCGTCGTCACCGCCATCATCTCCAACCATGTCCACCACACTCTGAGTGGCTCCAACCTCTCTACCACATACAATCGCTGCAACCTAATCCCAGGAACTGTTCTAGAGCCTCAATTGAAGAGAAGAGTAGCTGTAGCACCTTCAATTAGAGCGAAGCTCCACCAGTTGCTGCTACGCGAAGAAACGCCCAGCAGATAGTCCTACATCATATGGGACAAACTCTTTGCAACACTATATCATGTTTTTGTGAAGTAAGCTATCTGCCCAAGTCACCATAGGTCAGGTCCCCTTACACATCTACCCTCACACCTCTCCCACGGCCACTGCCACATGGGTCTGGTTCCCTGCCCAGATCCGATAACCTGCATACTATATGCCCAATTACACTTAGGTTTGAGAGAGAAGAGAGGAGGAGAGACTTCTAAGAGAGAGGGGGTGGGTTTTGCTCTCTATGGAAGTTGGCCTTGCGCTGAAGAAGGAGAGGCGTATGCTTAGCCTTTGAAGGCTTGAGGGAGGAGAAGGTCTGAAGAAGAAAGCCTTAGTCTTTGAAGCCTTTAGAAAAGAAAAAGGCTTAGAAGAGAAAACCTTGCCCCTGTGTGTGCCTTCTGTAAGGCATTGTTCTGTTGATCTGTTAAGTCATCTGGTTCTATGAAGGCAATATCTAATGGAGGTTGTTGGATTATTTAAGAACCTAAGTTAAGTTGATTGAGATACTATTTGGCTTTTTGAATAATTTGAGTATGAGATATATGCTTAATTAAGATGAATAATTGGTGATTCAAATCAGCATTATTCTGTCTTTTCTATTCTTTTTGTCTCATAATCTTTTGAATATCAATCTAACAAGTTGTATTCACTGGATATCTATCTGTTGCTCAATTTATTGTACTTATTGATTCTGAATGAAGATTAATGTGTGAGTTCCAAATTTGCACCCTGTGAATGACCTTGGACTCCCTTTAGATTCTAAGTTTATAAATTTAAATGTTTATTGTGTGATTTTGTCGATTATACTACAACGCATACATTTCTTAACACACCACAAAACTGTAGCAGTAGTCTTCCTAATGGTATCCGTCTATGTCTACTGGTGGAGATCAAGAAAGGTAGGACTAGCAGACGGACAACTAAGAATCTCTGAAAGAACATCTATATTGACCATGACCTCTATGTCATAGATGTTCGAGGTCAACTCTATGTTGAAGCTCTCACCTATGTTCTTTAAATTAGAATAAAATAGGTGACAAGTCATTGGGTCAACACTGAGTATGCGGCTATCCTAGAACCCACGTAAAAGTTCTGCTCAAAAAGACGTAAAATTTGGTGATATGCAAAATTTTCACGGATTCTGGGAAATATAGACTCGAAGTAGGCAAAATCTACTGGTCTACTAACGTGTGGTGAAAATTTGACGAATATAGAAAAACGGTCGTGAGTGGCCATAGTGATAAAAACCAGTCAAACGTATCATCACGATGAGCAGAAGAGGAGGCATGTGCATGTTTTGGAGCCATTTCAGAGTATTTGGAAGCACGTTGGTCGACCAAAAACTTAGATTGGTCGATCAAAAATAACTCGAATAGTGTTATGGAAAAATCAACTTTTGGTTGATCAACCAAGAAATTTGGTTGACCAAAAGTGGTCAAATGCAACAAAAATGAGACGTAAACAGATGATTTGCTCAGTTATAATACACAATTTCTTAAGCAATCACATGAGGAGGCAAGAAAAATATTAGACCATATCATAGTATATCTAATACTTAAAAAAATCCAAAAGGGACAGATTTCAACTAAGTTTAGAGTGTACCATGATAGATCAAAGATTGGTCGATCAAAGGGAGGTCGGTGATGATGTGGAGGACGACTGATGAAAGGTGAAGTATGGCTGGAGGTCAAGGTCGCGTGTAGGTGGGGCAAAGGAGGCGTCGAGCAAGGTGCTTCAATGCACAGAGGACGCATGAAGGCGGTGTGGCTTCTTTGCATGAGAGACGATGATGGTCAGAGGCGGCATGAAGTTTGGTCGATCACCGTCGCCGGAGGAGGAGAGGTGGCTAATACGAAATTTAGCATGATTTGTAATTAGGGTTTTTAGAGTCGCTGTAACACATGAAATCTCATACACTTTTAAAATTTGTAACCTAGATAGGGGAGTATCTAGGGTCATCCAAGGAGGCCAAATGTTTGCAAAATTACGTCTCTTGCTTGGAAATGACATTCACCTTTTTTTTGGTCTTTTCAAGTATATATTTTTTAGGATTTTGAAATAACGGGAAACACAAGTTATTGGTGGGAAAGTAAGTAACAACTACAATCACTAAGCTAACACCTAAGTGACAAATAATTCCTCTCCCTAAGCTCACTCTAGGCATGTGGAGGCCTAGAGTAATTAGAGAGAGGGAGTGAAGAGTGCTAGAATCACAGCAATTAAAATGCAACTAAAAATAAATTTCAAAGAAGGCAACTTGATTAATGAGAAAGTATTGTACAAAAACCCTAGTAGAGGAAAGCTTCTACAACTAGAATTTTAAGTACAAAGTAAAGAAACACTAATGCTTTAAAAAAAATGATGAAGAGGGGAGGCTCCTTACTCCAAGACTAGTAGCTCCTGGGCTTGAAATGAAGTGCTCCAACTCTTTCTCCTTGAAAGCTTTGCCAAGTTGATGTCCTCCAAGGCAAACTCCACGGTGGCCGTGCCTATGCTTCTCTTAAGGGTGGACGTGCACCACCCTTCTCTTCCAATGCCTAGCTATCCTCCAAGTGATGAAGATCCTCCTCCTTCTTGGCATGACACAAAGAAGAAGAGAGAAGGGGAAGAAGGCACCAAGGGGGCAGGTAGGATGCCCTCTTAATCTTCTTCTCTTCTTCTACTTCCTTGGTTGTAGGTTAGGGTGGATATGGGTTGGAAAATATACTAAGGATGGATGAATTTTTTTGGTGGAATGAGGTGGGTTTTTATAGAGGTGGAAGGGGGTAGGGTTGGCGTGAATAGGTGGAGGGCTAGGATTGATTTTAGGGGTGGTTATGGGTGGTTTGGTTGATCCTAGTGCTAGGGTTAATTGGCGCCACCTAAGGGGTGCTAAGGGGGGTAGTTATGGTGGCCAAAAGGCACCTAAAATTGGTGCCAATTTTGGGTCTTCTAGAAGGTGTTGAGGTGGATGGTGGAGATAGGATCAAAAGGAGATGAATGGCGGGGATTTATGGTGGTTTTGGAGAGAAAGTTGGTGCCACATTGAAGGTGGCTTTTGGAGGTGGTAGGATGAAAGGTGGTGATGGTGGTTGCGCCAACTTGGAGTATGGTGGAGCTAGCTTAGGTGAACTTAGGGAGGGTTGAGTTGGTGGAGCTAGCTAGGAAGGGTGTTTAGGTGGTGGATTGCCAAGGGAGCTAGAGCCTAGCTAAACTAAGCTAAGCTAAGCTAGCTTAGCTAGTAGGGGAGTAGAGGAGGAGGTATTGGAGCTAGGGTTTAAAGAGAGGAGTTGAAGAGGAGAAGTCTGGAGCTTGAACTGGAGCTGGTAGCTGTTGAAGAGGGTGGCATGGAGCTACTCTAGCTGGCTTAGCTTGCTAGTTCTTTCTAGTTGCTAAGCCAAGGTAAAGTAAGCTGGCTTCTACCATAAGGGGTTGAGGCAAGCTGGGATTGGTGTTCCCAGCGAGGATTAAGCTGGTTGAAGTAGCTAAGGTAGCTTAGCTCAACTAAGTTGAGCTAAGCCGAGTCCCCAGGAGCTGGACTTGCGCTTCCTGAGCTGAAATGAAGTCATCTTCTGTTGGCTGGAGTTGAGTGGAGCTGGATCAACCTGGTCTTGAGTTGAGGTGAACTCCAGTCAACTCAGCTGAGCTAGCTAGAGCTCCCTGTGAACAAATGGGAGCTGAGATGAGCTAGACTCAGCTAAGTTGAGCTGGATCAGAGCTGACCTGAGCTAGGGTAAGCTAAGATGATCTCTCTTGGGTAGCTATTCAGTTGAGATGAGCTGAATGGAGCTAGGATGAGCTAACCTCAGTTCAGGTGAGTTGGATTTCAGCTATGGTGAGCTGGATTAAGCTGAGTTCCAGCTGGTTTGAGCTTCTCCTTAACCTGTTGCCTTCCTAAGTGCTAGGGTTCTAGGGATCTGGCAATCTGCTTATCCTTAACACTCACAAAAATATATCAAAAACATAATAAAAAAGTGTAATGCATGCCTAACCTAATTAATGCCTAAATGCAACGCAAAAATCCATTTGCAGTGCAAAATCCTAAGAGCTAGGTTTGTTTTAATGCATAAGAATGATGATAAACTGGCGTTTATCACACCCCCATGCTTATCTTTTGCTATTCACTTAGCAAAACCTTAATACAAAATAGAATTTTGGGGAAATCTAAATGTAGATTCGTCCCTACCAGGAGGGGTGATGTAATAAATTGCGGAAATAAAAATATAAAGCAATATCACAAGAAATTAAGCAATCACACAAGTACACAGGTATTTTTAGGTGGAAACCCAAACCGGGTGAAAACCACCACCTAACCCTCTCGAGTTAGGATTTTCCGATCAACCTAGTTGATCAAATCCACTAACCGAATCACTTTGAACGAGGGTGATTCAACCTCAATACAACCACGCTACAAGTACGAGGGTAGCGTTCCTCAACCCCTTCTCTCCACGAGAAGGATTTTGTCCCACGAAGGAGACGGGAATTCGCAAAGCGAATACCCAACCAAATAACAAAGATAAAATAAACAATAGTCCTATAGAGCCAACAAAATAATTAAACCTAGCTTCTATAGGAAATAGGAAACTCCCCTTTGCAAGGAGTGCGTCGACGATGACGCGGGTGCGTGAGCCACGCGACGGCGCAACTTCGCTCTCGTAGACAACGGCGGGAGAGCGGGTGCGTAACGGTTGGATGCTCTCAAGATGTAGAACTTGAGCTTAGAGAGCAGCTAAGTGTGTCTTGTGTCTTTCTTAGTGTCTCTTATGTGTATCTTCTTGTGTTTTTGTGTTGCAAAGGCTCCCCTCTATTTATAGAGGCCTTAGGAAGGCTTTGGAAGGCTTGGAAAAGCTTCCATAGCCGTTGGGTGCAAAGCCCAAGAGAATCAGGCCGAAATCAGGACAATGATTGCATTTGACAGGGTCATCAGACGTCTAATTATGGCATCAGACGTCTGGAAGGCCACGTTAAGACGTCTGATTACAAGGTCAGACGTCTGATTCTATGCGGGTTTCTCCCTGACTTGAATCAGATCTAAACAGGGTTCTTGTGCAAGTCGATCAGACGACATACAGGACGTCTGGCACTATGCCTGGACGTCTGGAAACCAACTTTTACTACGCAATGGATTTGCAACGGCTAGAAAATCTCTGAGAAGAGATTTTCGGGTCAGTCGAGGCAAAAAGGTCAATTATCAGACGTCTGTAAAGTCCTATGGACGTCTGATAAGGCTCTAACGGTCATAATCTTGAGTGTTTTCTAAGCCAGCCAACGGTCCACTGATTGGACGTCTGGCAAAGTCATCAGACGTCTCCTAAGACGTCTGGTCTAAGGTCTGGACGTCTGAATTCATCAGACAGAACTAACTATGTCCAGCCTAACAGTTATCAGACGTCTGAAACAACAGTCAAACGTCTTACAATACTTGATCAGACGTCCGATTTTGGAATTAGACGTCTGGAAGTGCTGTTTGAACCCTATATTGGTTTTCTAAGTATTCTACAGAAAACCTAAGTATCCTGGGGTTGTGCCGGTGTTCCTAGGACTACTGTTAGGGTACTTTGAGGCTCTTTAACATAATTTTCTAAGGAAAATAAAGAGCAAGAAAAATAAAGATAAAAGTACATGAAAGGATTAAAAAGAATCTATCCTATTCTTCTTGTCTTCTATCTTCAATCTGTCGCTCCACGCGAACCTCCTCTGTTTTCCGTCAAGCTCCTCCAATCCGTCCTGGATGCGAGCTCGAACTCCGTCTAAACACGTCCACATTTGCAATTGACCTGAAATCTAGGACTCAAATTGCAAATGTTAAATAACACGTGTTTTGTTATCATCAAAACAAATGATCGTGGTGCTCTAGCACCAACACTAAATTTTTCAACTTTTGAGGTGAAAGAGATTTTGGGACCTTGGTTGGTCTAAACACAAGAGGTATAGGATTTGTTAAAGATAAACATCGGGATTTATTTTCGGATCCAAAAATTAGACAAAATGGGATTAATATATCCTCCAGAAAATTCACAGATTAACCCCTTGTTATTTCAGATGACTTGAAATTTCTATTTTTAGGATTTCTCTGACTCTTGCAATAACCTTTAAAACCTTGTGTTCGTGCTTGTGAAAAGCCAACATATATATGGTCATGTTTTTGGTTTAAAACTTTTTTTTCACTCCCCCATGATTATTTTTAGCTTAGTCTTACAACAGATGTGTTGGGATCATCATTCCTGTTACCCATCATCGAGGGGGCTCTAGCACCAGTACTTTGAGATAGTACTACCCATGACACCACCCAGGAGCTCACAACACCAAAACACAATGCGGTGTAAATGGGCGCTCCAAGCAAACTCAAGCTCTTGCTCCGACACTATAGGTAGAGCATCGTCCAAGACACTTGAGCTGCAAAAATGTTCTTTAATGCTTCTTCTAAAGATATGAAATATAGATAAAGAGCAGCACTGAGGCGGTAACATGTTGACATCGCATCCTCAAAGGAGGCATTTTCCTCCTTGGCCGTGGGAACTCAAACCAATGATCTGCTTTAGACTTTTACTAAGGCCAAACAAGGGGTTTTTTTGATTTTTTGTAGTTTTTAGGTGTTGGCTTGTGTGTGAAATTTGACACAAGAAGTTCCGCAAGAAATGCAAGTTTTTGAATCAGAAACTAAGCTAGATAGATACTTTCCATATTATAAAAGAGGATGAAGTCAACTGAACTATCATGAGATCAGATGGAATTTTGGAGAAGTTATCTAATCTAGTCTAAAGAAAGACCCTGAAATTCTAATGATCAGATCCGTATCCTCATCCCTAGTTTGTTAAAGATAAAATCCCATTGTACAAAAAGTAAGTTGTCAACCTTAGTCTCGATTTGAAATTTTTCCTCAAAAAGTTTTCAACATTTTTATTTATTTTTATTATTTTTTGGTGTGCATGAAGAAATTAAAATGTCAAAAGAAAATGCATGTTTTTAGGTTTTGAAAATCCTAAATCGATTGTCAAAATTTTAAAAACACCCCCCCATGCTTATGATATGCAATGTCCTCATGCATTAGGAGGGAAAAAGAATCACCTTAGTGAAAAATGGTCAGGTTTAGGATGGTCAAAACCTGGAAAAAGAAAGGAAAAAGGAAACCAGAAAAATGATGCGTTACCTCCCATCCAATGCTATCTTTTATGCCATTCAGCCGAGCGTGAAGGTATGTGATAGAAGGGCGATTCTCGCACGTGTTTTCAAAATAGAGATCTCGTCATAGTATAGTGCGTGAAAATGCTCGTCAAAAATAATTTATAAATATAACGAGTCTTGAGTCCCGGTCGTTTGTCTCTGGGAGGCGTTTATGGAAATGTAGATTTGAAATCGATCACTCTTGCTCTACTTATTCAAAATCGCATGTCAATTTTTGCTAAGTTCGTATTTATGCACGACATGCTGAGTTTCCAGAATATCAAAAATTAAAACATGCAACTTCAATCACATAAAAATATTGCAACAAGGCTCATGGTGATTTTCACAAATATATATATATATAGAAAAGGATTTTCATTGATTCATGATGGTGTTTGCAACATAAAGCTCATGGAAAGCTTGTAGAGGAATGCTTGAAAACATAAATCTAGCTAGCAGAAAATGATCGCATAAATGAATCTAAGGGGGGATTATGCATGCATCATTGGGGGAGAATTTAGAGCTACACTATTAAGCAGTAAATAAAGCAGTAAAACTATGAAGAACTATAATCTAATCTAGCAGAACTAAGGGCATTTAGAGGTGGGCTCCGATGGCCTTTGACTTGGTTGAGAGGAGGAGGGGCGGCCAATGATGCTTAGGTTGGCCCTTGGAGAGAGTTTGAGGAGGTGATCCAATATCTTGGCGTGGAGATGGTGGTGGCCATGGTGAAGCTACTCATGAAGGTGGAGTGGAGGTGGAATGAAGCTAAGCTAAAATGGAGCAAAGAGTGGATGGGTCCAAAGTGCCACCCCTTAGATCTTTTTATAGACCTAAGGGAAGCTCTCTAGAGAATTATGGAATTCTCTAGAGAGGCCTATGATGGGAGCTCATGGGAGAGTGAGAGAGAGGATGGATGGTAGTTTTTAGATCCACCAAATGTGGATCTAAAAATTGAATGGCTCTTGGTTGCTAATTTTAGCAACCAAGGCAACAACACATGGAAGAAAGTTCTAGAGAACTCTAGGCTAGTTATTTATGTGTGGATGGTGTGTGTGTGGGTGTGTGTGGGTCAAAATTTAGGTGGCTAGGTTGATTAGGTTAGGTTCTAGTGGGTTTAGGTCAAGGTAGGTCTCAAATGAGGGTTGTAAACCCTAATTCACTTAGGTAAAGTGCAATTAAACTTAATACATGTTTAATTGGGTGTGTGGAAACATAATTGAGAGTGAAACAACTCAATTAAGTTATGTCTAGGTCAATTGGACTCTCACTGAGTCCAATTGGATAGTGTGTGCTGAGATCAGGGGTCAATTGAACTCAATGAGTCCAATTGAATAGGCTGATGGAATTGACTATGATCCAAGTCAATTAAGTTTAGTGAGGACCTAATTAGGTCCTTAGGGAGGTCTATAGGTGATGTACTACAGTTAGGGCACCTTAATTTAGGTTCCTAGGGGGTTAGAATTGGGTTTGGGGACCTAGAAATCCAAGATCAAGGCTTGAATTCAAAAATAGGAATGGGAGCACAGTATCAGATGTCTAATAAAGTTGTCAAATGTCTTATAGTGAAAAATTAGAAGTCCAGACTTGTTGGCTAGACGTCCAATTAGAGTCAGGAGGGATTCTAGGTTCTATCTTGGGTATTTTGTAGAAATTAGACGTTTGACCAAGTGTCTGGATGTCCAATAACACTACAAAAGTGGGTTTAAGGTGTGCGGGAGTTGGTTAAGGGTTCTAGACGTCCTTTAACTCATTTGGACATCCAGATGGAGGCTGGAATTAGGGTTTTAAGGTTTCCTAGGGTGTGGTGACCTAATCTAAGGGTGGCTAAGGCTTGGGGAAGCTTCTAAGCTATCCTAGGGATAGGATGGACCTAGGTTCCTCACAATTTATTGCTTTATTCCTACTTAATGAAATAGCATACCTTAACTCCCTTACATTATTATTTACTGCGTCTAATCTAGGTCTTCCGCTCCAGCTCTATTGCAACACTAGTTATTCTTTATTCTTCAGATCCAGCTTTAGATCTAGCTTCAGATCTAGCTTCTAATCAGTTTATTACCTGCAATTGATATAATGCACCTAATCAGTACATTATAGCATTATTTTATGCATTTTTAAAAAAAGTAGTAAACGTGTTAGTAATGCTTATGCATGCATGAATTACCCTAACTTATGCTAAGTCCTAGCCTAATTTAGGTCAATTAAGACCTACGATTGCTGTGCAATCAGTATGCATAGAAGACGGACAATCGTGTAAATAGTTAGACACTTGAATGTCCTTAAGCAATGTGTTTTCCTCAAGATCCCTAAAAAGATGATTGATAAAGAAATAGGGATCAAAACAAAATGGAAAAATGGAAAAATGACCCGGGTCTAGCCATGGTTTAAGTTCATGTAAAATGCTAAGCTTGGGTGGATCGGGTAGTAGGTCCAATGGAAAGGGAGGGGGAAAGTAGTCAGTGAGATGTAGGGTAGGTGAAGTCAGTGTGGATGTTTTTGGTGAAAAATCAGGAAGATTGAAAGAGTAAAGGTCAAACCCTAGTTGATCTGAAAAGTCTCGGACCACAAAATCATGCTTAGAATAGGAATCAATAAAATCTAGATCCATGGTGGTCAAAGCTAAGTAGGATTTGATCAACAAAGATTTCTTACAAGTTTCTTCCATTGTATTATCAGTGTCCTCAAAAATTTTATGATCAATGGACCTCTTAGAAGCTTGAAATAAATCTAATGACAAAATATGGTTACCATAACTTATATTCATTTTCCCAGAATGAGAGTTGATATTAGCTATTACGGTAATTAGAAGGGGTCTTCCAAGAATGGTATTAGTGAGAGCTGCAGGTACCTCTATGTCAAGGACTAGAAAATTTATCGGATTTAGATAATTCCAGACCTTGAGAATATGATCCTCAATGATTCCCTGTGGTTGAATGGTAGATCGATCTCCCAATTGAAATTGAACCTTAGTTTGTTTAAAATCACCGAATTGAGATTCCTCAAATAAGATCGGGGGAATGATATTAATGGAGGTATCAAAGTCGGGAGGGGCGCGAAACAAATGGTGTCATTTATGACAATTGAGGTGAGGGATGTGCCCGGGTCCTTTTTTGTGAGAGGTAGCTTACTTTGAACAACTAAGCTTGCTATCTTAGAAAGGACCACCCTTCCTAGATTTTGAGCCTCCCCTGGTGGAGTAAACTTTTCTTTCAAAAATTTAGCAAATGCAGGGGTGGCATCTAGGAGGGGGATATTCTTCTCTACTTGACTAAATAAGTCCAAAAGATCTTGGTGAGAGGGCTCTGATTTCTGATCAAAAAGATTGGATGGCATTATTTGAGAGTGAGAAATAGGATTTGAATCAAGTGTTTTTGGCATTTTTTTTCTTCTTCTTGAGTGGGGTTAGGAGAGTCAATTTGCATAGGTTGAGAGTGGGTTCCATCAATCTGATTTGAAGACCCTAAATCAGCGGTGGTTTTCCCACTTCTCAATGTAACTGCATGCATAGTTTGGTTATCACTGGGAGGAAGTGGGGGGGTCTGTTGTTGTTAGAAACCAAATTGGTGCTTAGATATCGGGTTAATAGGTGGCTGAATAGTGTGGTTCTGATGTTGGTGTCCATCTAGGTGTTTGTTCTTGTGATTGACAAAGTTTGGTGTGGGCTTGGATGGTGAGTGTCCTGCAGGTCTTTGGTTTGAAATAACCCCAAATTGATCATTGAGATTATTAATAGCACGGGTTATTTCTGTTGTTTTTCTTTGCATATCCTACAGGGTTTTCAACATCTGGGCATTGATGTCTTCTTGAGATGGCCCAGATTGATAAGTTGATTTTGAACCATGCCCTCCAAATAGGTTTTGTTGTTGGTGAGGAATCGGATTGGTTTAGGATTGAGCCGGATAATTCCTCCAATTAGATGAATTTTGCAATTGCTTCTGGAAGGTGGTGAGATTTTGAGTGGGGTAATGATTTGGATAAGTATAATTCCCTATTGAACCATATAAAGCCTTAGAATAATGATTATACTCAGCATGGGTCATATGCAAATTCTGTCTCTTTGGGATGTGAGAAGGGTGAGATGTGGAATGTCTGGAGCTTGGGTAGGTGTGGCAAGACTCCCTTGGTTGACTAGGTTTGTTAAATCCTCATGCAACTGTTGTTGCTTAACTTGTGCTAAGCCATAATGGAGTAGAAATTAGGTGGGGGGGGCTGATTAAGAAGCTCATGGGTGGAAAGATTGGGGAAAGAATAATTAGCATGTAGGTTAGAGGACCAATTTTGATTTTCCATTTTTAAAGAAGAGGAAAAATGTAGGAAAAGTCTTTTTGGGGAGACAAAAATCAAGTGGTCCCTCCAAGTGTGGAGTTTTGGACCGCCGCCTGTGCAAAATGGAAGAAAAAGGAGGGGAGGAGAAGAGATGAAGTGTGCAAACAATCAATAAAAATCTAGACCTAGCTTAACTATGACTCCCTAAAAAAATTAACCTAAGACTTGGTCTATCTAAGAAATAAGTAATCAATAATGAATATTTGTTCTGTCAACAAATCTGGCCAAGTTGTTTAAGGGGAGGTTTGGGCCCAAGCGTTTCCTAGGAAAATCCCCAGGTACTTGTACAAACCCGTGCTTGGTCATTTGACACGGTCCCTTAGCCTGAACACTAGATATAGATGATAGAATTGATATTAACTAAAGAAAACTTAAGATGTAGATAGTAAGCCTAAGTTGATGAAAGCTTAGGGGTCAAATTGCTAAGATTTTAATTAGGTCTAGGATACTAAAGTGCACACGGAATGTGGAGGGCATTGATTGGATTATTACCCCATTATTTCAATTTTGTGAGTGTGTGTGCAGGAATTGGAACTTGATTCTAATGAAAAGCAAGTTGTCACACAAGTTAATGTATTTCTGTCTTTTAGAATTGGATTTAAGTTAGTGTATTTTAGGGATTCCTTCTTAAGTTTTCAAACAAGTTTCAATCTCCACAATCAATGGAAAACAAGTTGTATTGGTGAAGATTAATTTCCTTTAAAGTGGGTCTCTAAAAATGAAAAGGAAACCCTAATCCAATTGATCCTAGGACAGAAATTTAACTACCAATGGATATTTTTTAAGCTTTCTGCATTAAGTAGTGGTTCAAACAGTTTAAACAACACCACTAATTTATGGAAAATCAAACAAGGATTCTAGAAAATATTTTTTTAGGATTTTACAAATTTGTTTCATATTTTTAATGAATTTTTCTTTGTGCTAGTGTAAAAGTCCATAATTGATACCTGTGGGTATTTTGGACTTTTCCGTATCACCATCGGTTGCAGAAAATTTTGGTGATTTTATGTGATGTGTGTATTTTCACAAGGATTTCAAAAATATAAATTTCATAAAAATTGGATGAGTATAAAAATTCTAAAAATTCACAGATAGTAGCAAAATAGGAAGATTAGAGGGTGTGACCCCTCTGCAGTCCATGAATTTTTAAAAATTAAATACAAACCCAATTAGTCTAAAATTTGGAATAGATGTTTCCAACTTGGTTTGAAATCTCTGGGTGAAATTTCATGATTTTAAGAGGACTGTGGTGCCAGGAAAAAAGTTTTGAAATTTGGACAAAAGTTTGGACTCGAAAATCAGAACACCAACATTTGAAGTGAAGTGGTGTTTGATGAAGCATACAAGCAAACAATGGATTTTAAATTGCACCACTCCACTTAATTAAGATATTTAAGATCCTGAAAGCTAAGATTAATATTTTTTTGGTAGTTTTTAAGGATAAATGAGACAAGAAAGAGGGAACCAACATGAAATCCTGTGAAGAAAAGGAACTTTTCCACTCTTGCTTCAAAATTCTCGCTTCCTTCCTGCAATGCCTGCACACACAAGAGAAAAGAAAGAGAAGAGGATGAGATCCACTTCAAGAAAGAGAAAATTTGATTAAGCAAAGCTGTGCCTCCCCGGTAACAACATCCAAAAAGTGATGTAAAATTTAGCATGATTTGTAATTAGGGTTCTTAGAGTCGTAACATGTGAAATCGCATACGTTTTTAAAATTTGTAACCTAGATAGGGGGGTATCTAGGGTTGTCCAAGGAGGCCAAATGGTTGCAAAATTATGTCTCTTGCTTGGAAATGAAATTCACCTTTCTTTTTTGTCTTTTCAAATATAGGTTTTTTAGGGTTTTGAAATAATGGGAAATACGAGTTGATGGCGGGAAAGTAAGTAACAACTATGATTATTAAGCTAACACCTAAGTGACAAATAATTCCCCTCCCTAAGCTCACTCTAGGCACGTGGAGGCCTAGAGCAATTAGGAAGAGGGAGTGAAGAGTGCTAGAATCACAACAATTAAAAAGCAACTAAAAAGAAATTTCAAAGAAGGCAACTTGATTAAGGAGAAAGTGTTGAACAAAAACCATAGTAGAGGAAAGCTTCTACAACTAGAATTTTAAGTACAAAGTAAAGAAACACTAATCCTCTGAAAAAAATGATGAAGAGGGGAGGCCCCTTTCTCCAAGACTAGTAGTTTTTGGGTTTGAAAAGAAGTGCTCCAACTCTTTCTCCTTGAAAGCTCTACCAAGTTGATGTCCTCCAAGGAAAACCCCACGGTGGGCATGCCTATGCTTCTCCTAAGGGTGGATGTGCACCACCCTTCTCCTCCAATGCTTGGCTATCCTCTAAGTGATGAAGATCCTCCTCCTTCTTGGCATGACACAAGGAAGAAGATAGAAGGGGAACAAGGCACCAAGGGGGCAAGTAGGATGCCCCCTTAATCTTCTTCTCTTCTTCTCCTTCCTTGGTTTTAGGTTAGGGTGGATATGGGGTGGAAAATATACTAAGGGTGGATGAATTTTTTTGGTGGAATGAGGTGAGTTTTGATAGAGGTGGAAGGGGGTAGGGTTGGCGTGAATAGATGGAGGGTTAGGATTGATTTTAGGGGTGGTTATGGTTGGTTTGGTTGATCCTTGGGCTAGGGTTAACTGGCTCCACCTAAGGGGTGCTAAGGGGGATAGTTATGGTGGCCAAAAGGCACCTAAAGTTTGTGCCAATTGTGGGTCTTCTAGAAGGTGTTGAGGTGGATGGTGGAGATGGGATCAAAAGGAGATGAATGGTGGGGATTTATGGTGGTTTTGGAGGGAAAGTTGAGGCCACCTTGAAGGTGGCTTTTGGAGGTGGTGGGATGAAAGGTGGTGATGGTGGTGGCCCAACTTGGAGTAGGGTGGAGCTTAGGTGAGATTAGGTTGGGTTGAGTTGGTGGAGCAAGCTAGGAAGGGTTTTTAGGTGGTGGATTGCGAAGGGAGCTGGAGCCTAGCTAAGCTAAGCTAAGCTAGCTTAGCTAGTATTAGAGTAGAGGAGGAGGTATTGGAGCTAGGGTTTGGAGAGAGGAGCTGAGGAGAAGTCTGGGCTTGAACTAGAGCTGGCAACTACTGAAGAAGGTGGCATGGAGCTACTCTAGCTGGCTTAGTTTGCTAGTTCTTTGCTAGTTGGTAAGACAAGCTAAAGTAAGCTGGCTTCTACCATAAGGAGCTGAGGTGAGCTGGGATTGGTGTTCCCGAGGAGGATCAAACAAGTTGAGATAGCTAAGGTTGCTTAACTCAACTAGGTTGAGCTAAGATGAGCCCCCGGGAGCTGGACTTGAGCTTTCTGAGTTGAAATGAAGCCATCTTCACCTGGCTGGAGTGGAGCTGGATCAAGATGGTCCTGAGCTAAGGTGAACTCCAATCAACTCAGCTAAGCTAGCTAGAGCTCCCTGTGAACTTATGGGAGCTGAGATGAGTTAGACTCAGCTAAGTTTAGCTGGATCTGAGCTGACCTGAGCTAGGGTGAACTAAGATGAGCTCTCTTGAGCAGCCATTCAGCTGAGATGAGCTTAATGCAGCTAGGATGAGCTAACCCTAGTTCAGGTGAGCTGGATTTCAGCTATGGTAAGCTGGATCAAGCTAAGTTCCAATTGGTTTGAGATTCCCTTCACAAGTTGCCTTCCTGAGTGCTAGGGTTCTAGGGATTTGGCAATCTGCTTATCCCTAGCACTCACAAAAACCTATCAAAAACACAATAAAAGATGCAATGCTTGCCTAATCTAATTGATGCCTAAATGCAACCCAAAAACCCATTTGTGGAGCAAAATCCTAAGAGCTAGGTTTGTTTTAATGCATAGGAATGATGATAAACTGGCGTTTATCAGTGGCATCGGATGGGTACTTTTGTTTAGTGGTGGAGATAATGTGGGGACCAATCGGTGGGGTATAGGTGGTAAAAAAAATAGGTTTGATGGTAAAAATGTGTGTTTTTATAGAAAAGATGATTAGCAAAATAGGTGAAAATATTTTAGGAAGCTAATCACGATTATCGAGGTCAGTTAGGTAGATGAGGAGTGAGATTCGAGGTAGAAAGATCACAATCTCGAAAAATGAAACCACCCTATTTTTGTCGATCAAAACTAGTTTTTTGTCAATCAAAATAAGAAATGATTGATCAATTAGGTTAATTGGTTGATCAGAATTTAAATGATTGGAGGGGAAATTCCCGCTCAACTAGATTGGTTGATCAAACAACCAAGTTGATCCATCAAAACTCAAATTTTTGGAGGGAAATTTCCCACCAAAGAATTTGGTCAAACAAACAAGGACTTTGATCGATCAAACCATTTTGGTCGATCAATAGTGTAAAACAGATAATTCAAACATATCAATTAAGTTCTTTTAGTCTTGATAAACCTAGTGAATGGCAAATTAGGTTGAACCTTTCTTTTGGCAATGGTTTTTTGAAGATATCAACTAATTGATTTTCTATTTTAACAAACTGTAGGTTAATTTCTTCTTTTAAGACATAGTCTCTTAAAACATGATGTCTAACATCAATATGTTCAGTCCTAGAATGTTGTACTGGATTCTTAAATAAGTTAATGGCACTAGTGTTGTCACAGTATTTTGTTGCTTTTGTTGGATAGGCCAGAATCTTGTAAGGTTTGTTTCATCCACAATAGTTGTGAACAAGCTAAAGATGCAGCTACATATTCTGCTTCAGTTGTTGAAAGTAAAACAGTGTTTTGTTTTCTAGAGAACCAAGAGACTAGGGAATTTTTGAGAAATTGACACGTTCCACTAGTACTCTTTCTGTCTATAAATCTACCCGCATAATCTACATCACAAAAGGAATATAATTCCAATGTGTCTATCTTTTGATAGAAAAGTCTTAGGTCTTGTGTGTTGTTTAAGTATCTAAGTATTCTTTTAACATCATTTAAATGTGTTTCTCTAGGGTTTACTTGAAAACGAGCACATAAACAAGTGCAAAAGAGAATATCAGGTCTACCAGCAGTCAAGTATAATAATGATTCTATCATGCTTCTATATAATTTGTGATCTACAGATTTACCTATTTCGTCAGATTTTATTTGTCTAGAAACTGCCATAGGTGTGTCTTTACCCTTCACTTTGTCCATAGAGAATTTCTTCAAGATCTTCGTGGTGTATTTTGTTTGAGATATGAAGATTCCAGAGGACAGCTGGTCAATTTGAAGTCCAAGAAAGAACCGAAGTTCTCCCATCATGCTCATTTCAAACTGATCCTACATTACCTTTGCAAATTCTTGGCATAACACATCATTAGTAGCACCGAAAATGATATCATCAACTAATATTTGTATTATTAAGAGATCATGTTCTTGTCCTTTTGTAAATAAGGTTGGATCTATTTTACCAATTTTAAACTTATTTTCAATTAGATAACATTTTAATCTGTCGTACCAAGCTCGTGGAGCTTGTTTTAAGCCATATAATGCTTTGTTTAGTTTGTATACATGGTCTGGATATTTAGCATCTTCAAAACCTGGAGGTTGTTTAACATAAACTTCCTCTTTGATGAATCCATTCAGAAAGGCACTTTTGATGTCCATCTGAAAAAATTTGAATTCCATATGGGCAGTAAAGGCTAGCAACATTCTAATGGATTCTAGGCGAGTTACAGGCGCATATGTTCATCAAAATCTATTCCTTCTTCTTGATTATATCCTTGGGTCACAAGTCTATCTTTATTTCTAACTACTTCTCTTGATTCATTAAGTTTATTCCTAAAGGTCCACTTGGTTCCTATAATTGTCTAAGAGTTAGGCTTTGAAACAAGTTCCCATACATGATTTCTTTTGAATTGATTGAACTCTTCTTCCATTGAGGATTTTGCAAGTTGAGAATCAGATTCATGAGCCAAAAAAAATTCCTAAAAACAAACATTTCAAGTCATCTGAATTAACAAGGGGTTAATTTGAGAATTTTTTGGAAGATATATTGATCCCGTTCTATCTAATGGTTGAATCCAAAAACAAATCCCGATGTTTATCTTTAACAAATCCCGTACCTCCAGTGTTTTTAATCTGCCAAGGTCCATTGATCTCTTTTTCTCCTCCAAAGTCAAAAAAATTAGATTTCCCAAAAATTCCGTTTTAAGTTTTGCTAAGAGACTAGCAAAAGATAAGCATGGGAGTGTGATAAATGCCAGTTTATCATCATTCTTATGCATTAAAACAAACCTAGCTCTTAGGATTTTACTCCGCAAACGGGTTTTTGGGCTGCATTTAGGCATAAATTAAGATAGGCATGCATTGCATTTTTTTATTGTCGTTTTAATGAGTTTTTGTGAGTGTTAGGGATGTACAGATGCACAGATCCCTAAAACCCTAGCACTCAAGAAGGCAAATGGTGAAGGAGAAGCCCAGACTAGCTGGAACTCAACCTAATCCAGCTCACCTCAGCTTGATCCAGCTCACCTCAGCTTGATCCAGCTCACCGCAGCCGGAACCTAGCTTACTTGAACTAGGGTTAGCTCATCCCAGCTCCATTCAGCTAATCTCAGCTGGATGGCAGCTCAAGAGAGTTCATCTTAGCTCACCCTAGCTCAAGTCAGCTCAGATCCAGCTCAACTTAGCTGAGTCTAGCTCATCTCAGCTCCCACTAGTTCACAGGGAGCTCTAGCTAGCTCAGCTGAGTTGACAGGAGTTCACCCCAGCTCAGATCCAGCTACATTCAGCTCCACTCAACTCCAGCCAGCTGAAGAAGAATTCATCTCAACTCAGGAAGCTCAAGTCCAGCTCCCGGGGACTCAGCTTAGCTCAACTCAGTTGAGCTAAGCTACCTTAGCTGCCTCAACCAGCTTGATTCTCCCCGGGAACACCAGACCTAGCTCACCTCAGCTCATTTTGGTAGAAGCTAGCTCACTTTAGCTTGGCTTAGTAGCTAGCAAAGAACTAGCAAGCTAAGCCAGCTAGAGTAGCCCCATGCCAGCCTCTTCAGTAGCAGCCAGCTCCAGCTCCAGCTCCAGACTCTCCTCCTCAGCTCCTTCCTCCAAACCCTAGCTCCAACACCTTCTCCTCCACTCCACCTTTAGCTAAGCTAGCTTAGCTTATCTTAGCTTAGCTTAGCATAGCTAACAACCAGCTCCTTGGCCATTCATTACCTCCAAAATCAACCCTAGCTAGCTCCACCAACTCAAGCCTACCTAAGCTAGCTACTCTACTCAAGTTGGCGCCACCTCCTAGCCATCCCTTCACCCCATTATCTCCACCAAAAGACACTTCAAGTTGGCGCCAAAAACCACCCCTAACCACCTCTATATTGGCGCCACTTTCAGCCCCTTAAATCCACCCTACAACTACCCACATAAGCCATCCTAGCCATCCACATACCCCCCCTTCTAGAACCTTAAGGTGGCGCCACCTAATGACCTTCTAGAATGCCCATTTTGGCGCCAACACCAAAGGGTGTCAACACCCATAACTACCCGTTGGTGCCCTTTAAGGTGGCGCCAACTCTCCTTGGCCATGGGATCTCCAACCACCTCCATCAACTCATCTTGGCCATCCATTTCAAAGGTCACCATAGCCCCCCTCCTATTCTATAAAAAGCCACCACCTACCACCATTTTTGGGCATCCTCCTTTAGTGTATTTTCTACCTACATCCACCTATACCTACGCCCAAGGAGAAGGAGTAGAGAAGGAGATTAAAGGGGCACACCACCAGCCCTTTTGGTGCCTTCTTCTCCCCACTCTCTTCAACTTGGGCCACGCCAAGGAGGAGGACTCTTCCACTTCAAGGAGGACGGCCAGGCAAGGGAGAAGGACTTAGAGTGGACGTCCGCCCTTGGAGAGAAACTTAGGGCACGCCCCCTTAGGGCTTGCCTTGGAGGTCATCACCTTGGCGGAGTTCTGTAAGGAAGGAGTTGAAGGATTGTTTTCAAGCTTGGGAGCCACCAACCTTGGAGCAAGAAGCCCTCTTCTTCACCATCTATTTAGAGGATTTGTGTTTTCTTTTACTTCAATTATCAAGTAGTAGAAGCATTCCTCTACTAGACATTTTTGTTAAACACTTTATCACTTATCTAGTTGCCTTTTTCGCATATCTTGTTTGCATTTCTTTTTGCTTATTTTCAGCATTCTTCACTTCCTCTCCCTAATTATTCTAGGTCTCCACTTGCCTAGAGTGAGCTTAGGGAGAGGCTCTACTTGCTACTTTAGAGTTGTTTACTTAATTGGAAGTGTAAACACTTTTCCCGCCATCAGTTCGCATGTTGCCTTAGTTCAAAAATAAAGAAAAATGGTATATTGAAAATTACCAAAAAGAAAGTTGAGATATATTCCAAGCAAGAGAATCAATTTTGCAACCATATTGCCTCCTTGGACGACCCTAGATACTCCCCTATCTAGGAATATAAATTTAAGAGTTGATCGATTTTGCGCGTTACAACGACGTATTTAACAAACCGCGTATTATCGCTATCACTCAGGATTTGACACCTACAAACAAGAATAAACCAAGCTCTGATACTAAATGTCAGCAGCACAAGAAGGGGGGATTGAATTGTGCAATAAAAAATTCATGAACAAATGCAACAAAAAACACACGAATTTAGAGTGGAAACCCTTGTGGGAAAAACCTCTACCTAAATCTCTTAATCTAGGATTTTGCCCCTGCTCAAGTAGGAATTGCTAACAACAAGTAATTTTACAATTCCCCTCTTCCTAGACAAACCCTAAGAAGAGTTTTGCCCCTCTACTAAGAGGAACAGGAAACCCACATACCGGGTACCCAAATAAACTATCAAAAGCAATAAAATATATTCATATAAGCCTTGAACGAAATATGAAATAAAAGGATTAGAATACCAATAAATGCTAGTTTATCATCATTCTTATGCCTTAAAATAAATCTAGCTCTTAGGTTTTTAACTTCGCAAATAGGTTTTTCGGGTTGCATTTAGGCATAATCTAGGTTAGGCATGCATTGCATTCTTTTTGTGTTGTTAACATGTTTACTTGAGCGTTAAGGATAACCAGATGTCCAAACCCTTAAAACCCTAACACTCAGGAAAAAAGAAAGTGAAGAAGATCATTTCAACTAAACCCTAGCTGGGTCCACCTCATCTCAGATGATTATCAGCATACTTGAGTTAGGTTTAGCTCCCTCAAGCTCCAATCAACTCACCTTAGCTGAATGGTAGCTTAAGGTAGATTAACTTAGCTAAACCTACCTCAACTCAGCTCAGATCTAGCTCAACTTCGTTGAGTCTAGCTCATCCTAGCTCCAATCAGTTCACTAGGAGCTCTAGCTACCCCAACATAGTTGACAAGAGTCCACCTTAGCTCAAGTCTAGCTCTACCCAACTCCACTTAGCTCACTGTAGCTGAACTCCCTCCAACTTAACTACTACTTATTGAAGTGCATACATTTAAATAGACAAAAATGTCTATTAATGCATGTTCTTAGTGTTATATTAGCATCATACATTGTAAATATTACATAACATGAATAATCATGCATTTAGGTCAAGTTGTATAAATTGTATAATAATTATCTCCTTTTATGGTCAGGGACAGGATAACTTTTAATTGGGACCTCGGATCAAAGATCCAATTATACAGATCTGATCAGGATGACGATTGGAGTTCAACGACTCCAAGATCGCCTGATCGGACATCCGTAGCACCAGATAGAGATCAAGGAAGCCTAAATATCAAGGACCAAGATGGTGCCAATCTGCACTTCAGATGACAAATTCGACCATACGGATGGGTTAGGATCAATGATCGCAGCCTAATAGCACGAAAATCAGTCCAATCCGTCATACGTGACACCATCTACAACACACAGAAGATGGACGGCCAAGATGGCACCACATGGCACCATCCCACCTGCCCAATCAGGCCTAAGAACTACCGTTGCATCTCCAAAGGATCTCCATCGCTCGATCCTAGCCGTTGGATCTTGATCCAACAGGCAGGAACGACTCAGATGCGCCGCTCACATCCTCTTAAGGCGTAAGGCACATGCGATCTGGGTCGTTGGATCTTGATCCAATGGCCGTGAGCACGTGCGCCTAAAACAAAAGCACAACAAAGAAGGTGAGGCAGCGCAATGGTTACACCACTACAGGCGAGACGCGAGGAGCGCGTTCGAAATGCAGCGCACCTTAAATCAGAAGTGGGCGTGGGAGCAAGCGCAATCCAACCGTCAGTTGGCGATCAGGCGGGTGAGTGACGGAGGAGCCTTGGATCACCACGCGCACGATGACGTGCTTACGCACCTCCGATCGCACGCGGGCACGCGGTTAAGCGCAGATGAAGGTGCGGGCGAGGATGACTTTAAGCCGTCCAATCTTAAGATCGAAAGGTTGTGATTATGAGGACGTGGGCGTGCGTTTTGTGTGCGGTATGTGAGGAGGTGTGCGTGGCGCACGTACGTTGCCCATGATCATACCTTTAGTGACGAATAAATCCACCACTAAAGACCTGATTTTATTGCTTTAAGCTTGAAATGATAGTTTTGCCCTCAATTCCTGCAACTATAAAAGGATACCCAACCTTCACTTCTTCTTCATCCCTTCCTTCACCTCTCTCCCTCTCCAAAGCTCAAGAAAAGCTTGTCCCACACCTGGGATGCTATTCTAGAGCCAAAATCCAATTTTTTGGCTCGTTCCCGCGACGACGTGCTGCCTCATTCTCGCTTCTTCCTGCTTCATCCTCCTTCCCGCTCCATCCCTCATCTTCCAGGCATCATCCCGTCCAACTCATCCTCCAAGTAGTCATCAAGGAGGATAACTTCTCTCTATCTTCTCTTTTACTGCTTTCTAGAATAGATTTCCTGCTTTCTAGTGTAGATTTCCTGCTTTCTAGTGTAGTGGGTAGTTGTAATCATAATGAACATCAACTTGTGATAATGAAATCCATGTTTATTCTACCTCTCTTTTGTCTTTATTTGTAATATTCTCTCTTTGTCTTCTATTCTTTATTCTTTAAGTAGATAGTTGGTTTAGATTCAATTTGACTAGCTAATCTGCTTCGTGACAATTAAACAAATACAATTTTGAATCAAACGTCTACCTCCCTGTGTTCGACTATGAATTCTTAGAGTTTTGGTATAAATTTATCTATTGATGGATTTCTTCGCAAATCGAACTACAACGACGGGTTTTTCAAAACCAACTTCGATCGCATAGTTTTTCGCTCTCAACATTTTGGTGCCGTTGCCGGGGAGGCGACGCTCTTTGATTTTTCGCATTTTTCCGCCTTACTTATCTTTTACCTCACTTTTCTCCTCTTTTATTGTGATTGCAGGTACTCTCATGGGGCAAACAAAAGCAGTATATTGGAGTAAAGTGTTGTTGAAGGGTTTGTAAGTTTACCCCTACCTCCCCACCCACTAGATTTCATTCCATCACCTAATAACACAAACCCTAATTAACCTAGGAGCCTACATAAATTCTAAGGTTAGTTTTGGTCGTTTGTTTGACACCTACACCCACCTCACCCTCCGCATATAAAAGAAAAATTAAAAAAAAAATCTCTTACAGAGGTACACAACCTCTTCTGATTTTTAAACTCAATTGGTAAACCGATCTTTGGAACCAGTACACACATCCAAATACATAATCGAGTAGAAATCAGGATAGGTAATCACTTGTGTGCCGAATTAAGTGGTGTATCAAGCCAATTGTTTGAGTTGATTGGGCCGCACCACTTCAACTAAAATCAACTCATCAAGTAGTTGCCATATAGGTTCAACTTTTAGCGATTTACCAGGCACTCCACATTTTTTTTTTAAGCTTTAAAGGAAAACATCTTCACCTGTGCTTTCAAAACCTGGTACGCCAACTGAACTTGATTGAATATACCTAAAGTTGAATCCTAAAAGCTACTAAGCAAGATTTGAACCCTAAAATTCACTGCAACAAAAAATAATCTTGCTTAAAAATCACTGGTTGTGCACACACACACATATCAATCAATCATTAAGGGCACAACCCAGATAAGGTCCCATCACATTAAAAAGCACATTCAAACCTAACCCTAATTAAAATAGAGTAGACGTTGACCCTAAGGATTGGACTCGCTCTTCAGAGCCTAGACAGAGATTATTTTCGATTAGTCTGTTTCTACCGTTCAATCTGATGTCTAGCTAGGGGAGTAGAATCAAATGATCGCGGTTAGGGGATACATTAGGAACCTAAGGCGCAAGCCAAAGGAAGAACCTTCTCCCCAGTCCCTCCCTCTAATTGGTTGGATTGATAGAAAAGAAGTAGATCAAATCGATTCTTTATCTCAAGACGGGCTCTGGGAGTCTGTAGGTCTTTAGGCTAGCCCACTTAAGGACATGTTTGTTTGTTTGTATTGCAGGGCACCTTTCTTCTGATAGAGGATCTGAAGATATGTAATATATGGCTATCTATGCGCACTCAAGAAAAATATTAGTAATAACAAAAAGATTTGCACAATCAATACAAACCACAAAGGACACAAAATGTATAGTGGTTCCCCTCCCTTGGGTACTCCACTACCTAAGCCTCCTAGCTTAGGGTTTTTAACCCGATTCTCTCAACCCCGAGAGAATCAATTTACTAACTGAGGTAATTAACTGGTTACCTCAACCCAAGTACAATAACTGGTTTGTTACAACCCAACGAGCAACAAGCTAAAATACAAAAGAAGTACAGGTGTAAAACAAAAAGAATCTTACAACTAGAACCTAACCCTCTCAACAATAATTAGAATAATATTACCGATTTGAGAGCCTAGAAAGGACGTGAATCACTTTGACAATGCGTGAAGAAATTACGTCATTGAGATTGCAAGAATGTAGAGAGTGAATGACAAGCTTCTTTTTTCTCTCTTGAAAATGTGGTGGAAATTTGGGAAATATAGCTCTAGGAATTTTCCTTGTATTTCTAATCTTTCTAGTATGCAAACAAAGAGTCCTAGGGTCATTATATAGAGTTTAGAACCTCAAGGATTCGTCTACTAAATGTTGGGAATTAATTCCCAACGTTCACATTATTGGAATTAATTTTCTAGCCGTTTAGTTTTGAGCCAATGGCTACCTGGTACCGGTACTCATTGCTTCCAGATTTGGGCTTCAAACTCTTAACACAAATCTGTAACCCACTTGTACCGGTACTCATGATTAGTACCGGTACTGATCATGAGTACCGATACTTGCAGGGTACAGGTTTGTTTCTTAACAAAACCTAGACCTGTAACTCACATGTACTGGTACTAAACTTTAGTACCAGTACTTGTGGGTTAACAAGTACCTTTTTTAAGTGATTTAATTCATTACGTACTTTGAAAATGTTCTCAATATAAATCCTAATTTATCTCTAATTGATTTTACGATCTAAGTTACCTTCTCTTGTTAAGAGGCATACAATCTATGAAAATAAAATCTAAACTACAGAAACTAAGGTCGAAGATGATCTTCTTCTCCTTGACTCATCTTTGTCATCCTCCATGACATGATCATACCTCCATCATTTCTTGTTTGCCTTTCTCCTTCACCTAAATTTGAAAAACACTTAATGCAAACATTAATCTATAATAATTTTGTTAACACCAAAACAAGATGTGGAACAAGGTTCCAACAATCTCCCCCTTTTTTGTGTTGACAAAACTATCTTGCAAATAGATAATTAAAAAAAAATTTAACAATGTTACATGAAGGAAAAATTTTCATTTCAATCCTCCCCCTCAATATAAGCTCCCCCTAAAAATATTACTATTTGCCCTTTATTTTTCTCCCCCTTTTTGTCAATCACAAAAAATGAAGAAATATCATACCATAAAGTTTACCAATAGTAAAATGATGAATGTGGGTATCAAGCTCCATTAGGCCATCGTTCTTGATCTTCATTCAACCTATAGAAAGGTTGAAATGTTCCGTTGTGTGCCTTGAACACCTACTGATCTCTTTGATCTATTCCCGTAAAATAAATATCTTTTCTAGGTACCCATTTTCTTTTGGGTCCTTTAGAGTTAGCACCTTTCAAATCCTAAGATTTATAGACCTTTTTAGTATTAGATTTATAATTCTTGGGATTTTTAGCCTTTTGATACATCCATGCATGCCTAGGTGTATGTGATTGATTTTGTGTATTCTTTCTAATTTTAAACCTTCCTTTTAGATCATCACAAAATTCTGTATTTAACCTAGTTATTTTTAAATTATTTAAAGTTCCCTCAAAATGTTCATAAATGTCCTCTAGTTCTACTATTTTTGCACGCAATTGTGAGTTAGTCTTTTTTGAAATTTTTAATTCTATTTCTAAACATGACTTTTCTAATTCTAATGTTTGGTAATTATTCTTTAAAACCTTATTTTCTTTTTTAAATGACCTAGCTTTATGATATAGCTCTTCATATGCTTCTAATAATTCTTCAAATGAAAAATCAGGGTTTACCTCGTTGTCCGTATCTTCTGAAGTTGCCACCAAGCAAAGATGTGCGACCTCGTCTTCGGATTCCGATTCACTGGAGTCGGTGTCTATGTCGGAGTCGCTATCATCCCATGTCGCTTTAAATGCTTTCTTTTTCTTCTTCTTCTTGAGCTCCTTTATTTCTTTCCTATTGTCCTCCTTCATGTTTACGGGGCAATCCTTTCGTAGGTGACCCTTTCTCTTGCATTCATAGCAAACAATATCAGATGAAATTTTATTCACTTTCTTACCTTACTTTTGAAGAAATTTCTGGAACTTTCTTGTGAGTATCTTCATCTCTTCATCTTCAGATTCTGAGGTGCTTGAATCCGAGTCCTCCTTGATTGCTCTAAAACCAATGCTCTTCTTTTTGCTTGTCGCCTTCTCCTCTTTTTTCTTCATATTCTCCAATTGGACTTCATATGCCATGAGGCTTCCAATTAGATCATCCAAGGAGAGAGTAGAAAGGTCTTTCGCCTCTTGGATGGCTGTGGTCTTTGGAGACCAATCACTTGTAAGTGATCTTAAAACCTTTCTTACAAGCTGCTCTTCTTTCAGCTTGATTCCAAGATTCTTCATGGGGTTCACGATCTCTCCAAATCTCGTGTACATATCTTTGATTGACTCTCCTTTTGTCATCCTGAAACACTCATATTCTTCAATTAGAATAGAAATACAGGTTTCTTTAACCTTATTTGTACCTTCATAGGTGATTTGCAAAGTATTCCAAATCTCGTAAGCAGACTCGCATGCAGAGATCCGGTTGAACTCTTCCCTTGATAACGCACAATAAAGTGCATTTATCGCCTTCGCATTGCCGACAATTTTCTTCTTTTGATCCGCCGTCCATGCCACTCCTTGTGGCTACGGATCCATGTACCTCTCTTGAATGAGAGTCCACGAATCTTCATCCATGGCTTTGAGGAAGACTTGCATCCTCCTCTTCCAATACCCGTAGTCCATCTCATCGAAATAGGGAGGACGGGCGGATGATTGTCCTTCCATGCGCCTTGTTGTAGATGCCATTGCGAGTTGATTTGTTACGTCTTCTCGCAACCTACTCTGATACCACTTGATAAAGGATTCGAAGATATGTAATATATGGCTATCTATGTGCACTCAAGAACAATATTAGTAATAACAAAAAGATTTGCACAATCAATACAAACCACAAAGGACACAAAATGTATAGTGATTCCCCTCCCTTGGGTACTTCACTACCTAAACCTCCCAGCTTAGGGTTTTTAACATGATTCTCTCAACCCTGAGAGAATCAATTTACTAACCAAGGTAATTAACAGGTTACCTCAACCCAAGTACAATAACGGGTTTGTTACAACCCAACGAGCAATAAGCTCAAATACAAAAGAAGTACAGGTGTAAAACAAAAAGAATCTTACAACTAGAACCTAAGCCTCTCAACAATAATTAGAATAATATTACTGATTTGAGAGCCTAGAAAGAACGTGAATCGCTTTGACAATGCGTGAAGAAATTACGTCGTTGAGCTTGCAAGAATGTAGAGAGTGAATGACAAGCTTCTTCTTTCTCTCTTGAAAATATGGTGGAAATTTGGGAAATAGAGCTCTAGGAATTTTCCTTGTATTTCTAATCTTTCTAGTATGCAAACAAAGAGTCCTAGGGTCATTATATAGAGTTTAAGACCTCAAGGATTCATCTACTAGACGTTGGGAATTAATTCCCAACGTTCACATTATTGGAATTAATTTTTTAGCCGTTCAGTTTTGAGCTAACGGCTACCTGGTACCGGTACTAAAGTACCTATACCAGTACTCGTTGCTTCCAGATTTGGGTTTCAAACTCTTAACACAAATCTGTAACCCACTTGTACCGGTACTCATGATTAGTACCAGTACTCGTTACCTCCAGTACCGGTACTGATCATGAGTACCGGTACTTGCAGGGTACAGGTTTGTTTCTTGATAAAATCCAAACCTGTAACTCACATGTACCGGTACTAAACTTTAGTATCGATACTTGTGGGTTAACAAGTACCTTTTTTAAGTAATTTAATTCATTATGTACTTTGAAAATGTTCGCAATATAAATCCTAATTTATCTCTAATTGATTTTACGATCTAAGTTACATTCTCTTGTTAAGAGGCATACAATATATGAAAATAAAATCTAAACTACAGAAACTAAGGTCGAAGATGATCTTCTTCTCCTTAACTCATCCTTGTCATCCTTCATGACATGATCATGCCTCCATCATTTCCTGTTTGCCTTGCACCTTCACCAAAATCTGAAAAACACTTAATGCAAACATTAATCCATAATAATTTTGTTTACACCAAAACAAGATGTGGAACAAGGTTCCAACATCTTCCTCCCATTCTATCATGGATCCTTCCACATTCTACACGCTTTCCCATTCTTATCCTCCTAATACATCTTATTCCCAAAATGATTATTATTCCAACCAGACTTATTCTCATCCATCTTCTAGTTGGGATAATCCTGATTGGGAATATAGTTCTGGACCTCCATGTTCAGGGTTTAACCCTGGACACCACGATCTTGATTCTTATCCTTCTTCAAGCTACACTGATGTTAGATCATCACCCTCATTTGAACAACCTAATATGATCTACAATCAAGAAGGATACACTGATCCTTACCCCTCCCCTGAATACACTACCTTTAGGTTATCACCCCTTATGAACAACCTGAAATGACCTATTATCAGGGAGGGTATCAAGATCCTCAATTCATTAACTCTTCTGCACTGAACCCAAACCTACCCCACCCTGAACCAAACCATGTGGTTCAGGTTAACCAGGTCCAAGAAAAGGTGTTGGCTAACTTGAGGAATGCTATACAATCTTTAGAAGCTTAGCCAACACCTTGCACTGAAGAATTGAAGCCCCTGATTGAAATGATTGATGATCTGAACAAGTATATATTGGATTGGCTCTAGGATGTTAAGGATAAGGGCCTGGGTGAGTTTTTACTTGGGAAATTATCGAAATTAAGGATGAGATTTGTGCTTTCGTTAGTTCAATCTTGGGATGATTCTCAGGATGAATCCCCTTCAGAAGAGCTAATGTCAGAACCCGCTTAGGCACCTATTGGGGGGACACGTGTTACGAGACCGGGTTTGGCCAAGTTATTCTAGAGCAATCAAATAAGGATGATTTGATTTCTTCACCAGAGATCCCTGAGCTGGGGTACAAGGAAACGTATGTCTCTATGGATCAGAAAGTGATTGATAATTTTGAGACATACATTAATACAGATTCAGATTTCTTTTCTCCCATGAGTTTACAGAACATGATTTTAGTGAGACAACTGGGCTAGAGGAATTCGATAAATCATTTGATGGCCCTAAAATTGAGGAATTTGATCATGTTGGGGTTCGCATGGCAAATTTAGATCCTGTTTTGAAGCATTCAATTCATAGCCTTGATCCTCAATCACACCCCATAGAGTTTATTGATGATTTTGATTTTGAAATCACTAAACCTAAGTCCATTCCGATTCAATCACTTCTTTTACACTTGGAAAATTCAGATGGGGTAATTAATATGCAGGAGGTCCCGGAATTTGAAATCCTGATTGCGAAGGTTAGAAAGTGGAAAATGATGATATGGGAAGTCAATTCCGGAAGAAGTAAAAGATCGAGTTTAAGGGTTCCAATTTGTCTAAAACCATCTTTCTACCGAGACCCTTATGACATCTTCTCAAAGGATGTTCAACCCAAGCAAACATTCATTTATTATCCTTTTGAGCTTGATCTCTCTATTATTCGACTTTTTGGTCTTCGGTTGCATCCTCACAAATCGCAGGCTCGACCCCACTTGCATACTGATCTCAGGTTTTGGGTAATTTTTATCCAGAACCTTAGATATACTCAACCATGGGGTATGGGTCTACACCACAATTGAGTCCACATCTGTGGACATCTATTGGCAGGTCTTGAGGTGGATCTTTTTATTCTGATTCTGACCTGCACCTGTGAATTCTCTATTTCTTCTTTATTTGTACAGTGTGCTTAGCTGAAGGCACGAATTTCAGCACATATATAGGTGCTTTTCATCTCGGAGCTAACCCATTATTCACGCAATTCAGGTGCTTCTACTCTATTCCACTATGTTCATGTTTTTTTAATACAATGATGACATTGCATTAGATAGGCACGGGGGGGTGGATATTCATCTCTGAATCATCTTATTAGCTCCGTTGATTCTTTTTATTTTCTCTTTATTTTTGAAAAAAAAAATTGAATTAGGAGAGAATAATTGGGCATTAAACTTTTTAATCTTAGGAAATATTACAGTAGGATCTGAACACTAAGACCTTTCAGGTCTTTGGGCTTAATCAGCCCAGGTATCCACTAAAATGTGGATTTGTTTATTGAGTCCTCGCCATCCTGAATTCCATTTCAATTTTATTAAATAAGTTTGGGTGATAAGTACACGACATATTAACCCATCCTCTGATTTGAGGGAACTTTAAGTCTAAGCATCTACACACTATTCGCACTGAGTTGTTCGGTCGTTTTGATAGAAATTGGGTAGTTAATAAACCTTCTAGGGTGATATGGCTGGCAAGTTATCATGGGTAATAGTCTATAAGTAGGTTGTCTAGAGCCCAGGCACTAGACCATTCTTTTCCAGCTGCCTTTAGGTAAGTCTTGGACCAGGGAAGCCACCTACTAAAAAAAAAAAAAAGGAAAAGAAAAGGAGAAAAGAAAATAAAAGAAATAAGCCACACTTCACTGCACGAGTATGGCTGACAAGTTATCGTGGGTAACAGCCCATTGGTAGGTTGTCCAGAACCCAACTCAAGAAATGCACATCGAATTCCTAAGACACTTAGGAAGAAGCAGAGAAGTAGAATAAGCCAGGGAGATATACATTGGATTCACCCTTGTATTGACCCTATAAAAAGAAAAGTAGGGAGAAAGCTGCTGGTCGTATAGATATACCTTTAGCCAGAATTCTTTTTAAGGTCACCTAGGGGTGTAGAAACCCGAAGTCCGTTCTGATTATTGATCAACGAGTCTATCACATTCACAAAAAGATGCTTAGAACTTAGGATTCTCATCAAGTCTTGGGTGGGTTGAGTGGTAGTAGAAAGCCACTTTGTAACTGTAAACTCAAAAATCCAAAAAAATTAGGAAAGAAGAAAAAAGGAGAAAAAGAGATCTTTCTTTGAATAAGGCGAGGGCTTGAGGCGGTCTATATTTTGGCAAATACTCGGGCGCTGTTGTGTCTTTGAAAGTTCAGTTCCTAAGTAAAAATTTCTTAATGTTGAAAATAACTTTTGCCAAAGTAATTTAACCCTAATTCTTTTATAAATAGCATGTAGTTTTTGTTAGGAACTAGCAAAAGATAGGCATGGGGGTGTGATGTGCATACATCTAAGTAGCCAAAAATGTCTATTAATGCATGTTCTTAGTGTCATATTAGCATCATACATTGTAAATATTGCATAACATGCATAATCATGCATTTAGGTCAAATTGTATAAATTATATAGTAATTGTCTCCTTTTATGGTTAGGGACAGGATGACTTTTAATCGGGGCCTCGGATCAAAGATCCAACCGTACGGATCTGATCAGGGCGACGATTAGAGTTCATCGACTCCAAGATCGCCCTAATTGGACATTCGTAGCACCAGATAGAGACCAAGGAAGCCTAAAGATCAAGGGCCAAGATGGTACCAATCTGCACTTCAGACGACAAATCTGACCGCACTGATGGGTTTGGATCGATGATCGTAGCCTAACAACGCGAAAATCGGTCCAATCCGTCATCCATGGCACCATCTACAACACAAAGAAGATGGACGGCCAAGATGGTACCACGTGGCGCCATCCTAGCCGCCTAATTAACCTCAAGAACCGCCATTGCATCTCCAAAGGATCTCCATCACTCGATCCTAGCCGTTGGATCTTGATCCAACGGCCGTGAGCATGCGTGCCTAAAACAAAAGTGTGACAAAGAAGGCGAGGCAGCACAGTGGTTACATCGCTACGGGCGAGATGCAAGGTGCACGTTTGAAACACGGTGCACCTCAAATCAGACGTGGGCGCAGGAGCGGGTGCAATCCAGTCGTCAGATGGCGATCAGGTGGGCAAGGGGTGGAGATGTGGCGTGCGGAGGAGCCTTGGATTGCCACGCGCATGATGACATGCTTGCGCATGCCTGATCGCACGAGAGCACGCGGCTAAGCGCAGATGAAGGCGAAGGCGAGGATGACTTTAAGCCATCCGATCTTAAGTTTGGACGACTGTGATTGTGAGGATGTGGGCGTGCGTTTTGTGCGCGGCAGGTGAGGAGGTGCACGTGGCATGCATACGTCGCCCACGATCAGACCTTTAGTGACGGATAAATCCGTCATTAAAGACCTGATTTTAATGCTTTAAGCTTGAAATGACAATTTTACCCTTAATTCCTACAACTAGAAAAGGAGACCTGACCTCCACTTCTTCATCTCTTCCTTCACCTCTCTCCCTCTCCAAAGCTCAAGAAAAGCTTATCCCACACTTGGGATGCTATTCTAGAGCCAAAATCCAATTTTTTTCATCCCCGTTCCGAAAGTGGATCCCGCGACAACGACGACGTGCTGCCTCATTCCTGCTTCTTCCTACTTCATCCTCCTTCCCACTCCGTCCCTCGTCTTCAAAGTGTCGTCCCGTCCGGCTCGTCCTCCAAGCAGTCGTCGAAGAGGATAACTTCTCTCTATCTTCTCTTTTACTGCTTTCTAGAATAGATTTCCCGCTTTCTAGTGTAGATTTCCTGCTTTCTAGTGTAGTGGATAGTTGTAATCGTAATGAACATCAACTTGTGATAATGAAATCCATGTTTATTCTACCTCTCTTTTATCTTTATTTGTAATATTCTCTCTCTGTCTTCTATTCTTTATTCTTTAAGTATATAGTTGGTTTAGATTCAATTCAACTAGCTAATCTGCTTTGTAACAATTAAACAAATGAGATTTTGAATCAAACGTCTGCCTCCCTGTGTTTGACCCGTAATTCTTAGAGTTTCGGTATAAATTTATCTGTTGACGGATTTCTTCGCAAATCGAACTACAATGACGGGTTTTTCAAAATCAACTTTGATCGCGTAGTTTTCCTCTCTCAACACTTGCCTACTTAGTAGCTAAGCTAGCTCAGGAGTTCTCATTAGAGGTAGTTGTAGCTTAACCTAGCTTTAGTTAGGTTGAAACCAACTCAACTTAGCTCAACTACTCAAGCATAACTGCTAGTAGAAGAACTAGCTAGCTAAGCTAAGTAGCTGAGTCCTCATGAAGACCTCTTTAGCAGATGCAGCTCCAGTTTAGCTCCAGACAATTCTTCCTCAGCTCCTCTTCCCTAAACCCTAGCTCCATCCTACCTCATCCACTACTACCCTACTTGCTAATCTAGCTTAGCTAGCTCAACTAAGCTCAACACCAGCTCCACCTACATGGCCATCCAACTTAGCTACTAGCTCCACCTAAAACCACCTCCACTTCCTTCCCTTTTTGGCGCCAACCTTTTTCAACCACCACCACCACACACATCCTTTCAAGGTGGTGCCAAAAGCAAGCCACCCCTTCACCAAAATAACCACCCTTAACCCCCCGTTAGTTGACCCCAAAACACCCATGCATCTCCCCATTTTGGCACCAACTAATCCTAGCCTTCCATCACCTAACTACCACCACATGTAATCATCCTAACCCCTCTTATCATTCCACGCGAAACCTAATCCCTAACCACACATCAATCGGCGCCAAAACACAACTAACCACACCCTTATGCATCCCTTCCTTTGGTGCCAATTAACCCCCATCATTGATCTTATAACTACCACCAATTAAGCCTATCCCAACCTTACACATACCCCATGCCAACCATTCTTCTAGAATCCCCACTTAACCACCATATATCACCTTCCTACAACCCATCATTGGTGCCAAAACATAAGCCAATCTCCACCCTACATCCACCTTCAAACCATATCACCACCATCCAATTTTGGCTTCAAAAATCAAGGCCTTAACCACACTAGTGTTGGCTCCAACTCTACCTAAACCCTACCTATCCACATCTTTCCATTAGGTGCCAACCTATATCAACCATCCATTTCTTTAACTACCACTAAATAAGCCATCTCAACCCTTCACAACATCCTACGCCACCTAACCTAAAGACCTACCATGGTTAAGGCCAACCAACCACCACTAAATCTATAAAAACCCCATGTAACCACCACTTGAAGGGCATCCATGGTTACTATTATTCTCCACCTAGATCCACCATTACCAAAGACCAAGGAAGAAAGGAGATGAAGAAAAAGATCAAGGAGATACTCTGTCTCTGTCTCCTTGGTGGCTTCAACTTCTTCTTCTTCTTCTTCCTTGTGTCATCACCTAACCAAGGAGGAAGGCCAAGCAAGGTGGACATCTAGAGGAGGAGCAAGGAGGGTGGTCCACGCCACCCTAAGGAGGAGTTTTTGGAGTGGAAATCTTCCACTCTAGAAGGATCCAAGCACGCCCATCTAGGGCTTGCCAAAAGGAAGGAAAGCAAGGCACCAGGAGCAAGCTTCCTTCAACCCAGGGGCAACCTAAGTTGGAGCGAAAACTCTGCAACATCATCGTCATCTTCTTCATAAGCCTTCTTCTACATTTTCTTTGTATTTTTTTGCATGGTAGTTTAGTGTTTTATTTTTGTTGGAGATTACAAGTGGGAATTCCTTTCACTTTTGAGTTCTCCAACCCCATTGTAAAATAATTTCATTTAAGAAGCGTTCCTCTGCTATTCTTCTAAATAGCTTGTGTTGCTCTTTTGTTGTGACTTGTTCTCCATTATTCCAAGCATTCCTTGCTTGGAGTGAGTTGGAGAAACAAGGCACTCGTTGCTTTGTTTTCTCGTAATTTAAATTCCCGTTTCTCTCCACATTTGTTTTGCCCATATTTAAAAATCCTAAAAAGTATATATTTCAAAATCCTAAAAAGAAAGTTGATTTCCTAATATCAAGCGAGAATTTTGTTAAACGCATTCCTACCTCCCTTGGGACAACCCGAATACTTTCCTAAGTACTCGGATTTTACAAATTTAAAAGTGATCCAAATTGCATTTTGCAACAACCTAATTCGCAATTTTTACAAATCATGCATTTTCGTGACCCTTATCAAACCTATGAGCAGCAGGAAGAAGGTTTGCTCTCAAGAACTTAACAAAAACAATAGCACAAATGGAGACAAGAGAGCACAAATAAGTTCAAAAGCTTTTTCCAAGTGAGTAGAATGTATTTTTCTTTGTGTATATGCTTAAGACTTCTTATGGGGGTATATATAGGTGTATAGGGTCTGATTTAGGTTTAGGTAGTCGTTGAAATTTGAATTGAAATAGAATAAATTAAGGTAGAATAGCTACATTGCATTTACTCAAAGTCTAATGTTATCAGATGTCCGAAAACCACGGTAGATGTCTGAAAATACTATTTTAGACATCTGAGAATAAACCAGGATGTTTGAAAAAGCTTAAGAGGAAAAGTAATCATTACTGGATTTCATAAGATAAAGTACAGGGACATCTGAACAAAAAGATAGACATCTAAATAGATAGTTTTAGACATCTAAAATTAAAACTGGACGTTTGAAAAAACCTCAAGGTTAAAGTGATTGTTACTGGAATTAGGTTGGATCCAAATAGGAATCTAAAGCCATATGACTAGACGTCTTACTAGACATCTAGTCAAAAGTGGAGATGTCTTAAAATGAATGATTAGACATCTGACAAAATATGAAGACGTCTGATGGCCAACAACGTTCCAAATTCAAAGTGTAATGAAAATAATCAATTGTGATCAAAACTTAATGTTGGATAAGAAATAACCGTTAGTCATTTTCATACGCCTCAAGAAGATGATAGACGTATGAAAGATAACTAAAATTATGACTGTTGTTCTACTGAAGTTAAAGATATATCAAAAGCTCGAGAAGGCGTTGGAAAGACACTATTAGACGTCTGAAGTAGAGAACAGACGTTTGAAAAACCTAGGTTACAGTGGTCGAAAAATCTGACTATGAATCTAGGCTCTGGATAAGATCCTAGACATCTGGTGAAGTAGATCAGATGTCTTATAAATCAGACTCAAACGTATGAAGGAAAAATTAGATGTTTGAAAAATGAGCAGAAGTTTATCTTTACAAATTTAAGGATACGAATATGGATAGGAAGATTCTAAGGATAATTCAAGGCATTTTTACATTCTAAACAAATAAAATAAACTATGGAAAAAGTTCTTTTGCCCTTCCTTTTCCTCAATCGTTTTCTTTAAATCCTTCCTGCAATATGTTAGTCATTTCTAAGGAAATAACTCATTTGTCATTATAAAAAATATAATTATAAACATTTTAACAATATATATATAATCCAACCCCAAGTTGTGATCGCTCAAAATCGTATTTTTAATATTTTCAAACATTTCGAAAAACACCTATAAATATGACCCTCAACCTCGTTTTCAAAATACACGTCAATAGCTTTCAAAGAGCAAAACATGCATATTCTATTTAGTGCTTTCGCGCCTCTTTGCCTACGATTTCTACGATCCAAAGCATGATTCTCTGTGAATCTCAAAAGTTTTGTTTGTTCTTACTGAGGCTTCATAGGAATATCTGTTAAATTCTTTATATTCCTGCTACTTTTTGATTTAGGATCTAAGATAACTTGGAAGTCTCATTATTCTTGTTCTTCTCTTAGTTAGGTGTAAAAGCGAAGACGTTTTGTAAGAGGTTGTGTTACCCTCATTCAAGTAGTACGTTAGTGGATTAGCTAGCGTCGACTAGTCAGAGAAATTCTAAGCTGGGAGGCTTAGGTAGTGGTCTTTACCTGTAAAGGTTTTCACTCTAAATCAGGTGTTATTATTTTTGATCTGTGAATATTTAAATGTTTGATTTGAGGTGAATGTGTTTCTGCATAGATCATATGGTTAGTTATTACACTATTGACCCCCCCTTCAGTGTATCTTGATCCTTTAAGTCCCGCACGTACTCATACGTAGGATCGTAATTAGATAGGTTTTTCATTTCCCTCTAATTAGATTTGCTTTGAACCATATATTTTTTTATCTATTGTGTTGTGCACAATACATCCAAGAGTATTTCTGTCTCTCTATCATAATTTTCATTTCATGACCTACAATGACCAAATTCACAATAGCTTTAACAAAAATTGGAACATACAAAAAAGTTATTTAGTCTCATGTAATTTTCATTTTTTTAAGTGGTTTGCATTACAACTCTCCATTAAATTAGGGTAATAGTTGATGGAATAAAAAAACTTTTGAATAGTAGTATCTCTACCTACATCATCCATGTACCAACATAAAATTTTCCTACCAATAATAATCTAAAACCTCCAAATAGACAAACCATGGACAATTAACAAGAACCAATGAAGGTGGACATACTATTAAATAAAGAAAGGAAGAGGACGATGAGACCTTACAAGTGGTAGTGATGGATAGTAACGCCAACAACAACAACGACGAATTAGTGATGGTGGCATGGGGCTCCAACGTGCAAGCAATGCAACAAATAATGCTATGCCAGAGTGAGTTGAGGGGAAGATCTCTGATGCTATGGTTGGTAAGTTTGGTTGGTGTTGGTGTTGGGCTATTGGTGGGATAGAGGTGGCAGCGTGGGAGGAGCTCACTAGAGAGAGGCACAGCAGAGTGAGAGGAACTCACGGTGCAAAGGCGGCAACATGGGAGGAGGTTGTGCGTAAAGGTGGCGACGTGGGAGGAATCGTGGTGTAGGGGTATTGGCATGGGAGGAGCTCATGGGAGGAACTCATAGTGTAGCAATGTAAAGGAAGTGACATGGAGAAACTTGAGGAACAGAGGATGGCATGGGTGTGCAATAGAGGTTTTGGAGCAAATGAATTGTGCTCACGTTGAGAGATCACAGTTTCTTGAGTAGGAGAGGAAATTTGGATGCACGAGCATAGTAATTAGGCTAAGATTATATACTTTAAGTGAGGGGGGTGGAACTAACAAATTCATTACATATAAAGGAGAAAAAAGGAAATTGTGACCAAATTTTGATAATGATTTATTTGTCCCTTGAAATTGGTTTAATTTTTCGGTGACACTTTACCCATCACCTACTTAATTTTGGTCCCCAAAAGAAAATTTTTGCTTAAAAGATAGTTGCTAAAATCCTATTTTGTTATAGTACAAACTACTCCCTAGTTCTAAAATCTAGAGATAACATCAATGGCTAACCCTAGACTAGAGTCTATGCTATGACAACTTCACCTTCTAAAACTAAAATTTTCAACAAACTCACTAGAATTGAGTAGATGGACAAAGTTCCACCTATCTCTCATGAAACTTGAATATTAATTACTATTAAAACTAACCAAAAAGTTCTTTTCACCTACCTATCTTCTCATGTAGAATGGGTTTTTTTTTTTCTTTTAGTAGCTGCATGCATGTAGTGTTCGAAAACATGGATGTCGAACCCCAAAACAATTCCCACAATACTATCAATCCTTCCACCTATAGGAATCGAACCAAAGCAAGAAGAACATGAGAAATCTTTGGTAGAGACTCACAAGAGAAGCCATGGACAAGCCAGTTTGGAAATAGAGATAGATTTTGAGACATAGATAAAGTTAAAGAAATTGATGGAACTTTCAAGAAATAAAGGAATCGATTTAGTATCGATTTTAGAAACCTTAAATGGGAAAACCTGAGCATGAGATAAAATCAAAAACCCTAAAAGGGATACCTCCACCTTCGATCATCACTGGTGAGAGCAAGAATAAAGTGAGAGAACTTTAACTAAACCAAGCGATGATCAATGTCTTGATGGAGGAGTTCAGGCATCGACTTGACGAAGGTGTTAGGGAGTCGATCAATGTCTTGGCGGAGGGGCATCGATCAAGTAGAGCTGTGAAGGTGTTGGAGGGTGTCAAGTGTTGGAGGTGCAAAGTGGGGAAGGACCAAATAAGAGTAAGGTAGAGAACCTAAAGATATTTGCTGCGATCACTTTTTTTCCCCTAAAGGTGCCTGATGTCAAGCACATAATATTAGCAAACTTACGGTCGAATTTACAGTGACATATATTTGATGTGATGTAGGTACGTCAGGCAAATTTTTAGTGCATTTAAGAAAATAAAGGCATTATAGACCACATGATATAATTGTATCTATGGAATTTAGTGCAAGATATTGTTGACCAAGTAAAAACTGTCGAAAAGTCCTTGGAAGATAAAAGAAAAGCATTGGATAACTACAAATTAAATGTTTTAATGTGTCGATAAGTTAAAAACCAGTATCTCTGAGATTTGGCAGATGGTTGGGCGTAGAGATCGATTTGGGAGGATTGCCCCCGCTATTAAAAAAGCTAAGCAAGATAAAGAAATACCCAATCGATCGGGCCCAAAATCGAACCACCCATCCCCACCACCCTCCATAGACTACGGAAATGCTAATTGGTAGGAATGTGCAACATTTGGCATATCTTAAGCCAATTTGAATAGAGCCATTTGAATAGGATGTGGATAGTAAAATGTACGTTGTAGTATGTTATTTAATATTTATTTTTATTTAATTAAATATATTAATATATTTTGATATTTACACAGTGTGTTTTAATATTTTATTAGTTAAAAATTAAGGTATATCGATTAAAAATGAAAATATATTAGTAAATTTTTAATTTTAATTAGTTTTTACCTATTTTAAGTGATTTTTCACGTATGAAACGTAATTTTTTACTTGAAAGGTAATTTTTCACCTTAAAATAGGATTAATGTTTATCCTAAATTCTAAATTGTACGGTGAAAAATTAATTTTCAAGTCAAAAAATCACTTCTCATAAATGAAATAACTTTCCCTAAATCTAAATCCTAAATTTTAAATCTTAAACTCAAAACACATAGGTGAAAATCACTTCACTTTTTAAGTAAAAATTTATTTTCCACTATTTGAAAATGAAAATACATCAGTATATTTTAATTTTCAATCAGTGTGTTTTGATTTTCAATCGGTATATTTTAATTTTCAACCGATGTACTTCGGTGGATAACTAATACACACTTGTTTAAAATCCAAACATGTAGGCATGTTTTGTTGCGCTTGAGATATACATTGTAAAACATATTGTAACACGCATCTCTGTACTTTTTTTGCATCTAAATAAGTTAATAAGCATTTTCACTAAATTATCTAAAATGAAAATTTAATGAATGCCGACTCGTTTCGTTGGGGGCTCGCAATGCAATTTAACATGATGGAAAAACGTATACATAACTAAGATATATGTTGTATTATTTAGTCAAGAAGGTTGATACAACGTCACATTGACAGGTCGAAGAAGATCCATGTCATTATATATTTTTTGTAGCTTCCTTCACTTTATTCATGCGTACATATGTACTCTTCCCATTACATAAAATTTCAGGTTTGGCACGGATCGACGCAGATACGATACGTATCTTCGCACTGAGTGACGCAAATGTTATAACCAGCAGCATTGGCAGCACCACAGCCAGGATTTGGTCCAACAATGCAGTTAAACAAGTTTTGCGCACATGGTGTGAAGCATGATCCCGCTGGTTGGGCGAGCCCAGGCACAGCTACCGAGATGGTGCATAGCATCACGGCGAGTATCACCGAGGAGCGAGGGCCGAAACGAGCATCCATCTTCGCTCAACAATAGTGGAGGAAATCAGGTTCTCTTGTTCTGAGTTGAGATTTGGTTGGGACATGCATGCAGCAGGGGTGTGCCTCATCTATATGTGGTGCATGTTGAAGCTCGCACATTTACGAGAGGTGGGAGAAAATACGGGATTGCATTTACGGTGCCGTGCAACATTGGGTGCCCCATGGCATCTTTAATGTCGGTGGCAAGAAAATTCAAGGTACTCAATAAATTGGTGATTCAAACGCTTCTCAGAATTCAAACGATTAATTGCATCCTTGAAAAACAAGAGATCAGCATTGGTGTTTCAATAAAAAGAATCTTTTCAAGCTTAATTATGTAGCCATTTATTAGTGCAATATCTGGTTGTTGTCCATTCGTTGGACATACATACATTTTTTTTTTGAAGTAAAACTGGTAAATTTTTACTTTGAATTTAACATGTTACAGTATAGTGGGTGCAAGGCCCTACAAAATTGACATATACAAGACGATTACAGGCCCAGCCTGACCATCGCAAGAACACTAGAATTCCCTTACAAAAGCTCTATGCCGTAGTGCTTTCCTTCGAGTGTAGTCGGACATTCCTCTCCTTCCAAATGCGTCAGAGTCTCACTTAATTTATGGGAACCTCTCCATGACCACTGCCTATGTGAATCACATGGGGATGGAGCGAGCACCTCGGAAATAATTTTGCTATGTTCCGAAACGTACCTGTTCCCATACCTCGACATTGAACGAGCACCTGAAGAAAAATGTGATCCATTGACTTCCCCCTTCGGCCACATAGATAGCACCGCGTGGGGCCACGTACCCCTCCGTCTCTTGAATACTTCAACTGTTAAGAGTATTCCCCTGCATGCCAATAGGATCACTGTAACAAAATATACGTTTAATGATCATATTTTAAAAATAAATTTATTTTTTATAATAAAAAGAGATGAATGATAGAAAAAAAAATCTTAAAAATTAATTACTTCTTTTAAGACAGAATAAATATATCTAAAATTGGTCACTGTCATTTCTAAAGAACATTACCTTTCACCTAATTCTATGTCCCAACTAAATGCATATTTTGCCTCCAGTCAGAGCCCCCAAAACACTTCTCTCCTGCCAAAGCAAGCCCCCCCAAACCAAGCCTTAACCCCTCACCTCCCTCTCGCTTCCATCATGGAGAACAAGCGCTGGCGCCTCCCCCTCCTCCGGAACCCCTCGAGCCCCCCCGTGCCGACCTTCTCTGACGCCCTCCCTGGCCCCTCCAAGGCACGCGGCCACCCTCGCAAGGACAACAACTCCTCCACCTCCGCCCCTTCCTCCTCCCCTTAGAGTCGACGTCGCTGCCATTGCCCTCCAACTCCCCTCCTTGATTATTGTCATCGAGAACAACAGCGATGTCAGACTCGACTGTGATCGCCTTGTGGTCCTTGCGGAGTCAACATCCCTTGTGCTCTGGAGGGAGCAGGTGGCAAAGGTCGTGCCCTCGATGGACGCGGTCGTGAAGGTGTACCGCATGCCCACGGAGCCCAACTTCTCCCTCCCTTGGCAGAGGAAGTGGCAATACAGCTACAACGGCAGCAGCTTCATCATCTCTGGCCACGTCCTATTTTTAAATTTAGTTGTGAGAAAGTGTCTTATATGAATTATTTCTAGTAGCACACATATGTCCGTCGACATCATTGAATAAGTTCAAAGTTAACTAACGAGGGGGAGCATATATATCAAGCCTTGGAGAGGGCTGGAAGAGGAGAGGAGAGGAGTGAAGAAGAGGGCATAAAACACGGTGAACCTCTCCTCTCCTTCTCGCTTTCCCGTTTGCTGTCTGACCCCCGCTTTTCTCCCTTTCTTTTCAGTGTCTTCTATCTCCTCTTTTTCCTCCTCTCCTCTTGCGGTCTCTCTCCCTTCTCCCTCCCCTCCTCTTCATTACTGTACAGGTTACCATGGGAAGTTGCTGTGACAAGAAACAAGAACAACAAAGTTTAGAGGAAATCAACAATTTCATCATTATTACTGTGCTATTTAACCATTGCTTTGATATCAGCTAGGTGGCAATCCTTCAGGATATAGAATACGATTTGAATCTTCTGATTATATATTATAAATTTTATCAATTAATTTGATGGGAATTTTTTTAAAAATCAATCTGAATCACAATGGTAGATGTAATTGAGTATAATTTGGGAAAATGTAGAAGGCTAAAAGGAAAGGGATAGAAATGAAATTTGTTTGAAATTGAGGACTTAAAAATTTGCAATGAAATTTAGGGTTCACATCCTCCAAATGTGATCAAAGCCAAATGCTTTTCGAGTTGGATCAAGACACAAAAAGTCAAGCAGCAACAGAAATCTAAAACAAATGTGAATAGAATACATGGAATTCATGTTAAGCCATTAATATGTGCATATCACCTGAAATAGGGAGATGGAAGACGATGGTGATCGTGAATGTTATCAAACACTCCATGGGGATACTTTCATGCATAATGGATGCAGTATGTCTTTCGATGTTGCGGTCCAGTTAACTCACCAGTTGTCTTGACGGAGCTTGAATAAAAGAATGTAACTAAGAGTCCATAAAAAGGTGGGGAATCAGCAGTATAACCTATTAACCGTGTCCAAGACAGAACCATTGACTGGATGATTATCCAGCCATTTTCCTAATTAAAGATGGAGATGTACCAAAGGAGGAGACAGCTTCAATATCGTAGGAAGCTTTCGGAATGTAGTTTAGAGGATTTCGAGGGGATTTAAGCTTAATGGTTATAAAAGCAAAATTGTTTACTATGTAAATGGATTAGCACTTCTTACTTCTAGCTTCTATCATTAATGCAGATTGTTCAAGGATTTACAAGAGTTACACAGGATGTTAATAAAAGAAAAATCATCTAGAAACTACAAAGCTAGCCCTTTTAGCTTTTCCATCTATTATTGATGAAGCATGAGGATCTTTAGTGTGAAAAAGAAATTTAGTGGGACCCTTCCTGAAAGGGTTGTAGTCACATATTGTCTGCTTTTATTTTAGATAAACTATTTTGATTCAAGCTTTGAACTATAAACTATCTTGATTCAGTCTCCAAGGGCCAAAGCTGATAATTAAATTCGGCAGCAGCATTGGAAGCAAGTTGCAGGGAATCAAAGGTATTTCCATACTGATGGCCATTCTACAATGAGTTTTTGGAAGTTCTCACAGGGTACAAATCCAAACCTCCAATGAGAAATAGATCAGAATGGGTTGAAACACTTATTATTGGATAAAAGGAACCCCACTAATCAAAACCATGTTATGCTCTATCATAGACTGAGTCCACTTAATGATTTTCTTTTTGGTATTTGTTTACTAATAATGATATTTTGAAGCTCCTAGTCATGGGCATGTGATGAACTAGCTTTGTTGGTACCAACAGAAAATATCAGATATGCGGTGGTACTCCAGTTTAGCCCGTAATTTCACTAGAATACCATGCAAAATTTGCCAAGAGAACCTAACCATCTCATTTAGACAATTGATGACTGATTTGTGGAGTACGACAGGTTAATTAAGTCTGTTAAGTCCAGCGTCTTGAGTAGTTACAGGATTGTTAATCAATACCAACTAACTATCAATCAATGCAAAGACTTTTGAGTAACTTCTTTCTTGGCCATGTTCGTCCTTCAAATTTATCTAGATTTTCTCATAATCATCTCTACAACCTTATGTAAAAGACCATGAATTGTTAATACATGCGTGGATTCTTTTCATATTTGTGCTATAAACACCTTGGCATTTGTTTTATTATTTGAATTTTTGTAAAATTGGTGCATATGTTAAGACATTTGATTTCACATTATTTCTATCTTCTCTATTTGTTCTATATTGCTATCATCATAACCTTCTTTAATCATCAGACTTGTGTACAAGCATCCACACTTTCTTTCCCAGAAATTATCTCAAAGCTTCCTTCGATTGGGGTACATGGACTATAGGGGTTCCATCCTGGCAATCATTGGATAGTTTTCAAGGTCTTACTATCTAATAAACACTTTATTTTTATCTTTAAGCCAGCATGTCCATGATTTTATGTTTTGTTTTGCCTACAACCATGGATTGTGGATTGGTCTTTTTGATGCCAGCAAACTGGTACTGATAAGTGTGGCACCCGCACTTCTCAACATCCAGGCAACTAATAGGTTTGTGATGAAATAACACTATCTTTTGAATGTTATGGTTGAATTTGATCAATGATGTCTCATTGAAGTTTCAAGTCTTCTACTTATATCAAATTTCAACTCTCTCTCTCTCTCTCTCTCTCTCTCTCTCTCTCTATATATATATATATATATATATATATATATTTCTAGGTTAATTCCAATAAACTGGGATACCTTCCTATCACACTCCATACAGGAAAGCAGATAGAGGTATAGCCGTACTGAGAGCACCCATCCGATATAGGCTCAGTTCAGCATGCTTTTCTTATCTAAGCAGAGCATACATTGTATGCTATTATTAGTTGTAATAACATATTCAATGAAAATTGACATCATACATAATATCTAATTTTTCATCGTTTGTTTCAGGTGCAATCTTTGGCATCTTTCTGTAGCACCATTCTTGGGACTGCAGTGCGAATTCCATGTGAGGTTTTGAAGCAAAGGCTGCAGGCTGGCATCTTTGATAATGTCGGATAAGCATTAGTTGGTACCCTTCGCAAAGATGGTGTCAGAGGTTTTTTCCATGGGACTGGGGCAACGCTATGCTGTGAAGCGCCCTTTTATGTTGCTAGCATGGGTCTCTATGCTGAGGCCAAAAAGGTATCATTTTGTCCACTAGTAAATATCTGGAAATGTCAGCACCAATGATCGTATGTGTTTTAAGTGCCCCTTTCCTATATCAATAACATTCATTGGAGAAAATATTTATGGTATGCTATTACTCACGAACTCATTATTGAATACGAAACTATTTTAGTTTAGACATACGTAGTTGCATTGACTTCAACAGTAAAGTAGGTGCAATTAGGAGTTACCTTTTCAATTTCAGTTGTTATGACCTAAGCAAAGTGTTGATACCTCAATTTTGATGTACCAAAATTATGTTATATGTCAACTAATCTTTCATGACTCAATCTTGACTCATGGAAAGAAAAAGACCTATCTCTGGAGTCTCTTATTGTATTTTTCATTTTCTTAAGTATAGATCTTTTATACGAAATCTCAAATATTTTTCAAAAATCGTAAATAATCTTAGCAACCTTAGTTCAGGAACCTTTTATCTACTAGCAATAAAAATGATCAACCAAATTAAATTGTTCGACCAATAGCTCTAATAGATTGATCAAAATTGATCAAATTAGGAAGTTCAGAATTAATAGATTAATCGATCAAAATAAGATGTTAATCGATCAAATGATTTCATTAATATATCAAAATACTTTTTGATCGACTAATATAGTTATTTTGATTGACCAACTGTATTTAAATAGTTTCCAAATTAGTCCAAATTTTTAGTATAAATAGGGGTCTTTGGTAATCTTTTTCTACACAACTCAAAGTAAATCTCTTAAGAAAAAGTGCTCCTACACTCTATTTCTAAAGTGCCTCTACGCTCTTTCTTCCATGCTTTTCTAAGCACTCTGTTGAAAAGCTTCTACAAAAAATCTAGGTTTGAATTATTTTCATATTTGAGGTTCCTTAGGATTCAAGTTGTATTATTTCTTTTTCTACAAGTTTGATTTGGGTCCTAAGTTATTTTGGAAGAGCCATTGTTGCTATGATTTTCTTTAGGTATTTAAGAGAATGGTTATTCTAAGGGGTTGTGCCACCTTCGTTTAAGTGGTATAAAGTTTAGTAAATTGACTAGCCTCACCTAGTCGGAAAAATCCAAAGTTGGGAGGCTTAAATAGTGATTTTTACTTAAAAGGGTTTTCACTATAAAGTGAGGTGTACTCATATGATTATTTACTTATGATTTGCATTTATTTATATCTTTTAAACTGCCATTTATATTATTTGCCCCTTCTAGTATAGCTCTTAGATCCACTGGACCTACATTTGGTATCAGAGATAGATCGTGACGGCGATGTCACATCTCACCTTCACATTGTTGCAACAATGGATTTTAAGATTTGGCAAATCATTGAATCTAAGAACATGCCAAAGGAGCGAGAAGAGTCAATGAAAGAATTGAAAAAGAAAGCCTCATACAATGCTGAAGTCATGCATGTATTGTTTTGTACATTAACAAGAGAAGAATTTGAAAACGTTTCTACATGCAAAAGTGCCTACAATATATGGAATTTTTTCTTTATCATGCACGAAGAAACCACTAACAAAGAAGCAACTTTGGATGATTCCAACAGAAGTTTCAAATAAGATATTGAGGAAGAAAGCCACGAAAATGAAGTTACTCATTTATGTCTCATGGCACCAACAGAATCAAATGAAGAAGAGGTAAATTCTGACCTCACTTTACATGAATTGTTAGATGCATATCATGATTTATATAAAGTGGCTAAAAGATTAAGAAAAGAAAATAGGGAACTCAAAGATAAGTGCTTAAGTTTGGAAAATGAAAAACTTAGTTTATCTATAGATTTAGAATATAACAAAAAGGAATTAGATGTGATAGGAGTTGTGAATGTAAAGTTTCGAGAAAGTAGATCTTAAGGAATAATATACACTTCGAAGATACATTTAATGACCTCAAATATTATACTAAAACATATGTAAAAAAAATATAAGGACATTAAAAAGAAGAATCGAAAGAAGAATAGGCATGCATTTTTATATCAAAAGGCTAAGAGAAGTGAGTCCAATGGATCTTCTAACTGGAAAGGAATTAATAACCATGGACTCAAAAGAATGAGTACCGTAAAAAGTTGTGGAAAATTGTGTTGCAGGTTATGGGAAAGATCAACATGAAAATCACAATTGGAGAAGTAACCTTCAATGAGTCAATAATCATTGATTTGGCTATGGAGGATGGTGGCACCAACAAGGTCAATGGATGCAAGATTATTGGTGGAGACCCCCTCCACCTGACTATAACTATTAGGTATAACTACTTAGACCTTAGCAGGTATAATTTTCAAAACTAAATCTTTATTACTTGCTTAGTTATAAATAAATTCTTTACACAAAATTAACTTATCATTAAAACAGTTAAATAAGGAAAATAACTCGATAAGGCAAGCTATCATGATCGATTTTTTTGTTATTATAACAAGGGGGAGAAAAAGGTAATCAAATTGTGTTAAATTACAATTTATAGGAAGAGCTTATTAAATTATTTCCATATAATTTACACTCTTTTGCTGAGGATATTACACTTTTATGTCATCTATATCTTTTTGATGATATCAAAAGGGGGAGAAATTTATCCATGTTGATAGGGGAAGTTATAAAATTAATTTGCTGAATATATAGCTGTATCTTTAGCACAATACTATTTCCTTATCCACCACTGAAGTTGATATATAGTTGCATCTTTAGCTTGCTCTCAACTTTTGTGGATGAAATAAACCATAGAAGATTTTGTCCTAATCTATAAAAATAAGATTTTTTGTGACAATATTAGTGCCATTAATCTCTCTAATAATCTTGTGTAACACTTTAAAATAAAACACCGATATCATACATTACTTCTTGAGAGATTATGCATTAAAGAATGAGATTAAATTAGAGTTTGTATAGACATAAAATCAATTAGCTAATATTGTCACTAAATCATTACCTAAGGATAGGTTTAATCACATTTGCCAAGAATTAGGGTTATCTTGACTAAAAGAACTTAATGAAAAATCTTGAAAAGCTATGTTTTCCTTGTTTAATCGATCAATTAAGCAAAGTTAATCAACCAATTGGTTGGCAGGAAAATTTCCTCTAAAAATTTGAACTTTCATCGATCAATATTCCTATTTTGATCAATCAATTTTTTTAGGTGGGAAATTTCCCCCCAAAACTTTTTGCCTTAATCGATCAACAACTTTTACAGATCGATCAATTCAACTTTTGATCGGCCAAAACTTTCTTTTTATTGACCATTTCTAGGCGAAAGCAGATTTCACACTTGAATTTAATCACCTCTAATCATGTTTTCTCTTTTCTAATCCAGCTATATTACACCTATACCTATCTTTTCTACTTTGTACTATACTTAACCCCTCAAGAAAATATAAAAACAACACTTTCACCAATCATTTTTCACCTTAAACAAAACCTACCCCACCACCTCCACTAACGATTCCCCACAACCCCAACGAAACACTGTAACCATCACCGATCAACCCCGCTCGGCTGCCTGCCTTTGTTCTTCTCACTGGCAACCTCCATCTTCAACCACCTTCTCCCTTCCACCTTCCAGCCGACGAGCTCCCTTCAGCCATCACCGTCCTCCCTCTCTTGATCGATCACATATAAATGGATCTCGATATATTCCCATTCTCTCAATCTTGGTATTCTTTTTAATTTTTTTTCCTTTGTTTCTTGTACTTAAAAAGGCCATTATTGTCTAAGTGTGTAGTATTCTTCATTGTGCTTGTGATTGATATGGTATTGTGAGCATATTTAACCCATGGAGCACACTTATTTTTCAAAAAAATCCATTGTTGATTGATCAAATTTTCCTCTTGATTGATAAAAAATTGTAGTACTCTGACCTCACATTTTTTGATCGACCAATATCCTTGCTGATCAACCAATTGCCCCAGTTTTGATTGATCACTAACTATTTCTGGTTAACCAAATGGCACGAAATTGTGCATGTGGTTCTTCTTCCGACACTCGTGAAGATACAGTTGACCGCTACTTTGTCATCGAGGCCATGCGTGATTGTTTTTCTCTTCTTGTTAAACTTTCCCTCTACATTGGTCGTCTTATAGACTTCACCTATTTTGAGACTATCTTTCCAGGCTTATGGAATAAATTTTCCTATCACTAAATTTTGCATCTTTTTTAGCGTAATTTCTATGTAGGTTCCAAGACTGGTCACATTCTCGGTGTCGATCCCATGGCATGTAACCTATTTTATGCGAACTTGAAATATATAGGCGAAGGTTTTAACATTGAGCTTTCCTCCAACTTTTATGGGATCGAAGTTTTTGTCGATGTTGATATACTCATGGAGATTCTTGGTTGTCCCAATGTTGGTCCCATTTTTTTTGGAGCTCCACTAGCAGACGTAGACCGATACTATTAGGGAGACTCTTCCCACTCCCACTCACTGTGATTTAGGTCACCCTGTTAGTCTCCATATTTTTGTTGTCTTCCTCGCTTTCTTAATTGTGTTTTCCTATGGAATTTCATGTTGAAGGTGATGTCTTTTGAAATTTTTCCAGGGATCATGCTTATCACTTTATATGCTTTCATGAAAAATAAGCAGTTCAACAAGAACCACTTGATTCTTTATTTGATGGATAAGAAACCCACCAGCTCCTTCCAATTTCGGACACTCCTATCTCACATCTTCTTACATTTCAATGTCCTAATGGATATAAACCATAAGCAATTTATCACTCATGTCTCCATCTTTGATAAGCTCACATATACCAAGATAGAGCAAGCACAAGGAGCTTGTGGTGAGGATGCCGATCCCTAGCCACCTTAAGAGACAGTTGGAGCTTCTTTTACTCAGGGTGGATCCTCCTCTTTTGCAGTATCTTCGCCTTTCCCTCTTTACGAGCACTTCACCTCTACTTGCCCTTCGTTGATGCACCTTAATCCTTCCTTCAACGACCAAGAGTGGAATCTTCTAGGCAAGAAACTCTTAGGATGGGATCATTTCAGCGTCCAGGATCGGACAGATGGTATTTCTCTTTTGATGCACTGCCAATGTGAGATAGATGCTGTCATGTTGTAGCCTGGACATCAAGTAGCCGACTACCTGAAAGCTTAGGGCAGATTCTTGGATAGACTTGGAGAGTCCTTATCTTGTAGCAGCAGCCTTACTGTCCTCCATGGCCTCGTTAGACTATAGTAGCACAAGCACCTCCTCCTCTTACCTCAGCAACACAAGACCAGCAGAGCACTCCTCCATGGTTGACAGCTAGGCAACCCACTCTGACTTCTTCCGCACAGCGTTGTCCCTGTCTTAGCTGCTTGTCGTCTTCCACAGGACCTTTTGGCTCAACCTCTATGGACCCCATGGATCTCGAGTTTGATATTGATTTTTAGACAAGCGTAAATGCCTTCTTGGCAAATCTAGGATAGTATGTTAGGATTAGTTTTTTTAGACTTTCATATGGACTCTGTATTTCATATTTCCCTTGTAGCACTTTATATGTCGTATTTCCTATGTCACTTTATATTATGCATGATCTTAGACAGTCATTATGATATATTTATGCCAACTTGATTATGCCTTCTTATTCTAGCTTTCTATTATGCATGCACATTTATCCTCCATAGCTATGATTACTTGTTTAAGGGGGAGAATATCAACTGCATTCTTTTAATATTTTTGCTGAAACAAAAAGGGGAGATATTATGCGTGTTATCGTTTTACTTTCTATGTAAATCTTCTATCATTTCTATAGTTGCACTTATTATGCCTATATAATTATAATTTTATTGTCATTAAAAAGGAACAGAATGTTGATACCTCAATTTTGACGCACTAAAATTATGTTATATGTCAACTAATATTTCATGACTCAATCTTGACTCATGGAAAGGAAAAGAGCTATCTTTGGAGTCGCTTATTGTATTTTCATTTTTTTGAGTCTAGATCTTTTATGCGGAACCTTAAATATTTTTTGAAAATCGTAAATAATCTTAGAAACCTTAGATTAGGACCCTTTAATCAACCAACAATAAAAATGATCGATCGATTGCTCTAATAAATCGATCAAAATCAATCAAATTAGGAAGATCAAAATTAATAGATTAATTGATCAATAGGTGATCAATCAAATGATTTCATTAATCGACCAAAATACCTTTTAATCGACCAACTATGTTTAAATAGTTTCCAAATTAGGTTGAATTTTATAAATAGGGGTTCTTGGCAACCTTTTTCTACACAACTCAAAGCAAATCCCCTAAGAAAAAGTACTCTTGCACTCTTATCTTTGAAGTGCATCTGTGATACGAAAAATCACGTGCTTTGTTAAAATGGATTTTTGGTTATTGTAACATGCAAATTCGTGATTGCTTTTGAATTTGTAAACTTAGATAGTGGGGTATCTAGGGTCATCCAAGGAGGTCAATTTGTTAGTCAATAATTGATTTTCTCTCTCTTGCTCTTTCAAATCTTCTTTTTGTGTTTTTGTGCTTTTAATTTTTTTAGGGTTTTGAAAGAGTAATCAGGAAAACAAGATGCAGAATACACAACTAAATGAACTGTGCCTAAGTGACAAAAATTATCTTCTCTTTTAAACTCACCTTAGGCAAGTGTATCTGAGATAATTAGAAGAGAAGAGTGTAGTGCACTAAGATGAACAAATAAAGGCGATCACTAGAACTGGCACAGAAAAATCATGGAAAGGCTATTGCATTATTGGGAAAAAATTATCTTACAAGCAATTGCAAAGGAATGCTTCTATAATTAAATGAGTACAAAATAAAGACAAAGAATGGAAAATTCTCCTACAAAATTGAAGGTGAAGATTCCTTGCTGTAAGCTTAGAAGCTCCTAGACTTAAAAAGGGGCTCCTTCTTGAGATGCTTCTCCTTGCGATGATGCTCTTCTCCTCATTAGTGTGGACGTCCTCCACCCTTATGCTCCTCCTTGCCTAGCCGTCCCCCCAATGATGCTTGCCCCTTGGCGTGCTCTAAGGAAGAAGGAAGAAGAAGAAGACACCAAGGAGGCAAGGGTTGGCCTCCTTAATCTTCTTCTTTCCTCTTCTTCTTTGGATGGCTAGGTAGAACATATAGGTAGGAGATATATATAGCCAAGGGTGGTTGATATTTGGTGGTTAGTGGTGTATTTATAGGGTGGAATAAGAGGGTTGGCGTGGAGTTAGATGGAGGGTTAGGATGGCCTTTGCGTAGGTGGTTAAGGGATCTAGGGTTAGGATTATATGGTGCCAACTTAAGGGTTGTGTAGGGGGGTGGTTAAGGGTTGGTTGCCACCCTTTGGTGGCCGTTCATGGTGGAGTGGGTGCCTATGGTTGGTGCCAAAAATTAGGTTCTAGAAGGGAGGGTTTTTGGAGGGAAAGTTAAGGGTGGAGATTGGGTTTGATGGTAGATGTAGGGTGGTGATTGAAGAGCTTTTTGGAGGGAAAGTTGACACCAAGGAGGGGGGTAGTTATAAGGTGGAGAGGTGCCTTGTTTTGGTGCCACCACTTTTGGAAGGGTGTGAAGGGTGTTGATGGTTGGTGCTTAAGCTTGTGTTGGAGCCGACCATGGAGGTGCTTACTTGGTGGAGCTAAGTACGGGGGTCGGCCATGATAGTGGAGGTTAGGTGGAGCTTAGCTAAGCTAGCTAAGCTAGCTTAGCTTGTAGAGTAGTAGGGGAGAAGCTAGGGTTTTGTTGCAAGGAGGAAGACTTGAGCTACATGGTTTTTCTGGAGATGATGGTAGCTGAAGTTGACATGCTAGTGAACTCAATAGCTAGCTTAGCTAATTAGTTCTTTGCTAACAGTTAAGCTAAGCTTTGCTAAATTGAGTTGGCTTTTTCTGGTTTGTAACTGAGGTGAGTTAGAGCTGGTCTTCCCGAAGACTTCCTACCTAGCTAAGCTTGCTAGCTTAGATCTAGTAGCTGAGCTCAATTGAGTTGAGCTAGGTTGAGTTTTCGGGAGTTGCAATTGAGCTAACTTGAGTTGGTTGAGGACTCTTTAGCCGACCAAGCTTAGCTAGTTGATGAGTAGTAGATAAGTTTGATCAAGTATAGCTGCCATGAGCTATGTGGAGCTGGAAAGAGCTGGATCTCGTTGGAATGAGCTTTGTCTTCATCTTCTTCCTTTCACATTGCCAAGTTTCAAGGGTATTCAATGTTTAATCATCCCCGACAATGAAAATGTGTAAAACTACAAAAGCAATGCAATGCATGCCTATTCTACAAAATGCCTAAATGTAGTCCCAAACAAGATTGCAATGTAAAAACTTAAGAACAAGATGTGTTTTTAGGCATAAGAGTGACGATAAACTGGTATTTATCAATCTATGCTCTCTCTTCCACGCTTTTCTAAGCGCTCCATTCAAAAGCCTCTACAAAAAATCTTGGTTTGAATTCTTTTCATATTTAAGGTTCCCCAGGATTCAAGTTATATTATTTCTTTTTCTACAAGTTTGATTTGGGTCCCAAGTTGTTTTGGGAGAACCATTGTGCTTCTCTTCAAGTATTCAAGAGAAGGGTTATTATAACAGGTTGTGCCACCCTTGTTCAAGTGGTACAAAGTTTAGTTGATTGACTAGCCTCACCTACTCGAAACAATTCTAAGCTAGGAGGTTAGGTAGCAGTTTTCACCTGAAAGGATTTCCACTATAAATTAAGGTGCATTCGTGTGATTGTTTACTTGTGGTTTGCATTTATTTATATCTTTTAGACTGCCATCTATATTATTCATCCCTTACCTCTAGTATAGTTCTTAGATCCGTAGGACCTACACAAAGAACTCTAAAGGGATTGTTAGTAGCAGCAGAAGCCATATAAAGAACATGGGGGTACATAAATGGCATCATTTTTTTTTGATTTGAAGAGGTAAAGCAGCAGCAGTAATTTCTTCATTAGCATATTCTTCAGCAGGAGCAGCAACAGTGGCAAGTTTAGCATCAGTGGTAGTAGGTTTAGGAGTAGCTGTTGCTAAAAAAAAAACTTCTGAATGGTCGTTGGTCACATGTAGAGTAGTAAATGTAATTAAGCTAGCATCTAGCATTAATTAAGCTCAATTTGATGTGGATTATTGGATTGCCCTAGCAATATGATTTGATGTGTGGGAAAAAAGAAGATTGATGGGGTTGAAGTGGGGAGGGATTGGCGGAGCTGCATCAAGCTTGTAAGGAGTGCTCAGTGTGATTGGGATGGGGAAGTTGGAGAGTTTGTGCGAGGGAATTAAGAATTTAGGAGGACAAAGCTACACATAGGAATCAAGAATTTGTTTTGGGAGCCTTTTATTTGGTTTAAAAGATAGCCAATGGCATCACACCAAAATGAGAGAGAGGGACGTGAAAATTTTCCCATCCACTACGTGATGCATGCAATGTTCACACCCACATGTCCCCCTTCCCTCGTTCCCTCCTAAAATGATGACCATAATCCTTTTCTTTTCCTAGAACTCTGGGAAGGCATGTGCCCAGTTGTGGATATAGAGGCCCGACCCTACTATTCTCCCCCTCCCGCAATGGTTGATGCTCTATTTTCTGAGATTTTGTGCTCCTTTGTTTGCATCATTTTGATCTCCATGGAAATCATTGAAGTGGTTTTTATTATGGACACAACCAATTTAGAGTTCAAGTGAATCTTAAAAACACCCTACATTTTTATGTTTGTTAAGAAGTGCAAAAATTAACACTTTTATATTGTGAGCGTTCTTGGCTAGCCGTGCACTTCGTTATGGTGCCTATGTGTTGAAGGGAGAGAGTTGTCGTTTAAGGAATGTATTGTCGTATCGTAGTATAGTGATGAAAATTGTTACAACATTTAAATTTATAAAATGCTTGAAAATAGAATTGAGTTCAAAGTTGTTCGGAGGGAGCAAATGTAGAATTTACACTAATCACAATTAGAAATAGATGAGCACAATGAATTAAATGAATAGTAATAATATACTCAAAATGATATTCAATAATAGCAAATGTATCTCAAAAATTGATGGGATAAAAAGAAGTCAGGAATCTAAAAAGAATGGTGATTTGAATCACCACTTAATCCCTCAAATTAAACATATATCCCACAAGTCAAATTAATTACTTAACAGTGGTCTTTGAACTACTTATTTGCAAATAGCTACATCGGCAACCAAATATATCCATAGTAATCAGAACCAAATCAGACGTCAGATCAGAGAGCCAGATGACTTAACTATTCAAAGCTCAGAACAGGTACAAGGGTGGCAAGCCTCAGAGATGTTAAGTGTTAAGGAGGCATACACGTATCTCGAGGCATAGGGGCACGAAACCCGAGGCAAAACCTACCTCTTGAAAAGAGGTATGGTGTAGACCCAGATAAGTTGTGTTAATATGGTGATTTTATCGTTGAAATGTGTATAGTGGTTAACCTAAATCGAGCTTAACCATCTCTTTACAAAATTTTTAACCTGGTCTACTTGATTTTATCTTGGTCATTTTTAGGCCTAGGGTCAAACTCAGGGAAGTGGGATTAGAAGTAAATGAGTTTCTACGCCTTTCCTACAACGAATCTCTTCCATTTGTTTATTGTGTTTTTGGTGTTTTTCTATTGAAGATTTTTTTTTCGGATAATTCTTGTCCTTGAGGCACACCCTCAAAATCAGGTTCTTGGCTTTGAGCCAAACTAGGGTTCCAAAACTGGTCTTCGCAAGACTGAGTACCTGCAAGTCAAGGATTATCTTCTCTTATATATATATTTTTTATCTTTTTACTGGCAGGAAAGAGAAGCAGAAATAAAGTAAATATAGTATATATATAGGTATATATTATATATGTATAAAGGGGTGGGGGTGGAGGCGGAGATGGCATGTAGCATAGTGTTGAGTCGGTCGTCGTTTAGAAAGACGTAACCAACATGACGAAGTGCCGCATGGAGTGTAAAGTGGTTTGGTGGAAGATGAGTGCGAACATGTTTTCTATACGCGTGTATCGGGGAATATTAGCAACTGGTGCAGATATTCCCGCGATACAACGTGTAGGATGAAAATATATATATATATATGGTTATAAATATATAGGTATATATGTAGTTATATGTGCATATATATATATATATATGTATATATATATTACATATATGTATATATATATATGTATATATAGTAGAGTATAGGTGTGTGTACGAGAGTGTGTGTGTGCGTGCAGAGAGTGCTGTGAGAGAGAGAGAGAGGGGGCGCTCGGTTCTGCTAGAGTGAAGAAGGTGATTTAAGTCATCTGAAGCTGCAGGTGTCGTCTGATAGCGCACGCGCACGCGCAGGCACGTAGGCGCGCGAAGATGCGCGCTGGAGGGAGTGAGTGCGCGGGAGAAGGACCGCAACGCACCGCGCTGTGTGAAGAGGCGAAGGGAGCGGGCGAAGGCAGGCGCTGGGAGCGGGTGAACACGTGGGCGGGTGCGGGCACTGGCAGACGTGGGCGCATGCAGACGCGCGGGCGCTGGAGCGGGCGCGGGGCTGGACGCGGGCGTGGGCTGGGACCGGTTGCGGCGCGTCGGGTGCGGTTAAGTGAGAAACTTACCGGTCACCGCACTGTAGCCACAGTGTTCCGCTGACTAGTGTGAACAGTGGCTATAGTGCATGGCCGAGCCGCGCGACCAGGCGTGTCTGGTGCTGTGAGTGTGGGAGGTGTGGAGCGACTTGGCGTTCGCGCGGAAGAAGCTGTGCCGGCTGGGCTGCAGGCGGGACTTCGCGACAGAGCGCGCGGAGAAGAGCATGGGCGGCCTGCTGGCGTGTGCGGTGGACCCGGGACAGGCGCCTCAGGCGTGTGGTGGTCGGCGCTGCTGCTGCTGACTTGTTGCTGCTGCCGCGGAGCTTCAGACCTTGAAGCCTGCGGCAATGGCGGAAGAGGCTCAACGTTGAAACAAAGAGAGAACCACCACGCCCACCGGCTCTTTGATGAGCTGGGCGGTGGACTCACAGTGGTGGTTGTGCACCACTGTGAGGTGCTCCTGCCCGCAGAGTGGCTCCTCAGAGGAGAGGCTGCGTATGGAGGGAGAGGGGAGGCGATGGCCTGGAGGATGGGTTTTGGCATGTGGACCAGGCTCCTCTTGCAAAGGAGAAGTCGTGCCCTTATAAAGAGGAAAGAGGCATGCACAGCCATGCCCTGGCTGTGCATGGTTGCAGGGAGATCTTGTGCATGCGGCTGCAGGGCAAGCTTGCTGCAGAGCATGGCGCGAGGAAGGTCCAGCCATGCCATGCAGCCACGGAGAAGTCAAAATCAAATAGAAATAAAAATAAAGATGGAAATTTTGCGAAGTAGCACTTGAAGAAAATGTAAATTTCAAGGCCATTTTATTCACTCTCCTCCCCTCTCAATTAAATGCATGCATGCATGTATTTTTACAAATGCGACTATAGATACCTAATATGCACTGGTAATGCTAGGAAATAGCACAAGACGGCACAATTGCAGGTGTATTTTTGCGGTGCAATCGTACCCCCATGTATATCTTTTGCTAGTCTCTAGCAAAACATTTTTTTTATATTGTATTGTATTTAGAAATGATCTCAAGTTGAAGATTTTCTTCCGAGGCGACATAGGTGTGTTTATTTTTGGATATTGTGAGAACAATTGCAGAGAAGACTACTAATACTTTAAGTCTCACATGACATAGACAATCTCTCGACTAACCAGGACTCTTGATATTTAAACCTTAAGTACGATTTCCAGGACCCAGGAGGTTTTTGCCGTACTCGAGAGCTCAAGAGATTATGGCTTGTGCATAGTGAAGGATCAAGACTGACTAGATGAACATTAAGACTCAAGTCCAGTGTTTCATGAATTTTTAAGTACAGGTTGGTCCCAGTTTCAGCTCGTGTCTTCGGATTGACCCTTAAAAAGATGATGGAAAACTCAACTCCCATTTTCTGACATTTATGGCTCAAAGAAAATAGGGTATTTGCCCTGAAGAACTTTTTTGTAGGAAGAAGACTTTACAGATATTTGCGAGATATACTGGCTTATTTGCATCTTCTCCCCCCTTTTTTTTTTTAACATGTGTCAATATCTCTTACAACATTATTTGGAGGAGTGCACTTTTCTTTTTGGTGGGAGGGTTCCTTTTTGGTGGAAAGAGTCTCTCCTAAACACATGGCTAAAGCCTGGGATAAAAAGTCTACCTGCGCGCACAGGTAAGGACTCCACCTTCCCTAATGAACACTAGGGTTGGATCTTATATTCACTTGGTCTTTCTTGATATGTGTAGTGTGAACCAAGTTTACTTAGGCTCTCGAATAGAAGCAAACCAACGGATCCTGTATTGGTGTCTCAGCTATAAGAATACGTCCTTAGGAGAGATTCCGATCTATCTTGTCAATGCTCAAGTGAATTAAGCCGAGCCTGAGCGAATCAAGCTTCTGTGGCCTGGAAAGTCTTCAAAACAGTGGTTGAATATCCATAAACACTTATTGTATTTTTTTTTGTTTCAACCTTCAGATCATTACTAAACACCATTTTTTATATAGATAGATGGAAACTGCATGATACCATAAAATACTAAGATCCTATGGATGCCTATCCACCCTTCTATGCCAAACGATGCTATGTCCTCATATGCATGAAGGGTAGGGTAAAGGAAGGACGAAAGATTGGGTAGTGAGAGTGGAGGTGCAGGGTATACAGCAGGGTGGTAGGGTGGGTGGTGAAGTGAAGAGTGAAGTGATTGTGACAGTGGCGTGAAAAGTGATGGTGGATGGTGAGTGTTGTTGGGGTGCTTCCCAACGAGCGCTGAATTTAACGTCCCCAGCTGGACTCAGAATGAGGCACAAAATTAGTTACCCTCCAGCAGGGCAACAGTTTCTCCAACGGGGGCAGGTTCATGAGTAAGATAGGGTTTCAAATGCTGCCCATTGATCGTAAATTTATGCCCAGATTTGGGATCTTCAATCTCAACGGCCCCATTGGGAAATGGTCTCGAGATCAGGAAAGGACCAGTTCATTTGGACTTCAGTTTCCCAGGAAAGAATTTGAGCTGGGCATTATAGAGCCAAACTTGCTGAGATGGCTCAAATTCCTTCCGCCGAATATGGCTGTCGTGAAAAGCCTTAGTGCGTTTGAAAGTTAAAGCAAAATCATAGGCTTCACGACAGAGCTCTTCCAGCTCCTGGAGTTGGAGTTTCCTTTCTCGACCACACAGGTCTGGGTTGAGGTTACATTGGCGAACCGCCCAATAAGCGCAGTGCTCCAACTCCACAGGCAATTGACAAGGCTTCCCGTAAATGATTCTATAAGGAGACATACCAAGGGGAGCCTTAAAGGCGATCCAATACGTCCAAAGTGCGTCAATCAGCTTGTTGGACCAGTCCTTACGGTCAGGCCAAATCGTTTTCTGGAGAATTTGCTTGATTTGCCGGTTCGACACCTCTGCCTGGCCGTTCGTCTGAGGATGATACGGGGATGTGATACGATGGTGGACTCCGTATTTCCTCAGAAATGCCCGAAAAGAAGCATGGGTAAAGTGGCTTCTTCCATCCGAGATAATAGCTCGAGGGATCCCAAAGCGCGCAAAGATGTGGTCTTTGACGAATCGAGTGGATATAACATGGCCAGCAAGGCGCGTGGGAATAGCCTCGATCCATTTTGAAACATAATCAACAGCCATAAGGATAAATTCGAAGCCGTTGGAAGGAGAAAAGGGACCCATGAAATCAATTCCCCAAATGTCGATTTCTGCGGCTAGGATGGGTTGTAAGGGCATCATGTCACGTCGTGACATTGACCCTAACGACTGGCACCTAGTGCAATGCTTGGCATAATTGTGTGCATTCTGGTGAAGGGAGGGCCAAAAGAAACCGCACTGCAACACCTTGGTTGCAGTTTTCCTCCTAGAGAAATGGCCTCCGCAGGCCTGATCGTGGCAGAAGGATAGCACACTAAGGAATTCGCTGTCAGGAATACAGCGACGGATGATTTGATCAGCACCTATGCGAAAAAGAAGTGGATTATCCCAGAAGTAATACTTTGCTTCTGCCGTGAGACGCTCACGCTGGTTTTTAGGCCAGCCACGTGGAAGGGATTTAGAAGCAAGGTAATTGGCAATATCGGCATACCAAGGTCCACTTGCCACGTTAATTGCCAATAGGTGCTCATCAGGAAAAATTTCATTGATCGGCAGAGTAAGTCCAATATGGTCAGGGTCCAGTCTGGAAAGATGGTTAGCCACAACATTTTGGGCTCCGGCCTTATCGCGAATCTCAATGTCAAATTCTTGGAGCAGAAGGATCCAACGAATCAGTCTAGGCTTGGCATCCTTCTTATGCATGAGATGGCGAATGGCCGCGTGATCAGTGAAAACAATAATGTGTGAGCCCAGAAGGTAAGAGCGGAATTTCTCCAGCCAAAAGACGATCGCCAGTAGTTCTTTTTCAGCGGTAGTATAATTACGCTGGACCTCGTCCAACGTCTTACTGGCGTAGTACACCACGAAGGGGTGTCTATCGCGTCTTTGTCCCAGGATGGCTTCAACTGCAAGGTCGGAAGCGTCACACATGAGTTCAAAGTTGAGGGATCAATCAGGTGGCTGGAGAACAGGGGCCTTGGTAACAGCATTACGCAGCTGCGTGAATGCTCGTATGCAGTCGGGGCCCATATCGAAGGGTACGTTGGTTGATAGGAGATGAGTTAAAGGTCGAGAAATCTTGGAGAAATCTCCTATAGAAACCGATGTGTCCCAGGAAGGAGCGGATTTGTTTGACAGAGCTAGGCACAGGTAAATCAGCAATAACATTAAGCTTAGCTCTGTCAACCTCGATACCCTTATCGGAGATATACTCGAGAACAATTCCCTCGTGTACCATAAAATGATTTTTTTCCCAGGAGAGTACGAGGTTTACATCAATACATCTCGTAAGGATACGGGTCAGGTTGGCAAGACAGTCATTGAAAGATGGTCCAAAGACCGAAAAGTCATCCATGATCTCGAGAAAGTCACCCACCATGTCATGAAATATCGCCAGCATACATCTCTGGAAAGTTGCTGGCGCATTGCAAAGTTCGAACGGCATCCTTCTAAATGCGAAGGTGCCGAAGGGGTAGGTAAAAGTGGTTCTCTTGGTCTCGGGGGTCAATTGCCACCTGGTTATAACCTGAGAATCCATCCAGGAAACAGAAAAATTTATTTCCCGCTAGTCGCTCCAGGATTTGGTCAATGAAAGGTAGCGAAAAGTGATCTTTCTTAGTTGCAGCATTGAGTTTCCTATAATCTACACACTCTCCAAGATGTAGGAGTGCGTGTAGGGATGGATTCGCCCCTGTCATTGACACGGATGGTGAGTTCCGCCTTTTTGGGCACAACGTGAATCGGACTCACCCAGGGGCTATCGCTGATCGGGTAGATTATACCCGCATCCAGCCACTTAATAATTTCCTTCTTAATGACCTCCCGCATGTTAGGGTTGAGATGTCGCTGTATCTCGCGGGAAGGTCGAGCCTCTTCTTCTGTATATATACGGTGAGTGCAGTAGGAGAGGCTAATGCCAGATAAGTCTGATAAAGACCATCCAATGGCTGCCTTGTGTTCCATAAGGACCTTTGTTAGTTTGCACTCTTGCTCCCTAGTAAATTTTGAACTAATGATTACGGGGAGCGTTTCATTTGGTCCCAGGAAAACATACTTAAGTGTACTAGGCAACTCTTTCAGCTCGGGAGTAGATAGTGAAAGATCTGGCATTTCTTGGGACGAGAGTATCCCAGACGAATCGGAGAACAAATCAGGAGGAAGAAATTGGCCCTCAGATTGGCCAAGAAGAGGGGCTTCTTGGATAGATGGATCCAAAAAGGAATAGCCCTAGTGAGAAGTATATAGGCTCAAGGTCCCAGTGTGAAGTTGCAAATCCACCTGATTTGGCAGGAAAGAAAGGGCAATCCGGTCTTCAAGAGTGTGGACCGGCGGTGAGTAGCCCGGATATGACTCAGACCACGAGGTATGGGAAGCGGAGAAAACCTCGTCAGAAGTCTGGCCAGGAGAAGGTACGGGACTAGAGAGGGATGTGGGAACGCCACTATGTGTTTATCAGGCAATCGTCAGTGTTTACAGGTAATTCGCAGCAGTCAGAATAGGTCCCAATTAGTCCGATACACGCGCTGACGGCCATGTCCTCGTCAGACGTGTCATCCTCGATGCAATCTTAATCAAAGTTCTTGGCTGCCTTGAAGATGTTAAGCTTGAGCTTTTCAGATTCAACAGCAATCTCAATACAGCCCGACTTGCAGTCGATATGGGCGCGGGCTGTGGCCAAGAAAGGTCGACCAAGGATGATCGGACAATCAGAAAGTGAGCTACGAACTTCCATATCTAAAACAAGAAAGTCAACAGGAAAACAGAGACTGTTGACCCTAACCACCACGTCTTCCACCACACCCTTTGGAATTTTGATAGAACGATCTGCCAACTGTAACATGACAGGGGGTGGGTTTCAGATTTCCAAAGGTAAATTTTTCGAGCATGATGGTTGGTATAAGGTTGATGGAAGATCCTAGATCAAGTAGGGCATGGTTAAAATTGCAGCCTTGGATGCTACAGGAAATAAGCGGTGTGTCCGGATCTTTCTGCTTCGGTGGTAGATTTGACAGTATAGCACAACTCGCATGAGGCGAGAGAACCACCAGATTCTGAGTTTTCTTTGACTGTCACCTGGGTGTTGTGTAGTCTTTGAAAAATCGGGTGACAGTAGGTATGTGATCGATAGCCTCGAGCAGGGGTACCTTGATTTCTACATCCCTGAACAAATTACGCAGGTTATCAAAGGCCTGCATATCTTTCTTCTTGCCTTTTGGCTCCCTCAGTAGAGTCTTAGGGAATGAGACTGATTCTGGCACCAATTTGGGTGTATCGTCCTCTTGCGAATGCGGTGTGCATCTCGAATTAGAGGACGATGAAGAAGATGGGCCAGGATCAGGTCGAGGCGGATCGACGGTCTGCTTACCGCTCCTCGTAGTGATAGCATTGGACGATGCGGGTCCAGTGGGATCATAAGGCGGAGGAGGGTTCGCAATGGGGACATAAGAGTGAGGTGCTGCAGCGGATTAGCCTGAAATCCTGGTAGAATGCTCGGAGCTTGCAGAATCTGATGAACCTGCCCCTGAGAAGGTCGTACCTGTGGTTGAGGACCACGGGGTACGAAACTTCGCAGGTTGGGAACAGGTTGGGCTGGAAGAGTGTCTTGAGATCGAGTCGCCATGCGTAGTTGACTGATCTCAGCATTCTGCTGCGCCAATTGGTGCTGAAGAGGTCATGTTCTCTTCATGGCGCTTTGACATTTCCATCATTCGCATTAATTTATCAAGATGACTCGATGCGTGTTCGTTTTGCGGTACGCAAGGACCTGATGGCGGATTTGCCATAGGATTAGACTGTGCCCTTGGGATGACGAGTGCGGACGGTCGCATTGGTCCACCCGCGAGGTTTTGGTGCTGTAGGTTGTTGGACCATACGAAGTTTGGATGATTTCGCTACCCTGGGTTATAAGTGGCAGAGAACGGGTTGTTCCCCAGGGTGCAAGCGTCTTCTATGCCAGAAGACGTGTCCGCATGCAAATACGCTTCCTAGCACACAGAGGCTTGGCCCTCCTTGTCGAAATAATGGCTCGCAGAAGCCAGATCCACATGACTTACCGAATCGCTCGGCGCGACTCGGTAAGGAAGGTCTTACGAGGTTTCTCAGAATAAGCCTGGTGTTTGAAGAATTGGAATTGTGACGAAGTGGTGAAGTAGAGGTATTTGCCATAGAACGGGAGGGGTTGGCCAGAAGCTCGTCTAGCTTCTTGTGCACGACGGAGACTTCATCCAATTTCTGTGCGATAAGGCTGAGATTTGTTGATGAATGGAAGGGTCCCGTGTCAACTTCGTGGATATTACGGGGTAGGCTGGTATGATTAAAGGCAATAATGGAGGTATTGCTCATTGAGTTTTCACTCATTTTCAAATAATTCGAATGCTTCATTCTCGTCTTTATTCATAAAATTCCCTCCGTAGGAAGCGTCTGTAATCTGCTTCAAAATCTCATTTAGCCCATAGTAGAAAATCTGGGCCATATGCCACTTAGGCAGACCGTGGTGCGGACACTTCCTGAGGTCATTATCTCTCCCATGCCTCATGAAACTGTTCGTCGTTTTGTTGCGTAAATGAAGTGATAGCACGGCGAAGCGTATTGGTTCACCCAATTGGGAAGAACTTTTTGAAAAACGCTATTCGCATCTCTTCCCAAGAGTGGATGGTTCTCCCAAGGGTGCGTAACCACTGCGACGCTTTATCTCGCAATGAAAACGGGAACATTTTCATGAGGATTATAGGTAACCCGATATTTCTTGGTTTAACAGTTTCTGCCAATAAGGTTAAGTCTTCCAAGTGGAGAAAAGGATCTTCACTTGTAAGACCATGGAAGTGAAAATTTATTAGACCAATTATATTCGGTTTCAATTCAAAGTCGTCCCCGCCCATGGGGATCCGAATTTGTCCTATGGTCTCTGTAGCAGCGGGATTCTGATAGGAGCTAAGTGACCTAGGCTCCTCCCGTTTGGGAGGGTTCTGCATTTTCTCCAATGTTTCCCGAATGGCTTCAATTTGTTCATTATACATTTCCATTTGGGCTTCGAGGCGGGTTATGAGATTTAAGGCTCCACCACCTAGTGGATTTTGAGGGCTGTTTCCTCCCTCGGGATTTGGAGGTGGGCGTGCAGCCATGTTTGTGGAGGATGATTCGGCTTTTCTAAATTTATCAGGCAATTCACACAGTTCAGGATTTTGTGACCTTCTCCCAAACATGCACTATTGCAGGAAGAATTGGGGGGATACGAAGGGAAAAGGAGATGAGAGAAATGACGTCGCAAAGGTACACTTGATGACAAATCAATGCAATCAAATTCTTAACCTCTACAGTGTGCCCTTAGACCTAAAGATCTAAGTTGCCTACTATCACGACCTACGGAACCGAATGCGAGCACCGCGGAACCACTGGGCCAGATTGAAAGGCCATTTGCCCCAGTCTTAGACACCTGATAGCATGCGGGAACCCTCACCAGCACGTAGGTGCTATACGCAGGTAGTTAGACCTCCAATCTTTAAGAAGGATCAAGTTGCTACCAGTTTTAGTTAGAGGCTTAGGATCAAGTGCTTCTGGAATGTGAAGGGCGTTATTTACAGGTAATGCCCAAGTGATTGATTTTTAGAGTGTAAATCAAGCATGCAATGGGGAAATCTCCCCGAATTGAAGTTTTAATTGGTGAATGATTTTTAGAATTCAGCCTTAAGTAGTATGGATTTTAGGATTTCTCTGAATTACCAATTCAACCAATCTCCGGGTTTTGAGAGAATACAAGTTTTCTTTTAAGTCCAACAAACCCTTCTTCAATGTTAGTTGGTTAATGCATGCTAAAATGTAATGGATTTCCCTAAATGGAGATTTTTATGTGTGGATGTACGAATCAGTTTTATATAAGTGTGAAAGGGAGCCAAAGCACTTCAATTTAAGTGCTCCCAATCACCAAAATGATTTCCACACACAAGGCTCAATCATAAGATAAAGAAAATTAGATTGTTGGGGTTGAAATATTCGGGATCGAATCTTAGGCACGTGAAAGGTTGTGGTGGGATTGGAATTAACTCAATTCAAAGTCTCCCCACCAAAAATATGATCCCGAATTTACAGATAAATGAGGCAAAGATGGATGGCAATCAATCTATTTATTTTGCCTCAAAGAATACTTCACACGGTGAAAGATTCAAGAATCAAGATTCTTGGATCTTCGCTATGCGAAGTTTGGCGAGAAATCTCGGGGCGGTGGGAGTGAAGACAAACAATCAAACAAGTGATTTTTAGTCTACTTGTCCCAGGAGATCCCAAGAAGTGTTTTTCTAGTTTTTTTTTTTATGGTGACAAGTTAACCTAAATTGCTAAGAAAGAAAGACCTACTTGTTCAGCTACGTGTGCGAAGCTCCAGTGTGGTACTGGCGACTTCACGCTCTCGTTCCCGCCTTGGATTTGCCTACGTCTCTGACTTTGTCTGCCTGTCTTTTCCTTGCAACAGGTTCACCTGCACAACAACAAACAAAAACACCCGTGAAGAAAAGGGTGTGAGAAAAGAAAAATTAAAGGAATGGAGTAGGAACTTACTTGAATACGCACTTCCCCGGCAACGGCGTCATGAAAAGAGGTATGGTGTAAACCTGGATAGGTTGTCTTAATATGGTGATTTTATCGTTAAAATGTGTATAGTGGTTAACCTAAATCGAGCCTAACCATCTCTTTACAAAATTTTTAACCTGACCTACTTGATTTTATCTTAGTCATTTTTAGGCCCAGGGTCGAACTCAGGGAAGTGGGATTAGAAGTAAATGAGTTTTTATGCCTTTCCTACAACGAATCTCTTCCGTTTGTTTATTGTGTTTTTGGTGTTTTTCTATTTAAGATTTTTTTTCGGATAATTCTTGTCCTTAGGCACACTCTCAAAATCAAGTTCTTGGCTTTGAGCCAAACTAGGGTTCCAAAACTGGTTTTCGCAAGACTGAGTACCTGCAAGTAAGGATTATCTTTTCTCTTATATATATATTTTTTATTTTTTTACTGGCAGGAAAGAGAAGCAGAAATAAAGTAAATATAGTATATATATATATATATTGGTATATATTATATATGTATAAAGGGGTGGGGGTGGAGGCGGAGATGGCGTGTAGCATGGTGTCGAGTCAGTCGTCGTTTAGAAAGACGCAACCAACATGATGAAGTGCCGCATGGAGTGTAAAGTGGTTTGGTGGAAGATGAGTGCGAACATGCTTTCTATATGCGTGTATCGGGGAATATCAGCAACTGGTGCAGATATTCTCGTGATACGTGTAGGATGAAAAAAAAATATATATGTATATGTATATATGTAAATATATATGTATATGTATATATATATATGATTATAAATATATAGGTATATATATATATATATACCTATATATTTATAATCATATGTATATGTATATATATATATATATATATATATATATATATATATATATATATATATATAGTAGAGTATAGGTGTGTGTAGAGAGTGTGAGAGAGTGCTGTGAGAGAGAGAGAGGGCGCTCAGTTTTGCTGGAGTGAAGAAGGTGATTTAAGTCGTTTGAAGCTGCGAGTGTCGTTTGATAGTGCACGCGCACGTGCAGGCGTGTAGGCGTGCGAAGACGCGCGCTGGAGGGAGTGAGCGTGCGGGAGGACCGCAGTGCACTGCACTGCGTGAAGAGGCGAAGGGAGCGGGCGAAGGCAGGCGCTGGGAGCAGGTGAACACGCGGACGGGTGCGGGCACTGGCAGACGCGGACGCACACAGACACGCGGGCGGGCGCGGGGCTGGACGAGGGCGCAGGTTGGGACTGGTTGCGGCACGCCGGGTGACCGGTTAACTAAGAAACTTACCGGTCACCGCACTGTAGCCACAATGTTCCGCTGACTAGCGTGAATAGTGGCTACAGTGCATGACTGAGCCGCGCGACCGGGCGTGTCCGGTGCTGTGAGTGCGGGAGGTGTGGAGCGGCTTGGCACGCACGCGGAAGAGGCTGGGCTGTGGGCGGGACTTCACGACAGAGCGTGCGGAGAAGAGCGCGGGCAGCCTGCTGGCGTGTGCGGTGGACGCGGGACAGGTGCCTGAGGTGCGTGGTGGCCGGTGCTGCTGCTGCTGCCGCGGAGCTTCAGACCTTGAAGCCTACGGCAATGGCGGAAGAGGCTCAACGTTGAAACAAAGAGAACCACCACGCCCACCGGCTCTTTGATGAGCTGGGCGGTGGTGGACTCACAGTGGTGGTTGTGCACCACTTTGAGGTGCTCCTGCCCGCAGAGTGGCTCCTCAGAGGAGGAGAGGCTGCGTATGGAGGGAGAGGGGAGGAGACGGCCTGGAGGAAGCTGCTATGTTGGGTTTTGGTGTGTGGACCAGGCTCCTCTTGCAAAGAAGCCGTGCCCTTATAAAGAGGAAAGAGGCATGCACAACCATGCCCTGGCTGTGCATGGCTGCAGGGAGATCTTGTGCATGCGGCTGCAGGGCAAGCTTGCTGCAGAGCATGGTGCGAGGAAGGTCCAGCCATGCCATGCAGCCGCGGAGGAGTCAAAATCAAATAGAAATAAAAATAAAGATGGAAATTTTGCGAAGCAGCACTTAAAGAAAATGTAAATTTCAAGGTCATTTTATTCACTCTCCTCCCCTCTCAATTAAATGCATGCATGTGTGTATTTTTACAAATGCGACTATAGATACCTAATATGCATTGGTAATGCTAGGAAATAGCACAAGACGGCACAATTGTAGGTTTATTTTTGCGGTGCAATCACCCCTAACCTTAGATTTTCTCCTCTTCCTCAATCGAGTATATGGGTGTATAGTGACTAGGTTATCGGGTCAAACATAGGGTCCAGGCCTACTGGGCGTGTGATTGGTGAGCGAGGAGTGCGCGGGTCAAGTGAGGCCTCCGCTGTGAAGTGGCGATAAGCCAATGCCACGTATTCATTTTATATGCTGTGAAGGCTCTTAAAATACACGATGTGGGACTATCCCCGCTCTTCTTCCTTGCGTGCAGCTGCATAAGGTTTGAGGCTCGAATCGGAGTACTCGTTGCTGCTGTTGTCTTCGATTGATGCTGTAGAAGGGTCCAGGGCTTGAAGCTGCAGTTGTTGGGGGTGACATTGGTGTCAGTGATAGGCGATGAACGACAGACAGAGGTGGCGTGAAGCGGAGATTCGACGAGCACGTGAAACATCAAACATGGGCTTTAAGCCCGAATTAGGTTCATCAGTGTCGCTGTGAAGTGAGGAGCGCGACGACGGTGTCGATTTGATGAATAGTGGTCTGTGGAGGTCAAGCGAGGTCGATAATGGCATCCGATGGTGGGTTTGATTGACGGGGTGGAGTGGGTGGAAGCTCAAATCAAGTTAAGGCTTTTGTTTGGTAGAGGGTGAGGAAGCTTCTGGTGGCGGTGGCTGTACATTTGGTGGATGGTATCTGTCGGGCGACTACGTCGGAGGCGGAGAAGATGGAGGGGGAGGCAGTGGTTCGTTGGTCAAAATAGGGAAATAGGAGGTGGATTCTAACCTAGAGAATAAGGAGGAGAGGATAGGCCTAACTAACGAACGAACGAGGAATGGCATCGGCTGTGATTGGCTGGTGTCGGAGATGGTGAATTCTCTGGTGGGAGAGACGACGGGGAAGAAGGGGTTTAGGCGGTGCTAGCTAATGTGCACTAGACACGGATGAAGTTGGGGAAGATGTTCCCTCTGCCTATTGTATGTGGCAGAGGACAACGATGAAGATTTGAGGAGCTCGCCAGAGTTGCAGTGGAGGTGGCGGAGGGAGAGAAGGATGAAGAATTTTGGCATAGACCGGACTAAGGAGAAGCCTAGGAGCTTGGGTTGCTTTTATAGAGCTCAAACCTGTGCTCTAAATGAGGAAAGAGGAGCAATTGGTCACGGTCTCAAAGGAAAGAAGTCCTCAATTTCCTCGAGCTCGCCTGAGCTCTAGGAATGGTTTTGGAAACCCTAAGGCGGTTCAAATGATCGGGTAGGATTTCTAGATCAATCCCTCAAAATTTGGAGGGCTTTGGATTTGATCTAAGGGAGAAATCTTTGATTGAAGGTCAGCGGGTTTGGGTTCACACCTCTAATGGTGGCAGGGACCTGTTTGAAGAAAATGATGAGAAGTTAGGGACCTCAACGTAATAAATCCAAAAGTTAGGGGTTTGAATGTGAAGAATAGAGATTTTAAGGATTAAATTGCAAACTAGGTTAAGATGAACTCTGATTGGGCTCAAATTTTGGCCTGAACTTAATTTTGACCCAAGAAATCTAATGGTGAAATTGGATTTGAGTTTTGACTACGTTTGACTGAGCAATTTGCACAAAAGCCCAAATTAGGACAGAATTCCGTTTGAAACTCTATTTTAGGTCAAAATAGGTTCAAATGGTCAAACCAAGGATACCAAACCTCTTTGAATATTTTTCTATGAATTTTATGAGATTTAGATGAATTTTAGGATACTTAGATGAATTTTTATCTTGACGAGAACCTCTTTAATTTAAGTGGGTTGATAATTAAGGTTTTATGTGCAGTTTTGGTTCTTGAAATGCGTGAAATTCCATTTCTATTAGTGTTGACCCACTTTTTGAAATTTAATGACTTCCAATTAATCCTTAGGTGACCTGTGATTATTCTGCATTCAAGATGTGATGTTAAAACTGTAGAATTAGTCCTTTTTATTGTTTTCTCTTCAGAATAGATTTGCGTGGAATTATTGTCTTCAGGCTATTATTCAGGAGCATTTATCACTTGATTCTGATTAATTCAAGCTAGTTATGACGGATGATGTCATTACCATCACTATGCAATCCATGGATGCTTTACACTTTTTCCTTTTAGCTCTAAGACAATTTCAGAAACTTATGGGTTTCACTATTAGCCATTATTTTCAATTGAATCCATCATTCCATCATGCAACATGCTTTTCTAATGGTTGCTTGTGTTAGTCACGTTTTCTTGCAATGTTAATTAATCTACTTTTGTTACTTTTTAATCTTCTTCAATGTTAAGGCAGAAAGGAAAGTTTAAGATTGCTTGCATCCTCAATCAAGTGTTCTAGATCTGTTAACTATGGGTGCAATGTACAAGATCATAGATTTTAGACCTCAAGGTCACCGACACCATTTTACAGGTTGCTGCAACTGTACATCTGGCATCATAAATGGGATTGTAGCCTCCCCTTTACATTGATCTACACTGATCTTTGATGGAACATACTTTCAGATAACACTGAAGGATAGAAATCTGATCACGCAAAATGTCTTGGCTATTGGAAGCCAAGCACATCTATTTTTTCTGAGTATCACTGAAAATTGAATCCAGAAGTTCCTTGAATCTCTTCTTGGACAACCTTGACAGGAACGTCAGTTGTCAGACTGACTGAGTTGTGGATATCACGTCCCACTTGATTCCAGTCAATATGTTTTTATATCTTTTGCATTACTGTTTCCATTTTGTTCTGAGCACTCAACTGCATGCATGTAACAACTCCCTATCCATAGATAAGCCTTCAGATTACTAGTAAGACTAAGTTCACCATCATGGACAATGATTAGAAACACAGCATGGGAATTGAGATTGTCTCGAGAAAGATGTTTGATCTTCTTATAATCCGGCCAGCTGTATGATAGAGGAAAGGATGATTTATTCAACTGCTCAGAACTCATGGTTGGACCAATTGCAAAACCACACCAGATTTCCTGTGAATCAAGTCTTTTTTTCAGTGTGCTTTTTTTTTTTCCTTTTTTACATCTTCATTTGAAAATAAATCTAATTTCATTGATTTGGCAAAAAATTCAGACTGTGGAATAGGATGGAAAGACCATCAAGCTTCAAATTCTAGGTTTTCTCTTTGCAAACTGCATTTCTTATGCATTTTTCTATCACATGCCTAGATATATCTTTCTCAACTACAAGAACTTATGCATCTAATCTCAGTTAAATGTTCCCTAGTACCCCAAATCCAGATTGGATTGAGAAACCTAACTTGCCTGTTTGTTTGAGCATCTGACTTAGCTGTGTTTTGTCATCACGAGATGCATTGAGAGCAGCTTTGGCATTAAGCTGATTGTCCAGTCGTTACCAACTTGGTCTGCTAGAATGGCCGTTGCAAACTGGAAATGTTCAAACAAATAGTTTAACAACTAAATTGTCAAGTTGCAGGCAAATTGTAGGAATAGATTTTGTGTTTGTGATATTTTCTTGAATCTTATGGGTAATTTCTTGCGCCATGATGGGAGAAAGACAATAGGTGATGGAGTTTGGAGTTTAGGGAAGGTTGACTGGTAAGGTGGATGGAAGGGTCTGGTAGGAGATGGAACTGTGGGTGGTTGGTATAAGTAATTATTTTGACAGTGTAATGCGATCAAGCAGTTGTTTTTTATCAGCCAAAGTATACTTCCAAATTCTTAATACTCTCCCTGCTAGCAAGGTCAAGAATCCTTTATATTCTAGCTTTTTCCAACAGATGCTATTTGATCTTGGAGATTCATAAGTGGATAAAGAGGAGAAACTGGTTACTGGGTAGGCATATATTGCTGAAACTAATTTGTCTTGTTCTGATGTTTTATCTTTTTCTATTTTTCTTTTTGTCAAAACTATCATCACATGTTGTATTCCTTGTATTCTTTTCCCCTATCAAACAAAAAGAACTATCATCACTTGCCTTCTGGTAGGCAATTTCCTGGAGGAAAGAGCAAAATTTTCATTGGTGATGGAACAAATTTTTGTAGATATGTTATTTTTTCAACTCTAAGAAGACTTTTGAAACACTCATTTCAAATTATTTACAAACAAAAACTCTGTTTTTAGACCAGTGGATCTATAAAAACCACACTCGTTTGAAAATATGACTACATTAGTCCACATTAATCTCCATGACGACTACCATTGAAAGAGAGGAAAATGGGTCTTCATGCCAACTACTAATCGATAGGGCGTGTCTACCTTGGGAATGTTAATGCATGTACTCTCTAATGTTTTCAAGCATAGACTAAGCATTTGTCTATGTGCCCAAAGAGGGGAGGGGGTTGCCAAGCCACCTGGCGATGCCCTAAGCAAGATAAGGTGTCAACTAGGAGTGTGCATGATGCCAATCTTCATGAACTCAAGGTGTTCATCCAAGCTAAAAAACTTGTCAAGGTGATGAAGAAATTGACATTAATTAATCATTAAACTTGTCAAGGGGTCTTAATTGATCATTGAAAAATAATAAGATGACACTTGACATGCAACTTGCTTTTCTAATGAATGGCATGTGGTAGTTAGGCACTTGACTTTAAGTAATTTATTTGTCCATTTCTCCCCTTTTACCTGAAAACTATAGCTTGCTTGTGTTATCAACTGAGTGATTCTGATTTTGATTTGCTACTGCTTTTTCTGGAAGGCTGCTCAGTGCTTTATGGACTTGGTGGGAGAGCTTAAGAATATAAAGAGTTTTATGGACTTGGTGAGTTAGTTTCACACATATTTATGCAGCATTTCATGTTTTTATTCTCAAATATATAGCTTTCTTTAAACATTCGTGTAAAGTAATCTTTGCGAATTTAGATTGTAATATTGATTATGCATCTTTTTCAAAGAAGTCATCAAGTAGCAATGTAAAATAGATATTGGTTTGGAACATATGGAGGATATCTATGCATCACTTTATTGCATTGCTGCATAAATGTTGATCATGATTAATTTTTTGTTCTTATTTCTGTTTGTTCTGCAGGTTATTTTGTTAGATCTGTTCAAATAACACAAGGTAGAATGGTGTTGCTTTTGTAGCATAAGAAAGTAGGAAATCAACATCTTGCTAATATTGCAGTTTGATTATTCCTCGTCATTCTTGTGATGGCCTTTACACATTAATGCTACAGGGGACTTCTTTAGGGACTTTGAAGCAGAATTTCAGAATTGGGAATCCAGTCTTAATTCAAATAAAAAGCCTAAAAGCTTGTAGGAAGAACTGGCAGTAAGTTTACATTACCATAAACTTACTATAAACCAAATGTGTACATTACATCATCATACAATCTTCTATAAACTTGACCCTTCATGCAAGAAGGATTTTATTAATGATTTTTATTTTGACAGGAGATAGGTGAAGAATTTGCGAACTTCCTAGAGTAGGAACTCACGGTTAACGAAATAAATGATGACTGTAGCAATGGTATGCTTCATGATCGAAACAACTCTAACGATTCCATAGAAGCTGGAGATGCATCCAAAAAAGAAGCAAAAAAAAAATGAGAGCACCATCGAAAATGGCATTGACGAAATAGAATCTGCACTTCAACAACGATTGCATTAGAGATCATTTATGATGGAACACGAAATAGTTGCAATAGTTAGTGAAAATTGACTCATGCCTTTGACCAAGTTTTCATAATTGTATTAGACCTTCTCTTTCCTTTTATTTGGTATTTTCTTTCCTTTTCATTTTCAATTGTATACCCAAAGAAGGGAACATTTAAATTGGGGTAACTTGAGCCCTCAAGTTTGTTATTTTAAATTTAATAAAGTGACTAAATATGTGAAATATCAATTTTGTTAAATTATTACATGCTTAGTTATTATTTGCAAAAAAAAGTAAAAATTAAGTATATGGATGAATCTTTCATCGTAATAACATTATTGTCACAGGTGAAGTCATTTCCAAAAATAATTAGGGATAATTACTTTTATCTTCAAAAGTTGTAATTAGAATTTGCTACATTATCAATGCATTTTTGTGTCCAAATTATTATCATCAAATTTTCATCCTTAAGTTGTGAGGATGGAAAATCTGTTTCTAAAACTTTTGTTGATCCTCATTTGAAGGATGGATTTTCTATCACCTATCCTAAATTTTATCTCCATGGTTTTCAATTCCATCTGGGTCATCGCTGCAAGTACATTTTGTTGCAGTGGATGCACATAGACCATTTGGAAATGTTCTCTTTTCCCAAATAAACTTGTATTTCAGTTTAGTTTTGCCTTAAAAATCTCACAGCTTCCCATACCGCACTTTTGCAAAGCCAGACCCATTGTTCATTGCCGTGACCATCCACCTGACAAATATTTTTGACCATGGTATCCCGAAATCCAAGTATTTGTCTCCATGCCTGAGAGTCACTCCTGGCGGGGCCAGCCCAGTGGAATTCTCGTACGGGATATCTTCTATGCATTCATTCAACCCTAATGCTGTTCTCCTTGTCATTCATCAACCTCTGCATATGTTCACTGGCCATCCACCTATTCATGTCCACGAGATCCTTCATGCCTGGTCCCGCCCCTCTTCCTTTGGAAGGTGAATCTCCCTCCACCACATAAGATGAGTTTTATACCCCCAAACAAACCTTGCCTCCAGCTGCATTATTTTCCTCAAGATTGACGTTGGTACCATCGATGATGAAATCCAAAATTGTAGCATCACCTCATTGACCACTTCACTAACTGAACGCATCCCATTCTTGATGGTAGTTTTGCACTGCTTGTCCCAATCCTAACCATCACTTTGTCAATCAGGGTGAGGTAAGGGCTTCTCCTCAAGGCTCGGTCATGTAATGGTGTTCCCAAATACTTCATTCTGAGTCACCCCTCCACCATTCCCAATTTTAAGCAGAGCTCCATTTTTTTGGCACACACCTCTAGAAATATAAACTCTACTTTTGTTTGCGTTTAGGTGTAGGCCTACCATATCACCAAAAATGTCTAGTGCCCTTTAGATAGCATGGGTCGTTCCACCATCCGCCCTTCCAGAGAATATGTCATCTGGGAAGAGGAGATGTAAGGTAAATTCTACCCCCTTGATCTTCATATCACCTTAGACATATATACATGTTATCATGGAATATATATCCATAGCCATTATGGTATAGCTTAGTTGGTGATAACCACTGACTATGGCAGAGGAGATACAAATTCAAGTCTTGGCCCAACATTATCAAGCGATTGGTATTGCAAGATTGTCAATTACCTCTAATTTACTCGTAAGGGCTTCTAGGTCAACAAAAGAGAAAAAGAAGAATATGTACTTAAGGAGTTAACTTATTTCAAAATGTGTAAATTAGCATGTTTATATATACAAGGACGACGCTGGACTATACCACGAAGTTTGTTGAATTGATATTTTCATTCATTAGTGTAAAAGTAGTTTTTTTAATGAGTGAAAAATATTTACTCTTATGGTCCTCGGGTTAGTTTTGAGGTCGGCTTAGGATGCGATCGTATTATTATTTTATATACATTTTATAAATAATAGTTACTAATATTTTTGAGCTTTGTAGTCCGTAAATAAGATGATTTAACCATGCATTTAAAATTTACGCAGGGATAAACTCCTATTTTTGCTTTACATGCCAAATGAAGAGAAAAATTAGGAGACAAGATCGAGAATGGATGATAACATGAGCTCAGTTTTTACAATAGTCGAAATCTTCCTTATGATAGGAAAAAACCCGATAACACTCAAGTTGCATTTTTATTCAAGTTCAAAGCATTCATTTGAGAGGATAATCCTAATGGAGCTCTTAGCTATAGGGAATTTTTTGAAGTGTATTCATGCAAAATAATCAAGAAGATAAAAAATATAAAAGAAAAAATGCTCCATGTGTGAGGGTCACTTCGAGGGTGTACAACACACACAAAAAAAATAATCCTTAAGTCAACTCTTTGCCTCGATTCATGTGGTAGTTCTGAAACCACTATATGAAAACATTAATTAGGTAATAATTTCTAAAAAAGGTTACCATCTTAACTCAGATCGTAAACAAATAATCAAATCTCGTATGATCGTTTCTTGATGCGCTAACAAATCATCAAAACTGATTAAATCTCTAAGCCAACACACATTAGGTTTAGTATGTTACCCTATTCATATTAAGGTATCCAATGCATGCACCAAAAATAGATCTAATTCTTATATAAAATGGACAACGGAGCTATTCTGGAACCTTTTTCAACCCCATACAACTCATGTTACTATTGAATAACTCTCTAGTCAATGCTTTGGTCAAGAAATCGACGATGTTAACCATGGAAGCAACATTAGTGATGATCACATTACTACGCTTGACAATCTTTTGAATAACATAGTGTTTCCTCTCAATATTCTTTGCTCTTTTGGTTAAAGCAAAGTTTGTTTGCTTGTGCAATGGCATTCGTATTATCGCACAAAGGTATGATTGGTGGCTATATCAGGAGTACTATGCCAAGCTCCTCAATGAACTTTCGTATCCACACTACCTCTCCTTTACAGCATTAGATGTAGTGATGTAGTCAACGTCTGTTGTTGAATCAGTTATGGCGTCCTGATTCTTCTCCAACTTACAACACAAACATTCAACAAGAAAATGAACCCTGATATAGACTTCAATTGGAATTTAGAGCCATATTACCCCAACACTTGAATATACTCATTTCCAAAGGCTAGATAATAGTGTTTTGTCCTTTTGAAAGACTTGAAAATATTCCTGACAACAGCCCAATGTCCTTACCCTAGATTGGATTGGTAACAGTTTACTGATGATATCATCATCAGCCATATCTAGCTTTAACTAATCATAATCAACAGATAAATGCTCTTACATAGTCTCCAAAAGATTGTAATTCACTGCATATCCATTTTGAGAGAAATGCATTAAAATAAGGGTAAATCTATATTTTTAACAGAATATCGTAAATGCAGAGCAATCACAGGATTTTTCAGGGGTTAATTAAAGGTCAAATGATCATAAATGTCTAATAAGTGGGTTCATATAGACAGAAATGGATTTTCACGTATTTCGAGAATTAATTGATGTTTGAAACCTTAAAAATAGACCTGCTTAAATAATCGAGGTTCCAGCTAGGATAAAATTTAACTAAACCTTCTAAAAATCATAAAAAAATATTTTATATGATTTGGTATACTTACTTTGACTATTGGAGCCCATTTTGACCTAAAACAGAGTCTCAGACAGACATTTGCCATAATTTAGATTTCTACTCAATTTGCCCATTCAAACATGGTTAAAACCTAAATTCAACTTTACCATTGGATTCTTTGGGTTCAAATTAGGTTTGTACCAAAATTTGGGCTCAATCAGAGATCATCTTGACTTAGTTTGTATTTTGGTCCAATCTGATTCTTCTTCTCTCACTTAAACCCCTAGCTTTCAAACTTCTTTGCAAATACCCCCTAACTTCATCATCTTCACAAATAGGTCCCTGCCGACCTCAGATTCCTAAACCCAACTCCGACGACCTTCAGTCAAGGAGTTCTCCCGGATTTCTCACCTAATCTCTTCCAAACTTGGAAGGGAGACTCCTGAGAGATTTTCTTACAATCTGAGCTGCATCTTGGGCTCTATTTCCTACTCAAAACCTAATGCAAATTGATTTGAGTGGGTCTCCTATTTCGTGAAGCTTCCAAGCTTGGTCTCCAAGCTTGGAAAGCTCTCTTGAGGCCTATTTAAGGACCTAAATCGCAAGGCTGTGCTCCTTAGCTTGGTTTGGAAGTTGGACACCCCCTCTTCCCTTCTCCCCGACCTCCTCCGCCAACTCCAACGAGTCCTCTGACCACCTTCCTCATCCACCCTCATAGACAATAGTGGGTGGATTCTTCTTCCCCAACTTCGTCTATGTCTCGCAATACCAGCAGATGTCTTCTTCCACGTCTTCCTCATCGCTCCATCACTGGAGGCTTCACCTTCCATGGTGCTGGCCAGCCAAAGCCGATGTCAATCTTAGCCCCTTTGACCGTTAGAGTAGGTTAGTTAGGTTTATTTAGATCCTTAGGTTAATTTCCCATACTCAAACTCAAAAAATACCTCACGACGCACACACACGCCATCATCTTCCTCCGCTCTGGCCACTTCTCCAACGAGGTTATCTGCTTGCTACACCTATCCACCTACCTTGCCAACACCTCCACAACCTTCGCCACAACACCACGAACAAAATGCCTCTACCTATTCGCCACTCCACCCACCCAAAACCTTCGTTGACCAACCCATCTTTGTGCCTCCGTCCGACCACACCACGCACTCCAACACCCCACAGACACCACTATCATCTTCCATGTCCTTCAACGACTCTATTGAACCATTTAATGAGGGCTTTCAAGCTTGTATTTGTGTTTCAGGTCTTTGGTTGGAGCTCCACTGCCGCGTCATCTCTCTGACGGTGTTCGTAGTGTTCTCACCATGCGAGCCCTAGGTGTTACACCTAGGAGACGCGAATTCGCTCCAGGTGTATTCCCAGGCACCCTATCGAAGTCTTTAGCGATCGCAGCTGCATTAATTGAAGGAGTCTTCACCTGCAGGCACACGCGAAGAGAAGTGGGGCTCAATAGTCCCACATCGTGGGATTTGGAGTCACTGAAGGTGCATAAATTGATTTTGTCACTGTGGCTGTTTGCCTCCAAACACGGGGTGAGGTCCTTCACACCCACACATATACTTGACCCGATTAGCTTCTTACTCCTCGGCTGCGACCCCATGCACGCAGCCCTGGGCCCAGTTACACATACTCGTATGCCTGATTACCTGACTATTTAAGAGAGAAGGAAGGAAAGAAAGAGAGAGTGAGGGAGGGGAGGGTTTTGCTCCTTTGTGCGTTGGCCAACACTTAAGCTTGTGAAGGAGCCTTAAGGAAATCTTTAGAAAGAGAAGACATTGGCTGTGAAGAGGAAGAGGCTGAAGGAGAAGACCTTGAGGAAAAGTAAAGGAAAGAAGGCTTCTAAAGAAAAGAGAAGAAGAAAGAGCAAAGAGAAGAGGCCGTGCCAGAGAAGAGAAAGGAAAGAAAGAAGAAGATCAGAAGATAAGAGTAGTGTAGCAGGCAACATTTAAGTCGTCTGAGTCACTTGCCAGATGTTTGATTACTGTTCATTTATTTAACATGATTGAGTAGTTAATATATATGTGCTTAGACTAATAATTGGTGATCTAAATCACCATTATTTTGTTCTAGGTATCTTTTTGTTATAGTTAACTCTTGATATACTCATGTTCTTATTGAATATCAGATTTGAGTAGTAATTATTCATTGAAATATCATTATTCTTAGCTTATTCTTGTGCTCATTTATATATTTATTTTGATTAGCATGTGGATTCCTATTTGCTTCCTATATTCGATCTCGAACTTCATTTTTAGATATTTGAGTTATAATATTATTTGTTGAAGAGCTATTTGTCAATTGTACTATAACGCATTTCCTTAACATTGACAAAAAACTATAACATTTTGACGCCGTTGTCAGGGAGCAACATGCAATTCACCGCTATTTTCTATTTTATTTGATTATATTTGAGCACTAACTTGCTCTGTTTGATTTCTTATAATTTTGTGAGGTACATCACGAGGCGATCTTTCACACAAACAACCACTCCCAGGGCAGGTAAATTGTATTTTCTTTTCTAAATCAACCTCCTAATCTTAGGAAGATAAAAGGGAAGCAATTAATTAGGAGCTACTGCCTTATTTGCTTAGTAAATCATATTTAAAAGGCAAGTTTTCCTGATTTGCGAAAATTTTCATATCTAATTGCAGCATGAGACGATTCTGTTTAAATATTCCCCATTCCTGATTTCTTGTACCAATTAGGGACTACGCTTAATTTTTAAATCACTTTGGGCTAACACATTTCTTGCTTGAAGCCCAAGGTGAACAATTGGAGATCAAATTGGACTTGGAATAGAGCAAATTAGGGTTTTGAAGAATTAGCTCACATTTTGCTTGCATAAAGAGAATTAACCCTCCCTCATTTGTATGCTACCCATGCCCCTGTTTGAAAAGATCCAATCAAGAAAAACCCTAAAAATCAGGCTCTAAGATTCACTTGAACCCTAAAATCTTGGACCTAATAACCTAAGAGTCAATTTAGGGTGATTTCTTGGTCTTGACCTAAATTTCATTCTGCCATCTTTAGGGTAGGTCATGTGAAGTTGGTTTATATTGTGGGACAACCAACCTCCAAATTAGGTCACAAGTCAAATCAACTTTTAATCAAGTGAAATTCAAGGCACTAATTAAGCTAAAATTGGTAGACTTAAGGTCTTAAGTTCGTACATTCTGGTCTACTTAGAACCGCAGTAATAAGGACAATCGGGTGGGGGAAACCCTGTAACTCGTGGGGATGCTCTACCACGTAGGGGTCTCTGCGAGGCTCTCCTTTCATAGCTGCCCAGGCATTTCTCAGGTGTGTGGATTTCTGATTCAAAGGTATCAACCACCTTGAAACAGCCTTAGTCATCCAAAAACCTTTGGGTGCCTTGATTGGGTCCAAATGATATCCAGTCCCTCATCTTTTCTATAGAGCACATACATAGGAAGGTCATTAGGTTTTTAACCTAAGAGACCTCATTAGATCTTCTTGGGAATCTCTTTTCAGATCTGATCAACTTCAATCTAACTTGAGTTTGACTCTACATCTTGATTCCACTGCCTAATTTAAAAATGCAACCTGGCAATCTAGGAAGACTGTTTAGGAAACTTGAGTCCAAAATGAGCATGAAAGAGAAAATGATTGAGGATGCTTACAAACATCATGAAGAGTATTCTAGATCCTAAAATCTATTTAGGGAGATTCAGGTTAATAACACATCAAAATTCATTTTTAACCATGCTCAGATGATTTTGTCCCAAAGAATACATAGTTCAACCCGGGATGATCTCTTACGAGAATATCTCTAATTGAGGACATTACATGCAATGAGTATCTACAATGTTGGTGAAACCCCATACTTTTAGAAAAACACCAAGATCTCATGAAGGCACGTGGTATAGCACTGGATGCATTATATGAACACATTAATAAAAAATAACCGTTAAAGGATAATGAGACACCTTGGAGCAACACTAAAGATCAACATTTCCAAAATCCTAAGTTCAATAATCAAGGTTGTTGTGGACCCCCAATCCAAATGAATTCAGAATCAAACTTCATAACAATTGACATTCCTGATCTTGATGAGAGTTGGGAGGATCCAATTGTAGGTGCTCTCGATTTCGAACCAGCCCTACGAAACCAGGAAGCTGATCCATCGAGCTTAGATTTCCCCAACACCTGTGATGATGAGCTTAAAACAGAACTTCTCGAGAATGTAAATCCCGAGCCTTATCCTGTTAAGGTGACTCTCAAGAGCAATTCTGACATCCTTGAAGAACCCAGCCTAGATCATAGTAACCTAGTGCCTACCTTTGACCTAGAATCTAGATTTGAGCCTAATTGGGATGATTATGAGGCCCAATGTGATGAGAATCAAATTTTAAATCTAGAGTACGACTCTAAGCCTGTATTTGATGAATACAGCTCTCCAACTTCCTCTAAGACAAATTGATTTCTTGGAAGTCATGCCAATCTATGATACAGAAACTGAGGAGTTGGATGAGTTGGGAATTGATTGGGTCTACCCTATGAGCCAAGAACCCGAGCCTATGCCTAATTAGGACACCTTTTTAAGCTCAGAATCTGAAAATAGGTTAGATCCAAGTTAGGTTGCTGATTTTACGTATCTTGATCTTTTCTATGGTGGAACCTTTGATCTGGAATCAAATTTAGAACATGATCTTCGCAAGTTCTCCGATGATTTTGAATCTTACTCTAATTTCGGAGAACTGTTGTTTCCTAATGATTCCAATCCAGTTTACAACCTTAGAGACCACGACTCATCTGAGGTCAATGATTTGAAAGAAACCACCTCTTCTACAGTACATACAAAACCTTTAATTTGAACCCAACCCCAACTCGTAGCCAGAATTAACTTCTACTCTGCTTCTCCTCTCAATGATCCGGTCGCACATGATTCTTCTCCATCTTTCCATCAGGATTCGGATATTGATCAGACTACTAATCACGTCCCATCCTTCTTTGATCACTCCCGTAGGGATCTCACATCCTCTATAGACTCTTTCCCTTTTGAGGATCCCTACTCTGACCAGGTTGAATCGACTTAGCCAAACCCTAGATTCACATTGCCATATCTATTTGAACCTCAAAGCATCTGGTGGGCTCTGTATCTCTTGATCCACATTCATCAACCCACCAGATTAATTGGGTTTGGGTTGCATCGTCAGCTTGTTGATCTGAACAAGCACTTGGTTGGACCAACCAGGCTATTGATCAAGGTGCTTGTTCTACAAAATTTATCTGATTTGACCACTCCATGACCACTTTCTGCTCAGCTGAAGCCATTGAATTTAACGCTTAACGGGAGGCAACTCGTCATTACAAAAACCCAAGATCCTTCTGATGATCTTTTTGAGTTTCATGTCTACTGCACTTTTGAGTTCAGTGTTAGAACAGCTAACTCCACCTTTAGTACTTGTACCAGAGCTTGAAATCGTCCGCAACAGTCATCCCAACCCGTTCACCCACCCTTTAAACCTATTCTAATCCATGAGCCCAACTGATTTTATACCCTCTGGTTTACAATGAGGACATTGTAAAACTTAGGCATGGGGGTGTGTTAAAGTGTAAACACATAAAAACTCAAGTTTCTGATGGGTTCTCACAAAAAATTACTCATTCAAAAAATCAAAAAAAAATTGAAGAAAAAAAAAATGAAGAAAGGGGAGAAAATTTTGTGAACTTAAATTGCATATCATTTTGAGGAAAAGTGGAGGTGATTTAAATGTCAAAAAGGAGCTATAATTTGAAACAAAAAAAGGGTTAGTCATTAGTAAAAGATTATGGAATCTACTTAAGTTCTAGATTAAATTAAAAAAAAAATTAAGTCCTAGAATAACAGAGAAACATGGAGATTAGTATGAGTGCTGATCTTAGGTCTCTTAGGCTTGTTTTAGGGCTTAAACATTCACGTATTCATTAAGATCTAGATAATCCTCAAGAGGTTAAGGAAAATGCGAAGCTTTCGTATTAGGTCTAAGGCTAGGGATTATTCGACCTCGTTAACTGACCTCTAGTTTGCGGGACTCGGTAACCTAAGCACTCTAATCCATACACAAGTCTAGTTCAGTGCACTTAATAATCAAAATCATGAAAAATCGTTTATTCTGTTTTGAAAAAGCTACCTAGATTAGGAGCAGCTTTTCAACACAAGTTGATTTGAATGAGTTCCCGACACGGAGAGGCAGGAAATTCTCTTGAAGATGTGAAATAACATACTGTCTTCTCGGTGCTTGTCTCCTGGGATATCTAAATATTTTACCAGGGGCATGTAAGCACCTTGTACTAGTTTAGGTGCCATGGGCGGGATTATCTCGAAATGTCGATTGCTAGGGCCTGAATTGAGCTATAGAATGCCATGGGAGGCACTATTTGGAAATGTCGAATGCCAGGGTTCTGGGGGTTGCCATGGGCGGTGTTATCTGAAAGCATCGATTGCCAAGGACCCTGTGAGGATTGATGGTGGGAGCAAGGAATCCGATACAAATCGTGTTTTTGAGCCAATCTGAAGCTAGAAATAAAGAAAAAGAGAGAGAAAACTCTCCAAAAATGTAAAAATTCTTCTATCCCTCTCTCTTACAAAAACACAATGTAAACTGAACCTAGACTGACCATGTTACAAGCACGGGTGCTTTAACCACTGGGTTTAATGAACCTTAAGATAGTTTCTGTGGGCCTTAGGAACCTTCACAGTAGACTGAGGCAAAAGCTGGTCAGGTCTGGATTTTGGTTGGTACTTGAGTACCTCTAGGCCTACTATTAGCACTCTGACTTGATTTCTAAAAAGAAGAAATCAAGACTTTGAACATCAAGCGTATGGTCTAGAATTCGAGTTTTTTTCACAAGATTTTGCTAAGGGATTAGTAAAAGTTAGGTATGGGGGTATGATGATAACGTCATCATCAGCTATATCTAGCTTTAATTAGTTATAATCAACGGATAAATGGTCCTATATAATTGCCAGAAGAACGTAATTCATTGCATATCTATTATGAGAGATGCATTAAAATAGGGGTAAATATGCAGGTTTAACAAAATATCCTAAATGCAGAGCAATCACAGGATTTTTCAGAGGTTAATTAAAGGTTAAATAATCATAAATGTCTAATAAGTGGGTTCATATAGATAGAAATGAGTTTTCACGTGTTTCTAGAATTAAATGACATGTGAAATCCTGAAAACAGATCTGCTTAAATAACTGAAGTTCCGACCAGGATAAAATTCACCTAAACCTTTCAAAAATCATAGAAAAATATTTTATAAGGTTTGGTATGCTTGCTTTGACCATTGGAACCCATTTTGACCTAAAACAGAGTCTCAGATAGACAGTTGCCCTAATTTATATTTTTGCTCAATTTACCCAGTCAAGATTCGTCAAAACCTAAATCAGACTCTACCATCAGATTCTTTGGGTTCAAATTAGGTTTGTACTAAAATTTGGGCCTAATTAGAGATCATCTTGACCTAGTTTTCATTTTAGTCCAGTCTGATTCTTCTTCTCTCACTTAAACCCCTAGCTTTCAAAATTCTTTGCAAATACCCCCTAACTTCATCATCTTCTTCACAAATAGGTCCCCACCAACTTCAGACTCCTAAACCCAACCCCTGCAACCTTCAATCAAGGAGTTCTCCCTGATTTCTCGCCCAATCTCTTCCAAACTTAGAAGGGAGGCTCCTGAGAGATTTCCTTACAATCTGAGCTGCATCTTGGGCATTATTTCCTATTCAAAACCTAATGTGTACTGATTGAAGGATTGGGTCTCCTATTTCACGAAGCTTTCAAGCTTGGTCTCCAAGCTTGGAAAGCTCTCTTGATGCCTATTTAAGGACCCAGGTTGCAATGCCGTGCTCCTTAGCTTGGTTTGGAGGCTGGACACCCCCTTTTCCCTTCTCGACCTCCTTCTTTGCCAACTCTGACGAGTCCTCCAATGACCTTCCTCGTCCACCCTCATAGACAATAGCAGGTGGATTCTTCTTCACCAACTTCGTCTGCACCTCACAATACCAGCAGACATCTTCTTCCACGTCTTCCTCGCCGCTCCTTCATCACCGGAGGCTTCAGCTTCCATGGCGCCGACCAACCAAAGCCGGTGTCAATCCTACCCCCTTCGACCGTTAGAGTAGGTTAGTTAGGTTTATTTAGATCCTTAGGTTAATTTTCCATACTCAAAACTCAAAAAATACCCTACGAAGCACACACACGCCATCATCTCCCTTCGCTCCGGTCACTTCTCCAGCGAGGTTATCCTCTCGCTACACCTGTCCACCCATTTCGCTAACACCTCCACAACCTTTGCCACAACACCGTGAACAAAACCCCTCTACCTATTCGCCACTCCACCCATCCAAGCCCTCCATCGACCAACCCATCTTCGTGCCTCCGTCCCCGACTCCGTCTGACCGCAGCACGCATTCCCACACCCCACAGACACCGCCATCATCTTCCACGTCCTCCGACGACTCTATTGAACCATTTAACGAGGGCTTTCAAACCCGTATTTGTGTTTCAAATCTTCGGCTGGAGCTCTGTCGCCACGTCATCCCTCTGATGGTGTTCGTAGTGTTCTAACCACGCGAGCCCTAGGTGTTACACCCAAAAGACGCAGATTCGCTCCAGGTGTCTTCCCAGGCACTACTGAGGTGGAAAACGTACGCAAACGAGATTGAGTTTTGGAAAACTTGTCGACGTAGTATTTGTGAAGAAATCTGTCAACAAACAATTTTATACCAAAACTCGAAGGAATTCCTTGTCGAACATAGAGAGGCGGATGTTTGATTCAAAACTGTGTTTGTTTAATTATTATGAAGTAGATTAGCTAATCGAATTGAATCTAAATTAGCTATCTACTTGAATAGAGAATAGAAGACAGAGAGAGAATATTACAAAAAAAGAGAAAACAGAGATAGAATAAACCTGGATTTCATTACCACAAGCTGATGTTCATTACAATTACAACTACTCACTACACTAAAAAGCAGGAAATCTACACTAGAAAGTGGAAAATCTATACTGGAAAGAGGTAAAAGAGATGGTAGAGAGAAGTTATCCTCCTTGGTGACTGCTTGGAGGACGAGCCGGACAGGGCGATGCCTGGAAGACGGAGGACGAAGCGGGAAGAACCAGGGGTGAGGTAGGATGTTGTCATCGAGGGATCTTCTTCCCAAATGGAGTGAGAGGACAACCGTGGGATGCTCTACGATGGGGGAAGAAGGTGGAAAAAATTCTAATTTTAACTCTAATGGAGTAACCTGGGTTTGGGACAAGTTCTTAGAGCTTTGGAGGGGGTAAGAGCAAAGAGGAAGGGATCAAGAAAGTGTGGGGGTCGTAGGGATATTTATAGGTGAGGTTTGAATTGGCAAATAGGTCATTTTACTTTAAAAAACATTAAATCAGGGTCTTTAGTGATGGATAAAATCGTCACTAAAGCCCAGATCGTGGGCGTAGCTGCTGCACATGCCGCGCCTCCTCTCCTCGCGCCTCAACGCACGCGCACGTACGTGCATTCTCAGCCGTCCGATCGCAAGATTGGACAGCTTACAATGCGCACGCTCGCTCGTTGCTTCACTGCCTTAACGCATGCGCTCGCCAACTCTCAGCCATCCATCTTGCATTCGATGGCTCAGATCGCATCACACCCGCGCCTCTTCAACGTAAGCACTCACCCGCACGCGATCCTTGCCATCTGACCGCTCGCGCCACATCCAATGATTGAAATCAGCTACTTTACGCTTGCACCTTGATTTGAGACACAGCGGGGATTGAACCTGCACCTCTCGCTCGAGAAGAGGCGCTCGACCGCTGCACTGCGGTTGCCGCTTTATCGTGCTTACGTTTTAAGCGCGCACGCCCATGGTCGTTGGATCAAGTTCCAACGGCCTAGATCTTGCCTCGCCCGTGCCTTCAGAGGTTGAGAAGGGGTGCTCCGGCCGATTTGGGCGGCTATGATGGTGCCACGTGGCGCTATCATGGCCGTCCATCTTCTGTGAGTTGTAGATGGTGCCATAGATGACAGATTAGATCGATTTTCACGTTGTTGGGCTGCGATCGTCGATTCGAACCCATCCGTGCAGTCGGATTTGTCATATGAACTGCAGATTTATACTATCTTGGCCCTTGATCTTCGATCTTCCCTAGATTATATCTGATGCTACGGAAGTTCAATCGGGGTGATCTTGGAGTCGTTGAACTCCAATCGTTGCCCTGATTAGATCCGTATGGTTGGATCTTTGATTCAAGGCCCTAATTGAATATCTCCCTATTACCTGACCATAAAAAGAGGAAATTAACCTAAAATTTATACAATCTAACATAAATGCAAGATGATGCATGTTATGCAATGTTTATAATGTATGATGCAATTCTATGTCTAAGAACACGTAAAAATAGATGATTTATGTGATATAAATGTATTTACATCACACCCCCATGCCTATCTTTTGCTATTCCCTAGCAAAACTACATGCTATTTATAAGAGAATTAGATTGAATTTCTTGGGCAATAGTTATTTTTCAACACTTAAGAATTTCAACTAAGATTTGAACTACAGAGACACAACAGCACCTGGGTGACTGCCAAAATGCAGACCACCTCAAGCCCTCGCTTTATTCAAAGAAAGATGTTTTTCTTCTTTCTTCTTCTCTAATTTTTTTTTTTTTTTGATTTTTGAGTTTAGGATTTTGGAGCAGCTTTCTACGGCCACTCAACCCACCCAAGACTCGAAGAGAACCCTAAGTTCTAAGCATCTTTGTGTGAAATGTGATAGACTCACTGATCGGAGATTAGAATGGACTTCAGGTTTCTACACCGCTAGGTGACCTTGAAAAGAAATTCTGCCTAAGGGTGTATCTATTCGACCAGTAACTTTCTCCCTATTTTTATTTTTATGGGGTCAACATAAGGGCGAACCCAGTGTATATCTCCCTGGCTTATTCTACTTCTCTACTTCTTCCTAAGTGTTTTGGAATTTTACATGCATTTCTTGAGCTGGGTTCTCGACAACCTATCAATGGGCTATTACCCACGATAACTTGCCAGCCATACTCGTGTGGTGAAGTGTGGCTTATTTCTTTTTCTTTTCTTTTCTCCCTTTTTTTTCTTTTCTCTTTTTCTTTTTTTCCTTTTTTTTAAAGTAGGTGGCTTCCCTAATCTAAGATTTACTTAAAGGTAGCATGAAAAGAATGGTTGTGTGACTGGGCTCTAGACAACCTACCTATGGGCTGTTACCTACGATAACTTACTAGTCATACCACCTTAGAAGGTTCATTAGCTACCAAATTTTCATAAAAATTGTTGAAAAGCGTGTCAGTGCAAATAGTGTGTAGATGCTTAGACTTAAAATCCCCTTAAATCAGAGGGTGGGTTGATAAGTCGTGTACTTATCACCCCAACTTATTTAACTAATTTGAAGTAAATTCAGAATGGCGAGGACTCAATATGCAAATCCATATTTTAGTGGACACTCGGGCTGATTAAGCCTAAATCTGAAGGGTCTAAGTGTTTAGATCCTACTGTATTATTCCGTAAGGTTGAAAAATCATAATGCCCAATTATTCTTTCCTAATTCAAATTTTTTTATTATTTTCATTTTTTTAATAAAGAATAGAGAAAATAAGTAGAAATTTACAAGAATTCCACAGAGCTGACAACCCCCATGCCTAGCAGATGCAATGTCCTCATTGAAAATAAAAGGCATGAAAGGAAAGGTAGAATGTAGAAGATATCACTTGAATATGATGCTCGAGTCAGCTCTGAGTTAGACTGTACATGTGCTGAGTTTAATGCCATCAGGTAGGCGAAGTTCAGCCAAAGAAATCACGATATTAGTGGAGCAATTGTGTCTGAGACAAGTTTTGGAACAATACAATCAACAAAAGGCTTAAGACATTGACCATTAACTTTAAAAGAATTATCTGTCTTTGGGTCAGAGATCTGAATAGCTTCATTTGGGATTATTTGATTGACGATGAACAGGTTGTTCCATTTTGACCTAAGTTTGTTGGGAAAGAGCTTAAGTCAAGAATTAAAGAGCTAGACTTTCTAGTTCAGCTCAAAGCTCTTGTGGGATATCAATTAGTCATGAAGGGCTTTGGTTCGAGCCTTATAGATCTTGGCATTCTCATTTGCGTCATTTATAAGCTCCTCCAACTCAGATAGTTGGAGTTTCCTGGTCATTCTGACTAAACTCAAATCCAAATTACATTGCTTGATTGCCCAGAATGCCCTATGTTCAATCTCTACAGGTAAATGGCACACCTTTCCATACACCAGATGAAATGGTGACATGCTGATAGGCATTTTGTACACCGTACGGTAGGCCCAAAGAGCGTCCTCAAGCTTGTGAGTCCAATCTTTACGATCAGGTCTAACCATTTTCTGCATAATATTCTTGATCTCCCGATTGGAGATCTCAGCTTGTCCATTTGTCTAAGGGTGGTAAGGTGTGGAGATTCTGTGATTTACCCCGTATTTTGCTAGTAAACCACAGAACTGGGCATTAGTAAAATGAGTACCACCATCGCTGATGATGGCCCTCGAAATTCCGAATTGACTGAAGATGTTCTTCTTAACGAAATCGATGACCTCCTTGTGGTCATTGGTTCAGGTGGGAATGGCCTCAATCCACTTGGACATGTAATCAACAGCGATAAGAATGTACTGGTGTCCAAATAAAGGGAGGAAGGGTCCAATGAAGTCGATGCCCCAAACGTCGAAGATTTCAACAGGAAGAATCGGGTTTAGAGGCATCATATCTCTCTTAGCTATGCTCCCTGGCTTGTTGATGGATTTCTTCACAAATCATACTACATCGACGAGTTTTCCAAAACTCAATCTCGTTTGCATACGTTTTCCACCTCAACATTTTGGCGTCGTTGCTGGGGATCAAACCCGGGTCGCCCACGTGACAGGCACTCGACCGCTGCGCTGTGGCTGCCGCTTTGTCGTGCTTATGTTTTAAGCATGCGTGCCCATGGCCGTTGGATCAAGATCCAACAGCCCAGATCTTGCCTCGCCCGCACCTTCAGAGGTTGAGAAGGGGTGCTACGGCTGGTTTGGGTGGCTGTGATGGCACCACGTGGCGCCATCATGCCTGTCCACCTTCTGTGAGTTGTAGATGGTGCCACGGATGTCAGATTGGATTGATTTTTGCACCGTTGGGCTGCAATTGTCGATCCTAACCCATCCGTGTGGTCGGATTTGTCATCTGAAGTATGGATTTACACCATCTTGGCCCTTGATATTTGACCTTCTTTGGATTATATCTGATGCTACGAAAGTCCGATCGGGGTGATCTTAGAGTCGTTGAACTCCAATTGTCGCCCTGATTAGATCCGTACGGTTGGATCTTCAATCCAAGGCCCCGATTGAATATCACCCTATTACTTGACCATAAAAGGAGGAAATTAACCTAAAATTTATATAATCTAACTTAAATGCAAGATGATGCATGTTATGCAATATTTATAATATATGATGCAATTCTATGTCTAAGAATGTACAAAAATAGACGATTTATGTGATATAAACATGTTTACATCAGGCACCCTATTGAAGGCTTCAGCGATTCCAGCTGCATCAATTGAAGGAGTCTTCACCTGCAAGCACACGCGAAGGAAGTGGGACTCAATAGTCCCACAATCTGGGATTTGGTGGCACTGAAGGTGCATAAATTGATTTTGTCACCATGGCTGTTTGCCTCCAAACACGGGGTGAGGTCCCTCACACTTGCACATATACCTGACCTGACTAGCCTCTTACTCCTTGGCTGCAACCCCATGCATGTAGCCCTAGACCCGGTTACGCATACCCGTATACTTGATTACCCGAGTATTTGAGAGAGAAGAGAACGAATGAAAGAGAGAGCAGGGGAGGGGAAGGTTTTGCTCCTTTGTGCATTGACCAACACTTAAGCTTGTGAAGGAGCCTTAAGGAAAGCTTGAGAAAGAGAAGAAGGCACTGGCTGTGAAGAGGAAGAGGCTGAAGGAGAAGACCTTGAGGAAAAGTAAAGGAAAGAAGGCTTCTGAAGAAAAGAGAAGAAGAAGAAAGAGAAAAGAGAAGAAGAGGCCATGCCATAGAAGAGAAAGGAAAGAAAGAAGATCAGAAGAGAAGAGTACTATAGTAGATGACATTTAAGTCGTCTGAGCCACTTGCCAGATGTTCGATTACTGTTTATTTATTTAATATGATTGAGTAGTTGATATATATGTACTTAGACTAATAATTGGTGATCTAAATCACCATTATTTTGTTCCGAGTATCTTTTTGTCATAGTTAACTCTTGATATACTCATGTTTTTATTGAATATCAGATTTGAGTAGTAATTATTCATTGAAATATCATTATTCTTGGCTTATTCTTGTGCTCATTTATATATTTATTTTGATTAGAGTGTAAATTTCTATTTGCTCCCTGTGTTCAACCTCGGACTTCATTTTTAGATATTCGAGTTATAAATATTATTTGTTGAAGAGCTATTTGTCAATTGTACTACAACACATTTTCCTAACATTTATTTATGAAATCTATCTTGACATCCATCTGCCAGATGCTATAGTAATGGTATGTAGCTATGGCTATCAATATTCCACTGGATTTAAGCATCACAGTCAGCCCTTCCTTCTTAAAGATCCATTTACACCTCATGGGCTTTATCTTATCAAGCACCAAGTTCCATACACCATTCATAAGCGTAGAGTCTATCTTAGACTACATTGCTAGCCTCCATTTTCCCACATCATGATCCTTCATTAACTCATCATATGTAGTAGGATGAACCTTATACTCCTCTAAGATAGGGAATCCATATTTCTTAGGTGGATGCACCACTCTAGAACTTCTTTTAAATGGTATGGGAGCATCACTCAACTTTGGTTCATCTCTTTTTTCTGGGTTAGGAACATCATCAGTGTCATTAGACTTAAATGAGTTCTCTTCATTCCACCTTTCAAGAATTCTTCTTCTAGGAATATAACATTCCTAGATATGAATATTCGTTAGGTTTCAAGGTCATAAAAGGAATGGCCTTTGCCATCCTTCGGACACCCAATGACGTAGCACTTAGTAGTGTCAGATTCCAATTTGTTTAGGTTCACATTCTTAACATGAGCCACACAACCCCAAATGCACGAGTGTCATACACTTGGCTTCTTCCCATACCACATCTCATGTAAAGTTTTTGGGATAGATTTGGTTCAAATTTTATTAATATGTATGCAACTATCTCTAATGCATACCCTTAGAAGTAAAGTGATAAATTCGCTTTGCTCATTCATACCATATCCAATAGGTTGTGATTGTATCTATCAGACATGAAATTTAATTGCAGTGTACTAGGTGGCATGAGTTCAAAGATTATTCCTTTCTCCTCGATGTATTCCTTGAATTCATTTGAGAGGTACTAACCTTCTCGATGACCAAATTGCTTTGATTTGCTTACCAATAACTAATATTGTTTGAACTTTCTAAAGGTCTTAGGCTTGTGATGTATGACGTAAACAAATCCATATCATGAATAGTCATCAGTAAATGTCATAAAACACTGTTCATCATTTCTAGCCGCAATACTGAATGAGCCATATACATCAATATGTACTAGGTCCAACAAGTTTTCCCATAAAGGGCGGTTTGGACTATCGGGAATTAATCGAACCAACTTGTGGCATTGTTGAACCTGAATTAGGCATTTAAAAATTTCAAAAAATTATCAAATCGATGCCAAAAACTGAATCATGAAATGAAATAAAAACATCTTAAAACTAAAACCACATGATTGGAACTAGTTTTCAATTGTTCTTGGTTTCCATATATAAGTAAAGGATTGTACCTTTCGTAGGTGACATGGTGTTACGACCCAAACTCGGCTCCTCATGGAACCTGGGAACGGCCCGCCTTGACTAATCCCAAGACCCAGTGGTCCATCGAGAAATAAGCCAAATACAAAAATATAACTTTCCACACATGCAATGTAGCTAAGCATTGAATAAAAAAGCAGCAACAGTATAGAACAGTAGTTTAAAAAGGACAACGTGCCACAAGCGAAAAATCGAGTTTGCTAACTGTGCCATCACAACAGGAAAGAAAAGATGTAAAGCAACAAACGGTTCCAAATACACTAAAATGCTCACTAACAATAAACAGTGCCTCAGAAGTGGAACAAAAAGGAAACAGACTACTGCTAGGCTTGATTGGGCCTAGCACTTTTTGCAGCTGGTGGTACTGGCTACTCAACTCTCTAACCTAAACATGTATACATATATAACGGTCGTTAGCTAAACGTTGAGTAGAGTGGCAACATAAGAACATCTAATGCAATAAATAAAAGTTAAGCAGTAAACCATTCATGCATTTTTCAGTTATTTAGACAGTTATCATCTGGTTCCATTCATAATCACTATGTGCTTAGTATTCGGTTATTCTAGTAAAGGTCCATATCATCACTTAATCCACATGTTCCCTGCATCGCAGGAAAACTGCATCAAGATTGTTCCCTTAGGGAACAATCTTGATGCAGTTTTCCTGCGATGCAGGATGCACACGTGACACTCTCTTGACTGGGAGAGTACCCCGTGGTAGTCCTACAACCAGTCTACCACCCCAGGGTCATGGTCGCGGTGTAGCAGTGACTACGGCACACATGATAAGCGCACGGGTAGCTACCTCGCACTAGCACACGGTCAGTCCTTTTCGCTAGCGGGTACGCTTTAACGTATAGCACAGAACAGAATAGGGGCCACACCCCTCAACAGTTTGCATACCCTCACTCGACATCCTGGTTGGCTCAGTGGGCTCCATAGGAGTTTGTGTAGGGAGGCCATTCCTAACCCTAGGTCCCAACCCAAGGGGAGGCTAGCTTTCTCTCTACACAAAAGTGATGGTAGCTCTCATCGGTACCACGTACACGAGTGCCAGCTTACTTTTTGCATCCAAGTCCAACCAACCAACCATCATGCCTGTATAGGTGAGGTATTCCATCATACATCAAAGTATCCATGTCATGGTACTTTAACTACCTTCCCAGTTCCCCGTAGAGTTCTTGCATAGTACTCGTTTCGTTCCAACAAGTTACATGTATCCCCATTCACATTCAGGTTTTTAATCATGGAAAACAGGTAGCTCATAATACAATAATAAAAGAATCCAATTACATCAATTGAGTTACCACTTACTCACAATATGGAATTTATCAGCATGCATACTTATATTGTGTCAAGCGAGGTTCATGCACTAAACATAAACATTCATACTCTCAATCCTAGGGTTCATTCCAAGACCTAGGTTTCAAACAGAGATCTATAATTTAACATCCACTTAACAGAAACAAACAACAGGAGTAGAGAGGACCACTCTACCAATGGGTACGAAAGATATGGGGGCACAAGTGGTGGATCCCAGTGTCTCCACAAGTCCCGTGCGCACTACGGACTGGAGACCTATTCCAAACAGTTGGTCAAACCAAACATTAATATTGTCGACCAACATTTTAGCACGTCAAACAGGCTCAAATAGTACGGAAACGACTCCAACATGTAGGAAATTCAAAAGGAAATCAACGAGACTTCGATTGCGCAAATCCGACATTGTTTGGGTCATGAACTGGCACAAACACTCCTCCTGGTTCACCTGAACCAGACCAGGTAAGCTGGTCTGGCTAGACCGACTGCCTGGTGGCCGCAGTAGGGTATCCAGACCAAAATCAGATGTCTGGGGTGAGTCCCAGAAGTCTTAAACATGTGCAGAATCTCACCTTGCGTTCCTTCTTCTGCTCTCGTCGTCTGCTACTCGTCACGGCCGTCAGAGGGTGTTACCGGACGTCTGACACTTCGCCCGGTCGTCTGGGAATGCAGCCGAATGTCTGACAATACTTCCAGATGTTCGAAAGCACCTCGATTGCAATCCCAGCATGCCTTCCCAACACCTTTCATCCTTGTGCAGACCCACATAGCTACACATCACATGCTGGACACCAAGGACAACGCATATGCGACTCAGGCTCCTCGAGTAGAGCTTACCTCAGCACCACGCATGTTTTTAGACGTTTGGAGCACTCTCTAGACGTCCGCGGAGCTCTCCAATCGTTTGCCAAATGTCGCAGACGTCTGATAATCATGGAAATCGCGACCAAACTCCGCGTGCAGGACCTCCTCGCAACAGCTCTCCTCGCCTGCTGATTGCAGATGTTTCGCGAGTTTGAAATTAGGGTTATGTGTAACCCGTCATCGTAGTTGCAAAACGCATGGTCAAATAAAATTTATATTGAAACTCGAAAGGTGAGTCCTGGGTCAAACATGGGGAGGCGAACGTTTGGTTTTATAAAAATCCACGTTTCTCTTTTTATTTGTTTATTTATTTATTTTTTTTCTAATTTTTTTGGTATTTTTAATAGGGCAGGAGATTAGGTCGATGAAAACTTTATCTACTTGCAAAAATATAAGAGAGAGAGAGGGAGAAAGAGAGAGATAGATAATTATCTATTCATGAACAACTATTTGTTACGACTATGAAAGAAGGAAAACTATACTACGAAAGTGTAAAAAGATAGAAAGAGGTGAGAGAAATCCGCCTCGATGGTTGCTCGGAGGACGACTCGCTCTGACATCGCTTAGAAGAAGGTGGTGAGGAGCGGGGCGAAGGAGGACGGAGCTGGAGGATGGAGGATGGGGCAGGATGGCGTTGCGGTGAGGATCTTCCTGAAAGGTGGTGAGAGGACAGCCACGAGATGCTCCATGAATGGGGATGAGAGGTGGGAAAACTATTTGATTTTCTACTCTAGAGGAGCATCCCGGGTTTGCGATAAGCTCTCTCTAGAGCCTTGGTGGTGGTGAGAGGAAGAAAGGAATAGATGGTTTGGAATGGTGGTGGGTAGGTCCTTTTATAGTGGAGGAGGATGAACAAATTTGCATCTGGGTCATTACTGACGTTCATAAATGTCGTTGCAGCTGTCGCTAAAGATCTGGCCTTCAATTCCTCTTTCTGGTGTGTGCAGACCATTAGTGACAGTTGCAAGTGTCACTAAAGGCCCATGTTGCTGAAGATCCGCTCCCGCCCCACTGGCGTGCGCATCGTGCGCTACGCACTTCACGCGCCCGTGCTCCTCGCGCCGTGTCGTGCGCGCACGCGCTGGCATGCGCTGCGCTGCTACTGCGCACGGCTGCGGCTGTGCACGGTGCGTTGCTGCTGTGTGTGGCTACGACTGTGCGTGTGCGCTGCTGCTGGCCGACGTTGGGCAGCCTGGATGGCGCCAAGTGGCACCATCTGGGCCGTCCTTTCTTCTTTCTTTTGTAGAGGGTGCCACTGTGCTTAGATCGAGATGATTCTCGTGCTGCTGAACTACAATTGTCGCTCTGGATCCATCCGTATGGTTGGATTTTCCATTTGAAACCTATGTGGATGTCGCATTGGCCCCTGGCCGTTGATCTTTCTCGGACTTCGTATGATGCTACGGTTCTTCGATCTAGACGATTTCAGAAGTGTTAGACTCTGATCGTTGTCTTGATTAGATCTGTACGGTTCGATCATCCATCCGAGGCCCTGAAATAAGTCTTCTTCTCTCTTGACCATAAAACGTACCTAATTAACCTAAAATATATACTACCTAAATGCAGAATGATGCATGCTATGCAATATTTATAACATGAAATGCAAATCTAAGCCTTAGAACATGCATGATAGGCATTTTAACCTAAATAGATGTGTCTATACCATACCCCCATGCCTATCTTTTGCTAGCCCCTAGCAAAATTAAACTACATGCTATGTATAGAATCAAAATTAGGATTAGATCGCTTAGGCCTAAGTCGTTTATTAACAATAGAAAATTTAAACTAAGGTCTTAAACAATGAAAACTTAACAGTACCCAGGTGCCTGCCAAAATTTAGACCGCCCAAGTACTCGCCTTATTTGAAAAGGAAATATACATTTTTTTTCTTTTTTTTTTCTAATTATTTTGTACTTTTGGAGTTTGAGAGTTTCAGGATAACTTTTTACGGCTACCTGACCCGCTTAAGACTCGAAAAGGACTCTAAGTGCTAAACATCTTGTGAAAATAGTGAAAGACTCACTAGGCAGCCGTTAAAATGGACTTTGGGTTTTTACGACCCTAGGTTACCTTGCCTAAAGGGTTATCTTTTTGACTGATAGCTTTCTCCCTACTTCTTTTATTTATGGGGTCAACTCAAGGGCGAACCTAGTGTATATCTCCCTGATTTATTCTACTTCCTCGCTTCTTCCCTAAGTGTTTTGGGAATTATTGTGCATTTTTTGTGAGCTGGGTTTTGGACAACCGGCCAATGGGCTGTTACCTACGGTAACTTGCCAGCCATACTCGTTCGGTGAAGTGTGATTTTGTTTATTTTTTATTTTTTTCTCCTTTTTCTATCTTTTTTCTATTTCTTTTTATTTTTATTTTTTCAAGTAGGTGGCTTCCCTGATCTAAGATTTACCTAAAGGCAGTGCAATGACAATGGTCTTGTGACTAGGATCTAGACAATCGGCCGATGAGTTGTTACCACTGATAACTTGCCAGCCATATCATCCTAGATAGTTAATTAGTTACCCAATTTCTGAAGAAACCACCGAAAAGTGAGTCAGTGTAAAAAAAAGTGTATAGATGCTTAGGCTTAAAGTCCCCCTAAGTCAGAAGCCGGGTTGATAAGTCGCCTACTTATCATCCCAATTTATTAGCCTAATTAAAAATGAATTTGAATTGGCGAGGACTCGAGACTAAGTCCACATTCAAGTGGACACTCAGGTTAATTAAGCCCGAAGATCTGAAGAGTCTAAGTATTCAGGTCCTATCGTATCATTTCCTAAAGTTAATAACTTCCAAATGCCTAAGTTCTCTTTTTCTAATTTCTTTTTTTTAATCTTTTTCAAATTTTCAATTTTTTTTTTAATGTTATAAGAAACTAAAAGAAATTCTACGAAGTTAACTTAATGATTTCAGGAATTGATTATCCACCCCCTACCTAAATGATGCAATGTCCTCATTGTAAAAATAAAGACATGAAAAGGGCAGAGTAAACAGAATATCACTTGAATTTCGTGGCAACCTGTCAGCTCCACAGAGGGAAGAGAGTATACACACACGCTAAGGTTAATGCCTTCAGTTAGGCATAATATACATACAAAGAAGAAATTGAGAATTCATAAGTGCGGGTCAGAATCAAAATAAAAATATTGATCCTGAAACCCGCCAGCAGAAGATGTCCACAGACGTGGACCAGATTATGATGTAGACTCATGCCCCAGGGTCGAGTGGTCTTAGGTTCTGGATGAAAATCATCCAGAACCGAAGGTTGTTATGTTTGCGGGGCCGGGCCTGCGGTTTAGTGGTGTGCAACCCAAGACCAAGGTGTCGGACAATGGGTAAAGATGGTTCAATAGGTGCGGTTGTCCACTTAGCATCTAGCTCAGAAAAATAATCAGTTATTTCAAGCTTGGGTTGCATGTGAAAGATATCGTAAGGGTCTTAGTAGAAAGTAGGTGGTTTCAGATAGGTACTCTTAGATCCAAATTCAAAGTTCCCTCAGAATTAACCTCCCAAATTTTTATTTCAACAATTCTATCTTCCAACATCAAGGGCTTAGGCTCCAGGACCTCTAGTATATCATTCACCCCATATGATTCTCCCAAGTCCAGAAATCGTGGCTGAATCAAGATTGACTTGGGCACAATGATCTCAGAAGTTAGCTTTTTGGGGTGCAGATGAGGAATGGGGTCACTGATTGAATCATCAAGTAAATGAGGATTCGAATCCTCCATGTTAGCCCCAACCGAATCAAAATCTTTAATGACTGGGCTATCAAATGGTTTGTCATGCTCCTCGAGCCCATTTGTCTCACTAAAATCATCTTCCTTAGGCTCAAGTGAGACTTCACTAACAGATTCCTCTCCCTCAGAATCAAAGAATCCATGCTCCTCATTTATATATGTCTCAAAATCAATTGTCATTTCCTGGTTCAAAGAGACATATTTTTCCTCGCTCCCTGGCTTGGGGATCTCAGGTGAGAAACTCGGTTCATCCTAAAAGGGTTGCTCTAGACCAACCTAGTCATTTCCAATCTCAGAATATGTCTCCCCCTCGATAGGCGCCTGAGCAGGTTCAGACATTGGCTCTCCTAAAGAGGGTTCATCTTGAGAATCATCCCAAGATTTGACTAGGGCAACCACAAATTTCATCCTCAACCTCGACAATTTCCCAAGAAGAAACTCACCTAGGTCCCTATCCCTAACACTTTGGAGGAAATCCAATAAAGAGCTATTTGGCTTATCGATCATTTTTATCATAGGCTCCAATGTTTCAGTGCATGGTGTTAGCTGGGCTTCTAAAGATTATATGGTGTTCCTCAAGTTAGCCAACACCCTATCTTGGATCTGGTTCGCATGAACCAACTGGTTCTGTTTAGGGTTGGGTGGGTTTGAGTTCATTCTAGGGGAGACAAGATATTGAGGTTCTCGGGGCCCTCCCTGATAGTAGGTCATCTCAGGTTGTTCAACGAATGGTGGTGACCTATATTTAGCATAATTCTGGGGAGGGTAAGTGTAATAATCAGCATATCCTTCATGGTTGTAGATCTGGTTAGGTTGATCATCAAAGGGTGGAGATCTATAATCATTGTAGCTCTGGGAAGGATAGTAATCATGGTCTTGTTGTCCAGGGTTAGACCTTAGACGCTGAGGTCTGGATTCATTTCCCCAATCAAAGTCATCCCGGCTAGTGGATGAGTAATTACAAGTCAAGTCAGAATAGTAATCATCTTGGGGATAAGTAGTGGTAGGAGGATAAGATGGGAAATGCATGTAAGAAGTGGAAGGATACATGGTGAAGTAAGGAGGGAAATCAGAAGAGAGAAAGGTGCCTTGTAGTACAATCAATCAATGCTGTCCTTGTGTGGGTAGCTTAAAGACCTACAGACTCCCAGGACCCGTCTTGAGATTATAAATGATTTACTCTACTTTTATTTGGTTAATCCAACCAGTTAGAAGGAGGGACTGGGGAGAAGGTTCTTCCTTTGTCTTGCGCCTCCGGTTCCTAGTGTACTCCTCAGTTGCAGTCATTTAACGCTACTCCTCTAGCTAGACATCAGATGGACCAGTAGAAGTAGATTAATCGAAAAAAAATCTCAATTTGAGCCTCGAAGAGCAAATCAATCCTTAAGATCAACGTCTACTCAGTTTTAGTTAAGCTTGGGATGATTGTTCTCTTGGAATGTGATGGGTCCTTTAGATGGGTTGTGCCCTTAATGATAAGTGAAAATGTGTGTGCGTGCATAACCAGGGTTTGCAAACAAGGTTATTTGATGATGTGTCTTTTAAGGTTTAACCTTGTTTAGTAGCTTTTAGGGTTTAATCTGAGGTATATTCAATCAAGTTTAGGAGAACACTCCAAGTCTTGCAAGCACTGGTGATGATATATTCCTTTAGAAATCAGAGAAAAAATGTGGAGTGCCTAGTTCAGCCCTAAGAATCAACCCTAGGTGGCAAGCTACTTGGTGAATCACTTTTAATTTGAGTGGTGCGGCTCAAACAAATCAATCAATTGGCCTATTCGCACCACAGATTAAGGCACACAATGTCTTAGCCTAATCAGATTTCTACTCACTTATTTGTTTTGAGTTGAAGTGTATCGGGTCCATAGGTTAGATCTCGATTAAGTGGTAGAATCAAAGTGGAGTAGTGCATCTTAAGTCGAGAGTTGTGGGTGTTAAGGTGTATCTCTTTCAGAAAATCCCACTATCAAATAACACTTTTTTTATTTTTTATTTATTTATGTGGATGGAGAGGTGAGTGGAGGTGGCAAACAAATAACCAAATCTATCCTAGGGTTTATAAAAAGCACCTAAGTTGATTTGGGTTTGAGTTATTAGGTTATGCAATGAAAACTAAGGTGGGGGTGGTGTGGGGGACACTTACAGAACCTTCATCCGCACTTTTTTTCGATCTAACCACTTTGGCCCACCTCAGAAGAGTACCTGCAATCACAGTAAGATCAGAGAAAAAGTGAGATAAAAGTTAGGTAAGGAGAAAAAAAACACGGAAAAAAAATCAAAGAGCATTGCGTCCTCGGCAACAACGCCAAAATGATCGCACGTGTTTCTCTAGTTTGAAATCAAGGTTACGAGTAACCCATCGTTGTAGTTGCGAAATGCGTGGTCAAATAAATTTATATCGAAACTCGAAAAGTGAGTATTGGGTCGAACATAGGGAGGCGAACGTTTGATTTTATAAAAATCTGCTTTTCTCTTTTTATTTGTTTATTTCGTTTTTGTCTTTTCTAATTTTTTTTGGTATTTTTAATAGGGCAAGAGATTAGGTCGATGAAAACTTTATCTACTTGCAAAATGTAAGAGAGAGAGGGAGAAAGAGAGAGAAATAATCATCTATTCGTGAACAACTATTTGTTACAACTACGAAAGTAGGAAAACTATACTATGAAAGTGTAAAAAGATAGAAAGAGGTGAGAGAAATCCCCCTCGATGGTTGCTTGGGGGAAGACTCACTCTGACGTCACCTGGAGGAAGGTGGTGAGGAGCGGGAGGAAGGAGGACAGAGGACGAGGCAGGACGGCGTTGCGGTGAGGATCTTCTTCCAGATGGGCGGTGAGAGGATGGCCATGGGATGTTCCACGAATAGGGATGAGGGGAGGGAAAACTATTTGATTTTCTACTCTAGAGGAGCATCCCGGGCTTGGGATAAGCTCTCTCTATAGCCTTGGAGGTGGTGCGAGGAAAAAAGGAAGAGATGGTTTGGAATGGTGGTGGGTAAGTCCTTTTATAGTGGAGGAAGAACAAATTCGCATTTGGGTCATTACTGACGTCCATAAATGTCACTGCAGCTGTCGCTGAAGATCCACCCTTCAATTCCTCTTTCTAGCGCACACAGACCATTAGTGATAGCTGCAAGCGTCACTAAAGGCCCGCATCGCTAAAGATCCACGCCCGCCCTGCTGGCGCACGCATCGCGCGCTTCACGCGCCCGTGCTCCCCGTGCCGTGTCTCTTGCGCATGTGTTGGCATGCGCTGCATTGCTACTACGCGCGACTGCGGTTGTGCGCGGTGCGCTACTGCTACGCGCGGTTGCGGCTGTGCGGGTGCGCTGCTGCTAGCCGACATTGGGCGACCTGGATGGTGCCACGTGGAGCCACTTGGGCCGCCCATTCTTCTTTCTTTTTAGAGGGTGCCACGTTGCTCAGATCGAGATGATTCCCATGCTACTGGACTGCGATCATTCACTCTAGATCCATCCGTACGGTCGGATTTTCCATTCGAAACCTGTATGGATGTCGCATTGCCCCCTGGCTGTTGATCCTCCTCGAACTTCATATGATGCTACGGTTCTCCGATCTAGACGATTTCAGAGGCATTAGACTCCGATCTTCATCTTAATCAGATCCGTGCGGTCCGATCATCCATTCGAGGCCTTGAAATAAGTCTTCTTCTCTCCTGACCATAAAAATGACCTAATTAACCTAAAATATATACTACTCTAAATGCAGAATGATGCATGCTATGCAATATTTATAACATGAAATGTAAATCTAAGCCTAGGAACGTGCATGAATAAGCATTTTAACCTAAATAGATGTGTTTATATCACTTGCTCTCCTCGAGCTGTGTGCTACTGCAACCTCGCACTGCGTGCAGCATGACAAGGTGTGATTCTTGCACGTGTTTTAAAAACAAAGATCTCATCGTAGTATAGTGTGAGAAAACACTCATAAAAAATAATTTATATAGATAACAAGACTTGGAGTCCCAGTCGTTCATCTCTAGGAGGCGTTTATGGAAATGCATATTTGAAATCGATCTTTCTTGCTCTACTTATTCAAAATCGCATGTCGATTTATGCTAAGTTTGTATTTATGCATGACATGCTTAGTTGCCAGAGTATCAGAAATTGAAACATGCAACTTCAATCACACAAAAATATTGCAACAAGGCTCATGGTGATTTTCACAAATAGACATATATATATAGAAAAAAATTTTCATTGATTCATGAGGGTGTTTGCAACATAAAGCTCATAGAAAGCTTGTAGAGGAATGCTTGAAAACATAAATCTAGCTAGCAGAAAATGATTGCATACATGAATCTAAAGGGGGATTATGCATGCATCATTGGGGGAGAATTTAGAGCTACACTATTAAGCAATAAATAAAGCAGTAAAACTATGAATAACTATAATCTAATCTATCAGAACTAAGGGCATTCAAAGGTGGGCTCTGATGGCCTTTGACTTGGTTGAGAGGAGGAGGGGCGGCCAATGGTGCTTAGGCCGATCCTTGGAGAGAGGTTGAGGAGGTGATCCAACATTTTGGCATGGAGATGGTGGTGGCCATGGTGAAGCTACTCATGAAGGTGGAGTGGAGGTGGAATGACGCTAAGCTAAAATGGAGCCAAGAGTGAATGGGTGCAAAGTGCCACCCCTTATGTCTTTTTATAGACCTAAGGGAATCTCCCTAGAGAATTATGGAATTCTCTAGAGAGGCCTATGGTGGGAACTTGTGGGAGAGTGAGAGAGAGGATGGATGGTGGTTTTTAGATCCACAAAATGTGGATCTAAAAATTGAATGGCTCTTGGTTGCTAATTTTAGCAACCAAGGAAACAACACATGGTAGAGAGTTCTAGAGAATTCTAGGCTAGGTATTTTTGTGTGGATGGTGTGTGTGGATCGAAACTTAGGTGGCTAGGTTGATTAGTGTTAAAAGATCGAAGTGCTACGCTATCGGATTTGATTTTAAAAACCTATCGTTGTAGTTTGAATAGCGAAGAACTCGTGTTCAACAAATAAAATTTATACCAGAATAGAAATCCCCGGTCGAACTCAGGGAGGCGGACGTTTGATTAAAAATATGTGTTTGTTTTATTTGTCACGAAACAATAGAATAGCTGGTTGAAAACTAGCTATCTATTTAACAACTAATAAATAAAAGAGAGAGAGAATATTACAAATAAAAGCAAAAGGGATGTAGAATAAACATGGATTTCATTATAAAAAATTATTTATTACACTACCAATTACGACTAGAAAGCGAGAAATAATTACATTAGAAAGCAGTAAATCTACTCTAGAAAGCAGTAAAAAGAATGGAGAGAGAGATATCCTCCTCAACGATCGCTTGGAGGACGAGTCGGACGGGACGACACCTGGAAGACGGGGAACGGAGCGGGAAGAAGGAGGACGAAGCGGGAAGAATGGAAATGAAGCAGCACGTCGTCGTCGTCGCGGGATCTGCTTCTCGAATGCAGAGAGAGGACAACCGCAGGATGCTCCACGAAGGGAGACGAAGGTGGAAAAATTAAGATTTCTACTCTAGAGGAGCATCCTGGGTTTGGAACAAGCTCTTAGAGCTTTGGAAGGGGTGAGAGAAGAGAAGAAGGGATGAGAAATTCGTATGGAGGGGACCTCCTTTTATAGTTGAGAGGAGTGAGGGCATTTTGGTCATTACTTTTTGAAAAACATTAATTCAAGACCTTTAGTGACGGATAAATTCGTCACTAAAGGCTTGAACGTGGCCTTCATGGGCTGCGCTCGCGCGCTCGCTCGCCTTTCGCGCCTCAAACGCATGCTCCACGTCCTTCAAATCTTGGCCGTTCGACAGTGAGATTGGACTGCTAAGATCTCTCCTTGCCGCACTTGATCTGCGCGTGCTTTGTGCGTGTGATCCCGCATCACACCGGGGCATCAGATAGCGCGTGGGCGCTATCAGCTGCGTGGTGCCGTTGGATCTCGATCGTGCGGCTAATCGCGCCTGCTCCAATTGAGGCGTACGGGGGCTCGAACCCATGCCTCCTCTTCTCGATAGGGCGCTCGACCAACGTGCTACGGGCGTGTTTGTGTCGAGCGCTCATCTCAAGCGCACGTGTCTTGCAGCCATTGGATCTCTATCCAACGGCGGAGAAGCGTTGGCCAGATGAGCTGTGGTAGGTGTAAGCGGTCGGTTGGGCTGCTGAGATGGTGCCATGTGGCACCATCTTGGTCGTCCATCTTCTGAGTGTGTAGATAGTGCCATGGGTATCGGATTGGATTGATTTTCGCATCGTTAGGCTACGATCGTCGATCTGAACCCATCCATGTGGTCGGATTTGTCTTCTGAAGTGCAGCGTAACACTATCTTGGCCCTTGATCTTCTAGGGTTCCTCGGTCTCTATCTGATGCTATGGATATCCGATTAGGGCGATCTTGGAGTCGGTGGACTCCAATCGTTGCCCTGATTAGATCTGTATGATTGGATCTTCGATTCAAGGCCTCGATAAAAAGTTGCCCTGTCCCTGACCATGAAAAGGAGACAATTAACCTACATTTTATTTAGATTAATCTAAATACAAGATGGTGCATGTTATGCAATATTTATAGTATGTAATGAAATTCTATGCTTAAGAACGTGCATAAATAGACATTTTATGTAATATAAACATGTTTACATCAATTAGGTTAGGTTCTAGTGGGTTTAGGTCAAGGTAAGTCTCAAATTAGGGTTGTAAACCCTAATTCAGTAAGGTAAAGTGCAATTAAACTTAATACAAGTTTAATTGGGTGTGTGGAAACCTAATTGAGAGTAAGATAACTCAATTAAGTCAGGTCTAGGTCAATTGGACTCTCACTGATTCCAATTGGACAATGTGTGCTGAGATCAGGGCTCAATTGGACTCAATGAGTCCAATTGAATAGGCTGATGAAATTGACTATGATCCAACTCAATTTAGTTTAGTGAGGGTCTAATTAGGTCCTTAGGGAGGTCTAGAGGTGATGTACTAGGGTTAGGGTACCTTAATTTAGGTTCCTATGGGGTTGGAATTGGGTTTAGGGACCTAGGAATTCAAGATCCAAGCTTAAATTCAAAAACAGGAACTAGAGAGCAGTTCAAGACATCTAATAATAGTGTCAGACATCTTATAGTGAAAAATTAGAAGTCCAGACTTGTTGTCTGGACGTCCAATTAGAGTTAGGGAAGAATTAAGGTTCTGTCTGTAGAAACTGGACGTCTGACCAAGTGTCTGGATGTCTTAAAATGCTGTTAAAGTGGGTTTTAGGTGAGCGGGTTGTGGCTAAGGGTTCTGGACGTCCTGTAACTCATCTGGACATCCAGATAGAGGATGGAAATAGTGTTTTAGGGCTTCCTTGGGTACAATGACCTAATCTAAGGGTGGCTAAGGCTTAGGGAAGCTTCTAGGCTGTCCTAGGGCTAGGATGGACCTAAGTTTTTCATAGTTTATTGGTTTATTCCTACTTAACAAAATAACATACCTTAACCCCTTACATTATTATCTACTACATCTAATCTAGGTCTTCCACTCCAGCTCTATTGCAATACCAGTTATTCTTCAGATCCAGCTTTAGATTTAGCTTCTGATCAGCTTATTACCTGCAATTGACATAATGCACCTAATCAGTACATTATAGCATTATTTTATGCATAGCTAAAAGAAAGCAGTAAAGGTGCTATTAATGCTTATGTATGCATGAACTACCCTAACTTATGCTAAGTCCTAGCCTAATTCTAGATAATTAAGACCTATGATTGTTGCGCAATCATAACACCAACCCACTCTCCTAGCCTCCCTCTTCCTCTCGATATCTCCTTCTGCTCTCCCTCACTCTCGATCTCACACTCTCCTTCGCCTCCTTGCAGGCAAGGGGTAGAATGGTGGAAGGGGGCACCACTCGAGGAAGGAGTGGAAGGTGGGGTACGATTTTTGAGGTGAGGTTTTAAGTTTTATAGGAGAGGGGGTAGGGTTTTAGGGTGCGTGGAGGTTTTTGGGGTGCGTGGGATAAGGTGGGCCCCAGGGAAATTGATGGTTTGACCTCGCAGAACCCCCTTTTCTCCCCTGGACTCCATAGAACAAGTTCTTGGGGGTTTACAATTGTGCTAAACCCCTCCAAAAGTCAAAAACTCTGCACGGGGTCCTTTTGGTGGTAGAAAATTACAATAAGGCCCTTAAGGTTCAAGAAAGGCCCAAATGACCCTTGGGAAGGGTCATTTCACATGGATTGGTTCCTACAATAAGTCCTAGCATGTCCAAGATCCTCTTCCTTGATGGGTGGATGGTGCCTCTCATCTTGAGGATTTTCAACCATGATGAATCCCATGAACTCGTTTGTCATAATCGAGGTTGACACTCGTTATCTTTCTTTGTTAACATTATATTCCTAAAGATCAGAAGTTCAGAAGGGATCTTCAAAGATAGGCATCTAGAACAACTTTTTGATGTCTGTTATACTCCTACTTGGATTTCCAGAAGGATGGTTAGATGTCCAGTAGGCCTTTTGAACTTCTGACATGAAGATCAAAAGTTTGATTCTAAAGGTTGGAAAGAGCGTAGTCATTGTTCTCTCCTACTCTCTCATCATGGTGGAGGATTTTGTGTTGATTAAATATGATTGATTAGAGGATTAGAGTTTGGCTTGGGAGACTTAGAATCGTACCTTCAAACATGCAAAAAACATTATGTCAAGCCTATTTGCAATTAAATATAGTGAAAAACCAATCATACCTCTCTACTTTGTTTGATCAACTTCTTTACCATTATCTTCCATATCAAGACTTATGTGTGTCTCCATAGGAGTGACTTTTCCTTTAGAGTTCTCCATTACAAATTTCTTCAACATATCCAAAGTATACTTGGATTGGTTGATGAAAATTCTGTCCTTGAGTTGATGGATTTAGAAACTAAAAAAGTACTTGACTTCTTCCATGAGACTCATTTTGAATTCAGCCTACATTTCTTTGGCAAATTCTTGACATAGAAATTCCTTAGTAGAACAAAAAATAATGTCATCAAAATAAATTTGAATAACAAACAAATCATAATTTTTTTCATAATAAAAACACCATAATCTACCCTTCCCTTAGAAAATCTAGACTTAGTTAAGTAATCTCATAATTATTCATACCAAGCTCTTGGTGCTTATTTAAGTTCATATAAGGCTTTCTAAGCTTAAACACTTGATTTGGATGTTCAGAACTTATGAACCTAAGGGATTGCCTAACATATACTTACTCTTTAATTAAACCATTTAAAAAGGTTGATTTTTCATCAATTTGATAAATCTTCAAGCTTAAGTGAGATGCAATACGAACCTAGGGGATTGCTTAACATATACTTCCTCTTTAATAAAACCATTTAAAAAGGTAGATTTTACATCAATTTGATAAATCTTCAAGCTTAAGTGAGATGCAAATGGTAAAAGCATCCATATTGACTCAAGTCTTACAATTGGTGCATAAGTTTCATCATAATCAATTCCTTCTTATTGATAATAACCTTTGAGATTGGCACAATAGGAGGGGTGATTTGTGCAAAAAAAAAAAGCAAATTAAGATCACACCACAAATTGAAACACTAGTACTTGGAGAGGAAACCCAAATCATGAAAAATCTCTACCTAGTGATGTTAAGTTTTCTTGCATTGATAATATTTGTCATTTGTATCGTAGTATAGTAAGCAAGAAAACCAACATAGTTTATAATTTATATTGGTTGAGTCTAGGTCGTTCGTTGAGAGATTTATCATAGTTTAATTTCACCAATTATTCTTTAAATTGTTCTTTATTCTTTAAACTAATACTAAAGATCTATTAATTAATAACTTATACTTAAATTAACTTTGTTTATACTTACAATACTTACGCAACTTAAGTTTAACTACTTAGTTATCCTACTACCCATATATAACTTACTACTTCTTACTAATAAGTTAATTAATACTAATTATAAATTAACCACACTTATTAATTTAACTAATTAAAAGTTGACCTAAAACTTATGAGCAATAACTTAATTAAATAGACATAACTTAACATACTTAACTTACTAATTACTTAAATTAAACTACTTAACTTAATTTAGTTGCTATTAACTTAAGTACTTAACTTAATTAACTATAAACATATCATTTAATTAACTTACTCTACTTCGAATTAAGTTATAACTACTTAGCTAACTTACCTACTTAATTAGCTTATTACATTATATATGTACTTAGCTTAATTAAAGTACCTAAGTTATATAATTAGGTTAAATACTTAATTAGTCATGTAATTAGAATAGATTAGAGACATGTATTAATTGCAATTTAATGTGCATAATATATAGGGAAACTAATTCCAAATGAGTATACTACAAAGAATTAAAATGATGAAGCATGAATTGCATAAAAAAATTGTTTGGTAAAAATGTTATTTTGAAACAATAATGGAAGTTTCTCATTTTTATTTAGTTATAAACATATTTCAGCCATTCAATCTCAATTCATGCTAAGTGTGTAAACACTTAACTCTTCACAATGTAGGTAGAGGCATAACTTCTCCCTCACTTAGTAAAAAATTGGCTCTACACAAGCACACACACAGAACTGAATCAACGGTTTAGATGAACTAGACCACAGTTACATCAGTGTGTGCCATATGTCACAATCACAACTCATCACGCCCGCAGGCCACCCCTCATGGGCCACATGATATAGTTGACGAGTCGATTTTCCCTTTGGAAGTAATTTTGCACATAAAATGACGTGTTGTAGTATGCAAGTGGTGGAAAATCAGTCATCAAAATAATTAAAATTAAACCACTCGCAGATGGAGTGAGTCGTGTCCACAGGGAGGCACTAACTTGATAAAACTCGCAAGAATCTAAAATGAAATGTTCAGTAACTAATCCCCTAAGAAACAAAGAGAAAATCCTTTTTAGATTAGGTCATCAATGTCTAAATATGCTGAAATGATAGTTATGAAGAATAAGAGGGATGTGCTCATAAATGTGCTACAATAGAATATCCAATAAATAAAAAAATCCTCTCCCCATAATAGCATAACAAGTAATTATTAATTAAATGTAAAACAAAGCACTTCCTTCAAGAGCTCTCCACGCATGGAGGAAGCGATGGTCGGAGGTCAGGAGCTCGCCGGAGGACAAGTCGGCTTGCCACTTTCGATGGCAGTGGTGGCGCGACAAATGGTTGCCGGAGCCGGTAGCGGTGAGGAGGAGACGGTAGTGGGTTGCTGCTGCTGTTGGAGATGAGGGAGAGGTGGCAGTGGCTGCTTGCTACTGAAGGAGCGCATGGAGAGGAGAAGGGCACGCGCACGCTGGGCTGGGGTTAGGGCAAGCGGTGCACATGGTGACCCTGCTAGGAGCGGCGCAAGGGGGCACTATCGTGCAAGTGCTGCTGTATCTTGCAGTTGCTATGCGATCACCGTGCATGGTGCATGAGGGATGCGCGTGGCGCATGTTGAATGCCGACGAGGAGTGTGGGCAAAGGTGCTAGCCGGCGAGGAGGTGGGCTGCGACTGTTTACTGGAGGTGGCGATGGTGAGCTGTTGGAGGTGGTGATGGTGAGCTGTTGGAGGTGGCTATGGGTTTTGTTGAGGTGGAGAAACAGGGGATGAGGAAGAAGAAAAAGAAGATGAATAGTGGAAAGGTGGTGGTGGATGTTTGTGAGAAAGAGGGAAATGATGGAGAAGAAGGTATTCACATGGCTGGTGTGGCCACGCTTATGGTGAGGTGGAGCCGTGAAGGTTCACGCATGGTGTTGGCACAAGTCCACTGGCTTGGCGCAGTGAGCTGTCACCTTGTCGGCCCACGGTGTGGTGGAGCATGGCCGTGGAGGCCCATAGTGATGAATGACGCACGGTGGTGGTGTGGGTGGTGGCCTCCTCGATGGCAGTTGTCGATGCTTGTTCTTATACTGCAGGGAAGGTGATGGAATGGCGATGGTGTGCGACAAAGATCTAGACATTAAGGAGAGCTTTCATGGGTGGGGTGAATGGTTGCAGGAGGAGCAAGCCGAGCCATTACCTGTCGAAGAAGAATAAAATAAAATACGAAATGAGGGTTAATTATTTATAAGGTCTCAAAAGAAATGTTAATTCAAATGAATGCATGTATTGCAACTTAAAAGATTAATTATTTCAATGCATGCTATGTATAGGAAATCTTAAATGCATGAACTATTTAAATGCATGAAATATGCATGAAAGCAAATCTATAAATTAATCTATTTACATACTAATATATGCTATGTATATGTTACTATTAATTTAATATCTAGGCATTTACATAACCAATTAGCCCATAATTATGGGCTCATCAAATGCCCCCATGCCTAATTTTTTTACTGGTCCCTAGCAAACTCAAGCGATAACCTAGCACTTTAAGTAGACTAGCTAACCCAATCGGTTTTCCCTTAGAAACATGTTAAATTACAGACTTTAGACCTAAGGTACCCAAGTAGAAGCCTAGTTACAGATTAGGTCAACTAAGGACAAGTTGCAAACACAAGTTTCCTTAATTTCTAGCTCTACCATAGGGTTTGTTGGTCCCAGAGATTAAAGCATCCGTGCATGTGCAATGGTGTTATTTATTTGAGGTTGGTATGATTTCCAACCTAGTAAGAGAATAAGAAGGATTTTTTTTTGTAATATATATATATTTTTTGTTTGATTCCTCTAAGTCTAACTTTGGATTAGCTATCAACACGGTTTGTGTCGGATTCATTGTCCCCATCATCGAACCTCGAAAGGTGCCTAGCTTTCGATGTTTCGAGATAGCACTGCCCATGGTGACCCCAAGAACTCCTGGAAATAGACACTTCGAGATAGTATCGCCCATGGATTTCTTAAGCTAATTCAGGGTTATGGCAATTGACACTTTGAGATAGGGCCGTCCATGGTACTTGAACCATACAATATGCTTACATGCCCTTAATAGGATGGATATCCTAAGAGATAAGCACCGATGAGGTGACATGTTATCATCGCGTCATCAAGGTGAGTATATACTCGACCTCTCATGCAGTAGGAACTCGTCCAATCAGGTTGTGTTTTTAAGCTTCTCCTAAGTCAGAACCGAGAGAAGCAAATTTTCTTTAAAAAATGAATTAAGGTGATCACTATTTACACAAAACCAAGTGTGTGTGAAATGTGGATGCTTAAGTTACGAGGACCCATAAACCAGAAGGTAGAAAAAGATACCAGGTACTACCCAACACTTAACTCAAACCCTAGCTTTCCTTCCTCAACCTCTTGAGGAATGGTCCACATCTCAACTCCTACTTGAGTTTTTAAGTCCACAAAGGACCCTAAGGGTCTAAGGCTAGTAGCTCAAAGTCAGACACCTAGAGTTAACATAATCTAACCTAAAGCCCAGGTCTTAAGCCTAAGAATGTAGGGCCCAACCTGTTAAGCTCAATGCATTTTTTTTCTTATGAAAACGCATACCATGCAATGTTATGTAGATGTATGCAATTATGTGTATATGCTATGTATATCCCCTAAGTACACCCTGAAAGTTTCACCTGTGGATCTAATAGATACTGGAGGGGAGGGGTGAATAGTATTGCTTGTTGGAATAGTAAATGTTAAAAATAAATTCACAACAAAAGTCAAGCATAAATTACACTTGGATTTAGAGTGGAAACCTAAATCAGGTGAAAATCACTACCTAAGCCTCTCAGCTTAGGATTTTTCTGACTAGTTAAGACTAGTCAATCCACTATAGTACCACTTGAACGAGGGTGGCAGAACCCCTTTACAACCTCTTCTCTTTTTATCTTGAGGAGAAGGATAACAACATGGATCTTTCCAACAACTTGGAATCCGTTAATCAAAGACAACAAAGTTGAATAGTAAATAAATATATCTATGGAACCTCAATAAAGATCAAACCAAAATTTTGGCAGAGGTTCGAAATGACGTGCTTTTGAAAGACGTGAATAGCGAAGCGTAGAACACTTGAAAGAAGCAGAAGAAGCTTTGATTTTTGAGTGTATTTCTATTGAAAGTTATGATTAAAAGAGCTGCATACGGCCTCTATTTATACTAAAAAGTTGGCTTAAAAAGGAAGTGATATTGGTCGATCAATTAAGGTATTTTGGTCGATCAAAAAGATATTTGGTCAATCAATTAAGTTTTTTGATCGATCATAGGTTGGTAGATTAATTAGATTAATTGGTCGGTTAATAGGATTTTAATCAACTTCCTAAAGAGGATTGGTTTGATCGATTAATAAACTTGGTTGGTCGATTAACATGTTTTGGTCAATAAAAAAGAAAGATTAGTTGATCAATAACCCTAAAAGTTGGTTTTCAAAGAACCGCAAAAAACTGTTTGATTGCTTTATTTTTGAGGTTCCTTACAATGATATCCTAGACTCAAATAAAAAGGGAAATAACACTCATCAACAACCATCTGAACTTGATCCAAAAGAGAAACTTTAATCTACTTTAATTTGGGATGGTCCTGAAATATCAGTGTAATAATAAACATAATTTTGGTGCATCAAAACAAAGGTGCTTACAACCCACCCTTGCCTAAAATTTGCAATGTCCCAATTATATAGAAGGATATTACTTGGGTCAGAGTTGGGCTACCATTATTTTGTTGGCAGCTAAGTAGCCAAAGAACTTACAAGTCTGGTTCCAAAACAAAAGAAATATGCCCTAAAAATGAGCGAAGTAACACAGGCCTAGAAAACAGATAACCTAGGATGTTGGCAAGCTGATGATGAATCTTAATAGCAAATGCTCGCCCAACCAGGATGGGAATGAAATCATCCCAGGTCACCGGAGGAGGTTCTAAATGATAGGTGGGAATAACGACCTCTATAGGGGTAGGGGGAGGATGACAAGGATCCTCCACAAGAGGTGGGGAAGGAACGGTGTAAAGATATAGCCCCAGGGTGATGGACTAACCATAGAAAGCATCAATCCATACCTGGTACCCCAATATAGGAAATGTTGGTTTGATAAACCCCTCGATCAAAATAGTAGTGAGCATGTTTTTAAGCCAAGGATTGTCTAGGGTGTCCAAGTTTAGAGGTTGCGAGATGGCCATATGATCTAGGTTAGGTTTAGTTGGCTAGGTGTCTAATGGGAACACCATTATAGGCCCTAACTAGCCACTTTTAGTCAGGATTGAAAGATAAATGTTCCTACATGATCATCTGAGGGTTGTACTCCACATCATTTTGTTTTGAGAAGAAAATAGGAAACTAGGGTTAATTATGTAATTTTAACAGCATATCATGAAAATAGAATAATCACAGGATTTTTTAGGGGTAAATTGAAGGTCAAATGAGCATTAAGAATTAATAAGTGGGTCCATGCTGACAAAAATAGGGTTTCACACATTTCGACAATCAAAATAACACCCAAAACCCTAATTTTTGACCTTCTTAAATTAAAGTGGTTTCGGTCAAGATAAAAATCATCTAAACCTCTTAAAATTCATAGAAAAATATTTTATGAGGTTTGGTATCCTTTATTAGACCATCTGAACCTATTTTAACCTTGGACAGAGTCTCAGACAAAAGTATGCCCTAATTTGTATTTTTATATAAATTTCCTGGTCAAACTTCGTTAAAACTCAAATCTGACTTCACCATCAGATTCCTTGGGTTCAAATTAGGTTTTTGCCAAAATTTAGACTCAATCAGAGTCCTTGTTAACCCAGTTTGCATTTTAGTCCATTTAAACTCTATTTTTCACACCTGAGCCCTTAGCTTTTGAAATCTTTACATTTAGCCCCTAACTTCTAGTCATTTTCTTCAAAACGGTCCCTGCCACTATCAGCAGTGTGAACCCAAGACCACAGACCTTCAATCTGGGATTTCTCCTTGATTTCTCGACCAAATCCTTCCAAAATTGGAAGGGATGATCTTGAGGAATTCCTCAATCATCTAAATCACATCTTGGACCTTGATTTGGACCGTAGTGCTTAGGTGAACTCCATGATTTCAAGGATCTTCTTCCCCTAAAACTTCAAGCTCTTCAAGCTTCTTTCCTTGCTTGGAGCTTGTCTAAAGCCTTTAAAATGTTCCCCCTCACAAGGCTGTGATCCTTAGTAATTTTTTGGCCCAGAATTCTTCTTCTTCTACCTCCGACTTGCTCCAAGCTCACGCCGACAACCTTCTTCCTTTGGCCTCTTTGCTTGCTGCTACATACTATAGGCAACAAGTCCTTCCTCCACGTTGTTCGCACCTCACCATACCTACGAGGGGCTTCCTCCACCTTCAGACATTGCCGTCCCTCTCTTTGGAGCCTTCTTCATCTCTGGTGCTAGCCAATCATAGCTGGCATCACCTCTGCTCTTTTGTTGTCTGATGTGTTATTTCTTAACACAGTTAATTAAGCTTATTAGACTTAATTAAATGTATCAAAAAGTAACTTAGGTTAACTCGAATTAATGTCATGAACGTAGTATAGGGTCAAGTTAACCTAACATTTTAGATTTTTATTCTTTTTTAATTGGTTGAGTCTAAGTCGTTCACTAGGAGGCATAATCGTAAGCTTAATTCACCATTAATTCCTAAAACATAATTACTATCTACATAATCAATTAGCTTAACAATTACAATATATTTTAAGCACATGAATACTTGCACAGAAGATTAATCAACTAGAATATGCAATATTCTATTTAATAGAAACAATTATAAAAGAAAAATTTATCATTGAAAAATCAAATGTAACATTGTTTATTATAAACAACTTTCAGATGAAAGGCATAAAAGAATATTACAAGTGTTCTATAAGCCTTTATTACAGCATTGCTAATCAGAACAAATTCTCAGCAGCTTTAGCCATTAATCAGACGTTTGAAAAAGATATTAGTCGACTTAAAAAGGGAAATTAGACTACTGATATAAAGCATGGATGCCTGATTTTTCTCATTTCACCTGTTTCATTTTTTCTCTTATCTCTGCCTCTATATTTCCTTTTATATTTTCCCAACCCTTCTCTTTTACTTCATCTTCTACTTGTCTTTTTCCTTAGGTTCTCCTCAGACTCTTTTACTTAAGCTCCGCCCTCCTTCTCTTCTTTTATCTTCCTCCTTAATCTCTCTTAACTCTTTTATACTGTGCACTCAAATCCTCCACACTTAGCCATTTAACTCTAAACTTTAACCCATTAATTCCCTTCAATTGTAAAAAAATTTGTTTAATGGGGGGCATGGGCTTTTCGAGGATACATAGCACCCTCACTAGTGGGACCAAACTCTACTAGGCTCGTGTTGAGTTATTTAATTGGTGGATTTTAATTCATTTCAACCCAGCACAGTCTCGGCCCATTAGGTCCATTTCCATGCCCACACTAGTACACACATAGGCACTCACACCTGTGCACACACACACGGGCATGCGCACATGCATGTGCCCACAGTATCAAATGCTCAGTTGTTTCTTTGCACCCTGTGCTAGCGACCGGGAGGGTCTAAGCGCATTTTGGTATTATACCAATGCTGGCGTCCACCTACCTCCGATTTGGGACTAACATTTCCAACTCTAGGCCTGACTTCGCTTGAAGTTTTGGTCAGCACATGTGACCAAATCGACCAAACAAGGGCTCGATCAAGAGCTCTTAATGCCCTCTACGCAATTTTAGCCCAATTTGGGCTTTAGATCAGAGTTGATCTACGAATTTAATGGAAGAACATGGCTATGTCGCCATGCCTAAGGGTGCCTGCAGAAAAGGAGTAGCTGGTCATTCGACCTGTAGAAGGAGGTGTTACCATCAGCTGAGGGTCTGAATACCTTCAATAAGATATTCTGCGCATACTAGGGAAGAAAAGAAGTCTGGAAGAGTCTTAGGAAGTAGCAGAAGCTCAAGTTTTGTTCTCAGTGTTTAGAGCTCAGAATTGAGCTCCAATTCGTCCAACAGAGATAGAACAACCTCAATAGGTGGTTTGAACAGGTTTAGGAGGTTCTAAACAAGAGATCTGGGTAGGATTTGGATTCAAATCTTGACAAATAGCTCAGAAATAGTATTGGGTACCATATGAACCCAAACTGTGTAGACATCTAAATCTCCTAAATAATCATCACTTAGATGAATTGCATTGACCCTACAATTCTCCCAGAAACTTAATTAACCCTTTAGATCAGAGATTTAAACCCAATTTCTTCAGATTCAACCTATTTTTGACTTATGGGGCTTAAGAGTTGACTTCCAAAGCCAAGGCTTCACAGATCCAATTCAAGCCCTAAATTGACTTAATTCAGTATTAGGAATTCGCTCAGCACCACAAAATCGTGTTTTGTTAGGTCTAGAGGTGTTCTCAGGCATCACCTCCTGAGGTCAGAAGTGACTTTGTTCGTCAGGGAGATTGAGAGACACTAAGGCCTTATCAACACCTAGACTAGGATATCTAAGTTTCACTGATGCTTTAGAACCTATTTTCATACTCAGATTTCCACTGGTTAAGCTTCTCCAACTCCGTCAGAGTTAGAGAAGACATAACTCATCAGAGAAATTTCATTAATAAAACTCAGATGTAATAACTGATTCTTAATCCCAAGGTAAAAAAGAAGCAATCTGGAGCTTCTCAAGAAGTTTTAGAGGCTGAAGCTTGAATTGACTTCGTCGGAGCTCACCGAAGCTCCGGCGAACTCAGGAATTGGTGACTGGAGTTAAAAACTCCACAAATAGACCAAGAGTAGTCTAAACAAGTTCTTGAGGTTGCAAGGAATCTTAAGAAAATAGTAATTTCTTCAATCAAAGGACTTAACACTGAATTCATTAAGAATTTAGTGGAATCAAAGCCTTGAGTTCGGCAGAACTCCAGGGCTGATCTCCCTCAAAATTAGATGAGGGGAACTACTAATTAGGATGTGGTGATGGTGAATAGGTGTTCAATTAAGTGATTTAACTCCTCCTGAGCCGCCGTTGACAGCGAGCTTAGGAGGTTAAAAAAATTTAGGCATTTATGCTGTGGTGGCTTAAAGGAGCAATTAAGTAGGTCGGGATGGTCCTTAGGGTATCGTGAGGGTGATAGAGGACCTAATTTGGTGTGAGAAGAACTCTGAACACCTCACCGTAGACAGTGAGGTGTCAGGTGAAGGTTTAGGTGATTTAGGTGTTTTGGTTCTTAATTAAGTACATTAAGAGGTAGAACGGGGCCCTGAATTAATGAAGAGGTGACAGAGGGCCCCAAATGAAGGTGTTCTATGCCTGTGGACCTTTGCCATGGACAACGGAGGTCGACGATGGAGGTGGAGTGGTTCTAGGTGATTACTGTGATAAAACAAAAGCAAAAGAAGTGGAGGAGGATCGTGAAGGGGTAGAGGAAGGTGATTAGGTGCATGAAAAGTTAAATAGAGGTCCAACAAGGGTGGACTTGGCCTCGCTGGAGTCGGAGAAGGAATACTGAAATTGAGCTAAACTAAACTAATCTAGCTACCTAACCTATCCTACACTAAGCCTAGCTAGTCTACGATTACCTAGATGAAGTAGGAGGGAGAAGTCTCCATCGAAAGCCATGTGATGGAGGAGGAATTCAGAGGATTGGGGATAGAGCTTCGGCGAGAAAGGAAACGGAGAGGAAGGAGGGGCGATGTGCTCCCAAGCCCTGTCACAGCCGCGGGAGAAGAAGAGGAGGTGAGGGAGGCGAACGCCTCTAGCCTAGATGCTCCGAAGGAGAGGTGAGAGGTCGCCGGGGGTTAAGGAGGAATAGCCTATCGTCAATTACAATGGGGAAAGAGGGAAGGGAGTCGATAACGCGAAATAGGAGGAGGTAGGGGGTATTTATAGGGTGCTGCGGTGAAGGAAGGGGGCTGAACTTGGATGGCATCGTGTCTAGGTGTGTCGTACCTACCGGCATCGTCTCCGACGCCAGTGAGGTTAATCTCCTCACCTAATTAAGATTTAGGGTTCATTTGGTCCGTCGGATGAAGAGGAAGAAGGTGAGCAGAAGCTCTGGAGCAGAAATGGCAGTATTCAGACAAAGGACGGTGAGTGATCAGAAGGTGTGGTGATCGTGAACGTCAACTGTCTAGTGCGAGTAAGAAGAAGATGAAGGTGGACACAGGGACCTATTTGGGAGAAAATGTAAGGACCTAAAGTAGATAAAAGGACTCAATTGAATAAAAACCTAAGGACCTAAACGTAAACAGAGGCATTTAAAGCCTATTTTAATTTATTTCTTTTTCAACTTTTTATATGTTATTGTAAATTAGATAAATAATATATTCATACCTTGAAATTATACTTTTTTCCCTTTTTAGATATATTTATTTAAATGATTAAGTTATTTAAGTTAATTATATACTTAGGGTTAGAATTGATTAATTTAATTTAGATATTAATTAAGTAGCTAAATATTTAGTATTTGAGTCCAAATTATTAATTAAATTATTTAATAATATTATTTGACATTTAATTTAGTGTTTTAAACTTATTTTAATGGTCCTTAACATTTTATCCCTTTATTATAATTAACCCCTAAATAGACATATTCTTAGTTAATTAACTAGGGAAACTAGTTAATTAGGGGTATTTAAGAGCCATGATGGGTCTCTCATCATCGTAACTACCCCCCTTCGACTCCTCTCCTTCCCTTGACTCTACTCACACACAGACTCTAGGTTCACACTCCCATACGACCGCCCCACCGTCACCTTCCCTAACTCCAGCCACACTTCGGCGAGCACGCATGCACTCCACAGTCCACCAAACACCCTCACGTCACTCCTAAAACCTTCACCACTCCACACTCACCAAAACCTCTTAAGAAATTGAGGGATTCGCACCCTCGACATCTCCATCGAACTCGACCTCCTTCACACACCATCCTTGACGCTGTCAGCCCTCCACGCACCCCCTCATTGCACGTAACCACAACCAACGCACTCGCCTTCGCACGACGACCATTCTGAACGTATCTAACAAGGCGAAGAGGCTGTACTTATTGTTTCAGGTATCCGTCGAAGCTCTATCGCCACCACCTCCTTCTCCGACTCCGTTTGTAGCTATCCGGTCGTGTTCTTCATCACTACCACCCCCAGGTGTTGTGGGACACTTCCAGGTTCTCTCCTAGGTTGTCAATTTTAGCTGCCAAGGCTTCCTTCATCCCCAATTAGAAGCCACACCACTTGCAGCTGCCACGCGAAGAATACATGGGATATTAGTCCCACATCTTGGATTGAGGAGCCTTCAGCTACGCGTATAAGGAAAAAAGTCCCCTCTGTTATTCGCCCAAGATCACAGGGGTTGGGTCCCTCTCGGACCTCTGTGCACTCCTCACCTGCCTACATTCCGGTAGGTTAGGACCCTTGACCGTTTACCCGATTAAATATGGTACTGTATACCCGAGTCTGAGCTGAGAGAAGAGAAATAGAATCAGAAAGAGGGGGCGGGTTTTTCTCTGCCTTGGGATTCATGCCCTCTCCCTCTCCCAACACTTAGCCTCTGTGGGCTTTGTGTGAGGCCTTTGAGCCTTTGTGGTTGCAACTGTGCCTCTTTTGAGGCTTGAAGAAGAGAAACCCTTGTGCTTCTTCTGCTGTGCTATGCCGTACAATCTAAGGCTCTTGTGAGAGCCTTGTGCTCTGTTGTGCTATGCCATCTTCTGATAAGGCATTTGGAAGCTTGCCTTATCGTATTAGATTGATTCTATTGGTTACTGTGGGAACATTTGAGTATTTGACTGACGTGGCTTAATGGTTGTGGTTTACTGTTCATTTCTTTAAGTATTTGTGAGCTTAAACTTAAGGGTTAATTTGGTGATTCAAATAAGCATTTTAACTCGATCTTTTTGCACTGTTCTTCTAATTCTTATTGAAATATCATTTTGAGCACCTTATTGATTTCAATTGCATATTCTTTTGATAAATTGTGATTAGTTAATTAAATTGCACAATTTCTCCCTATGAACGACCTCAGACTCCTTTTCAAATTTGAGTTTTCTAAATTTAAGTGTTTTGCATTTTCGTTGACTACTACACGTACATTTCCGTAAACATTGATAATTTCGCCTTAACATTTTGGTGCCATTGCCGGGGTGCAATGCATTGTTTCATTTCATTGATTACAATTCTGATATGATTCCAGCTTGTTCTATCTGATTTGTTATGGTTGTGTGAGGTACACAGGAGAAGATTAGTCGTACGACAACCACTCCAGGGGCAAGTAATCTTGTTTCCTTCTTCTTAAGCCCCTATTTCTGGAAGGAATTAAAAAGAAGAATTAATTAGGATAAACTCGTATTCTTTCTTAGACTTAATCACTTGAGTTTCCTGATTTGATTTATTTAGACATCCCCCTCTAGATTTCTGCACCTACTAGGGACTTAAGGTGTCTAGGACTATTCACCTTCTTGGTTGAGTCCTAGTGATGGGTTCACTTTAATGAACTAATTATATGTCTAAGTATATTTCGATTATACTTTCTTGGTTCTTAATTTTCAATATCTTAGGTGATAATTAGTATAACCTGCATCAATGATGACTTTATATTTATATGCTTAATTCACCTTTGATTACAACATCTTTATAATATTTTATATATGCAAAAGAGATTAAATTAGGTGGACATTGGAATCAATTAAAAGCATTAATAGGATTATATTTGTAATTTAACCTTTTAGGTTTCAAGTCAAATCTCCAAATGTCTAACACCGACCAATTTTAGTAAAGGATTTAAAATCCCTTGAATTGCGCTGGTGAAGGAGAACAGAGGAGGAGATAGAAGTCGCATGGGATTGTCAATCTGAGGGGATATCTTGACCCCCCCTACGGGGGATCACCTCCAACCGCACCACCGTGGACCCTACGCACACTGTGAACTTCAGCGAGCACTGTGGCCTCCGCATCCTCAACATTGCCCTCGCCGTCGAAGCATACACGATGACAGAGTGCATGCGTGCCATCAACACCTTCAATTCAACCGCCCGCCACCTTCCCTTCCACATCCACCACCTCTGCGCACCAGTAACCCCTCACCGCAGAGCACCGCCAGACGTGCACAATGCCCGCGTAGTAGATCCACGTGCAGCTGCGCCCTCGTTCGTGCACCCATCCATAGCTGCGTAGCCACCCGCGCATGCGCATGGCCACTATGGGCGCTTGCATGCGTACAACTAGCTAGCGCAGCCCGCACATCCCAAAACCCCCCACCCACCTTTTCTTCTTCCTTCTTTTTCCTCTTCTTCTTCAACCGCCCGAAGCTCCACGCAAAGGAACCCAAAGCCGCTGCCCCCTTCCACGCAGCCACTCCTCTGAGCCTCCGCTAACTACCAAACTCGATGCTGAGTACCGCCGAGCATCTCGCCAACCACAAGGCCACAAACGGCCACCCCCCCTCCACATAGCCAACTCCACCTCTACGCCATCGGCGTCATCCTCCTCCGGCATCGACGATCGCTTCCCACTGCGAGACCAATGTCAACGTGAAGCCCTCGGTGCGGTGCACTACTCCCTCGACCCTTGCATCCAGCCGTGCCCTCTCCATCGTGTGTGAGCCCTCCTTCCATCTCCCCTGTTTTGCAATAGTGCAATGGGAATTAATATTTACACTGATGTGCCATTGCAGGAGATTTTATTTTAGGTAAAATAATTCTGATTTATTAAGTAATATTGCTGACCAGTCTGTCAATTTTTCTATAATTAATTGGTGATTCATTCTCTTCTCCTATGCATTTTGGCCCTCTTCCAACGCACATGGCTAACTCAATAATGCAAGAGGATTAAGTTGTTGACTGACTTTCTACGTTTAGAATATTGTGGGTTATTTCTCTCAAAATATTTATATATTGAAAGAATTACAGCTTGCCCCTTGCATTTTTGCTAAATTATCTAATTGCATATCTATTCAATCTATTAACCTCATGTACATTTCATGTTAAACTATACTTGTAGGCTCTATCATGATGGAATAATAAGATAAGGAATTTGCAAGTTTTATTAGGCTTAAAGCTCCCTATGGATATGACATCTTTTCTGTGGTTTAAATTGGTATCTATTCTAATATTTGATTGAGAGATTTCCACCACATAAATTACAACGATACATCATTCTATTGCTATTTTAATCAAGTGAAATTCTCTCCATCAAATGGCACCATTGCCATGGAGGCAATGGGACTAATAAACTCACACACTTTTCCTGTTCACATTGATTTGTTATTGATGCTATATATATTGATCTATTATCTTGATTTGGGTGCGGGGTGTACCACGTGGAACAGGGAGAGTCGTACTAGATGCACTTTGGTAGGCCTTGATTCCACCTAGCGAGGTGACGAGTAGCTGGGAGATCAAGAAAGCTGGAGTTTCATTGAGAAGGACTTCTCCTATCCTCCTTCCATTTAATTAGGTGTTAGAATAAACTTTAGACTCAAAATTTGTATTCATTGTTTTCTCACCCTTGTTCATTAGGGTTGGTTTGAGGGGTTTGTTCCCCAATTTTGTTGGATTGATTGAGCCCTTATTTTGGGATATTTTTGGGAGCGTGTTCCAATTTTATTTAGATTATAGGATTATTCGAATTGTTTGAAATGCATATAGGTTAGTTAGTTAGTTAGATTAGGTTTGTTTGCTTAATATTATTAAAAAAAAAATCAAACTTCCTGCTAGAAGCTACATATCAATAGGGCTACCATCTAGGATTGAATGAGCAACATCTAGTTTAACTTTACTCCATTGCATACATTCTTGCATGAAGAAAGCTGGAGTAAGGTACGTCTTCTCTTTAGCATCAAATACCTGTCATGCATTTGTATTGGACTTAAATTCAAGACCACTAAAGTGTTTGAATCGGGTTAATTTAATGGTCACTTTAAAAATTGGGACTGTTAAGAGATTGGACCATAAAATCTGTGACTTGAATTTGTGCGAAAAGGATCTTGTTTGCGAGATTTCAAAACTCAAAATGCAAACGTTAATTGCACACTTTAGACACTGTGCACATCACACATAAGGCACTAGATAAATTTCTTCTTCTCTTTTGCACCATAAGGGAAGTTAGTCGGAAATTAACAAGCCTATCCACCAAGTTACGTCAATTCCTCATGTGTGGGCTCGATTCGAGACTTCCATCCCTTGCGAGTAGGTTGTAGGCACCAATGAAGGTCGGCCTAGGAAACGTAATTCTTGCAAAATTTGTTTGGTCACCAACTAAACATTTAATTCTAAGACCTAGAATCAACTAAAAATAGATCCCATTGTATTTGCGTTTGTTTTGATAGTGATAGAACTCTCTAGGAAGTTTCTACTTGTGTTTTGATTTCTTTTAAATCCTAAGAGAGTTTAACTTGTTTAATTGAAAGAAATGGACTATCCTTACTCCTATTATTTTAACTAGGATCCCATGCCCTGAGCGTATCCATCCTTTGATGGGTACATTGACAATTCATGGGATCATTCATATTCCTATCTTGGGAGTACTAGCCCGATAGCTCCCACTTTTGAGTAGAGCCTAGGAGTGGGATTTTGCAACCCTGGAATCCCTATTATGCAAACACCCAACCCTCCCACCCTTCATGATTTCCGTATTAAGGTTGGACCGATAGCCCTAGGGAACCAGAGCCTGAGATTGACTATCCTCCCTAATCTAATAGTAGTAGCCTCTCCTCTTTTATGATAGAAATGCAAAAATAACAAAAGGAAATTATGGAATCTATGGGAGATATGTTGAGGAATAGTCAACAATTGAATAAGAAAATTAGACAGCTTAGCTATGCTCTTACTAATCATTTTGATCCCTATTCGTATAACCATGATCATGAAAATAATTCTGAGGAAACCAATGACAATAGGGATCCTATTTTACATAGCTATAACTTAGACTCTCCCAATGAGACACGGCCACTAGAGGAGAACGATCCTAGGAATTATCCACCCGAGCTATATTAGAGTCAAAAGAAAGGGAAGATGGTACCTCTTGAGGACCTTGACCCCAATGACAGTATTTTCCTTATCCCTGATAACTCGGGTCAAGGTCGTATTGTTCATATCACTTCCCCCATTAATTATCTAGTGGAACCCCATTCTACCCTTAGTGAGCCTAATCCTAACCCTCCACTTTGGGAATCAACACCTACCATTCAGCATTCTGAGGATTTAAATGCACCCAATGAAGGTGACCCTAAGGGAATGGAGGATGAATTAGATCAATTTTGGTCTCAGGGATATAAAGAGTCTATTTTAGAGGATGAGGATGACCCAATGGAGGAACCCGGATTGAAAATCTGGAGTGAATCACAGGGGGATTATTTGTTATTCGAGGACTTACCCCCGGAGGATATAAATAATCTAGTGAAATCCTGATTCCTCCCTTCTATTGAGAGTTATCCTCCACAAAACCAGGAGTTGATATTGGAGGAGGACAAACACAATAGTGAGAAGCCTAGAGGAGACTCTCGGGGATAAAACATGTCAATTGAGGATTTATGCCCCGAGAAGAATAAAGAATTGAGTGATATAGGCTTACTCCAAAACATTAAGATGGATCCTCCTTTAGAAATAATTGAGGATATTGATCCAACTCCTCTCTTTACTAATGAATTACATGTACACCTCGACAAAAACTTGAGTGAACCAAAAGAATTCGAGGATGAAATTAATGAAAATGATTATATTGCTTTGACCCTGCCATCAAAGGAATCTAATTTGGAGTCTACCATTGATTCACATATACTAGAAGGTGAAAATATGACTCCGATCATTAATGATAGGTAGGGTGACATGAATTTTTCTACAACTGTTAGGGAGAATAATACAGAATCTGAATTGTTGGACTTAACACAAAGTAAGCCCTCATTGGACTTACCTCCTAAAACCATAAACAACCTTACACTCCCTAACCGATCCTTGGCTCAGGTCTCTACTCACATACATTCTTTCTGGGGAGAATATCAGGCCAGTATATCCTAGGGTAGAATGGCGAGTGTGGATTGATGCTTGTACTTTTAATCTCGCCATTCAAGGATTTGAAATAATAACGTTTATATCTTTTAAAACCCTTCCTACTTTGGAGGACCCTTGTTATCCTCCACTTAATCCATTTCGGGAGGTCCCTTTTCATGTTCCTTTTATTATTCCTAGACCTCCTCAGGTAGCCTATGAGGTTTTATATTTTCATATCTTTTGGCGAGCATTTGGAGTCACACTGCATCATCAGCTCGCCAACATCTGTGGCTACCTATTTTCTAAGCCCGTACTGTTACGCATATTCTTAGGGCCTAGCTCTTTTTGTTTGAAACCAGACTTACAGGTTCCCTATAAGTCTGGCTGCCGACAGAAAATGCAGTGCTTGTTGGGAGGCAACCCAGCGTGTAGAATAACACCATCATCAGTTGATTTCTTTCCTTTCTCCCCCTATTTTAATTTTACAATGAGGACATTGTAGAATTTAGGCATGGGGGGGTGCATTTTGTATTTTTGGAAGTATTCATGCATTTAGGTTAGCATAAAAAAAAAAAATTTTCTTGAGCTGAATTGGTTAGTCCCTAGCAAAACATCTTTGTCATGGAGGTGTCATTAAAGATTTTTCTTCTTAAATTATTTCTTAAGTTTAGAATCCAGTACATTTACTTCACTTGCATGTAGACTGAGTAATGGATCTTTGAAGAAAACCAATAAGCATTTTTAGTCTATTGAACCCTTGGACAGTTAAAAGGGAGTCAGGCATACTATCTTCTATTAGATCCACCTCACATTTATGAGAAGAAAGTAGAGAGATTACTGGTGCACTAAGTCTAGTGCAAGGACTCTTAAGTTCTAGATAATTAGATGATGATACTTCAGAGTTAGGCATAGTTTTCACTCTCTATTCCTATGTGCGTACATTGTGTGAATTCCTGAGAGTCACCAAATAAAGTAGATACATAGAGATTGAGTCCTAATAAAACTATGACTATGGTGGATAGTTACGACTGTCCTTCATAGAGTCCTCGGCTGAAGGAGGGTAGTAATGTCAAAGGTTAGAAGTATGCTTGTCCTATCCATTCCTTCCCAGTGCCAAGAATAGATACTTCTACCAAATAAGCCACACAATATCCTCTTGACCATCATCATCCCTAATAATGCCTCATAAATAAAAGTCGACGTCGTGTTATGTTGATTTATAAAGAAAGAAAAAGAAGAGAGAAAAAAAGAAAGAAGAAACATTTATATTTAGAAAAAAAATAAAATAATAAGAGAGAGAGAAAAGAAAAAAAAGAAAGAAAAGAGTTCAAGTTAATAGTTTTATCTTTGTGACGATGTTTCTGAAGCAATAGAAACACCCATCGCGATCCACCAAATATGACCCGTACTCACCTTTCAGTATTTTTGATCGTCCGAATACTGGCTGAGGACTCTAGCTTAGTTGTAGAGCTATTAGGACTTTAATTGATGTGTGAATGCCATGTGAGGCCACCAAATACTGAGTATATTTACAAAATCTAGTGAGATTTGTGATCTCAGAAAGAAAAGAAGGAAAAGAGTGAGCACAAAGGAACATCAAGAAAGCACAGTTGTTTAGTCTCTCTCTGAGTTGACTTGTTTGATAGTCTAGAGATTTAGAGTCTGTAGTACTAGATTACGTGTAACACGAGATGAGTGTGTGCCACCAAATACAAATCCATTCAACTCGATATCTCCTACCTAAGCCAAAAAGCCAGAGTCCAATTACAGATTATCTTCTGCTTTATCCCCGAGGGAAGCAGTTGCCTATCCCAATAGAATTTTATCAGGGGTTAAGTACGAACTTCGAAAGTAAGTTGGCTTTTCACTTGAATCTGTTACTTAGGCTACTATCACTTCACATTAATTCGGATATCTAAATTTTTGGAATAAGGAAAGGAGAAATCTCTTAGTTACTTCCATTATTTTTTGCTAGGGACTAGCAAAACTTAGGCATGAGAGTATTTGATAGGTTCATTTTAACGAACTAATTATATGCCTAAGTATATTTTGATTATACTTTCTTGGTTCTTAATTTTCAATATCTTAGGTGATAATTAGTATAACCTGCATCAATGACGGCTTTATATTTATATGCTTAATTCACCTTTGATTACAACATCTTTATAATATTTTATATATGCAAGAGATTAAATCAGGTGGACATTGGAATCAATTAAAAGCATTAATAGGATTATATTTGTAATTTAACCTTTCAGGTTTCAAGTCAAATCTCCGAACATCTAACGGCGGCCAATTTTAGTAAAGGATGTAAAATCCCTTGAATTGTGCCGGTGAAGGAGAACAGAGGGGGGATATAAAAGTCGCATGGGATTGTCAATTTGAGGGGATATCCTTCCCCCCTTCTATGGGGGATCACCTCCAACCGCACCACTGTGGACTCTGCGCACACCGTGAACTTCAGTGAGCACTGTGGCCTTCGTGTCCTTAACAACGTCCTCACCATCGAAGCACACATGGTGACAAAGTGCGTGCATGTCATCAACACCTTCAATTCAACCGCCTGCCACCTTCCCTTCCACATCCACCACCTCTGTGCGCCAGTAACCCCTTGCCGCAGAGCACTGCCAGGCGCACACAACACCCGCGCACAGTAGATCCATGCGCAGCCGTGCCCTCGTGCGTGCACCCGTCCACAGCTGCGTAGCCACCCGCGCACGCGCACGGCCACCGCGGGCACTTGCGAGCGCACAACCAGCTGGCGTATCCCGCACATCCTAAAACCCCCCACTCGCCTTTTCTTCTTCCTTCCTCTTTTCCCTCTTCTTCTTCAACCGCTTGAAGCTCCACGCAAAGGAACCCAAAGTCGCCGCCCCCCTCCATGCAGCCACTCCTTTAAGCCTCCGCCAACTGCCAAACTCGACGCTGAGCACCGCCGAGCATCTCGCCAACCACAAGGCCACGAACGGCCACCCCCCCTCCATGCAGCCAACTCTACGTCTACGCCGCCGGCGTCATCCTCCTCCGGCCGGTCACCGGCGACTGCCTCTCATCGCGAGACCAATGTCAACGTGAATCCCTCATCGCGATGCACTGGCCCCTCGACCCTTGCATCCAGCTGTGTCCTCTCCATCGTGTGCGAGCCCTCCTTCCATCTCCCCTGTTTTGCAATAGTGCAACGGGAATTAATATTTACATTGATTTGCCATTGCAGGAGATTTTATTTTAAATAAAATAATTTTGATTTATTGAGTAATATTGCTAACCAGTCCCTCAATTTTTCTATAATTAACTGGTGATTCATTCTCTTCTCCTATGCATTTTGGCCCTCTTCCAACGCACATGGCTAACTCAATAATGCAAGGGGATTAAGTTGTTTACTAACTTTCTGCGTTTAGAATATTGTGGGTTATTTCTCTCAGAACATTCATTTATTGCAAGAATTACAGCTAGCTCCTTGCATTTTTACTATATTATCTTATTGCATATCTATTCAATCTATTAACCTCACATACATTGCATGTTAAACTATACCTGTAGGCTCTATCATGATGGAATAATAAGATAAGGAATTTGCGAGTTTTATTAGGCTTAAAGCTCCCTGTGGATATGACATCTTTTCTATGGTTTAAATTGGTATCTATTCTAATATTTGATTGAGAGATTTCCACCATATAAATTACAACGACGAATCATTCTATTGCTATTTTAATCAAGTGAAATTCTCTCCATCACCTAGGTGCCACTTTTTGAAAGAACTTGTTTTGAAACAGAAAGGGAAGCTATTGAATCACGGATAGCAATCCAGGAGAGCTTTTATTGACTATATTTGAAAAGGAGGATTATAGGTTCAAACCCCACATATGTATGAGAGTCCAGCAATTGTTTACAATATTATCCACACACATTGGTCTCTCCTTGATGCACGTGCTTCACGTATTTGAAATTGGGGTTAAGAGTAACCCGTCGTTGTAGTCGCAAAACTTGTTTATCAAATAAAATTTTATCAAAACTCCAAGGGAGTCCCAGGTCGAGCACAGGGAGGTGAAGTTTACTTAATTTGAAAATCGCGCTTCATTTTGTTTGTTTTTGGTGTTTTAGTCTTTGTTATTTTTTATGTTTTTGAAATAAAAAGACAAGTAGAATAAATTCATAAGAGAGATGGAACAAATATGATATATATCAATCCAATGTCAATTACAATGATCTATGAAAGAATAAAAGTGAAAGAGGTGAGAAGGAATCTCCCAAATCGATTGTTCGGCGAGACGACGACTCCTGGCTGAAGCTTGGATGAAGGAGGTGAGGAGCGGGACGATGGAGGTGAGATGCAGGAGGAAGTCGGGTAGAGGAAAGCTTCAGCGTGGCTCTGGAATGGAGGTGAGGAGGCGGAGATGATCTTCTGTAGGAATGGAGGTGAGAGGATAGCTTCAAGGCGACTTATGAATGGTGATGGGAAGAGGGAAGAATATTTGGTGGGGCAGAGGTTTGTTACACTAATAGGAGCCTTGGGAGCTTGAGAGTAAGCTCTAACGGAGCGTTGGTAGGCTTGCTAGAGCTTGGGAGTAGGTGGGAGTAGAGTAGGTAGAGATGAAGGGGAATGGGGGTGTAAAGGTATTTATATAGTGATGGGAGGAAGAGCATCCAGCGCACAGACATTTAACGTAGCTACATGCATCACTAAAGGCCGCTCGAGTTGTCGCTGAAGATCTGTGCCTCTTCATTGCCTTGGTTGGTGCACACACTGCGTAGGCCATTTAGTGACAGTTGCAAGTGTCACTAAAGGCCCGCCAGGCTGTCACTGAAGGTTGGCACCAACCAAGCACTCACCTGCACTCAGATGGTGTTGGTTGGCACGTGGGGATGTGCGTCGTCACCCGCGTGAGCACATCAGGTCATCCGCTTGCCACGTGGAAGCACACGTACTGTTGATCGCCGATCGTGTGGCTGAATTTGGCGCTCGCGCTCGCTATGTTGATTGCGTGTGCTTGCGGGGATTCGACCATGCGCCTGCAGCTTGAGAGTGCCCCTTGCGACCAATGCACTGCGGGCACTTTTGTGTCTTAAAGACGAATTGTAACGACCCGATTCCCGAATCCCTACGAGACACGAGAATCGGACCGACTCGACTAATCCCAAGACCTAGTCGTCCAACGAGAAAGTAACCAAAAGAGCAGAAAAATAAACCTCATTTAGCATGACTATAACTAGCAGTAACAAAATACAGCAGCAAGAAAAGGAAATACTACAGTATACACCACCACAATAGTAGACCAGCAAATATGTACAAAACATGAAGCTTACAATAAAGAAGTACAGGGAGTAACCAAGAAAACTACTCACTACAGTGGAAGAAAGGTACAAAAAGTACTGCGGGTAACTCTACTGGACCCTACTAGGCCCAGCGTCCTCTGCAGCCGCTGACCCTAGCTGCTCAACACCTAGCCCTGAAAAGTAACGAGTGTAACACGTCAGCGAAACGCTGAGTAGAGTGGCAACTAAAAGCTAAAGAAGCAGAAGAGTGCACAGTAGCTGTTATATTTTTACTTTCGTTATTTACGTCTTTCTATTAATCCACTATTTATTTATTTCTCAGGTCCTGCTCTTGATCTCGAATGTTCCTCGTGGGAACGATCTTGATTGCAGTCTTTTCCGAAAAGTAGAAGTAACACGTGGTGCCCTCCTGGCCGGGAGAGTCCCCCGTGGTGGTCCTACCCTTAGTCAACCACCCCCAAGGTCGCTGACAGACGTAACGGTGACTACGGCACGCGCGATAAGCCTACGGGTAGCTACCCCGCACTGGCACGCGGTCAGTCGTTTCCGTTAACGGGTGCGCCTAAAGCACAGCATGGAACTAGTATAGGGCAGAGCCCTCTCAGTAACAGGGGCCCAGCCCCTCCACAGTAACCGAACAGGGGTCTTGCCCCTCCACAGTCCGTGCACCCTCGCCTGACTACCCTGGTTTTCCCAGTGGGCCTAACAAGTCGGTGTAGGTGAGCTAGCAGAACCCCGGGGCCCGTGGGGTAGCTAGTACTCGCTCTACACTAGTAGCTCTCCTCGGTACTGTGTACACAAGGGCCAGAAGTCGGTACAAAGTGGCCAGACCTAACCCTGGGTCCCTGGGGCGGCTGGCTCTGCTCTGCACTAAACAGGTAACAGGTGCGTCCCCTGGTACTACGTACCCAGGAGACAACACACTTCCACGTCTTTCTTTCTTAGTTCCATCCCATTCTCTTTCCAGGAGTTTTACTCCTAATTCCCCGTAGGGTTCCAGCTCTTTTAACTCAGCACATTTAGGTTTCACCGTTCCAGCTTTACGTTCATACAACCCATGTTCCCAATCATGTTTATTCATTCTTAACAGGCAGCGGTTAAATCAATTTACAGGCAGCTATTATTTCCTTTCTACTTTTCCAAGACTGCAATATTTATATACATATCACTAGTTTTCCAGTTCTAGGATTCATGCCGTACCCTAGGATCTATCATTCAATCTAGTTTTCCAGTCCTAGGTTTCATGCAATACCATAGGATCTATCATTCAATCTAGTTTCTCAATCCTAGGGTTCATGCAATGCCCTAGACTCTATTAATTGTTCCACAATTGTAACAAATTTTATTAAGTAAATTAAAAGCCACTCTACCAGCTACAACGGGAGTACTGGGGGCGTGGTCGGCAATCCCGCGCGCCTCCGCAACCCCCAAGACTGCAATGGAACGGGGTCCTAGCACAAGGATCAAACACAAGGAGTTCCTCAGAACGGTATACAATTACTGTAAACGAGTAGAGGATTTTATTCTGGAAAGAACGCAACTCGAAATGTGGAAAACGGACTCCGAACGGGCCCTAAACGGGTCAAAAACGATGAAACTGTCCAAAATCAGACGTCTGGAACCTCTTCCAGACGTCTTAAAAGGTGGGTCAGGTCGTACCTTAGCTCTGTGTAGTCCTTCAGAAGTCCAGAAGCCTGCTGGAATGTCTGACCCTGGTTCCCAGTCGTCCGATGGTCACCTCGGACATCTGGAAATCCTCTTCGTCGTCTGGCACTGCGGCCAGACATCTGGTTTACGTGGGATGGCGAGCCCTTGCGAGAGGAACCTGCGCACACACACTCCTGCTCTTAGTACGACGAAGCACAGACGAAGTTACGGTGGATGGATGCATGGCCGTATGCACGAAAAAGGAAGAAGATAGAAATATCTTACCTGTCAGACGTCTGGACAGTCCTCCAGACGTCTTCACCGTCGTCTGGTCGTAAGCCTAGACGTCTGATTCTGGAAAATTTTCCAGAACTAGGGCCTGACTCGCTCTCCGCCTGCGACGCACGGCCGCACCGCGCCTCGTCTGCCTGCTGCCCGAGCTGCAGCAGCCCCTCCGTGACACTCCACGCCCACTGCTCCCCCCGCCGGCCAGCTCTTGCTGCCCCAGCAAGCTCGCACCTCCGCAGTCGAGCGTCTTCTTCCTCTCGCAACACTCCTTCCCGCACGCTCGCCGCGGCCGCTACTCCCGCCGCTCTCTCGCTCATTCACGCTCTCGCACTGGCAGGGAGAAGGAGAAGAGGAAGGCGGAGGAGATCAGGGTGAGGGAGAGGGCGAGGTGTCTTATAGGGCAGCCGCGGGAAGAGAGAGAAGGAAAGCGGCGCCTGCAGGGAGAGAAAGCAAAGGCTGCGGGTTCAGTCTGCGCGTGCACGCGCGCAGACGCGAACCCGTACGCCGAAAAATTTTATTACCAGATGTCTGGGAAGGGCTCCAGACGTCTGGGACACTCCCCAGACATCTTAAACTGCTTCTGACGCCGATGATCGTAACACGAATTGAGTGCTGTGGGCGTGGAGGCATCCCAGTTGTTGGATCTTGATCCAACGGCTAGGATTCGAAGACGTGGAAGATGAAGGGCATGGCCGGTTGTTGCTGGCAGGTGTTGGGTGGCGTAGATGGTGCCACGTTGTGCCATCTGGGCCGTCCATCTTCTGTCTGTTACAGAGGGTGCCACAGTGCTCAGATCGAGATGATTTCCATGTTGCCTGACAACGATTGTCGCTCTGGATCCATCCGTATGGTCAAATTTTTCATCTGAAGACCGTAAGGATGTCGCATTGCCTTCCTGGCTGTTGATCTTCCTCGGATCGCATAAGGTACTACGGGACGTCAATCTAGACGATCTTGGAGGTGTTAGATTCCAATCGTTGTCCTGATTAGATCCATATGGTCAGATCATCCATCCGAGGCCCTGAAATAAATCTCCTTCCCTCCTAGACTTAAAAAGAACCAAATTAACCTAAAATATATACAACTTCTCTAAATGCAGAATGATGCATGCAATGCAATATTTATAACATGAAATGAAAATCTAAGCCTAGGCACATGCTTGATTAGGCATTTTAACCTAAATATATGTGTCTATATCATAACCTCATGCCTATTTTTTGCTAGTCCCGAGCAAAATTAAACTACATGCTATGTATAAAAATAGAATTAGGATTCAATTGCTTAGGCCTATGTTGTTTATTGACAATAGAAATTATCAACTAAGGTCCTAAACTACTAAGACTCAACAGTACCTAGGTGTCTGCCAGAATGCAGACCGCCCAAGTCCCCGCCTTATTTGAAAATGAAAGATACATCTTTTATTTTGCTTTTTCTTCTTTTCTAATTTTTTTGATCTTTTGGAGTTTGAGAGTTTCAGGATAACTTTTTACAACTACCCGACCTGGCCAAGACTCAAAAAGAACTCTAAGTGATAATCATCTAGTGAAAAGAGTGAAAGACTCACTAGGTGGCCGTTAAAACGGACTTCAGGTTTCTATGACCCTTGGTGACCTTGCCTAGAGGTTTATCTTTACAAATGGTAGCTTTCTCCCTACTTCTTTTATTTATGGGATCAACACAAGGGCAACCCCAGTGTATATATCCCCAGTTTATTCTACTTCCCCTCTTCTTCCCTAAGTGTTTTGGGAATTATTATGCATTTTCATGAGCTGGTGATGTAAACATATTTACACTACTTAAGATGTCTATTTATGCACGTTAAGCATAGGATTGCATTGCATGATATAAATATTACATAACATGCATAATCTTGCATTTAGAGTAGTTTGAATAAAATGGAGGTTAATTGTCTCCTTTTATGTGCTTGGACTAGGCAAATTAGGGCCTCGGATCGAAGATCCAACCGTACAGATGTGATCAGGGTGATGATTGGAGTTCAACGACTCCAAGATCGCCCTAATCAGGCATCTGTAGCATCAAATAGTGACCGGGGAACCCCAGAAGATCAAGTGCCAGGATGGTGTAAATCTGCACTTCAAATGAAAAATCTGATCTCACGGATGAATTCGGATCGACGATCACAGCCTAACGACGCAAAAATCGAGTCAATTCGATACCCGTGGCACCATCACAACATCAAGAAGATGGACGACCAAGATGGCACCACGTGGCACCATCTCGGCCGCCCAAACACCTGCATGCAACTGCTGAAGCCTCCGCATCTGCCCCTCTCCACCGTTGGATCTCGATCCAACGGCTGTGAACGGCTGCACCTCAAATCGTCCACGCGACCATCCGCGCTCCATGGTGCAGCGGTCGAGAGGCGCTGTGCATTCACAATACGCAGGTTCGAGCCGCAGCGAGGAGGCGAAGGGCGCGGGCGAGCGGGCTCAGGCATGTGTTGGATCTTGATCGGGCGACCGTCCGCGCTTAATAGCTTTGACACGCTATTGCACGCCTGTGCCTCACGCGGCACCGCACTTGTTGGGGAGAATGCGCAACGAGCGGGTGAAGGCGCAATCACAGCCGTCCGATCTCGCGATCGGATGCTTGTGGACAGCTGAACATGCGACAGGCATTGAGAGCGAGAAGCTGAGTAGGCGCGCATGGGCAGCGGCCACGACTCCCTTGTTGGGGCTTTAGCGATGGTTTTATCTGTCACTAAAGAGCCCTTATTTAATGTTTTAAAGATGTAATGACCAATTTGCCCCCACTCCTTGCAACTATAAAAGGATACCCCCTTGACACGAAATTCTCATCCCTTCCTTCTCTTCTCTACCTCTCCAAAGCTCAAGAGAAGCTTGTCCCACACCCGGGATGCTCCTCGCGAGATAAAGTCCAAATTTTCATCCTCGTTCGAAGGTGGATCCCGTGACGATGACGACGTGCTGCTCCGTTCCCGTTCTTCTGCTTCGTCCTCCTTCGTCTTGCTCTATCCTCTTTCGTCCAGGCATCGTCCCGTCCGACTCGTCCTCCAAGCGATCGTTGAGGAGGATAACTTCTCTCTCCCATTCTTCTTTACAGCTTTTCTAGTGTAGAATTTTCCTGCTTTCTAGTGTAGCTTATTTCCCGCTTTCTAGTGTAATTTTTATTTGGTTTGATTGTATAAACATTTTGAAATATTGAATGCATGTTCTCTCTCTCTCTCTCTCTCTTCCTTTTAGTCTAATAGCTTCATTGTAATTATATCGCCTCGCTTTTCAAAAATTCTAAAAAAATATAATTGCGAATATAGATCGACGTAGCCTCCCTGTGTTCAACCTGGAATTCAAATTTCGGTATAAATTTTATTTGTTGAACACGAATTCTTCACTTTCAGGCTACAATGACAAGGTTTTAAAATCAAACACGTTAGCGTAGCAATTCGTACGTTCAACATTTTGGTGCCGTTGCCGGGGAGGTAATGATTTTCGATCTTCTTTTCGCATTTCTTGCACTTTATTATTTTCTAACTTGCTTTCTCTTGTGTCTATTATTTTGCAGAGACCTCCATCAAGGAATCAACAAGCGGTAGACTGGAGTAAAGTGTAGTTGAAGACAACTGTAAGTGCTCCCCATTCTTGCCCCCTCCATAGATTTCATTCGCCACATTAAATCTAAATTCCAATTAACCTAGGTGTTTGCATAAATCCTAGGAATAGTTTGATTGTTTGGATTCTCACTCACATTCATTTCACCCTCATTTATAAAAAAAAACAACAAAAAGATAATCTTGTGGGGTAATTTTCAACAAACACACAACATACACCCACATCCGAGGCACTTAATCAAATTGATTTGTTTCTACTCAACAACGTTCTGATCCATGGAACCGGTACACACAAAGCAACACATAAAAGAGTAGAAATCATTCTAGGTTAACCATGTTTGAGTGCCTAACTTAGTGGTGCATTTGTGGCCAATTGTTTAAGTTGTTTGGGCCGCACCACTCTATTTAAAACCAACTCATCAAGTAGCTCCTCCTTAGAGTTTTCAATCTAGGTCTATTCCAGGCACTCCACTTTCTTTCTGGTTTTAAAGGTAAACAATCTTCACCCATGTTTTACAACTTGGTTTGCTTAGAAACTTGATTGCAATCCACCTAATTTGAAACCCTAAAAGCTACTTAAGCAAGATTTGAACATTAAAATTCACGCATCACAAATAAGCTTGCTTGAAAATCCTGGTTGTGCACGCACTTACACAAATCTAAATCAATCATTAAGGGCACAACCCATTTTAAGGGCCCATCACATTCCATAAGCACCACAATCCCAGGCCTTAATAAAATTGAGTAGACGTTGGCCTTAAGGTCTGATTCGCTCTTCAGGGCCTAGTATGAGATTGTTTTTGATTAACCTACTTGTACTGATTAATCTGATGTCTAGCTAGGGGAGTAGCGTCAAACGACTGCGGCTGGAGGGTACACTAGGAATATGAGGCGAAAGCTGAAGGAAAAACCTTCTCTCCAATCCCTCCTTCTAACTGGTTGGATTAAACAAACGCAAGTAGAGTAAATCATTTACAGTCTTAAGGTGGGTTTTGGGAGTCAGTAGATCCTTAGGCTACCCCACTTAAGGACAACCTTGTTTTGTTGTTTTGCAGGGTCACTATCCCCAGTCTTTCCGACCTTCTCCTAGTTTATGCTGGGAAGACAGTCATTGAATCCCCGATTGGAAGGACCATTAGAACATTCTAGGAGGCGCAAATTGAATTTTGGTCAATTTGATCCCATGGCTGAACAACAACCTCCTCTGCTTGGAAATCCACAGGAAGAATTTCGAAGGCAGTTGGAATAAATGCAGAGAATGCAGGAATGGTTCTAGAGAATGCAGGGCGCTCAGGCCTTGAAGGATTTTTATGATCCTTCAAATTACGGGGAACGTCCCGGCATCCAGATTCCAGCCGGTGATGTAGAAATCAAGCCCTAGGTGTTAAGCCTGATTAAACATTATCATGGGCTTGGCTCCGAAGATCCGTTTCAGCACTTGGAGGACTTGACCACTTTGGTCCAGACCACCAAGGCTCGAAATGTAAACGAGGAGCAAATGATCATGAGGCCCTTCCTCGACTCTTTTAGGGATAAGGCCGCGCATTGGTATAGGATAATAGGAAGACCAATTACAACTTGGAATGAGTTAAAATCGACCTTTCTGAAGAAATTCTTCCCAGTCGGACGTACCAATGCTTTGAGATGGGCAATCACTACCTTTACCCAGCGGCCGGGGGAGCAGTTTCATGTGGCCTGGGAGCGATTCCAAGACTTATTGCGGAGGTGTCCACACCACGAGGTGCTGAAATGGAAACTCGTGCAGATCTTCTATCATGGGTTGACTGAGCAACTCAAAAATCATGTGGATGCTTCTTGAGGAGGCAATTTCCTCAATAAAGATGCAGATAGTGCACATTATTTATTTGAGGAAATGAGTGAGAATTCAATTAATCATGCCTCCATGGATACTTTTAATCGGTCCCAGCAACCCAGATCAAATGTCAATGAAGTCCATGACTCTCATTCATTTGATATGGAATTGATTTGTAACAAACTTGATAAGGTGGACTTGGTTGCTAAAACAATGGAAGAGTGTATGGTTGGCAATTCTATGAACAACTCTCGTTCCACTCAATCCCAAAATTCGGGATTCCATTCCTCACGAGCTCCTTCTGGACGGGAGTTTGTGAATCAACTCGATGCGGCTCAACCTGTGAGTCAGCATTTTTCGGAACCCCACAGGTTCCAAACTGGGGCCTTTGATCCCAGTTTTTCTGATCCTTCCCTTTCTTTCTCTCCATCCTCACCCTATGAGGACGTCTACGCTGTACAAGAGAATGTTAGATCCAACCCCTACTCGAATGCCTATAATCCAGGTTGGAGAAACCACCCTAACTTCTCTTGGAAAAATTTGGGACAACAGACCCAATTCTGACCCGGCAACTATGCTCCGCAATGACCAATGGGTCAGGGTAAAGTATATACTCAGTTGCCTCCGAATCAGGTCAATCAGCCAGCTTGGAATGCCCGTCAACCCGTAAGGCAGGTTGATTTGAACCGTTAAATGGTAGAGATGCAAGGATCCATGCTCCAGCTCATGCAGCAAATGAAAAACTCACTGGACAACTTGCAATCTGGGCTCATTGCTAACTCTCATCAACCCGGATCTCTTCCATCCCAACCCATACCCAACCCGCGAAATATTATGAATTCAGGCAATCAAGCCCATGGGAACGGAAATCAGAGGGATCCACACGCACATGCTCAGGTGGTTGAGCAGGGTTCCTCGTCTTCTTCTTCTTCTGCAAATCAACAATTCATGGTTAATCAAGCCCCTCCAATCTTTCCTAACCCTCCCCAAGAACCAAATTCTTATGCATCAGCAAATTCTGTCACTTTGAGGAGTGGTAAGAAGACTCAGGATCCACAATCACACTATTCTGATCTTTTGAATCCTGAAGAACCTGAGGAGAGAGAGGGGAATCCTGAAGGAGAAATCAAGGCTCAGGAACCTGATTCCAAAGATCTGACTCATGTTCCATTTCCTGAAGCCTTAACCAAATCAAAGAAGAAGAAGTCTGTTGATAGCAATGAGGAGCTTCTGAATCTATTTAAGAATGTTGAGATCAATATCCCGCTCCTTGATGCTATCAAGCATATACCGGCTTACGCAAGATTTTTAAAGGAATTATGTACACAAAAGCGTAAGTCGAGAGAATCTGTTCTGAGGAAGGTGGTACTCTCCGAGTAGGTTAGTTCTATTATCCTGCACTACCTCCCTCAAAAAAAGAGAGATTCTGGTGCTCCATTGATTTCTCGCGTTATCGGAGATTACACTTTTGATAGAGCACTTTTGGATCTGGGTGCATCCATCAACCTAATTCCAACTTCTCTTTACGAGAAGTTTGGATTAGGTGAACTTCGGCCAACTTCAGTAACGCTAAAGTTAGCGGACCTCTCGGTTACAAACCCGCGAGGCGTTATTGAAGATGTTATAGTTAAGGTCAAGGATTTCTATTTTCCTGTAGATTTCCTTGTCCTTGACATGGATGTACCTGGTAATCTGAGGAACACGCCCATCATTCTGGGACGTCCGTTCCTAGCTACCGCTAAGGCCAACATTAATTGTGAAAGCGGTAGCATGGAAATCGCCTTTCAGGACCAACGAATGAAATTGGATATTTTTAAGGCGATCAACAAATTTGAGGAATGTGGATTTATTGAGGAACTTGATGAGGATAATGAAAACATTGAAACTTGTTTGATGGTTTCTTTAATTGAAAGTTCCTCTTTGGATGATGAAATTGGCCCACAACCTTTTATGGCTGACCTGCCATCTTAAAAAAAGGTTATTGATTTTATTCACTCACAACCTCTTCCTCTTGTTGAATCTTTGGCATCTACCCTACCATCAATCATCAACCCACCCCAGCTTGAATTGAAACCATTGCCTGAGAATTTGAAATATCAATTTCTAGGACCTCAGAATTCACTCCCTGTGATTATCAGTGCTAAATTGACAAAGGAGTAAGAGATTAATTTGATCAAGGTCCTAAAGGAACATAAGAAGGCAATTGGTTGGACCATTCATGACCTCAGGGGGATCAAGACATCTTACTGTAATCATAGAATATTTTTGGAAGATGGATCCCGCCCTTCTCGCCAGATGTAGAGGAGATTGAATCCAAATATGTGAGAAGTGGTCAAAAAGGAAATCATCAAGTGGCTCCATGTAGGAATTATTTATCCAATCTCTGATAGTCCCTGGGTAAGTCCCGTTCAGATTGTTCCGAAGAAAGTCAGGATTACTGTTGTGACTAACTAGAGAGGAGAATTTGTCACAACTCGTTCAGCTTCCTCTTGGAGAGTTTGTATTGATTACAGGAAGCTAAACACAGCTACTAAAAAGGATCATTTTCCCATGCCCTTCATCGATCAAATCTTGGAAAAATTAGCCAGGCAGAAGTACTTCTATTTTCTTGATGGCTACTTAGGATACAACCAGGTTCCTATCCATCCCGAGGATCAGGGAAAAACTACTTTCACCTGTCCCTACGGAACTTTTGCTTTTCGTAGGATGCCTTTCGGGTTATGAATGCACCTGTGACTTTTCAAAGGTGTATGCTAGCCATATTTTTTGACATGGTGGGAGAGTTTATGGAATCCTTCATGGATGATTTCTCTGTTTTTAGAGAATCATTTGACTCTTGTTTGGCTAATTTGGAAATGATTCTTAAGCGATTTATCAAGACATGATTGATCCTTAGCTGGGAAAAGAGTCATTTCATGACCCAAGAGGGCATCGTTTTGGGTCATGTAATCTCTGAACGGGGAATTGAAGTGGATAAAGCTAAGGTTGATGCTATCGCTAAACTTCCTCCTCCCACATCTGTTAAACAAATCCAATCATTTCTTGGCCTTGTGGGATTTTATCGAGGATTCATTAAGGATTTCTCGAAGGTTGCTCGTCCTTTGAGCAATCTTCTTGCCAAAGAAACGCCGTTTGTTTTTGACGAATCATGCCAAAAGGCATTTGATTTCCTGAAAACGACAGTCACCTGTGCTCCAATTTTGCAACCACCAATTTGGATAGCCCCTTTTGAGATCATGACCGATGCTTCTGATTATGCGATCGGGGCTGTCCTAGGTCAGAAAATTGATCGAAAGCCCTCTGTCATCTACTACGCTAGTAAAACTCCAGATGAAGCCCAGAGGAATTACACTGTTACTGAAAAGGAATTACTAGCTGTAGTGTTTGCTTTGGAAAAATTCAGGGCTTATCTCTTAGGGTCTCATGTTATCATCTATATCGACCACTCGGCCTTGAGACATCTCTTGGCCAAAAAGGATGATAAACCCCAGCTTATTCGTTGGATTCTTCTTCTTCAAGAATTTGATCTTGAAATCAAGGATAAAACTGGGGTACAAAATGTGGTAGCGGATCATTTGTCGAGACTCCTAGGTGATTCTTCTTGTTCGGACATTCCGATTGCTGACACTTTTCCGGACGAAACTATTCTTACAGTTTTAGGTGTCCACACCTTATGGTTTACTGACATTGTTAACTATTTGGCCGTTGGTCAAATCCCCCAATATTGGACCAAGAAACAACGGGATAGTCTCAAATCTGAGGCCAAATACTACTTCTGGGAGGACCCTGAACTGTATCGCATCGGCTATGATCAGATTATTTGTCAATGTATACCGGAGAATGAATTCAACAATATACTCGAGTTCTGCCATGCATTTGGGTGTGGTGGACATTTCTCCGGGAAAAAGACGGCTGCAAAAATCTTGCAATCTAGCTTCTATTGGCTGTCTTTATTCAAGGATGCCCAGGATTTCTCAAGGTCATGTTCTCGATGTCAGGCAATCGGGAGCATAACTAAGAGAGACATGATGCCCTTAAACCATATTCTTCCTGTCGAAATTTTTGATGTTTGGGGGATCGATTTCATAGGACCCTTTATCCCTTCATTTGGACATCAATACATTCTTGTTGCTGTTGATTATGTGTCCAAATGGATTGAGGCGATTCCCACCCGAACCAATGACCACAAGGTGGTCATCAATTTTGTCAAGAAAAATATCTTCAATAGGTTCGGGATTCCGAGGGCTGTCATCAGTGATGGTGGCACTCATTTTACTAATGCCCAATTCCAGAATTTATTAGCCAAATACGAGGTTAATCACCGAATTTCCACACCTTACCATCCCCAGACGAATGGACAAGCTGAGATCTCCAATCGAGAGATCAAGAACATTCTGCAAAAAATGGTTAGGCCTGATCGTAAGGATTGGACTCAAAAGCTTGAGGATGCTCTTTGGGCCTACTGTACGGCGTATAAAACGCCCATCGGTATGTCTCCATTCCGTTTGGTGTATGGAAAGGCATGCCATCTACCCATAGAGATTGAACACAAGGCATTCTGGGCAATCAAACAATGCAATTTAGATCTGAATCTAGCTGGGAAGACCAGGAAACTCCAACTATCTGAGTTGAAGGAGCTTAGAAATGATGCTTATGAGAATGCTACGATCTACAAGGCTTGGACCAAAGCTCTACATGATCAACTGATTTCCCGGAAGAGCTTTGAGCCAAACCAGAAGGTCTGGTTATTCGATTCTAAACTTAAGCTCTTTCCTGGCAAACTTATATCTAAATGGAATGACCCATTCATAATTGACCAGATTTTTCCAAATGGTGCCGTTATGATTTCTGACCCAAAGACGGGTAACACATTTAAAGTCAACGGTCAACGTCTAAAGCCTGCTGTTGACCGTATTTTTCCAGAACCCGTCTCAGACTCAGTTGCTCTAACCATTCTGTGACTTCTTTGGCTAGACTTCGCCTAGCTGACGGCATTAAACTCAGCAGTTGTACATATGACACAAGGCTGATACAAGCTTCATATTCAGGTGATATATTTCATATTCTACCCTTTCTTTCATATTTTTTTTTTCAATGAGGACATTGCATTAGCTAGGCATGGGGGGTGGATTCATTTTTGAATCATTTGGTCAGCTTTGTGAAATTCATGTAAATTGTTCTTCTCTTCTTATTTATACATAAAAAAAAATCAAAATTAGGAAGGATTAGTTGGACATTAGGACTTTTCAATCCTAAGAAATTTTACATTAGGATCTGAACACAAAGACCCTTCAGGTCTTTGGACTTAATTAGCCCGTGTATCCACTAAAATGTGGATTTGTCTTTCGAGTCCTCACCATTTTAATTCTATCGTAATTGGGATAAATAAGTTTGGGTGATAAGTACAGGACTTATCAACCCACCCTCTGATTTGAGGAAATTTTTGAGTTTTAAGCATCTACACACTTTCTTTGCACTGACTCGTTGTTCGGCGATTCTAACAGAATTGGGTAGCTAATGAACCTTCTAGGGTGATATGGCTGGCAAGTTATTATGGATAACAACCCATAAGTAGGTTGTCTAGAGCCCAATCACTGGACCTTTCTCTTTTTGCTGCCTTTAGGTAAATCTTAGACCAGGGAAGCCACCTATTTAAAAAAAAAAAATCAAAAAGAAAAGGAGGAAAGAAAAAAAAGATATAAGCCACACTTCACCGCACGAGTATGGCTGGCAAGTTGTCGGTGGTAACAGCTCATCGATCGGTTGTCCAGAACCCAGCTCAGTAAATGCACTAAAAAAATTCCCAAAACACTTAGGAAGAAGCGGAGAAGTGGAATAAATCGGGGAAATATACACTGGATTCACCCTTGTGTTGACCCCGTAAAAAAATAAACCTAGGGAGAAAGCTACCGGTTGTAAAGATACACCTTTAGGCAGAATTCTTTTTAGGTCACCTAGAGGCGTGGAAATCCGAAGTCCGTTTTAATTGCCGGTCAACGAGTCTATCACATTCACAATAAGATGCTTAAAACTTAGGGTTCTCATCAAATCGTGGGTGAGTTGAATGGCCGTAGAAAGCCACTCTTAAACCCTAAAATTTGAAAATCCAAAAAAATTAAAAAAGAGGAAAAAGTGAAAAAGAAAATTTTCTTTGAATAAAGCGAGGGTTTGAGGCGGTCTGCATTTTGGCAGATACTTGAGCACTGTTGTGTCTTTGATAGTTCAGATCCTAAGTAGATAATTTCTTAATGATTGAAAATAACTCATGCCCAAATAATCTGACCTAATTCTTTTATAAATAGCATATAGTTTTTGCTAGGGACTAGCAAAAGATAGGTATGGGGGTATGATGTAAGCATATTTACACTACTTAAGATGTCTATTTATGCATGTTCTTAAGCATAGGATTGCATTTCATGATATAAATATTACATAGCATGCATCATCTTGCATTTAGAGTAGTTTGATAAAATGGAGGTTAATTGTCTCTTTTTATGTGCTCGGACAGGGCAAACTTTTTATTAGGGCCTCAGATCGAAGATCCAACCATACAGATGTGATCAGGGAGACGATTGGAGTTTAACGATTCCAAGATCGCCCTAATCAGGCATCTGTAGCATCAAATAGTGATCGGGGAATCGTAGAAGATCAAATGCTAGGATGGTGTAAATCTGCACTTCAAATGACAAATCTGACCACACGGATGAATTCGGATTGACGATCGCAGCCTAACGACGCAAAAATCGAGTCAATCCGACACCAGTGGCACCATCTACAACATCCAGAAGATGGACGGCCAAGATGGTGCCACGTGGTGCCATCTCGGTTGCCCAATTGCCTGCATGCAACTGCTGAAGCCTCCACATCTGCCCCTCTCCACCATTGGATCTTGATCCAACGGGTATGAACCGCTGCACCTCAAATCGTCCGCGCGACCATCCGCGCTCCATAGCACAGCGGTCGAGAGGCGCTGCGCGTTCACAAGAAGCAGGTTCGAGCCGCAGTGAGGAGGCGAAGGGCGCGGGCGAGCGGGCTCGGGCGTGCGTCGGATCTTGATCGTTCGGCCATCCGCGCTCAATAGCGTTGATGCGCTATTGCACGCCCGCGCCTCATGTGGCATCGCACGCGTTGGGGCCAGCGTGCAGTGAGCGGGCGAAGGCGCAATCACAGCCGTCCGATCGCTGTGGACGGTTGAATGTGCGGCAGGCGTTGAGAGCGAGCAGCCGAGCAAGCGCGCGTGGGCAGCGGCCACTGCGCCTACGTTGGGGCTTTAGCGATGGTCTTATTCGTCACTAAAGACCCCTTATTTAATGTTTTAAAGATGTAATGGCCAATTTGCCCCCACTCCTTGCAACTATAAAAGGAGACCCCCTCCACACGAAATTCTCATCCTTTCCTTCTCTTCTCTACCTCTCCAAAGCTCAAGAGAAGCTTGTCCCACACCTGGGATGCTCCTTGCGAGATAAAGTCCAAATTTTCATCCCCGTTTGGAAGTGGATTCTGCGACAACGACGACGTGCTGCTCCATTCTCATTCTTCTGCTTCATCCTCCTTCGTCCTGCTCCATCCTCCTTCGTCCAGGCGTCGTCCCGTCTGGCTCGTCCTCCAAGCGATCGTCGAGGAGGATAACTTCTCTCTCCCATTCTTCTTTACAGCTTTTCTAGTGTAGAATTTTCCTGCTTTCTAGTGTAGCTGATTTCCCACTTTCTAGTGTAAGTTTTATTTGGTTTGATTGTATAAATATTTTGAAATATTGAATGTATGTTCTCTCTCTCTCTTCCTTTTAGTTTGATAGCTTCATTGTAATTATATCAGCTCGCTTTTCAAAAATTCTAAAAAAATATAATTGTGAATATAGATCGATGTAGCTTCCCTGTGTTTGACCCGGAATTCAAATTTCGGTATAAATTTTATTTGTTGAACATGAAATCTTCTCTTTCAAGGTACAATGACAAGGTTTTAAAACCAAACATGTTAGCATAGCGATCCGTACGTTCAACAGCTGGGCTCTGGACAACCGGCCAATGGGCTGTTACCCATGGCAACTTGCCAGCCATACTCGTAAGGGAGAAGTGTGGTTTTATTTATTTATTTATTTTATTTTCTTCTTTTTTTATTTTTTTTCTTTTCTTTTATTTTTTTTAAGTAGGTGGCTTCCCAGATCTAAGATTTACCTAAAGGTAGTACGAAGAAAATGGTCTTGTGGCTAGGCTTTGGACAACCGATCGATGGGCTGTTACCACCGACAACTTGCCAGCCATACCACCCTAGATGATTCACTAGCTACCCAATTTCCGAAGAAACCACCGAAAAGTGAGTCAGTGCAGAAAAGTGTGTAGATGCTCAGGCTTAAAGTCTCCTCAAATCAGAGGGTGGGTTGATAAGTCGTATACTTATCACCTCAATTTATTGACCAATTTGAAATAGAATTACTTGGCGAGGACTTGAGACTAAGCCCACATTCGAGTGGACACCCAAGCTAATTAAGCCTGAAGACTTGAAGAGTCTAAGTATCTAGGTCCTATCTTATAATTTCCTAAAGTTAATAACCTCCAAATGCCTAAATTCTCTTCTCCTAATTATTTTTTCTTTTCGAATTTTCAAATTTTTTTTGAAAAAAATGGAATTAAAAGAAATTCTACGGAGTTAATAAAATGATTTCAAGATAAAGTATCCACCTCCCATGCCTAAATGATGCAATGTCCTCATTGTAAAAACAAAGACATGAAAAGGGAGGAGTAAACAGAATATCACTTGAATTTCGTGAAAATCCGGTCAGCTCTGCCGAGAATGTGGAATATACACACGTTCTAAATTTAATGCCTATAGCTAGGCATAAAATATATACAAGGAAGAAATTGAGAATTTACAAGTGTGGGTCAGAATCAAAATCAAAAGGTTGATCTTGTAACCCGTCAACAGAAGATGTCCACAGACGTGGACCAGATTATGATGGAGACCCATGCCCCAGGGTCGAGTGGTTCTCAGGTTCTAGATGAAAATCATCCAAAACCGAAGGTTGTTAAGCTTGCAGGGCCGGGCCTGTGATTTTGTGGTGTGCAACCCAAGACCAAAGTGTCGGACAAGTAAAGATGGTTCAATAGGTTCCGATGTCCTCTTAACATGCACCTTAGAAAAATAATCAGTTATATCGAGTTTGGGTTGCATGTGAATGATATCGTAAGGGTCCTAGTAGAAAGTAGGTGGTTTCAGGTCAATAGGTACCCTTAGATCCAAAATCAAAGTTCCCTCAGACTTAGCCTCCAAAATTTTCATTTCAACAATTCTATCCTCTAATATCAAGTGCTCAGGCTCTGGGACCTCTAGCATACCATTCACCCCATAAGATTTACCCAAGTCCAGAAGTCGTGGCTGACTCAGAATTGACCTTGGTACAATGCTTTCCAAATCAAAATCAATCCCTTTAGGGTGTGGTTGAGGAATGGGGCTATTAATTGAATCTTCTAGTAAATGAGGATTCGAATCCTCCAAGTTAGCTCTAACCGAATCCAAATCTTCAATAATTGGGCTATCAAATGGTTCATCAGATTCCTCAAGCTCATTTGTTTCACTAAAATCATCTTCCTTACGCTCAAGTAAGACTTCACTAAGAGATTCTTCACCCTCAAAGTGAAAGAATTCATGATCGTCATTTATATATGTCTTAAAATCATAAATTATTTTATGATCCAAGGAGACATAATTTTCTTCGTTTCCTGACTTGGGGATCCCGGGTGAATCAATCGGTTCATCCTCAAATGGTTGCTCTAGACTAATCTGGTCATCTTCAGTTTTAGAATATGTATCCCCCCTGACAGGCACCTGAGCGGGATCAGACATTAGCTCTCCTGAAGAGGGTTCATCTTGAGAATCATCCCAAGATTTGACTAGTGCAACCACAAATTTCATCCTCAACCTCGACAACTTCCTAGGAAGAAACTCACCTAGGTCCTATTCGAGCGATAAATCGGTGTTTTAAGATTGCTGTGTTGTAGTATAGCCAAAATAGTGCTCAAACAAATAAATTTTACTACTCGAAAAGGTTCTGAGGTCGAACATAGGGAGAAATATGGAATTTAAAGCTCAAGATCACAACTTTAATCAAGAATAAAGATTGCAAATAATGTCAGGATCAATATGCCAAAAAGAATGGAGTAAAATGATGATTTAAATCACCAAATACTGTTCACAAATATCACGTAAATCAAGTCTCAAATATATGCAATTAAAGTATCACTATAGGATGATTTTTCTTTTTCTTCTTCTGTTGGTTCTTCTTCTTCTTCTCTATTTCTTCTGCTGTGGCTCCCTCTCTTCTTCTTCTTCTTCTCTGTTCAGCCTCTTCTTTCTTCACTGTTGCTCAAGCTTCTCCTTCTTCTTTTTTGTTCGGCTACTTCACATAGGGGGAGCTTCTTGAATTGGCTAAGTGTCAGCCAACTTTCCAGAGAGCAAAACACTCCCCCAACCCCACGTGATCTCTCCTTCTCTTTCTCTCTTAGGCTCCACCCTCCTAGGGCCTCTCAATGGGTAATCGGGTTATCGGGTACACGTGCATCGGGACCAGGGCTGCCTGTAGTGGGTAGCAACCGAGGAGTGCTTAGGTTAGGCAGGTTATCGGGTGCACTAGTTCTGTGGGTGAGGTGTCACGGACAAGGCGCATGAGGCGTGTGTGCGGGGACCTCACCCCCTGTGCGTGCTGAGGCAATAAGGCTATGTGACTTTTTCAATTTATGCGCCTTTAACTGCTTTGCAACTTCGGATGTGGGACTAAACCACGCCCCTTTCTTCGCGTGCATTTGTAGCAAGGAGGTTCCTCTGATTGGCGTAGCTAGTGCACCTCTTCCACTAATTGATGGCCTGGAGACTTGGAGCTGTGACTTCCGCGTAGCTTGGGACTAAAACCTAGGATGGAGCTAGCAAGAACACGGGCTTCAAGGTTGCATGAAGCTTTTTTAATGGCGACGGCGGAGGAGAACTTGAAAATCACAATACGGGCTTGTAGCCCTAATTAAACTGTTTGCAAGCTTCTCCAGACCACGGCTAATGTGTAGGGGTTGGTCTGGTGGTTAGTGGAGGTGTGTGGTGATCTGCGAAGGTCGAAGGAAGAATGTAACAGTGGGTATGTTCGGTGAAGCAGTGGAGAGGCTAATAGCCTCGAAGACTAGAGGGCTTTTGCTCTCTGGGACATAGAGGAGGTGTAGGGAGTGTCGACGAGGCATATGGAGCAGTGTAGTGATGGGAGCGCTTCGCCGGAGGAGTGGCCAGACGCGGAAGGGATGATGGTGAATGGGCGATAGTGTGGTCGAAATTGAGTGTGGTTGAGATGTAAATGAAGTAGAGGAAATAAGGGACTTATCTAGGTAGTTGGTAGACGAAGGGGAGTTGATGCAGTGCCAATTGCAGTATGGTCGACATTGGGGAAGAAACTGCTTTGATGAGGGGTGGACGGCAAGGATGAAGGAGGTAGGGACGCCGACGGGTGCTGCTCGACGTGGAAGAAGAATTTACTGCTGGTATTGTGGTTAGACAACGAGGGGAGGCAAGGAGGGTCGCTGGAGCTTGAAGAGCAATTCAACCGGAGGAGGAGAGAAGAACTTGAGGGTTACTCCAGTCGAATTCAAGCTTGGGAGGTTCGGTACGAGCAGGAGGTGCTTTTATAGACCTCAGGACGGTTAGAGCTTGGGAAGCAAGCTTCCCAAGCTTGGAAAGCTCAAAGAAGTTTGGGAATTCCTTATACCCAAATCTCTCATGCATTCACATGAGAGATTGGGTAGGTTTTAGGGCTTAGGATTGGGTTCAAAAGGAAGGGAATTTCTTAACGAACTTCCCTTTCAAATTTGAAAGGGATTTATCAAGAAATCAGGGAGTTCTTTCCTTTTTAAGGTCGCCGGAGCTAGTAGGAATAGGTTTAATGATGGTAGAGACCTTTTTGTGAGAATGATGACAAAGTTAGGGACCTATTTGAAAAGATTTTGAGAGTTAATGGTAGAAATGTAACTAGACAGGACCAATTTGCAAACTAGATCAAGACAAATTCATCTTGGGTCCAAATTTTGGTACAAACCTAGTTTGGATCTAAGGAATCCAATGGTGAAGTTGGATTTTGGTGTTGACCATGTTTGACTGGGTAATTTATGTAAAACCTAAATTAAGGCAAATGTCTATCTGTGACTCTGTTCTAGGTCAAAATAGGTTTTGATGGTCAAATTGAAGGTTCCAAACCCTAGAGAATATTTTTCTATGAATTTTAGAGGGTTTAGGTGAATTTTATCCTGATCAGAACCTCAGTTAATTAAGTGAGTCTCTTTATAGGGTTTTAAAAAGTCATTTAATTCTCAGAACATGTGCAAACCCTTTTCTGATTGTTCTATCCCACATGTTATCTTTTTAAGACCATTTGACCTTCATTCAACCCCTGAGAAAATCTATGGTTGTACTGCATTCATGATAAGCTGGTAAAATTACAGTTTTAACCCTAGTTTCTTATTTTTCCCTTAGAATGATTATGCAGTGACTTGTGACTCACTGGCGGTTATGTAGGAGCATTTACTGACTTAATTGGGTCAAAATGAGTTAGTTATGGCTCATGATGGTGTTCCCATCATGCCCTCATGCCTAGCTTTTGCTAGTTCCTTAGCAAAATTTCAAGGTATTAACTTTGATTCTAGACCATAAAACTTTTGATGCTTAAAACTTTGAAGTGTGCTTTCTTTTGTAGATTAGGTTAGAATGTCGATAGTAGGCCTAGAGGTACTCATGTACCAACCAAGATCCGAACCTGACCGGCTCTAGCCTCGGTCTACTGCGAAGGTTTCTAAGGTCCACAGGAACTAACCTAAGGTTCGTTGAACTCCGCGGTTAAAGCACCCGTGCTTGTAACATGTTTTAGCCTAGGTTCAGTTCACAGTGCATTTTTGTCAGAGAGAGATAGAGGAATTTTTCTTTGTTTTTGGAGAGTTTTCTCTCTCTTTTCTTTTTATTTCTAGCTTCGGATTAGCTTTACAACACGATCTGTATCGGATTCCTAGTCCCCACCATTAATCCTCTCAGGGTCCCTAGCAATCGATGCTTCGAGATAGCATCGCCCATGGCAACCCCTAGAACCCTGGCTTTCAAAATTTCAAGATAATCCCACCCATGGCATTCTGTAGCTAAATCTAGACCCTGGCAATCAACATTTCGAGATAATGCTACCCATAGCATCTGAACCAGCACAAGGTGCTTACATGCCCCCAGTAGGATATTTAGATATCCTAGGAGACAAGCACTGAGGAGATGATATGTTTTTGTGCATCTTCGAGGGGAATTTCCTGCCTCTCCGTGTCGGGAACTCATCCAAATCAACTTGTGTTGATCAGCCACTCCTAATCTAGGCAACTTTTTCAGAACAGATTTAACACATTTGCATGATTTTGATATTTAAGCTCACTGAACTAGATAGTGTGTGGATTGGGGTGCTTAGGTTACTAAGTCCCGCAAACCAGGGGTCAGTTAACGAGGCTAAATAATCCCTAAGCCTTAGACCTAATACTTAAGCTTCGCATTTTCCCCAACCTCTTGAGGACTATCCAGATCTTAGCGGATACTTGAATTTTTAAGCCAAGGATCGCAGCCCAAGAGGCGTAAGATCAGCATTCCTACTAATCTCTTTTGTCTCTTAGCACTTTTTGTCTTTCATTTTATTTCTTTTGATTTGGTCTAGAACTAAGTCAATTCCTTAATCTTTTACTAATGACTATCTCTTTTTCTTTTCAAATTGTGCTCCTTTTTGACATTTTTATCTCCTCCCTCAAAATCTGATATGCCATCAAAATTTCCTCCCCTCCAATATTTTTATTCTTTTTCAATTTTTTTTTGGGTATTTATGAAATATGTGATTTTTTTTGATGAAGCCCTTTCTTGTGAAGTGATTTTCACGGCATTTTGCACTTTAATACCCCCCATGTCTATGATTTGCAATGAACTCATTGTGAATTATGTGGGTTCGAGTTCAGCTTAGATCATTCATTAGGACAGGTGTTGGGTAGGTGAATGGGTTGGGGTGACTGTTACGGATGATTTCAAGCTCGGGTACAGGTACCATAGGTGGAGTTGGCTGTTCTAATGAATGAACTCTAAAGTGCAATATGAGTTCAGCATAAGATGTGTTCGGAAGGGTTTCAGGCGTTTCAAAGTGATGGGTTGCCTCCTGTTAAGCGCTGAGTTTAACGCCATCAGTCGGGCGCAATGAGCTCAGGGAGAATGGAGGGTAAATGATATCTCAGCCAAATTTGTATCGGTGAGTTCAATGAACGGTTTGAGTCTTTGACCGTTCACGATAGAAGGTTCTAAATCATGGCTGAGTTGACTGATTTCGATAGCTCTATTTCCAAAGATTCGTCGGACAAGGTATGGTCCAATCCATTTTGATCTGAGTTTTCCTAAGAATAATTTGAGTTTGGCGTTAGACTTTCTGACCAGGGAAAAAGATCTTTTTGGATATGTGCTTGTCGTGAAAGGCCTTAACCCATTCTTTGTAAATTCGCGTGTTCTCATATGCGTCATGGCATAGTTCATCAATCTCGCTCATTTGAAGCTTTCTGTGGGTTCCTGCTTTAGAAAGATCGAGATTGCAATTCCGTACTGCCCAATAGGCTTTGTGCTCCAATTTGACGGGGAGGTGACATGCCTTCCCGCACACTATTCTAAAGGGAGACATGCCTAATTGGATTTTGTGGGTGGTCCTATAAGTCCACAAAGCTTCCGAAAGTCAGGATGACCAATCTTTCCTGTCAAGTCGAATTGTGACCTGGAGGATTTTCTTGATCTCCCTATTCGATAACTTAGCTGGACCGCTAGTTTGGGGGTGATATGGAGTTGAGATCCTATATGACACCCCGTACTTGGTCATTAGTGATCTGAACTGAGTATTCATGAAATGGGTCCCTCCATCGGAGATTATGGCATGTGGAATCCCGAACCTAGAGAAGATGTTCTGATGAATGAATTTGATAACCACCTTATGATCGTTGGTTCGGGTCAGAATGGCTTCGATCCAATTGGACACATAGTGAACAGTGAGAAGAATGTATTCGAAGCTGTCCGAAACAGGGATGGGTCCCATAAAATCAAACCCCCAGATATCGAAGATTTCGCATACGAGAATTGGCTGTAAGGGTATCATATCATAGTGGCTCATGTTGCCTAAGGTCTGGCAACGAGTGCATGCCTTATAGTGATTGTATGCGTCTTTGAAAATCGTAGGCCAATAGAAGCCACACTGGAGGACTTTTGCTGCGATTTTATGATCAGAGAAGTGTCCACTACATGCCTGGTCATGGCAGAAGGACAAAATGTCCTGAATTTTTGCTTTTGGAACACATCGTCGGATGATCTGATCAGCACCATTGCAGAAGAGATACGGGTCTTCCCAAAAGTAGTACTTGGCATCGGAAAGTAATTTGTCCTTCTTGGCTTTTGGACAATCAGATGGGATCTGATGTGATGCCAAGTTGTTTACTAGATCAGCAAACCATGGAAGTCCCACACTGATAGTCAGGAGGTGCTCATTGGGAAAATGCTCAGTAATGGGTTTGAAAGGGTTGATAATGTCAGAAGGAAGGTGGGATAAGTGATTAACTACCACGTTCTATTTTCCCGCCTTGTCACGAATCTCAAGGTCAAATCTTGCAATAGTAAGATCCAGCAGATTAGCCGAGGTTTCACATCCTTCACAAGGAGATGCTTCACAGTAGTGTGATCTGAGTAAATGATGACATGGGAACCCAAAAGATATGATCTGAATTTTTCCAGGGTAAATATTACAGCTAGCAGCTCTTTTTTAGTAACTGTACGTTACGCTGAGCCTCATCAAGTGTCTTGCTAGCGTAATAAATGACCACGGGTTTCTTGTCTATTTTCTGCCCAAGTACCGCTCCTACATCATAATCAGATGCATCGCACATGATCTCAAAGGGTTGAGACCAATCAGGGGACTGCAGGATAGGTGCTTAGGTAACTCGATCACGTCGGATCTCAAATGCCTGAGTACACTCCTTGGTGATTTCGAAAGGGACATCCTTAGATAGAAGATTAGTCAGGGGGTGTGTGATTTTTGAGAAATTGGGAATGAGTCGACAGTAAAAACCAACGTGCCCTAGGAAGGATCGGATGTCTTTGACCGAGCTAGGCATAGGTAGTTTGGAAATCAAATTCACCTTGGCTCAATCAACCTGGATGCCCTTTTCAGAGATAAGATGTCCCAGGACAATTCCCTCATGTACCATGAAGTGGCTCTTTTCCGAGAAAAGAACCAAGTTCACGTCGATGCACCACTTGAGGATTTGGACCAAGTGCAGGAGGCAATCATCAAATGATTCACCAAATACCGAGAAGTCATCCATGAAGACTTCAAGGTATTCACCTACCATATCTGAGAATATGGCAAGCATGCACCGCTGAAAAGTAGCGAGTGCATTGTAGAGACCGAACGACATCCTTTGGAATGCGTAAGCTTCGAAGGGGTAGGTGAAGGTGGTCTTTTCTTGGTTCTCGGGATGGATTGTGACCTGGTTGTAACCAGAGTACTCGTCGAAAATGTAGAAGAATCTATTTCCCACTAGTTTCTCGAGAATCTGATCAATGAACGGTAGTGGGAAATGATCCTTCTTCTTGGAGGAATTGAGTCTTCTGTAATCAATGCAGACTCTCCACAAGTTTGCTATACGGGTCGGTATGGCTTCTCCGGTTTCAGTCGTGATGACAGTGAGCCCTACCTTTTTAGTCACAACTTGGATTGGGCTCACCCATTGACTGTCAGAGATCGGATAGATGATCCCTGCATCTACCACTTGATAATCTCCTTTTTCATGACATCCTATAGATTGGGATTCAGGCATCTTTGCTTTTCACGGGATGGTCGTGAGCCCTCTTTAGTGTAGATGTGATGTGTGCAATATGAGGGGCTGATACCAGTGAGATCGTCGAGAGTCCATCCAAGGGCTCTTCGATGTTGCTGGAGAACAAAAATCAGGCATGTTTCCTGATTAGGTGTGAGTCGGGAGTTGATAATCACAGGAAACGTCTGATTGGAACCCAAAAAGACGTACTTGAGATGATCAGGAAGAGGCTTTAATTCCAAAATCGGGTTTTCAGCAGTAGTGGGTAGTTCATGATGGGTGTCTAGAGCAAAGGAGCTATGGGTGTGTCTAGGTTGAGTTTGGGCTCCTCTAATTGCGGGTTTTGATCTTCATGTGGTTGATAAAAAATAGTTGGGTTCTCGATGAAGTTGTCAACCACCGCTTCAATATCACAAATTTGTTCTATGACTTCGCAATTAATTCCTTGTTGGGCCTTAAAGATGTCGATCTTTAGTGTCTTGCTCCCAAATTTTAATTCAATTTGACCCTCCTCACAATAACTGTTGGCCCTAGTAGTGGCCAGAAAGGGTCTCCCTAGTATGGTCGGTGTATTCTTCACATTCTCAGAAGCATCCATGTCTAAAATGATGAAATCCACTGGAAAATAGAAATCATGCACCCTAAATATGACATCCTTGAGAATTCCTTTTGGTGACTTAATTGATCGGTCAGCTAGTTGTAAAGTCATTTTAGTCAGTTTAAGTTTAGATTCCTTGAAATAGCCTAGTAGGGATGTGGGTATCAATTTATGGAGGCTCCTAAATCTATAAGGCTCGGTCAAATCGTATGTCATTGATTTCACAGGGGATCAAAGGCGTGCCTGGGTCTTTTACCTTAGGCAGGAGTTTGCTCAAAATGATAGAGCTGGCTTGCTCTGGCAGTACGATCGGATCCCATCTTTGGTTCGCGGCTTACGCTTAGGCATACATACGTCTTTCAGAAATTGTGCGTAGGCCGGTACGTGGTGTATCACATCCATCAAGGGGATGTTTATATGGACCTCTTAAAGAGCTTAACTAGGTCCTCCTCAGGTGCCACGATTTTGGTTATCCTTTTTCCCTTGGTCAAGGCCTTAGGAAATGGAACCTTTGATGGTTCCTCTAGAATAGGTCCAAGTTTTTGATCTGGGATAGAGGTGTCCTGGATGACTATCCTTGGGTTAGGGTTTGTATTACCAGGCTAGGTTTGACTTGGATAAGGTGGGTCCTATGTTGTTGTGCCAGTGCGAGTAGTAATAGAATTTAACCTGCTTGGTTTTGGTTTGGAGTGGGTAGAAGAGGTGCTTGCTGCTGGTAACCCGTATATGATGTCGAAGCCTCCATCCCGTCGGGTGATGGAGTAGAATGGGCCTGATAAACAAAGTGAGCTTGGCCCGGATTTGGGTTCATAACACGCCTCTGGTTCGACACGTTATTCGAATTAGGCAGAGGTTGTGAAGGAAGTGCACTAGGTTGGCGAGGATTTTCCATCTGGGCAAGTTGATTGAGAATCTCTATGATCTCGTCTCTGTGCTGTTTTTGCATAGCTGCATTCATCTTTTGAATGTCATCCAGAGTCTGAAGGATAAGAGTCATTTGATTTGTCTGAGTGGGCCCAGATTGATAAGTTGGGTTAGGCCGAGGCTGAGGTGGCTGATATGGATGAGGAGCTTGTGGTCGGGGCGGATATTGAGGTCTCTGATTTTGATTATTGCCTGACCAAGTGAAATTGGGATGATTACGCCATCCAGGGTTGTAGGTGTTTGAGAATGGATCATTCTGAATGGCGTTGAGGTCCTTGCAGGTTTGAGGAACCTTGGGAAAATCAGAGTATGAGGGTTCAGAGTTCCCCCAACTAGAGTAGGTGGATCTAGAGTTTCCTCTGTAACCAGAATCAAACGGGGTGGATATGGGTCCATCCCCTAAGAAGGTCGGTGATAGATGTTGTGCACGGCTGGTGTCGGACACGAATAGGTTGTTAATATGATGATTTTATCGTTGAAGTGTGTATAGTGGTTAACCTATATCGGACCTAACCATCTCTTTACAAAATTTTTAACCTGGTCTATTTGATTTTATCTTGGTCACTTTTAGGCCCTGGGTTGAACTCAGGGAAGTGGGTTTACAAGTCGAGTTTCTATGCCTTTCCTACAACGAGTCTCTTCGATTCGTTTATTGTGTTTTTGGTGTTTTTCTTATTTAGATTTTTTTCTGGTAATCTTTGTCCTTGAGGCACACCCTCAAAATTGGGTTCTTGGCTTTGAGCCAGAACAGAGTTCCAAAATGGGTCTTGCTACTCGCAAGATGGAGTACCTGCAAGTCAAAAATTATCTTTTCTCATTTATATATATTTTTTTGTCTTTTTACTATCAAGAAAGCGAAACAGAAATAAAGTAAATATAGTATATATATCTAGGTATATATTATGTATATAAAGGGGTGGGGGTGGAGGGGGAGTTGGAGTGTAGCATGGTGTCGAGTCGGTCATCGTCTAGAGAGACGCAATCAACAAGACTAGGTGCCGCGTGGAGTGTGGGATGGATGGTGGAAGATGAATGCAAACACACTTTTTGTATGCGTGTATCGGGGAATATCAGCAATTGGTGCAGATATTCCCGCGATACCACGTATGGTAAATAATGTGAATATATATATATAAGTATGTAAATATATCTATATATATATATATATATATATATATGGTTATAAATATATAGGTATATATATATGTAGTTATATATAAATATATGTATATGTATATATATATATAGGTATGTGTATGTATATATAATTATATATATATATATATATGTATGTATGTATAAGTATATAGTAATATATGTATATATAGATATTGGTAGCTAGATATATATATATATATGTATAGTTATATAGATATATATATGTATATATGTATGTATATATAAGGAGATGTGTATATATATATACATATATATATATATATATATATATATATATATATATATATATATATATATATATATATATGTATCTATACTTAGTTATATAGGTAATAGTATATATATAGATATATGTATATATATATATATATGTATATAAATGTATGTATATATATCAGTATATATATGTGTGTATATATATATATATATAAGTATATATATATATACATACATTTATATATATATATATATATACATATAGATATATATGTATGTATACTAATACATAAGTATATAGGTACTACTATATGTATAAAAATAAGTATATATATTTATATATGTATATATATATATGTATATATATATCAATATATATAAGTATACGTATATATATATGTGTTAATAATAGAGTATAAGGGTGTGTGTGTGTGTGGAAGTGTGAGTGAATGTGTGTGTAAACGTCGGTGAAGAGAGTGAGAGAGTGTTGTGAGAGAGAGAGGGAGAGAACGGGAGAGAGAGCAACCACTCTACTGTGAGGAAGAGGCGGATAAGTCATCCGCGAGCCCAATGCGTCGTTTGAAGGTCCTTAAGCGCACGCGTAGGCTCGTATGCATGTGGGGACGTGCGCGCTGGAGGGAGAGGGGTGCGGAGAGGAGACGCAGTGCACCGTGCTGCGTGAAGGCTGGAGCGGGCGCTGGCAGGCGCGCGTGGGTGAGTGCGGGCGAAGCAGACGGGTGCGGGCTGGCGCACGCAGACGCACACAGGCGGAGACGCGCAGGCGAGCGTGCGCACGGGTAAACGGCGGTCGCGGCGTGCTGGGTGACCGGTAAAGTGAGAAGCTCACCGGTCACCCCCTGTAGCCACAATGTTGCGTAGACTGGCGTGAACAGTGGCTACAGTGGTCGTTTGCGTCGCGCAACCGGGAGCCGCAGGTGGAGTGAGTGCCGTCGGCTTGGCACGCGCGGCAGGCCTTCGGCTGGTGGCTTGTAGGCAGAGGGTTGCAATAGATCGTGCGGAGGGGGGTTGGGTCGCGAGCGAAGGGCCGCGACAGGGCGTGCAGAGGTCTGTGGGTGCTTGTAGGGTGCTTGGTTAGCCGCTGTAGAGGCGTGCAGATGCCGGTTGCGGGAGGAAGAGAGTGCGACAGGGCAGAGAAAGCGGGAGGCAAAGAGGCCTGCAGGCGTGCGCGGAGGGCGAGGGCGCCTGCAAGCGAGCGTGGAAGGGGCTGGGGCTACTGCTGTTGCTGCCGCCTTGCCGCTGCTGCTGCCGCTGAGCTTCGAGCTTCAGACCTTGAAGATTGCGGCCATGGCTGAAGGTGTTGGAATGGGAAAAAAATAGAAAAGAGCCACCACACCCACCGGCTCTTTGAAGAGCTGGGCGGTGGTGGTCTCACTGTGGTGGTGTGCACCACAGTGAGAGCTCCTGCCCGTCGGGTGTCTCCAAGGAGGGCTGGCATATGGAGGGAGAGGGAGGAAATGACGGTGGCTTGGAGAAGAAGTGCTGGTGTGGTTTTTTTCGGCTGGGACCAGGCTGTTTTTGAAGGAGAAGCCGTGGCTTTAAATAGAAGATGAAATCCATGCACGGCCATGCCCTGGCTGTGCATGGCTCATGCATGGCCTTGGTAGGGAGAGGCAGCCGCAGGGAAGGGCAGCTGCAGGGAATGGCGCGTGAGCAAGAAAGGTGCAGCCGTGGGAAGAGATTTCCAAATCTAATGGAAATAAAAATAAAGATTAGAATATTGCGAAGTAGCACTTGAAGAAAATGCGAATTGCGAGGCCATTTATTTCATTCTCCTCCCTTCTTAATTAAATGCATGCATGCATGTATTTTTTACAAATGTGATTATGGAACCTAATATGCATTGGTAATGCTAGGAAATAGCACAAGATGGCACAATTGCAGGCGTATTTTTGTGGTGCAATCAATGGCCTCCCTGCCAGAGGGTGGTTGTGTGAACGGATTTTGCGCAGAGGTGGCTCACTGCAAATGTCGAGTTAGCTCATCCACCTTCTTCTCAATAATAGAGACCTTGTCCAAATGATTGGCCATCAGTTCCAAGTCGACGGAAGAGGACAGGCCCTACGTCTCATGTGCTCCTTTTGGATTCATCAATGCACGGGCATTCGTCTAGTCGAACATGCCCATGGATTCATTATTGATGGAGTTCTCACACATATTCTCGAGAATCTCCCACATGGTGTCTTCGTGTTGACCCATGATGTTTCCTTCGCAGGTCGCATTGACGAATAATTTAATATCCTTACAGAGTCCCTAGTAAAAAGACTGGACTTGTTCCCATTTAGGAACTCCGTGATGGGGGCACTTTCTCATGAGATCCAGAAAATGATCTCATGCTTCGTGATGTGGTTCTCCTACTTGAGTGAAATGTGTGATCTGGTGCCGTAAAGCATTTGTCCGACCAACAGGGAAGAACTTTCTTAGAAACTCAGATTGAAGTTCTGCCTAGGTGTTGATTGGACGCGTTTGGGTTTGGTACCAGTGAGTAGCTTTATCCATGAGAGAGAAGGAGAACATTTTCATGAGTAGAATATCTCGATTTTAAGCTTCTGACCCGAAGGTTTGGGCCAGATTCTTGAGTTGTTTGATATGTTGAAAAGGATCTTCGAAATTACGTCCATGGAATTTGGGAATGGCATGAATCATGTTGGGCTTGAGTTCAATGTCAGGACCTCCAGTGGGATTTGTACTCGAGGTTCGATTGCCACCGCAGCGGGATTGTAATGATCTTGCGTCATTGGACGCTACGGTGGGTTTACAAAGGCTTGGAATAGATTATTGAGGTGCTGAAGTTGATTTTCAAGATTATTTTCTTCTGCAGGTTGTGCCATGATGATGGATGAAAGAGAATCAAGTTCAGATGAATTGGAAGAGATATCAATAGGTTTTGGTTGTTGCACAAACAAGGAGGTCAAGGCTTGGCCTCGACGTGAATGAGTGGCTAAAGCAGGCCTCAAGGATGGTCTTAGAGACCTCCTCCCGAACATGCACCGATGGAGTAGATGAGAGGTAGAATGTGATGGACCCAATCAAGTCACCCAAAAAAATTTTTGGATGACTATAGAGGTTCGGGGCGGATGATACCTTTTAGTCAGAAAGCCGTCCTCTTGAGAATTACCTGGGCAGCCAGAGAGGGAGAGTCCCGCAAAAACCCCTACACGGTAGATCACCCCCACGGGTTGCAGGGTTTGCCCCACCCGACCTCTCTTGTCACTAATGTTTCAGGTAGACCAGAATGGGGACTTGACCTCTTAAGTCTACCAGTTTTAATTAAGAGCAAGGGTGCTTAGGATTTCACTTGAACTTTAAGATGTGTTAAGTGTAAAAAGTGACCTAATTTGATGATTGGTTGACCTAAACAAGGTAGGTCAACTTCACCTGTATTGTCCTCTTGAGAATCTTAGTTCCCTCTTTTAGTGTTCAAATGACTTTAAGAGCCTAATTTTAGGGTTTTTCTTGAATAAATCAATTCAATCAAGGCTTAGGCACACATTGTTTGAAAGATCAATTCTTGATTAAGCAAGTGTGTCTCCAAAAACCCTAAACTGGAATCCTTAATTGGCTCTAATTTGGTCCAATTTAATTTGTCTAAATGTGCTACCTAGGGATAAACAAGAATGTGATAGCCCTAGATACCTTAAGCTTTAAATGGGTGCACAAATAAGGATTTGTTGTCCAAATAAAATGTATCAAATCAGGCAACTCGATGAATTATCTACGGATAGAATGAAAGTAGCCGTAATTGATTTTTTCTTTTTAACCTTTCCAGAATGGGGGACCTAAGAGAGAGAGAGTAGTTAAAACTTACCTGCCCCTGGCGTGTTTTACTGTGCGGCTGATCTTCCTTGAATGTATCCCTCTTGAAACAACCATAGCAAAAGAGATATAGCAAGTTAGAATCTAAATCAGGAGTTGTAATAAAGAGTTCTAAATTGTCCCTTGCTCCCCGGCAACGATGCCAAAATGTTTAAGTGATAAATCAATGTTTATGATTGCTGTGTTGTAGTATAGCCAAAATAGTGCTCAAACAAATAAATTTTATTACTCGAAAAGGTTCCGAGGTCGAACACAGGGAGCAATATGGAATTTAAAGCTCAAGATCACAAGTTAAATCAAGAATAAAGATTATAAATAATGTCAGAATCAATATGCCAAAAAGAATGGAGAAAAATGGTGATTTCAATCACCAAATACTCCTCACAAATATCACTTAAATCAAGTCTCAAATATATGCAATTAAAGTATCAATATAGGGTAATTTTTCTTTTCTTCTTCTTCTTCTGCTGGTTCTTCTTCTCTGTTTCTTCTGCTGTGGCTCCCTCTCTTTTCCTTCTTCTTCTTTGTTCAGCCTCTTCTTTCTTCTCTATTGCTCAAGCCTTCTCCTTCTTCTTCTTCTTCTTTGTTCGACTACTTCACACAGGGGGGAGCTTCTTGAATTGGCTAAGTGTTAGCTAACTTTCTAGAGAGCAAAACCCTCCCCCTACCCCATGCAATCTCTCCTTCTCTTTCTCTCTTAGGCTTCTCCCTCCCAAGGCCTCTCAATGGGTAACCGGGTGATGGGAACACCATCATGAGCCCTAACTAGCTCATTTTGACCCAACGAAGAGAATAAAAGCTCCTACATAACCAACTGGAGGTCATAATTCACTGAATAACCTTTTTAAGAGAAAAGTAAGAAATAAGGGGTAAAACTGCAATTTTACCAGTGCAGTACAACAATGGGTTTTCTCAAGGGCTAAACACAGGTCAAAAGGTCTTAATAAGATAAAAAGTGGGTTGATTTGACAGAAAAGGGTTTGTGTGTACCCTGTGAGTTAAATGACTTCTTGAAACCCTAAAATAGACCCACTTGATTAACCAAAGTTATGGTCAAGATAAAATTCACCTAAACCCTCTAAAACTCATAGAAAAATATTCTCTAGGGTTTAGAACCTTTAAGTTGGCCATTGGAACCTAGGTTGACCTAGAATGGGGTCTCAGACCGATATTTGCCCTAAATTAGGTTTTTGCATAAATTACCTAGTCAAACATGGTCAAACCCAAAATCCAACTTCACCATTGGATTCCTTATGTCCAAATTAGGTTTGTACCAAAATTTGGACCTAAGGGGAACTCATCTTGACCCACTTTGCAAATAGGTCTAGCCTGATTATATTTGTACTGCTATCTTTCAAAAACCTTTGCAAAAGCCCCCTAGCTTCTTCATCATTCTCGCAATTAGGTCCCTCTGCCATTATAGTGGAGGAATCCTACTTCGGTGAGCTTTAGAAGGTGGTTTCTCCCTGATTTCTCAAAGAATTCCCCTCAAAATTGGAAGGGAGATTCTCTGAGAAAATCCCTCCAATGTGAACCCAATTTGATACCCTAATTGTTACCCAATCTCTCATACGAACATATGAGAGATTTGGGTCTCTTTTGAAGTTGCCATCTCCGACGACCATACCATTCTTGAAACCTTGGCTTCCAAGCACAAATCCCCCTCCAGAGATCTATTTAAGGAGCCCCAGATCCAACCGACTCCTCTAAGCTTGAAATCGATTGGAAACCCCCTCAAATTCTTCTCTCCTCCTCTGGCCGATTCGCTCATCAAGCTTCGGCGACCTTCCCTGATCTCCCACGTCACCTGACCAGAATACCAATGGCAGGTTCTTCTTCCTTACGTTCGTCCACGTCACGCAGCACCTGCCAACGCCCTTGTCTCCCCTTCATCCTCGCCGACCATTCCTCTCTTAGCGCCTTCATCTCCTGTGTCGGTAATACGCGCCCGATGCTATCTTCGTCCTCCCTTCGTCCACTATGACCCTAGATAAGTTCCCTTCAACCTCTACATTCTTCTTCCCTCTTTATTTCCCTAAATCAACTACTGCCACACTCCACCACCCTCATCTCCTTCACCTCCAGTCACTACCTCCGGTGAGACCGCTCCACCACCATAGACCATCCCACCCCTCGCCGACAAGTCCATAAGCATCCCCTCATGCCACTGAACATTTCCCCCCACTCATGTCACCACTCCACTCACCCAAGCACATCCCCGAAGACACCCACACATACACACACAGTGTGCCCTAGGCAAGCTCGCACAGGCATCCGCACGACACTCCAACCACCGCAGCACACTCCCCGTGCCTCGACGAAGCTTCCTAAGCAATTTAACGTGGCCGAGAGGTGGTCTTGGTGATTTCAGGTAGCAGGCGTCATCTACCATTGGAGCAGAGCTTGAAGCAAGCTCCAGGCCTTGCCTGGTCCAGGTCTCTATCCTAGGTTTCGTGGAACGGCCTTGCGCATGACTCCAGGCGCTTAATTCCAGTCAAAGGCCGTAGCAGTTGAGCCAATTGGAGGATCACCTTTGCTGCAGGCGCGCGAGAAGAAGGGCACATGTTTAGTCCCACATCGGTGGCTGCGAAGCAAGTGAAGTCGCATAAGTTGAATTCCTGCCAGTAGCCGTTCGCCTCTGAATCACGGGGTGATGTCCCTCTTACCCGACTGACCCGGCCTCGTTCGTGCTCACGCCCTGTGGACTTGGCCTTGACCCGACCCGACTGCACTCCTCTCCCACCACCGCACGTTGGTGGGTCTAGTCTCGGGTAAGTAGCTAACCTGATTACTCGAAAATGTGTGGCTCTGGGAGAGCGGAACCTAAGAGAGAAAAGAGAGGAGAGTGCACGTGGGTAGGGGGTAGGTTTTGCTGCAGGCTGAAGAGGAGGAGAAGCGAAGCTGAAGAAGAAGAAGGAGAAGCTAAGGAGCTAAAGAAGCTAAGGGTCAAGGTAGAAAGGCAAAGGAAGAGAGAAGGCAGCCGGCAGAGAAAGAAAAAGAAAGAAGGAACAGAAGTAGAAGAAGGAAGAAAGAAGAAGAGAAGGCAGAAGTCAGAGAAAGAGAGGAAAAGCCAAAGAAGAAGAAGAAGGGAGGAGAAGACAGAGAAAGCTAAGGAAAGGATAGAAAGAAAAGAAAGCTCGCCAAGGCAAAATAAGAAGAAGAGAAGAAATCAGAGAAAGAAGAAATCAGAAGGAGCACAGTTTAAGACATCTGATTTACAAATCAGATGTCTAATTTTTAATTCATATTCATATACATTGTGTTCTTGAGTATTTTGTGATCTACATTGCCAATTACTCCTATATTTTTGCACTGTGATATTGGTATTATTGCATATTCTTTTAAATTATGAATTGTGATCTTGATTTCTAAACACCAATTTGCTCATTGTGTTCGACCTCGGACTTTAAATACGAGTATTAAAATTGTATTTGTTTTGAACGCTTTTTCGGCTATATTACAACACGATATTCTTAAAACCAGATTCACCACGACAAACATTTTGGCGCCATTGCCGGGGAGCAACAGTCGATTTAGAATTCTTGATTACAATTGCTGATTTGGTACTAACTTGCCATATCTCTTTTTTGTGGTTGTTTCAAGGAGAAGATTAAAAAAAAAAGATAGCCGCGCATAAAACACTCCTGGGGCAGGTAATTTTTGATTACTCTCTCTCTCTCTTAAGCTTCTCATTCTGAAAAGGAAAAAAGATAAAATCAATTAGGGCAACTTGCTTTACATTCTTAGCTAATTCATCAACTTGCCTGATTTGATTTCAACAACAAAACTAATTTGTGCACCCACTTAAGGTAACTATGGCTATAACTTTCTTGATTGAGCCCTAGATACCACATTTGGCAAACTAATTTGGACCAAGATTAGAGCCAAATTAAGGATTTCAATTTAGGGTTTTAGAGACACACCTTCATAAGCAAGAATTAAATTTCCAAAAAGATGTGTGCCTAAGCCTTGGTTGAAGTGATTTATTCAAGAAAACCCTAAAATTCAAGCTCTTAATCTCACTTGAATCCTAAAAGAAGGGACCTAAAGCTTCTCAAAGGACAAATAGGTGAAGTTGACCCACCTTGTTGTGTCAACCAACCTTGAAATTCAGTCACTTTTTGCACTCAATACATCTAAAGTTCAAGTGGAAATCTTAAGCACCCTTGCTCTTAAATAAAACTGGTAGACTTAAGAGGTCAAGTCCCCATTTTGGTCTACCTGGAACATCAGTGACAAGAGAGGTCGGGTGGGGGAAACCTTGTAACTCGTGAGGGCACTGTATCATGTAGGGGTCTTTGCGGGACTCTCCCTCTTTGGTTGCCCAGGTATTTCTCAGGCGGACGACTTTCTTACTAAGGGGTATCATCTGCCCGGAACCTCTATAGTCATCCAAAGTTTTTGGGTGTCATGATTGGGTCCATCACATTCTACTCTCATCCAGACAATCAGTGCATGTTCGGTAGGAGGTCCTTAAGACCATCCTTGAGGCCTCCTTTAGTCATTCACTCCCGTCGAGGCCAGGCCTTGACTTCCATGTTTGTACAGCAACCCCATCACATAGACATCTCCTCTGATTCATCTGAACCCAATTCTCCTTCTTCCATCATCATGGTACAACCCGTAGAAGAAGAGAATAACCTTGAGAACCAACTCTAGCACCTTAATGATTTATTCCAAGCCTTTGTAAACCCACCGTAGTGTCCTATGATGCGAGATCACTATAATCCTGTTGCAGTGGCGATCGAACCTCGAGTCCAAATCCTGGCTAGGTCCTAATTCTGAACTCAAGCCCAACATGATTCATACTATTCCAAAGTTTCATGGGCTTAATTCCGAGGATCCCTTCCAGCACATCAAACAACTCAAGCATCTGGCCCGAACCTTCGGGTCAGATGTCCAAAATTGGGATATTCGTCTCATGAAGATGTTCTCCTTCTCTCTCATGGACAAAGTAGCTCACTGGTATCAGACTCAAAAGCGTCCAATCAACACATGGGTTGAACTATAATTCAAGTTTCTGAAAAGGTTCTTCCTAGTTGGTCGGACGAATGCCTTATGACACCAGATCACACACTTCACCCAGCAGCCTGGAGAACCACTTCATGAAGCGTGGGACCGTTTCCTAGATCTCATGCGAAAGTGACCCCATCACGGAGTTCCTAAATGGGAATAAGTCCAATCTTTTTACCAGGGACTCCATGAAGATATTCGCTTATTCGTTAATGCAACTTGCAGTGGAAATATCACGGGTCAACACAAAGACACTGTGTGGGAGATTCTCGAGAATATGTGCGAGAACTCCATCAATAATGACTCCATGGGCTTATTCGACTGGATGAATGCTCGTGCATCGATGAATCCAAGGGGAGCACATGAGACGCAGGGCTTATTTGCATCTGTCGACTTGGAATTAATGGCCAGTCATTTGGATATGGTCTCTATCATTGAGAAGAAGGTGGATGAGCTAACTCGACATCTACAACGAGCCACCTCTGCGTAAAACTCGTTCGCATAGCCGCCCTCTGGGAGGGAAGCTGTGCATAACATCTATCACTGATCTTCTCAGGGGATGGACCCATATCCACCCCCGTTTGACTCTAGGACCGGAGGAAACTCCGATCCTACTTACTCTAGTTGGGGGAACTTTGAACCCTCGTACTCTGATTTCTCTGAGGCTCCTCAGACCTGTGAGGACCTCAATGCCATCCAGAATGACCCATTCTCTAACACATATAACCCTGGATGGCGGAATCATCTCAATTTCCTGTGGGTGGGAAACAATCAGAATCAAAGACCACCATATCAACCTCATCCACAAACTCCTCGTCCATATCAGTCGCCTCAGCCTTGGCCCAACCCCACCTATCAATTTGGGCCAACTCAGACAGCTCAAATGACTCTCATCCTTCAGACTTTGGCTGACATTCAGAAGACGAATGCAGCTATGCAAAAATAGCATAAAGACGAGATCACAGAGGTTCGCAATCAACTCGCTCAGATACCAAATTCCTGCCAACCTGGCATACTCCCTTCTCAACCTGTATCGAATTCGAATAACATGCCGAACTTGAGGCACGTTATGAACCCTAATCCAGGCCAAGCCCACATCATTTATCAGGCCCCTTCTGTTCCATCACCTGATTTGATGGAAGCTTCAACATCATACTCGGGATTTTAGCAGCAGCCACCTATTTTACCGACACCGAACCAAAACCAAGAAGGACTAAATTCTGTAACAATCCGTAGTGGCAAAACAACACATGACCCACCTTATCCAAACCACTTTCAACCTGGTAGTGCTAACCCAAGCCTTAGGATAGTTATTCAGGATACTCGTGTCCCTGATCAAGAACCTGGACTATTCTAGAGGAACCATCCAAGGTTCCATTTCCCGAGGCCTTGACCAAGGGAAAGAGGACAACCAAACCCATGGCACCTGAAGAGGATCTGGTGAAGCTCTTTGAACAAGTCTAGATAAACATTCCCTTGATGGATGCGATCCGCCACATATCGGCCTATGCACAATTTCTGAAAGACATATTTACACCTAAGCGTAAACTACAAACCAAAAGTGGGAACCCAATCGTATTGTCAGAGCAAGCCAGCTCTGTAATTTTGAGAAACTCCCACCTAAGGCAAAAGACCCAGGTACTCCCTTGATTTCCTATACAATTGGTGATACCCAATTTGATAGAGCTTTATTGGATCTAGGAGCCTCCATAAACCTAATACCTACATCCCTACTTGACCATCTTGAGGAATCTGAGCTAAAACAAATAGAGGTGACATTACAGTTGGCTGATGGATCAATTAAGTCACCTAAAGGAGTTCTTGAGGATGTCATTGTTAGGGTTCGGGATTTCTATTTCCTGGTAGACTTTGTAGTCTTGCATATGGATGCTCTAGAAAACCTGAGGGATACACCAATTATACTAGGAAGACCCTTTCTGGCCACTACTAGGGCCAATATAAATTGTGAGGAGGGCCAAATTGGACTGAAATTCGAGAACCAAACATTAAAGGTTGACATCTTTAAGGCCCAACAAGGGATTAATTGTGGTGTTATAGAACAGATATGTGATATCAAGGCTGTGGTTGAAGATCCGTACATTGAGGAAAACCAGACTATTTTTGATCAACCACAAGAGGATCAAAGCCCGCAACCAGAGGAGTATGAACTTGACCTAGGTACACCCATAACTCCTTCCCTTGCTCCTGACAGACACCCTGAATCGCCTGTTGCTGCTGGTAAGCCTATTTTGGAACTCAAGCCTCTTCCCGACCATCTTAAGTACATCTTTTTGGGTTCCAATCAGACGTTTCCTGTGATTATCAACTCTAGACTCACACCTGATCAGGAATCTCGTCTGATTATTGTCCTCTAGCAACATCGAAGGGCCATTGTATGGACTCTCGATGATTTGACTGGTATCAGTCCCTCTTACTGCACACATCGTATCTATACCGAAGAGGGCACACGACCTTCTCATGAAATGCAGAGACGTCTGAATCCTAATCTGCAAGAGGTCATGAAAAAGGAGATCATCAAGTGGTTAGATGCTGGAATCATCTACCCGATCTCCGACAGTTGGTGGGTGAGTCCAATCCAGGTTGTGCCTAAGAAGGCAGGACTCACTGTGATCACGACTGAAATCGGAGAAATCATACCAACCCGTGTGGCGAATTTGTGGAGAGTCTACATTGATTACAGAAGACTCAATACCTCCACAAAGAAGGATCATTTTCCACTACCGTTTATTGATTAGATCCTCGAAAAACTAGACGGAAAAGGTTCTTCTACTTTTTGGACGGGTACTCCGGTTATAACCAGGTTGCAATCCATCCTGAGGACCAAGAAAAGACCACTTTCACCTGCCCCTTCAGGACGTACACGTTTCGGAGGATGCCTTTCAGTCTCTGCAATGCACCCGCTACTTTTCAGTGGTGCATGCTTGCCATATTCTCAGATATGGTAGGTGATTATCTAGAAGTCTTCATGGATGACTTTTCAGTATTTGGTGAACCATTTGACGATTGCCTCCTGCACTTGGTCCAGATCCTCAGGGGGTACATTGACGTGAATCCGGTTCTTTCTTGAGAAAAGAGCCATTTCATGGTGGCTGAAGGAATTGTCTTGGGAAATCTCATATTAGAAAAAGGCATCCAGGTCGATCGAGCCAAGGTGAATCTGATTTGCAAACTCCCTATGCCTAGCTCGATCAAGGACATCCGATCTTTTCTGGGGCATGTCGATTTTTACCGTCGATTCATTCCTGATTTCTTAAAGATTGCGTGCCCCCTGACCACTCTACTATCTAAGGATGTTTCTTTCGAAATCTCCAAGGAATGCACTCAAGCATTTGAAATCCTCTGTGATCGAGTTACCCAAGCTCCAATCCTACAGTTCCCTGATTGGTCTCAACCCTTTGAGATCATGTGCGATGCATCTGATTTCGCTATAGGAGGGGTACTTGGGTAGAAAATTGACGGGAAACCCATGGTCATCTACTATGCTAGCAAGACACTTGATGAGGCTCAGCATAACTACACAGTTACTGAGAAAGAGCTGCTAGTAGTAGTATTTGCCCTGGAGAAGTTCATATCATATCTTCTAGGCTCCCGTGTTATCATTTACTCTAGTCACATAGCTGTGAGGCATCTCCTCGTGAAGAAGGATGTGAAACCTCGATTAATCCACTGGATCTTGCTATTGCAAGAATTTGACCTCGAGATTCGCGACAAAGCGAGAAAACAGAACGTGGTAGCTTATCACTTGTCCCGCCATCCTTCTGATATTATCGACCCTTTCGGACTCATTACGAAACATTTTCTTGATGAGCACCTCCTGACTATCAGTACAAGGCTTCCTTAGTTTTCTAATCTAGTAAACTACCTGGCATCACATCAAATCCTATCCGATTGGCTGAAGGCCAAGAAGGACAAATTGCTTTCTGATGCCAGGCATTACTTCTGGGAAGACCCGTATCTTTTCTGCATCTGTGATGATCAAATCATTCGATGATGTGTTGCGGGAGCGGAAATCCAGGACATCTTGTCCTTCTGCCATGACCAGTCATGCGGTGGACACTTCTCAGGTCATAAAACCGCAGCGAAAGTCCTCCAGTGTGACTTCTATTGGCCTACGATTTTCAAAGACACATACAATCACTGTAGGGCATGCACTCGTTGCCAGACCTTAGGCAACATGAGCCATCGTGATATGATGCCCTTATAGCCGATTCTCGTATGCAAAATTTTATGAGACCCTTTCCTTTGTCGGACGGCTTCGAGTACATTCTACTCACTGTTGACTACGTGTCCAAATGGATTGAGGCCATTTCGACCCAAACCAATGATCATAAGGTGGTTATCAAATTCATTCATCAGAACATCTTTTTGTAGTTCGGGATTCCACGTGCGATAATCTCTGATGGATGGACCCATTTCACTAATGCTCAGTTCAGGTCTCTGATGACCAAATATGAGGTGTCACACCGAATCTCTACTCCTTACCACCCCCAAACTACTGGTCTAGCTGAGCTATCAAATTGGGAGATCAAGAAAATCCTCCAGGTTACTGTTTGACCTGACAGGAAAGACTAGTCATCCTGACTTCCGAAAGCTTTGTGGGCTTATAGGTCTGCCCACAAGACCTAATTAGGTATGTCTCCCTTCAGATTGGTGTACGGGAAGGCATGTCACCTCTCCGTCGAATTAGAGCACAAAGCCTATTGGGCAGTACGGACTTGCAACCTATATCTTTCTAAGGTAGGAATCCACAGAAAGCTTCAAATGAGCAAGATCGATGAATTACGCCATGACGTGTATGAGAACTCGAAAATTTACAAAGAGCAAGTTAAGGCCTTTCACGACAAGCACATATCTAGAAAGATCTTTTACTCTGGTCAAAAAGTCCTACTCTTTGATGCCAAACTCAAGCTATTCCTAGGAAAACTTAGATCGAAATGGATCGGACCTTACCTCATCTGACGAATCTTTGGAAATGGAGCCATCGAGATCAGTCCACTCAACCACGATTCAGAACCTTTCGTTGTGAATGGTCAAAGACTAAAACTGTTCAATGACCTTACCAATACAAATGTGGCTGAGACATCCTTTACCCTTCATTCTCCCTGAACTCATTGCACCCAGCCGATGGCGTAAAACTCAGTGCTTAACGGGAGGCAACCCATCATTTTTGAAAAACTCGAAACCTTTCTTGACATTCCTATGCTGAATTGATATTGCACTTTAGGGTTCATCCATTAGAATAGCCGACCCCACTTCAGGTACCCGTACTCAAGTTTGAAATCATCTGCAATAGTCACCTCGACCCGTTTGCCCACCCAGAACTTGTTCTAATGAATGATCTAAGCTGAACTCGAACCCACCTAATTTACAATGGGGACATTGCAAATCGTAAGCATGGGGGGGTATGAAAGTGCAAAACGTCATGAAAATCATCTCACAAGAAAAGGTTTCATCAAAAAAAAAATTCACATATCCCAAAGATACCAAAAAAATGAAAAATTCTTGAAAAAGAACAAAAAGATTTTAAGGGGAGAGAAAATTTTGAGGCCCTACATATCTTAAGGAGAACAAGGTGAAAAGTGAAAAATGTCAAAAAGGAGCACAAGTTGAAAAGAAAAATAACAAAGATAGTCATTAGTAAGAAATTAAGGGATTAACTGAGTTCTAGACCATATAAAGAAAAAGAAAACGAAAGGAAAAAGGTGCTAATGAAACATAGAAGAGATTAGTAGGAACGCTGATCTTAGGCCTCTAGGGCTATACTCTTAGACTTAAAAATTCAAGTATCTACTAAGATCTGGATAATCCTTAAGAGGTTGGGGAGAATGCAACGCTTAAGTATTAAGTCTAAGGATTAGGGAGTATTCAGCCACATTAACTGACCTCTGGTTTGTGGGACTCGATAACCTAAGCACCCCAATCCACACATAGTCTAGTTCAGTGCGCATAAGTATCAAAATCATGCAAATGCATTAAAATTATTCTGAAAAAGTTGCCTAGATTAGGAGTGGCCGATCAAGACAAGTTGATTTGGATGAGTTCCCGGTGCGGAGAGGCGGGAAATTCCCCTCGAAGATGCGCAATAACATATCGTCTCCTCGAGGCTTATCTCCTAGGATATCTACATATCCTACTGGGGGCATGTAAGCATCCTGTGCTAGTTCAGATGCCATGGGCGGCATTATCATGAAATGTCGATTGCTAGGGTCTGGATTTAGCTACAGAACGCCATGGGCGGGATTGATAACACTGCATCTTGGGGTGATAAATCTGTCAATTGGGGTTTATCTTAAGAACAAAATGCACAAATAACACATCATAAATAGGAATGGGAGCATTGCATGCATCACACATCAAGATTGCTTATAGAATAGTATTAATGGCCATTTATATAAGTACTTGTTAAAATAGGCCTCAGATGAGCGATCAGACTGCATGGATGGATTCAGAGTGATGAACGGAGTCCAACAGACTCGAAATCGGTCAAATTCGACATCCAGAGCTCTTGCAATGGGCACAAGAAGTTCTGACCATTGATCTGATGATCAACGGCCCATGGTGCGCCACGTGGTGCCTGCTCGCTGCATACAGACCGCCGCCCGCTTCTACCTTCACCAGGAGGACGAATCTCAGCAATCGATCTTCGATTGAACGGTTGAGAGCCGCTCGCGCGCCCACCCTCGGCGCGACAAAGCAACAAGTGCAAAGCAGCGGTCGAACGCCTCACGCCTGCGTAGCCAGCGCAGGTTTGAATCGCGCTACGCGGAAATGTGAAGGCGAAGGTGCGCACCGAGGAAATTGAGCTGCCCGATTAGTAGCAGACGATGCGGATGGAGCAATCTTGCACGTCCAAAGCCGACGCCCGCGATGACGTGGGGGGCGTGGGCGTGATCCAGGCGCACGCCCCACGTGTGACATCAACCATCCGATCCGCGATCGAACGGCTCTTAAGCTGTGCACACGGATTGAGCGCGGAGAAGAACATGCATGCGTGAGTGACCACCGGGTAGGGGGCTTCACCGACGTTTTGGGAAGGGTTTTAGCGACATCCCGGACGTCGCTAAAACACCTTCTTCATTTGGAAAGACCCTCTCCCTATTTAAACCCCTTCCAACCACCCATGGAAGGCATTCAATCCACTTGCAAGTGTTCTCCCCACTCTTAGCCACCATTTGCTCTCTTTGTAATTGTCGAAGCCGACGAGCCACCGATGGAGCCCCTCTCCACCACCATGGCTGCCTCGCCATCTTCTCTTTCTCTCTTTCCTTCTTTATCTTAAGCTTTAGTTTACTTGTGTTTAAGTATTTAGCTAGTGTTGTAATTATAAACTAAAGTTGCATGCTAAATGAAGTTGTTTTCTATCTAGTTAGTTGCCCTCTTTTATGTTAAAGTTGCATGTGTGAATGAAGAAATTCTAACCCTACTCTCTCTCTCTTTCTCTCTCTCTCACTCGCCTTTTAGTCACGACTTTTTGCAAGCAAAAACCTGTTATTTCCGTGACATTAAGTGATAAGAAAAATCCGATTTTCACGGCTCCCTGAGATCGACACTCGGACTCACATCCATTTCTTCATTTAAAATCGACGTTGCGAGCGCAAGCTATAACGACTCTTTTAAACACACGTGCCCCACGCCACGTCAGTTTTTGGCACTGTTGCCGGGGAGGCAACGGATTTATTTTGTCACTTCTATTTTACATCCATGCTCACATCATCTATTTCCTTGTCCCCTTCTACTTGATGGTTGCAGGAATTCGACGCTTGGACGACGAAGTAGTGCAACTCGTGACGGTAATGAGGGAGTAAGCGCAACAAGGACTGGTTGTGAGTATTTCTTCACCCATGGTTGTTTGCTTGCTTAAGAATTGAAAAAAAAAAATTTAAAACAGAAAAGAATTGGCGTGGTGTATGTTTGCCTGATCCACATCCTTAACACATCACCCAACAAAAAAATACACTCTAACATTCTGAAAAATCTAAGATTCTTGGAGTGTTCTTTTTTTTTCTTTTTGAGTGGTGTTTGCGAAGCCACCTTGAATTAACTTGGGCCACACCACTCAACCCTAAAATCAACTCATCTAATAGAAGCTGCATGATCACTAGGATGAGTACATTAGGGTTTTAGAGCCTCTACTACAAAAGGAAATCTACTTTCATCGAATTGTGTGCAAAACTTGACGTGGCCACTGAAACTTGTCTGAAAACATTAATCACGTCAATCCTAAAAGACACAAAAGTAAGGATGAAACATTAAAATACACCACATCTTAAAAAAATCCTTACTTGAAAACCATGTTTTTATAAGAGCACACACACTGAAAGTGGAAAACTAAGAGGCACTACCCCAATCAATGCTTCATCAGATAACCCTAGCACAAGCACTATCCTAGCCTTTTTAAAATAGAGTAGACGTGGCCTAGGAAGGACTGGGTTAAGTCTCGAGAGGTGAGGTTTTATTCGCTAGGCACTTGGCTTTCATTCCCTTAGTAGAATCTGGTGACTAGGCTGTAGGGCAGTGTCAAACGACCGCGGTTGTGGGGTCTATGGAATCGGTGGCGCAAGCCAAATGAAGAACCTTCCCTACAATCCCCTCATAATCAACCTGGCCAGATTAGCTTTGGGAAGGGGAGTCCAGTGCTTACGGACTTGATCACCCTTTTGAGATTTCTAGGTGCCCTAAGAAATGCACCATAAGGACTAGGTTTGTTTGCTTGGTTGTACACACACTTCCCGCATCTGTCGCTCTCCGCATCCCCTCCTGTTCTTCTCTAGTGTATGCACGGGAGATGCTCACTGTATCCCGAGTTGTTTATTTTGGGATTGGAATCCAGGTGACCTGATTCTGCTAGAAACATGGCTGAACCTAGGGTAGATGAGGTTGAGGACCAACCCCCACCAAACACAATGGCCATCATCCAAGCCAAGATTAACGCAAACCACCGGCTTCAGCAACAATAGATCCACACTATCATGCAAGCCATACACCAGTTGCAGAACCCACAAGGGCAACCACCACCACCTTTCCAAGGCCCACAAGGGCAACCGCCACCTGATCTATCACCATTCCAGGACCAACCTAGGCCCCTCCGCGACTTCTACAATCCTTCTGCTATTCGAGTCTAGCCGCACCTTAGGATACCTGAAGGGGGAGATGATTTTTAGCTAAAACCAAATGTATTGAGTCTGATTCAGAGCCACTTCCATGGAGGCTCAAATGAAGATCCCTTCCAACACCTAGAGGACCTTGACCGGATAGCCCGAACTGTGAAACCTAGGAACATTAGCCTTGACATTGTTTTGATTAAAATGTTCCCCTTGCTGAGAGACAAGGCATCTCATTGGCTTAGAACCCTAGGTAGACCCATCACCACCTGGGAAGAACTGAGGCATGCATTCTTAAAGAAATTCTTCCCCATAGGAAAGACCAATGCCCTCAGAAGAGCCCTACCTTTACACTCCAGGGTGGGGAACAGTTCCATGAGGCGTGGGAAAGATTTAATGAACTATTAAGGAAATGCCCACACCACGAAGTACCGAGGTGGCAATTGGCTCAAATCTTCTACCACGGTCTGGACAACAACCTACGGAACTTCGTCGATGCCTCATGCGGGGGGAACTTCCTGAACAAAGACGAGGAGAGCGCGTTTGAGCTCTTTGAGTCTATGAGCGAAAATTCACTCAATAATGCCTCCATGACCCAGTTTAACCGATCCAGTCAACCCTGTGGTGGGATTTATGAGGTACAAGCAAATTCTGGAATGGTTGACATGGACATCATTGCCAAGAAATTAGATCGACTGGTATTGGTGGATAAAAAGATAGATGAGCTACTGAACTAGAACGGGAACCCATTACAAACCTTCTCCCTAGCAAAGGTAGCTCACAATGTTGACCTGGTCCAGCCCTTAAGCCAACTGAACCTGGAACAACCCCTAACCACGTTCCAGGGTGGGACCTTTGCTCCCTCAACCCTTAATTACTCTCTTCCCTCCCCATTGACATCTGCTATCCTTGAAGATGTACAGGCTGTCCAAGGTTATGCTAAACCTGACCCTTTCTCCAACACTTACAACACTGGCTGGCGTAATCACCCCAACTTTGGTTGGACAAACCAGAAACCACTTCAATTCCAGAACCAGCCCAGTCTAAACCAGCAGCCAAACTTGCCCCCTATTAGCAAAGACCACCAGTTAGACCCCCATATAATCAGAATAGGGTGGCCCTTCCCCTGCAAAACCAAATGGACACCCTGATAAAGATGACGGCTGAAATGAACCAGAAACATCAGGAGGAAATGGCCTTAGTAAGGGGACAGTTAAGACAACTATTGGACTATAAACAACAAGGATCCCTACCTTCCCAGCCACAACCAAACCCACGAAACATGATTAACAGAGGCCCCAATTAGCAAGGGTTCCAGGGCAATCCCGAGCAGGCTCACATGGTCCAGCTTGAACCACAAACACCCCTGGGTTCGGTGCTTCTTCGTCCTCGTCTTCTTAAGGATCAACCCATGGTCCTAATGCCTTTGTGAATGCGGTAACCTTGAGAAGCGGCACCAAAACCTAGGATCCCAAATGGCCGACTCTTCCCAAGACTTCACCAGCTGAAACACCTGACTCTGAAGAGGCACTGAAAAACCCCAAGGACCCAGAAATAGATCCTATCCATGCTCAGACACCCTACCCCGAGGCCTTGGAGACAATCAAGAAGAAGAGAAGTGTTGTGGAAACTGAGGAGCTTTTGGAGATCTTTAAGCAGGTTCAGATTAATATTCCGCTCCTTGAAGCCGTCAAGCACATCCCGGCTTACGCCAAGTTTTTAAAGGATGCCTGTACACCCAAGCGTAAGCCATGACCTCAAGCACCTAGGAAGGTTGTGCTCTTCGAGCAAGCAAGTTCTGTAATATCAAGCAACCTTTCGCTTAAGAGAACTGACCCAGGAGCACCCCTGATATCCTACAATATCGGGGACATGACATTTGATAGAGTGCTCCTGGACTTAGGTGCTTCCATCAATCTGATTCCAACAACCCTGTACCACCAATTTGGTTTTGGAGAGTTGACACTCACACCTGTCACCATCAAGCTGGCTGATAGATCTATGAAGACCTCAAAGGGGGTTATCGAGGATGTGATTGTGCGGGTCAAGGACTTCTATTTTCTGGTCGACTTCTTGGTGCTCGACATGGAAGTCCCTTAAAAACTACAGAATGCACCCATAATCTTAGGCAGACCTTTCTTAGCTACGGCTAAGGCGAACATTGATTATGACACGAGATGTATGGAAATCACCTTCGGAGACAAGAAAATGCAGTTGGATATCTTCCGGGCGACCAAGTCTTTTGATTGCGATTGTGTTGAGGAACATGATCCCGTGAAACCTTTGGTCGAGGAATGCCTCACCCTTAGTTTTGTCTTAGACCACCAATCCTGTAACGATTGTTCTGACCCGTCACCATGGCTGCCCATGGACCTCTGTAGGGTTGATTACCATCAAATAACACCATTTGAGGAGATTGATGTTGATCAACTCCCACCTTTCCCTTTCCCTTCGATTGTTGTTCCACCAGCACCCAAACTAAAGCCACCACTTGAGAATCTCAAGTATGTCTTCCTGGGACCTGACCAGACCTTCCCTGTGATTATTAACTCTCATCTAACTAAGGATCAGGAACTCAGGTTGACCGCAACCCTTTCGAAACATCAGGCTGCCATTGGATGGACAATTTCAGACTTAAGAGGAATTAGCCCCACCTATTGCACTCATAAGATTTACTTGGAAGATGGGGCACGACCCTCCCACCAGATGCAGAGACGGTTAAACCCAAATATGCGGGAGGTCGTTAAGAAAGAAATTATCAAGTGGCTTGATGCCGACATCATCTATCCCATCTCTGGCAGCCCCTGGGTGAGCCCTGATTGCACCGCAAAATACGCCTGCAATAATGCCTTCTTATGCTATTTCCTAGCATTACCTACGCATACTAGGATTCCATAGTTGCATTTTGTAAAAATACATGCATTCATGCATTCAATTGAGAGGAGAGGAGAATGAAATAAATGGCCTCGCGATTACATTTTTTCCTCAAGTGCATCCTAGCAAAATCCACATCTTTTTATTTTTTCCACTTGATTTTTGATGCTTCCCGCGGCTGCAGCAACTTCTCCTCGCACCATTCCCTACCGCAGCTGCCCTTTCCCTGCACCAGCCACTCCCTGCCGTAGCCATGCACAGCCATGGACAGCCAGGGCATGGCTGTGCATGGCTTTCAACTTCTATATAAGCCACGGCTTCTTCTCTTCAAAGGGAGGCCGGGTCCTCCACTTCAAACAGAGAACTTCTTCCCGACCACCACCTTCTCCTCCATTCCCCTCCATACGCCGGTCCTCCTCCGAGGAGAAACCCGGCGGGTAGGAGTTCTCACTGTGGTGCACCACTTCGCTTACGGCAGCAGAAGCAGCAAAGCAGTAGCCCACGCCCTTTCGCGCACGTCTGCAGGCACCCCAGCCCCTCCGCGCACGCCTGCAGGCCCTCTCCACCTTACACTTCTCCACTCTGTCGCACGCCCTCTGCGCCCGCAACTGGCTGCTGCGCGCCTCTGCAACAGCCATCCAAGCGCCTCCTGCCTCCCTGCCAGCACCCACAGACCTCCGCGCGCCTTGTCGCGTCCCTTCGCTCATGACCAAACCTACCTCCGCGCGCTCTGTCGCGAGGTTCCGCCCGCAAGCCACCAGCCGACACCACTCTGCTGCGCGCGCCGAGCCGGCCTCACTCACAGCACCACCCACTGCCAGTTGCGCGGTGCAGGCGACCACTGTAGCATTATTCACGTGAGTCATCACGACATTGTGGCTACAGTGGTCTGATCGGAAAGCTTCTCACTTTCCAGGTCACCCGGTCCGCCGCAACCGGCCCTCGCTCGTGCACGCGCTCGCCCACGCATCTTCGCCCGCATCGCCCGCACTCTCCCACACATCTGCTTCACCCACTTCCCTTCGCCTGCGCTTGCCTTCGCCCGCTCCAGCCTTCGCGTAGCACTGGGCGGTGCCTTTCCTCTCCGCGCCCTTCGCCCCCTCCCCTAGCGCGCGCTTGTCTGCATGCGTGCGCACCTACGCGTGGGCTTGGGACCTCCAGACGATGCCTGCTCGCTGCAGACGCCTTAACTCAGCCCTCTAGCAGTGCTGCAGTGCCCTCTCTCCCGCTCTCTCCCTCTCTTTCGCTCTCTCTCTCTTTACACCGATGCACACACACACCTACACCAGCACTTACACACACCCACACACACATAAACACTATTATAAACATATACGTATACTTATATATAGTGATATATATATACATATATTGATATACATATATATATATATACATATATATATCTATATATATATATACTTATATTTATACATATAGTAGTACTTATATACATATGTATTAGTATACATACATACTTATATATATATATACATATCAAGATACATATACCTATATACCTATATATATACATCCATATAGTTTTATATACATATATACATATATATATATACATCTATACATATATATATCTATAACTATACATACATACATACATATATATATATACACTTAGCTACATATATCTATATATACATATACTTATATATATACATGTATATATATCTACATATATATATATATAACCATATATATATACATCTAAATATATTTACATATATACATATATATATATATATTCACATTATTTACCATACGTTGTATCGCAGGAATATCTGCACCAGTTGCTGATATTCCCCGATACACGCGTACAAAAAGCGTGGTTACATACATCATCCACCATCCATCCCATACTCCACGCAGCACCTAGTTCTGTTGGTTGCGTCTCTCTAGACGCCGACCGACTCAACATCATGCCACACTCTATCGCCGCCTCCACCCCTACCCCTTTATATACATAATATATACATATATATATACTGTATTTACTTTATTTCTGTTTCACTTTCCCGTTAGTAAAAAGATAAAAAAAATATATAAAAGAGAAAAGATAATCTTTGACTTGCAGGTACCCCGTCTTGCGAATAGCAAGACCCATTTTTGATTCTGTTTTGCCTCAAAGCCAAGAACCCAATTTTGAGGGTGTGCTTCAAAGACAAAGATTAAAAAAAAAAAATCAAAATAAGAAAAACACCAAAAAACATAATAAACGAACGGAAGAGACTCGTTGTAGGAAAGACGTAGAAACTCAACTTGTACCCCACTTCCCTGAGTTCTACCCTGGGCCTAAAAGTGACAAGATAAAATCAATTAGGTCAGGTTAAAAATTTTGTAAAGAGATGGTTAGGTCCGATTTAGGTTAAGCACTATACATATTTCAACGATAAAATCATCATATTAACAACCTATCCGGGTCCGACCATACAAGCCCCACTCAAGTGGTTCCAAAGAAAGCCGGGCTCATCGTTGTTACCAATGAGCATGGCAAATCCATCCCCACCCGCACCACCACCTCGTGGTGGGTATGTATTGATTACAGGAAGCTCAATGAAGCAACCAAGAAAGATCATTTCCCTTTGCCATTCATTGACCAGATCCTTGAAAGATTGGCAGGGCAAAAGTATTTTTGCTTCTTCGATGGGTATTCAGGATATGACCAAGTTGCAATTGCTCTTGAAGATCAAGAAAAGACCACATTCACTTGCTCGTATGGCACGTTTGCATTTCATTGAATGCAGTTTGGGTTATGCAACGCACCCGCTACCTTTCAGCGTTGCATGCTAGCCATTTTTTCAGAAATGGTGGGTGAATACTTGGAGGTCTTTATGGATGATTTCTCTGTATTTGGGAATTCATTCGACCATTGTTTGAGTAACTTGAAAAAAATCCTGAAACGATGTATCGAGGTTAATTTAGTGTTAAGTTGGGAAACGAGCCATTTTATGGTTCAAGAATGAATCATCCTCGGTCACATCGTATCAGATAGGGGCATTGAGGTGGATTGGGTCAAAGTTGATCTGATTTCCAAACATCCTCCGCCTAGCTCGGTCTGGCAGATCTGTTCATTCCTGGGACATGTTGGCTTCTACCAAAGTTTCATCAAAGACTTCTCCAAGCTTTCTAAACCCTTAACTGACCTTCTGGCCAATGACGCCATATTCCACATGACCTCTGATTGCATCTAGGCCTACCACACCCTCTGGGACTTAGTTTCCATAGCACCTATACTTCAGCCCCTGGATTGGTCCCAGGATGTTGAGATTATGTGTGATGCATCAGATTTTGCCATAGGCACTGTCCTGGGACAAAGACAAGACAGGAAACCCGTGGTGATCTACTACGCGAGCAAGACATTGGACGAGGTCCAACGAAATTATACGGTCACAGAGAAAGAATTTCTTGCTGTAGTTTTCGGACTTGAGAAATTTTGACCTTACCTGCTGGGATACCATGTGACCATCTATACTGACCATTCAGCCATCCGGCACTTGGCTAAAAAGGACGCGAAGCCCAGGCTCATCAGATGGATCCTGCTCTTGCAGGAATTTGACCTAGAAATCCACGACAAGGCCGGATCAAAGAACGTGGTGGCTGACCACTTGTCCAGACTTCACCTAGACCACATTGGACCCTCCCTGCCTTTATTTGACACCTTTCCCGATGAACACATTTTGGCTGTACAAGACAAGAAACTGCCTTGGTATGCTGGCTATGTCAACTACCTGGTTGTAGGATAGACCTCGCACAGTCGGTTTAGACAGCAACGGGACAGGTTCTTGGCTGAGGCCAAGCACTATTTCTGGGATGATCCCATGCTATTCCGCCTCTATTCCGACCAGATCATCAGGAGGTGTATCGCTGAGGATGAAGTTCAGAGTGTGCTATCTTTTTTTCATGACCAAGCTTGTGGTGGCCACTTCTCAGGAAAGAAAATGGCTGCAGAGGTTCTGCAATCCGGATTTTACTGGCCTTCCCTATTTAAGTATGCACACAACTTTGCCAAGACTTGCTGTCGCTGCCAAACATTAAGGACCATGACCAGAAAAGATATGATGCCCCTCCAGCCCATTTTGATTGTCGAGATCTTCGACGTTTGGGGTATTGATTTTATGGGCCCCTTCCCACCATCCAACGGCTTTGAGTACATCCTAGTCTCGGTAGACTATGTCTCTAAATGGATTGAAGCCGTCGCCATCCGCCGATGCGATCATAAGATTGTCATGGACTTTGTTAAGCAGAACATCTTTTCCCAGTTTGGAATACCAAAGGCCATGATCAGTGATGGTGGAAGTCATTTTATTCACTCCCAATTCCGTGACCTACTTAGAAAATACGGGGTTAACCACCGCATCGCTACCCCGTATCATCCGCAAACAAATGGAAAGACCGAGGTCTCAAATAGACAAATCAAGAACATTCTATAGAAAACTGTGAGACCTGACAGGAAAGACTGGTCCACACGACTGGATGATGCCCTTTGGGCATACAGGACCGCTTTCAAGACCCCGATAGGCATGTCGCCTTATCACCTGGTCTTTGGCAAAGCTTTCCACCTTCCTGTCGAGTTGGAACACCGGGCTTACTGGGTCGTCAAACAGTGTAACATGGATTCCCAGTTAGTTGGTGCACAGTGGATGCTCCAACTCTCTGAGCTTGAAGAAATTCGTCGGGACGCCTTTGAGAACAGTCGACTGTATAAGGAGAAAATGAAAGCCATCCATGATCGACTCATCCATAGAAAGACCTTTGAGCCTAACTAGCAAGTCTGGCTTTTTGATGCCCGTTTGAAACTCTTTCCAAGGAAGCTCAGGTCCAAGTGGATAGGACCATTTAGGGTGATCAAGCCCCACTCCAATGGGGTGGTTGAAATCGCTGATTCGAACACTAGGCACACTTTCGCAATCAATGGCCAGAGATTAAAACATTTCCTAACCCAGGTTCCCCCAAAGGAGAGTCTCACCCTCATTGAGGGATGACACGAAGCACCACCCAGCTGGAGGTGTTAAACTCAGTGCTTCCTGGGAGGCAACCTAGAAGATTTAGACTGATCAGGTATTCTACGTCACTCATGTAATATCTTTTTGAACTCTTGTTGCATCCATGTATTTGTCAATAAGGACATTGTCCAACTTAAGCATGGGGGGTGGTAAATTGCATGATGCTGACTCATTTAATCAGTCTAAATAGAATAAAATGAAAAAAAAATTGAATTTAGGAAGAAAAACTTAGGCATTAGAAATTTGTCAATAGTGGGAAATAATTCGGAAAGAACTTGAACACTTAGACTTTTCAGGCCTTCAGGCTTAATCAGCCCTGGTGTCCGTTAAAATATGGATTTAGCTTCAAATCCTTGCAACCTTAAGCTACTCTAGCCCACTAACTAAATAAGGTGATAAGTATACGACTTATCAACTCACCCTCTAACTCAGAAGGACTTTTAGTCTAAGCATCTGCACACATTTTTGCACAGACTCACTCCTCGGAGATTTTGATAGAAATTGGGTAGCTAATGAACTCTCTAGTGTGGTATGGTTGGTAAGTTGTCATGGGTAATAGCCCATTGGTAGGTTGTCTAGAGCCCAGCCATGGGACCACCTCCTCTTTATCGCCTCTAGGTAAATTTGAGATCAGGGAAGCCACCTACCAAATAAAATTAAAAAAAAAGAAGAAGAAGAAAAAAAGAGAACAAAATAAACCACACTTCACCGCACGAGTATGGCTGGCAAGTGATCGTGGGTAGCAACCCATTGGTTAGTTGTCCAGAGCTTAGCTCAGTAAATGTACAAAAGGAACCAAAACACTTAAGGAAGAAGCGGGGAAGTAGAGCAAGCTGGGGAGATATACACTGGAAAAATCCTTGTGTTGATCCCAATTAAAACAAACGTAGGGAGAAAGCTACCGATCGAATAAATACACCTTCAGGCAAAACACTTCCTCTTCCGGTCACCTAGGGGCGTAGAAACCTGAAGTCTATCTAAATTATCATTGAGTGAGTCTATCACAATCTTCACACCAAGATGCTTAACACTTAGAGTTTTGTTCGAGTTTTGGGTGGGTTGGGTAGCCGTAAAAAGTTACCAACACACTTTTAACTCCAAAAAGAAAAAAGAATCTAAAAATAAGCAAAAAATATATATACCTACATTAAAGCAAGGATTCAGGTGATTCATATTTTGGCAGACACCCGGGTGCTGCTTAGTCTTTCTAGATCAAGATCTTAGTATATTTCCCCCTATTGACAAATGACGAAGTGTCTAAGTAGTTGCTTCTTAACTTTTGACTGGAAATAAAGGCTAGAATAAACCTTGCTAGGGACTAGCAAGGAGTAAGCATGGGGGTATGATAACATTGCATCTTGGGGTGATAAATCTGTCAATTGGGGTTTATCTTAAGAACAAAATGCACAGATAACACATCATAAATAGGAATGGGAGCATTGCATGCATCACACATCAAGATTTCTTATAGAATAGTATTAATGGTCATTTGTATAAGTACTTGTTAAAACAGGCCTCAGATGAGCAATCGGATCGCACGGATGGATTTAGAGCGATGAACGGAGTCCAACGGACTCGAAATCGACCAAATCCGACATCCAGAGTTCCTGCAATGGGCCCAAGAAGTTCTGACCATAGATTTGATGATCAACAGCCCACGACGCACCGCATGGCACCCGCTCGTTGCATTGAGACCGTCTCCTACTTCTGCCTTCACTAGAAGGACGAATCTCAGCCGTCGATCTTCAATCGAACGGTTACGAGCCGCCCGTGTGCCCGCCCTCTCCGCGACAAGGCAGCGGGCGCAACGCAGCGGTCGAACGTCTCACGCTCGCTTAGCTAGCGCAGGTTCGAATCGCGCTACGTTGAAATGCTAAGGCGAAGGTGCGCACCAAGGAAATTGGGCCGCTTGATCAGCAGTGGACGGCTGTATGGTTAGACCCGGATAGGTTGTTAATATGGTGATTTTATCGTTGAAGAGTGTATAGTGGTTAACCTAAATCGAACCTAACCATCTCTTTACAAAATTTTTAACCTGGCCTACTTGATTTTATCTTGTCACTTTTAGGACCAAGGTCGAACTCAGGGAAGTGGGGTACAAGTCAAGTTTCTACGCCTTTCCTACAACGGCTCTCTTCCGTTCATTTATTGTGTTTTTGGTATTTTTCTTATTTAGATTTTTTTCTGGTAATCTTTGTCCTTGAGGCACACCCTCAAAATTGGGTTTTTGGCTTTGAGCCAAAACAGAGTTCCAAAATGAGTCTTGCTATTCGCAAGACGGGGTACCTGCAAGTCAAAGATTATCTTTTCTCTTTTATATATATTTTTTTATCTTTTTACTAACAGGAAAGCGAAACAGAAATAAAGTAAATACAGTATATATATTTATGTATATAGTATGTATATAAAGGGGTGGGGTGGAGGCGGAGATGGAGTGTAGCACGGTGTCGAGTCGGTCGTCGTCTAGAGAGACGCAACCAACAGGACTAGGTGCCGTGTGGAGTGTGGGATGGATGGTGGATGATGTATGCAACCACGCTTTTTGTACGCGTGTATCGGGGAATATCAGCAACTGGTGCAGATATTCCCGTAATACAGCGTATGGTAAATAATGTGAAAAATTATATATATGTATATATGTAAATATATCTATATGTATATATGGTTATCTATAGGTTATATATATATGTATATATGTATGTATATATGTATAAGTATATATATATATAGGTATGTAAATATATATATAGAAGTATAGATAGATATATGTATAGATCTATATATATATATATGTATAAGTATGTATATATAACTATATAAATGTAAATATATATGTATGTATATGTATATATATAGATATATGTAGCTAAGTATATATATATATATATATATATATGTATGTATGTATATATAGTTATAGATATATTTATGTATAGATGTATATATATATATATATATATATATATATATATATATATATATATATGTATGTACGTATATAATACTATATAGATGTATATATATAATAATAATAATAATAATAATATATGTATATAGGTATATGTATCTAGATATGTATAGATATGTATATAGATATATATATATATATATGTATGTATATAAACTAAGTACTAATATATGTATAGATATATGTATATATATATATACGTATATAGATATATGTATATATATGTATATGTATATGTATATATATAAGTATATATATATATATATATATATATATATATATGTATGTATGTATACTAATACATAAGTATATAGGTACTACTATATGTATAAATATAAGTATATATATATATGTGTATAGATATATGCATATATATATCAATATATATAAGTCTACGTATATATATATATGTTTATAGTAGTGTTTATGTGTGTGTGGGTGTGTGGAAGTGTTGGTGTAGGTGTGTGTGTGTGCATCGGTGTAAAGAGAGAGTGAGTGTTGTGAGAGAGAGAGAGAGAGAGCGGGAGAGGAGAGGTTGCAGGTTAAGTCGTCTGCACGTGAAGGTCGTCGTTTGATGGCTTCTGCGCGCGGGTGCGTATTCATGCAGAGGAGAGTGCAGGAGGATTGGGTGCGGAGAGGAAAGGCACGCAGCGCACCATGCTGCGCGAGGGCTGGAGCGGTTTGGCAGACACAGGCGCTGAGGGCGGTCGTTCGTAGACGCTGGAGCAGGCGCTGACAGGCACGCGTGGGTGAGTGCAGGCGAAGCAGACGGGTACGGACGAGGGCTGGCAGATGCGCGGGCGGGCGCGCGCACGGGCGAGGGCCGGTTGCGGCGCGCCGGGTGATCGGGAAAGTGAGGCTTTCCGGTCAGACCACTATAGTCACAGTGTCGCGATGACTTGCGTGAAGAGTGGCTATAGTGGTCGTTCTCGCCATGCAACCGGCAGTGGGCAGTGCTGTGAGTGAGGCCGGCTCGGCGCGCGCGGCGGAGTAGCGTTGGCTGGTGGCTTGCGGGCGGAACCTCGCGATAGAGCACGTGGAGGGGGAGGCGAGGGCGCCTGCAGCTTGTGCGGAAGCTTGCAGGTGCTGGCAAGGGTGCAGGGAGCGCTTGGCTGGCCGTTGCAGAGGCACGCAGTGGCTGGTTGCGGGTGGGAGTGAACGTGACAGGGCGGAGAATCGAAAGTTGGAGAGGGCCTGCAGGCACGCGCAGAGGGGCTGGGGCGTCTGCAGACGTGCACGGAAGGGCATGGGCGGCTGCTGCTGCTGTTGCTTTGCCGCTGCTGCTTCAAGCTTTAGACCTTGAAGCGTGTGGCCATGGCATGAGGTGCTGGAAGCTAAAAGAAAACTAGAAAAGAGCTACCACGCCCACCGGCTCTTTGAAGAGCTGGGTGGTGGTGGTCTCACTGTGGTGGTGTGCACCACAGTGAGGGCTCCTGCCCGCCGGGTATCTCCGAGGAGGGGGAGGGCCGACGTATGGAGGGGAATGGGAGGAGAGGATGGCCTGGAGAAGAAGTGCAGGTGGTTTCTTTTGGTTGCTGGGACCAGGCCTGATTTTGCAAGAAGGAGCTGTGGCTTTTAAATAGAAGATGAAAGCATGGCCATGCATGGGACATGCACGGCTACGGTAGGGAATGGCAAGTGCAGGGAAGGGCTTAGTAGGGAGAGGGCATTGCAGGGAAGCATGGTGCGGGGAGAAGAAGATGCAGCCGCGGGAAGGAAGTCAAAAATAAAAAAGAAATAAAAATGGAGATGGAAATATTACAAAGATGTACTTGAGAAAAGATGTAAAATGCAATGCCACTTATTTATTCTCCTCTCCCCTCAATTAGATGCATGTATACATGTATTCTTACAAATGCAACTACGGAATCCTAATATGCATAGGTAATGCTAGGAAATATCACAAGAAGGCACTATTGTAGGCGTATTTTTGCGGTGCAATCAATGACGTGGATGGAGCGACGCGGCACGATCTCGCACATCCAAAGTTGACGCTCACGATGACACGGGGGGAGTGGGCACGATCCAGACGCATGCCCCATGTGCGACATCAACCGTCCGATCCATGATCGGACGACTCTCAAGCCGCACACACGGATTGAGCGCGGAGAAGAACACGTGTGCTCGAGTGACCCCCGGGCAGGGGGCTCCACCGAAGTTTTGGGAAGGGTTTTAGTGACGTCTCGGACATCGCTAAAACACCTTCTTCATTTGGAAAGACCCTCTCCCTATTTAAGCCCCTTCCAACCACCCATGGAAGGCATTCAATCCACTTGCAAGTGTTCTACTCCACTCCTAGCCACCATTAGCTCTCTTTGTAATTGCCAAAGCCAACGAGCCACTGACGGAGCCCCTCTCCACCACCGTGGCTACCTCACCGTCTTCTCTCTCTCTTTCCTTCTTTATCTTAAGCTTTACTTTACTTGTGTTTAAGCATTTAGCTAGTGTTGTAATTATAAACTAAAGTTGCGTGCTAATGAAGTTGTTTTCTATCTAGTTAGTTGCCCTCTTTTATGTTAAAGTTGCATGTGTGAATGAAGAAATTCTAACCCTACTCTCTCTCTCTCTCTTTCTCTCCCTCTCACTTGCTTTTCACTCACGACATTTCACAAGCAAAAACCTATTATTTCTGTGACATTAAGTGATAAGAAAAATCTGGTTTTCACGTCTCCTTGAGATCGACACTCGAACTCACGTCCATTTCTTCATTTAAAATCGACGTTGCGAGTGCAAGCTATAACGACTCTTTTAAACACATGCACCCAATGCCATGATAAATGACAGTTTATCATCATTCTTATGCATTAAAACAAACCTAGCTCTTAGGATTTTACTCCGCAAATGGGTTTTTGGGCTGCATTTAGGCATAAATTAGGTTAGGCATGCATTGCATTTTTTTATTATCTTTTTGATATGTTTTTGTGAGTGTTAGGGATGAACAAATATACAGATCCCTAAAACCCTAGCACTCAAGAAGGCAAATGGTAAAGGAGAAGCTCAGACTAGTTGGAACTCAGCTTGATCCAGCTCACCACAGCTGGAACCTAGCTCACTTGAACTAGGGTTAGCTCATCCCAACTCCATTCAGCTAATCTCAGCTGAATGGCAGCTTAAGAGAGTTCGTCTTAGCTCACCCTAGCTCAAGTCAACTCTGATCTAGCTCAACCTAGTTGAGTCAAGCTCATTTTAGTATAAGTAATATAGTAATATAGGTATATATATAGTAATATATGTATATAGTTATAAATATGTCTATATGTATATATATATTAGTATAAGTATTTATGTATATAGATATATATAGATAGATATACAAATATATATATATATATGTATTTATAGTTATAGGTATATGTATATATGTATGTATATATATATATATGTATAAGTATATGTGTCTATATGTATATATATATATATATCTATACTTATACTTAGTTTTATAGGTACTAATATATGTATAGATATATATATATATATATGTATATAAATATATGTATATATATTAATATATATATGTATATGTATATAAATATATGTATATATATTAATATATATATGTATATGTATATATATATATAAGGATATAATAGTGTATAAGTGAGTGGGTGTGTGTGTACGAGAGTGTATGTGTCTGCAGTGAGAGTGAGAGAGTGCTGAGAGAGAGAGAGAGAGAGAGGGCGTCTGCTGAAGGAAGATGCGACGTTTAAGTCGTCTGCAGCAGCAGCCGATGTTTGATGTTTCACGCGCAGTGCAGGCGCGTAGGCGCGCGAAGAGGCATGCACGTAGGGGGAGCGGGTGTGGGGGAGAGATCGTAGCGCACAACGCTACGCGAAGAGGCAGGCGCTGAAGCGGGCGAGGAAGTGGGCGAAGGATGCGAGTGTGGGCGTACCCGGGAGCGAGCGCGGGCGTGGGTGGACGGGCTACAGACGGTCGCGGCGCGCTGGGTGACTGGATGAGTGAGAAACTTACCTGTCACCGCACTGTAACCACAGTGTTCCGCTGACTAGCATGAACAGTGGCTACAGTGCTGCTCGGTTCGCGCAACCGGGTGCCAGCGGTTTCGTGAGTGCAGGCGGTGTGGAGCAGCTGGCGCGCTGTGAAGAGGCTGCGCCGGCTGCTGGCTTGCGTGGGAAGATTTGCGACAGGGTGCACAGAGAGAGGCGCGGGTGGCCTGCTGGCGTGCGCGGTGGATGGCGAGGGCGACCTGCTGGTGTGCGCGGTGGCCTGCGCGCACGGAAGAGGAGTCCGGTGCCGTGCTGCTGCAGTTCTTGAGCTTGAAAGCTCGGCTCTGTGGCAATGGCAGAGTTGTGGCTAAACGTCGAAACAGAGAGAGAAACACCACGCCCGTCGGCTCTTTGATGAGCTGGGCGGTGGTGGACTCACAGTGGTGGTTGTGCACCACTGTGAGTTGCTCTTGCCCGCAGCATGGCTCCTCAGAAGGAGGAGAGGCTACGTATGGAGTGGAGAAGGGAGGAGACGGCCTGGAGAAGAAGCTGCTGTGGTGTTTTTTTGTGTGGACCAGGCTCCCCTTTGTAAAGAAGCAAGCCGTGCCCTTTGAAAGAGGAAGAAGGCATGCACAGCCATGCCCTGGCTTTGCATGGCTGTGCATGGCTGGCAGGGAGTGGCTGTGCAGGGCAAGCTGAGCAAGACATGGCACGAAGAAGAAGAGGCCATTCCTTGCAGCCGCGTGGAGAAATTCAAAGCCAAATGGAAATAAAAAAATAAAGATGGTGAATTTGTGAAGCAGCACTTAAGGAAAACATTAATTTCGCAGCCATTTTATTCACTCTCCTCCCCTCTCAATTAAATGCATGCATGCGTGTATTTTCACAAATGCGACTATGGTTGCCTATTATTCACTGGTAATGCTAGGAAATAGCATAAGATGGCACAATTGCTGGTGTATTTTTGTTGTGAAATCATACCCCCATGCCTATCTTTTGTTAGTCCCTAGTAAAACATTTTTTTGTATTGTATTTAGAAATGATCTTAAGCTGAAGATTTTCTTCTGAGGTGACATACGTGTGTTTATTTGTTGGATATTGTGAGAACCAATTGCAGAGAAGACTACCAGTACTTTAAGTCTTATGTGACACAGATCATCTCTCAACTAACCATGACTCTTGATATTTAAACCTTAAGTACGATTTCCAGGACCCAGGAGGTTTTTGCCGTACTCGAGAGCTCAAGAGATTATGGCTTGTGCTTAGTGAAGGATCAAGATTAACCAGATGAACATTAAGACTCAAGCCCAGGGTTTCACGAATTTTTAAGTATAGGTTGGTCCCAGTTTCAGCTCATGTCTTCGGATTGACCCTTAAAAAGATGACGAAAAACTCAACTCCCATTTTCTGACATTTGTGGCTCAAAGAAAATAGGGTATTTGCCTTGAAGAACTTTTTGTAGGGGGAAGACTTTACAGACATTTGTGAGATATATTGACTTATTTGTATCCTTTTTTTTTTTTTGAAACACGTGTCAGTATATCTCTTACAATATTACTTGGAGGAGCACACTTTTCTTTTTGGTGGGAGAGTTCCTTTTTGGTGGAAAGAGTCTCTCCTAAACACAAGACTAAAGCCTGGGATAAAAAGTCTACCTGCGTGCACAGGTAAGGACTCCACCTTCCCTAATGAACACTAGGGTTGGATCTTATGTTCACCTGGTCTTTCTTGATATGTGTAGTGTGAACCAAGATTACTTAGGGTCTCGAGTAGAAGCAAACCAACGGATACTATACTGGTGTCTTTGGGATAAGAATACGTCCTTAGTTAGGAGAGATTCCGATCTATCTTGTCAATGCTCAAGTGAATTAAGCCGAGCCTGAGCGAATCAAGCTTCTGTGGCCTGGAAAGTCTTCAAAATAGTGGTTGAATATCCATAAACACTTATTGTATTTTTGTTTCAGCCTTGAGATCATTACTAAACACCCTTTTTTTTTTTATAGATAGAAACTACATGATACCCTAGAATACCCAGATCCTATGGATGCCTATCCACCCCCCCATGCCAAACGATGCTATGTCCTCATATGCATGCAGGGTAGGGTAGAGGAAGGACGAAAGATCGGGTAACGAGAGTTGAGGTGCAGGGTATACAGCAGGGTGGTAGGGTGGGTGGATGGTGGGTGGTGAAGTGAAAAGTGATGCGATCGTGACAGTGAAGTGAAAAGTGATGGTGGATAGTGAGTGTTCTTGGGATGCCTCCCAAAGAGCACTGAATTTAACATCCCCAGTTGGACTTAGGATGAGGCACAACATTAGTTACCCTCCAGTAGGGCAACAGTTTCTCCAACGGGGGTAGGTTCATGAGTAAGATAGGGTTTCAAATGTTGCCCATTGACCGTAAATTTACGCCCAGATTTGGGATCTTCAATCTCAACGGCCCCGTTGGGAAATAGTCTTGATACCAGAAAAGGACCAGTCCATTTGGACTTCAGTTTCCCAGGAAAGAATTTGAGCCGGGCATTGTAGAGCCAAACTTGCTGAGATGGCTCAAATTCCTTCCACCGAATACGGCTGTCGTGAAAGGCCTTAGTGCACTGCTTGAAAGTTAAAGCAGAATCATAGGCTTCACGACGGAGTTCTTCCAGCTCCTGGAGTTGGAGTTTCCTTTCTCGACCACACAGGTCTGGGTCGAGGTTACATTGGCGAACCACCCAATAACAGCCCAATAAGGAGACATACCAAGGGGAGCCTTGAAGGTGGTCCGATACGCCCAAAGTGCGTCAATTAGCTTGTTGGACCAATCCTTATGGTCAGGCCGAACCGTTTTATGGAGAATTTGCTTGATTTGCCGGTTCGACACCTCTGCCTGGCAGTTCGTCTGAGGATGATACAAAGATGCGATACGATGGTGGACTTCGTATTTCCTTAGAAGTGCCTGGAAAGAAGCATGGGTAAAGTGACTTCCTCCATCCGAGATAATGGCTCGAGAGATCCCAAAGCGCACAAAAATGTGGTCTTTGATGAATCGAGTAGATATAACATGTCAGCATGGCGCGTGGGAATAGCCTCAATCCATTTTGAAACATAATCAATAGCCACGAGAATGAATTCGAAGCCGTTGGAAGGAGGAAAGGGACCCATGAAATCAATTCCCCAAATGTCGAAGATTTCCGCAGCTAGGATGGGTTGCAAAGGCATCATGTCACGACGTGACATTGAACCTAACGACTGACACCTAGTGCAATGTTTGGCATAATTGTGTGCATCCTGGTGAAGGGAGGGCCAGAAGAAACTGCACTGCAACACCTTGGCTGCAGTTTTCCACCCAGAGAAATGGCCTCTGCAGGCCTGATCGTGGCAAAAGGATAGCACACTGGGGAATTCGCTGTCAGGAATACAGCGACGGATATTTTGATCAGCACCTATGCGGAAAAGAAGTGGATTATCCCAGAAATAATACTTTGCTTCTGCCATGAGACACTCACGCTGGTTTTTAGGCCAGCCACGTGGAAGGGATCCAGAAGCAAGGTAATTGGCAATGTCGGCATACCAAGGTCCACTTGCCACATTAATTGCCAATAGATGCTCATCGGGAAAAACCTCGTTAATCAGCAGAGTAAGTCCAATATGGTCAGGGTCCAGTCTGGAAAGATGATCAACCACAACATTCTGGGCTCCAGCCTTATCGCGGATCTCAATGTCAAATTCTTGGAGCAAATGGATCCAATGAATCAGTCTAGGCTTGGCATCTTTCTTATGCATGAGATGGCGAATGGTCGCGTGATCAGTGAAAACAATAACATGTGAGCCCAGAAGGTAAGAGCGGAATTTCTCCAACCTAAAGATGACCGCCAGTAGTTCTTTTTCAGTGGTAGTATAATTACGCTGGGCCTCGTCCAATGTCTTACTGGCGTAGTACACCACTAAGGGTTGTCTAACGCGTCTTTGTCCCAGGATGGCTCCGACTGCAAGGTTGGAAGCGTCACACATGAGTTCAAAGTCGAGGGACCAATCAGGTGGTTGGAGAACAGGGGCCTTGGTGACAGCATTACGCTGCTGCGTGAATGCTCGTATGTAGTCGGGGCCCATATTGAAGGGTACGTCGGTTGATAGGAGATGAGTTAAAGGTCAAGAAATCTTGGAGAAATCTTTGATGAATCTCCTATAGAAGCCGACGTGTCCCAGGAAGGAGCGGATTTGTTTGACAAAGCTAGGCACAGGTAAATCAGCAATTATATCAAGCTTAGCTCTGTTGACCTCGATACCCCTATCGGAGATGATATGTCTGAGAACTATTCCCTCGTGTACCATAAAATGACTTTTTCCCTAGGAAAGCACAAGGTTTACATCAATACATCTTCTAAGGATATTGGTTAGGTTGGCAAGACATTCGTCGAAAGATAGTCCAAAGATCGAAAAGTCATCCATGAAGACCTTGAGAAAGTCACCCACAATGTCGTGAAATATCGCCAGCATACATCTCTGGAAAGTTGCTGGCACGTTACAAAGTCCAAACGGCATCCTTCTAAATGCAAAGGTGCCGAAGGGGTAGGTAAAAGTGGTCTTCTCTTGGTCCTGGGGGTCAATTGCCACCTGGTTATATCCTGAGAATCCATCCAGGAAATAGATAAATTTATTTCCTACTAACCACTCCAGGATTTGGTCAATGAAAGGTAGTAGAAAGTAATCTTTCTTAGTTGCAGCATTGAGTTTCCTATAATCTACACACACTCTCCAAGATGTAGGAGTGCATGTAGGGATGGATTCGCCCCTGTCATTGACATGGATGGTGAGTCCCGCCTTTTTGGGCATAATGTGAATCGGGCTCACCCAGGGGCTATCGCTGATCGGGTAGATTATACTCGCATCTAGCCACTTAATGATTTCCTTCTTAACGACCTCCCGCATGTTAGGGTTGAGACGTCACTGCATCTCGCGGGACGATCGAGCCTCCTCCGTATATGTACGGTGAGTGCAGTAGGAGGGGCTAATGCCAGATAAGTCTGATAAAGACCATCCAATGGTTGCCTTGTGTTCCTTAAGGACCTTCGTTAGTTTGCACTCTTGCTCCCTGGTCAATTTTGAACTGATGATTACAGGGAGCATTTCATTTGGTCCCAAGAAAACATACTTAAGTGTACTAGGCAGCTCTTGCAGCTCGGGAGTGGATGGTGAAAGATCTGGCATTTCTTGGGACGAGAGTGTCCCAGGCTTATCAGAAAACAAGTCAGGAGGAAGAAGTTGGCCCTCAGATTGGCCAAGAAGAGGGGCTTCTTGGATAGATGGATCCAAGAAGGAATAGCCCCAGTGAGAAGTATGTGGGCTCAAAATCCCAGTGTGGATTTGCAAATCTGCCTGATTTGGCGGGAAAGAAAGGGAAATCCGATCTTCAAGAGTATGGACCGGCGGTGAGTAGCCCAGATATGACTCAGACCACGAGGTATGGGAAGCGGAGAAAACCTCGTTAGAAGTCTGGTCAGGAGAATGTACGGGAATAGGGAGGGATGGGGGAACGTCACAATAGGTGTCGATCAAGTAATTGTCAATGTTTAAAGGTAATCCCCAGCAGTCAGAATAGGTCCCAATTAGTCTGATACATGCGCTGACGGCCATGTCCTCGTCAGACGTGTGATCCTCGATATAATCGCAATCAAAGTTCTTAGCTGCCTTGAAGATGTTAAGCTTGAGCTTCTTAGATCCAACGACAATCTCAATACAGCCCGACTCGCAGTCGATATGGGTGCGGGCTGTGGCCAAGAAAGGTCGACCAAGGATGATTGGACAATCAGAACGTGAGCTAGGAACATCCATATCCAAAATAAGAAACTCAACAGGACAACAGAGATTGTTGACCCTAACCACCACGTCTTCCACCACACCCTTTGGTATTTTGACAGAACGATCTGCCAACTGTAACGTGACAGGGGTGGGTTTCAGATTTCCCAAGGAAAATTTTTCGAGCATGATGGTTGGTATAAGATTGATGGAAGATCCTAGATCAAGCAGGGCATGGTTAAAATTGCAGCCTTGGATGCTACAGGAAATAAGCGGTGTGCCCGGATCTTTCCGCTTCGGTGGTAGATTTGACAGTATAGCACAACACGCATGAGGCGAGAGAACCATCGGATTCTTAGTTTTCTTTGACTGTCGCCTGGGTGTTGTGTAGTGTTTGAAAAATCGGGCGACAGTAGGTATGTGGTCGATAGCCTCGAGCAGGGGTACCTTGATTTCAACATCCCTGAACAAATTACGTAGGTTATCAAAGGCTTGTGTATCCTTCTTCTTGCCTTTTGGCTCCCTCAGTAGAGCCTCAGGGAATGGGACTGATTCCGGCACCATTTTGGGTGTATCGTCCTCTCGCGAATGCAGTGCGCATCCTGAATGAGAGGGCGATGAAGAAGACGGGCTAGGATCAGGTCGAGGTGGATCGACGGTCTGCTTACCGCTCCTTGTAGTGATCGCATTGGACGATGCGGGTCCAGTGGGATCATAAGGGGGAGGAGGGTTCGCAATAGGGACATAAGAGTGAGGTGCTGCAGCAGGATTAGCCTGAAATTCCGGTGGAATGCTCGGAGCTTGCAGAATTTGATGAACCTGCCCCTGAGAAGGTCGTACCTGTGGTTGGGGACCACGGGGTATGAAATTTCGCTAGTTGGGAATAGGTTGGGCGGGAAGAGTGCCCTGAGATAGAGTCGCCATGCGTAGTTGACTGATCTCAGCATTCTGCTGTGCCAATTGGTGCTGAAGAGAGGTCATGTTCTCTTCATGGCGCTTTAACATTTCCGTCATCAATCACATCCATTTATCAAGAGGACTTGATGTGTGTTCTATTTGCGGTATGCAAGGACCCGATGGTGGATTCTCCATAGGATTAGACTGGGCCCTTGGGATGACAGGTGCGAACGGTCGCACTGGTCCACTAGTGGGGTTTTGGCGCTGTGGGTTGTTGGACCATTCGAAGTTCGAATGATTTCACCACCCTGGGTTATAAGTGGCAGAGAATGGGTTGTTCCCCAGGGTGCAAGCATCTTCTATTCCAGAAGACGCGTTCGCATGTAAATATGCTTCCGAGCACACGGAGGCTTGGTCCTCCGTGTCAAAATACTGGCTCGCAGAAGCCAGATCCACATGACTTACCGAATCGCTTGGTGCGACACTCGGTAAGGAAGGTCTTACGGGGTTTCTAGGGGATAAGCCTGGTGTTGGAAGAATTGGGATTGTGACAAAGTGGTGAGGTGGAGGTGTTTGCCATAGAACAGGCGGGGTTGGCCAGAAGCTCATCCAGCTTCTTGTGCACGACGGAGACTTCATCCAATTTCTGTGCGATAAGGCTGAGATCTGTGGATGAATGGGAGGGTCCCATGTCAACTTCGTGGACATTACGAGGCAGGCTGGTACGATTAAAGGCGACAATGGAAGCTTTGTTCATTGAGTTTTCGTTCATATTTTCAAATAATTCGAATGCTCCATTCTCATCTTTATTCATGAAATTCCCTCTTCAGGAAGCGTCTGTAATCTACTTCAAAGTCTCATTTAGCCCATAATAGAAAATCTGGGCTATATGCCACTTAGGCAAACCGTGGTGCAGACATTTCCTGAGGAGGTCGTTATATCTCTCCCATGCCTCATGAAATTGTTCGCCGTTTTGTTGCGTAAATGAAGTGATAGCACAGCGAAGCGCATTGGTTCGCCAGATTGCGAAGAACTTCTTGAGAAATGCTGTTCGCATCTCTTCCCAAGAGTGGATGGTTCTCCCAAGGGTGTGTAACCACTGTGACACTTTATCCCACAATGAAAATGGGAACATTTATATGAGGACTATAAGTAACCCAATATTTCTAGGTTTAACAGTTTCAGCCAATCAGGTTAGGTCTTCCAAGTGGTGAAAAGGATCTTCACTTGCAGGACCATGAAAGTGAAAATTTATCAGGCCCATTATGTTAGGTTTCAGTTGAAAGTCGTCCCGCCCATGGGGACCCGAATTTGTCCTCTGGTCTCTGTAGCAGTGAGATTCTGATAGGAGTTAAGAGACCTAGGCTCCTCCTGTTCGGGAGGGTTCTGCATTTCCTCCAATGTTTCCTGAATGGCTTCAATTTGTTTATTAGACATTTCCATTTGGGCTTGGAGGCAGGTTATGGGATCCAAGGCTCCACCATCTGGTGGGTTTTGAGGGCGGTTTCCTCCCTCGGGATTTGGGGGTGGGCGTGCAGCCATGTTTGTGGAGGAGGAGGACGATTCGGCTTCTTTTCTAAAATTATCAGGCAATTCACATAGTTCAGGGTTTTGTGACCTCCTCCCAAGCATGCACTACCGCAGGAAGAATTGGGGAGATGAGAAGGGAATAGTAGCTGAGAGAAATGACGCCGCAAAGGTACACTTGATGACAAATCAACACAATGAAATTCCTAACCTCTATAGTGTGCCCTTAGAACTAAAGATCTATGTTACCTACTATCACGAACTACGAAACCGAATGTGAGCACCGCGGAACCACCAGGCCAGATTGAAAGGCCGTTTGCCCCAGTCTTAGACACCCTATAGCACGTGGGAACCCTCACCAGCATGTAGGCGCTACACACAGGTAGTTAGACCTCCAATCCTTAAGAAGGGTCAAGTTGCTACCAATTTTAGTTTGAGGCTTAGGATCAAGTGCTTCTGGAATGTGAAGGGCGTTATTTACGGGTAATGCCCAAGTGATTGATTTAAAGTGAATGTGTAAACCAAGCATGCAATGGGGAAATCTCCCTGAATTGAAGTTTCAATTGGTGAATGGTTTTTAGAATTCAGCCTTAAGTCGTATGGATTTTAGGATTTCTTTGAATTACCAATTCAACCAATCTTTGGGTTTTGAGAGAATACAAGTTTTCTTCTAAGCCCAACAAACCTTTCTTCAATGTCAATTGGTTAATGCATGCTAAAATGGGCTTCCCTAGATGGAGATTTCTATGTGTGGATGCACGAATCGGTTTTAGATTAGTGTGAAAGGGAGCCAAAGCACTTTAATTCAAGTGCTCCCAATCACTAAAATGATTTCCACACACAAGGCTCAACCAAAAGATAAAGAAAATCAAATTGTTGGGGTTGAAGTATTCGTGAGCGAATCTTAGGCACGTGAAAGGTCGTGGTGGGGTTGGAATCAACTCAATTCCATGTCTCCCCACCAAAAAGGTGATCCTGAACTGCAGATAAATGAGGCAAAGAGGGATGTCAATCAATCTTTTTATTTGCATCAAAGAATACTTCACACGGCGAAAGATTCAAGAATCAAGATTCTTGGATCTTCGCTATGCGAAGTTTGGCGGGAAATCCTGGGGCGGTGGGAGTGATGACAAACAATCAAACAAGTGCTTTTTAATCCACTTGCCCCAAGAGATCCCAAGAAGTGTTTTTAGTTTTTTTTTTAGTTTTTTTATTAAGGTGACAAGGTAACCTAAGTTGCTAAGAAAGAAAGATCTACTTGTTCAGCAACGTGTGCAGAGCTCTAGTACGGTGCCGGCATCTTCACGCTCTCGTTCCCACCTTGGATCTGTTCATGTCTCCGACTTTGTCTGCCTGTCTTCTCCTTGCAACAAGTTCACCTGCATAGCAACAAACAAAAATACCCGTGAAGAGAAGTGTGTGAGAAGAGAAAAATTAAAGGAATGGAGTAGAAACTTGAATGCGCACTTCCCCGGCAACGGTGCCATGAAAAGAGGTGTATGGTTGGGCCTGGATAGGTTGTGTTAATATGGTGATTTTATCGTTGAAATTAGTATAGTGGTTAACCTAAATCGATCCTAACCATCTCTTTACAAAATTTTTTACCTGGCCTACTTGATTTTATCTTGGTCACTTTGAGGCCCAGGGTCGAACTCAGGGAAGTGGGATTAGAAGTGAATGAGTTTCTATGCCTTTCCTACAACGAATCTCTTCCGTTCGTTTATTATGTTTTTGGTATTTTTCTATTTAACATTTTTTTTCTGATAATTTTTGTCCTTGAGGTACACCCTCAAAATCAGGTTCTTGGCTTTGAGCCAAATTAGGGTTTCAAAACTGGTCTTGCTATTCTCAAGACTGAGTACCTGCAAGTCGAGGATTATCTTTTCTCTTTGTATATTTTTTTATCTTTTTACTGGTAGGAAAGAGAAATAGAAATAAAGTAAATATAGTATATATATATGTATATATTATATATGTATAAAGGGGTGGGGGTGGAGGCGGAGATGGCATGTAGCACGGTGTCGAGTTGGTCATCGTCTAGGAAGATGCAACCAACAGGACGAAGTGCCGCGTGGAGTGTAAGGTGGATTGGTGGAAGATGAGTGCGAACACGCTTTTTGTATGCGTGTATCGGGGAATATCAGCAACTGGTGTAGATATTCCCGCGATACAACTTATGGTAGGTGATATGAAAATATATGTATATATATGTATGTATATATAACTATATATATAGATATAGATTTGTATATATATATTAGTATAAGTATTTATGTATATAGATATATGTAGATAGATATACATATATATATATATTTATAAGTATATGTGTATATATATACTTATACTTAGTTATATAGGTACTAATATATGTATATATATATGTATATATATATGTATATAAATATATGTATATATATTAATATATATATGTATATGTATATATATATAAGTATATAATAGTGTATAAGTGAGTGGGTGTGTGTGTACGAGAGTGTATGTGTGTGTGTGTATGTGTCCGCAGTGAGAGTGAGAGAGTGTTGTGTGAGAGAGAGGGCGTCTGCTGAAGGAAGACGCGGCGTTTAAGTCGTCTACAGCAGTGGTCGACGTCTGATGTTTCACGTGCATGCGTAGGTGCATAGGCACGTGAAGAGGCATGCACGCAGGAGGGAGTGGGCGTTGGGGAGAGACCGCAGTGCACAGCACTGCGTGGAGAGGCGGGCGCTGAAGCTGGTGGGGACACAGGCGAAGGACGCGGGCGTGGGCGTACGCGGGAGTGGGCGTGGGCGGACGGGCTACAGACGATCGCGGCGTGCCGGGTGATCGGATATGTGAGAAACTTACTGATCACCGCACTGTAGCCACTGTGTTCCGCTGACTAGCGTGAACAGTGGCTACACTACCACTCGGCTCGCGCGACCAGGTGCCAGTGGTTTCGTGAGTGCGGATGGTGTGGAGCGGCTGGCGTGCACGCAGAAGAGGCTGCGTCGGTTGCTGGCTTGCGCGGAGAAGCTTCGCAACAGGGTGCACGGAGAGAGGCGCGGGCAGCCTGCTGGCGTGTGCGGTGGAGGGCGAGGGTGACTTGCTGGCATGCGCGATGGCTTGCGTGTGCGAAAGAGGTGTCTGGTGCAGTGCTGCTGCAGTGCTTGAGCTTGAAAGCTCGGCTCTGTGGCAATGGCGGAGTTGTGGCTAAATGTCGAAATAGAGAGAGAACCACCACGCCCACCGGCTCTTTGATGAGCTAGGCGGTGGTGGACTCACAGTGGTGGTTGTGCACCACTGTGAGTTGCTCCTGCCCGTAGCATGGCTCCTCAGAAGGAGGAGAGGCTGTGTATGGAGGGGAGAGGGTTGGAGACGGCCTGGAGAAGAAGCTGCTGTGGTGTTTTTTTGTGTGGACCAGGCTCCCCTTTGCAAAGAAGCAAGCTGTGCCCTTTTAAAGAGGAAGAAGGCATGCACAGCCATGCCCTGGCTGTGCATGGCTGTGCATGGCTGGCAGGGAGTGGCTATGCAGGGCAAGTTGAGCAGGACATGGCACGAAGAAGAAGAGGCCATTCCTTGCAGCCGCGCGGTGAAATTCAAAGCCAAATGGAAATAAAAAAATAAAGATGGTGAATTTGTGAAGCAACACTTGAGGAAAACGTTAATTTCACGGCCATTTTATTCACTCTCCTCCCCTCTCAATTAAATGCATGCATGCGTGTATTTTCACAAATGCGACTATGGTTGCCTATTATGCACTGGTAATGCTAGGAAATAGCACAAGATGGCACAATTGCTGGTGTATTTTTGTTGTACAATTAGCGCACTGAAGGGGATTGCGCCGGCTACTGGCTTGCGCGTGCGGTTGCTGTGCGCTGCTGCTGGTGCCGTGCTGCTGCTGCTGTTAAGATTCAGAGCTCGGGGCTGCGGCAATGGCGTGAAGGCTTTGAGTGGTGGAAGCAGAGAAAGAACCCACCACCCCCACCTGCTCTTCGATGAGCTGGGCGGTGGTGGAGCTCGCAGTGGTGGTCGTGCGACCACTGTGAGCTGCTCCTGCCTGCAGCGTATCTCTTCAGTGGAAGAGGTGCTGCGTATGGAGGGGAGAGAGGGAGGAAGATGGTCTGGAGGAAGGGGCTGCTGTGTGTATGGACCAGGTTGCTTGCGCAAGGAAGGTGGCTGGTCTTTATAAAGGGGACTGAGGTATGCCCCGGCCATGCCTTGGGCTGTGCATGACCAGCCATGCAGCTGGCAGGGCATGTGTTGGCAGAGAATGGAGCGAAGAGCAAGCCATGCCCTGAGCCGCGTGGAGAAGAAGTTCAAAGCCAAATAAAAAATGAAGATGGTGAATTTGCGAGGTAGCACTTGATGAAGACGTTAATTACAAGGCCAATTATTCACTTTTCTCCCCTCTCAATTAAATGCATGCATGTGTTAATTTTTACAAATGCAACTATGGCTACCTAATATGCAATGGCAATGCTAGGAAATAACACAAGATGGCATAATTTTTGGTGTATTTTTGCTGTGCAATCATACCCCCATGCCTATCTTTTCCTAGTCCCTTGAAAAACATTTTGTACTGTATTTAGAAATGACCTTAAGCTGAAGATTTTCTTCTGTGGCGACATAGGTGTGTTTATTTGTTGGATATTGTGAGAACCAATTGCAGAGAAGACTACTAGTACTTTAAGTCTTACATGACATAGACCATCTCTTGACTAACCTGGACTCTTGATATTTAAACCTTAAGTACGATTTCCAGGACACAGAAGGTTTTTGTCGTACTCGAGAGCTCAAGAGATTATGGTTTGTGCATAGTGAAGGATCAAGATTGACCAGATGAACATTAAGACTTAAGCCCAGGGTTTCACAAATCTTTAAGTGCAGGTTGGTCCCAGTTTTAGCTCATGTCTTCGGATTGACCCTTAAAAAGATGATGGGAAACTCAACTCCCATTTTATTATATTTGTGGCTCAAAGAATATCTGATAGAAACAGGGTATTTGTAACTTGCACTGAGAACTTTTGTAGGGAGAAGACTTTACAAACATTTGTGAGATATACTGACTTATTTGCACGATTTTTCTTTTTTCTTTTGGAAACATGTGTCAATATATTTCTTACAACTTTATTTGGAGGAGCACACTTTTCTTTAGGTGGGAGAGTTCCTTTTTGGTGGAAAGAGTCTCTCTTAAACACAAGACTAAAGCCTGGGATAAAAAGTCTACTTGCACGCACAGGTAAGGACTCCACCTTCCCTAATGAACACTAGGGTTGGATCTTATGTTGACCTAGTCTTTCTTGATATGTGTAGTGTGAACCAAGATTACTTAGGCTCTCGAGTAGAAGTAAACCAACGAATCCTGTACTGGTGTCTCAGGTACAAGAATACATCCTTAGTTAGGAGAGATTCTAATCTGTCTTGTCAATGCTGAAGTGAATTAAGCTGAGCCTGAGTGAATCAAGCTTCTGTGGCCTGGAAAGTCTTCAAAATAGTGGTTGAATATCCATAAACACATATTGTATTTTTGTTTCAGTCTTTAGATCATTACTAAACACCATTTTTTTTTTATTACATATTTATAGATAGATGGAGACTGCATGATACCATATAATACCCGGATCCTATGGATGCCTATCCACCCCCCATGCCAAACGTTGCTATGTCCTCATATGCATGCAGGGTAGGGTAGAGGAAGGACCAAAGATCGGGTAACGAGTGCTGAGGTGCAGGGTATAGAGCAGGGTGGTAGGGTGGTGAAGTGAAAAGGTGCGAAGTGAAGTGTACGTGGCAGTGGCGGAGTGTTGTTGGGGTGCCTCCCAACGAGTGTTGAATTTAGCGTCCCTAACTGGACTCAGAATGAGGCACAACATTAGTTACCCTCTTCAGGGCAATAGTTTCTCCAACGGGGGCAGGTTCATGAGTAAGATATGGTTTCAAATGCTGCCCATTGACCGTAAATTTATGCCCAGATTTGGGATCTTCAATTTCAACGGCCTCGTTGGGAAATGGTCTCGAGACCAGGAAAGGACCAGTCCATTTGGATTTCAATTTCCCTGGAAAGAATTTGAGCCAGGCATTGCAGAGGCAAACTTGTTGAAATGACTCAAATTCCTTCCGTCGAATATGGTTGTCGTGAAAACCTTAGTACGTTGCTTGAAAGTTAAGGCAGAATCATAGGCTTCACGACGGAGCTCTTCCAGCTCTTGGAGTTGGAGTTTCCTTTCTCGACCACATAGGTCTGGGTCGAGGTTACATTGGCGAACCACCCTATAAGAGCGGTGCTCCAGCTCCACGGGCAAATGACAAGGCTTCCCGTAAACGATTCTATATGGAGACATGCCTAGGGGAGCCTTGAAGGCGGTCCGATACGCCCAAAGTGCGTCAATCAACTTGTCGGACCAATCCTTATGGTCAGGCCGAACCGTTTTCTGGAGAATCTGCTTGATTTGTTAGTTCAAAACCTCTGCCTGGCCGTGTGTCTGAGGATGATACGGAGATGTGATACGATGGTGGACTCTATATTTCCTCAGAAGTGCCTGAAAAGAAGCATGGGTAAAGTGGCTTCCTCCATCCGAGATAATGGCTCGAGGGATCCCAAAGCGCGCAAAAATGTGGTCTTTGACAAATCAAGTCGATACGACATGGTCAGCATGGCGCATGGGAATAGCCTCGATGCATTTCGAAACATAATCAACAGCAACGAGGATGTATTCGAAGCCGTTGGAGGGAGGAAAGGGACGCATGAAATCAATTCTCCAAATGTCAAAAATTTCAGCAGCTAGGATGGGTTGCAAGGGCATCATGTCACGACGTGACATTGACCCTAACGACTGGTACCTAGTGCAATGCTTGGCATAATTGTGTGCATCCTAGTGAATGGAGGGCCAACAGAAACCGCACTGCAACACCTTGGCTGCACTTTTCCTCCCAGAGAAATGGCCTTCGCAGGCCTGATCGTGGCAGAAGTATAGCACACTGGGGAATTCGCTGTCAGGAGTACAGCGACGGATGATCTGATCGACACCTGTTCGAAGAAGAAGTGGATTATCCCAGAAATAATACTTTGCTTCTGCCATGAGACTCTCACGCTGGTTTTTAGGCTAGCCACGTGGAAGGGAACCAGAAGCAAGGTAATTGGCAATGTCGGCATACCAAGGTCCACTTGCCACATTAATTGCCAATAGGTGCTCATCGGGAAAAATCTCCTTAATCGGCAGTGTAAGTCCAATATGGTCTGGGTCCAGTCTAGAAAGATGATCAGCCACAACATTCTAGGTTCCGACCTTATCGCGGATCTCAATGTCAAATTCTTGGGGCAAAAGGATCCAACGAATCAGTCTGGGCTTGGCATCCTTCTTGTGCATGAGATGGCGAATGGCCGTGTGATTAGTGAAAACAATAACATGTGAGTCTAGAAGGTAAGAGCGGAATTTCTCCAGCCCAAAGACGACCGCTAGTAGTTCTTTCTCAGTGGTAGTATAATTACGTTGGGCCTCGTCCAATGTCTTACTGGCGTAGTACACCACAAAGGGGTGTCTATCGTGTCCTTGTCCCAAGATGGCTCCAACTGCAAGGTCAGAAGCATCACACATGAGTTAAAGTCGAGGGACCAATTAGGTGGCTAGAGAACAGGGGCCTTGGTGACAGCATCACGCAGCTGCGTGAATGCTAGTATGCAGTCAGGGCCCATATCGAAGGGTACGTCGGTTGATAGGAGATGAGTTAAAGTCGAGAAATCTTGGAGAAGTCTTTGATGAATCTCCTATAGAAATCGATGTGTCCCAGGAAGGAGCGGATTTGCTTGAAAGAGCCAGGCATAGGTAAATCAGCAATTACATCAAGCTTAGCTCTGTCAACCTCGATACCCCTATCGGAGATGATACGCCCGAGAACAATTCCCTCGTGTACCATAAAATGACTTTTCCCAGGAAAGGACGAGGTTCACATCAATACATCTCCTAAGGATACGGATTAGGTTGGCAAGACAGTCATCAAAGGAGTGTCCAAAGATCGAAAAGTCATCCATGAAAACCTCGAGAAAGTCACCCACCATGTCATGGAATATTGCCAGCATACATCTCTGGAAAGTTGCTGACGCGTTACAAAGTCCAAACAGCATCCTTCTAAATGCAAAGGTGTCAAAGGGGTAGGTAAAGGTGGTTTTCTCTTGGTCCCGGGGGTCAATTTCCACCTGGTTATATCTAGAGAATCCATCCAGGAAACAGAAAAATTTATTTCCCGCTAACCGCTCCAGGATTTGGTCAATGAAAGGTAGTGGAAAGTGATCTTTCTTAGTTGCAGCATTGAGTTTCTTATAATCTACACACACTCTCCAAGATGTAGGAGTGCGTGTAGGGATGGATTTGCCCCTGTCATTGACACGGATGGTGAGTCCTGCCTTTTTGGGCACAATGTGAATTGGACTCACCCAGGGGCTATTGCTGATCGGGTAGATTATACCCGCATCTAACCACTTAATAATGTCTTTTTTAACGACCTCCCGCATGTTAGGGTTGAGACGTCGCTGCATCTCGCAGGAAGGTCGAGCCTCCTCCTCCGTATATATAGGGTGAGTGCAGTAGGAGGGGCTAATGCCAGTTAAGTATGATAAAGACCATCCAATGGTTGCCTTGTGTTCCATAAGGACCTTTGTCAGTTTGCACTTTTTCTCCCTAGTCAATTTTGAATTGATGATTACGGGGAGCATTTCATTCGGTCCCAAGAAAACATACTTAAGTGTATCAAGCAGCTCTTTCAGCTCGGGAGTGGATGGTGAAAGATTTGGCATTCTTGGGACAAGAGTGTCCCAAACGGATCAGAAGAAAATAATTCAGGTGGAAGAAGTTGGCCCTCAGATTGGCCAAGAAGAGGGGCATCTTGAATAGATGGATCCAAAAAGGGATTACCCTAGTGAGTGGTATGTGGGCTCAAGGTCCCAGTGTGGGGTTGCAGTTCCGCCTGATTTGGCTGGAAAGAAAGGGCAATCCTATCTTCAAGAGTGTGGACCGGCGGTGAGTAGCCCGAATATGACTCAGACCACGAGATATGGGAAGTGGAGAAAACCTCGTCAGAAGTCTGGTCAGGAGAAGGTGCGGGAAAAGGGAGGGATGGGGAACATCACAAAATGTGTCGGTCAGGCAATCGTCAGTGTTTAAAGGCAATCCGCATAAGTCAAAATAGGTCCCAATTAGTCTGATACACGCGTTGATGGCCATGTCCTCGTCAGACGTGTCATCCTCGATGCAATCGCAATCAAAGTTCTTCGCTGCCTTGAAGACATTAAGCTTGAGCTTCTCAGATCCAACGGCAATCTCAATACCGCCCGACTCACAGTCGATATGGGTGCAGGTTGTGGCCAAGAAAGGTCGACCAAGGATGATTGGACAATCAGAACGTGAGCTAGGAACATCCATATCCAAAATAAGAAACTCAACAGGACAACAGAGATTGTTGACCCTAACCACCACGTCTTCCACCACACCCTTTGGTATTTTGACAGAACGATCTGCCAACTGTAACGTGACAGGGGTGGGTTTCAGATTTCCCAAGGAAAATTTTTCGAGCATGATGGTTGGTATAAGATTGATGGAAGATCCTAGATCAAGCAGGGCATGGTTAAAATTGCAGCCTTGGATGCTACAGGAAATAAGCGGTGTGCCCGGATCTTTCCGCTTCGGTGGTAGATTTGACAGTATAGCACAACACGCATGAGGCGAGAGAACCACCGGATTCTTAGTTTTCTTTGACTGTCGCCTAGGTGTATTGTAGTCTTTGAAAAATCGGGCGAAGTAGGTATGTGGTCGATAGCCTCTAGTAGGGGTACCTTGATTTCAACATCCTTGAATAAATTACATAGGTTATCAAAGTCCTGCGTATCCTTCTTCTTGCCTTTTGGCTCCCTCAGTAGAGCCTCAGGGAATGGGACCGATTATGGCACTAATTTGGGTGTATCGTCCTCTCGCGAATGCAGTGCGCATCCCGAATGAGAGGGCGATGAAGAAGACGAGCCAAGATCAGGTCGAGGCGGATCGACGGTCTGCTTATCGCTCCTCGTAGTGATCGCATTAGATGACGCGGGTCCAGTGGGTCATAAGGCGGAGGAGGGTTCGCAATAGGGACATAAGAGTGAGGTGCTGCAGTGGGGTTAGCCTGAAATCCCGGTGGAATGTTCGGAGCCTGCAGAATCTGATGAACTTGCCCCTGAGAAGGTCGTACCTGTGGTTGATGACCATGGGGTACGAAATTTTGCAGGTTGGGAACAGGTTGGGTTGGTAGAGTGCCCTGAGATCGAGTCGCCATGTGTAGTTGACTGATCTCAGCATTCTGCTGCACCAATTGGTACTGAAGAGAGGTCATGTTCTCTTCATGGTGCTTCGACATTTCCATCATCATTCGTATCAATTTATCAAGAGGACTTGATGCATGTTCTTTTTGCGGTATGCAAGGACCCGATGGCGGATTAGTCACAAGATTAGACTGGGCCCTTGGGATGATGGGTGCGGATGGTCGCATTGGTCCACCCGCGGGGTTTTGGCACTGCGGGTTATTGGACCATGCGAAATTAGGATGATTTCGCCACCCTGGGTTATAAGTGGCAGTGAACGGGTTGTTCCCCAGGGCGCAAGCATCTTCTAAGCCAGAAGACGAGTCCGCAAGTAAATATGCATCCAAGCACACGAAGGCTTGGTCGTCCGTGTCAAAATACTGGCTTGTAGAAGCCAGATCAACATGACTTACCGAATCGCTCGGTGTGACACTCGGTAAGGAAGATCTTACGGGGTTTCTGGAGATAAGCCTGGTGTTGGAAGAATTGGGATTGTGACAAAGTGGGGAGGTGGGGGTGTTTGCCATAGAACGGGCGGGATTGGCAAGAAGCTCGTCCAGCTTCTTGTGCACGACGGAGACTTCATCCAATTTCTGTGCGATGAGACTAAGATCAGTGGATGAATGGGAGGGTCCCGTGTCAACTTCGTGAACGTTACGGGGCAGGCTGGTACGATTAAAGGAGACAATGGAGGCATTGTTAATTGAGTTTTCGCTCATATTTTCAAATAATTTGAATGCTCCATTCTCATCTTTATTCATCAAATTCCCTCCGTAGGAAGCGTCTGCAATTTGCTTCAAAGTCTCATTTAGCTCATAATAGAAAATCTAGGCTATATGCCACTTAGGCAGACCGTGGTGCAGACACTTCCTGAGGAGGTCATTATATCTCTCCCATGCCTCATGAAACTGTTCGCCGTTTTGTTGCGTAAAGGAAGTTATAGCACGGAGAAGCGCATTAGTTCGCTCGATTGGGAAGAACTTCTTGAGAAATGCTGTTCGCATCTCTTCCCAAGAATGGATGGTTCTCCCAAGGGTGCATAACCTTTGCGGTGCTTTATCCCGCAATGAAAATGGGAACATTTTCATGAGGACTATTGGTAACCCGATGTTTCTTGGTTTGACAGTTTCAGCCAATCGGGTTGGGTCTTCCAAATGGAGAAAAGGATCTTCACTTGCAAGACCATGGAAGTGGAAATTAATCAGGCCAATTATGTTGGGTTTCAGTTCAAAATCGTCCTCGCCCATGGGGACCCGAATTTGTCCTATGGTCTCTGTAGCAGCGGGATTCTGATAGGAGTTAAGAGACCTAGGCTCCTCCTGTTTGGGAGGGTTCTGCATTTCCTCCAAGGTTTCCCTAATGGCTTCAATTTTCTCATTATACATTTCCATTTGGGCTTGGAGGTGGGTTATGGGATCCATGGCTCCACCACCTGGTGGGTTTTGAGGGCAGTTTCCTCCCTCAAGGTTTGGGGGTGGGCGTGCAGCCATGTTTGTGGAGGAGGATGACGATTCAGCTTGTGTTCTTTTAAAATTATCAGACAATTCAAACAATTTAGGGTTTTGTGACCTCCTCCCAAACATGCACTACCGCAGGAAGAATTGAGGGGATACGAAGGGAAAAGGAGATGAGAGAAATGATGCCGCAAAGGTACACTTGATGACAAATCAAGACAATCAAAGCCCTAACCTCTACAATGTGCCCTTTGCCTAAAGATCTAAGTTACCTACTATCACTACCTACGGAACCAAATGCGAGCACCGTGGAACCATCGGGCCAGATTGAAAGGCCATTTGCCCCAGTCTTAGACAACCGATAGCATGCGGGAACCCTCACCAGCACGTTGGCGCTACACGCAGGTAGTTAGATCTCCAATCCTTAATAAGGGTCAACTTGCTACCAGTTTTAATTAGAGGCTTAGGATCAAGTGCTTCTGGAATGTGAAGGGCGTTATTTATGGGTAATGCCCAAGTGGTTGATTTTATAAAGTGTGTAAACCAAGCATGCAGCGGAGAAATCTCCCCGAATTGAAGTTTTTATTGGTGAATGGTTTTTAGAGTTTCTGCCTTAAGTAGTATGGATTTTAGGATTTCGCTGAATTACCAATTCAACCAATCTCTGGGTTTTGAGAGAATACAAGTTTTTCTATGCCCAACAAACCCTTCTTCAATGTGAGTTAGTTAATGCATGCTAAAAATGCTCTGGGCTTCCCTAGGTGGAAATATCTATGTGTGGATGCACGAGTAAATTTTAAGTTAATGTGAAAGGGAGCCAAAGCACTTCAATTCAAGTGCTCCCAATCACCAGAATGATGTTTCACACACACAAGGCTCAACCACAAGATAAAGAAAATCAAATTGTTGGGGTTGAAGTATTCAGGATCAAATCTTAGGCACGTGAAAGGTCGTGGTGGGGTTAGAATCAACTCAATTCCAAGTCTCCCCACCAAAAATGCAATCCCGAATTATGGATAAATGAGGCAAAGAGGGATGGCAATCAATCTATTTAGTCTTGCCTCAAAGAATACTTCACACGGCGAAAGATTCGAGATTCAAGATTCTTGGATCTTCGCTATGCGAAGTTTGGCGAGAAATCCCGGGGCGGTGGGAGTGATGGCAAACAATCAAACAAGTGATTTTTAATCCACTTGCCCCAAGAAATCCCAAGGATTGTTTTTAGTTTTTTTTTTTATAAAGGTGACAAGTTGACCTAAGTTGCTAAGAGAGACCTACCTGTTTAGCAACGTGGGCGAAGCTCCAGTGCGGTGCCGACGACTTCACACTCTCGTTCCCGCCTTGGATCTACCCATGTCTCCAACTTCCTCTACTTGTCTCCTCCTCGCAACTGGTTCACCTGCACACTAGCAAACAAAAACACTTGTGAAGAGAAGGGTGTGAGAAGAGAAAATCAAAGGAATGGAGTAGAAACTTTACCTCAATGCGCACCTCCCTGGCAACGACACGAAAAAAAGTTATGGTCGGGCTCGGATAGGTTGTGTTAATATGGCGAAATTAGCGTTGAAGTGAGTATAGTGGTTAACCTAAATCGAGCCTAACCATCTTTTTACAAAATTTTTAACCTGGCCTACTTGATTTTATCTTGGTCACTTTTAGGCCCAGGGTCAAACTCAGGGAGGCAGGAATTAGTGGTGAATAAGTTTCTATGCCTTTCCTACAATGAATCTCTTCCGTGCGTTTATTATGTTTTTGGTGTTTTTCTATTTAAGATTTTTTCTGATAATTTTGTCCTTGAGGTACACCCTCAAAATCAGGTCCTTGGCTTAGAGCCAAATTGTTCTTGGCTTTGAGCCAAATTAGGGTTCAAAAAATGGGTCTTGCTATTCGCAAGACCGAGTACCTGCAAGACAAGGATTATCTTTTCTCTTTTACTATTTTTTTATCTTCTTAATAGCAGGAAACAAAAGAGAAATAGAAACAAGATAAATATAGTCTACATATATATATATATATATTATATATAGGGGTCGGGGTGGAGGTGGAAATGGTGTGTAGCACGATGCCGAGTTGATCGACATCTAGAAAGGTGCAACCAACAGGACGAAGTGCCGCGTGGAGTGTAGGATGGGTGGGTGGAAGGTGTGTGCGGAGACGCTTTCTGTACGCGGGTGTCGGGGAGTATCAGCAACTGGTGCAGATATTTCCTCGATATAACGTGTGGTAGGTGATATGAATGTAAGTATATATTTATATGTATATATATAGATAGGGTTATAATTATATAGGTGTAAATGTAGTTATATATATATGTATATATAAATATATATATATAGATATGTAAATATACAGATAGATGTATGTATATATATGTATATGTATTTATGTATATAGATATATTAGTATAAGTATCTATGTATATAGATATATGTAGACAGATATGTGTATATATATATATACATATATATATATATATATATATATATATATATATGTAGGTATATATGCATTTATATCTATAGATATATATATGTATATATGTATGTATAGATGTATATATATATGTGTATAAATATATGTGTATATATATATATGTGTATATATATTTATATTTAGTTGTATAGGTAATAATATGTATATACATATATATATGTATATAAATATATATATAAATATATATATATATGTGTGTATATATATATATATATGTAAGTATATATATAGGCGTGTACAAGTGAGTGTTGGTGTGTACACGTGAGTGTGTGCAAGTGTGGTGCGTGCTTGTGTGTCTGCTGGAGAGTGAGAGAGTGGCTGTGAGAGAGGGAGCTGGAGAGTTAAGTCGTCCGGAGCACGCAGCCGACGCCTGGATGCCAAGGCACAGGCGCATGCACGCACAGACGTAGGCGCGCACAAGCACAGGCGTGCAAGGGTGCATGCACGCTAGACGCTGCAGGTGTGAGGGAGAGCGCAACGCAATGCGCTGCGTAATGCAGGGCACCGCGTTGTGGGCTGGAGTGGACGCGGACGATGATGCGGGCGCTGGAGAGGAAGCGGGTGCTGACCAGCACACGGGCGCTGGAGCGGGCGCTGGCGCTGACGCGAGTGCGGGCTGGAGGTGGTTACAGCGCGGAGAGAGAGCACACGGTGACCGGATAAGTGAGAAACTTTCCGGTCACTGCACTGTAGCTACAGTGTTCCGCAGAAACGCATGAACAGTAGCTACAGTGCTCGCATGGCGTGGACAACCGGTTGCGACCAATTCTGCATGCGCGGGCACGTTAGAGAGAGCCTGTGCGCATGAAAAGAGATGTATGGTTGGGCCCAGATAGGTTGTGTTAGTATGGTGATTTGATCGTTGAAATGAGTATAGTGGTTAGCCTAAATCGAGCCTAACCATCTCTTTACAAAATTTTTTTCCTGGCCTACTTGAATTGATCTTGGTCACTTTTAAGCCCAGGGTCGAACTCAGGGAAGTGGGATTAGAAGTGAATGAGTTTCTACGCCTTTCCTACAATGAATCTCTTCCATTCGTTTATTATGTTTTTGGTGTTTTTCTATTTAACATTTTTTTTCTGATAATTTTTGTCCTTGAGGTACACCCTCAAAATCAGGTTCTTGGCTTTGAGCCAAATTAGGGTTTCAAAACTGGTCTTGCTATTCGCAAGACTGAGTACCTGCAAGTCGAGGATTATCTTTTCTCTTTTGTATATTTTTTTATCTTTTTACTAGCAGGAAAGAGAAACAGAAATAAAGTAAATAGAGTATATATATATGTATATATTATATATGTATAAAGGGGTGGGGGTGGAGGCGGAGATGGCGTGTAGCACAATGTCGAGTTGGTCGTCGTCTAGGAAGATGCAACCAGCAGGATATATATGTCTAACTATATATAGATATGTAAATATATATACAGATGTATGTATATATATATATAGTAATATATGTATATAGATATATGTAGATAGATATATATGTATGTGTATAAATATATGTGTATATATATATATATATGTATATATATTTATATTTAGTTGTATAGGTAATAATATTTATATACATATACACATATATATATGTATATATATATAAGTATATATATAGGCGTGTACAAGTGAGTGTGTGTGTGTACACGTGAGTGTGTGCAAGTGTGGTGTGTGCGTGTGTGTCTGCTGGAGAGTGAGAGAGTGGCTGTGAGAGAGGGCGCTGGAGAGTTAAGTCGTCCGGAGCATGCAGCTGACGTCTGGATGCCATGGCACAGGCGCACGCACGTGCAGCTGGAGGCTGCAGGCGTGAGGGAGAGCGCAACGCAGCACACTGCGTCACCGCGCTGCGGGTTGGAGTGGACGCGGACAAAGACGCAGGCATTGGAGAGGAAGCGGGCAATGAAGCACGTGCAGGCACTGGAGCGGGTGTGGGCGCTGATGCGGGTGCGGGCTGGAGGCTGTTGCGACGTGGAGAGAGAGCGCGCGGTGACTGGATAAGTGAGAAACTTTTCGATCACCGCACTGTAGCTGCAGTATTCCGCAGAAATGCGTGAACAGCAGCTACAGTGCTCGTGCGGCGTGGACTACCGGTTGCGGCCGGTTCTGCATTCGCGAGCATGCTGGAGCGAGCCTGCGCATGCTGAAGGGGCTTGCGCCGGCTACTGGCTTGCGCGCGCAGTTGCTGTGTGCTGCTGCTGGTGCAGTGCTGCTGTTGCTGCTGAGATTCAGAGCTCGAGGCTGCGGCAATGGCGTGAAGGCTTTGAGCGGTGGAAGTAGAGAAAGAACCCACCATGCCCACCTGCTCTTGGATGAGCTGGGCAGTGGTGGAGCTCGCAGTGGTGGTCATGGGACCATTGTGAGCTGCTCCTGCCCATAGTGTATCTCTTCATTGGAAGAGGTGTTGCGTATGGAGGGGAGAGAGGGAGGAAGATGGCCTGGAGGAAGGGGTTGCTGTGTGTATGGACCAGGCTACCTGCGCAAGGAAGATGGCTGGTTTTTATAAAGGGGACTGAGGTATGCCCCGGCCATGCCCTGGGCTGTGCATGACCAGCCATGCAGCTGGCAGGGCATGTGTTGGCAGAGAATGGCGCGAAGAGCAAGCCATCCCCTGAGCCGCACGGATAAGAAGTTCAAAGCCAAATAAAAAATGAAGATGGTGAATTTGCGAGGCAGCACTTGATGAAGACGTTTATTACATGGCCAATTATTCATTTTCCTCCCCTCTCAATTAAATGCATGCATGTGTTAATTTTTACAAATGCAACTATGGCTACCTAATATGCAATGGCAATGCTAGGAAATAACACAAGATGTCATAATTGTTGGTGTATTTTTGCTGTGCAATCAGTCGACAGTACACGCCCGATGCTATCTTCATCCTCTCTTCATCCACTATCACCCTAGATAAGTCCCCTTCACCCTCTACATTCTTCTTCCCTCTTTATTTCCCTAAATCGACTACTGCTGCACTCCACCACTCTCATCTCCTTCACCTCCAGCCACCACCTCCGGCGAGATTGCACCACCACCATAGACCATCCCATCCCTCGCCGACAAGTCCATAAGCATCCCCTCGCGCCGCTAAACATTTCCCCCCACTCATATCACCACTCCACTCACCCAAACACACCCCCGAACACACCCACACATACGCACATAGTGTGCCCTAGGCACGCTTGCACAGGCATCCCCACGACACGTTAACCATCGCAGCACACTCACCGTGCCTCGGCGAAGCTTCCTGAGCAATTTAACGTGGCCGCGAGGTCGTCTTGGTGATTTCATGTAGCAGGCGTCATTTGCCATTGAAGCAGTGCTTGAAGCAAGCTCCAGGCCTTGCTAGCTCAAGGTCTTTGTACCAGGTTTCACGGAACGACCTTGCGCACGACTCCAGTCGCTTAATTCCAATCGAAGGCCGTAGCAGTTGAGCCTATTGTAGGATCACCTCTGCTGTGGACTGATACATGTTTTTCACTCAACTCAGTAATTAAGTTAATTTACTTAATTAAGAGTAGAAGAAACCACTTAGGTTAACTCGAAGTCGTGTCGGTTATGTAGTATAAGGTCGAATTAACCTAACATTTTAGAAATTTTTACTGGTTGAATCCAGGTCGTTCACTGGGAGGCATAATAATTTTCTCTAATTTCACCGATTTTCTTTTATCTCTTTAAGTTTAGGAGGTAAAACTAGTTTTACTTTTCAAAACATGAATTTTGTCAAATATTTAAACTATGAAGAACATACAAAATTCCATATGCAAACATATTTACTCAAAATGTTGTACTTTATTAACAAGCAAACATGCTAGTTTTTCAATTTTATTTCATTCTAAGAAATTAAGGCAATTAGAAAATTATCCAATTAAAGCATGCCTTTTACAATTAAGAACAAAAAGTAATTATGCAAGATAAAAGTCATTTATTTTTTTATCTCTCTACAGCCTCTAATCTTCTTCTTTCTTTCTTTTCTTTCTGTCTTTTATTTTCTTCTCTCGAGCTCTATTTACCTTTCTTGTGTTGTTTCTACCTTCACTTGGCTTCTCTTCCTCCCTTAGTTTTTCTCCTTAACACTTAGTTTTTCCTTAACACTCCTTAGCATCCGTGCTCCTTTCTTCCTTAGCCTTTGCATCCTTCAGCACTTAGCTTTCTATAGCGGCTTCTCTTTCCTTAAGCTTTCAGTTGAATCGGGTTATTTCTACTTTTTAAAACAAATGTTTTTTTATTTGCAGCGAGGCCCTTTCGAGGATACATAGCACCCTAAGAGGGTGGGACCAGACCCTACTCATCCTCACCTAATCTTGGTTATGTTTTTTTTGGTTCATTCATTAATCAGTTCACAGTCTCGAACCGCATCGGCTCAACCCGGCCTCCCAGGCCAAACTCGCCCTCCTAGGGCACATTCACATCCGCACGCCCCCAAGGGCGCACCACCCGCAGGCTAATGCCCACACACATAGACCACACAATGCTCAGATCATATCAAAATCGGAACCGGTGCGCTGAGCACTGACGACTGCATAGCCATAGGAACAAAATAGTTTTATACCCAGGCGCACGCTCGTGGATATCTGAGGTGGGACAAACATTCCCCTTCCAGACCCGAATTCAATCGATCATAACTTTCTACCCAGAGCTCCAAATTGGATGATTTAAAGTTCATTGGAAAGCTCTAAGGGTAATCTACACAATTCTAGGGTCAATTTATTATTTTAATGATGTTTGGCTCTTCAATTTAAGAGATGAAATCAGGGGTTCTATGGGTTTTAAAAAGCCTGGAAAGTGAAATTAAAGTCAGGGAAGTCCTCAGATGGACTTCTCTCATCTATTAGAAGGTCTGTACATATTATATAAATAATTTCACTTCTGTTAGGATGGATTTTAAGCTCTTGAGACCTACAGAACCTGCAGAGAAGCTTTTCTCTTCTTTGAAAACTTTAGAGGTTGATTTACAGATTTCAATAAGTGCATCAAACACTTAAAAGTGTTCCTAATCTATTTAGATTAATTCTAAGGGTTATAACTAATAAATCTGGGCAGGTTTTAGATTTGAATTTCAACAAAACAGTGCTTCTTCTGGTTTGGGTTTGAGAGTAACCCAAATTTGTAGGAACAAAATTTTCACTAAAAACATCATCTGAGCTTACTTTAATTGATTTTAGATCATCAAATAAGATACCAGAAACAACTTGCACATCTCAATTCCTCAATTCAAGCTCAGAACACCATTATCAAACTCAGGTTTGACTATGGAAGCTTGAAAATTGACTTTCTGTGTAAAGCTTCCTCCTAAGAAATTAATGCATCAATCAGAGTCTCTTCATCATCTGAAACTCACTCAGATCTTTAAATTTATGTTTCAACCTTAATTTTTAGGGTTTCAGGCTCGCCGCTTGAACTAAAATAGGTGTGTGTTCGATAGAGTAAATCAGAGTTTGTTACAATGTTTTAAGAGTTAAAATAGCTTCAGTGCATCACACTGAAGCTTCTGAGCTCCTTAAGTGTTTCTTAATTCCTTCATAACAGACTTCTCCAACTCGCCAGAGTTGGGGAAGATGAAGTTACATCTAAAGCTCCAGTGGTTAAAACCTCAAACAATATCTTTAAAATGATCAGTAATCCTTATTAAACTATTCTGGAGCCACTTAACAAGTTTAAGAGGCTGCAACACATCTTTGGCTCGCCGGAACTCGCCGGAGCTCCGGTTAGTCCAGAAAATGTAAATTGTTTGTACAGATTAACAAAATTAAATATTTTTAATCCAGAAATGATCCTGAGGTTACAAGGAACCTCTTTATCACATTGAATTCTTCATTTGTTCATTGAAATAAAAGATTTGACAGCAAGTTTGTTTCTTAAAAGATTTGATTGGTTTAAGCTCAGGACTTGATTTAACTACTCGATTGAGAAGTTAAATCAAGTCAACAGATGTTATTAATCATAAATATATGTTTAATTTATAGTTTGAAGTGTTCCTGAGCTGCCATGGACAGCGAGCTCAGGAACTAAATTAAAATTTAGGCGTTTAATTATAGATGATAATAATAGGTAATATAATATCGATTAGGGCTCATTAGTGGTGATAGGTGATGAAAGAACCCAGTGAAGGTGGAATTAGATCGACTTCTGTCACCATGGACAATGAAGTAGTCAGTGAAGGTGAGATTTGAATTAGGCGTTTAGGTGATTCAATTAAACTATTTAGTGATTTAGAAGTGAACATGGAAGATAAAGGAAGCTGAACAATGTATTAAAAGACAAAATTAAAGTCTCTGGCGAGCTTAAAGAACTCACCGGAGTTGGAGGAGATGAAACTAAATTCTAAAATTACTCTAACCTAACTAACTAAACTAACTAACTAAGCTAGCCTACTCCTACTCCTACTCCTACTCCTAGTCTACTGTTACCTGGACGAAGGGGTCAATAGGGTTCCGCCGAAGTCTCATAGCGGACGACGAAATCAGAGGGTTGAAGAAAGATCTCCAGCGGGTGGATTTGAGGTGGAGCGGAGGAATCCCAGGGTTAGCGCCTTTATCAGAGGTGCGGAAGACCACGGCGAATCTCCTCGACTACTTAAGATGGACGGAAGAAGTCGGAAAATGGAATGGGGGATCGCTGGATGTTTGGAAGAATAGCCTTTTGGGTCGGCTGCAGTATTAGAAGAGGGAAGGGAGCCAACTTTCCTAAAATCGGAGGTGTGAGGGGGTATTTATAGCAGTCTTCGGCGAAGAGAGGGGCGGGGTCTGGCCAAAGAAGAAACTTGAGGAGCTTAACCTCCGTCGTCGTCTTCGACGACAGTGAGGTTATCTCCCACTGGAAAATAGGATTTTTGGTTAATCCAGACCGATGGATCAAGTGGAGGTGGTGAGCGCAAGCTGCAAGAGCTTGGGCAAAGAGGAATGATGTCGGCAGGGTGGTGATCGCGCGGTGGGATGACTCTCTGTCGCTAGCCGTTCATTTGGCTGGAGAAGAAGAAGAAGATGATGATGAAGAGGGACTTAGAAGTAATAAAACTTAAGGACTTATGTGAGAAATAAGGACTCGACTGTAATGAATATTAAGGACTAAAATGTAAATCTAGGTTTTAAAGGTTTATTTTAATTTAGATCTTTTTCAACTTTTTATATATGTTAGTAAATAAGGTAAATATTATGTTTACACCTTGAATTTAGATTTTTGACCTTTTTAGGTTAATTTATTAGATTAAGTAAAATCACTTAAGTTATTGCATACTTAGGTATACATTATACTTAGGTTACTTATCTTATTAATTAAGAGAATGATTAATATGATTTTGAGTCCAATTATTATCTAAATTATTAATAATGTTAATTGAATGATAAAATTCCATTTCTAACTTATTTTAAGGTCCTTAACTAAATATCCCTTATTCTATAATTAACCCTTATATATTCATAACCCTAGCTAATTAACTAGGAAGACTAGTTAATTAGGGGTAATTAGAGATCATGATGAGTGTCTCATCACGGACGCACGAGAGGAAAGGTGCATGTTTAGTCCCACATCAGCGGCTGCGAAGCAAGTGAAGCCGCATAAGTTGAATTCCTACCAATAGCTGTTCGCTTCCGAATCATGGGGTGAGGCCCCTCTCACCTGACCGACCCGGCCTTTTCTGCGCTCACGCCCTGCATTCCTACCCTTGACCCAACCCGACTGCAGTCCTCACCCACCACCACACGTCAGTGGGCCAGGTCCTAGGTATGTACCTGACCCGATTACTCGAAAACGTGTGGCTCTGGGAGAGCAGAACCTAAGAGAGAAAAGAGAGGAGAGTGCACATGGGTAGGGGTTAGGTTTTCCTGCAGGCTGAAGAGGAGGAGAAGCGAAGCTGAAGAAGGAGAATTTAAGGAGCTAAAGACGCTAAGGGTCAAGGCAGAAAGGCAAAAGAAGAAAGAAGGTAGCCGACAGAGAAAGAAAAAGAAAGGAGTAGAAGTAGAAGGAAGAAAGAAGAAGAGAAGGTAGAAGTCAGAGAAAGAGAAGAAAAGCCAAAGAAGAAGAAGAAGGGAGGAGAAGACAGAGAAAGCTAAGGAAAGGACAGAAAGAAAAGAAAGCTCGCCAAGGCAAAATAAGAAGAAGAGAAGAAATTAGAGAAAGAAGAAATTAGAAGGAGCACAGTTTAAGACATCTGATTTACAAATCAGATGTCCAATTTTTTATTCATTTTCATATACATGGAGTTCTTGAGTATTTTGTGATCTACATTGCCAATTACTCCTATATTTTTGCACTGTGATATTGATATTATTGCATATTCTTTTAAATTATGAATTGTGATCTTGATTTCTAAACACCAATTTGCTCACTGTGTTCGACCTCGGACTTTAAATTAGAGGAATAAAATTGTATTTGTATTGAACGCTTTTTCGACTATATTACAATGCAATATTCTTAAAACCCGATTCAGCGCGACAAACATCAGGTTATCGGGTACACGTGCACCCGGGACCAGGGCTGCTCGCAGTGGGTAGAATCCGAGGAGTGCTTAGGTTAGGTAGGTTATTAATAATGATGTGTATAATGATATATGGTGTATCATGGTGTTGGTGATAGTGATTATTATTGATGTTGGGATATGTTGTGATTTGAAACACCATTAATGTCATTGTAGTGAGTTGTATGGGATACGAGTCATTACAACCATTATTATTTACTTATCTAATTTTTACTGGTTTTATTCCAAGTCATTCACTGGGAGGCAATTATTGAATTATATCGCTCTTTGATCTCAAAATTATCCTCTAATTTCCAAAAGGAAGCTTTACATTTAATAAAGAATGAATGAATGTAGACATGGTTTGCCTACTTACAAAGAATTAATTGTAATGCTTGCAAAAACTAACTATAAACAAGCACCAAACAATTCATCACTAAACTTTAAACTGTCTTTACAAGTTATAGTATTAATACTTACATGAAAGTACACAATAGACTAAGATTACATAGTATATTAACTTAACTTACTAGTCTGATACCTACAACAACACATACAATAGTTATAGTGATAGATGTAGGCATCGCTAGATCCCAGAAAACACTATATACAAACTTAAGGAGGGAAACTGGGGTCTGTAGCGACAATTATGGTGACGTTTTATTCTGTTAGTAAATGTATGAGTTTATTTACATAAAAGTAATTGACTATATTACGTATACATATATATATTTATATTTCTCTTGTATTTGTATTTACCTTCGTATATACATCTTCTCTCTCTCTACTACTTCACACTAATCTTCTTCAGTTGTTCTTCTTCTTCTATGTTTTAACTCTGCCTTAGTAAATTTAACACACCGTAGTTGAGGGGCGTTTAACTATTGTCATTAGCTCTCTTTAATTAATTAAAAATGTGTTTAATTTGTGGGCATGCTTTTCGAGGGATACACAGCACCCAGAGGGTGGGACCAAACCTCCACTAAGCGCACCCTAATTCTCATTAGGTCGCTTAATTACGTGTTTGATAATTCAGCTCAGGGCCTTCTCAGCCCACGCACACACACGCCTCTCCCCGGGCCCCCGGTCCCACAGAATATGCTCAGTATGCTCAATGGTATCGAATGTATATGTTGTTTCGGGCGCCCGGTGCCCATGACGACTATACAGCTTAAACACAAATTCATTAAATACCGCTGTGCGCGTTTTGCAGTGCACGATGTGGCGTTATTCGAGCGCCACATCTGCGCTGAAAACTGCGTGCAGTTGTGGGATGAAGGAGATTTTGGCCCTCAATTTGAGGGCCATAATTTATTTAAAAATAAAAATAAATTATGGAAAATAAAGTATTTACATAATGCTATACAATTGTTCAATTAATTTGAAATTTTAATTAAATTTACTATATAAATAAATTCACTAAAGTAGACTATTTTTACACACTGATTTTGGTGTTTTATTGGTTAATTACTTATAAATTAGCTACTAAATGGTCTAATTGACCTCATACAGAGTTAGAATACATATATAAGTATTTTATAGTCATTTTTATTATATTTTTTCGAATTAATGTCTGTGTTATTTACATTTAAATAGCAGTTTTAACTGTTTTGCTTATAAATTAAGGTAAACTTAATATAATCAGGTATAAATATACTTAAATTATCTTAAATTACTTAAAGTATGTTAGTTTTAGTATACAGATTCAATTAACTTAATTATAATTCTAAATTACTAATTTAACTAATTTAATTTAACAACTTATCTATAAACTTAATAAATTCGTTATTTATTATGTATAAAGGATTAAATTAAGGTAAAAGATTTTATTTACTTATAATCTACATATACATAGATATATATACAGTTTTATAATTTAATTTTCTTAATTATACTATCTACTGGTCTAGTTAGTTTAATAATGCATATAAATTAGTTCAATTTATAGATAGTTATATAATTATTGTATTTACTGTCTAAACTAAATCGAAAACCTAATTTACAGTATTCTATATATGTACATAGTTTGTTATACAGTATATATATATATCTACTACCTATTTACAAATATAGCCTAGTATATAGCTTATGTCTATATGAATATACTTAATATACAAGGTAATATATATGTATATATATATTTATTTATTTTTGGTCCTTTTGGGTGTTTTATTTTACTTTTTACTATGTTTACAGATCTTACAGTATTAGGAGAAAAGAAGAGAAGAGTTGACTGAGGAGAGAAAGAGGCTTGTTTTACTGTCTTATTAAATTTTAACCCTTTTTATCATGTTCATGATTGCCTTCTTTCTGTATGGCATGAAATTTAGGATGTGATTACCAATTTTAAAACAGTCCTCAGTTAAGTTTCCTATTTTAAATCATGTTTGGATGGTTATTTTCAACTAAACTAGCTGACAATAATTGAGAAAGATAAGACATGCATATACAGAAATTAAAATTCAGTTATTAAACAAGAAGGTTTGTATACACATGGAATGAAATGCAATCAGATGTCGGCTATGTTCAAAACATAATCTATAGGGTTTTACAGTAGAATCTATCTGCTACAACTTAGAACAATTAGACAGTAGCAGCAACATGGACTTTTCAGACCCTACAGCAGCTCAGATCAAATTCCAAATGGTCTAACTGTTGCTGCAGTTACTCCATTTGGGATGAAATTTGAGTTGGAGAGAAGAAAAATGTAGCTGCAAGATGCAGCACTTTGCTGTGACCATTGGGATTAGAATCAAAAATCCAAACTGAAAAAAAGAAAAACTCCCTCAATCCCCATCTGACAAAGGTTTCATCTCTCACTAAAATCACTAAATACCCCAATTCAAATGCAAAAACCCTTATCAAAAACTTCACTTCAGATTAAATCCACAAATGTCACTGATTTAACTCTTCCTAATGCTATAGATAGCATGAAGAAAGAATTAATTCAGTCAATTAAAGCCCTTAGTTCAAATCCCAGTTTTTGAAACCTTAAGGAGTATTGAGAACTCCTTAGGTTAGGAAATCACCAAACAACCATTCAAAACACACTCATGAATGCAAGATCAAAATTCAAATCACTACAGTGATTATCCTTAGTTCTGACTTGCATTCATTGCATTCAAAACTTTATCAAATCAGATCTATATATGGCTCTTCTGAGATGATTTCTGTCACCAGAAAACCTCTCAGATTCCTTGCCAACAATGAATTTAAATCAGACTTCATTCAATTTGTCAGATCCAACAGTTAAAACCAAATTGAAGGAAAAATCCTTGAAATCCAAATTGAGGAGAAATCTGACAAACTGAAAATTTCAATTCAATCCAGGGGCTTTTGTGACCAAGAGTGAGGTGAATGGGAAGCCCCTTAAGTGCTTTTTGACGCCAATTTCAGATCTGAGGTTGAAAACCAATCAGATCTGAAATTGGGTCAAAGTGTATGGGTGGAAAATGAGAAACAGGTCGTGGAAAATCAGAACTGGATATGAAAGTATGGAGAGGGTGATAATTTGAAAACATGGTTATATGAAATCTTCCCCTCTGATCTGGAATGATCAGAGGAGGTGAGGGTGGGGGCAATTAAAACCTAATTCTACTACTACAGCTACTTTATCCTACAGCGAAATTAAACATTACCAATTACATTAATTCTACTCTAAACTACTTGACTACAGCTGAAACTAATTTGCAGAATTATAAATCTATTCTAATGGGAAGAATGGGACCTATGGTTCCTTAGCCGGTGGCTAAGGAGGAAGAAGGGAGGAAGATGACTCCAGCGGAGGGAAGAGTTTGCTAGTGAGGCTCCAGGGTCGTCCTCAGGTGCTACGAAGTCCTTAGCGACGAGGAGGTCGAGAGAAGGTGATGATTTCACAGCCGGTGGCTGTGAAATCAGTGGCTGGATGGGGAGGAGGAACTGGAGTGGTCGAATGATCGCTAAGAGGTGTAGGAGGGAGTGATCCCTTGCATGCGACACCATTGAGGTGCTTAAGTAGCATACTCAGTGGCTGAGATCACCACGCAGGTGAGGGTAATCAAAAGGCAACCGGCGGTGAGGATGCGATGAGCGGAGCGCACGGCGAGCTATACTCAAAATCTGACCGTCAGATGAGATCTAGGGAGACGGGTGAACGCACAGAGCTTCCATTCAAATCTAACCGCAGATTAGAATCATGAATTGCGACAGACGGCTGAGATTGGCCATGTTCTTCGCGCGCTACAGTGCGTGCGAAGAGTAGCCGGCCATTCTTTGAAATAATGGGAAAATTGCAGATAGACCCTTGCACAAAGGGGTAGAGGAATCGCGTGCAGGCCCATAAGTGAAAAGAATTACAACAGGAAGGACCCTGCAGCCTTTCAAAAGGGTCCCTGCAGCTTACAAGTAGATCCAAAGAGGAGTTTTTAAGGGCGAGAGTGTAATGCATGAAGGACCTAAGTGTAAACTACCTATTTCATAGCCTAAATGGTGTCCAAATGCCTTCAAATTTTTATATGTGCTTAATTGAACATTTAAGACATTAATTATACTTCTGATTTGGACTTTCAAACTTATTTATGTGTTCAATTGACACATGGATCATCATTTGTACTTTACTTTCAGAATATCTCATTTTGTGACCTAATTATGAAGTTTTAACACAGAGTAAAGGTTTTAGATCTTTTTCTTTAATTCCCACACTTAACCCTTTTTATCTGTTAATTTAATGTTGTTTTACTCAGTGTCTAGATTAATTTCAGCTTTTTAGCCATGATGAGTAGCCACTCATCATACCCCCATGCTTACGTTTGGCTAGTCCCTTAGCAAACAATTCGTTGAAGTGTAAGACAATTTGAGTATCAGCAAGGTAAGTGTAAGGAGATATCTTTTTGTTCTTTCAAAACTTTTAAGTGTTTGATGATGATCTTCAGGTTGAAAGATTTTTTTCAATAAACCAACTGTGTTTTGGACATTGTGGGAACCTTATTACTGAGGATAACCTACCATAACTCGAGACTTAAATGACATAGACCATCTCTCAACCAACAAGGACTCTTGATATTTAAACCTTAAGTCGAATTCCAGGACTCAGGGGGTTTTACAGAGACTCAGAATGCTATGAGGTTATGGCTGTGCTTTGTGATAAGTCAGGACTAACCAAGTGAATTCTAAAGCTCACTCCCGGGGTTTCACTTCTTTTTAAGTCCAGGTTGGTCCTAACTTCAGCTCATGTTTTCTAATGACTCTCAAGAATTGATGAATATTCAAACCCAACCCTTATTGTGTTTGTGGCTCAGAGAACTTTTTGGTGGACAAACAGGGTATTTGTTTTGAACCCTGAAAATAATTTTGGTGGGACAATAGTATTTCCAGAATTTGGAGAACATACTTGGCTCTTTTTTTTTTTTCTGATTAGTATGTCTCCGAAACTTATTTGGTAGGTGAATTTTTTGTGGAAAGAGTTTCTCCTAGACACAAGACTAAAGATTAGGATAAAGAGTCTACCTGCATGCACAGGTAACGACTCCACCTTCCCTAATGAACACAAGGGTTAAAGTTTAGGTTCAAGTGGTCTTTCCTGACATTGTGTAGTGTAAGCCAAGGTTACTTAGACTCCTAAGTCAAAGCAAACCAACGAATCCTGTACTGGTGACTCAGGTACAAGAATATGTCCTAAAGTTAGGAGAGACTGTGGTCTATCTTGTCAAGGCTCGAAGTGTATTAAGCCCAAGCTTGTATCAAGCTATTATGGCCCGACAAGTCAAACCAGTAACAGTTGAATGTCCATAGACACTTATTCTAATTTTGTTTTCAGCTAGAAGATCATAGTTAAACACTTATCTTTCATCTTTTTCTCCCTTTCTTCTTAAAATTAATGTCCTCCCTTGACAATAGAGTGCATGTCCCTTATTGTATTTTTGGAATTTTTTTTTTGTGATTTGTTATTTTTTTTGTATTTTTAGCTTTGTTATTTTTTTTGAAAAATTTTCAATATTTTTTAAGTATTTATATATATATATTTTTGATAATACTATATGTACCATAGGTGTGTCTACAATTGCATTTTAGTTTAAATGGTTGACCATTTACACCCCCCATGCTTAAATGTTGCAATGTCCTCATTGAATAAATAGGGTGGATGCAAATGCATGCTCTGCTTTTCAATATCCTAGACTGGGTGATGGAAGGAAGTTGGAATGAGGAGATAAAATCTCTGTGCAGACGATTTTAAGTCTGATCTAGGATCAGAGTGAACAGTCGGGCTAGGAAGTGAAATGCATGACATGTGTGTTAATGAAAGTATGCTCAAAATGCAAGGGTAGACACCTAAAGCAAATAAAGGCAAGAGTAAGAAAGGTGAAAAATAGTTATATACAAGGATAGGTTTTGCTAAGTTTAACTCCTTCAGCTAGGCGAAAACTTGGATGGTAATTCAAAATGTAGGAGCGAAATGGTGGAATTGACAAGTCTGAGATCATGCAGCTCAATGAAAGGTTTAGTCTTTGACCATTTACAGTAAAAGGTTTAGATTTGTCAATTTCAGTGATCTCAACGGCTCTATTGTCAAATATTCTTAAGATTTTGAAAGGTCCAGTCCATTTTGATCTTAGTTTCCCAGGAAAGAGTTTTAGTCTAGAGTCGAAGAGGACTTTTTGACCAGGGTGAAAAGATTTCCTAAGAATGTGACGGTCATGGAAGGCCTTAAGTTTATTCTTATAAATCCTTGAGCTTTCATAAGATTCATTCCTTAATTCATCAAGCTAAAAAATTTGCAATTTCCTAAGATCACCGGCCTTCTCTAAGTCCAAGTTACACTTTCTGATGGCCCAATAGGCTTTATGCTCTAGTTCTACAGGAAGATGACAATGTTTCCCGTACACAAGTCTAAAAGGAGACACGCCTAAAGGGGTTTTGTGGGCTGTCCTATATGCCCACAACGCATCAGAAAGGCGGGAAGACCAATCCTTTCTATCTGGTCGGATGGTAGTCTGTAAAATCTTCTTGATCTCCCGATTGGACAATTTAGCAAGTCCATTGGTTTGAGGGTGATATGGTGTAGCTATCCTATGTGGCACCCCATACTTTTGAAGTAGGGACTGAAAATGTGTGTTTCTAAAATGAGACCCTCCATCACTAATGATGGCTTTTGGTACCCCAAATCTAGAGAAGATGAAATCTTGAACGAATTGTGTCACAACTCTATGATCATTAGTCCTCGAGGGGATGGCTTCAATCCATTTTGAAACATACTCAACTGCCAATAATATGTACTCGAAGCCATAAGATTTAGGAAAAGGTCCCATGAAGTCAATGCCCCAAATGTCAAAGATTTCGCACACCATGATCGGATTCAAGGGCATCATGTCTCGGCGGCCAATACTGCCGAGAGACTGACAGTGTGAACATGCCCTGCTATATTCGTGTGCATCTTTAAAGATTGTGGGCCAATGAAAATCGCTCTGCAAAATCTTTGCAGCAGTCTTTTTGTCAGAGAAGTGACCGCCGCACGCCTGGTCATGGCAGAACGATAAGATGCTTCTAATCTCCTTATCTGGAACACACTTCCTAAAGATCTGGTCTTTGCAATGCTTGAAAAGCCAGGGTTCTTCCCAGTAATAGTGCTTGGCCTCGGATCTAAGTCTGTCTTTTTGATGTCGAACCCAGTCAGTGTGGAGGATTCCAGAAACCAGGTAGTTGACAATGTTAGCATACCAGGGAAGATCAGAATGAATGACCAGCAATTGCTCGTCAGGGAAGTGGTCAGAAATGGGTGAAGAAGGAGAAATCACTTCAGAAGGAAGGCAGGATAAGTGGTCAGCTACCACATTCTGCTTTCCAGCCTTATCACGAATCTCTAAATCAAATTCCTGTAAAAGCAGGATCCATCTAATCAGACGAGATTTCGCATCCTTCTTGGCGAGAAGATGTTGAATTGCCGTGTGGTCAGTGTAGACTATAATGTGGGAACCTAAAAGGTAAGGTCTGAATTTCTCCAGTGCAAATACTACAGCTAGCAATTCCTTTTCAGTGACGGTGTAATTCCTCTGGGCTTCATCTAAGGTCTTACTAGCGTAATAGAAGACTATGGGTTTCCCGTTCAATTTTTGACCAAGGACAGCTCCTACTGCATAATTAGAGGCATCACACATGATCTCAAAAGGGTGAGACCAATTCGGGGGTTGCAGTATGGGGGCCTTGGTAACTAGATCACGAAGTGTCGTATAGGCACGAACACACTCGTCAGAGATCTGGAAGTCTACATCTTTAGAGAGGAGAGTAGTGAGAGGTCAAGCTATTTTCGAGAAATCCACTATAAAGCGGTGGTAAAAACCAACATTCCCAAGAAAAGATCGAATTTGTTTAACCGACAAAGGTAGTGGTAAATCAGAAATCAACTTTAACTTTGTGCGGTCAACCTCAATTCCTCTCTCAGAGATAAGGTGACCTAATACTAGTCCTTCTGTTACCATGAAATGAGATTTCTCCCAGGAAAGTACCAGATTCACATTTATGCATCTTTGCAGGACCTTAGTCAGGTGGTCCAAGCATGCATCGAATGTGCTCCCGAAGATCGAGAAGTCATCCATGAAGACTTCGAAGCAATCACCTACTAAGTCGGAAAAGATTGCAAACATACACCGCTGAAATGTAGCAGGTGCGTTGCACAATCCAAAAGGCATCCTACGGAATGCAAAGGTTTCGTAAGGGCAGGTGAATGTCATTTTTTCCTGATCATCGGGGTAAATTGCCACCTGATTATATCCTGAATAGCCATCCAAAAAGCAGAAAAATCTATTCCCCGCCAGTCTTTCTAGTATCTGATCAATGAAGGGCAAAGGGAAATGATCTTTCTTCGTGGCTTGGTTGAGTTTTTGATAATCTATACATACTCGCCATGAACTAGCAATGCGTGTAAGGATGACTTCTCCAGAATTAGTGTTGATGATGGTAAGTCCGGCCTTCTTTGGCACAACCTGAACAAGACTTACCCATCTACTGTTAGAAATTGGGAAGATAATTCCATTGTCCAACCACTTAATCATTTCACTTTTTACCACCTCTTGTAATGTAGGGTTCAATCTACACTGGGGCTGTCTAGTAGGTCTAGATCCTTCTTCAGTGAAAATCCTATGTGTGCAATAAGGACTGATGCCTGTTAGGTCAGAAAGGTTCCATCCTATAGCCTGTCTATGTGCTCTTAGGACAGATAAGAGTCATGATTCTTGATCAGATGATAAGGAAGAGTTAACAATCACCGGATAGGTCTGATCAGGTCCTAAGAAAACATATTTGAGAGAGTCAGGAAGAGGTTTGAGTTCAACAGGCACAGGATCAGAAGGAGCAGGTGTGAAAGTTTCAGGAGATCCTAGAGATACTAAAGGAATAGGAGGTAGGTCCTCAGTCTCTAAATTTGGTATCTCAGTGGAAGTCAAGTCAGAGTCCAAAGAGTGTTGAGGTTCTAAATTTAATGAATTGATTAAGGTATCCTCAACTAACCGATCCAAAGAATCCATAGAAAAGATTTCTTCAATTAAATTACAGGTCAGTCCTCTTTGGGCCTGAAAAATATCAATTTTTATTTTCTGATCTCCAAACTTCAATTCTATAAGGCCCTCCTCACAATTGATGTTTGCCTTGGCCATAGCCAAGAAAGGTCTTCCTAAAATGATAGGTGTGTTCTGGATATCTTCAGGCACTTCTATGTCAAGTACCATAAAGTCTACAGGAAAGTAAAAATCCTTGACCCGCACTATGACATCTTCCAACACTCCTTGAGGTGTCTTAACTGATCTGTTAGCTAATTGTAGAGACACCTCGGTTGGCTTCAGATTGCCAACCTCAAAATGTGTCAGTAGAGAGGTTGGGATAAGATTGGTGGAAGCACTGATAGCGAAAATATGCGGTTTGTTAATTAGGTCATTGTAACGTGTAAATTCGCTTTCGCTCTTAAATTTATATTCCAAGATAGGAGAGTATCTAGGGTCATCCAAGGAGGCAATATGTTTGCAATAGTGATTCTCTTGCTTGGAATACAATCTCAACTTTCTTTTTTGGTATTTTTCAATATATCATTTTTTTTTATTTTTTGGATTAAGACATGTGAAATGGTGGCGGGAAGGTGATTTGCACTTCAAATTTAACTACTACTTCTAAGTGGCAAGTAGAGCCTCTCCCTAAGCTCACTCTAGGCAAGTGGAGGCCTAGAATAATTAGGGAGAGGGAGTGAAGAATGCTAAAGACAAGCAAGTAGAAATGCAAAATAAAAAAAAGACTTGCAAAGAAGGCAACTTGATAAATGAAAAAAAGTGTTTCATAAAAAGGCCTAGTAGAGGAAAGCTTCTACTACTAGAAAATTGCAAATAAGAAAAGCAAACACAAATCCTCTAGATAGATGGTGAAGAAGAGGGCTTCTTGCTCCAAGGTTGGTGGCTCCCAATCTTGAAAAGAGTCCTCCAATTCCTTCCTTGTTGTGCTCCGCCAAGGTGATGTCCTCCAAGGCAAGCCCTAAGGGGGCGTGCCCTAAGCTTCTATCGAAAGGTGGACGTCCACCCTAGGTCCTTCTCCTTTGCCTGGCCATCCTCCTTGAAGTGGAAGAGTCCTCCTTGGCGTGGCCCAAGTTGAAGAGAGTGGGGAGAAGAAGGCACCAAAAGGGCTGGTGATGTGCCCCTTTAATCTCCTTCTCTACTCCTTCTTGGTTGTAGGTATAGGTGGTATAGGTGGCAAATTACACTAATGGAGGATGCCCCAAAATGGTGGTAGGTGGTGGGTTTTTATAGAATAGGAAGGGGGCTAAGGTGACCCTTGAAATGGAGGGCTAGGATGGAAGGAGGGAGGTGGTTAAGGATCCAATGGCCAAGGGTGTTTGGCGCCACCTTAAGGGACACCTAAGGGGTGGTTATGTGTGTTGACACCCCTTGATATTGGTGCCAAAATGGCTTCTAGAAGAGGGTCTAAGTTGGCGCCAAGAAGGATTCTAGAAGGGGGGTTAGGTGGATGGCTAGGATGGCTTATGTGGGTAGGTGTAGGGTGGATTAAGGGCTAAAAGTTGGCGCCAATATAGAGGTGGTTAGGGGTAGTTTTTGGTGCCAACTTTAGGTGTCTTTTGGTGGAGATAATGGGGTGAAGAGATGGCTAGGAGGTGGCGCCAACTTGAGTATGGTAGCTAGCTTAGGTAGGCTTAAGTTGGTGGAGCTAGCTAGGGTTGACTTTGAAGGTAATGGATGGCCAAGGAGCTGGTTGTTAGCTAAGCTAAGCTAAGCTAAGATACGCTAAGCTAGCTTAGCTAAAGGTGGAGTAGAGGAGAAGGTGTTGGAGCTAGGGTTTGGAGGAAGGAGCTGAGGAGGAGAAGTCTGGAGCTAGAGCTGGAGCTGGCTGCTGCTGAAGAGGCTGGCATGGGGCTACTCTAGCTAGCTTAGCTTGCTAGTTCTTTGCTAGTTGCTAAGCCAAGCTAAAGTGAGCTAGCTTCTACCAAAATGAGCTAAGGTGAGCTAGGTCTGGTGCTCCCGGGGAGAATCAAGCTTGTTGAGGTAGCTAAGGTAGCTTAGCTCAACTGAGTTGAGCTAAGCTGAGTCCCTGGGAGCTGGACTTGAGCTTCCTGAGCTGGGATGAATTCTTTTTCAGCTGGCTGGAGTTGAGTGGAGCTGGATGTAGCTGGATCTGAGCTGGGGTGAACTCCTGTCAACTCAGCTGAGCTAGCTAGAGCTCCCTGTGGACTAGTGGGAGCTGAGATGAGCTAGACTCAGCTAAGTTGAGCTGGATCTGAGCTGAATTGAGCTAGGGTGAGCTAAGATGAACTCTCTTGAGCTGCCATTCAGCTGAGATTAGCTGAATGGAGCTGGGATGAGCTAACCCTAGCTCAAGTAAGCTAGGTTCCAACTGTGGTGAGCTGGATCAAGCTGAGTTCCAGCTAGTATGGGCTTCTCCTTCACCATTTGCCTTCTTGAGTTCTAGGGTTTTAGGGATCTGTGTATCTGTACGTCTGATGAGAACCTCATCATGAGCCATAACTAGCTCATTTTGACCTAATACAAAGGATAAAAGCTCCTACATATCTCAAGGAAAGGCTTAACTCAGAGAATCCTGAGTTTGAGAAGAAAACAAGTCATAAGGGGTAAAAATGCAATTTTACCAGTATAATCTGCATACAGGGTAATTCAGGGCCCAAACATAGGTCAAAGCAGCTTAATAAGAATAAAAGTGGGATGAGATGATCTAGCAAGGGCTACAGCAATTCCAAGAAACTAAATGATAATCTGTAACCCTAAAACAACCCACTTCAATTCACAAGGTTCGAGGCAAAGTAAAAATAGAATAAACCCCCTAAAATTCATAGAAAAATAATCTCTAGGGTTTAGAACCTTCAATTTGGCCTTTAGAACCCATTTTGACCTACATTGAGAACCATGCCCAATTAATAACTTAATTTGGGTTTTTGCGCAAATTGACCGGTCAAACAAGGTTTAATATGAAAATTAAATTCACCATCAGATTCCTTAGGTCCTAATTAGTCATGTATAAAAACTTGAGCCTAAGAAGAAACCTCCTTGACCGACTTTACACTTTGGTCCTCATATATTTACTCTTTGGCCCTCAACTTTTGAACCCTCGCATTTTGGCCCCTAACTCTCCTTCGTTCTTTGCAATCAGGTCCCTCCTACAAAACCTGCCAGCACCATGCTCCGGCGACCTTGCGCGGAGCATGGCGCCGCGCAGGGTGAGGTGGGGGACCTGGCAAGTGAACCGGGGGTGCCCTGCGTCGTCAGCCGTCGCAGGGACACCCCCCTGGTCGTTATAACCCACCATACCGGCCGTGCGAACGCACGGACGGTATGGGTTCTTGCTTCCGGCCATCCTCCGGCGAGGGAGACACGTCGTCTCCCTCCGCCTTCCTCCCTGTTTGATCCCTATAAATACCCCCCGTCGCTCCACCGTTCTTCCCAGCTCGGATCTGACGGAGAAAACCCCCAACTTTCCTCTCTTCTCACTCCGGCAGACGCCCACCAGCTCCGGCGGTTCTTCCTCCTCCTCCTCTTCGCTCTGCTGCAATACCAGCAGCAGAGACTTCTTCCCCTGCTCTTCCCGCGTCGCGCAATACCGGCGCGCGCTGCCTCTGCCCCGTCGTCACCGCCGTCCTCCCCCCACTGGGCATCGTCTTCTCCGGCGACAGTCGATACGACTGTCGCCCTGTTCCTCCCCCTTCGTCCCTGCAAGTAAGTTAGAACTACTCCCCTTCTTCTCCTCTTTCTTTCCCCGCTTTCAATTTATTCAATTAAGCCCTCGACCGACCCTGACCACCTTCACCCCCTTCGCCTCCGACCACCCTCCGACGAGCCGCTCCCATCACCTCAGCGACCCACACGGCTCGCCGACCACCGCAGGACCTCCGCCTTCTCACCCTGATCAACCTCCGCCCTGCCACTCCCCCCACATCACCCGCTGCAACCCCACCGAACAGACCCATCCTCCGACCCACAGTCCGACCTAGGGCAGCTCTCGCACGCCGCCCCGCGCCTCGCCACCACCCACACGAGCTTCGCCGCACCCTGGCGAAACTCCTGGCACTCTCTGATTAGGCCGAGAGGCCGTTTTCTTCTGAACAGGCCACCCGACCTCCGCCGCCATTGACGCGCAGGAGGACCTGCTTCCGCCTGCAGCTACAGGCGCGCCACGCTCAGCGCCAAGCCCAGATTCACTCCCAGGCCTTGCGAGGAGTTTTGGCAAAACACCAGGTTCGCAGATGAGGAAGAAAACTCCGCGTGACGCTGCCATCTCCTGCTGAATTCCCCGCTGCGGGCGCGCAATTGAGGTGGGCCGTTTAGTCCCACCTCGGAAACGCCTGAAGAGCCGCAGCGACATAAGATGCAAAAGTGCAGTAGCCTTACTGCCTCAGTACACGGGGTGAGGTCCCCTTCACCCGCCCGGTTACCCGGTCTCGTCCGCGCTCACGCCCCGCGGACCTGACCCGACCCGACTCGACTGACCTGCACTCCTCACCCACCACGCACGCCGGTGGGCCTGGACCCGGGCCTGATCCGAACCCGGTTACCCGGTAGCTCTGGGAGAGCTTTCCCAAGAGTGGTTTCAGAGAGAAAGAGAGACGCGGGGGGGGGAGGGTAGAGTAGGTTTTGCCTCTGACGAAAAATTCTGAAGTGGGCAGGCACAGGCGAAGAAGAAGACCCGCGGAAGAAGAAGGAGCTGCACTGTAGCAAATGCATAGTTAAGTCGTCTAAGCACCGGGTCAGACGACGGAAGGTCAGCAGCCAGAGCAGGAAAGAAGGAACAGCAGGAAGAAGAAGGAAGAGCAACGGCCAAAGCAGAAGAAGAAGAAAGGAAGACTTAGTAGCTGAAGGCAGAAGCTCTGCAGCCATAAAGAAGAAAAGGGAAAAGAGAAAGGGTCACCACAATTGCAGAAGAAGAAGAAGAGAGGTCAAGGTAGAAACCAAGGAAGAAGAAGAAAGAGATCTGAAGAGGAGCATCACCTCTGCAGAACGAAGAAGAAGAACAAGGAGCTCTGAAGAAAGAAGAACATCACCAAAGCAGGAACAGCAGGAAGAAGAAGAAGAGCATCACCATTGCAAAAGAAGAACATCACCTCTGCAGAACAGAGAGAAAGAAGGAGATCTAAAGAAAGAGAGAAAGAAGAGCATCCCCTCTGCAGAACAAAGAGAAAACAACAAATTCTTTCCCTCTCTCTTTCTTTTTGTAAAAGAAACATGTATATCTCTAGAATACAACTTGCTCCCTGAGTTCGACCTCGGGAACTCTTTTATTTTCCGAGTAAAAAAATTTTATTTGAAGTGTTGGTAATAACCGGCTTTACTACAACGTTATAACAAATACAAAACCGACGTTTCAACGTCCTAACACTCACAAAAACACATTAAAAAGACAATAAAAAATGCAATGCATGCCTAACCTAATTTATGCCTAAATGCAGCCCAAAAATCCGTTTGCAGAGTAAAATCCTAAGAGCTAGGTTTATTTTAATGCATAAGAATGATGATAAACTAGCGTTTATCACACCCTCATGCTTATCTTTTGCTAGTCTCTTAGCAAAACTTCAATTTTTTTGGAAAATGGAATTTTTGGGAAATCTAATTTTTTTTACTTTTGAGGAGAAAAAGAGATTAAGGGGCCTTGGTAGATTAAAACATAGGAGGTACGGGATTTGTTGAAGATAAACATCAGGATTTATTTCTGGATCCAACCATTAGACAGAATGGGATCAATGTATCCTCCAGAAAATTCACAAATTAACCTCTCGTTAATTCAGATGACTTGAAATGTTTGTTTTTAGGATTTTTCTGGCTCACGCATCTGATTCGCAACTTGCAAAATCCTTTAAAACCTTGTGTCTGTGCTTGTGAAAAGCCAACATTTATAAGGGCATGTTAATTTATCTATTATTACTTACTTTTTTTTTCCTCCCCCATGCTTATTTTTAGCTTAGTCTTAAAACAGATGTGTCGGGATCATCATTCCCGTTACCATTCCTCGAGGGGGCTCTGGCGCCAGTACTTCGGGATAGCACTATCCATGACACCACCCAGGTGCTCACAACCCCAAAACACGATGCAGTGAAAAGGGGCGGTCCAAGCAAACTCAAGCTCTTGCTCCGACGCTATAGGTAGAGCACCGTCCAAGACACTTGAGCTGCTAAAATGCGCTTTAATGCTCTGTCTAAAGATATGAAATATAGATATAGAGCAGCGCCGAGGCGGTAACATGTTGACATCGCGTCCTCAAAGGAGGTATTTTCCTTCTTCTCGGCGGTGGGAACTCAAACCAATGATCTGCTTCAGACTTTTACTAAATCCAAACAAGGGAGTTTTTCAAAATTTTTAATTGTTTTTAAGTGTTGGCTTGTGTGTGAAAATAGACACAAGAAGTTTCTCAAGACACGCAAGTTTTTGAATCAGAAACTAAGTCAAATACTTTCTGTATTACAAAATAGGATCAAGTCACCTGAACTATCATGAGTTCAGGTGGAATTTTAGAGAAGGAAATCTGATCTAGTCTAAAATAGACCCTGGACTTCTAATGATCATATCTATATCCTCATCCCTAGTTTGTTAAAGATTAAATCCCATTGTACTAAAAGTGAATTTTTCGACCTTAGTCCCGATTTCAAAATTTTTCCTCAAAAAGTTTTCAACATTTTTATTTTTTTTGGGTATGCAAGCAGGAAATAAAGAAAATTGTATGTTTTTAGGTTTTGAACATCCTAAATTGATCGTAGAAATTTAAAAACATCCCCCCATGCTTAAGATATGCCATGTCCTCATGCATTAGGAGGGAAAAGGGATCACCTTAGTGAAGAACGGTCGGGTTTAGGATGAACAAAACCTGGAAAAAGAAGAAAAAAGGGAAAGAAAGAAAAAAAATGATGGGTTACCTCCCATCTAGTGCTATCTTTTACGCCATTCAGCCGGGCGTGAAGGTATGCACGGAAGACGAAAAATCATGTAAATAATTGGACACTTGGACGCCCGTAAAAAAAGGTGTCTTCTTCTGGATCCCTAGAAAATTGATTAGGGGCAATATTGGGATCAAAGTTGGATGGAAAATGATAAGTGTAGCCCGAGTCTGGCCATGGTTTTAAATCAGGTTGGATGCCAAACTTGGGCGGGGCTGGTGGCAGGTCCATAAGAAAGGGGTCGGGGAAGGAATGGTGAGGATTGGGGGAAGTTAGTGTGGAAAAATTAGGTGCGTGAATATTGGGTGGGTTAGGGGGGGTATCAGGAATAAATTTGAGGTCAAGACAAGTTTCCGGATCACAGATTTCGCCGACCACTGATTCTGAATCAGAGTCAAAAAAATTGTGGTCGGTAAGGGTATCTATTAACATTGTCTCCTCCACCATATTGGAAATTTCAGTATCTGAGTCCTCAAAGAAGTTATCATCATGGAATCTCCTGGAGGATTTAAAAATATCTAAAGTGATAGTTTGGCCTGCACAGTTAATATCCATTTTGCCTGTGTGGTGTGGCAATTGATATTTGCCCTTGCAGTGGCCAAAAAGGGGCGTCCAAGGATTATTGGGGAGTCCAAGGATTATTGGGGAGTCTAGTAATGATTCAGGCGCCTCAATGTCAAGAACCAGAAAGTCTACAGGGAAAACACAATTCTGGACCTTGACTAAAACATCCTCGATAATCCCACGAGGTTTGATTGTAGATCGGTCGGCTAATTGCAGGGTAACCTCAATGGGTTTTAATTCACCGATCTGAAATTCTTCGAATAAACTTGTGGGAATAATATTAACTAAGGCACCAAGATCAAGGAGGGTGTGATTAAATGTAGTGTCATCAATAATTACAGAAATTAAAGGCACCCCCGGATCTTTCATCTTAGGAGGCAGCTTACTCTATATGACAGAGCTTACTGTCTCCGAAAGATGCACCTGTCCTAGATTTTTGGCTTGCCTTTTAGGAGTACAAATCTCCTTTAAAAATTTAGCATAGGCAGGTATATATTTGATGGCATCTAGGAGAGGAATATTGATATGAACTTGCCCAAATAGCTCCATGAGTTCTTCTGTAGTGGCTCAGATTTCTTTTTTTTGTTGGTGGTGGGGTAGAGAGCTTGTGGGAAGGGGACAGGAATCTTGTCTTGAGATTTTTGTTTTTCTTTTTCTTCCTGATGGGGAGGTGGGGAGTCAATTTGCACAGGTATTTCACCAGGTTGGTGTGAAGGCCCGGGGTCAGTGGTGGTTTTCCCACTCCTCAAAGTAACTGCATGTGCAGTTAGATTATTATTTGGAGGAAGTGGGGGGGCCTGTGATTGCAGAAACCTGGGCGGCTGCTGAGGTGGTGGATTAGGAAGAGGATGATTTGGATAGTGTGGATTTCTGCCCATATAATGGTTCCCTTGGTGATTAGGGTTGGGTATGGGTTGGGACGGAAGATGTCCTACAGGTCTTTGCATGGGAGTAACCCCAATCTGATTGTTCAGATTTGTAATGTTGCGGGTTACTTCCGTCATTTTTGTTTGCATATCCTGCAGGGTTCGCAGCATCTGGGCATTGATATCTTGTTGGGATGGCCCAGGATGGAAGTTTGGATTCGACCCATACCCATTAAAATGATATGGTTGGGAGGAAACTTGATTATTCCAGGAGTAGTTCGGGTAATTTTTCCAATTGGAAGAATTTTTAAAGGGCTCCTGGATGGCAGAAATATTTTGGGTGGGGTTAAGATCTGGATAGTTGTAATTCCCCAGTGAATCATGGGCAACCTCAGAATAATCAGCAGGAGTAGTGTTGAGATTGTGCAAATTTTCTCTTCGTGGAAAGTTAGGTTGGGTTAGATGTGGGTGTGGAGCTTGAGTTGATGTGGCGAGTCTTTCCTCAATTTTCTTCTGATTAATATGCATCTGGTTGAGTTTCTGAGCGATCAATTGAAGATCGTCTTGGGTGACCGGGATAGATTGAGTGCCTATTTCATGAACACCAAACTGCAGGTTTTGGGTTCTGCAAAATGTGTTCATGGAAGCTTGATTAAATGAGTTTTCACTCATTTCTTCAAACAGATCATAGGCACTTTCAGCATCTTTATTTAAGAAGTTGCCGCCACACGAGGCGTCGACAAAATGTCGAATTTGATCTTCTAATCCATGATAGAAGATTTGCACGAGCTACCATAAAGGAATCTCGTGGTGCGGACAACTTCTTAAAAGGTCTTGAAATCTTTCCCAAGAATCATGGAAAGTTTCACCAGATTTTTGGTGAAAGGTCGTAATAGATCTTCATAAGGAATTGGTACGACCTATGGGAAAGAATTCTTGAGGAAGGCACTCTTGAGTTGAGGCCATGTTGTGATGGGTCGGCCAATGGTCTTGAACCAATAAGCGGCTTTATCTTTAAGAGATAATGGAAAAAGCCACATCAGCCATATGTCTTCTTGCACATTTCGGGAACGGGTTGTCTGTGCAAGAAGAGTTAGTGCTTCAAGGTGGCTGAAAGGGTCTTCCCTAGGAAGGCCATGAAAGTGTTTAATTAGGTTCAGGACGGTAGGCTTGATCTCAAAGTCCCCTTCCGGTATGACCACCCCTGGTCGTTCCTCATAATAAGATGGATCATAGAAATCTTTTAGAGGAACAACAGGCTGCTGACGGGGTGGCGGGTTTGGCCTTGGATTGGCTAGGTTTTGGATGTTCCTAGTCAATGTTTGTTGATTGGAATTTAATTTATTAATCTGATCGGCCATTAATTTTAAAAGATCAGGTAGGGGGTCTTGATGTTGTGTGTGGGGCAACTCAAGATTAGGGAGCTCCAAGTGTGGGAAGTTAATGGTGGGTGGGTTTTGGGTGGAAGGGTTAGAATTAGGGTTAGTGATGGGGTTAGAGGTAAGGTTAGAGGTGGAAGTGGAAGGGTCAGTGGACCTATTTTGTTGTGTTTCCATTTTGTCAGGAGAAGAAGATAGAAAAAGTGGTCTTTTTGCGTGGGGGGCAAAATCAAATGGTCCTTCCAAGTGTGGATTTTGAGACCGTCGCCCGTGCATAAAATGGAAGAACGGAAGGGGAGAAGAGAAAGAGATGAGAGAAAGTGTGCAATTCAAACAAACAGAACTAGACCTAACTTAAATGCGACTCCCGAATAATAACCTAAGACTTGGTCTATGTAGGAAATAAGTAGTCAATAGTGAATACCCGTTCTATCAACAAATCTAGCCAAGTTGCTTAAGGGGAGGTTTGGGCCCAAACGTTTCCCATGGAAAACCCCAGGTGCTTGTACAAACCCGCGCCTGGTCATTTGACACGGCCCCTCAGCCTGAACACCAGATACAGATGACAGAATTGGTACTAACTAAAGAAAACTTAAGACCTAAATAGCTAGCCTAAGTTGATAAAGACTTAGGGGTCAAGTTGCTACAAATTTTAATTAGGTCTAGGATGCTATAGTGCACACGGAATGTGGAGGGCGTTTATTGGGTTGTTGCCCTATTATTTTGATTTTCTTTTGTGTGTGTGCAGGAATTGGAGAGTGACTCCAATAAAAATCAAGTTGTCACACAATTTTTTTTTGTATTTTTGTCTTTTAGGATTTGTTTTAATTAAATAGTTTTAGGGTATTTCTCTTTAAGTTTTCAAACAAGTTTGAAAGTTCACAATCAAAGGAAAAACAAGTTGTATGTGTGATTGTATAATTCCTTTAAATTGCGTCTCTAAAGAGAAAGAAAGAAACCCTAAGCCAATTATCCCTAAGATAGAAATTTAACTACCAACGAGTTATTTTTAGGCTTTCAGAATTAAGTAGTGGTCCAAAAAAGTTAAACAACACCACTAATTTGAATAAAATCAAACAAGGATTCCAGAAAAGATTTTTGTAAGATTTTAGGAATTTGTTTGATAATTGTTTTGAATTTTTAATTGTACTAGTGTCAAAGTCCAAAAATGATACCCGTGGGTATTGTGGGCTTTTCAATATTACCACCGACTCAGAAAATTTTTGTGATTTTATATGATATGTAAAATTTCACAAGGATTCCAGCAAGCTAAATTTCACAAAAATTGGATGAGTATAAAAAATTTAAAAATTCACGGACAGTAGCAAAATAAGAAGGATAGAGGGTGTGATCCCTCTGCAATCCACGAATTTTTAAAAATTAAATACAAATATAATTGATCTGAAATTTGGAAAAGATGTTCCAAACTTAATTGGGAATCACTCTATGAAATTTTATAATTTTAGGAGGCCTGTGGTGTTAGGAACCGATTTTTAAAGTCCGGACAGAAATCTGGACTTGAAAAATAGAACACCAATACTTACAATGGAGTGGTGCTAAAGAAGCATACAAGCAAACAATGGATTTTATAAGGCACCACTCCACTTAACCAAGTTGTTTGGCATCCTGAAAGCCAAGTTTAATATATTTTTGGTAGTTTTAATTAATTATGTGACCAGAAAGAGGAACCAACCTGAATTTTCTTGGGAAGAAAAGGATCTTTGAGCTCTCGTCTCCAGATTCCCGCCTTCTCGCTGTATTTCCTACACACACAAAAGAAAGAAAGAGAAGGGGATGAGATCCACTTCAAGCAAGAGAAAATTAGTTAATGCAAAGTCGTGCCTCCCCGGCAACAGCGCCAAAAAGTGATAGCGAAAATACGCGGTTTGTTAATTAAGACAACATGCGAAATGGTGGCGGGAAGGTAATTTGCACTTCAAATTTAACTACTACTTCTAACTGGCAAGTAGAGTGGCTGGTCGATCTTTCGCTTTTAAGTTGTTTGTAGTTTAATGTGGTGGAAAAATCGACTAATCAATTTTTAACAAGAAATAACCACTCGCAGAGGAGCGGGTCATATCCACAGGGAGGCAATAACGTATTAAAATTTGCGCCACTTAAAAATGTTTGTTCGTAGTCAATTTGGACAAGAACCAAGCCAAGATTGCCTTTAGATTAAGGTTTAAGCAAGAAACAATGCTGAAATGGCAATTATGAGAAACTATAGGATATTTTCCGCAATGCAGAGTCAATAAAATATGATTAAAATGTGGCAATGGCAGAAAATGTAAATTTTAATTGACGGTTTACTGTAGCAAAACAGGGGAATTTTTCCCCGTTGTCTTGCGCGACGAGGAGCCGATGGCCGGGCTCGGGAAGCTCGGAGGTGGTCCCTTGGACCAAGAGCTTCGAATCGGTGGTGGCGGCGAGTCACGCGGCGGCCGGAGGTGGCCGGACGAGCTCCGGCGGAGGTGCTGCTGGTGGCGGTTTGTAGGCGGTTGTGCGTGGGTGGAGGGTCTGCGGAGGGCGCTGGCGCGGTTGGCATGGGCGTGCAAGCTGCAGGCGCTTCTGCAAGCGCGGGCGGAGGCGTGCTCGGTGGGTCTGCGGCTGGCGTGTGCGGCTGGCGCTGCAGAGGTCTGCAGGTGCGGGGAAAGCGTGGCTGCGGTGGCCTGCAAGCACGGTTGGAGGCGTGGCTGCGGTGGTCTGCAGGTGCGGTTGGAGGCGTGGCTGCGGTGGTCTGCAGGCGCGTGGAGATGGCTGCGGTGGTCTGCAGGCACGGGGAAATGGCTACGGTGGAAGTGAGCGGGTAACTTCAGACGTGTGGGAAATTTCCCAGACGTCTTAAGTTACTGAGAGGGTGGCTGAATCAGTAGCTCGGTGATGGTGGTCGGCGATGACAGCGAGGGGGATGCACGCTAAGGTGCTCACGGTGATGCGGCGAGCTCCAGATGGCGGTGTGGCCTGTCACACCACACGCCCACGGTGATGGAGACTCGTCGCCACAGTAGAGGCCAGCAGTGTGGAGTGGAAGAGAGGTTCTCTCTGCACAGTGGTGGGTCGGTGGCGGAGGCCTCCCGAGCTCGGCTGCCTCCCTCCTCCTTTTGTAGTGGCCTGCACAAGTTTGAAATTAGCCCGACCAGATCCACCACATTCGCTCCCCCTTGAATGGCTTCTTCACTGCAGTGGCTGGGCGTTGGAGCGATAGCCAGCCGTTCTGAAAGAAGAAGAATAAAGAAAATAATGTTAAAATATTAGGGTCATTTATGTACAGACCCTCAACTTCTATGTTAATGAAAATAATGTACCTAATTGGTTATCTAATTAGATGAATGCTATTCTAAGCTAATTCTAAATGCACTTAAGATATGAATGCAATGTATGGATTATGTAATTAAATTAAAACTATGAATTAATCTATTTGCATCCTAATTATGCTAAATAAATGTTAGAATTAACGTAATGTGTAGGCACTTAAATACTTAAATAGCCCACAACTATGGGCTAATAAAATACCCCCATGCCTAGTTTTTGCTAGTCCCTAGCAAAATTAAGCGAAACCTAGCACTCTAAGTAGACTAGTCAACTCACTTAGTCTTCCTTCAGAAGCATATTAAGTTCAGGCTCTAGACCCAAGGTTCCTAAGTAGTTGCTAAGTTACAGACTAGGTCGGCTAAAGACGAGTTGCAGGCACAAGTTTCCCTGATTTCTGACTCTACCCTAAAGTTTATTGATCCCTGAGATTAAAGAATCCGTGCTTGTGCATTGGTCCGAGTTATTTGAGTTAAAGGAAAATTTTTTTATATATACACCCTTTTTTTTTTGTTTGTTTGTTTGTTTGTTTGATTCTTCTAAGTCTAACTTCAGATCAGCTATCAACACGGTCTGTGTCGGATTCATTGTCCCCATTACCATACCTCGAAGGGTGCCTGGCTTTCGATGCTTCGAGATAGCACCGCCCATAACGACCCCAAGAACTCCTTGCAGTCGACACTTCGGGATAGTATCGCCCATGGATTTCTTAAGCGAATTCAGGCCTATGGCAATCGGCACTTCGAGATAGGGCCGCCCATGGTACCTGAACCGCGCAATGCGCTTACATGCCCCCAGTAGGATGGATATCCTAAGAGACAAGCACCGAGGAGGTAATATGTTATCATCGCATCCTCAAGGTGAATATATACTCGACCTCTCCTGCGGTGGGAACTCTTCCAATCAAAATGTGTTTTCAAGCCTCTCTTAAGTCAAAATTAAGAGAACCAAATCTCTTTTCAGAAAGACGAAAATTAAGTTGATTACCAGACCAAGTGTGTGAAATTTGGATGCTTGCGTTACAAGGACCCGTAAACCAAAAGGTAGAATAAGACTCCAGGTACTACCCCACCTTTTAACTCAAACCCTAGCTTCCCTTCCTCAACCTCTACAGGAATGGTCCGCAACTTAACTCCTACTTAAGTTTTTAAGTCCACAAAGGACCCTAAAGGTCTAAAGCTAGTAGCTCATTTAGCTTCTAAAGTTTGACCCTAGAATTAACTTAGTCTACCCTAGAGTTCTGATTTGCTTAAGACTGCAAGATCTAGCCAGTTAAGCTCAAAACCTTTTATTTATTTATTTATATATATATTTTTTTTGTTTTTTTTTCTCTCTTTTTTTTCCTCTTTTTTCTCTTTTTTTTTTTTTTATAAATGCATGCTATAAACAAAATGCCTTAGGTCCTCTCCCCCATGCCTGGTTCAAACAATGTCCTCATTGAAAATCAAAAATAGCTAAAGGAAGATATTACCTGAGGCGGAGAATGGTAGGAGCTAAGGCTCCTCAAGAGTGACTTCGTCAACTAGATGGCCATCTAAAGTTATGTACGGTTTTAACTGTTGACCGTTGACGATAAAGGGAGTTGCAGAAGAGGAAGGATTTTTTATCTCCACAGCTCCATGGGGGAATACTTTGGTGATTATGTAAGGCCCATCCCAACGAGATTTTAATTTCCCAGGAAAAAGCTTAAGTCTGGAATTGAAAAGCCAGACTTGTTGGTTGGGTTCAAAGGTCTTTCGAAGAATAAACTTGTCATGCAAGACCTTAGTTCTTTCTTTATAAGCTTGAGATGTGTCATAAGCATCATTCCTCAGCTCCTCAAGCTCACTTAATTCTAGAAATCGTGCCTTACCTGCCTTCTCTAAATCCATGTTAACACTTCGAATAACCCAAAGTGCTTTATGTTCCAACTCAACAGGTAAATGGCACGCTTTTCCATACACAATCCGAAAGGGAGAAGTACCTAAAGGGGTCTTATAGGCCGTTCGATAAGCCCACAAAGCATCATCGAGCTTTTGGGACCAATCTTTCCTATCAGGTCTAACGGTCTTTTCCAAAATATTTTTTATCTCCCTATTTGATACTTCAACCTGGCCACTTGTCTGAGGGTGGTAAGGGGTAGCAACCTTGTGAGTCACTCCCAAACTCTTAATTAACCGATTGAAGTGGTGGTTTCGGAAATGAGGTCCCCCATCACTTATAATAGTCTTGGGGCAGCCGAAACGGGATATGATATTGGCCTTCACAAATTTCAAAACCACAGAGTGGTCATTTATGCACGTAGGAATGGCCTCTATCCATTTAGAGACATAATCAACCGCCACCAAGATATATTCAAAACCATGGGACGACGGGAAGGGGCCCATAAAGTCAATTCCCCATACATCAAAAATTTCAACAGATTGAATAGGATGTTGAGGCATTTCATTCTTCTTCCCAATCGTTCCAGTCCGTTGACATCTAATACAGGCCTTAACAAAATTATGAGAATCCTTAAATAAGGAAGGCCACCAAAAATCGGACTGGAGAACCTTAAAAGCAGTTTTCTTAGCACCAAAGTGTCCTCCACAATGAAGTTCATGGCAAAATGTCAGCACACTTTGCTATTCCTCTTCAGGCACACAACGTCTCAATACTTGGTCTTGTCCAATTCTAAATAATTCTGGCTCTTCCCAATGAAAATATCTCGCTTGAGAAATGAATCTCTTTCTTTTCTGCTTATCCCAAGAGCCAGGAGTTTGTCCAGTGACCAAGTAATTTACAATGTCTGCATACCAAGGTAAAGTTGGTGTTACCGCCATCAGAGTTTCATCGGGAAATGTCTCGTGAATGTCTTCAGAAATAGAGTCATTAAGAGGAAGGCGAGACAGGTTGTCAGCCACAACATTTTCTACTCCTTTCTTTTCACGTATTTCCAAGTCAAATTCTTGAAGGAGTAAGATCCACCTAATCAGACGTGGCTTAGAATCTTTCTTAGCAATGAGATGACCTTAGACCCAAGTAAATAAGACCTAAACTTCTCCAGAGCAAAAACTACAGCAAGTAATTCTTTTTCAGTGACGGTGTAATTTTGCTGAGGTTCTGTTAAAGTCTTGCTTGCATAATGCAGCACATGAGGTCTTCCCTCAACCCTTTGTCCAAGGACTGCTCCCACTGCATAATCCGAAGCATCACACATAAGCTCAAAGGGGAGTGTCCAATCAGGAGCTTGGAGAACAGGCGTAGAGATCAAGGCCTCCTTTAGAGTTTGAAAGGCCTCGGCACACTTTGAATCAAAACTGAAGGAAGATTCCTTCGCCAATAAGTCACAAAGTGGCCTAGAAATCTTACTAAAATTTTTAATAAAGCGCCTGTAAAAGCCAGCATGGCCCAGAAAGGATCTAATCTGTTTGACATTCGTAGGCAATGGAAGTTTGGAAATAGAATCAATCTTGGCTTTATCTACTTCCAAACCTTGCTCGGATACAACATGCCCAAGTACAATTCCTTTCTGTACCATGAAGTGACTTTTCTCCCAGCTGAGGACTAAACCAGTCTCCTTACATCGTTTCAACACATTCTCCAGGTGCAGGAGACACTGGTCGAAAGACGAGCCATAAATAGAGAAGTCATCCATAAATACTTCGACACACTCGTCAATCATGTCCGAAAAGATAGACATCATACACCGCTGGAAAGTTGCAGGGGCATTACATAATCCAAACGGCATACGCCTGAATGCAAAAGTACCGTAAGGACTCGTGAATGTCGTCTTTTCCTAGTCATCAGGAAAGACTGCCACCTGATTGTACCCAGAATATCCATCGAGAAAGCAATAATACTTATTCCCTGCCAATTTTTTGAGAATTTGATCAATAAAAGGCAAAGGAAAGTGATCCTTCTGGGTAGTGGTGTTCAGCTTGCGATAATCAATACAGACCCTCCATCCAGTTGAGGGTCTAGTGACAACTTGTTCACCTTGGTCGTTGAGTTCCACAGTAAAGCCTGCCTTCTTTGGCACCACATGAATGGGACTGACCCATTTACTATCAGCAATGGGATATATGATCCCAGCGTCCAACCACTTCAGGATTTCCTTTTTCACAACCTCCCTCATATTAGGGTTCAGACATCTCTGCATGTCCCTAAAAGGCTTGATGGAATCATCAGTATAAATGTGGTGCATGCAGAGTGTAGAGTCTATACCCTTAATGTCAGCAATGCTCCAAGCAATAGCTTCCTTGTGCCTAGACAGGCATTCAATCAAGGCTCCCTCCTGTGCCTCAGACAGCACAGCCGAAATGATAGCTGGGAGCGTATCATTGGCACCTAGGAAAACATACTTGAGAGTGTCAGGGAGGGGTTTCAACTCAAGGTTGGGGGCTTGTATGGTTGAGGGTTTCATAATAGATGTCCCCATCTCAGGTAGCAAATCTGCCTTCGGCGGAAATGATGGGGGAAGAGACTCAGCAGAGACTCCTAGCAATTCCTCTAGTTCTAGTATATCCCCTTCACATTCCTCCAAGAGATGGGAATGCTCATTTCGCATGACATGCTGAAGGGGGTCATCACATAACATTGCAGGAGTTGCCCCTTCAATCAGGTCATCTATCACCTCAACTTGAGAACAATCCTCAAGTCCAGCTTGTTTGTAAGCATCAAACACATTAAGCCGGATTTTCCTGTTCCCAAAGCCCATTTTCAATGCCCCAGTATTGCAATTAATTGAAGCATGGGAAGTTGCAAGGAAGGGGCGGCCCAAAATGATGGAGGGTTTGGTTGGCTTGTTGGTAGGGTCAGTGTCCAAAACTAAGAAGTCAATGGGAAAGAAGAAATCCTCCACTCTTACGAGGACATCTTCCAAAATTCCCCGTGGTGTCTTAAGTGATCGATCAGCAACTTGAAGGATTACAGGGCTAGGCTTCAGATTGCCTCCCCCAAGTTGTTCATACACGTAGCTCGGAAGGATGTTCACCCCCGCACCCAGATCAAGCAGAGCCTCATCAATTTGTAAGTCACCAATAACTACAGAGATATATGGGGCTCTTGGGTCCTTAAGTTTCGGGGGTGTGCCATGTTGAACAATTGAGCTAACAGAATCAGGCAGGACAACTTTAGATTGGACCTGTTTTCTAGATTGCCACTTTTTCGTGCACAAGTCCTTTAAGAAGCGGGCATAAGACGGAATCTGCCTGATAGCTTCAAGCAAAGGCAGGTTAATCTGCACTTGCTTGAAAGTTTCCATAATCTCATCCGTCTTATCTTTGGCTCCAGATGAGCCAGCAGAAGTCTACCCAGAGGTGGATAAGCGCTCTGGAAATGGCATTCTCGATCTCTGGGTGGAAGGGTTGTCATGTCGAGTAAAGGGTGGAACGGGGGCAACTTCTTCCGGTGAGGTGATTTCAAGCGGAGAAGATTTGGGCAAATCTTCTTCGGTGGGGGTGAAAGTCGGGGTGGATGTTTTTTTACGGGGTGAGACTATAGGAGCATCGGGTTTGGAAATTTCTTTCCCACTCCTCAGAATAGTCACCGCCTGAGCATGCTCCCTAAAGACAATCCCTTTTCCTTTACGATTTTCCTCAGCAGCACTTGAAAACTTCCCAGTCTCCCTCTGTCTAACGGCCTCAACAAGGTGTCCAATTTGTGATTTCATCTCATGTATAGCCTTGTCATGAGATTGGATGATGGCACTTTGACTTTCTTGCATAGTTTTCAACATCGCCTTCAATTCATCCATCTTAGAGGTTTTAGGTTGGGCAAAGGTCTGAGGTTGGTTCATTTGATGGTTTTGAAAGGATTGCAGTTTGTAATTCCCTGAATTTGAGACATTTCCTTGTCTCCATGAAAAGTTTGGGTGGTTCCTCCATCCCTCATTATAAGTGTTGGAGAAAGGATCATTACGAGGTCTTGGATGGAACCCTTGAGCGGCATTCAAATCCGCTTGTACAACCTCAGGGAATTGGGAGGCCAAGTGGCAATCCACAGTGGCATGTGTATTGCCTTGACAAATTACGCATTCGGAAGCTTGGGATGTGGAGGTGTTAGGTGTGAATGAACTCGGGTTCGACATAAGCCTTTCCTTGTTTTGATTCAGTAATTGAATTTGATAGGCTAAATTCTGGGTGTCCCTTGCTTCATTCGCCTCCAACTTTCTTTGCATGAGAGTAGGCTTTCTATCCATGTAGGCAGAATTCAAGTGAATAGAATTCTCACTCAAAGTATCAAATAAGTTCCAAGCTTCATCCTCAGTCTTAGATAGAAAGGTTCCTGCATAGGCACCATCTGCAGTTTGCCTATGCGAATCATTAAGTCCGGTGTAGAACCTTTCAACCAGTTGCCATTTAGGCACCTGGTGATGTGGGAAAGGTCTCAGCAAATCGTTAAAGCGCTCCCACGCATCATGGAAAGCTTCCCCATCCTTTTGAGCAAAACTCATGATTTCCCTCCTAAAGTGATTTGTTTTTCTCATGGGGAAGTACTTCTTCAAAAACTCCTTTTTCAGCGCATCCTAAGTATTTATATTATCAAGGGTGTGATACCAATACTTGGCTTTGTCCTTTAGGGAGAAGGGAAAGAGGGTCCGCATTTGAGCGTCATCAGTAACGCCCTGCAGCTTCACCGTGGAACAGACCTCGGTGAATTCCTCAATATGCTTGTAAGGGTCTTCCCTAGTAGTACCATAAAAGGAGGGTAGCAAGGATATGGTACTACTTTTGATCTCATATGGATTGTCCCCTCCAGGTCTACGTAGTGCTGGGCCAGCTTGGTTGGTTGGGATGAAATATTCCTTAAGGCTCCTTTGACTGGCCATTTCCACCCTTGGGAGGTCTTTTCTTAGGATTCTTTCCGGTTCAGGATCAAATACAAGTTTTCTCCTAAGAGAACGCCTACCAAGCATGCACTACAAACACAATTCAAACTGACTTGTTTGGTCTTTACAGATTTAGGCTTTTGAATTTAATTCAAATTGTAGGTGACAAAACAAGTTGCCCAATCAATTACGCGCCTATTGTCAACCTTCAAAATGCCTAAAAAATCCTAGTTGGAACTTAGGTATTCTTCCCTAAATCTCAAATGGTCAAGTAAATCCAAAGACGGAAGATCGAGGGATGCAAGTAGGCCTAAGCCTTCCTTTGAAGCTGTGCTTTCGCGGTGCTCCTCAACTACCCCCAAAAATCCGTGACAGGGTATCCCCCTCTTTGGATTTACAAAACCTTTGATTTCCAGTTCCGAACACTTCAGAATCCAACGATAGGAGGGCTCTTGTCCTAGTCGTTTCAAGACTTAGGAGTGTCTAAATGAGTGTTATGGTGCAACAGATATAAGTGTGCATTCACCGCAAAATGATTTTTAATTTTTAATCGCACACCACGTTTTACAATCAAGTCCTTGATTTTTAGATGTCCCTCCTTTAATTAGTCCTTTTTTTTTTTTTTGAATATATGTGACCACTTATTAGATCCCTTCAAGACAGACTTTGTGGTCTTGAATGCAATGAGTGATCAAAATGCAATGCGTGATCAAAAATATGATGCAAAGTAAGAGAATGTGTACCTTGCTTCCAGCGATCTTCGATGCAAAAATGCACGCAATGCAGAAAAGCAAATGTAGAGGCTGCTCATACAGACCTAAATGGTTCGTCCTAGGGCAGGCAGCTTCTAGCAGGCAGCTCATTTTTTTCTTTTTCTATTTTTTTTTAGAACTACTTATGCACAAGCAAATAAAAGAAATAATAAAAAATAAACCTAAATCTAAAGAAAAGGGAACAGGCTCCCAAAAATTACCCAACACGGGTCCAAAACAAAATCGGGGAACAAACCCCTCAAAATATGCCCCAGAACAAGGGTTTCAAGCTAACTGTAATGAAAAATTAAGTCTACAATCTTAATTTTATTCTAATTAAACTAATGAATAAATGGTGTCCGTCGCGTCCTCGTCCTTCTCCTCCGTTTAAAAATGGCTCACCCAATTCTCGTCTGGCAACGTCAAGGGTCGCCTCTCACACTGGCTGATTCTTGCACAAATTTTCTCTCACAGAAAAGAAAATAATGAATTGTCAAATCTCTATGCAATTGACAAATAATCAAAATAAAATTAGGCAAAATTATTGCGTCTGTTGCCTCCCCGGCAACGGTGCCATTTGGCTGGTCGATCTTTCGCTTTTAAGTCGTTTGTAGTTTAATGTGGTGGAAAAATCGACTAATCAATTTTTAACAAGAAATAACCACTCGTAGAGGAGCGGGTCGTATCCACAGGGAGGCAATAACGTATTAAAATTCACGCCACTTAAAAATGTTTGTTCGTAGTCAATTTGGACAAGAACCAAGCCAAGATTGCCTTTAGATTAAGGTTTAAGCAAGAAACAATGCTGAAATGGCAATTATGAGAAACTATAGGATATTTTCCGCAATGCAGAGTCAATAAAATATGATTAAAATGTGGCAATGGCAGAAAATGTAAATTTTAATTGATGGTTTACTGTAGCAAAACAGGGGAATTTTTCTCCGTTGTCTTGCGCGACGAGGAGCCGATGGCCGGGCGCGGGAAGCTCGGAGGAGGTCCCTTGGACCAAGAGCTTTCAATCGGTGGTGGCGGCGAGTCGCGCGGCGGCCGGAGGTGGCCGGATGAGCTCCGACGGAGTTGCTGCTGGTGGCGGTCTGCAAGCGGTTATGCGTGGGCGGAGGGTCTGCGGAGGGCGCTGGCGCGGTTGGCGTGGGTGCGCAAGCTGCAGGTGCTTCTGCATGCGCGGGCGGAGGCGTGCTCGGTGGGTCTGCGGCTGGCGTGTGCGGCTGGCGCTGCGGAGGTCTGTAGGCGCGGGGAAAGCGTGGCTGCGGTGGTCTGCAGGTGCGGTTGGAGGCGTGGCTGCGGTGGTCTGCAGGCGCGTGGAGATGGCTGCGGTGGTTTGCAGGCGCGGGGAAATGGCTGCGGTGGAAGTGAGCGGGTAACTTCAGACATCTGGGAAATTTCCCAGACATCTTAAGTTACTGAGAGGGTGGCTGAATCAGTAGCTCGGTGATGGTGGTCGGCGATGACAGCGAGGGGGATGCACGCTAAGGTGCTCACGGTGATGCGGTGAGCTCCGGATGGCGGTGTGGCCTATCACACCACACGCCCACGGTGATGGAGACTCGTCGCCACAGTAGAGGCCGGTAGTGTGGAGTGGAAGAGAGAGGTTCTCTCTGCACAGTGGTGGGTCGGTGGTGAGGCCTCCCGAGCTCGGCTGCCTCCCTCCTCCTTTTGTAGTGGCCTGCACAAGTTTGAAATCAGCCCGACCAGATCCACCACATCCGCTCCCCCTTGAATGGCTTCTTCACTGCAGCAGCCGGGCGTTGGAGCGACAGCCAGCCGTTCTGAAAGAAGAAGAGTAAAGAAAATAATGTTAAAATATTAGGGTCATTTATGTACAGACCCTCAACTTCTATGTTAATGAAAATAATGTACCTAATTGGTTATCTAATTAGATGAATGCTATTCTAAGCTAATTCTAAATGCACTTAAGATATGAATGCAATGTATGGATTATGTAATTAAATTAAAACCATGAATTAATCTATTTGCATCCTAATTATGCTAAATAAATGTTAGAATTAACGTAATGTGTAGGCACTTAAATACTTAAATAGCCCACAACTATGGGCAAATCATAGAGCCTCTCCCTAAGCTCACTCTAGGCAAGTGGAGGCCTAGGATAATTAGGGAGAGGGAGTGAAGAATGCTAAAGACAAGCAAGTAGAACTGCAAAATAAAAAAAAAACTTGCAAAGAAGGCAACTTGATAAATGAAAAAAAGTGTTTTACAAAAAGGCCTAGTAGAGGAAAGCTTCTACTACTAGAAAATTTCAAATAAGAAAAGCAAACACAAATCCTCTAGATAGATGGTGAAGAAGAGGACTTCTTGCTCCAAGGTTGGTGGCTCCCAATCTTGAAAAGAGTCCTCCAATTCCTTCCTTGTTGTGCTCCGCCAAGGTGATGTCCTCCAAGGCAACCCTAAGGGGGCGTGCCCTAAGCTTCTCTCCAAGGGTGGACGTCCACCCTAGGTCCTTCTCCTTTTCCTGGCCATCCTCCTTGAAGTGGAAGAGTCGTCCACCTTGGCGTGGCCCAAGTTGAAGAGAGTGGGGAGAAGAAGGCACCAAAAGGGTTGGTGATGTGCCCCTTTAATCTCCTTCTCTACTCCTTCTTCTTGGCCGTAGGTATAGGTGGTATAGGTCGAAATTACACTAATGGAGGATGCCCCAAAATGGTGGTAGGTGGTGGGTTTTTATAGAATAGGAAGGGGGCTAAGGTGACCCTTGAAATGGAGGACTAGGATGGAAGGAGGGAGGTGGTTAAGGATCCAATGGCCAAGGGTGTTTGGTGCCACATTAAGGGACACCTAATGGGTGGTTATGTGTGTTGACACCCCTTGATATTGGTGCCAAAATGGCTTCTAGAAGAGGGTCTAAGTTGGCGCCAAGAAGGATTCTAGAAGGGGGGTTAGGTGGATGGCTAGGATGGCTTATGTGGGTAGGTGTAGGGTGGATTAAGGGCTGAAAGTTGGCGCGAATATAGAGGTGGTTAGGGGTTGTTTTTGGTGCCAACTTTAGGTGTCTTTTGGTGGAGATAATGGGGTGAAGGGATGGCTAGGAGGTGGCGCCAACTTGAGTAGGGTAGCTAGCTTAGGTAGGCTTAAGTTGGTGGAGCTAGCTAGGGTTGACTTTGAAGGTAATGGATGGCCAAGGAGATGGTTGTTAGCTAAGCTAAGCTAAGCTAAGATAAGCTAAGCTAGCTTAGCTAAAGGTGGAGTAGAGGAGAAGGTGTTGGAGCTAGGGTTTGGAGGAAGGAGCTGAGGAGGAGAAGTCTGGAGCTGGAGCTGGAGCTGGCTGCTGCTGAAGAGGCTGGCATGGGGCTACTCTAGCTGGCTTAGCTTGCTAGTTCTTTGCTAGTTGCTAAGACAAGCTAAAGTGAGCTAGCTTCTACCAAAATGAGCTGAGGTGAGCTAGGTCTGGTGCTCCCGGGGAGAATCAAGCTGGTTGCGGCAGCTAAGGTAGCTTAGCTCAACTGAGTTGAGCTAAGCTGAGTCCCCGGGAGCTGGACTTGAGCTTCCTGAGCTGGGATGAATTCTTCTTCAGCTGGCTGGAGTTGAGTGGAGCTGGATGTAGCTGAATCTGAGCTGGGGTGAACTCCTGTCAACTCAGCTGAGCTAGCTAGAGCTCCCTGTGGACTAGTGGGAGCTGAGATGAGCTAGACTCAGCTAAGTTGAGCTGGATCTGAGCTGAATTGAGCTAGGGTGAGCTAAGATGAACTCTCTTGAGTTGCCATTCAACTGAGATTAGCTGAATGGAGCTGGGATGAGCTATCCCTAGCTCAAGTAAGCTAGGTTCCAACTGTGGTGAGCTGGATCAAGCTGAGTTCCAGCTAGTATGGGCTTCTCCTTCACCATTTGCCTTCTTGAGTGCTAGGGTTTTAGGGATCTGTGTATCTGTACATCCCTAACACTCACAAAAACACATTAAAAAGACAATAAAAAATGCAATGCATGCCTACCCTAATTTATGCCTAAATGCAGCCCAAAAACCCGTTTGCGGAGTAAAATCCTAAGAGCTAGGTTTATTTTAACGCATAAGAATGATGATAAACTGGCTTTTATCAAGCACCTAGGTCAAGTAGTGCTCTATTAAATGTGGTGTTACCTATCATGCAGGATAAGAGAGGGGTGCCTGGGTCTTTCATCTTAGTTGGGAGGGTACAAGAGATGATGGAACTAGCTTGTTCCGAGAGGATGATTGGACTACTCCCTTTTTGAATTCTTGCTTTACGCTTAGGTGTGCATAGGTCTTTTAAAAACTTAGCGTAAAGAGGAATGTGGCGGATTGCATCCAACAAGGGGATGTTTTTGTGGACTTGCTCAAGGAGCTTAACCAAATCCTCCTCAGGTGCCACACAGGTCTTTTTCTTTCCTTTCTCCTTCTTTAAAGCTTCAGGAAAAGGTACTGGAGTGGTGATAAGAGGTTCAGTCATAGGTAGAGGAGAAGTAGGAAGTGGAGGAGAAGAACTAGAAGTGGTAGGTGTTGGAAGAGATGGATCTAGTGTGCTTTTACCACTCCTAGTGACTATGGCATTTAGTTCAACCCTAGAGGTAGATGGTAAATCAGTGTTAGGTAGCAAAGGTGGTTGTGTTTGTGCAAGAGAAGAACTCGAGTCAGTGAAGAATTCAGTGTGGTGCATTGGTTGTGAAATGACATGTGCTTGGTCTTGCATTGTTAGTCTAGGTTGGACATACCTTTGAGCAGGTATGTTCCTAGGGTTGGGTTGTGCTTGAGATGGGAGTGAATGTGGTTGACGGGACTCCGTCAAGTGTGATAGCTGGGCTCTCATCTCAGCTAAGGCCGCATCCTGTCTCTGCTGCATAGCAATATTCTGTTGTTGCATATCAGCAAGAGCTTTCATGATAGACCCCAACTGGTCATCTTGTGTAGGCCTAGATTGAGAGTATTGGGTGGGCCAGGGTTGGGGTTGCTGGTAGGCATGCGGTGGATATTCGTGTGATTGTGGAGGTGGTGCTCGGATTGGGATGTGCAGTGGTGGTGTAGAAGGTTGTTGAAAAGGAGGTCTCTGTGAATTTCCCGACCACGAGAAATTTGGATGATTGCGCCATCCAGGGTTGTAGGTTTGTGCGAAAGGGTCATTATGAATGGCATGGAGCTCCTTCGAAAGTCCAGAAGGTGCAGGGAAGTCAGTGTAGGGAGGAACAAAGGTTCCTCCAACCGGTGAAGGATATGGAAATGGAAAATCCGGTGATGCAGTTTGTGTCACAGAAAGCTTATTCATAGTTTCCCTCCCTGTGGGAAACTGAGAAGAAGTTTTTTGTGCTGGTGACTGAGAAGAAGAAGATGAGGGTTTTGAGAGAAATTTCCATACTTCATCTACTTTCTTCTCGATTAAGCCCACTTTATCCAGTTGACTAGCCACTATCTCTAAGTCTTTGCTACTAGATTGGGCTTCGTGTACCCCAGTATGTGAGTGGGAATGTGAGGACTTTCTATTAAACATGCTCATTGAAGCATTATTAATAGAGCTTTCAGCCATGCCTTCAAAGAGCTCAAAGGCTGAGTCCTCGTCCCGACATAGGAAATTGCCTCCACAAGTGGCATCTACAAAATTCTGTGTGTCATCATGGAGCCCATGGTAGAAGATCTGGACCTGTTGCCAGCGTGGGACACCATGGTGGGGACATTTTCTCAGAAGCTCGTGGAATCTCTCCCAATCCTCGTGCATTGGTTCCCTTGAATTCTGAGTGAATGTAGTGATGGCACGCCTTAAGGCGTTAGTGCGGCCTACAGGAAAGTATTTCTTTAAGAACTCATGTTCTAAAGAAGCCCAGGAATCTATAGGTGTAGTTCGTGCAAGTGTTCGAAACCAAAAGGTTGCCTTATCTTTCAATGAAAAGGAGAACATTTTCATTAAAAGCGTGTGCTAATCATGTCCTTGCGGACCCAAAGTTTGGGCAAGATTCTTTAGCTCCTCTAAATGCTGAAAAGGGTCCTCAGAAGCAAGTCTATGGAAGTGAGGAATGAGTGCTATAATGTTTGGCTTCAGTTCAGCAGCACGACCCCCATTGGCATAACGTACCACAGGCATTGGTTAGGCAACTGCGGGATTATAATAATCCCATAGTTGAGGTCTACGGAGTTGGGGTGGTGCCTGAGGATTTCTAGGCGGAGGTGGTTGTGGTGGGGGATTAGCTAAGAGATTAACAGCTTGAGCTAGCTGTTGCACCTGTTGGGTTAAAGTATTCATTTGCAGTTGTGTGTCAAAAAGGTGCTGAAGATGAGGCATAGGTCCTCTCTCTGGGGGTGGGTTAGGAAGATTAGGATAAGGTGAAGGTTGGAACCTAGGGATAGGTGGTTGTGGTGGTGGAGGATGTGCAATAAAGTATGGAGGAAGTTCTTCAAAATCCTCAAATTGTGACGACTCAAGATCATCCTCTTGGCGAATGGGATTGTGAATAGGAGTTTGAGACTCGAGAGGTAAGGGATTAGAAGTGGAGGGCAAAGAGGAAGATGCAGTAGCTTGGGTACCAGTACCCAAGGGGGGTACAAGTTCTGGGTTTTGGGATCTCCTACCTTTCATTGAGCTGGTTTTTGAAATCACGTTTACTACAATTTGTTCCAACTCAATGGAAAAATTTTAATCAAGTTCTCAGAAAGCGGAAAAATCCTAGTTAAATCTCAATTCACTCAAAAGACCAATCAAGCGAGGTGAATCGAAAAAAAATTTTCCTAGAGGCTGCTACGCAAAATTATGTTGTATGTAAGCAATTATTTCAAACAATTGTACGTGTCTTAAGATAAACCTAGAGATGTGCAGACCTCTAAAATCCACTGGAAATCTGGATAAGACTTAGCATGCGAATCCAGATCCTGTGGTTGCAGAAAGAGATGAGGTAGAAACCCGTGTGTTGTGACCTTAAGTGATCGTGCTGTGTGCACGATAGTAATCAACACAAGGTGATGAAAATCTCAATCAAGGTTTCACCCAAAGTTAATATCTCCTTTTTGACTTAATTCAAGTGATTATTATATGATTTCTATGCTGCTTGTCTCACTTTTTACTTAGTTCAATACAAGAGATGGTCTTCTTTAATTTTAAGTCAAATGCAATGATGACAGGAGTTAGAGTTAGGTAAAGAATGCGTACCTGACTCCAGCAATCTTCTATATGCAGATTTGACTTGAATTGAAATCTAGCAGAAAAGTATGCAACCTAAGATGGATGCCTAAGATTATGCTGCTGCTAGATAAGGATGAGATCTTTTTAATTTTTGATTTTTTTATATGCAACAAGCAAAAACAAGGAAAGAAATCGATTCGGAAAATCGCAATGGAAAAACCGTATCGATGAGGGAGAAGTAGAAAATAAAGTCCAGACAGTCCACAGTTATTACAATGAATGTGTGAGAACAGGCTCTTACAACTTATGGCTAACAATTCATCCTAGTTAATATACCTAAATCTATCTAAACTATACTACTATTATTACTAATCCTACAGCTACTCCGAGGGCAAACTCCGCCTGGATGTCGGGTCAGGAGCACAATGACTCCACCAGGAAGATGGCCTCTACCTGGATGATGATACTACTTCTCCTCCTCCTCAAGTGCTGCGGAAAAATAACAAATGATTAGTAAAAGAATAAAAGAATGTAAACACATTAACAAATAAATCAATGGAAGAAAGCAATTACAATCAATGAATTTAAATGAAATGAAGAATTTCTATATACAAAAGAATTAAAGGGTAATTTTGACGTAAAGAGCATTGCCTCCCTGGCTACGGTGCCAAAAATAATAACGAATGTGTATAATGATATATGGTGTATCATGGTGTTGGTGGTAGTGATTGTTAATGATGTTGCGATATGTTGTGATTTGAAACACCATTAATGTCATTGTAGTGAGTTGTATGGGATACCAGTCATTACAACCATTATTATTTACTTATCTAATTTTTACTGGTTTTATTCCAGGTCGTTCATTGGGAGGCAATTATTGAATTACATCGCTCTTTGATCTCAAAATTATCCTCTAATTTCCAAAAAGAAGCTTTACATTTAATAAAGAATGAATGAATGCACACATGGTTTGCCTACTCACAAAGAATTAATTGTAATGCTTGCAAAAACTAACTATAAACAAGCACCAAACAATTCATCACTAAACTTTAAACTATGTCTTTACAAGTTATAGTATTAATACTTACATGAAAGTACCCAATAGACTAAGATTACATAGTATATTAACTTAACTTACTAGTCTGATACCTACAGCAACACATAAATTAGTTATAGTGACAGATGTAGGCGTTTCTAGATCCCAGAAAACACTATATACAAACTTAAGGAGGGAAACTGGGGTCTGTAGCGGCGATTATGGTGATGTTTTATTCTGTTAGTAAATGTATGAGTTTATTTACATAAAAGTAATTGGCTATACTACGTATACATACATATATTTATATTTCTCTTGTATTTGTATTTACCTTCGTATATACATCTTCTCTCTCTCTACCACTTCACACTAATATTCTTCAGTTGTTCTTCTTCTTCTTCTTCTTCTGTGTTTTAACTCTGCCTTAGTAAATTTAACACACCGTAGCTGAGGGGCGTTTAACTATCGTCATTAGCTCTCTTTAATTAATTAAAAATGTGTTTAATTTGCGGGTTGTGCTTTTCGAGGGATACACAGCACCCAGAGGGTGGGACCAAACCTCTACAAAGCATGCCCTAATTCTCATTAGGCCGCTTAATTACGTGTTTGATAATTCATCTCAGGGCCTTCTCAGCCCAGGCACACACACTCCTCTCCCCGGGCCCCCGGCCCCACAGAATATGCTCAGTATGCTCAATGGTATCGAATGTATATGTTGTTTCGGGCGCCCGGTGCCCGTGACGACTATACAGCTTAAACACAAATTCATTAAATACCGCTGCGCGCGTTTTGCAGCGCACGATGTGGTGCTATTCGAGCGCCACATCTGCGCTGAAAAACGCATGCAGCTGTGGGTTGAAGGAGATTTTGGCCCTCAATTCGAGGGCCATAATTTATTTAAAAATAAAAATAAATTATGGAAAATAAAGTATTTACATAATACTATACAATTGTTCAATTAATTTGAAATTTTAATTAAATTCACTAAAGTAGACTATTTTTACACACTGATTTTGGTGTTTTATTGGTTAATTACTTATAAATTAGCTGCTAAATGGTCTAATTGACCTCATACAGAGTTAGAATACATATATAAGTATTTTATAGACATTTTTATTATATTTTTCCGAATTAATGTCTGTGTTATTTACATTTAAATATCAGTTTTAACTGTTTGGCTTATAAATTAAGTTAAACTTAATATAATCAGGTATGAATATACTTAAATTAGCTTAAATTACTTAAAGTATATTAGTCTTAGTATACAGATTCAATTAACTTAATTATAATTCTAAATTACTAATTTAACTAATTTAATTTAACAACTTAGTTATAAACTTAATAAACTCGTTATTTATTATGTATAAAGGATTAAATTAAGGTAAAAGATTTTATTTACTTATAATCTACATATACATAGATATATATACAGTTTTATAATTTAATTTTCTTAATTATACTATCTACTGATCTAGTTAGTTTAATAATACATATAAATTAGTTCAATTTATAGATATAAAATTATTGTATTTACTGTCTAAACTAAATCAAAAACCTAATTTACAGTATACTATATATGTACATAGTTAGTTATACAGTATATATATATCTACTACCTATTTACATATATAGCCCAGTATATAGCTTATGTCTATATGAATATACTTAATATACAAAGTAATATATATGTATATATATATATTTTATTTTTGGTCCTTTTGGGTGTTTTATTTTACTTTTTACTGTGTTTACAGATCTTACAGTATTAGGAGAAAAGAAGAGAAGAGTTGACTGAGGAGAGAAAGAGACTTGTTTTACTGTCTTCTTAAATTTTAACCCTTTTTATCATGTTCATGATTGCCTTCTTTCTGTATAGCATGAAATTTAGGACGTGATTACCAATTTTAAAACAGTCCTCAGTTAAGTTTCCTATTTTAAATCATGTTTGGATGGTTATTTTCAACTAAACTAGCTGACAACAATTGAGAAAGATAAGACATGCATATACAGAAGTTAAAATTCAGTTATTAAACAAGAAGGTTTGTATACACATGGAATGAAATGCAATCAGATGTCAGCTATGTTCAAAACATAATCTACAGGGTTTTATTGTAGAATCTATCTGCTACAACTTAGAACAATTAGACAGTAGCAGCAACATGGACTTTTCAGACCCTGCAGCAGCTCAGATCAAATTCCAAATGGTCTAATTGCTGCTGCAGTTAGTCCATTTGGGATGAAATCTGAGTTGGAGAGAAGAAAAATGTAGCTGTAAGATGTAGCACTTTGCTGTGACCACTGGGATTTGAATAAGAAATCCGAACTGAAAAAGAAAAACTCCCTCAATCCCCATCTGACAAGGGTTTCATTTCTCACTAAAATCACTAAATACCCCAATTTAAATGCAAAAACCCTTATCAAAAACTTCACTTCAGATTAAATCCACAAATGTCACTGATTTAACTCTTCCTAATGCTATAGATAGCATGAAGAAAGAATTAATTCAGTCAATTGAAGCCCTTAGTTCAAATCCCAGTTTTTGAAACCTTAAGGAGTATTGAGAACTCCTTAGGTTAGGAAATCACCAAACAACCATTCAAAACACACTCATGAATGCAAGATCAAAATTCAAATCACTACAGTGATTATCCTTAGTTCTGACTTGCATTCATTGCATTCAAAACTTTATCAAATCAGATCTATATATGGCTCTTCTGAGATGATTCCTGTCACCAGAAAACCTCTCTGATTCCTTGCCAACAATGAATTTAAATCAGACTTCATTCAATTTGTCAGATCCAACAGTTAAAACCAAATTGAAGGAAAAATCCTTGAAATCCAAATTGAGGAGAAATCTGACAAACTAAAAATTTCAATTCAATCCAGGGGCTTTTGTGACCAAGAGTGAGGTGAATGGGAAGCCCCTTAAGTGCTTTTTGACGCCAATTTCAGATCTGAGGTTGAAAACCAATCAGATCTGAAATTGGGTCAGAGTGTATGGGTGGAAAGTGAGAAATAGGTCATGGAAAATCAGAACTAGATATGAAAGTATGGAGAGGGAGATAATTTGAAAACATGGTTATATGAAATCTTCCCCTCTTATCTGGAAAGATCAGAGGAGGTGAGGGGGGGGGCAATTAAAACCTAATTCTACTACTACAGCTACTTTATCCTACAGTGAAATTAAACATTGCCAATTACATTAATTCTACTCTAAACTACTTAACTACAGCTAAAACTAATTTGCAGAATTATAAATCTATTCTAAGAGTAAGAATGGGACCTATGGGTCCTTAGCCGATGGCTAAGGAGGAAGAAGTGAGGAAGATGACTCCAGCGGAGGGAAGAATCTGCTAGTGAGGCTCCAGGGTCGTCCTCAGGTGCTACGAAATCCTTAGCGACGAGGAGGTTGAGAGAAGGTGATGATTTCACAGCCGGTGGTTGTGAAATCAGTGGCTGGATGGGGAGGAGGAACTGGAGTGGTCGAATGATCGCTAAGAGGTGTAGGAGGGAGCGATCCCTTGCGCGCGACACCACTGAGGTGCTTAAGTAGCATACTCAGTGGCTGAGATCATCGCACAGGTGAGGATAATCAAAAGGCAACCAGCGGCGAGGATGCGAGGAGCGGAGCGTGCGGCGAGCTATACTCAAAATCTGACCGTCAGATGAGATCTGGGGAGAGGGGTGATCGCATGCACCGAATTGTGCAAAGCTTCCATTCAAATCTTACCGCAGGTCAGAATCATGAAAAGCGACGGACGGCTGAGATTGGCCGTGTTCTTCACGCGCTACAATGCGTGCAAAGAGCAGCAGGCCATTCTCTGAAATAATGGGAAAATTACAGACAGACCCTTGCACGAAGGGGTAGAAGAATTGCGTGCAGGCCCATAAGTGAAAAGAATTACAATAGGAAGGACCCTGTAGCCTTTCAAAAGGGTCCCTGCAGCTTACAAGTAGGTCCAAAGAGGAGTTTTTAAGGACGAGAGTGTAATGCATGAAGGACCTAAGTGTAAACTACCTATTTCATAGCTTAAATGATGTCCAAATGCCTTCAAATTTTTATATGTGCTTAATTGAACATTTAAGACATTAATTATACTTCTGATTTGGCCTTTCAAACTTATTTATGTGTTCAATTGACACATGGATCATCATTTGTACTTTTCTTTCAGAATATCTCATTTTGTGACCTAATTATGAAGTTTTAACATAGAGTAAAGGTTTTAGGTCTTTTTCTTTAATTCCCACACTTAACCCTTTTTATTTGTTAATTTGATGTTGTTTTACTTAGTGTCTAGCTTAACTTCAGCTTTTTAGCCATGATGAGTAGCCACTCATCAGTTATCGGGCGCACCAGGTCTGCGGGTAAGGTGTCGCAGGGGAGACACGTGAGGCATGCATGCGGGGACCTCTCCCCCTGTGCGTGCTGTGGTGATAAGGCTATGCAACTTTTTCAATTTATGCACCTTCAACTGCTCTGCGGCTTCCGATGTAGGACTAAGCTGTGTCCCTTTCTTTGTGTGCATCTGTAGCAAGGAGGTTCCTCTAATTGGTGTAGCTAGTGCACCTCTTCCACTCAATTGATGGCCTGGAGACTTGGAGCTGTGACTTCTACGCATCCTGGGACTGAAACTTATGATGGAGCTAGCAAGAACACAGGCTTTAAGGTTTCATGAAGCTCTACTAATGGTGACGGTGGAGGAGAACCTGAAAATCACAATACGGGCTTGTAGCCCCAATTAAACCAGTTCACAAGCTTCGCCAGGCCATGGTGAATGTGTAGGGGTTGGTCTCGTGGTTAGTGGAGGTGTGTGGTGGCCTGCTGAGGTTGGAGGAGGAACGCGACGATGGGTGTATTCGACGGAGCGGTGGAGAGGCTAATAGCCTCGAAGACTAGAAGGCTTTTGCTCTTAGGGACACAGTAGAGGCGTAAGGAGTGTTGGCGAGGCGTATGGAGTGGTGTAGCGATGGGAGCACTTTGCCGGTGGAGTGGCTAGACGCGGAAGGGATGACGGTGAATAGGCGGTAGCATGGTAAAAATTGACTGCGGTTGAGATGTAAATGAAGTAGAGGAAATAAGGGACTTATCTAGGTAGTTGGTAGACAAAGTGGAGTCGAGGTGGCACTGATTGTAGTATGGTCGGTGTTGGGGAAGAAACTGCTCTGATGAGGGGCGGACGGTGAGGATGAAGGAGGTAGGGATGCTGGTAGGTACTGCTAGACGTGGAAGAAGGCAAGGAAGAAGAATCTACCACTGGTATTGCGGTCAGACAACGAGGGGAGGCAAAGAGGGTCACCGGTGCTTGAAGAGCAATTCGGTCGGAGGAGGAGAGAAGAATTTGAGGGTTACTTCAGTCGAATTCAAGCTTGGGAGATTCGGTATGAGCAGGAGGTGCTTTTATAGACCTCATGAGGATGGTTAGAGCTTGGGAAGCAAGCTTCCAAAGCTTGGAAAGCTCGTCGGAGTTTGGGACTTCATTGATACCCAAATCTCTTATGCATTCACATGAGAGATTGGGTAGGTTTATGGCTTAGGATCGGGTTCAAAAGGAAGGGAATTTCTTGACGAACTTCCCTTTCAAAGTTGAAAGGGATTCGTCAAGAAATCAGGGAGTTCTTTCATTTTTAAGGTCGTTGAAGCAAGTAGGAATAGGTTTAATGGCAGTAGGGACCTTTTTGTGAGAACGACGACAAAGTTAGGGGCCTGTTTGAAAATATTTTGAAAGTTTAGGGTAGAAATGTAATTAAACATGACCAATTTGCAAACTAGGTCAAGAAAAACTCATCTTGGGTCCAAATTTTGGTACAAACCTAATTTGGACCTAAGGAATCCAATGGTGAAGTTGTATTTTTATTTTGACCATGTTTGTCAAGGTAATTTATCCAAAAACCCAAATTAGGGCAAATGTCTGTCTTTAACTCTATTCTGGGTCAAAACGAGTTCTGATGGTCAAATTGAAGGTTCCAAACCATAGAGAATATTTTTCTATGAATTTTAGAGTACATACACATATATATATATATACATATACACTTATATATACATATCTACATATATATATACCAATATATTTATAACCATATATATATATACATATAGACATATTTACATATATTCATATATATATATGTTTTTTCACATTATTTACCATACGCTGTATCGTAGGAATATCTGCACCAGTTGCTGATATTCCCCGATACACGTGTACAAAAAGCGTGGTCGCATACATCATCCACCATCCATCCCACACTCCATGCGGCACCTAGTCCTATTGGTTGCGTCTCTCTAGACGACGACCGACTCGACACCGTGCTACACTCCATCTCCACCTCCACCCCCACCCCTTTATATACATAATATATACATATATATATATACTGTATTTACTTTATTTTTGTTTCGCTTTCCTGTTAGTAAAAAGATAAAAAAATATATAAGAGAGAAAAGATAATCTTTGACTTGCAGGTACCTCGTCTTGTGAATAGCATGACTCATTTTGAACTCTATTTTGGCTCAAAGCCAAGAACCCAATTTTGAGGGTGTGCCTCAAGGACAAAGATTTCCAGAAAAAAATCTAAATAAGAAAAACACCAAAAAACACAATAAACGAATGGAAGAGACTCGTTGTAGGAAAGGCGTAGAAACTCAACTTGTACCCCACTTCCCTGAGTTTGACCCTGAGCCTAAAAGTGACAAGATAAAATCAAGTAGGCCAGGTTAAAAATTTTGTAAAGAGATGGTTAGGTCTGATTTTGGTTAACCACTATACACATTTCAATTATAAAATTATCTTATTAACAACCTATCCAGGCTCGATAACATGCTCTTTTCTGGCGCCGTTACCGGGGAAGTGCGCCTTCAAGTAAGTTTCTATTCAATTCCTTTCAATTTGTCTCTTCTCTCTTCACAGGTATCTCTGTTTTTGGTGTGCAGGTGAACCTGGTGTAAGGAGAAGGCAGGCAGACGAAGTCGAAGACGTGAGCAGATCCAAGGTGGGAACTAGAGCGTAAAGATGTCAACACCGCTTTGGAGCTTCGCACATGTTGCCAAACAAGTAGGTCTTCTTTTCTTAGAAACTAGGGTTAACTTGTCACCTTAATAATAAAAAAAAATTAAAAAACTAAAAACTGGAAAAACTTCTTGGGATCTCTTGGGGCAAGTGGATTAAAATTCACTTGTTTGATTGATTGCCTTCACTCCCACCGCCCCGGGATTTCCTACCCTACTTCGCATAGCGAAAATCCGAGAATCTTGATTCTTGAATTTTTCGCCATGTGAAGTATTCTTTGAGGCAAATATAAAAAGATTGATTGCACCCCTCTTTTGCCTCACTTATCTACAATTCGTGATCACCTTCTTAGTAGGGAGACTTGGAATTGAGTTAATTCCAACCCCACCACGACTTTTCAACTTGCCTAAGATTCGATCCCGAATACCTCAACCCCCAACAATTTGATTTTCTTTTGGTTGAGCCTTGTGTGTGGATATTTTTTCTTGGTGATTGGGAGCACTTGAATTGAAGTGCTTGGCTACCTTTCACACTAATATAAAACTGATTCGTGCATCCACACATAGAAATCTCCATTTAGGGTAGCCCATTTCATTTTAGCATGCATTAACTAACTAATATTGAAGAAGGGTTTGTTGGGCTTAGAAAGAAAACTTGTATTCTCACAAAAACCCAAAGATTGGTTGAATTGGTAATTCAGTGAAATCCTTAAATTCATACTACTTAAGGCTGAACTCTACAAACCATTCACCAATAAAAACTTCAATTCAGGGAGATTTCCCCATTGCATGCTTGTTTTACACACTCTGAAAATCAATCACTTGGGCATTACTCGTAAATAATGCCCTTCACATTCCAAAAGCACTTGACCCTAAGCCTCTAACTAAAATTGGTAGTAACTTGACCCTTCTTAAGAATTGGAGGTCTAACTACCTGTGTGTAGCGACTACATGCTGGTGAGGGTTCCCGCATGCTATCGAGTGTCTAAGACTGGAGGAAACGGCCTTTCAATTTGGCCCGGTGGTTCCACGGTGCTCGCATTCGGTTCCGTAGTTCGTGATAACAGGTAACTTAGATCTTTAGGTCTAAGGGCACGCTGTAGAGGTTAGGAATTTGATTGAATTGATTTGTAATCAACTGTACCTTTGCGGCCTCATTTCTCTCATCTCTTTTCGCTTCTCATCTCCCCAAATCTTCCTGTGGTAGTGCATATTTGGGAGGAGGTCACAAAACCCTGAACTGTTTGAATTACCTGATAAATTTAGAAAAAGAGCCGAATCGTCCTCCTCCTCCACAAACATGGCAAACACCTCTTCACCACTTCGCCACAATTCCAATTCTTCCAACACCAGCTTATCCTAAGAAACCCCATAAGACCTTCCTTACCGAGTGTCGCACCGAGAGACTTGATAAGTCATGTGGAACTGGCTTCTGTGAGCCAGTATTTCGACACGGAGGACCAAGCCTCCGTGTGCTCGGACGCATACTTACTTGCGGACGCATCTTCTGGCATAGAAGATGCTTGCGCCCTAAGGAACAACCGTTCTCTACCACGTATAACCCAGGGTGGAGAAATCATCCAAATTTCACATGGTCCAACAACCCGCAGCGCCAAAACCCCGCGGGTGGACCAATGCGACCGTCCGCACCCATCATCCCAAGGGCCCAGTCTAATCCTATGGCGAATCTACCATCAGACCCTTGTGTACAACAAGCAGAACACGCATCAAGGCCTCTTGATAAATTGATGCGAATGATGATGGAAATGTCAAAGTGCCATAAAGAGAACAAGACCTATCTTCAGCACCATTTGGCGCAGCAGAATGCTGAGATCGGTCAACTACGCATGGCGACTCGATCTCAGGGCACTCTTCCCACCCAACCTGTTCCAAACCTGCGAAACTTCGTACCCTGTGGTCCGCAACCGCAAGTACAACCTTCTTAGGGACAGGTTCATCAAATTCTACAAGCTCCGAGCATTCCACCGGGATTTCAGGCTAATCCCACTGCAGCATTGCACTCTTATGTTGATTGCGATTGCATCAAGGATGTCACGTCTGACGAGGACATGACCGTCAGTGAATGTATCAGACTAATTGGGACAGATTCAGACTGCTGAGAATTACCTGAGGACTGACTGATCAACACATACTGTGACGTTCCCCCATCCCACCCTTATCCCGTACCTTCTCCTGGCCAGACTTCTAACGAGGTTTTCTCCGCTACCTCGTGGTCTGAGTCATATCCGGGCTACTCACTGTCGGTCCATACTCTTGAAGACCGGACTGCCCTTTCTTTCCTGCCAAATCAGGCAAATTTGCAATTCCACACTGGGACCTTGAGCCCACATTTTACTCACTGGGGCTATTCCCTTTTGGATCCGTCTATCCAAGGAGCCCCTCTTCTTGGAGAATCTAAGGGCCAACTTCTTCCTGATATGTTTTCTGATTCGCCTGGGACACTCTTGTCCCAGAAAATGCCAGATCTTTCACTACCCACCATCCACCCACCCTACCACCCTACTGTATACCCTGAACCTCAGCTCTCATTACCCGATCTTTCATCCTTTCTCTAGCTTTCCCTACATGCATATGAGGACATAGCATTGTTTGGCATGGGGGAGTGGATAGGCATCCATAGGATCTGGGTATTTTATGGTATCATACAGTTCCTGCCTATTTACAAATATGCAAGAAAAAGAAAAAAGGAAAAAAATAATATATATAATATATATAATATATAAAATAATAATAAATGGTGTTTAGTAATGATCTAAAAGCTGAAACAAAAATACAATTAGTGTTTATGGATATTCAACCTCTATTTTGAAGACTTTCCAGGCCACAGAAGCTTGGCTCGCTCAGGCTTGACTTAATTCACTTGAGCATTGACAAAATAGATCAGAATCACTCATAACTAAGGACGTATTCTTGTACCTGAGACACCAGTACAGGATTCGTTGGTTTGCTTCTACTTGAGAGCTTAAGTAAACTTGGTTCAAACTACACATATCAGGAAAGACCAGGTGAACATAAGATCCAACCCTAGTGTTCATTAGGGAAGGTGGAGTCCTTACCTGTGCACGTAGGTAGACTTTTTCTCCCAGGCTTTAGCCTTGTGTTTAGGAGTGACTCTTTCCACCAAAAAGAAACTCTCCCACCAAAAAGAAAAGTGTGCTCCTCCAAATAAAGTTGTAAGAGATATACTGAAATGTGTTTCAGAAAAAAAAAAAAGGGTTGCAAATAAGTCAGTATATCTCAGAAATGTTTGTAAAATCTTCGCCCTACAAGAAGTTCTTCAGGGCAAGTTTCAAATACCTTGTTTTCCTTTGAGCCACAAAAATCAGAAAAAGGGAGTTGAGTTTTTCGTCATCTTCTTAAGGGTCAATCTGAAAACAAGAGCTGAAACTGGGACCAACCTGTACTTAAAGATTCGTGAAACCCTGGGCTTGAGTCTTAATGTTCATTTGGTCAAGCTTGATCCTTTACTATGCACAAGCCATAACCTCTTGAGCTCTTGAGTATGGCAAAAACCTCCTGGGTCCTGGAAACCGTACTTAAGGTTTAAATACCAAGAGTCCTGGTTAGTCGAGAGATGATCTATATCATGTGAGACTTAAAGTACTGGTAGTCTTCTCTACAATTGGTTCTCACAATATACAACAATAAACACACCTATGTTGCCTCAGAAGAAAATCTGCAGCTTAAGATCATTTCTAAATACTACAAAAAAAAATGTTTTGCTAGGGACTAGCAAAAGATAGAAATGGGGGTATGATTGCACCACAAAAATACGCCTGCAATTGTGCCATCTTGTGCTATTTCCTAGCGTTACCAATGCATATTAGGTCTCCATAGTTGCATTGTAAAAATACATGCATGCATGCATTTAATTGAGAAGGGAGGAGAAATAAATAAGTGGCCTTGCATTTTCCATTTTCATCAAGTGCATCTTTGCAATATTTCCATCTCCATTTTTTATTTCTTTTCGATTTTTACTTCCTTCCCACAGCTGCAACTTCTCCTCGCACCCTCTCCCTACCAGCCTCTCCCTGTAGCTGCCATTCCCTGCTGTGGCAATGCATGAGCCATGCACGGCCATGCCTTCCGCTTCTATTTAAAGGCCACGGCATCTCCTTCAGCAGCAGGCCTGGTCCCAACCAAAATAACGCAGCAGCACACCTTCTCTTTCTAGGCCACCACTGTCCTCTCCTCTATTCCCCTCCATACGCCGGCCCTCCACCAAGGAGACACCCAACGGGCAGGAGCCCTTGCTGTGGTGCACACCACCACAGTGAGACCACCACCGCCCAGCTCTTCAAAGAGCCAGTGGGCGTGGTGGCTCTATTCTTATTCTTTTTTTTACGTCCCGCACCTTCTGCCATTGGAGCAGCTTCAAGGTCTGAAGCTCAAAAGCTTCGCCCAGCAGCAGCAGTAGCAACCTCCCATGACCTTACGTGCGGATCTGCAGGTGCCCCAGCCCTCCGCGCGTGCCAGCAGGCCCTCTCCATCTCCCACTTCTCCGCTCTGTCGCACGCCCTGTCGCCCGCAACCGACCACCGCACGTCACTGCAGCGGTGGCCAAGCACCCCAGTAGCACCCACAGACCACCACGCGCCCTGTCGCGCCCCTTCGCTCGCGACCCAACCCCCCTCCACGCACTCTATCGTGAGGTTCCACCTGCAAGCCACCAGTCGACGCCACTCCGCCGCGCACGCTGAGCCGGCCTCACTCACAGCACTACCCACTGCCGGTTGCGCGGCGTGGACGACCATTTTAGCCACTGTTCACGCGAGTCATCGCGAAACTGTGGCTACAGTGGGGTGACCGGAAAGCTTCTCACTTTCCTGGTCACCCGACACGCCGCAACCGGCCCTCTCCCAGTGCCTGCATCGCCCGCTCCCTTTACGCGCGCCTGCCTTCGCCCGCTCCAGCCTTCGCACAACACTGTGCGCTGCGGGTTCCTCTCCTCTCCCCACTCCCGTGCACTCCTCTCTGCACAAACACGTGCCTGCGCGTGCACGCGTTGAAGACCTCCAGACGATGCCCGCTAGTTGCAGACGGCCTAACTTGACCTTCCAGCAGTGTGGCTGCGCTCCCTCTACCATCTCTCCTCTCCTGCTCTCTCTCTCTCTCTCACAACACTCACAGCACTCTCTCTACACCGACACACACACACGCCTACACTAACACTTCCACACACCCACTCACACATATACTCTATTACAAACATATATATATATACGTATACTTATTTATAGTGATATATATATACATATATTTATATACATATATATATATATATCTATATATGTGTATATACTTATATTTATACTATATAGTAGTACCTATATACTTATGTATTAGTATACATACATACATATATATATATACTTATACATATATATATATACATATATACATATACTTGTATAAATATACATATATACTTACATATATACATATATCTATACACATATATATATATATATAAATATACATATATCTATATATATACTAGTATAAGTATAGATACATATATATATATATATATATATATACATATATACACACCTACTTATACATACATACATATATATATCTATATAACTATATATACATATCTACATCTATATACTTATATATATATACATATATACACACCTACTTATATATACATACATATATATATCTATATAACTATATATACATATCTACATCTATATACTTATATATATATACATATATACATATATTTATACATGCATATATACATATATTTATCTATAACTATATATACATACATATATATATACATATATCTATCTATACATATAGCTGCATATATCTACATATACATATATTACTATATCCTTATACATACATATATATATATACCTCTATATAGTTATATATACAAACACATATATATATATATATACATATACACTTATATATACATGTCTACATATATATATACCTATATATTTATAACCATATATATATATACATATATATATGTATATTTACATAATTTACCATACGCTGTATCGTGGGAATATCTGCACCAGTTGCTGATATTCCCCGATACACACGTACAAAAAGCGTAGTGCATACATCATCCACCATCCATCCCAAACTCCACGCGGCACCTAGTCCTGTTGGTTGCATCTCACTAGACGACGACCGACTAACATCGTGCTACACTCCATCTCCGCCTCCACCTCCACCCCTTTATATACATAATATATACATATATATATATGCTGTATTTACTTTATTTTTGTTTCGCTTTCCTGTTAGTAAAAAGATAAAAAAAAATATATAAAAGTGAAAAGATAATCTTTGACTTGCAGGCACCCCGTCTTGCAAATAGCAAGACTCATTTTGGAACTCTGTTTTGGCTCAAAGCAAGAACCCAATTTTGAAGGTGTGCCTCAAGGACAGAGATTACCAGAAAAAAATCTAAATAAGAAAAACACCAAAAAACACAATAAACGAACGAAAGACTCGTTGTAGGAAAGGCGTAGAAACTCGACTTGTACGCCACTTCCCTGAGTTCGACCCTGGGCCTAAAAGTGACAAGATAAAATCAACTATGCCAGGTTAAAAATTTTGTAAAGAGATGGTTAGGTCCGATTTAGGTTAACCACTATACACATTTCAACGATAAAATCATCATCCAACACACCGAGAGGTGGACTACAGCGATGCATGAGCTGGACTTACAACAATGCTTACAGCCATCGATAACTCATCACATGCCAGCAAGGCCAGCTGTGGGTGCCAGTGGGCATGAGCTGCCTACAGCAACATTTCCAGCGATGGCCTAGAAGTCACTAATGGTGCCATACTGATTTTTGCCTCTTCTCCACCACTATAAAAGGACCTACACCCCCTCCCTTCCAAGCCATCTCTACTTACTCTACTCCCACCTACTCCCAAGCTTTAGCAAGCCTACCAATGCACCATTAGAGCTTGTTCTCAAGCTCCCAAGGTGCCTATTAGTGTAGCAAACCTCTACCCCACCAAATACTCCTCCAACTTCCCATCTCCATTCATAGGTCACCTTGGATCCGTCCTCTCACCTCCATTCTGGTAGTAGATCAACTCCATCTTCTCACCTCCATTCCGGAGCTACGTCGAATTTTTCCTCAACCTGACATTCTCTAGCATCTCACCTCTGTCGTCCCGCTCCTCACCTCCTTCGTCCAAGCTTCCACCAGGTGCCGTCGTCTCGCCGGACAACCGATTCGAGAGATTTCCTCTCACCTCCCTCTCTTTATATCCTTTCATAGTTTCTTGTAATTAACATTAGAAGTAATATATATCATATTTGTTCCACATCTCTATCTTGTTATACATTTTCTTATTTTCTTTTATTCCAAAAATACAAAACAAATAACAAAATCCAAAAATACTAAAAAGAAACAAAATGAAGCGCGATTTTCAATAAAGTAAACGTCGCCTCCCTATGTTCGACCCAGGACTCCCATGGAGTTTCGGTATAAATTTTATTTGATCGACGTGTTTTGCAACTACAACGACAAGTTACTTGTAACCTCGATTTCTAAACACGCGAAACACGACGCGACCAGGCAGTAGCTAATATCAATTCTCATTCTGGGAAAATGAATATAAGTTGCAGTAACCAGACCTTCTCATTAGATTTATTTCAGGCTTCCAAGATGTCCATTGATCATAAAATTTTTGAGGACACTATTGACGTGTTCTCGATTGTGTTTTAACAGTTAATTACGTCGTAGTATAGGTGATCAAACGTCGTCAACAAATAAAAGTTTTATTACTCGAAAACCTAAGTATCCGAGGTCGAACACAGGGAGCAATTGGAATTTACTACTAATCTCAAGAATGTAATTGAACACTTTAATTACTCAAAACTTAATTCAAATATAAATGCATGAGTTTGAAAATTAATTATGGCAAAAAGAAGAAATTGGATGTCTGATCATGGGATCAGACAGCTTAAAAATGTGTTTCCCTTCTCTTATTTTTCTTCTTCTGATTTTCTTCCTTTCTTCTTCTTTGAGCTTCTTCCTTCCTATTTTCTTCTGCAGTTACTTTCTCTCTACGGGTCTTCTTCTTCTTCCTTGGCTCTACTTCCTTTGCTTCAGTTCCTCTTCTTCTTCTTGTCTTCACCTTTCTCAATTTCTTCTTCAGTTCTTCTACTTCTTTTCCTTCACCTCTTCCTTCTCTTTGTCCTCTGCTTGCAGTGGCTAAGTGTTGGCTTCTTCCTTCCTTCCTTTCACAAACCACAGCAAAGCAAAGCCTATCCCTCTACCCACACCCGCACGTCTCTCTCTCTGTAAACCACTCATCATCACGCTCTCCCAGAGTCGGGTAAATGGGTCGGATCTCACACCCGGGACCAGGTGCACCTGCGTGAGGGTGGTGCATGAGGAGTGCTCAGGGAAGTATCGGGTCGGGTCGCCAGATCTGTGTGGTGAAACCACGTACGAGGCGGTGAAGATAGGTGAGGGACCACACCCTAAGTGCGTTCGGAGGCAAGAAGCCCATATCATAAAAACATTATAAACCACTCCACTACTTTTTAAGTTAACGATGTGGGACTAATGGTCATTGCCTTTTCTCGCGCACGGCCTCAGAAGTCCTTCCTGCAATTGCCACTACTGTAGACTCTGCAACGTCGCTCGCTGGACCCCTTGTCTTTGCAAAACCTGCCCAAGTTCGTAGCACCTGGAATCTTGCAGTCCTGAGGCCTGGAGCAAGCGTGGAGCTTCTTCAAGTTGCCATCATTGGCAGCTGGAGCTTGAGATCTGTCAGACACGAAAAGAGCCTCATGGCCTAATTAGATCACCGGGGGACCTTCGCCTTGTCACGGTGAAGGTGAAAAGCTAGGTGGCAGGCCGTGGGGTAGCCTAGGCATGCTTGCCTAGGTCGCCCTTTGGCCGGATGGATGGGTGTATTCGGGGGCCTGTTGGGTAGGCATAGAGGGACTCTGGATGGGCGGAGGTTACTCAGTGAGGTGAGGTGGAGGCTATGCGATGGTCGGCGAGGCATGTGGGGCTGCGGAGTGATGGGAGCGTCTCGCTGGAGGGTGGCCACAGATGAGGAAGGTGGTGGTGAACAGCGACGGTCGAGGGATGTTTAATGAAATAAAATGAGGGAGATGAAAGAGGGGATAGAGAAGAATAGTTTTAACCTAACTAAAGGGACGAAGAGGTGGCCGGCAGTACCTGCTGTCGTCGGAGAAGAAGACGTCCAGTGAAGGAAGACGACGACGACGACGGGGCTAGGGCAGCACGCACGGGTGTTGCGTGACGCGGAGGAGGATGAGGAGGATGGCTCTACCACTGGTTTTGTGGCAGAGCGAAGAGGAAGAGGAGGGGGGCTCGCCGGAGGTCGCTGGACCCCTTGGCCGGAGAAGGAGATGAATTTGAGGTGGAATCCCAGCCAAGTCGAGCTGAGGAGGTTCTACAGGAGTTAGGGTTTAATTTATAGGTGCTGGCCGTGCTTCTGGTGCGTGGAGGGCACGCCTTCTGTCACCGATGTCTCACCGGAGATGGAAGGTGGTTAGATGCCCAAATCTCTCGTGCGTTCGCACGAGAGATTGGGTGCAAATCAGGGGTTGTGATCAGGCTCAGATGGAAGGGGATTCCTCAGAGAATCTCCCTTCCAATTCTAGAAGGAGATCTCTGAGGGATTAGAGAGTATTCCCTCGCTAATCCTCGTCGGAGCAGGATCTCTCCCCAATAATGGTGGAGGGACCTGATTGTAAGATTGGCGAGAAAGCTAGGGGGGTCTATGTGATGGTTTTCAAATGGTAGGGAACAAAATGTGATTGGGTGTACTAAATTGCGAAGTAGGTCAAGATGACCTCCCCTTAGGTTCAAATTTTGAAACAAACCTAATTTTGACCTAAGCAATCTAATGGTGAAGTTGGATTTTAGGTTTGACCACGTTTGACTAGAAATTTTGCATAAAAACCCAAATTAGGTCAATTGATGAGCTAGGACCCTAATCTTGGTCAAACTAGGTTCCAAAGGCCAATTTGAATATTCTAAAACCTAAGGGATATTTTTCCATGATTTTTAGAGGGTTTACTTGATTTTTATCCTAATCGAAACCTTGTTGAATTAAGCGGGTCTATTTTAGGGTTTCCAAATGTCATTTAATTCCTGGATTGCACATGAACCCATTTCTGATTGATTCAACCCACTTTTTATCTCATTTAGACCATTTGACCTATGCTCTATCTCTGAGAAATCCTGTTTATGTACTTCAATGGTAAAATTGCATTTTTAACCTTTATTTCATGTTTTCTTCTCAGAACACTTATTCCTTCAATTAAGCCCTCTTCTAGGTTATGTAGGAGCTTTTATTCTCTTTATTAGGTCAAAATGAGATAGTCATGGCTCATGATGAGGCTCTCATTATACCCCCACGCCTAGCTTTTTCTAGTCCCTTAGCAAAATTTCAAGGTTTTAACTTCTATTCTAGACCCTGAGCGTCTGTCATCAATTATGATAAGTGCTTCTCTTTTTTTCTTTTGTGATTAGCTCAGAATGCCAATAATAGGCCTAGAGGTACTCAAGTACCAACAAAAATCCAGACCTGACCCACTTTAACCTCAGTCCTCTGCAAAGGTTTTTAAGGCCTACAGAAACTAACCTAGTGTTTATTGGACTCCACGGTTAAAGCACCCGTGCTTGAGACGTTTTAGCCTAGGTTCAGTTTGCAGTGCATTTTTGTAAGAGAGAGACAGAAGATTTATTTGTTTGGAGAGCTTTCTCTCTCTTTTCTTTTTATTTCTAGCTTCGGATTAGCTTCTCAACATGGTCTGTATCGGATTCCACATCCCCATCATCAATCCTCAAGGGTCCCTGGCTATCGATGCTTCGAGATAGCACCGCCCATGGCAACCCCCGGAACCCTGGCTTTCGAGATTTCGAGATAATCCCGCCCATGGCATTCCGTGGTCGAATTCAGACCCTGGCAATCAACATTTCGTGATAATGCCACCCATGGTATCTGAACCAGCGGAGTGCTTACATGCCCCCAGTAGGATATTTAAATATCCTAAGAGATAAGCACCGAGGAGATGATATGTTGTTACACATCTTCGAGGGGAATTTCCTGCCTCTCCGCGTTGGGAACTCGTCCAAATCAACTTGTGTTGATCGGCCGCTCCTCATCTAGGTGACTTTTACAGACCATTAAATGCTTTTGCATGATTTGGATATTTATGCACACTGAACCAGACTGTGTGTGAATTTGCGATGCTTAGGTTACCGAATCCAGCAAATCGAAGGTCAGTTAACGAGGTCGGATACTTCCTAAGCCTTAGACCTAATACTTAAGCTTCACATTTTCCCCAACCGCTTGAGGATTATCTGGATTTTAGTGGATACGTGAATTTTTAAGCTAAAGAATCTAGCCGAAGAGGCCTAAAATCAGTGTTCCCGCTAATCTCTTGTTATGTCACCTTAGCACTTTTTTTCTCTTCTTGATCTGGTCTAGAACTTCAGTTAATCCCCTAATTTTTTACTAATGACTATTTCTTTTTTTGCATTTTGTGCTCCTTTTTGACATTTTACTTTTTTCCTTTTCTCATTTTGTATGACGCTGAATTGTTTCTCCCCTCCTTCAAGTCTCTTTTTTTTTTTTATTTGAAACCCTTTCTTGATATGAATTTTCCTAACATTTTTCACTTTCATACCCCCCCATGCCTAGGATTTGCAATGTCCCCATTGTAAATTAGGTGGGTTCAATTTCGGCTTAGTTCATGCATTAGGATAGGTGTTTGGTGAGTGAACGGGTCGAAGTGACTTGTTGCGAACGATTTCTAATCTCGGGTATGGGTACCTGAGGTGAAGTCGGCTATTCTAATGGATGGACCCTAAAGTGCAATATGAATTCCACGTAGAAATGTCAGAAAAGGTTTCGGGTTTTTTAAAGAATGGCGGGTTGTCTCCTGTTAAGCGCTGAGTTTTACGCCATCGGCTGGGTGTAACGAGCTCAAGGGGAATGGAGGGTAAAGGATGACTCAACCAAATTTGTATCGGTCATGTCAATGAATGGTTTGAGTCTCTGACCATTCACAACAAAGGGTTCGGAATCGTGGCTGAGTGGGCTGATTTCAATGGCTCCATTTCCAAAGATTTGTCAGACTAGGTAGGGTCCGACCCACTTAGATCGTAGTTTTCCTGGGAATAATTCGAGTCAGGCATCAAAGAGTAAAACCTTTTGACCAGGATGAACGATCTTTCTAGAAATGTGTTTTTCATGAAAAGCTTTGACCCGTCCTTTGTAAATTCGTGAGTTCTCATACGCATTGTGGCGTAATTCATCGATCTTGCTTATTTGAAGTCTTCTGTGGGTTCCAGCCTTAGAAAGATCTAAATTATAATTCCGTACGGCCCAATAGGCTTTATGCTCCAATTCAACGGGGAGGTGACATGCCTTCCCGTACACTAGTCTGAAGGGAGACATTCCTAATTGGGTCTTGTGGGCGGTCCTATAGGCCCACAATGCTTCTGGAAGTCGAGAAGACCAATGATGAGAGCCTCATCATGAGCCATAACTAGCCCATTTTGACCCAATAAAGAAGATAAAAGCTCCTACATAACCTAGAAGAAGGCTTAACTGAAGGAATAAGTGCTCTAAGAAGAAAACATGAATTAAAGGTTAAAACTGCAATTTTACCATTGCAGTACATAAACAGGATTTCTCAGAGGCAAAACACAGGTCAAAAGGTCTAAATGAGATAAAGAGTGGGTTGAGTCAATCAAAAATGGGTTCATGTGCAATCTAGGAAGTAAATGACATGTGGTAACCCTAAAACAGACCCGCCTAATTCAACAAGGTTCTGGTCAGGATAAAAATCAATTAAACCCTCTAAAAATCATGAGAAAATATCCCCTAGGGTTTAGAACACTTAAGTTGGCCTTTGGAACCCAGTTTGACCTAGATTAGGGTCCTAGTTCATCAATTAACCTAATTTGGGTTTTTACGCAAAATATCCAGTCAAAAGAGGTCAAACCAAAAATCCAACTTCACCATTAGATTCCATAAGGGAAAATTAGGTTTGTACCAAAATTTGGACCTAAGGGGAGGTCATCTTGACCTACTTTGTAATTTAGTACACCTAAATCATAATTTGGTCCCTATCTTTTGAAAAGCATAACAGAACGCCCCCTAACTTCCTCGCCACATTTGCAATCAGGTCCTGCCGCCATTATTAGGGCAGAATCCTGCTCTGGCAAGGATTTGAGAGGGAATCCTCTCTGATTCCTCAGAGATCCCCTCCCAAAAATGGAAGGGAGATTCTGAGGAATTCCCTTCCATCTGAGGCCAATTTTGATCCCTGGTGTGAACCCAATCTCTCGTGCGAACGCACGAGGGATTTGGGTATCTAAACTCTTTCCATCTCCGGCGACCGACCTCAGACGATGGCATGCCTTCCACGCCTTGAACGACTGGCCCAGTACCTATATAAGAACCCACACCTCCGGCCGCTCATCTTCAGCTTGATTTAGCCAAGTTTCCACCTCCAATTCGTCTCCTCCTGCCCGGCCAAAATTCCCAGCAAGCTCCGGCGAGCCCCCCTCCCCTCCCTCTTCACTCTGCCACAAAACCAGTGGTAGAGTTATCTTCCTGACTCTCCTCCGCGTCGCGCAGCACCCTCACACGCCGCCTCAGCCCCATCGTCGCCGCCGTTCTCCCTCACTGGGCAGCATCTTCTCCGGCGACAGCAGGTACTGCTGTTCGCCTCTCTGTCCCCCTTCATCCCTGTAGTTAGGCCAAATACCTTCTCCACATTCCCCCCTCTCTTTTTCCTTTGCTACTTTATCTACTTACCCCCCAACAGTGCCTGAACACATCCATCTTCCTCACCTCCGACTGACCTCCGGCGAGCCGCCCACACCACTCCGCCCCTCCACACGGCTCGCCACCCATCTTGTGAGCTCCGCCTCACCACCAGGAACTCATTCCACCCCTCCACTACCACTCCAGACCTCCACAATAACCCTCAACCAACCCCACAACTCCGGCCACAGGTTGACCTAGGCACACAGGCCTAGGCTGACCTGCGGCCTGCAGCACCGTCCACCACCTTCGCCGTGCTACGGCGAAGGTCTCTAGCTAGTCTGATTGGGCCGAGAGGCTCGTTTTGTGTCTGACAGTGTTGATGCTCCTGCTGCCATGGACGACATTTGAAGAAGCTCCGTAGCAGCTCCAGGCGCCAGGGATCCCAGGCTGCAGGTGCTGCATTGTCATGCGAGTGTCGCGAAGTGCCCTAGTCCAGCAAGGAGCGCAAGCAGAGCCATCAGCTGTGGGGATGGCACGCGAGTCTGCAGGCACGCGCGAAATCAAGGCAGAATCTTTAGTCCCACATCGTGGAGAGACGAGGCGCCGCTGCGACATAAATTGAATTTGTGATATCACCTTAACGCCTCCGTAAGCACAGGGATGAGGTCCCTCACTTGTCCCCCCACGCACGCCTCATTCGCGGCATGATCACGCGGATCTGGCAGGATCCGACCGACGCAATCCTTGAGCACTCCTCGCGCATCACCACCTGCAGGTGTGCCTGGTCCTGGGTACGAGCTGACCTGAATATCCGTGTGGCTATGGGAGAGCGTCCCTGAGTGAACTGTTGAGAGAGAGAGACGCGCGGGTAGAGGGAAATGGGTAGGTTTTGCTCCTGTGCAGGCAGACTAAGCGTGGAGAGACTTAGCCGCAAGGAGAAGAGAACAAGCAGAAGAAGAAACTGAGCGAAGGAGAGACCAAGGGAAGATCAGAAGAAGAGGAAAGAAGCCTTCGCAGGAGAAGAAGGAAGAGCAAGGCAGGAGCAAGCCAGAGAATGAAAGAAAGGTCAAGTGAAGACAGCAAAGATCAGAAGAAGGAGAAAGAAGGAAGGCAAGGTAGGAGAAGAAACAAGAGAAAAGATACAAAGGCAAGAAGAAGAAAAGCCTTCGTAAGCAAAGAAGAGAGAGAAGATCAGAAGAAGAAAAAGGGGAAAATACTTTTAAGACGTCTGATCCCTAGATCAGACGTCCAATTTCATATTTTTTTGTCATAATTACTTTTAATGGCCTACATTCATATTTGAATTAACATTTTGAGTAAATTAGAGTGTTCAATTTCATTTTGATTAGTAGTAAATTCCATTTGCTCCCTGTGTTCGACCTTGGATACTCCGATTTTCGAGTAATAAAATTCTCTATTTGTTTGAACGCTTTGTCGGCTATACTACAATGTGATATACTTTAAACTCGCACAAAATGTTGACAACATTTTGGCACCGTTGCCGGGGAGCAATGCGCAATTTACCACTAGTCTCTACATTCTTTTTATCATATTGAACACTAACTTGCCCTACTTTGCTTTGATGTGATCTTGCAGGTACCTCATGAGAAAATCTCTCCCGCAAGTCAACCACTCCAGGGCAGGTAATTTCTTTTCTTCCGTAATCATCCCCTAATCTTTGAAAGACAAAAGGAAGAAAATCAATTTAGGAATCAATTGCCTTCTTTATATAGTAATCACCATCTCTAAGGCAAAACATTTCCTGATTTTGCGAAAATTTCTGCAAATATTCTTGAAGTTGGAGTGATTTTTTTTTTCCATCCCACAAATTCTTGTGCCTAATTGAAATAACGCTTAATCTCGGCGGACCACACACTTCTTGTTTATAAGTCCAAAGAGAACTTTTGAAAAAGAAAAAGAGGATTGGAAATAGAACCAAATTAGGGTTTCCACGTTAGTGTCTTGAAGCGCTAGTCACACATGCCTGTGTAAAAGGAAATAAACCCTCCCGCATCAGTGTGCTACCCAAGCCCTTGATTGAAGAAAGCTAAATAAGGCAAACCCTAAAATTGAGCTCTAAAATCACTTGAATCTTAAAATTTTTGGACCTAATAACCTGGTAGTCAAATCAGGGTGATCTCTATGCTTCGAGCTTAGAATCATTCTGCCATCTATAGGACAGGTCAGGTGAAGTTGACCCCTTGGGTAAACCAACCTCTAAATTAGGTCACAATACCAAAAACATCTAAAGTTCAAGTGAGAACCCTGAAAGCACCTTTGAAATAAAAAGTGATAGACTTAAGAGGTCAAGGTCCCCATTCTGGTCTACCTGGAATCTCAGTGACAAGAGAGGTCGGGTGGGGGAAACCCTGTAACCTGTAGGGATGCTCTACCGTGTAGGGGTCTTTGCGGGACTCTTCCTCTCTGGCTGCCCAGGTAATTCTCAAGTGGACGATCTTCGGACCAAGGGGTCCATTCGCCCCGAACCTCCATAGTCATCCAAACATCTTTTGGGTTTCTTGATTGGGTCAAGAACATCTCCAATCCTGCATCTTTTCTCTTTAGAGCACACACACTCATTTTAAGTGGGACTCGTTATTCAGATCTGATTGCTTCATAACACATCTTGAGTCAAACTCTGATCTTGATTCCACCACCTGATCCAAGTATGCAGCTGAACCACCTAGGACTACCATTCAAGAAACCTGAATACCGGAGATCCATGAGAGATAAAATGATTGAGGATGCCATGAGATTTTATGAAAATGAAGAAACCTCAACAACAGTAGGAAACATTCAGGTTGATGTCCCAACAACCACAACCTTTGTCATAACTTGTGCCCAAGTACTATTAGCAGAAGCCAACAAAGGTTCAACCCGTGACTTGCTCATTACTGCATACATTGAGATAGAAAAATTGCACAATTGTGAATACCTTCAATGTATGACAAATCCTCGACTTTGAAAGCAACACCAAGATAGTCTTGAAAAACGGGAAGAGATAATGAGATTAATAAAACAAGTGATTGATCAGAAATACCCGTACATACACCAACAGAGGATGAGCTATCTTGGAACAACATCGAGGATAAATCTAACCTTGGGTTTGAGGCACAAAATGGTTGTGGATTCCCAACCCAGATGGAGTATAATGCACCTGATATGAAGAAGGTTGGGAAGCTCCAAATGCAGGAAAAGACCATGATGAGCCCATTTTAGAATCCCAAGACTCCTGCAAGTATGAGAGTAGAACTGAACCTCTCGAGGGTGTAAATTCCGTCCCTTATTCTGATAAGGTGACCCTCGAAGGTTATTCAGACTTAAATTCTAGTAATTCAACCCACATCCTAAGCCTAGAACCTAGATCTGAAACATATTTTGAAGATTTCAAGGCCCCAGATGAAGAAAATCAATCTCCTAATGAAGAATATTATTTTGGGCCTCGATTTGATGAATATCCCTCGTCAACCTCCTCAGAGGAACGAATTGATTTTGCGGAAGTCATGCCAATCTACGACATAGAAATTGAAGAGTTGGACGAGCAGGGTTTCAATTGGGTTTTCCCTACTAGCTTAGAAACTGAGCCTCTACCAGATAAGGATACCCTTTTAAGCTCAGAATTAACATTTAGGCTAGATCCTAGTCAGGCTGCTGAATATACAACATATGATTTATTCTATGGTGGAACTCATGATCTAGAATCTCATTCAAACTTTCATTTTCGCAAACTCTCCGACGATCTCGAATCTGACCATAACATCGGAGAAAATCTGCCTCCTGATTATAACATGTCAATCTTCTTTGAAGCCACCTGCTCCACATATACAGAACCAATCAAAACCCGTTCCCCACCCCGACCCGCAACCGGACTCAATTTCTATTCCGATTCACCTCTCACTGAGCCGTTTGCAGATGATTCAACTCCATATCTAGACCGGGTATCGGGTACTGATCATACCACAAATCAGGAGCCTCCATCCTTTGATCACCTCTGTAGGGATTCCACACCTTACATGGATAATTTTTCGGAACCCTACTTTGACCAAGCTGATTCGACTCAGCCTGAACCCGAGTTTTCACTTCCATATCCGTCAGAACGTCACTGCATATGGTGGGTTCCGCATCTGCTGATCTACATCTATCAACCCACCAGACTTATTGGATTCGGGCTGCATCATCAACCCACTGATCTCAACAAGCACCTGGTTGGACCAACCAGGCTCTTAATCAAGGTGTTTGTTTTCCAAAACTGCATTGATTTGACCACTCCCTCTCCACCCCATTTTCCGCTCGGCTGAAGGCATGAAATTTAGCGCTTAACGGGAGGCAACTCGTCATCCTAAACACAGAGACCCGTCTGATTATCCATCTGGACTCCACATCTATTGCACCTTGAGACCAGCCTTAGACAGATGATCCCACCTCTGGTACACGTATCAGAGCTTAACATCATCCGCATCAGTCATTTTCGACCCATTCCCTGACCTCAACACTAATTCACACCCTCTATTTACAATGAGGACATTGCAAAACTTAGGCATGGGGGGGTGATAAAGTGCATACATACAGAACCAAGAAAAAAAATCAAGAGTCTCACACACAAAAAATTTGCATATGTCAAAAACACAAAAAAAAAATTGAAAAAAATTAAGAAAAAGAACAAAAAATGGGGGGAGGGAGGAAATTTTGTGAGCCACTTAAGCATAAGGAGAAAAAGAGCAAAAATGAAGAAAGGAGCACAAAAGGAAAATGAAAAGAAATAGTCATTAGTAAAAGATTAAGGGGTTAACTGAAGTTCTAGACCGAATCAAGAAAAAGAAAAGAAAAGTGCTACAGAGATATAACAAGAGATTAGCAGGAACGCCGGTCTTAGGCCTTTTGGGCTAGTACCTTTAGCTTAAAAATTCACGTATTCGTTAAAATCTGGATAATCCTCAAGAGGTTGAGGAAAATGCGAAGCTTGAGTATTAGGTCTAAGGCTTAGGAAGTATTCGGCCTCGTTAACTGACCTCCAGTTTGCGGGATTCGGTAACCTAGGCACCCAAATTCACACACAGTCTGGTTCAGTGCGCATAAAACATCCAAATCACACAAGAGCGTTTAATGTTCTACAAAAGTCACCTAGATTAGGAGCGGCCAATCAACACAAGTTGATTTGGATGAGTTCCCAGCGCGGAGAGGTGGGAAATTCCCCTCGAAGATGCGTAACAACATATCATCTCCTCGGTGCTTGTCTCCTAGGATATTTAAATATCCTACTGGGGGCATGTAAGCACTCTACTGGTTCAGATACCATGGGCGGCATTATCACGAAATGTTGATCGCCAGGGGCTGAATTCGGCCACGGAACGCCATGGGCGGGATTATCTGAAAATCTCGAAAGCCAGGGTTCTGGGGATTGCCATGGGCGGGATTATCTTGAAATCTCGAAAGCCAGGGACCCTTGAGGGTTGATGATGGGGACGAGGAATCCGATACAGACCGTGTTGAGAAGCTAATCCAAAGCTAAAAATAAAAAGAAAAGAGAGAGAAAAACTTTCCAAACAAATAAATCTTCTATCTCTCTCTTACAAAAAAAACGCACTGCAAACTGAACTTAGGCTAAAAATGTCTCAAGCATGGGTGCTTTAACCACGGAGTCCAACAAACCCTAGGTTAATTCTTGTGGGCCGGAGAAACCTTTGCGGAGGACTGAGGCTAAAGCGGAACAGGTCCGGATTTTGGTTGGTACTTGAGTACCTCTTTGCCTATTGTCGACATTCCTACCTAATCACAAAAGGAGAAGCACTTATCATTGTTGACAGACACTCAGGGTCTAGAATGGAAGTTAAAACTTTGAAATTTTGCTAAGGGACTAGAAAAATCTAGGCATGGGGGTATGATGAGAGCCTCATCATGAGCCATAACTAGCCCATTTTGACCAAATAAAGAAGATAAAAGCTCCTACATAACCTAGAAAACGGCTTAACTGAAGGAATAAGTGCTCTGAGAAGAAAACATGAATTAAAGGTTAAAACTGCAATTTTACCATTGCAGTACATAAACGGGATTTCTCAGAGGAAAAACACAAGTCAAAAGGTCTAAATGAGATAAAAAGTGGGTTGAGTCAATCAGAAATGGGTTCATGTGCAATCTAGGAAGTAAATGACATGTGGTAACCCTAAAACAGACCTGCTTAATTCAACAAGGTTCTGGTCAGGATAAAAATCAATTAAACCCTCTAAAAACCATGAAAAAATATCCCCTAGGGTTTAGAACACTTAAGTTGGCCTTTGGAACCCAGTTTGACCTAGATTAGGGTCCTAGTTCATCAATTAACCTAATTTGGGTTTTTACGCAAAATAACCAGTCAAACGAGGTCAAACCTAAAACCCAACTTCACCATTTGATTCCTTAGGACAAAATTAGGTTTTTACCAAAATTTGGACCTAAGGGGAGGTCATCTTGACCTACTTTGCAATTTAGTACACCTAAATCACAATTTGGTCCCTATCTTTTGAAAAGCATAACAGAACGCCCCCTAACTTCCTCGCCACATTTGCAATCTGGTCCTGCAGCCATTATTAGGGCAGAATCCTACTCTGGCAAGGATTTGAGAGGGAATCCTCTCTGATTCCTCAGAGATCCCCTCCCAGAAATGGAAGGGAGATTCTCTGAGGAATTCCCTTCCATCTGAGGCCAATTTTGATCCCTGGTGTGAACCCAACCTCTCGTGCAAACGCACGAGGGATTTGGGTATCTAAACTCTTTCCATCTCCGGCTACCGACCTCAGACGATGGCGTGCCTTCCACGCCTTGAACGACTGGCCCGGTACCTATATAAGAACCCACACGTCCGGCTGCTCATCTTCAGCTTGATTTGCCCGAGTTTCCACCTCCAATTCATCTCCTCCTGCCCAGCCAAAATTCCCAGCAAGCTCCGACGAGCCCCCCTCCCCTCCCTCTTTGCTCTGCCACAAAACCAGTGGCAGAGTTATCTTCCTGACTCTCCTCCGCATCACGCGGCACCCGCGCATGCCGCCTCAGCCCCGTCGTCGCCGCCGTTCTCCCCCACTGGGCAGCATCTTCTCCGGCGACAGTAGCTACTGTTGTTCGCCTCTCCATCCCCCTTCATCCCTGTAGTTATGCCAAATACCTTCTCCACATTCCCCTCTCTCTTTTTCCCTTGCTATTTTATCTACTTACCCCCCGACAGTGCCTGAACACCTCCATCTTCCTCACCTCCGACCGACCTCCGGCGAGCCGCCCACACCACTCCGCCCCTCCACACGGCTTGCCACCCATCTCGTGAGCTCCGCCTCACCACCACGAACTCTTTCCACCCCTCTACTGCCACTCCATACCTCCACAATAACCCCCCGACCAACCCCACAACTCTGGCCACAGGTTGACCTAGGCACACACGCCTAGGCCGACCTGCGGCCTGCAGCACCGTCCAACACCTTTGCCGTGCTACGGCGAAGGTCTCTAGCTGGTCTGATTGGGCCGAGAGGCTCGTTTTGTGTCTGACAGTGTTGATGCTCCTGCCGCCATGGACAACATTTGAAGAAGCTCCGTAGCAGCTCCAGGTGCCAGGGATCCCAGGCTGCAGGTGCTGCGTAGTCGTGCGAGTGTCGCGAAGTGCCCTGGTCCAGCAAGGAGCGCAAGCAGAGCTAGCAGCTGTGGGGATGGCACGCGAGTCTGCAGGCGCACGCGAAATCAGGGCAGAATCTTTAGTCCCACATCGTGGAGAGATGAGGCGCCGCTGTGACATAAATTGAATTTGTGATATCACCTTAACGCCTCCGTAAGCACAGGGGTGAGGTCCCTCACTTGTCCCCCCACGCACGCCTCGTCCGCGGCTTGACCACACGGATCTGGCGGGATCCGACCGACCCAATCCTTGAGCACTCCTCGCGCATCACCACCTGCAGGTGCGCCTGGTCCCGGGTACGAGTTGACCCGAATATCCGTGTGGCTCTGGGAGAGCGTCCTTGAGTGAACTGTTGAGAGAGAGAGACGCGTGGGTAGAGGGAAATGGGTAGGTTTTGCTCTTGTGCAGGCAGACTGAGCGTGGAGAGACTTAGCCGCAAGGAGAAGAGAAGAAGTAGAAGAAGAAACTGAGCGAAGGAGAGACCAAGGCAAGATCAGAAGAAGAGGAAAGAAGCCTTCGCAGGAGAAGAAGGAAGAGCAAGGCAGGAGCAAGCCAGAGAATGAAAGAAAGGTCAAGTGAAGACAGCAAAGATCAGAAGAAGGAGAAAGAAGGAAGGCAAGGCAGGAGAAGAAACAAGAGAAAAGATACAAAGGCAGGAAGAAGAAAAGCCTTCGCAAACAAATAAGAGAGAGAAGATCAGAAGAAGAAAAAGGGGAAAATACTTTTAAGACGTCTGATCACCAGATCAAACGTCCAATTTCATATTTTTTTGTCATAATTACTTTTAATGGCCTACATTCATATTTGAATTAACATTTTGAGTAAATTAGAGTGTTCAATTTCATTTTGATTAGTAGTAAATTCCATTTGCTCCCTGTGTTCGACCTTGGATACTCCGATTTTCGAGTAATAAAATTCTCTATTTGTTTGAACGCTTTGTCGGCTATACTACAACGTGATATACTTTAAACCTGCACAAAACGTTGACAACAACCAATCTTTTCTGTCAGGTCGAATAGTAACCTGAAGGATTTTCTTGATCTCTCTATTTGATAGCTCAGCAAGACCATTAGTTTGGGGGTGGTAAGGAGTAGAGATTCGGTGTGACACCCCGTATTTGGTCATCAGTGATATGAACTGAACGTTTGTGAAATGGGTCCCTCCGTCGGAAATTATTGCTCGTGGAATCCTGAACCTTGAGAAAATGTTTTGATGAATGAATTTGATGACAACTTTATGATTGTTGGTTCGGGTCGGAATGGCTTCTATCCACTTGGACACGTAGTCAACTGTGAGTAAGATGTATTCGAAGCCATCCGAGATCGGAAAGGGTCCCATAAAATCAATCCCCCAGATATCAAAAATTTCGCATACCAAGATCGGTTGTAGAGGCATCATGTCTCGATGACTCATGTTGCCCAAAGTTTGGCAACGGGAACATGCCTTACAGTCATAGTATGCATCCTTGATAATTGTGGGCCAGTAAAAGCCACACTGGAGGACTTTTGATGCTGTTTTATGTCCTGAGAAATGTCCACCGCATGCTTGGTCATGGCAAAATGAGAATGTGTCTTTGATTTCAACTTCCGCGACACACCATCGAATTATCTGATCAGCACCAATGCGGAATAGATACGGGTCTTCCCATAGGTAATACATGGCATCAGAACGCAATTTGTCCTTGGCCTTTGGCCAATCGGACGGAATCTGATGTGATGCCAGGTAATTTACTATATTTGCGAACCATGGAAGACCTGTACTGATAGTTAGGAGGTGCTCATCAGGAAAATGTTCTGTGATGGGTCTGGAAGGGTCAATTATTTCAGAAGGAAGATGGGACAAGTGATCAGCTACCACTTTTTGCTTTCTCGCTTTGTCGCGAATCTCAAGGTCAAATTCTTGCAACAGCAAGATCCATTAGATTAATCAAGGTTTCGCATCCTTCTTTGTAAGGAGATGCCTTACAGTTGTGTGATCCGAGTATATGATAACACGGGAACCCAGAAGGTATGATCTGAATTTTTCTAGGGCAAATACTACAGCTAGCAGCTCTTTCTCAATAACCGTATAGTTACACTGAGCCTCATCCAGTGTTTTGCTAGTGTAGTAAACGACCACAGGTTTTCCGTCAATTTTCTGCCCCAAAATCGCTCCTACAACGAAGTCAGATGCATCGCACATGATCTCAAGGGTTGAGACCAGTCAGGGGACTGTAGGATCAGGGCTTGGGTGACTCGGTCACGTAGGATCTCAAATGCTTGAGTGCATTCCTTGGAAATTTTGAAAGGCACGTCCTTGGAGAGAAGAGTGGTCAGGGGGCATGTGATTTTTGAAAAATCAGGGATAAATCGATGGTAAAAACTGACGTGCCCCAAAAAAGATCGGATGTCCTTAATCGAGCTAAGCATAGGGAGCTTGTAAATCAGGTTAACCTTAGCTCGATCCACTTGGATGCCTTTCTCCGAGATTAAATGTCCCAAGACAATTCCCTCAAGCACCATAAAATGGCTCTTTTCCCAGGAAAGAACCAAATTCACATCGATGCACCGCCTGAGTATTTGGACCAAGTGTTGGAGGCAATCATCAAATGATGCTCCAAAAATTGAAAAGTCATCCATGAAGACTTCCAGATAGTCACCTACCATATCTGAGAATATGGTAAGCATGCACTGTTGAAAAGTTGCAGGTGCATTGCAGAGACCGAAAGGCATCCTTCGAAATGCGTATGTCCCGAAGGGGTAGGTGGATGTGGTCTTTTCTTGGTCCTCTGGAAGGATTGCCACCTGGTTGTAACCAAAGTACCCGTCAAGATATTAGAAGAACCTATTTCCCGCTAGTTTCTCGAGGATCTGATCAATAAACGGTAGTGGGAAATGATCCTTCTTCGTGAAGGAATTGAGTCTTCTGTAATCAATGCAGACTCTCCATGTGTTAGCTATTCGGGTAGGAATGACTTCTCCGATTTTAGTCGTGATGATGGTAAGTCCTGCCTTTTTAGGCACCACCTGTATTGGACTCACCCAACGACTGTCTGAGATCGGGTAGATGATCCCTGCATCTAACCACTTTATGATCTCCTTTTTCACGACCTCCTATAGGTTAGGGTTTAAGCATCTTTGCACTTCTCGTGGAGGTCGTGCACCTTCTTCTGTGTAGATTCGATGTGTGCAGTATGAAGGGCTTATGCAAGTCAAATCATCGAGAGTCCATCCAATGGCTCTACGATGTTGCTGGAGAATAGTAATCAAACGGAGTTCCTGGTCAGGTGTGAGTCGAGAGTTGATAATCACAAGACACATCTGATTGGAATCCAAAAAGACGTACTTCAGATACTCGGGAAGGGGCTTGAGTTCCATGACAGGATTGTCAGCAGCAGCGGGTGGTTCGGGGTTTGTATCAGGAACAAGGGTCGGAGTCATAGGTGTGTCTAGATTATGTTCGCACTCCTCTGTTGGCGGGTTTTGATTTTCTAGTTGTTGATTAGGATAATCAGGTTGTCCTCTGTATGCAATTCATCAACCACGGCTCTGATATCACATATTTACTCTATAACTCCGCAATTAATCCCTTATTGGGCCTTAAAAATGTCAATCTTCAAAGTTTGATTCCCAAATATTAATTCTATCTGGCCCTCTTCGCAGTTTATGTTGGCCCTAGTAGTGGCCAAAAAGGGTCTCCCTAATATGATTGGTGTCCCTTGGATTCTCAGGTCCATCCATATCCAGTACTATGAAGTCCACCGGGAAGTAGAAATCCCGTACCCTAACAATGACATCCTCAAGTATTCCTTTAGGTGACTTGATGGATCTATCGGCTAACTGCAACGTCACCTCAGTTGGTTTAAGTTCGAACTCTTCAAGGTGGTCAAGGAGGGATGTAGGTATTAGATTTATGGAGGCACCTAGATCTAGTAAGGCTCTATCAAATTGGGTTTCACCAATTTTAGGAGAAATCAGGGGAGTTCCTGGGTCTTTAGCCTTGGGTGGGTGTTTACTCAAGATGACAGAGCTGGCTTGCTCTGACAGTACGATCGGATTCCCATCCTTGGTTCACGGCTTACGTTTAGGTGTACATACGTCTTTCAAGAATCTTGCGTAAGCTAATACGTGGTGAATTGCATCCATCAAGGGGATGTTTATCTGGACCTGTTCGAGGAGCTTGACCAGATCCTCCTCGGGGGCCACGGGTTTGGTTATCTTTTTTCCTTTGGTCAAGGCCTCAGGAAATGGGATCCTAGTTGGTTCCTCTAGAATAGGTCCAGGTTCTTGATTCAGGACAATGGTATCCTGGATGACTATCCTAGGGTCTTGGTGATTACCAGGATTGGAGTGTTTCGGATAATGTGGGTCTTGAGTTGATTTACCACTACGTGTTTTTACAGAGTTTAATCCAGCCTGATTTTGGTTTGGGTTTGGTAAGAGGGGTGGCTGCTGCTGAAATCCCGCATAAGATGTCGAAGCTTCCATCCCGTCTGGTGATTGAGTAGTAAGGGCCTGATAAATCAAATGTGCGTGGCCTGAATTTGGATTCATAACGTGCCTTTGGGTCAGCACGCTATTTGGGTTTGGCAGAGGTTACGAAGGAAAGGTGCCAGGTTGGCAGGAATTTGCCATCTAGGCCAGTTGGTTACGAACCTCTTTGATCTCGTCCTTGTGCTGTTTTTGAATTGCTGCATTCATCTTTTGAATGTCAGCCAGTGCTTGAAGGATAAGAGTCATTTGATCCTGGTTTGGCCCAGATTGGTAGGTGGGATTGGGCCGAGGCTGAGGCGGCTGATATGGACGAGGGGCTTGTGGACGGGGTTGATATGGTGGTCTTTGAGTCTGAGAATTTCCCATCCACTGAAAGTTAGGATGATTTCTTCATCCAGGGTTGTAGGTATTGGAGAATGGGTCATTCTGGATGGCGTTGAGGTCCTCATAGTTCTGAGGAACCTCAGGAAAGTCAGAATAGGAGGGTTCAGAGTTCCCCCAACTCAAGTAGAATGGATCGGAGGTCACTCCGGTCCGAGAGGCAGACGGGGGTGGATATGGGTCCATCCCCTTAGCAGATTGGTGGTAGATGTTTTGCACAGTTTCCCTTGCCAGAGGTGGTCGTGCAAAAGAGTAATGCGCAGAGGTGGCTTGCTGCAAATGCCGGGTTAGCTCGTCCACCTTTTTTTCTATGATAGAAACCTTGTCCAACCGACTGGCCATCAGTTCTAAGTCGACGGAAGTGGATAGGTCCTGTATCTCATGTGCCCCTCTCAGATTCATCAATGCGCGGGCATTCGTCCTGTCGAATAAGCCCATGGAGTCATTATTTGTGAAGTTCTCCCACATATTTTTGGGAATCTCCCACACCGTGTCCTCATGTTGACCCATGATGTTTCCTCCGCACATTGCATTGCCGAATAATCGAATGTCTTCACGGAGTCCCTGGTAAAAAGACTGGACTTGTTCCCATTTAGGAACTCCATGATGGGGGCACTTTCGAATGAGATCTAAAAATCGGTCCCATTCCTCGTGAAGAGGTTCTCCTGGTTGTTGAGTGAAATGAGTGATCTGGTGGCACAAGGCATTCGTCTGGCTAACAGGGAAGAATTTTTTCAAAAATTCAGACTGAAGTTCCTCCCATGTGTTGATCGGACGGGTCGCGGCCTTGTCCAAGAGGGAGAACGAAAACATTTTCATGAGTAGGATATCCTAGTTTTGTAGATCTGACCCAAAGGCCTGGGCCAGATGCTTGAGTTGTTTAATGTGTTGGAATGGATCCTTAGAGTTAAGCCCATGAAACTTTGGTATGGCATGAATCATATTGGGCTTCAGTTCAGAATCAGGACCTCCAATCGGGATTCGTACTCGAGGTTCGACTGCCATCGCAGCGGGATTATAGTGATCTCGCATCATAGGTCGCTGCGGTGGGTTTACAAAGTTTTGAAAGAGATCATTCAGGCATTGAAGTTGGTGTTCAAGGTTGTTCTCCTCTTCAATGGGTTGTGCCATGATGGGAGAAGGAGAACCTGGTTCTGAATCAGATGAAAGATTTATGTGGTGGGGTTGCTGCACAAACAAGGGCATTGAGGCTTGGCCTCGACGAGAGTGAATTTCTAAAGGAGGTCTTAAGGATGGTCTTAAGGACCTCCTACCGAACATGCACCGAAGGATGTGATGAGATTAGAAAGTGCTAGACCTAATCGAGACATCCAAAAATTGTTGGGTGACTATAGAGGTTCAGGGCGGATGATACCCCTTAGTCAGAAAGGTCATCCACTTGAGAAGTACCTGGGTAGCCAGAGAGGGAGAGTCCTGCAAAGACCCCTACACGGTAGAGCATCCCCATGAGTTATAGGGTTTCCCCCACCCGACCTCTCTTGTCACTGCGGTTCCAGGTAGACCAGAATGGGGACCTTGACCTCTTAAGTCTACCTTTTTTACTTTAAGATCAAGGTGCTTAAGGTTCCACTTGAACTTTTAGGTCTTTTGAGTGAAAAAGTGACCTAATTTTAAGCTTGGTTGACCTAAGGGATCAACTTCACCTCTTGTTCGTTGAGAGCTTTTGTGTCCTTTCTTTTAAGGTTCAAATGGATTTAAAAGCTTGATTTGCTTAGGGTTTCTCTTGTATAGATCTTTTCAAACAAGGTTTAGGCACACCTCTTTTTGGAAAAACTTTTTTTTTTCTTTGTTTAGGAGAAGTTGTGTCTCTAAAAACCCTAGCTTTTCAATCCTTAAGTTGCCTCTAGTTGGTCCAACTTAGTTGTCTCAAAATTTAGTATCTAGGGATCAATCAAGAAAGTTTTAGCCCAAGTTACCTTAGTTGGATGAACAGCTAAAAATGTGTTAAAATGAAAATCATGCAACTTTGATGAATTACTAAGTATGAAATAGGTAGCCCTAAGTTGATTCTTCTTTTGTTCTTTTCCAAACTTTGACGGAGTTAAAAGAGAGGGCTAATGAAAATTACCTATTCCTTAGAGTGTCTGTTGTGTAGCTGCTCTTCTTTTCTCTGCTTTCCCTGAGACAAACACAATAAAAGAGAGGAATTAGGTCAAATATTGGATCAAAAGTTGTGATCAAAAGCCTTAGAAGTGCCCATTGCTCCCCGGCAACGGTGCCAAAATGTTGACGTGTTCTCAATCATGTTTTAACAGTTAATTACGTCGTAGTATAGGTGATCAAGCGTCGTCAACAAATAAAAGTTTTATTACTCAAAAACCTAAGTATCCGAGGTCGAACACAGGGAGCAATTAGAATTTACTACTAATCTCAAGAATGTAATTGAACACTTTAATTACTCAAAACTTAATTCAAATATAAATTAATGAGTTTGAAAATTAATTATGGCAAAAAGAAGAAATTGGATGTTTGATCATGGGATCAGACGTCTTAAAAATGTGTTTCCCTTCTCTTATTTTTCTTCTTCTGATTTTCTTCCTTTCTTCTTCTTTGAGCTTCTTCCTTCTTATTTTCTTCTGCAGTTACTTTCTTTCTACGGGTCTTCTTCTTCTTCCTTTGCTCTGCTTCCTTTACGTTAGTTCCTCTTCTTCTTCTTCTTGTCTTCACCTTTCTCTATTTCTTCTTCAGTTCTACTCTTTTTCCTTTGCCACTTCCCTCTCTTTTTCCTCTGCTTGCAGCGGCTAAGTGTTGGCTTCTTCCTTCCTTCCCTGCACAAACCATAGCAAAGCAAAACCTATCCCTCTACCCACACCCGCACATCTCTCTCTCTCACTCTGTAAACCACTCCTCAGCACGCTCTCCCAGAGCCGGGTAAACCGGTCAGATCTCATGCCCAGGACCAAGTGCACCTGCATGAGGAGTGCTCAAGGAAGTATCGGGTCGGGTCTCCAGATCCGTGTGGTGAAACCATGTACGAGGCGGTGAAGATAGGTGAGGGACCTCACCCCAAGTGCGTTCGGAGGCAACGAGCCCATATCATAATAACATTATAAACCACTCCACCGCTTTGTAAGTTAACGATGTGGGACTAATGGTCGCTGCCTTTTCTTGCGCGCGCCCGCAAAAGTCCTTCTTGCAATTGCCACTACTGCAAACTCTGCAACGTCGCTCGCTGGACCCCTTGTGTTCACAAAACCTACCCAAGTTCGCAGCACCTAGAATCTTGTAGTCCTGAGGCCTGAAGCAAGCGTGGAGCTTCTTCAAGTTGCCGTCAATGGAGGCTGGAGCTTGAGATCTGTCAGACACGAAAATAGCCTCGCAGCCTAATCAGATCACCGGGGGACCTTCGCCTTGTCACGGCGAAGGTGAAGAGCTAGGTGACAGGCCGCGGGGTGGCCTCGGTGTGTGTGGCTAGGTCTCCCTGTGGCCGGATGGATGGGTGTGTTCGGGGGACTGTTGGGTAGGCGTAGAGGGACGATGGATGGGTGGCGGTTACTCAGTGAGGTGAGGCGGAGGTTATGCGATTGTCGGTGAGGCGTGTAGGGCTGCGGAGCGATGGGAGCGTCTCGCCGGAGGGTGGCAGGAGATGAGGAAGGTGGTGGTGAATAGTGACGGTCGAGGGATGTTTGATGAAATAAAATGAGCGAGATGAAAGAAGGGATAGAGAAGAATAGTTTTAACCTAACTAAAGGGACGAAGGGGACGAGGAGGTGGCCGACAGTACCTGCTGTCGCCGGAGAAGAAGACATTCAGTGGAGGAAGACGGCAGCGACGATGGGGCTAGGGCAGCACGCGGGGGTGTTGCGTGATGCAGAGGAGGATGAGGAGGATGGCTCTGCCACTAGTTTTGTGGCTGAGCGAAGAGGAAGAGGAGGGGGGCTCGCCGAAGCTCGCTGGACCCCTTGGCTAGAGAAGGAGATGAATTTGAGGTGGAATCCTGGCCAAGTCGAGCTGAGGAGGTTCGGCTGGAGTTAGGGTTTAATTTATAGGTGCTGGCCGTGCTTATGGTGCGTGGAGGGCATGCCTTCTGTCACCGATGTCTGTCCAGAGATGGAAGGTGGTTAGATACCCAATTCTCTCGTGCGTTCGCACGAGAGATTGGGTGCAAATCGGGGGTTGTGATCAGGCTCAGATGGAAGGGGATTCCTCAGAAAATCTTCCTTCCAATTCTGGAAGGAGATCTTTGAGGGATCAGAGAGTATTCCCTCTCTAATCCTTGCCAGAGCAGGATCTCTCCCAAATAATGGTGGAGGGACCTGATTGTAAGAATGGCGAGAAAGCTAGGGGGTCTAAATTGCAAAGTAGGTCAAGATGACCTCCCCTTAGGTACAAATTTTGGTACAAACCTAATTTGGACCTAAGGAATCCAATGGTGAAGTTGGATTTTAGGTTTGACCATGTTTGACTAGACATTTTGCGTAAAAACCCAAATTATGTCAATTGATAAGCTCAGACCCTAATCTAGGTCAAACTAGGTTCCAAAGGCCAATTTGAATGTTCTAAGCCCTAAGGGATATTTTTCCATGATTTTTAGAGGGCTTACTTGATTTTTATCCTAATCGAAACCTTGTTGAATTAAGCAGGTCTGTTTTAGGGTTACCAAATGTCATTTAATTCCTAGATTGCATATGAACCCATTTCTGATTGATTCAACCCACTTTTTATCTCATTTAGATCATTTGACCTATGCTCTGTCTTTGAGAAATCCCATTTATGTACTGCAATGGTAAAATTGCAGTTTTATCCTTTATTTCATGTTTTCTTCTCAGAACACTTGTTCCTTCAATTAAGCCCTGTTCTAGGTTATGTAGGAGCTTTTATTCTCTTTATTAGGTTAAAATGAGCTAGTTATGGCTCATGATGAGGCTCTCATCAGACACTGATAATAAAATGGAAGTAGTATTTGAGAAGTCTATGTTGATCTAATCTCATTCATCTTTGACCACTTCTGATCTAGATTTTATTGATTCTTATTCTAAGGATAATTGTGTGGTCTAAGACTTTCCAAATCAACTATGGTTTGAATTTCCCCCTTTTCATCTTCCTGATTTTTCACCAAAAATATCCACACTAACTTCACCCATCCTACATCTCACTAACTCCTTTGCCCTCCCTTTTCTATTAGACCTACCACCTGATCCACCTGAGTTTGCCTTTCATCATCAATTCAAACCATGGCCAGACCGGGGTCCTTTTTCCATTTCTCTACTTTATTTTGATCCCTTTATCTTTACCACTCATCTTTTTAGGGATCTTGAGGAAGACACTTTTATTAAAGACATTCAAGTGTCCAACCTTTTACATGATTTTCCGTCTTCCGTGCATACCTTCATGCCCAGTTGAATGGCATAAAAGATAGCATTGGATGGGAGATAACCCATCATTTTTCCTGCTTTCCTTTTTCCTTTCTTTTTCCAAGTTTTGACCCTCCTAAACCCGACCGCTCTTCATTAAGGTGATCCCTTTTCCCTCCTAATGCATGAGAACATTGCATATCTTAAGCATTGGGGAGGGGGTGTTTTCAAATTTGATGATTGATTTAGGATTTTCAAAACTTAAAAACATGCATTTTTCTTTAGTTATTTTATTTTCCTGCTTGCATACCTAAAAAAATAAAAATGTTGAAAACCTTTTGAGGAAAAATTTTGAAATAGGGACTAAGGTTGAAAAATTCACTTTTGGTACAATGGGATTTAATCTTTAACAAACTAAGGATGAGGATGTGGACCTGATCATTAGAATTTCAGGATCTATTTTAGACTCGATCAGATATCCTTCTCTAAAAATTCCACTTGAACTCAAGATAGTTCAGGTGACTTGATCCTATTTTGTAATATGGAAAGTATTTGACTTAGTTTCTGATTTAAAAACTTTCATTTCTTGAGGAACTTCTTGTGTCAATTTTCACACACAAGCCAACACTTAAAAAATAACTAAAATTTAGAAAAACTCCCTTGTTTAAACTTAGTAAAAGTCTGAAGTAGATCATTGGTTTGAGTTCCCACCGCTGATAAGAAGGAAAATGCCTCCTTTGAGGACGTGATGTCAACATGTTATTGCCTCGGCACTGCTCCATATCTATATTTCATATCTTTAGATAGAGCATTAAAGCGCATTTTAGCAGCTCAAGTGTCTTGGACAGTGCTCTACCTATAGTGTCGGAGCAAGAGCCTGAGTTTGCTTGGAGCGCCCCTTTACACCGCATTGTGTTTTGGGGTTGTGAGCTCCTGGGTGGTGTCATAGATAGTGCTATCCCGAAGTACTGGTACCAGAGCCCCCTCGATGATTGGAAACTGGAATGATGATCCTGATACATCTATTGTAAGACTAAGCTAAAAATATGCTTGGGGGAGAAAAAAAAGAGAAAATAATAATAATAATAGTAATAATAAATTATTGTAAGACTAAGCTAAAAATATGCTTGGGGGAGAAAAAAAAGAGAAAATAATAATAATAATAGTAATAATAAATAAATTAACACGCCCTTATAAATGTTACCTTTTCACAAGCACGGACATAAGGTTTTAAAGGATTTTGCAAGTTGTGACTCAGATTCATGAGCCAGAAAAATCCAAAAAACAAAAATTACAAGTCATCCTAATTAATAAAGGGTTAATTTGTGAATTTTCTGGAGGATATATTGATCCCATTTTGTCTAATGGTTGGATCCAAAACAAATCCCAATGTTTATCTTTAACAAATCACGTACCTCCTCTGTTTAGATCAACCAAGGTCCCTTAATCTTTTTCTCCTCAAAAGTAGAAAAAAAATTAGATTTCCCAAAAATTTCATTTTCCAAAAAAATTGAAGTTTTGCTAAGAGACTAGCAAAAGATAAGCATGGGGAGGGATAAACGCCAGTTTATCATCATTCTTATGCATTAAAGCCAACCTAGCTCTTAGGATTTTACTCTGCAAGTGGGTTTTTGGGTTGCATTTAGGCATTAACTAGGTTAGGCATGCATTGCATTTTTTATTGTGTTTTTAATGTGTTTTTGTGAGTGTTATGGATAAACAGATTGCCAGATCCCTAGTACCCTAGCACTCAGGAAGGCAACTAGTGAAGGAGAAGTTTTCACTAGCTGGAACTCAGCTTGATCCAGCTCACCATAGCTAGAATTCAGCTCACCTGAATTAGGGTTAGCTCATCCTAGCTCCATTCAGCTCATCTCAGTTGAATGGTAGCTCAAGAGAGCTCATCTTAGCTCACCCTAGCTCAGGTCAGCTCAGATCTAGCTCAACTTAGCTGAGTCTAGCTCATCTCAGCTCCCATTAGTCCACATGGAGCTCTAGCTAGCTCAGTTGAGTTGACTGGAGTTCACCCCAGCTCAGCTCTAGCTACATCTAGTTCCAATCAACTCCAGCTAGCTGAAGATGACTTCATTCCAGCTCAGGAAGCTCAAGTTCAACTCCCGGGGACTCAGCTTTGCTCAACTCAGTTGAGCTAAGATACCTTAGCTGCCTCAACCAACTTGATCCTCAACGGGAGCACCAGACCCAGCTCACCTCAGCTCATTATGGTAGAAGCCAGCTCACTTTAGCTTGGCATAGCAGCTAGCAAAGACTAGGAAGCTAAGCCAGCTAGAGTAGCTCCATGCCTGCCTCTTCAGCAGTTGCTTGCTCTAGTTCAAGCTTCAGACTTGTCTTCCTCAGCTTCTCTCTTCAAACCTTTGCTCACATTACCTACTCCTCTACTCCATAGCTAGCTAAGCTAGCTTAGCTTAGCTTAGCTTAGCTTAGCTAGCATCCAACTCCTTGGCCATCCACCATCTTCAACTCAACCCTAGCTAGCTCCATCAACTAAGCTCACCTAAGCTAGATATCCTACTCCAAGTTGGTGCCACCACCATCACACCCCTTCACCCCATCACCACTACCAAAAGCCACCTATTTTCCCTCCAAAATAACCTTCTAGAACCCTTCCCTTTTGGCTCCAACTTTCCCTCCAAAATTCCCTTCATCTCCATCATACACCTCCCCTTAAATCCATATCCACCATTCACCTACCCCCCTTCTAGAAGACCCTAAGTTGGGGCCAAAATGGTGGTGTCTCTCCACCACCAAAAGCCACCAACACCACCATAACCACCACCTTAACACCCCTTGGGTTGGCGCCAATTACCCATAGCCATAGGAACCCGAACCACCTCCATCTTCCCATCTTAGCCCTTCATTTCAAGAGTCACCTTAGCCCCCTTCCTACTCTATATAAACCCACCACTTACCACCATTTTAGAGCATCCTCCATTAGTGTTTACTTCCACCTACATCCACCTATACCTATGGCCAAGAAGGAGTAGAGAAGAAGATTAATGGGGCACATCACCTGCCCCTTTGGTTCCTTCTCCCCATTCTCTTCAACTTGGGCCACGACAAGGAGGAGGAGCTTTCCACTTCAAGGAGGATGGCCAGGAAATGGAGAAGAACCTAGGGTGGACGTCCACCCTTGGAGGAGGAGAATTAAAGGTGGTAGCTACCACCTTGGAGGACACCATTTCCAAGGAAGGAGAAGGAGGAGCCCTTTTCAAGCCTAGGAGCCACTAAGCTTGGAGCAAGGAGCTTCCCCTCTTCACCAACAATTCTGGAAGATTTGTGCTTTATTTTCTTTGTTGCAATTATCTAGTAGTAGAAGCATTCATCTACTAGGGTTTTTTGTAAAACACTCTCTCTTTTAAGCAAAGTTGCCTTCTTTAATCTTGTTGTTGCATAGTCTTGTAGAATTATTGTTTAACCATTTTCACTCCCTCTCCCTAATTACTCTAGGCCTCCACGTGCCTAGAGTGAGCTTAGGGAGAGGTTCTACTTGTCACTACAATAATAGTGTAGTGGATTAGTATAGAGAATTTTCTTGCTATCAACAAACCCGCCCTATTCTCATTATTTGAAAACAAAAAAAAATCATATATATAAAACACCAAAAAGAAAGTTGAGATCTATTTTGAAAGCAAGAGAATTAATTTTGTAAACATTTGGCCTCCTTGGACAACCCTAGATACTCCCCTATCTACGATATAATTTAAAAGCATATGCAAATTCGCATGTTACAACGACATTAAAAACCCACTTTTATAAATCACGCGACTTTTCGCATCAAGGGGGTGAGATGTGCGTGATGTAAAAAATGCGAAAAAAAAAGATAACAATCTCACAAAATAAGCAATCACACAAGACACAAGTAATTTTTAGGTGGAAACCTAAATCGGGTGAAAACCACCACCTAACCCTCGCGAGTTTGGAATTCTCGATCGACAAAGTCGAAAAACCTCATCTCTTCACAAGGATCTTGTCTCACGAAGGAGACATGAATTTGCAATGTGAATACTCAACACAAATAACAAAGATATATTGCAAAACAACCTATAGAGCCAATAAAGATGAAACTTGCTACTGTAGGTAAAGATACTTCCCTTTGCTTGGAAGTGTGTCGGGGTGACGACGTGGGTGCATGAACCATGCTTTGGCACAACGATGCTCTCGTAAACGTAGAGGGAGAGTGGGTGCACAACTCAGATGAAGCTCTCTGGATGTAGAACAAGGATTGTAGAGCTAGAGCTTTCTTCTCAAGATTAAAAGACACAAATTGATATGAAAGTGTGTTGCATGGTGTGTTTTTCCAAGGCAAGGGTTCTCCTCTATTTATAGAGGGCCTAGGAAGGCTTTGGAAGGTCTTGGAATGCTTCCATAGCCATTGGGTGTAAATCCAAGGCAAATCAAGTCAGAATCAGGATCAATTATGACTCTGACAGGGTTATCAGCCATCTTGACTTATGGTCATATGTTTGGGTTGTTGTCTGATTTTAGAGTAAGTCTTCTAATCTAGGTAGGTTGATCTTCTTGGACGATGTTGAATCAGACCGGATGTCAATCCAAGTCTTTTAAGATGTCAGGACATAAGGTCGGACGTCTAATTCTAGATGGGTATCCTTCCTACTTTTGTCCAGACCTAAACTGGGCTCTAGGTCAAAATGATCAGACGATAGATCGATCGTCTGGCACAGGATCTGGACGTCTAGAAACTAAGTTAACTGCGAGTATAGATTTCCAAGAGAGTCCAATGGCTATGAGATCTGATACAGGTGATTTGGCGACTAACAAGGCTCAACGTCTATTTATCAGACGTCTGGGAATCACTACGGACGTCTAGAAACTAATAAAATGTCAAACTAACGTTAACTTTCCAATAATAGGTTGCTAAGGCCAACGGTCGTCTTATTGGCCATCTGGCAAAGGCATGAGACATCTCCTAAGATGTCTGGACTAAGGTCTGGACGTCTGATTCTAACAGACAGAACCTATTAAGTCCAACCAAGATGTTTTGGACATCTGATCAAACAGTCAGATGTCTTAAAAGTCACAATCAGATGTCTGATTGTGACTTTTAAGACATCTGACTGTTTGATCTGATTTCTAGATTGGATGTCTGATAAGGCTATTTGAACCTTATTTTGGTTTTCCAAGTTCTCTACAGAAAACCTAAATATCATAGGGTTTGTAAAAGTGTTCCTAGGACTACTATTACGGTACTTTGAGGCTCTTTAATAAGAATCTAAGAAATAAAATAAAGGGCAACAAAAGAAACAAAATATAAAGTACAATAGAAAGGAAATCTATCCTATTCTTCATCTCCTTCCTTCTTCAAGGTTTCACTCCATGTGAAGCTCCTCTGCCTCTGTCAAGCTCCTCCAATCCACCATGGATGCGAGCTCAAACTCCGTCTAAACACCTATCTCCGTTTGCAATTTGACCTAAAAACTAGGACTCAAAAGCAAATGTTAAAAGCCACATGTTTTGTTATCATCAAAATAAGCTATCGTGGTGCTCTAGCATCAACAATCTCCCCCTTTTTGATGATGACAAAATCATAAATAATACATAAAATTCTCCCCCTTTTTGGTATTATCAAAAAGGTTTTTATCAATTTTAATTCTCCTAAACTCCCTCTTAAATCATGCTCTTCTAGTTTTTGGGTAAAATTTCTTTTAATCAAGAATGATGTTCTCCCCTTTTTGTAATAACAAGATATCTATATATTTTTCTCCCCCTTTCTAAAGGAAATATAGCTAGCTTAACACCTCCCCCTAAATGATTGACAATAAGCTCATAATTTTAACTCCCCCGATCTATATGCTAATGAAAGAAAAATAGGGTTAAGGGTTTTACCTCACCTACCATGGCCAATAAAATGGCCCAAATGGTGGTGGATGCCAAATCGGATGGGGTTCCCATCTATAGCTTGGAGGCCTAGGCATCAATGCCGGTCTCCAATCTGGCGGTCAACGTGCGGCGGGTTCATCATTCATTCGTCGTCTCGTCAGTCTTCTCATTCTCCTTCTTGGCCCTCCCAACACGAGTTGACCTTTTTTGAGCTTGTAGGTCTAGTCCTTTACGTTGATATCTTCTTTGAAACCTACAAAATAGGATTCCAATTCTTTCTTCGGTATCCAAGTGAGCTTGGATCCGGATCTGTTAGCTGGTCTCCGTGACAGAGATCCTTTCCCAATCTTAGGGCTATACAAGTTATCTACCTTGTTGATTAAGTTGTTATAATTTTCCCTAAGACATGCAATTTCCTCTTCTATAACATGCATCTTAATTTTTAAATAAAAAATGTCTATTTTTAAACTAGTATTTTCCTCAATCAACTTATTATTTTCAATAATTAGGTTATGATTTTCTAACAATAAGTCATCATTTTTAGGGTTAGTTTCTAGGTCCTTAAGTAGCTTGTCTAACCTATCATTTTTAGATTTTAACATACTAAGTTTCTTTTTCATGCTTTTGTTTTATACTTTTAATGATTGACTAACATCAAAAAGTTCATTAAAAGCTTCTTGTAGATCTGAGTTTACCTCATCGTCAAAGTTGCTTTTGCTATCGTCTGTTGTCGCCATGAAGCCCATGCAAGAGATTTCTTCCTCGGGATTCCCCTCTTATTCTTCCTCTGAGCTTATGTCATCCCAAGTTGCTTGGAACACCTTCTTCTTAGACTTCTCCTTTTCCTTCTTCTTCTCCTTCTTGAGAAGAGGGCACTCTGGTCATAAATGACCTTTTTCGTTGCAGCGGTAGCAACGTCTCGAGCTATCCTTCTTCTCCTTTTCTTTCTTTGAGTCCCTACAAAACCTTAAAAATTTCTTAAGTAAAATTTTAAAGTCTTTGTCATCTGAACTTACTTCGCTATCCGACGCAGCTTTAAAGGTGAGAGTCTTCTTAAACTTCGATTCTGGTGTGCCCTTCTACTTTAATTTCGTCTCATAGGCCATTAGGTTGCCTAGGAGATCCTCCATATTGAGCTCCTCCGCTTCGTTTGCCTCCTCGATCGTGGTGACCTTCTGCTCCCATTCTGGTCCAAGGGAACAGAGTAGTTTTCCATGAAGCTCCCCCTTGATGGCCTTACCTAAAGCTTTTAAACTATTTACAATGAGAGTGAACCTAGTGTTCATCCCACTTAGAGATTCGTTAGACTTCATTGAAAAAGACTCAAACTCTTGAGAAAGTAAATTGATTTTAGAAATCGTTACCTTAGAGGTACCCTCGTGAGTTACCTCAAGTGTGTGCCAGATCTCATATGAGGTGGTGCATTGCAAAATTCTGCTGAACTCCTCCAGGTTGAGTGTGCAATACAACGTGTTCATCGTTTTTGCGTTGAGTGAGAGTTCCTGAATCTGCTGTTGCGAGTATCCTGCACGGTCTCTCCGGGATGTCGAAAGGGGTCTCGCATCGGGCCCATATTGTGAAGTCATTTGCTTGAAGCCATGTCTTCAACCGTAGCTTCCAGTATGGGTAGTTGTTCCTGTCAAAGAATGGTGGACGGGTGGTAGACTGCCCCTCAAGAATCCTCATCGCAGAGCTACTTTCCTCCATGATCTTCTTGCTAGGTGTTACTCCAATCTTTCAAGAACCTGCTTTGATACCAATTGTATTCCCTACTTGGAGGGGGTGAGATGTGCATGATGTAAAGAATGCGGAATAAATAGATAACAATCTCACAAAATAAGCAATCACACAAGACACAAGTAATTTTTAGGTGGCAACCCAAACTGGGTGAAAACCACCACCTAACCTTCTCGAGTTAGGATTTCCCGATCGACAAAGTCGATCAAATCCACTAAACCCAATCACTTGAACGAGGGTGACTGAACCTCAATTACAACAACACTACTTAGACCGAGGGTAGTGTACCTCAAAACCCCTTCTCTTTACAAGAAGGATTTTGTCTCGCGAAGGAGACGGGAATTCGCATTGCAAATACCCAACACAAATAACAAAGATATATTACAAAACAACCTATAGAGCCAACAAAGATGAACCTAGCTACTATAGGTAAAGATGCTTCCCATTGCTTGGAAGTACGTCAGCGTAACGATGCGGGTGCATGAACCATGCTTTGGCACAATGACGCTCTCATAAACGCGGAGGGAGAGTGGGTGCACAACTCAGATGAAGCTCTCCGGATGTAGAACTAGGCTTGGAGAGCTAGAGCTTTCTTCTCAAGATCAAAAGACACAAATTGAAAAGAAAGTGTGTTGCTTGGTGTGTTTTTGCAAGGCAAGGGTTCTCCTCTATTTATAGAGGGCCTAGGAAGGCTTTGGAAGGCCTTGGAAGGCTTCCATAGCCGTTGGGTGCAAATCCAAGGCAAATCAAGTCGGTATCAGGAACAATCATGACTCTGACAGGGTTATTAGACGTCTTGACTTATGGTCAGATGTTTGGGTTGTCATCTGATTTTAGAGTCAGTCGTTTGATCTAGGTAGGTTGATCTTCTTGGACGATGTTGAATCAGACCGGACATCAAACCAAGTCTTTTAAGACATCTGGACATAGGGTTAGACGTCTAATTCTAGATGAGTATCCTTCCTATTTTTGTCCAGACCTAAACAGGGTTCTAGGTCTAAATGATCAGACCACGGATCAGTCTTCTGGAACAGGATCTGGATGTCTGGAAACTAAGTTAGTAGCGAGTATAGATTTCCAAGAGAGTACAATGGCTATGAGATCTGACACGGGTTGTTTGGCGACTAAAGAGGCTCAACTTCTATTTATCAGACGTTTGGGAATCACTACGGATGTTTGGAAACTAATAAAATGTCAGACTAATGTTAACTCTCTAATAATAGGTTGCTAAGGCCAATGGTCATCTTATTGGCCATCTGGCAAAGGCATGAGGCGTCTCTTAAGGCATCTGGACTAAGGTCTTGACGTCTGATTCTAACAGATAGAACCTATTAAGTCCAGCCTAGATGTTTTGGACGTCTGATCAAATAGTCAGACGTCTTAAAAGTCACTATCAGACGTCTGATTTCCAGATTGGACATTTGATAAGGCTGTCTGAACCCTATTTTGGTTTTCTAAGTTCTCTATAGAAAACCTAAGTATCCTAGGGTTTGTGCAATTGTTCTTAGGACTACTGTTAGGGTACTTTGTGGCACTTTAACAAGAATCTAAGAAATAAAATAAAAAGAAACAAAAGAAACAAAATATAAAGTACAATAGAAAGGAAATCTATCCTATTCTTCATCTCCTTCCTTCTTCAAGCTTTCGCGCCTCGCGAAGCTCCTCCGCCTCTATCAAGCTCCTCCAATCAGCCATGGATGCAAGCTCAAACTCTGTCTAAACACCTGTATCCATTTGCAATGTGACCTGAAAACTAGGACTCAAAAGCAAATGTTAAAGGGCATGTGTTTTGTTATCATCAAAATAAACGATCATGGTGGTCTAGCATCAACACCCTAAACCACCCGCCACTGCTGATAACCCTATCCTGGAACTCAAGCCTCTTCCTGATCATCTAAAGCATGTATTTTTGGGTTCCAATCAGACGTTTCCTATGATTACCAACACTAGACTCACACCTGATCAGGAATCCCGTCTGATTACTATTCTCCAACAACATCGAAGAGCCATTGGATGGACTCTCGATGATTTGACTGGTATCTGCCCTTCCTACTTCACACACCGTATCTACACCGAAGAGGGCACACGACCTTCCCGTGAAATGCAAAGACGTCTGAATCCTAATCTGCTGGAGGTCATGAAAAAGGAGATCATCAAGTGGTTAGATGTAGGGATCATCTACCCGATCTCCGACAGTCGGTGGGTGAGTCTGATTGCACAGCAAAAATACACCAACAATTGTGCCATCTTTTGCTATTTCCTAGCATTGCCAGTGCATATTAGGTAGCCATAGTCGCATTTGCAAAAATACATGCATGCATGCATTTATTTGAGAGGGGAGGAGAGTGAATACAATGGCCGTAAAATTTACGTTTTTCTCAAGTGCTACCTCGCAAATTCACCATCTTTATTTTTATTTTTATGTTTATTTGACTTTCTTCTCTGCGGCTGCATGGCATGACTGGCCTTCCTCGCACCATTCTCTGCAACAAGCACTCCCTGCCAGCCATGCAGAGCCATGCACAGCCGGGGCATGGCTGTGCATGCCTCTTTCTTCTTTAAAAAGGCACGGTTGCCTTTTTTGCAAAGAAAGCCTGGACCACATAGCAAACACACAGCAGCTTTCTTCTCCAGGCCGTCACCTCCCCTCTCCCCTCCATACGCAGCCTCTCTTCTCCTTGAAGAGCCACACTGCGGGCAGGAGCAGCTCACAGTGGTGCACAACCACCACTGTGAGTCCGACCACCGCCCAGCTCATCAAAGAGCCGGTGGGCGTGGGGGTTCACCGCTCTGATTTCATCATTCCAAGCATCTCTGCCATTGCCATGAAGTCAAGTTCTGAAGCTCCGCAGTAGTAGCATGGCGTCAGCAGCGGTAGCCAGCAGCAGCGCCGGACACCACGCTCCTCAGGCATCGGTTCCGCGGCCTCTGCGTGCGCCAGCAGGCTACCATCGCCCCTCTTCACATGCTCTGTCGCAAAGTTCCGCCCGCTGCCCAGCCGGCAAAGTCCTTCCACGCACACGCCAGCTCACTCAGCAGCGTCTGCACACACGGAACCGCCAGCACCCGGTCGCACGAGCCGCACATGCACTGTAGCCACTGTTCACTCGTTTCAGTGGAACACTGTGGCTACAGTGCGGTGACAAGTAAGTTTCTCACTTATTCGGTCAGCTGGTGCTCTCTCTCCGCGCCGCTACCGGAGCCAACCCGTCTGCGCACGCCTACACCCACCTCAGCGCGCAGCGCGGTGCGCTGCAGTTCCTCCCACACCCTCTCCCTCCAGTGCGCGCCTGTGCTTGCGTGTGCCTTCGCGTGCGCGTGCACACTCCTGCGCGCACCTTCAGACGACGGCTGGGGCTCTAGACGGCTTAGCCCCCGCACTTCTTCACTCCAGCAGACGCCCTCTCCCTCTCTCTCTCTCACAGCACTCTCTCACTCCCTCCTACAAGCGCATACACACACACACACACCCTCTCGTACACACACCCACTAGCTTATACACTACTATATACCTATATATATATATACATATGTATTTATATATATATATATATTTTTTATACATATATATATATATATACATATATCTATACATATACTAGTACTTATATAACTAAGTATTAGTATACATACATACATATATATATACATACATCTATATACTTATATATATATATACACATATAGATTTATATACGTATAAATATATATATATATATATTTATCTACATATATCTATATACATAGATACTTATACTAATATATATATATATATACATATCTATATCTATATATATAGTTATATATACATACATATATATACCATTATATATATATATATACATATACATACATCTATCTGTAGATATATTTACATATCTATATATATATATATATATACATATATATATATACATATACACGTATATAACTACTTATACACCTATATAATTTTAACCATATATATATACATATAGATATATATTTACATATATGCATATATATTTTCATATCACCTACCACATGTTGTATCGCAGGAATATCTGCACTAGTTGTTGATATTCCCCGATACACATGTACAGAAAGCATCTTTGCACACATTTCCACCATCCATTCTACACTCCATGCAGCACTTCGTCCAGTTGGTTGCATCTTCCTAGACGACGACCGACTCGACACCGTGCTACACGCCATCTCCACCTCCACCCCCACCCCTGCATACATATCTAATATATACATATATATATATACTATATTTACCTTATTTCTATTTCTTATTCCTATCATTAAAAGGATAAAAAAATATACAAGAGAGAAAAGATAATCTTTGACTTGCAGGTACTCCGTCTTGCAAATAGCAAGACTAGTTTTGAAACCCTAATTTGGCTCAAAGAAAAGAACCTGATTTTGAGGGTGTACCTCAAGGACAAAAATTATCAGAAAGAAATACTAAATAGAGAAACACCAAAAACATAATAAACGAATGGAAGAGATTCGTTGTAGGAAAGGCGTAGAAACTTCTTCACCTCTAATCCCACTTCCCTGAGTTCGACCCTGGGCCTAAAAGTGACCAAGATAAAATCAAATAGGCCAAGTAAAAAATTTTGTAAAGAGATGGTTATGCTCGATTTAGGTTAACCACTACACTTATTACAATGAAAAAATCACCATATTAACACAACCTGTCCGGGCCTACACCATAATCTTTCTGGCACTGTTACTGGGGAAGTGCGCAATCAAGTAAGTTTCTACTCCATTCCTTTAATTTTTCTCTTCTCACACCCTTCTCTTCACGGGTGTTTCTATTTGTTGGTGTGCAGGTGAACCAGTTGTAAGGGGAAGGCAAGCAGATGAAGTCGGAGACGTGGGCAGATCCAAGGCGGGAATGGGAACGTGAAGATGCCGGCACCGCACTGGAGCTTCACACACGTTGCTGAATAAGTAGGTCTTTCTTTCTTAGCAACATAGATTAACTTTTCATCTTAATAAAAAAAAAATAACTAAAAACACTTCTTTGGATCTCTTGGGGCAAGTGGATTAAAAATCACTGGTTTGATTATTTGCCTTCACTCCCACCACCCTGGGATTTCCCGCCAAACTTCGCATAGCGATGATCCTAGAATCTTGATTCTTGAATCTTTCACTGTCTGAAGTATTCTTTGAGGCAAAAATAAAAAGATTGATTGCCATTCCTCTTTGCCTCATTTATCTACAAATTCGAGATCACCATTTTGGTGGGGAGACTTGGAATTGAGTTGATTCCAACCCCACCATGACATTTCACGTGCCTAAGATTCAATCCCGAATACTTCAACCCCAACAATTTGATTTTCTTTATCTTATGGTTGAGCCGTGTGTGTGGAAATCATTTTGGTGATTGGGAGCACTTGAATTGAAGTGCTTTGTCTCCCTTTCACACTAATCTAAAACTGATTCGTGCATCCACACATAGAAATCTGCATCTAGGGAAGCCCATTGCATTTTAGCATGCATTAACCAGCTGACATTGAAGAAGGCTTTGTTGGGCTTAGAAGAAAACTTGCATTCTCTCAGAACCTAAAGATTGGTTGAATTGGTAATTCAGATAAATCCTAAAATCCATACTACTTAAGGCTGAACTCTAAAAACCATTCACCAATTAAAACTTCAAATCGTGGAGATTTCCCCGTTGCATGCTTAGTTTACACACTTTGTAAAATCAATCACTTGGGCATTACCCCTAAATAACACCCTTCACATTCCAGAAGCACTTGATCCTAAGCCTCTAACTAAAACTGGTAGCAATTTGACCCTTATTAAGGATTGGAGGTCTAACTACATACGTGTAGCGCCTACGTGCTGGTGAGGGTTCCTGCGTGCTATCGGGTGTCTAAGACTGGGGCAAACGGCCTTTCAATTTGGCCCGGTGGTTCCGCGGTGCACGCATTCGGTTCCGTAGGTCGTGATAGTAGGTAACTTAGATCTTTAGGTCTAAGGGTACACTGTAGAGGCTAGGAATTTAATTGTATTGATTTGTCATCAAGTGTACCTTTGCAGCATCATTTCTCTCAACTCTTTTCCCTTCGTATCCCCCCAATTCTTCCCGCAGTAGTGCATGTTTGGGAGGAGGTCACAAAACCCTGAACTGTGTGAATTGTCTGAAAAATTTAGAAAAGAAGACACATCATCCTCCTCCTCCACAAACAAGGCTACACGCCCACCCCCAAATCCCGAGGGAGGAAACCGCCCTCAAAACCCACTAGGTGGTGGAGCCTTGGATCCCATAACCCACATCAAAGCCCAAATGGAAATGTATAATGAACAAATTGAGGCCATTAGGGAAACATTAGAGGAAATGCAGAACCCTCCCGAACGGGAGGAGCCTAGGTCTCTTAGCTCTTATCAGAATCCCGCTGCTACAGAGACCATAGGACAAATTTAGGTCCCCATGGGTGGGGATGACTTTGAATCGAAACCTAACATAATTGGCCTGATAAATTTTCACTTTCATGGTCATGCAAGTGAAGATCCTTTTCTCCACTTGGAAGACCTAACCCGATTAGCTGAAACAGTTAAACCAAGAAATATCGGGTTACCTATAGTCCTCATGAAAATGTTCCCGTTTTCATTGCGGGATAAAGCGTCATAGTGGTTAGGCACCCTTGGGTGAACCATCCACTCTTTGGAAGAGATGCGAACAGCGTTTCTCAAGAAGTTCTTCCCAATCGGGTGCACCAATGCGCTTCGCCGTGCTATCACTTCATTTACGCAACAAAACAACGAACGGTTTCTTGAGGCATGGGAGAGATATAATGACCTCCTCAGGAAGTGTCTGCACCACGATTTGCCTAAGTGGCATATAGCCCAGATTTTCTACTATGGGATAAATGAGACTTTAAAGTAGATTGCAGATGCTTCCTGCGGAGGGAATTTCATGAATAAAGATGAGAATGGAGTATTCGAATTATTTAAAAATATGAGCGAAAACTAAATGAACAATGCCTCCATTGTCACCTTTAATCATACCAGCCAACCCCGAAATGTCCACGAAGTTGACACGGAACCCTCCCATTCATCCACTGATCTTAGCCTTATCGCACAGAAATTGGATGAAGTCTCCGTCGTGCACAAGAAGTTGGACGAGCTTTTGGCCAACCCCGCCCGTTCTATGGCAAACACCCCCACCTCACCACTTCATCACAATCCCAATTCTTCCAACACTAGGCTTATCCCGAGAAACCCCGTAAGACCTTCCTTACCGAGTGTCACGTCGAGCAATTCAGTAAGTCATGTGGATCTGGCTTTTGCGAGCCAGTATTTCGACACAGAGGACCAAGCCTCCGTGTGCTCGGACGCATATTTACATGCGGATGCGTCTTCTGGCATAGAAGATGCTTGCGCCCTGGGGAACAACCCGTTCTCTACCACTTATAACCCAGGGTGGTGAAATCATTTGAACTTCACATGGTCCAACAACCCGCAGTGCCAAAACCCTGCGGGTGGACTAATGCGACCATCCGCACCCGTCATCCCAAGGGCCCAGTCTAATCCTACGGCAAATCCGCCATCGGGTCCTTGCGTACCGCAAACAGAACACGCATCAAATCCTCTTGATAAATTGATGCGAATGATGATGGAAATGTCAAAGCACCATGAAGAGAACATGACCTCTCTTTAACACCAATTAGCGTAGCAGAATGCTGAGATCAGTCAACTACGCATGGTGACTCGATCTCAGGGCACTCTCCCAGCCCAACCTATTCCCAACCAGCGAAATTTCGTACCCCGTGGTCCCCAACCATAGGTACAACCTTCTCAGGGGCAGGTACATCAAATTCTGTAGGCTCCAAGCATTCCACTGAGATTTCAGGCTATTCTTGCTGCAGCACCTCACTCTTATGTCCCTATTGCGAACCCTCCTCCGCCTTATGATCCCAATGGACCCGCATCATCCAATGCTATCACTACGAGGAGCGGTAAGCAGATCGTCGATCCGCCTCGACTTGATCCTGGCCCATCTTCTTCATCACCCTCTCATTCGGGATGTGCACCGCATTCGCAAGAGGATGATACACCCAAATTGGTGCCAGAATCAGTCCCATTCCCTGAGGCTCTACTGAGGGAGCCAAAAGTCAAAAGAAAGATACGCAGGCCTTTGATAACCTGCGTAATTTGTTCAGGGATGTTGAAATCAAGGTACCCCTACTAGAGGCTATCGACCACATACCTACTGTCGCCCGATTTTTCAAAGACTACACAACAACTAGGCGACAGTCAATGAAAACTAAGAATCCAGTGGTTCTCTCGCCTCATGTGAGTTGTGCTATATTGTCAAATCTACCACCGAAGCAGAAAGATCTGGGCACACCGCTTATTTCCTATAGCATCCAACGCAGCAATTTTAACCGTGCCCTGCTTTATCTAGGATCTTCCATCAATCTTATTTAAACCATCATGCTCGAAAAATTTTCCTTGGGAAATCTGAAACCCACCCCTGTCACAATACAGTTGGCAGATCGTTCTGTCAAAATTCCGAAGGGTGTGGTGGAGGACGTGGTGGTTAGGGTCAACAGTCTCTGTTTTCTTGTTGACTTTCTTGTTTTTGATATGGAAGTTCCTAGCTCACTTTCTGATTGTCCGATCATCCTTGGTCGACCTTTCTTGGCCACAGCCCGTGCCCATATCAACTGCGAGTCGGGCTATATTGAGATTGCCGTTGGATCTGAGAAGCTCAAGCTTAACATCTTCAAGGCAGCCAAGAACTTTGATTGCGATTGCATCGAGGATGACACGTCTGACGATGACATGGCCGTCAGCACATGTATTAGACTAATTGAGACCTATTCTAACTGTTGCGGATTACCTGTAAACACTGACAATTACCTGACCGACACATATTGTGACGTTCCCCATCCCTCCCTATTCCTGTACCTTCTCCTGACCAGACTTCTGACGAGGTTTTCTCTGCTTCCTATACCTCGTGGTCTGAGTTATACCCGGGCTACTCACTGCAGGTCCACACTCTTGAAGACTGGATTGCCCTTTCTTTCCCGCCAAATCAGGTTGATTTGCAAATCCACACTGGGACCTTGAGCCCACATACTTCTCACTGGGGCTATTCCTTTTTGGATCCATCTATCTAAGAAGCCCCTCTTCTTGGCCAATTTGAGGGCCAACTTCTTCCTCCGGACTTGTTCTCTGATCTGCCTAGGACACTCTCATCCCAGGAAATGCCAAACCTCTCACCATCCATTCTCGAGCTGAAAGAGCTGCCTAGTACACTTAAATATGTTTCCCTAGGACCAAATGAAATGCTTCCCGTAATCATCAGTTCAAAATTGACCAGGAAGCAAGAGTGCAAACTAACGAAGGTCCTTATGGAACACAAGGCAGCCATTGGATGGTCTTTATTAGACTTAGCTGTCATTAGCCCCTCCTACTGCACTCACAGTATATATACAGAGGAGGAGGCTCAACCTTCCTACGAGATGCAGCGACATCTCAACCCTAACATGCGGGAGGTCGTTAAAAAGGAAATTATTAAGTGGCTGGATGCGGGTATAATCTACCCGATCAGTGATAGCCCCTGGGTGAGTCCGATTCATGTCGTGCCCAAAAAGGCAGGACTCACCATCCGTGTCAATGACAGGGGCGAATCCATCCCTACATGCACTCCTACATCTTGGAGAGTGTATGTAGATTATAGGAAACTCAATGCTGCAACCAAGAAAGATCAATTTCCGCTACAACCAAGAAAGATCACTTTCCGCTACCATTCATTGACGAAATCCTGGAGCGATTAGTAGGAAATAAATTTTTCTATTTCCTGGATGGATTCTCAGGATATAACAAGGTGGTGGGACCAAGAGAAAACCACTTTTACCTGCCCCTTCGGCACCTTTGCATTCAGAAGGATGCCGTTAGGACTTTGTAACGTGCTAGCAACTTTCTAGAGATGTATGTTGGCGATATTCCATGACATGGTGGGTGACTTTCTCGAGGTCTTCATGGATGACTTCTCGGTCTTTGGATCATCTTTTGATGACTGTCTTGCCAACCTGACCCATATCTTTAGGAGATGTATTGATGTAAACCTCGTGCTTTCTTGGGAAGAAAGTCATTTTATGGTACACGAGGAAATTATTGTCGGACATATCATCTCCGATAGGGGTATCGAGGTTGATAGAGCTAAGCTTGATGTAATTGCTAATTTACCTGTGCCTGGCTCTGTCAAACAAATCCTCTCCTTCCTGGGACACGTCGATTTCTGTAGGAGATTCATCAAAGATTTATCCAAGATTTCCAGACCTTTAACTCATCTCCTATCAACTGACGTACCCTTAGATATGGGCCCTGATTGCATACGAGCATTCACGCAGCTGCGTATTGCTGTCACCAAGGCCCCTGTTCTCCAGCCGCCTGATTGGTCCCTCGACTTTGAACTCATGTGTGACGCTTCCGACCTTGCAATCGGAGCCATCCTGGGACAAAGATGTGATAGACACCCCTTCGTGGTGTACTACATCAGTAAGACGTTGGACGAGGCCCAGCAGAATTATACTACCATTGAAAAAGAACTACTGGTGGTCGTCTTTGGGCTAGAGAAATTCCACTCTTACCTTCTGGGCTCACATGTTATTATTTCCACTGATCACATGGCCATTCGCCATCTCATGCATAAGAAGGATGCCAAGCCTAGACTGATTCGTTGGATCCTTCAGCTCCAAGAATTTGACATTGAGATCTGCAATAAGCCGGAGCCCAGAATGTTGTGGCTGATCATCTTTCTAGACTGGACCCTGACAATATTGGACTTACTTTGCCGATTAATGAGATTTTTCCTGATGAGCACCTATTGGCAATTAATGTGGCAAGTGGACCATGGTATGCTGACATTGCCAATTACCTTGCTTCTGGATCCCTTCCACGTGGCTGGCATAAAAACCAGCGTGAACGTCTCATGGCAGAAGCAAAGTATTATTTCTGGGATAATCCACTTCTTTTTCGGATAGGTGCTGATCAAATCATCCGTCGCTGTATTCCTCACAGCGAGTTCCCCAGTGTGCTATCCTTCTGCCATGATTAGGCTTGCGGAGGCCATTTCTCTCGGAGGAAAACTGCAGCCAAGGTGTTGCAGTGCGGTTTCTTTTGGCCCTCCCATCACCAGGATGCACACAATTATGCCAAACATTGCACTAGGTGCCAGTTGTTCGGGTCAATGTCACGTCGTGACATGATGCCCTTACAACCCACCTAGTTGCAGAAATCTTCGACATTTGGGGAATTGATTTCATGGGTCCCTTTCCTCCTTCCAATGGGTTCGAATTCATTCTCGTGGCTATTGATTATGTTTCGAAATGGATCGAGGCTATTCCCATGCACCGTGATGGCCATGTTATATCCACTCGATTTGTCAAAGACCACATTTTTGCGTGCTTTGGGATCCCTCCAGCCATTATCTCGGTTGGAGGAAGCCACTTTACCCATGCTTCCTTTCGAGCACTTCTGAGGAAATATGGAGTTCACCATCGTATCGCATCCCCATATCATCCTCAGATGAACGGCCAGGAAGAGGTGTCGAATCAGCAAATCAAGCAAATTCTCCAGAAAATGGTTCGGCCTGATCATAATGGTTCACCATCGTATCTGCACCTCAGCTCTCGTTACCAGATCTTTCGTCCTTCCTCTACCCTACCCTGCATGCATATGAGGACATAGTCTTGTTTGGCATAGGGGGGTGGATAGGCATCCATAGGATCTGGGTATTTTATGGTATCATGAAGTTTCCACCTATTTATAAAAAAAAAAAGGTGTTTAGTAATGATCTGAAGGCTGAAACAAAAATACAATAAGTGTTTATGGATATTCAACCACTGTTTTGAAGAATTTGTAGGCCACAGAAGCTTAAGTCACTCGGCTCAGCTTAATTCACTTGAGCATTGACAAGATAGATCAGAATCTCTCCTAACTAAGGACGTGTTCTTGTACGTGAGACACCAGTATAGGATCCGTTGGTTTGCTTCTACTCGAGAGCCTAACTAATCTTGGTTCACACTACACATATCAAGAAAGACCAGGTGAACATAAGATCCAACCCTAGTCTTCATTAGGGAAGGTGGAGTCCTTACCTGTGCACATAGGTAGACTTTTTATCCCAGGCTTTAGTCTTTTGTTTAGGAGAGACTCTTTCCACCAAAAAAGGAACCCTCCCACCAAAAAGAAAAGTGTGCTCCTCCAAATAATGTTGTAAGAGATATACTGACACGTGTTTCAAAAAGAAAAAGGATGCAAATAAGTTAGTATATCTCACAAATGTTAGTAAAATCTTCCTACAAAAAAGTTCTTCAAGGCAAATACCTTGTTTTCTTTGAGCCACAAATGTCAGAAAATGAGAGTTGAGTTTTCCGTCATCTTTTTAAGGGTCAATCCAAAGACACGAGCTGAAACTGGGAGCAACCTATACTTAAAAATTCGTGAAACCCTGGGCTTGAGTCTTAATGTTCATCTGGTCAGTCTTGATCCTTCACTATGCACAATTCATAATCTCTTGAGCTCTCGAGTATGGCAAAAACCTCCGAGTCCTGGAAATCGTACTTAAGGTTTAAATATCAAGAGTCCTGGTTAGTTGAGAGATGGTCTATGTCATGTGAGACTTAAAGTACTGGTAGTCTTCACTGTAATTGGTTGTCACAATATCCAACAATAAACACACCTATGTCGCCTTAGGAGAAAATATTCAGCTGAAGATCATTTCTAAATACAATACAAAAATGTTTTGCTAGGGACTAGCAGAAGATAGGCATGGGGGTATAATTGCACAGCAAAAATACACCAACAATTGTGCCATCTTGTGCTATTTCCTAGCATTGTCAGTGCATATTAGGTAGCTGTAACGAATGTGTGCCCCAGACGTATTTTAAGACGTCTGGGAGGTGGCTCAGACGTCGGACAAGACGTCTGGGATCACAACCAGACGTCTGATAAGACGTCTGGGATAGTTTCAAGATGTCTGGAAATCCGTTATTTTCGACACACGCGAGTTGCCTGCGCGCCTGAGTGCGCTGACCGCATTTTCCCCTTTTTCTCTCTGCGGCTGCAGGCGGCCTGCCACCTCCTCTCTCCTCTCCGCGCGGCGCTAAAAGGGGCGCGCCTCCCCTCCCGTCTCCACCGTCTCCTTCTTCTTCTCCTTCCTGTGTGAGAGAGCGAGCGGACGTGAGGGCGGCAGCGGCTGCCGCAGTGAGCGCGGAGGTGCGGCGTGCGAGGGCGGAGCTCTGCCGTGAGGGCGAGCTCGCCGGAGCGGCTTGGCCGGCTGGCGGAGGGCGCAGGGGGCGCAGAGCGACGCGGAGAGGGACCTGCTGCGGTCTGAGCAGCAGGAGCGCGAGGTGCGACGCGGGCGGTGTCGCGAGCGGAGGCCGAGTAGGGTCCTGATTCTGGAAAAATTTCCAGAATCAGACGTCTGGATTGATAGCCAGACGGCAAGGTCGACGTCTGTAAGATCATACAGACGTCTGAAAGGTGAGTTTCCGCCTTCTTCTTCCTTCTTGTCAACTGATCGTACTGAGGGAGGGGGTTGGCTGTGCGCAGGTTCGCTGATTCGCCATCCTTTGCGAATCAGACGTCTGGAAGTTGTACCAGACGGCGGGAGTGACCTCCAGACGTCCTGAGGGACCATCGGACGTCTGGGATCTAGGGCAGACGTCCCCGCAGACTTCTGGACGTCTGGGAAACCACGCTGAACAGGTAATTCTCTGATCCACTTTTTAAGACGTCTGGAAGGAGTTCCAGACGTCTGATTTTGCACAGTATCGTCTTTTTCGACCCGTTTAGGGCCCGTTCGGGCTCCGTTTTCCGCGATTCGCGTTGCATTCTTTTCAGAAGTAATTCCTCTACCCGTCTACAGTAGCTATACACTATTTTGAGACACTCCTTGTGTTTGATCCTTGTGATAGGACCTCGTTCGGTTGCAGTCTTGAGAGTCGCGGAGGCGCGCGGGATTCCCAATCACGCCCCCATTACTCCCGTTGTACCTGGTAGAGTGGTTTTAAGTATTAATAAAAATTTGTTAAAGTATGGAACCATAACTAGAACCTAGGACATTGCATGAATCCTAGGAATGAGAAATATATGGAATGATAGTTCCTAGGTGTTGCATGAATCCTAGGACCGGAAAACTAGATTGTATGATAGACCCTAGGATATGGCATGAATCCTAGGATGGAAAAACTAGTGGAATATATAATAATGCAGTCTTGGAAAAATGGAAAGGAATATATGAAGCTGCCTGTAAATTGAATTCACAGCTGCCTGTTATGAATAAAGAAACATGATTGGGATCATGGTTTGTAAGAACGTGAAACTGGAAAGTAAGACATGAGATGTTCTGGAACCCTACGGGGAAGTAGGAGTAGAACTCCTGGAAAGCGAAAGGAATAGAATTGGGGAAGTGAGCTGGCCCTTGAGTACGGAGTACCAAGGAGAGCGACTGTCCCCCTGTTTAGTGCAGAGCTGAGCTAGCCACCCAGGGACCCGGGGGTTAGGACTGGCCACTCTGTACCGACTTGTTGGCCCTCGTGTACGTAGTACCGAGGAGAGCTAGTAGTGTTAGGAGAGTACTAGCTACCCCACGGGCCCCGGGGTTCTGCTAGCCTCCTTCACCGACTTGTTAGGCCCACTAGGGTAAACCAGGGTAGTCAGGCGAGGGTGCGCGGACTGTGGAGGGGCAAGGCCCCGGTTTGGTTACTGTGGAGGGGTTGGACCCCTGTTACTGAGAGGGCTCTGCCCTGGTTCCGTGCTGTGCTTTGGGCGCACCCGTTAACGGAAATGACTGACCGCGTGCCAGTGCGGGCTAGCTACCTGTGCGTTTATCGCGCGTGCCGTAGTCACCGTTACGTCTGTCAGTGACCTTGGGGTGGTTGACTGAGGGTAGGATCACCACGGGGGACTCTCCCGGCCAGGAGAGCACCATGTGCTACTTCTACTTTTGGAAAAGACTGCAATCAAGATCGTTCCCACGAGGACATTCGAGATCAAGTAAAGGATCTGAGAAATAAATGAAATAGTGAGAAAAATTGAAAGATGTGAATAAAGGAAGTAATAGAACATAACAGCTACTGTACACTCTACTGTTGCCTTTAGTTAGTTTGCCACTCTACTCAGCGTTTTGCGGACGTGTTACACTCGTTACCTTTTTCAGGACCAGGTGTTGAGCAGCCAGGGCCGGCGGCTGCAGAGGACGCTGGGCCGAGTAGGGTCTAGTAGAGTTACCACAGCCTTTTGTACCCCTTTTGTTTCTGTTCTAGTGAGTAGTTTTTGTTTCCGCTGTACCTTCTTTACCTGCAGTTCTTGTTATATGATAAATGCTGTTTTACTGTTGTGGTGGTACCTACTGTAGTAGTTTCTTTCCTTACTGCTGTACTTTCTTACTGTTAGTGATATTCATGCTGAGTGTGGTTTATTTTACTGTCTTTTGGTTACTTCCTCCTTGGACGACTAGGTCTTGGGATTAGTCGAGTCGGTCCGGTTCTCGTGTCTCGTAGGGACTCGGGAACCGGGTCGTTACAGTAGCCATAGTCGCATTTGTAAAAATACATGCATGCATGCATTTATTTGAGAGGGGAGGAGAGTGAATAAAATGGCCTTGAAATTTACGTTTTCCTCAAGTGCTGCCTCGCAAATTCACCATCTTTATTTTTCTTTTTATTTTTATTTTTATTGTTATTTGACTTTCTTCTCTGCGACTGCATGGCATGGCTGGCCTTCCTCGCGCCATTCTCTGCAACAAGCACTCCCTGCCAACCATGTAGAGCCATGCACAGCCAGGGCATGGCTGTGCATGCCTCTTTCTTCTTTAAAAAGGCACGACCGCCTTCATTGCAAAGAGAGCTTGGTCCACACAGTAGCTTTCTTCTCCAGGCTGTCTCCTCCCATCTCCCCTCCATACGCAGCCTCTCTTCTCTTTGAAGAGCCACGCTGTGGGCAGGAGCAGCTCACAGTGGTGCACAACCAGCACTGTGAGTCCCACCACCGCCCAGCTCATCAAAGAGCTGGTGGGCGTGGTGGTTCACCGCTCTAATTTCATTGTTCCAAGCATCTCCGCCATTGCCGCAGAGTCAAGGTTTGAAGCTCAGTAGAAGCAGCAAGTCGTCAGCAACGGCAGCTAGCAACAGCGTAAGCCACCACGTGCCTCAGGCGTCGGTTCCGCGGCATCTGCACGCACTAGCAGGCCGCCGTCGCCCCTCTCTGCGCGCTCTGTCGCAAAGTTCCTCCCACTGCCCAGCCGGCACAGTCCTTTTGCGCGCGCGCCAGCTCCCTTAGCAGTGCTCGCACACACGTAACCGCTAGCACCCGGTCGCGCGAGCTGAGCGCGCAGTGTAGAGACTGTTCACGCGTTTCAGCGGAACACTGTGGCTACAGTGCGGTGACCGGTAGGTTTCTCACTTATCTGGTCACCTCGCTCTCTCTCTCCACGCCGCTATAGGCGCCAACCCATCCGCGCACGCCCGCTACCGCGTACGCCCGCGCTCACTCCTTCACCTGCACCCGCCTGCTTTAGCACCTGCTTCTTTGCATCCGCACCAGCCTCAGCGTGCAGTGCGGTGCGCTGCAGTTCCTCCCACGCCCGCTCCCTCCAGTGCGCGCCTGCATTTGCGTGCACCTTCGCTCGCTCCTACGTGCACCTTCAGACGACGACTGGGGCTCTAGACGGCTTAACTCCCGCAATTCTTCACTCCAGCAGACGCCCTCTCTCTCTCTCTCTCACACAGCACTCTCTCACTCCCTCCTGCAAACACATACACACACACACACCCTATTGTACACACACCCACTCACTTATACACTACTATATACTTATATATATATTTATACATATATATATATACATCTACATACTTATATATATATATATACACACACATATATATTTACATATATACATATATTTATACATATATATATATACATATACACATATATAACTATATACTTATTTTACTATATATATACATATATATATATACATATCTATATCTATATATATAGTTATATGTAAATACATATATATACAATTATATTTATATTTATATACATATACATACATCTATCTATACATATATATATATATATATATATACATACACACATATATAACCACTTATACACGTATATAATTATAACCATATATATATATACATATAGATATATATTTACATATATACATATATATTTTCATATCACCTACAACATGTTGTATCACCGGAATATCTGCACCAGTTGCTGATATTCCCCGATACACGCGTACAGAAAGCATCTTCGCACACATTTCCATCATCCAGCCTACACTCCACGTAGCACTTCGTCCTGTTGGTTGCGTCTTCCTAGACGACGACCGACTCGACACCGTGCTACGCGCCATCTCAACCTCCACCCCCACCCCTACATACATATATAATATATACATATATATATACTATATTTGCCTTATTTCTATTTCTTTTTCCTGTCATTAAAAAGATAAAAAAATATACAAAAGAGAAAAGATAATCTTTGACTTGCAGGTACTCAGTCTTGCAAATAGCAAGACCAGTTTTGAAACCCTAATTTGGCTCAATGCCAAGAACCTAATTTTGAGGGTGTACCTCATGGACAAAAATTATCAGAAAAAAATACTAAATAGAAAAACACCAAAAACATAATAAACGAACGGAAGAGATTCGTTGTAGGAAAGGCGTAGAAACTTCTTCACCTCTAATCCCACTTCCCTGAGTTCGACCGTGGGCCTAAAAGTGACCAAGATAAAATCAAATAGGCCAGGTAAAAAATTTTGTAAAGAGATGGTTAGGCTCGATTTAGGTTAACCACTATACACATTACAACGATAAAATCACCATATTAACACAACCTATCCGGGTCTACACCAGAGTCCAATCCAGGCTGCTCCTAGGATGGCAGGACTCACCGTGATCATGGCTAAAATCGAAGAAATCATACCGACCCATGTGGCAAATTCATGGAGAGTTTGCATTGATTACAGAAGACTCAATACCTCCACAAAGAAGGATCATTTCCCACTACCGTTTACTGATCAGATCCTGGAGAAACTAGCAGGAAATATGTTCTTCTACTTTTTGGACAGGTACTCTAGCTATAACCAGGTTGTAATCCATCTTAAGGACCAAGAAAAGACCACTTTCACTTGCTCCTTCGAGACATACGTGTTTCAAAGGATGCTGTTCGGTCTCTGCAATGCACTCGCTACTTTTCAGCGGTGCATGCTTGCCATATTCTCAGATATGGTAGGTGATTATCTGGAAGTCTTCATGGATGACTTTTTAGTATTCAGAGAATCATTTGACGATTTCCTCCTACACTTGGTCTGGATCCTCAGGTGGTGCATTGACATGAATTTGGTTCTTTCCTAGGAAAAGAGCCACTTCGTGGTTCCTAAAGGAGTTGGCCTGGGACATCTCATATCAGAAAAGGGCATCCAGGTCGATCGAGCCAAGGTAAATCTGATTTCCAAACTCCTTATGCCTAGCTCGATCAAGAACATCTGATCTTTTCTGGGGCAAGTCAATTTTTACCGTCAATTCATTCCTTATTTCTCAAAGATTGCGTGCCCCCTAACCACTCTACTATCTAAGGATGTTCCTTTTGAAATGTCCAAGGAATGCACTTGAGCATTTGAAACCCTTCGTGATCGAGTTACCCAAGCTCCGATCCTACAATCCCCGATTGGTCTCAACCCTTTGAGATCATGTGTGATGCATCTGGTTTCGCTGTAGGAGTGGTACTTGGGTAGAAATTGACGGGAAACTCGTGGTCATCTACTACGCTAGCGAGACACTTGACGAGGCTCAACATAACTACACAGTTAGTTAGAAAGAGCTGCTAGCCATAGTATTTGCCCTAGAAAAGATTAGATCATATCTTCTAGGTTCCTGTGTTATCATTTACTCTAATCACACGGCTGTGAGGCATCTCCTTGCAAAGAAGGATGCAAAACCTCGATTAATCCGTTGGATATTGTTGTTGCAAGAGTTTGACCTCGAGATTCATGACAAAGCAGGAAAATATAATGTGGTAGCTGATCACTTGTCCCACCTTCCTTCTAATATTATCGACCCTTCTGGACCAATTACGGAACATTTTCCTGATGAGCACCTCCTAACTATTAGTACAGGGCTTCCATGGTTTGCTGATCTAGTAAACTACCTAGCATCACATCAGATTCCATCGAATTGGCCAAAGGCCTAGAAGGACAAATTATTTTTCGATGCCAAGTATTACCTCTGGGAAGACTCGTATCTTTTCCGCATCGGTGCTAATCAAATCATTCGACGATGTGTCGTGGGAGTGGAAATTCAGGAGATATTGTCCTTCTGCCATGACCAGGCAAGTGGTGGACACTTCTCCGGTCATAAAATCGTAGTGAAAATCCTCCAATGTGGCTTCTATTGACCCATGATTTTCAAAGACGCATATAATCACTGTAGGGCATGCACTCGTTGCCAGACCTTAGGCAACATGAGCCACCGTGATATGATGCCCTTACTGTCGATTCTCATATGCGAAATCTTCAACCTATGGGGGAATGATTTTATGGGACCCTTTCCTATTTTTGATGGCTTCAAGTACATTCTACTCGCTATTGACTATGTGTCCAAATGGATCGAAGCCATTCCGACCTGAACCAATGATCATAAGGTGGTTATCAAATTCGTTCATTAGAACATGTTTTTGTGGTTCGGGATTCCACAAGCGATAATCTCTACTGGAGGGACCCATTTCACTAATGCTCAGTTCAGGTCACTGATGACCAAATACGGGGTATCACACCAAATCTCTACTCTGTACCACCCCAAACTAATGGTCTAGCTAAGCTATCAAATTGGGAGATCAAGAAAATCCTCCAGGTTACTGTTTCACCTAATAGGAAAGACTAGTCCTCCCAACTTCTGGAAGCTTTGTGGGCCTATTGGATCGCCCACAAAACCCAATTAGGTATGTCTCTCTTCAGATTGGTGTACGGGAAGGCATGTCACCTCCCCATAGAATTGGAGCACAAAGCCTATTGGGCAGTACAGAACTGCAACCTAGATCTTTCTAAGGCAGGAACCCATAGAAAGCTTCAAATGAGCAAGATCGATGAATTACACAATGCATATGAGAACTCACAAAATTACAAAAAGCGGGTTAAGTCCTTTCATGACAAGCACATATCCAGAAAGATCTTCCACCCTGGTCAAAAAGTCCTACTCTTTGATGCCAAGCTCAAACTATTCTCAGGAAAGCTTAGATCGAAATGGATCGGACCTTACCTCGTCTGATGAATCTTTGGAAATGGAGCCATCGAGATGAGTCCACTCAGCCACGATTCAGAACCTTTCATCATGAATAGTCAGAGACTCAAACCGTTCAATGACCCTACCAATACAAATTTGGCTGAGATATCCTTTACCCTCCATTCTCCCTGAGCTCATTGCAGCCAGCTAATGGCATAAAACTCAGAGCTTAACGGGAGGCAACCCATCATTTTTGAAAAACTCGAAACCTTTCTTAACATTCCTATGCTGAATTCATATTGCACTTTAGGGTTCATCCATTAGAACAGTCGACCCCACCTCAGGTACCCTTACCCGAGTTCTGAAATCGTCCGCAACAGTCACCTCGACCCGTTCACCCACCTAGAACATGTTCTAAGAAATGATCTAAGCTAAACTCGAACCCACCTAATTTACAATGGGGACATTGCAAATCGTAGGCATAGAGGGGTATGAAAGTGCAAAATGATGTGAAAATCATCTCACAAGAAAGGGTTTCATAAAAAAAATCACATATCACAAAAATACCAAAAAACTGAAAAAATCTTGAAAGGAACAAAAAATTCTGAGGGGAGAAGAAAATTTTGAGGCCATACAAATCTTGAGGAGAAAAAAGGGGAAAAGTGAAAAATGTCAAAAAGGAGCACAAGTTGAAAAAGAAAAGAGATAGTCATTAGTAAGCAATTAAGGGATTAACTGAGTTCTAGACCATATCAAGAAAAAGAAAATGAAAGGAAAAGTGCTAATGAAACACATAAGAGATTAGTAGGAATGCTGATCTTAGGCCTCTTGGGCTATACTCTTAGGCTTAAAAGCCCAAGTATCCTTTAAGATCTGGATAGTCGTCAAGAGGTTGGGGAAAATACGAAGCTTAAGTATTAGGTCTAATGCTTGGAGAGTATTTGACCTCGTTAACTGACCTCTGGTTTGCTGGACTTGGTAACCTAAGCACCCCAATCCACACACAGTCTTGCTCAGTGCACATAAGTATCAACATCATGCAAATGCATTTAAATTGTTATGAAAAAGTCACCTAGATTAGGAGCGGCCGATCAACACAAGTTGATTTGGATGAGTTCCCGGTGCGGAGAGGCGGGAAATTCCCCTGGAAGATGCGCAATAACATATCGTCTCCTCGGTGCTTTTCTCCTAGGATATTTGCATATCCTACTGGGGGCATGTAAGCGCCCTATGCTGGTTCAGATGCAATAGGCGGCATTATCACGAAATGTTGATTGCCAGGGTTTGGATTTAGCTACAGAATGCCATGGGCGGGATTATCTCAAAATCTCAAAAGCCAGGGTTCTAGGGGTTGCCATGGGCAGTGCTATCCTGAAGCATCGATTGCCAAGGACCGTTCGAGGATTGATGATGGGGACTAGGAATCCGATACAAAATGTGTTGAGAAGCCAATACGAAGCTAGAAATAGAAAGAAAAGAGAGAGAAATATCTCCAAACAAAGAAAATTCCTCTATCTCTCTCTTACAAAAATGCACTACAAACTGAACCAAGGCTAAAATGTGTTAAAAGCATGGGTGCTTCAACCATGGAGTCCAATGAACCTTAGGATAGTTCTTGTGGGCCTCAAAAACCTTCGCGGCGGATAAAGGCTAGAGCTGGTTAGGTTCGGATCTTGTTTGGTACTTGAGTACCCCTAGGCCTACTATTGGCATTCTAACCTAATCTACAAAAAAAAAAGCACACATCACAATGTTGAACACCAAGGAACTCATGGTCTAGAATCAAAGTTAAAACCTTAAAATTTTGCTAAGGGACTAGCAAGAGCTAAGCATGGGGGTATGATGGGAACACCATCATGAGCCTTAACTAGCTCATTTTGACCCATAGAAGAGAACAAAAGCTCCTAAATAACCAACTAGAGGTCCTAATTCACTGAATAACCTTTCTGAGAGAAAAGCAAGAAACAAGGTTTAAAACTGTAATTTTACCATTGCAGTACAACAAATTTTCTCAAGGGCTAAACAAAGGTCGAAAGGTCTTAATAGGATAAAAAGTGAGTTGGATTTGACAAAAAAGGGTTCATGTGAGTTCTAGGAATTAAATGACTTCTTGTAACCCTAAAATAGACCCACTTGATTAAACAAGGTTCTGGTCAGGATAAAATTCACATAAACCTTCTAAAAATCACAGAAAAATATTCTGTAGGGTTTAAAACTTTCAATTTGGCCATTGGAACCCATTTCGACCTAGAATGGGTTCTCAGGTAAACATTTACCCTAAATTAGGCTTTTGCATAAATTGTCCTAACAAACGTGAACAAACCTAAAATCCAACTTCACCATTGGATTCATTAGGTCGAAATTAGGTTTGTATCAAAATTTAGACCTAATGAGAACTCATCTTGACCCAGTTTGCAAATAGGTCCAACCTAATTACATTTCAACCCCTTTCAAAAACCCTTGCATTTGGCCCCCTAGCTTCTTCATCGTTCTTTGCAATTAGGTCCCTCTGCCATTATACTAGAGGAATCCTACTCTGATGAGCTTGAGAGGGTGATTTCTCCCTGATTTCTCAGAGAATCCCCTTCACAATTAGAAGGGAGATTCTCTGAGACAATCCCTCCAATCTGAACCCATCCATGATCCAAGATTCTTTCCCAATCTCTCATGTGAACGCATGAGAGATTTGGGTCTCTTCCGAGTTGCCAACTCCGGCGACCCTGCCTTGCTTGGAAGCTTGGCTTCCAGGCACAAAACTGACCTCCAGGGCTCTATTTAAAGGAGCCCAGTTCGCCCCGACTCTTCCAAGCTTGAAATCTATCGGAATTCCCCTCAATTTCTTCTTTCCTCCTTCAGTTGACTCACTCATCAAGCTCCGACAACCATCCCTGATCTCCTTCGTCGCATGACCACAATACCAGTGGTAGGTTCTTCTTCCTCACGTTCGTCTGCGTTGCGCAACACTCGCCAACGCCCCTACCTCCCCTTCGTCCTCGTCGACCATACCCTCTGAGCATTTTCATCCCTAGCGTCAGCTATATGCGCCAGATGCCATCTCCATCTCCCTTTTGTCTCTTCACCTCCTAGATAAGTTCCCTTCACCCTCTACTTCCCTTCCCTTTCTTTATTTCCCTCAATCGACTACTACCGCACTCAGCCATCATAATCTCCTTCACCTCTAGCCACAAACTTTGGTGTGATCGCTCCACCACCACAGACCACCCCCCTCCTCGCTGATAGGTCCAAGCTCCGCCTCAACCCCCTGATCACAACCCCTCACTCCATTCACTTCACCACTCACCCAATCACACCCTCAGACACACTCACACATCCGCACATAGTGTGCCCTAGCCACGCTCACTTAGGCGTTCCCACGCCACGCAGACCACCGCAGCACACTTGCCGTGCCTTGGCGAAGCTTCCTGAATGTTCTGACGTGGCCACGAGGCCGTTGTGTTGATTTCAGGTCCAAGATCCCTTTGCCACTGATGCAGAGCTTGAAGTAAGCTTGAAGCGAGCTCCGAGCCATGCTAGCTCCAGGCCTACGTCCCAGGTTGTGAGGAACTTGATCGTGCACAACTCCAAGCATCCAATTGGAGTCAAGGGTAGTCACAGCTGTCGTAATCAAAGAGAGCCCCTCTGTTGCAAGCACATGCGAAGAAGGTGTGAAGGCAGTACCACCTCGAAACAAAATGAAGCGCAGTGCCCGCATAAGTTGAATTCCTGTCAGAGGCTTATTCACCTCCAACTCACAGGGTGAGGTCCCTCTCACCCGACTGACTGTCCTCGTTCGCGACCACACCCCATGAACCTGGTCTTGACCCGACCGAACTAGCACAATTCGCCCACCACCGCACGTCGGTGGGGCTGATTCTGGGTGCGTACCTGATTGCGCAGCAAGCATAGGTCTTAATTGACCTAAATTATGCTAAGACTTAGCATAAGTTAGGGTTATTCATGCATGCATACACATTATCTGCATCTTTACTGCTTTCCTTTAGCTATGCATAAAATAATGTTATAATGTGCTGATTAAGTGCATTATGTCGATTGCAGGGAATAAGCTGATCAGGAGCTGGATCTGAAGCTGGATCAGGAATAACAGGAGTTGCAGCAGAGCTGGAGCAGAAGGCTTAGATTAGATGTAGCAATAATGATGTAAGGGAGTTAAAGGTTTGCTATTATATTAAGTAGGAATAAAGCAATAAAATGTGAAGAGCTTAGGTCCATCCTAGCCCTAGGATAGCCTAGAGACTTCCCCAAGCCTTAGCCACCCTTAGATCAGGTCACAACACCCTAGGAAGCCCTAAAACCCTAGTTCCAACCCTTCTTTGGATGTCCAGATAAGTTTTAAGACATCCAAGACCCTTAGCCAACTCCCGCACACTTCAAACCCACTTCTGCAGTGTTATTGGACATCCAGACAGTTTGTCAGACGTCCAATTTCTGCAGAATACCCAAAACAGAACCCGAAACCCTTCATGACTCTGATTGGACGTCCAGACAAGTCTGGACTTCTGATTTTTGAGTATAAGACGTCTGATTATATAATTAGACGTCTGATACTGCTCTACAATTCCTATTTTGAGATTTAAGCCTTGATCTTGGATCTCTAGGTCCCTAAACCCAATTCCAACCCCATAGGAACCTAAATCAAGGTGCCCTAACCCTAGTACATCACCTCTAGACCTCCCTAAGGACCTAATTAGGTCCTCACTAAACCTAATTGACTTGGATCTTAGTCAATTCCATCAGCCTATTCAATTGGACTCATTGAGTCCAATTGAGCCTTGATCTCAGCACACACTGTCCAATTGGGCTCAATGAGAGTCCAATTGACCTAGACCTTAATTAATTGAGTTGTTTTACTCTCAATTAAGTTTCCACACACCCAATTAAACTTTTATTAAGTTTAATTGCACTTTACCTTAGTGAATTAGGGTTTATAACCCTAATTTGAGAACTACCTTGACCTAAACCCACTAGAACCCAACCTAATCAACCTAGCCACCTAAGTTTCGACCCACACACACCCACACACACCATCCACACGAAAATATCTAGCCTAGAGTTCTCTAGAACTCTCTACCATGTGTGGTTGCCTTGGTTGCCAAAAATAGCAACCAAGAGCCATTCAATTTTTAAATCCACATTTGGTGGATCTAAAAACCACCATCCACCCTCTCTCTCTCTCTCTCCCATGAGCTCCCACCATAGGCCTCTCTAGAGAATTCCATAATTCTCTAGAGAGCTTCCATTGTGTCTATAAAAAGACCCCATGGGTGCCCATTGGCACCCATTCACTCCCTTGGCAATTACTCTCCATTGGTGCCATTCACGCCACCTCCACTTAGCCACTCACTCCACCTCCACGAGCTCACTACCACCACCCTGGAGGATACCATGCTGGGATGCTGGATCAACCCTACCTCTCTCCAAGGGTCGGCCTAAGCTACATTGGCCGCCCCTCATTCTCTTCTCAACCACTCCAAGGCCATCGGGGACCACCCCTGAATGCCCTCTACTCTTTTAGCTCTAGATCATGTTTTTCATAAGTTTTATTGCTTTCATTTACTGCTTAGTAGAGTAGTTTCTCTTCTCCCCCAATGATGCATGCAAAATCCCTCCGTCGATTCTGGTATGCAATCGTTTTCTGGTAGCTAGGTTTAATTTAAAGCATTCCTGTATAAGCTTTCCTCTAGATTTCCTGTACAAACAATTCTCCCCCAATGAATGAATGAAAAATGAATTTATATATATATATGTCTCTTTATGTGTTTGAAATCACCATGAGCTGAATGATTATTTTATTTGCGTGATTTAAGTGCCTGTTCTTTGACCGCCTATATATTGCGCACTAGAATACTAAGTAGAGCGACTTTAAGATCGATTTCAAAAATAGAAACACGCCTCCTAGAGACGAACGACCGGGACTCAAGTCTCGTTATTTTACAAAACAATATTTTTGACGAATGTTTTTGCGCGACTATACTACGATTTCCGATGACTTTCAAATGCGCGAAAACGGCATTTCTGTCAAATGGCGCCGTTGCCGGGGAGGCAACGTCATTTTTCTTGATTTCGTTCTTTTACTTATCATTGACAAATCTGCCTCTACTTCATTTTTCTTGATGTGCAGGACAACAGGGAAGAAAAATGGGATCTGCGCACACAACGAGCGCGGAAAAAAAATCAGGTGCACATCACATTCTTTTAAATTAGGTTTATCTTCTGAACCCTAGGACTAGATCTACTTCCTACAATTTCTTTTGAAAAAAAAAAAAAAAAAAAAAGATTTTTCCCATTTTCGTGAAAAATAAAAAAAAATCAAAAAGAAAAATTTTGAAAAAAAATCTAGATTAGGTTTTCTTTCGAATCTAGGTTGTTTCGAAAAAAAAAGAGAAAAAAAAGAGATATTTTCGTTGAATCTTTTGAAAAAAATTCTTTTTGAAAAAAAAAAGTGCAAAAGATTAAAAAGAAAAAAAAACCATTTTTGGTGGAAGGCTTGAATTTCAAATTCAAACCTCTTTAAAAGCTTTTCCACCACCTTCTGATTTTCGGCCAGATTTCAAATCTCACTTAAAAATTCGATTGCTGAAAAATCCGTTAGCGAAAAATTTCGAAATTCAGGTAAAACCTTCATTTTGAAACCATCTTTCAAATTCCACTTTTACTTTGAAAAAACTCAAAGAATAAAATTTCTAAAAATTCACAAAGTGTATGGGGGTCAGATAGACCCAGATTAAAAAACTTTCAAAGTTCCAAAAGCAATTCTGAGCAATCCGTGAATCTATTTTGACTAAAAATGGTGGGGTATGAAAGCTGATCTAATTGGCTTTATTTTCCATATTTTTTCTGAATTTTTGAAGATCATTTGGTTCTGTTTCAAAGCGAAAAACTGTCCAGGGGTCAAAGTTGCAAATCTGACCCCCTAATATTTGAAATTCCATAAAAATTTGGTTTAAACAGTAAAAATTCCAAAAAAATATTCTCTGAAAAACTAATTGAGAAATGAATCTACTAGAAAAATTTCAAATTAATTGGATTCCAATTACTATTAGAGAATCAATATTATTTTTGTGGTCTGTTGAAATAAAGAAAAACCCTAGAAGTACATGCAACTTAGGTTGAACCTTTAGGGTCACAAATAGAGACCACGCCTTTGGCTAACCTAGACTTAATCAAGTCTAGTTAACCGATGAGCTTGGTCACCTTGTGTGCCACTCACCACAAACCCAACTGAAGAAAACGGGTTAAAAACTAATTTTAAAACACGAAATCAACCCGAGTTCGTTGTCGTACTACTGAATGAGTTTAATCTCTCTTGCCAAACCTGCTGACTAAGTCTGCGGGGTAGTGTCAAACGACCGCGGCTTGGGGGTCAATGGAACCGGAGGCGTAAGCCAAAGGAAGAACCTTCCCCTTAGTCGCCTCGTAACCAGACTGGCTGGGTTAGCTTGAGAGGCGGGATTCACGTTCAGTCGGTTGTACAACGAACTTATCTTCAGGAATTCAAATCCCTAAAGAAAAATCTGGTCACCTGATCTATAAGGACCATTTGATTGACAAGGCCTTAGCCTTATTCTACGTCGCTACACCAACCTAGGGGTTGGGCGGTGTATGCACGGAAGGAGGTCACTTCGACCTCACTTGGTTGGACCTTGGGAGCCACTCCCAAGGAGGCGTGTCACCTCGCCCGGACCATCTTCTCGCCCCATTTCTTCTATCTGCTGAGCCGTAATGGCTATCATTGGATCTGGACCTAATCAGGATCCAGAAGAGCTAGACCCGCGAGCTTATCTGAGAGCTCGGGTCACTGAATTAGCTCAACCTTGGGATCCGAACCCAAGGTGGCGAAGATGACTTTTTGCTTCACTTGATCCTTCTCCTCGGGTTACCAAAATGGTTAACCCATATCCTAACCCTGGATATTATGACCCATACCAGTCGGTCCCTCAATGGATCGCATCTTATAACCCAAGATATGGATTTCATACTCCTGCTTCTCACCCATGGAACATGGGTAGACTTGATTCACCCCTAGAACCCCTGAAGAGCTACCGGTGCATATGCAGCCACATTATAGAATACAGAGAGCTATAGTGAGCGCTAAGGAAAAGGTCGCATCCTATCTACGCGAAATCCAGGCTATCATTGAGCCGAACCAAAGACAAAGTCGAATTCCGCATCAACAAGCTGTGTGGAGCTCCTTCAGGAAACAACAGAGATAACAAGGTGGTTTGGACAAAATCGGGAAACTCAAGAACTATTGCTTTTGAGTTATCAAGTGGAAAATAGCATTGAAGACCTTGAAGAATTTGAAACAACTACGCCGGAAGAACACACAGAAGACTCTCGGGAGCAGATACCCGAAGATCACTCAGGGGAAAAAGAATTTAGCATGGATATGAGACAGGAGCAGGAAGTATGCCGAATGGGTTCATCTGAAATTGAGGAGGAAAGGACTGATATCTCCAGGACTGAGCCGCAATCAGATTATCCCGAATCCTGGGAGACACCTTTTGGGTCAGATGACCCAATCGAGACAAGGGAAGTAGATCTAATTGAGGATATGGATCCTAAGGCAGACATTACATGCGACACTACTGATCAATCTAGACCACTTCCCATTGTAGGTGAACCTGTACTAGAGCCAACATCTTTTGATCTGCACTCTTCTTCCTTCACCTACGCCCCTAATTTAGATGCTAGAGATTTTGAGATGACACTTTCTATCCCTGATCCTGACATCCGAAAACCAGAAGTAGCTTTGGATAACTCGAACAAAGAAATAAATATGCTACCTGAGGTAGGAATTACTGAGGAGACCAATGCATATGAGGGTGAAGCTTCGAGTAGAATGAGCTGGGGATGCACCTATCATCCTAGTCAATCTAATAGATGGCTCGACCCCGAGCCTGAAGAGTTAGCCTCCGATGAATCAGAGATGGGTACTAATGAGGATGAAGTAATTTCTGACGAGGATTTCAGTGACCTCCCCACAGATCTTCTACTTTCATGGATACCCCCATATGACCCAGAGCCTAGAGAGGGCATGATCTTTGATGTCAATTATCATTATGAGGGTCCCTATGACTCAGATTATGGCTCTGAGATACATTTTGATCTACTCCCTCAGCAACTTCCGGCTGAATTGTGGGACATGATAAATCAGCTAAATCAACATCATGATCCCCCCTCTGTTTATCCTCTATTTTCCACCACCACTCCACACTTTCTTATAGCTAGACTTTTTGGAGTAGGGGTGCACAATCAGCTAGTCCGCATCTTTGGACCACTGATTCTGGGAGCATATGAGCACATCTTTCTCTTAATTTTGACCGGCTCCTATGCAAGAATTGATACATCTGATTGAGTGCTCGCCCAGCTGGAGGTGTTAAACTCAGCACATATAAATACCATTCCACCATCATCAATACATAACCATTTTTATACATAGCATATTTTTCCTTTGTATATTGCATGTTAACAGGTTGGCCGACGCTGAATATAATTTCAGGAGTAATTCCAGGTGACTTCTACCCACTCATCCTCTATCGAATTTATTTTCTTTTATATTCATGCTTGAGGACATGCAAGAACTTAGGCATGGGGGGGTAGATACAGAAAAACTGAAAAAATTTTTGTGCCAACACTTAGGAAAACCTCGGAGCTGCATGCAAAACGTACTTTAGGACCTTAAATAAAAGAATAATCGACTCCACCTCCAATGCTCACATTGGAGCTAGAAATCGTTCGCAACAACCAATTCCGACTCACCCGCTCACCTTTTGTTCTAAATTTAGGGTCAAGCTGATTGTAACCCGATACGGAAAATTCACGAAGTATAAATTATACGAGGTTACATGTCTATAACATATATACATATTGCATTCATGAATAAGATTATTTTATTAAGAGAATGCATTAGGGATTTTATCCTTTAGTTGATTCCTGTAATCTGGAATCCAGTACAACTTTTCACACACACGTAGAATTTGCAATGGATTCACGGTGAAGGCTGATAAACGTCTTCAGTCTATCAAGAAGAAGCAGTGCTTCTTTTCCTGAAGCCCTGGATAGTGTTTTCGGAGTCAGGCTGATTTTCTTCCAAAAATCCACCAAATAGTCTGAGATAAGAGTAGAGTGTATTGGTGCTCTAAGATTAGTGCAAGGAATCTGGAATCCTAGATAATTAGGTAATGATACTCTGAGTTTAGACATAGTTGTCGCTCTCAGTTCCCGCGTATACAATTTTGTGCGAAATTTTGAGAACTACCAAATAAGGCAAATACACGGAAAGTGAGTTTTCATAAAACTAAGGCTAAGGTGGATGGTTATGACCATTCTTTACGGAATCCTCGGCTGAAGGAGGGTATTGATGTCAAGGTCAGAAATACACCGTCCTATCTGTCTCTCCCGGTGCCGTGAGTAGTCACTTCCACCAAATAAGCCACCCAATGTCTCTTGAGTACCACCAATCCCTAATAATGCCTCCTTAATAAAGTTCATGGATGTATGCCAGTTGTGCTATGCTGAAAAAAAAAATGATGAAAAGGAAGAAAAATTGAAAAAAAAAAGAAAAAGAAGAAAAAAAAATTTTTTGGAAGAAGAAGAAAAAGAGTATGTGAATATTTAGTATTTATTTCATTTGCATTGAGGCAATACCACCAAACAAAATTGAGCTCCACCAAATATGGCCTAAACCTATTTTTCTTGTGTTTCTGACCGCCTGAATAATGGCTGAGGAATTCTGACTTAGTGTTAGGGTTATGAGAACTCAATTAAAGTGTAAATGCCTAGTGATACCACCAAATGCAGATCCTATGTGTGAATCTGGTGAGGTTGTGAGCTCTAAGAAAAAGAAAGAAAAAGAGCAAGAGAGAATGAATACAAGGGAATCAAAAGGGAGCATAGTTTTTCTCATCTTTCTCTGAGTTGAGTTACTTAGTAATTCGGGAATCTGGATTCTGTAGTACTAGTCTCTATGTAGCACCAAGAGAGAATGAGCCACCAAATATACAATCCTTTCCCTCAAAGATTCTCTACCTAAGCCTAAAGCCAGGGTGGAATTCATAAAATATCTTGAATACCCTGAGGGAAGAAATCCACCTATTCCGCTAGAATTTTTATTAGGGCTCAAGTACAGGCTTTAGAGGTTTATTAGTTTTCACTCGAATCCGTTGCAAAAGCTACATAGCTGCACCTTCACGATTGTCTGGATTTTTAGAGCATAGGATAAAAACAAAAGGGAGAAAAATCTCTATGCAAACACTTGATAAAATAACCAGTCCGTTAGGGACCCTTGCTGTAAGTAATTTGGTCTTGCATTTGCTAGGGACTAGCAAGATTTAGGCATGGGGGTATGATTGCGCAGCAATCATAGGTCTTAATTGACCTAAATTAAGCTAAGACTTAGCATAAGTTAGGGTTATTCATGCATGCATACACATTATCTGCATCTTTACTGCTTTCCTTTAGCTATGCATAAAATAATGTTATAATGTGCTGATTAAGTGCATTATGTCGATTGCAGGGAATAAGCTGATCAGGAGCTGGATCTGAAGCTGGATCAGGAATAACAGGAGTTGCAGCAGAGCTGGAGCAGAAGGCTTAGATTAGATGTAGCAATAATGATGTAAGGGAGTTAAAGGTTTGCTATTATATTAAGTAGGAATAAAGCAATAAAATGTGAAGAGCTTAGGTCCATCCTAGCCCTAGGATAGCCTAGAGACTTCCCCAAGCCTTAGCCACCCTTAGATCAGGTCACAACACCCTAGGAAGCCCTAAAACCCTAGTTCCAACCCTTCTTTGGATGTCCAGATAAGTTTTAAGACATCCAAGACCCTTAGCCAACTCCCGCACACTTCAAACCCACTTCTGCAGTGTTATTGGACATCCAGACAGTTTGTCAGACGTCCAATTTCTGCAGAATACCCAAAACAGAACCCGAAACCCTTCATGACTCTGATTGGACGTCCAGACAAGTCTGGACTTCTGATTTTTGAGTATAAGACGTCTGATTATATAATTAGACGTCTGATACTGCTCTACAATTCCTATTTTGAGATTTAAGCCTTGATCTTGGATCTCTAGGTCCCTAAACCCAATTCCAACCCCATAGGAACCTAAATCAAGGTGCCCTAACCCTAGTACATCACCTCTAGACCTCCCTAAGGACCTAATTAGGTCCTCACTAAACCTAATTGACTTGGATCTTAGTCAATTCCATCAGCCTATTCAATTGGACTCATTGAGTCCAATTGAGCCTTGATCTCAGCACACACTGTCCAATTGGGCTCAATGAGAGTCCAATTGACCTAGACCTTAATTAATTGAGTTGTTTTACTCTCAATTAAGTTTTCACACACCCAATTAAACTTTTATTAAGTTTAATTGCACTTTACCTTAGTGAATTAGGGTTTATAACCCTAATTTGAGAACTACCTTGACCTAAACCCACTAGAACCCAACCTAATCAACCTAGCCACCTAAGTTTCGACCCACACACACCCACACACACCATCCACACGAAAATATCTAGCCTAGAGTTCTCTAGAACTCTCTACCATGTGTGGTTGCCTTGGTTGCCAAAAATAGCAACCAAGAGCCATTCTATTTTTAGATCCACATTTGGTGTATCTAAAAACCACCATCCACCCTCTCTCTCTCACTCTCCCACGAGCTCCCACCAGAGGCCTCTCTAGAGAATTCCATAATTCTCTAGAGAGCTTCCATTGGGTCTATAAAAAGACCCCATGGGTGGCCATTGGCACCCATTCACTCCCTTGGCAATTACTCTCCATTGGTGCCATTCACGCCACCTCCACTTAGCCACTCACTCCACCTCCACGAGCTCACTACCACCACCTTGGAGGATACCATGCTGGGATGCTGGATCAACCCTACCTCTCTCCAAGGGTCGGCCTAAGCTACATTGGCCGCCCCTCATTCTCTTCTCAACCACTCCAAGGCCATCGGGGACCACCCCTGAATGCCCTCTACTCTTTTTGCTCTAGTGTAGGTTTGTGGTCCTACAAGGAGGGGTGACGTAATAAAATGCGGAAATAAATATAAACAATCTTCACAAAATAACAATCACACAAAGTACACAATTGTTTTTAGGTGGAAACCACCACCTAACCCTCTCGAGTTAGGATTTTCCAATCAACCTAGTTGATCAAATCCACTAACCGAATCACTTTAAAACGAGGGTGATTCAACCTCAGTACAACCACGCTACAAGTACGAGGGTAGCGTTCCTCAACCCCTTCTCTCCACGAGAAGGATTTTGTCCCACGAAGGAGACGGGAATTCGCAAAGCGAATACCCAACCAAAAGACAAAGATAAAATAAAACAAGTAATCCTATAGAGCCAACAAAGTAATTTAAACCTAGCTTCTATAGGAAATAGGAAACTCCCCTTTGCAAGGAGTGCGTCGAGTTGATGACGCGGTGCGTGTGCCACGCGATGGCGCAATGTCGCTCTCGTAGACAACGGCGGGAGAGCGGGTGCACGAAGGGAATTTAGCTCTCTAGGTGATGGATCTTAAGCTTGGAGAGCAAGATCTTTTCTTGGACATAAAAGGGTAGAAAGTATGTTGCTTAGGTGTATCCAAGTGTGTATCTTGTGTTTCTAGGTGTGTAAAGGCTCCCCTCTATTTATAGAGGCCTTAGGAAGGCTTTGGAAGGCTTGGAAATGCTTCCATAGCCGTTGGGAACAAAGCCCAAGAGAATCAGGCCGAAATCAGGACAATGATTACATTTGACAGGGTAATCAGACGTCTAACTCTGGCATCAGACGTCTGGAAGGCCACTTTAAGATGTCTGATTTCAAGGTCAGACGTCTGATTCTATGCGGGTTTCCTCCTGACTTGAATCAGATCTAAACAGGGTTTTTGCGCAAGTCCATCAGACGACATACAGAACATCTGGCACTATGTATGGACGTCTGGAAACCTACTTTTACTGTGGGAATGGATTTCCAAATGTTGCAACGGCTAGAAAATCTCTGAGAAGAGATTTTGGGTAAGCCGAGGCAAAACGGTCAATTATCAGACGTCTGGACAGTCCTATGGACATCTGATAAGGCTCTAACGGTCATATTCTTGAGTGTTTGCTAAGCCAGCCAACGGTCCACTAATTGGACTTCTGGCAAATCCATCAGACGTCTCCTAAGACGTATGGTCTAAGGTCTGGACGTCTGATTTCATTAGACAAAACTAACTATGTCCAGCCTAACAGTTATCAGACGTCTGAAACAATAGTCAGACGTCTTAAAATACTTTATCAGACGTCTGATTTGGGAATTAGACGTCTGGAAGTGCTGTTTGAGCCCTATATTGTTTTTCTAAGTATTCTACAGAAAACCTAAGTATCCTAGGGTTGTGCCGGTGTTCCTAGGACTACTGTTAGGGTACTTTGAGGCTCTTTAACATAATTTTCTAAAAAAAATAAAGAGCAAGAAAAAATAAAGATAAAAGATACAAGAAAGGATTAAAAAGAATCTATCCTATTCTTCTTGTCTTCTATCTTCAATCTGTCGCTCCACGCAAACCTCCTCTATTTTCCGTCAAGCTCCTCCAATCCGTCCTAGATGCGAGCTCGAACTCCGTTTAAGCATGTCCACATTTGCAATTGACCTGAAATCTAGGACTCAAATTGCAAATGTTAAATAACACGTGTTTTGTTATCATCAAAATAAATGATCGTGGTGCTCTAGCACCAACATCTAGATCATGCTTTTCATAAGTTTTACTGCTTTCATTTACTAGTTAGTAGAGTAGTTTCTCTTCTCCCCCAATGATGCATGCGAAATCCCCCCGTCGATTCTTGCATGCAATCGTTTTCTGGTAGCTAGGTTTAATTTAAAGCATTCCTATATAAGCTTTCCTCTAGATTTCCTGTACAAACAACTCTCCCCCAATGAATGAATGAAAAATGCATTTATATATATCTCTCTTTTTGTGTTTGAAATCACCATGAGCAGAATGATTATTTTATTTGCGTGATTTAAGAGCCTGTTCTTTAACCGCCTATATATTGCGCACTAGAATACTAAGTAGAGCAGCTTTAAGATCGATTTCAAAAACAAAAACACACCTCCCAGAGACGAACGACCGAGACACAAGTCTCGTTATTTTACAAAACAATATTTTTGACGAACGTTTTTGTGCAACTATACTACGATTTTTGACGACTTTCAAATGCGTGAAAATGGCATTTCTGTCAGTACCCAATCCAATTACTCGAGAAGCATGGCTCTGGGAGAGCAGAACCTAAGAGAGAAAATAGAGGAGAGTTTGCGCGGATAGGGGGTAGGTTTTGCTTTGTAGGCTAAGAGGAAGAGAAGCAAAGCTAATAAAGAGGAAGGAGAAGGCTAAGGGGTGCAGCAGAGAGGGGAGAAGTTGAAGGAAAGAAAAGGGTGCAGAGAGGCTACGGCAGAGAAAGGAAGAGAAAGAAGAAGATGAAGGAAAAAAGGCAGCAAGGCAAAGGAAAGGCAATTGACAGAGAGAGAGAAAGAAGAAAGCCAAAGAAGAAGAAGAAGGCAGAGGAAGCTAAAGGAAAGGCTAAGCAGAGGAAGAGAGAAGCCAAGGAAAAATTAGGAGAAAGAAGAAGCCAATGAATAGAGAAGGGAGATAAAGAAGACGAGAAAGAAAGAAGAGGAAGACTGAAGCCAAAGGTAGACGACAGAAGAAGCACTGAAGCATCATCATTTTAAGATGTCTGATTTACAAATCAGACATCCAATTTTGAGTTTCATGCATATACATTGGTTTCTTTAGTATTTTGTGCTCTACATTTACTCCTATATTTTTGCACTGTGACATTGATCATAATGCAGATTCTTTCAAATTATGAATTGTGATCTTGATTTCTAAACCCCAATTTGCTCCTTGTGTTCGACCTCGAACTTCAAAATTCGAGTAATAAAATTGTATTTATTTTGAATGCTTTTTCGGCTATATTACAATGCGATATTCTTAAAACTTGATCCAGCCTCACAAACAATACCGACTGATTGCACAGTAATCATGCAACCTAAAACACCTGAATTAAGCTAGAACCTAGCAGAACTTAGGATTAATGCATTCATAGGCATCGTATTTTGCACAATGGCTAATTTATTAGTCATATAGATAATATCGTCATTTTATGACCTAAAAGAGAGATGATTTTAATTGTAGATGATTCAAAGGCGTGGATGTCAGAACAAATCGGATAGATTTTATCAGTACGACGACGAGAATCCAACGCTTCTGAAATCGTCTCGATAAGACAACCAGGGCACCTTGTGTATTTCATAAAGGAACAGAGATCATAAAGCCAAAGGACAAAATCTGAGCCTTAGATGAAGAATTTAACCGCACGGATGAATCTTGATCAACGATCGCTTTTCAACGGCGAAAAGATCAACTCGATCGGAGGTCTACATCTCCAGATATAAGGAAAAGATGATGGACGGCCATGATGGCGCCACGTAGCACCATCATAGCTGCTCCCTCACCACCATCCCATCAAGGAAGGCCACATCTCACATTGTGGGTCACTGGATCTTCATCCAATGGCCACAAGCATGCCACATCACCCATCTAGCTAGATAAGTACAAATAGAAACAAACAAGTATATGTAACAGAAGGTTTGCGTAGCGCATTGGCTCACACATGCGCGCGAAAGTGCGAGATACGCATTGGAGACGTGCGCTGTGCGAAATTGAAGTAGGTTGGGTGTGTGAGCATGGGCGGGTACAATTGCTCGATCGAAGGGCGGAGGAGCGACCACGTGGTGCGATAAGAGCACACCGCAGGCAGACGTGTGATCACACACGTTTTGCGTGATTAGGAAGGAGAGGCAAGCGTGCTCGAGCCGTCCGATCTCACGATCGAATATCTGAGGATCAGGCGCTGAAAAGAGTCTTGGGGGTGTGTGCGCGGAGAGAGGTTGTTGCAGTAAGCACGTGAGGAGGAAGCGGGGCCGTGTAATCGTGATCCAAGGGCACAGTGCACGCCATGTGTCAGCCAGGGATTAAATCTGTGAGATGGAGGTGAATTTGAAGGTTTTTGATGCCAGATCTGATCTGTTGATCTCCCTATCAACAGATCTGATCAAACATGAGTTGTTACACGAGATTAAGTGCTAAAATACCCTTTTTTCCTTCAACAAAGGCTATAAAAGATGGCCCAGGGCCCCCCAATTATAGCATCTCTCTCCTCTATCAACTCCATACATATTCCACCTTCTCTGTAACTCTCTGTCCCTCTGCAACTCCGCTCCGACCTTCATCTTGTCACTCTGGATCTGAGGTGTTGCTGCATCTTGCATAGGTGTCCCACAAGTGGAATCATTTCTCTGCCACTTTCTTCTCTTTCTCTCTCTCCCTCTCTCTTTCTATTTATTTGCTATCTATCTCTCTCTATTAGATTTTTTACTTTGGAAAACTTTATCTAATTGTAATAAAATTCTGATTCTCTGGATATCTGTTTTATACATATATACATTTATATATATCTAGTTAGAATTAGTTTTATTAATATGCTTCTGCAAAAATCGAGATTGCCTCCCTACGAACGACCAGGTACCCGGTAGAGTTTTATAAATTTATTTGTCGACGTGTTTTCGTAGTATACCGTAACTAATTAACTTTTTAAATGTGAATTACACACCGAACAAGTTGGCGCCGTTGCCAGAGAGGCAACGGAAATTTTTGGAGCTTTCTTTGGTACGAATTTGAGATTTCTAGCTTGCTATTTTCGTTGAATTCGTATGTATAGGAAAGCAAGGAAATCAGAAAGAAACACAACAGGAATTGCAGGTTCGAACCTCAGGTAAGTACCCTTAGTTTAGATTAGCTAAAATTAGGTGTTTACTTGAATCTTAGGATTAGTTAGAATTTGGTTAATTATTATAAAAAAAAATTCTCTTGATTTTCGAGCTGAAATAAAACTTTATCTTAAAAATTCAATTCCCAGAGATATGTACGTCAAAAAATTCTCAAATTGTTACCGGACATATATTATAAATTCTGGAACAACATATCGATATTTTGCATAAATCAAAGTTGGAGAAAGATTTTAAAAATTCGTGCATTGATCTATTATCAATATGGTTATTGTTCCTGATTTTTTAGAGTTCAAAATATCATAGGAATTTTTATACAACTTCGATTGACTTAAAATTTGAGGCACTGAATTTATGAGATAATATAGAATTTAGGAAAAAGTTGAAAAAATTATTTCTTTCATGTTTGATTACACGGATTATCCAACCACCAACTACGGGTCAAAATAGACTACAGAAGCCCCATTACACTTTAAATTAGAAACAAACAGAAAACGTGCATTAAAAATTCCTGAAAATTATTTTTTGAGTGCCTGGTTATAGTGCAATAAGGCCAATTGATTGAATTGCTTGGGTCGCACCACTTCTCTGAATTTGACTTAAAAGAACATCTAGAACTATCTACGTTAAGGATTTCACACTAAGGATAGAGCACACTTGCATTTCCATACTTAAAGGAAATCTACCAAACAAATTGGGATTTGTAAAGCTCTTGTGTGCCTCATCAAGACCTTGATTGAAAGTATTAACTCAAGTGAACCCTAAAATGCATTAACACAAGCATTTAAATCTTAAAATTCACTTTATCATATGAAATTGTTTGTGAACCCTATTTGCCTGAGCACTACACACATTTCAAAATTGATTTTAAGGGCAAACACCCTCCTAACGACCATCGTATTCCAAAATCACATCAAACCCAAGCTTAAAACTAAGTTGATGTGCCCTAGGTAGGACTAATAGACTTGGGGACTTGAAACTAGATTGGGCTAAGGTCAAGGCCTTATCTACTTGGACCCACTAGTGATAAGAAAGGTCGGTGCGGTAACCGTGTTAACCTTTAGTGGTGTCCCACCATGCGAGGTGTCCTAAGGGGTCCCACCCTTCTGGCCAGTCAAGTAATTCAAGAGTTCATCTAACCCAGTCATGTTTTTGGGAGCCAAGATCAGGTCTATTTAGGGTTGACACTCTAAGGACCAATTTGATTGCTTGTTTATCACACTGGATCGGGTTTTAAAAGTATTGCATTGTAGTATAGACAAAATAGCATTCAAAACAGATATAATTTTATTTCTGGAAAGGATTTCCGAGATCGAACATAGGGAGCAAATTGGTATTTAGAAATCAAGATCACAATTTAAATTAAAGAAATTGCAATAATAGTAATGTCAGAGTGCAAAAATATGGGAGTAAAATGGTGATGTGGATCACCAAATACTCCTATAATATCAACAAATGATTCAATATATAAATATGCAATGAAGACTAGAATCTGTTGTCTGATTCCTTAATCAGATGACTTAAAGTGTCTGAGTTCTTCTTCTCTTTCTCTTCTCTGTCTTCTCCTTCATTCTTCTTCTTTCTTTAGCTTATGCGATTGCTTTTCCCTTACCTCTCTTCTACCCCGGCTTCTCCTTCCTTATTCTTCTTCTTTGGCTTTTGTCTAACTTCCTTGGTCTTTGCCTTCACGATTCTTCTCTTTCTCTTCTTCTTTCTGCAATTGCCTTTCTTTTGCCTTGGCTTCTCCTTCTTCTTCCTTCTTCAGCTCCTGCCCTTGGCCTTCAGCTTTGGCTTTCTTCTTCTTCAGCCTTCTGCCTTCTTTAGATTGCGGCTAAGTGTTGGTCGGAGAAACCTATAGCAAAACCTACCCCTACCCACGCGAAGCTCTCCTCACTTTCTCTCTAAGGATACTCTCTCCCAGAGCCACAAAGATTGTCAGGTAATAGGGTCGGGTGTGTACTCGGGACCAGGCCCACCAGCATGTGGTAGTGGGCGAGGAGTGCAGTCGGGTCGGGTCAGGGTAGGTCCATGAGGCGTGTTTGCAGATGAAACCGAGTCGGGTGAGTGGGACCTCACCCCGTTGATCTGAGGTGACAAGGCTACTTCACTTTTTCCTTTTATGAAAGTGCGAATGCTCCTTCACTTCCAAGGTGGGACTAAATGTCCCACCTTCCTTTGCACGCCACAACAGCAAATGAGACTTCCAATTGGCAAGCCTGCCAAGGCTGAAGCCTTTGCTTTATGGCATGGATACGTGCGGGCTTCGATTGCACATAGCTTGGGGCTATCCCCTAGAGCAGAGCGAGGCCTAGAGGGCAACAAGCGAGCTTCAAGCTCCTCAACAATGGTGGAAAGGCGACGACCCAGAAAACACAAGAATGACCTTGCGGCTATGTAAAAACTTTCAGAGAGGGTTGTCGGAGCACGGCGAAGATGCTGGGGGTGTTGGCGTGGCATGGTAGTGTTTGTGCGTGAGTGCCTAGGGCACAATGTGTGCGAGTGTGTGGGTGTGTTCCATGAGGTGCGTGGGTGAGTGGCACAGTGCATGGAGTGAGGGGAAAGGATTAGTAAAGTGAGGGGAAGCTTATGGGCTTGTCGGTGAGGATTGGGGTGGCCTGTGGAGGTGGGATGGCCTCGCCGAAGTTGATGGTCTGAGATGGAAGGGATGGAGGTGATGGAGGTCGGCAGTGGTCGATTTTAGGGAATAAGGGGTGGAGAAGAAAATAGAGGGGAGAAGGAGCTTATCTGAAAGGTCAAGAGATGAAGGGGGTGAGCAGAGGTGTATGGTCTGGTGTGGCCAACGCCGAAGATGAAAGTGGCTCTGGTGAGTGGAGATCAACGAGGATGAAGAAAGGGAAGTGCTTGTTGGTATGTTATGACGCAGACGAGGTCAGGGAAGAAGGATCCGCCGCAGGTATGGCAGTCAGACGAGGAGGAGCAAGGAAGGTCATTGGACATCAAAGAGTACAGTCATGAGGAGAAGAGAGGAATTAGGGGTGTTCGCAGCCGAATTCGAGCGTGGAGAGATCGGAGAGATCTGGGCTCCATCAAATAGTGCCCTGAAGGTCGGTTATGGCTTGGGAAGCAAGCTTCCCAAGCAAGGAAAGCTCATCGGCGATGGAAATCGTTGAGATACCCACATCTCTCATGTGTTTGCATGAGAGATTTGGAGGGAATTAGATCTCAAATAATGGTTCAAACGAGAGAGAATTTCTCAGAGGATCTCCCTTCCAATTTTGGAGGAGATCCTCCAAGCAATCAAGGAGTTTTGCCCTGTCAAAGTTCACTGGAGTAGGTTTCTTCCACTATAATGGCAGAGGGATCTATTTGTGAAGATGATGAAGAAGTTAGGGGGCTATTTGTAAGGGTTTTTGAAAGATAGGGGTATAAATGTAATCAAATTGGTCCTTTTTGCATACTAGGTCAAGATTAATTCTTCCTAGGTCCAAATTTTGGCACAAATCTGATTTGGACCTAAGGAATCCAATGATGAAGTGGGATTTTGGGTTTAACCATGTTTGATTGGGAAATTTATGTGAGAACCCAATTTTGGGAAAATATCCATCCGAGACCCCATTCTAGGTCAAGATGGGTTCCAATGGCCAAATTGAAGGTACTAAACCCTAGAGGATATTTTCATATGATTTTTATAAGGCTTAAGTGAATTTTATCATGACCAGAACCTTGGTTAATCAAGTGGATCTATTTTAGGGTTTCAAGAAGTCATTTAATTCACAAAACTCACAACCCTTTTCTATTTAATCCAACCCACTTACAATCTTATCGAGACCATTTGACCTTTATTTAGCCCTTAATAAAACCCATGGTTGTACTGCATTGGGAAAATTACAGTTTTACCCCTAGTTTCTTGTGTCTCACTCAGAAAGGTTATGCAGTGAATTATGACCTTCAGTTCGTTATGTAGGAGCATTTATTCTCTTCATTTGGTCAAAATGAGCTAGATAGGGCTCATGATGGTGTTCCCATTATACCCCCATGCCTAGCTTTTGGTAGTCCCTTAGTAAAATTTTAAGGTTTTAACTTTGATTCTAGACCATGAAATCCTTTGATGCTCAAAACTTTGATGTGTGCTTCTTTCCGTAGATTAGGTTAGAATGCCGATAGTAGGCCTAGAGGTACTCAAGTACCACCCAAGATCCAGACCTGACCAACTCTAGCCTCAGTCTACCACGAAGGTTTTTAAGGCCCATAGGAACTATCCTAAGGTTCGTTGGACTCCGCAGTTAAAGCACCCATGCTTGTAACATATTTTAGCCTTGGTTCAGTTTGTAGTGCGTTCTTGTAAGAGAGAGATAGAGGAATTTTCCTTATATTTTGAGAGTTTTCTCTCTCTTTTCCTTTTATTTCCAACTTTGGATTTGCTTCACAACACAGTCTACATCAGATTCCTAGTCCCATTCATCAATCCTCGTAGGGTCCCTATGTAAAGACCCATTCTGATTTGAGCCTTTTAAGACATCTGGACTGTCAATCAGATGTCTGGTCAGACATCTGAACACCTTCCCAGATGTCTGGAAATTGAAATTTTTGTGCAAGCCTTCGCGTCTGCGTGTAGGTGACGCGTAGACAGTACCCTCTTTTTCTTCCCTTCTCTTTCCTTCCTTATAAGAAACCTAACACACCATCTTTATAAACCCCTCTTCCCTTCTCGCTCTCCCCACTCCACAACACCTTCTTCTCTTACTCTACACCCCAGTGAGAGGAGCTAGAGTGAGCGAGAGAGCGCGAGAGCAGCAACGAGGAGGAACGACGTGTGAGGAGAAGAGGAGGAGCTTGAGCTCGCAAGCTTGTGTGGGAGCTCACCGGAGGGCACACAGTCGTAGCGGCGTGTGCGGGAGGATGAGGAGTGAGTCAGGGGAGTCATCCCCGACACTACTGCAACCGTAGCTGCAGGTGAGGAGGTGAGCAACGGTAAGAGCGAGCGGGAGTAGGTTATGGTTCTGGGATTTTCCTAGAATCAGACATTTAGAGTGACGTCCATATGATGGAGCAGACATCTGGAGGTGATTCTAGATGTCTAAAGAGAGATCTTCGTGAAGGTACATTTCCTTTGCGGATACAGCCATGCAGGCCGCTCCGCAGGTACGCTTTACGTGGCTGTATTGAGAAGATTTTGCTGTCGCGTGCAGGATTTCCTTCGAGAAGGTGCGGGGTACGCCCTCCCACGCATTTCATATGACTTGGCAGCTTACTAGACGGTTGGAAACACTCTTAGACGTCCGTAGAGGAGGTTAGATGTCTGGAGCTAGGTCCAAACGGACCGGAAGAGATCCTGGACATCTGAGGTCGACGGAGAGCTAGAGGTGCATTTCTGGACACTTTTAAGATGTCTGCACATTGTGGCAGACATCTGATTTAAGTTAGTAGCCTTGTTTTTGACCCATTTAGGGTCCATTTGAGGTCCGTTTTATGCAAACAAGATACCGATGTTTTCCTTGTGAGTTCCTATACTTTTTAGAAGGCTTTCTATACTGTTCTAAATGTTTCATTGTGATTGTTCCTTATTATAGAACTTTGTTCCATTGTAGTTTCGGGGCTTGCTGAGGCACGTGAGCCTACTGTTCGAGCCCCAAATACTCCTGGGTTGTCTGGTAGAGTGGCTTCCCCTAATTTAATTATAAACCTGAATGCTTGTGTGGAATGAATGATTAGAAACTAGGAATGGCATGAATCCTAGGATCAGAAATACTTGAAATGCATGTATGTGTGATTGAATTGCAGTGTTGATGAGTAGAAAGAAATGTTAACAATTTCCTTTTAATGAACTGGAGCTGCCTGTAAAATATTAATTTACTTGTCTAGTCAAACAGTTACATGTGACCTTACCTGTTGTATTCATTAAATGATAAAATATGAGCTGGCTGTGTATAACGTGAGAATGGAAATGTGAATGATAAAAATACGAGCTGCATGTGTATAATCTGAGAATGGAAATGTGAATGATAGAAATACAAGCTGCATGTGCATAATCCAGACAATGGAAATAGAAATGATGAAACCTGGTATGGAATGACATGAGGAATATGATCATGAACCCTACGGGGAATTAGGAGTAGAGCTCTTGGAAGTAAATGGAATGGATCTCAAAATGTGAGTGGGAAAGTGAGCTGGCCCTTGAGTATGTAGTGCCAAGCAGAGCGACTATCCCCTGTTTAGTGTAGAGTAGAGCTAGCCACCCTTGGGTTGGGACCTGGGGTTAGGATTGGCCACTCTGCACCATCTTCTTAGCCCTCATGTACACTGTACTGGGGATAGCTACTTGTGTAGGGAGAGAGCTAGCCACCCCACGGGCTCGGGGTTCCGCTACCCAACCTACACTGACTTGTTAGGCCCATTGGGCAAACTAGGGTAGTCAGCCGAGAGTGCACGGACTGTGGAGGGGCGAGACCCTTGTATGGTTCTTAGGGGCTAGACCCTATTCTATTCCGTGATGTACTTTTGGGTGCACCCATTAGTGGAAACTACTGACCACGTGCCAGTGCGCGGTAGCTACCAGTGCACTTATCGCGCATGTCGTAGTCACCGTTACGCCTGTCCGTGACATTGGGGTGGTTGATTGGGTGTTGGATCACCACGGGGGACTCTCCCGGCTAGGAGAGCACCATGTGTGCCTTCTACTCTTCGGAAAAGACTACAATCTAGATCGTTCCCAGGAGGAACATTCGAGATCAAGAAAGAGATTTGGAAATATATAAACCAATGGGTGAAAAGGAATAACTTGTAAACTAAAGAATTGTTATAGCTTGTTACTTGTTAGGTTTACTCCTTTACTTGGTTGTCACTCTATTCAGCGTTCGCTGACTTTGTGTACTCATAACCCTTTATAGGTCTAGGTGCTAAGCTACCCGAGTCTCCGGCTGCAAAGGGTGCTGGGCCTAGTAGAGCCCAGTAGATGTAGCTTTCTTTTGTAGTACCTTTTTGTAGTAGTGAGTTCAGACTCTTGTACTTTTACATTTTGTAACTTTATGTTTCCATACTTTTGTGCTCTTGTACGTTATTACTATTCTACTGTTGTGGTGGTGATATGTACTGTAGCAACTTTTACTTTCCTTACTGTTGTACTCTTTTACTATTAGTTGCTTAGCATAGTGAATGTGGTTTACTTTCCTTCTTTTTGGTTATTTCTTATTGGATGACTGGGTCTTGGGATTAGTCAAGTCGAGCCGGTCTCGGGTCTATAGGGATTTGGGAACCGGGATGTAACAAGATCGTATCAAAGCAAGGTCGTCCCGAGAAATGAACCAACTAGCTTGAGAATAACTAATTCAAGTGCATGTAACTAGAGTAACCACCACAACGTACCTCTTGACATCTATTTTGGGGTTCTTTTGCTAAATGTTCGTTAGAGTTGACATCCTTTTGTTCTATTTTTTGCATTTCCTTGCAGGGGATGCCTCGACGTGGAGTCCTTAAGGCAGGCCACGAATGCGGCTGTAGACAAGGTTGAAGGGGCGGACTTGCTGGACCCGAGGTTTCAATGGACCAACCACCTCTTCCAGGCATTCAGGCCTAGGACCTCGCCTAGTTGATATGGGAGATAGTACAAGAGGATCTCCACCCACCTCCATAGGTGCCTCTCCTTGGGGACGTGGAGGGGGAGTCCTCTGTGGGACCGCGAGACCGACGCAACGCTGGACGTGGGGGAGGAGGTGTTCCTCCACCACCCCCACCGCACTTTGACACTTTCGAGCCTAAGTCCTCCCTGGCTGGAGGCGTGCCTATTTCCCCACTACTGCCACACTATGAGCTTTTCGGACAGTTCCGGAAGTTGAAGCCCCCCTCCTTCAAGGGGGATGAGGACCCGACTGAGGTGGAGGACTAGTTAGAGCAGATCGAGAAGGTGTTTGACACCCTTCGCCCCCTGCAGAGTGCCGCGTGGCCTTTGCCACATACCAGCTAGAGAGCACGGCACACAGGTGGTGGAGGGCAGTCAGAGGCCAGGAGAGGGTAGAGTTGACGTGGGACCAGTTTGTGATCCTCTTCTGCGAGCAGTACTTCCCACAGACGTGGCAGGATCAGAGGAGGCGGGAGTTCCGCAATCTCTTCCAGGGGACGATGACAGTTAGCGCATATCGTACGCATTTTCTGGAGCTGTCCCATTTTGCTACGACAGCTGTGGCTACTGAGGAGGAGCACCTATGGAGGTTCACTGAGTGGCTCCGGCCTGCCATTCGGGGGTATGTCAAACCCCTGAAGCTGCCCACATTCTCGAGAGTGGTGGAGGCAACTATGACATATGAGGAGACCAACCTGACCACACGTAACACTGACAGCGGACGGAAGAGGCCCTACCAGCCAGAGTACTCATAGGGCCGATGAGAGAGGAGGCACGCGGTGCCCACATGAGAGTCGTCTCGCCTTGTGGGGCCATCAATGGCTTTTGGGGGCCCTCGATAGGGGCTAGCTGCTAGCACTGGACCCCCGCCCAGCCGTCAGCAAGGACCTACCGAGGGTGGGAGTCAAGTTCCCCTCTACTACCAGTGTTGCCAGCCAGGCCACATCAGGAGGGACTGCCCGTCTAGGGCCAGTGCACAGCAGATGCTCCCCGCATCAAGCGTTGGAGGCCGAGCAGGTGGCCGTGGTTCCCAGGCGCATGGTGGACGACAGCAGTCGCTGGGAGGGTATCGGCCAGCGGCTACCCGTCCGACGCAAAGTGTGGCTGCTTCTTCTGCACCGAGAGCTGAGGGGCATGTCAATGCCCTGACACATAGAGAAGCCAGAGCATCAGGTTCAGTGGTAACAGGTATGATTACAGTTTCTGGCATATTAATTTATGTACTTTTTTATTCCGACTCCACTCACTCATTTGTTGTTGCGAGTTTTGCTATCAGTTTGGGACAAGATTATGTGTTGTTAGAGGATCCTTTTGTGATCAGAGGTCCGGGTGATCAGCTCTTTGTAGCTAAGGAGGTCTACACAGACTGTGAGGCTAGTGTTGGGGGACACAGCCTCCCCGCTGACCTGATTTTGATACCGATGGAGGATTTTGGCATTATTCTAGGGATGGATTGGTTGTCCGCTTACCACGCTTTGGTGTACTATTTTGTGAGGAAGATTATCTTCTCCATATCGGAGATGCCTTCTATTGAGTTGCACGAACAGCTGGTAGACGAAGGCTTCAGGTGCATTTCTGCACTTCGGGTGGCGAGACTTTTGGGCCAGGGGTGTGAGGGCTTTCCGGCTTGTGTAGTGGTAGAGCCCAACCCCATGGCAGACTTTCAGAGCATCCCAGTGGTCAGAGAGTACCCTGACGTGTTTCCAGAGGAGCTGCCAGGACTACCGCCTGAGCGTGAGATCGAGTTTGAGATCTCACTGGTACCGGGGACCAGCCCCATTTCTATAGCACCTTACAGGATGGCACCACTTGAGCTGCGAGAGCTCAAGTCCTAGTTGTAGGACATATTGGAGAAGGGCTTTGTGAGGCCCAATGCATCTTTGTGGGGAGCTCTAATGTTATTTGTGAAGAAGAAGGATGGTACCTTACGCCTTTGTGTGGACTACAGACAACTGAATAAGGTTACCATCAAGAATAGGTATCTGCTGCCAAGGATTGATGATTTGTTTGACCAGTTGCGAGGTGCCACGGCATTCTCCAAGATAGATTTGAGATCTGGCTACCACTAGTTGAGGATCAGGGAGACTGACATCTCCAAGACATCTTTCCGCACCCAGTATGGACACTACGAGTTTTTGGTCATGCCGTTTGGGATGACCATCGCCCTCGCTGCCTTCATGGATTTGATGAACCGGGTGTTCAGACCGTATTTGGATCAGTTTGTGGTGGTATTTATTGATGATGTGCTCATTTACTCTCAGGATCAGGTGTAGCATGGACAACACTTGCAGATGGTTCTGGACACGTTGAGATGAGGTAGGCTATATGCCAAATATAGCAAGTGCGAGTTTTGGTTGAGGCAGGTGACCTTCTTAGGTCATTTGATTTCAGGGGGTGGCTTGGCTGTGGATCCAGCCAAGGTAGAGGTAGTTCTCTAGTGGGAGAGGCCATGTACAGTGATAGAGGTTCGCAATTTCTTGGGACTGGCAGGTTACTACCAGCGGTTTATCAGGGGTTTCTCGCATATTGCGCGTCTTATGACTCAGTTGACCTGGAAGGACATGCCCTTTACTTAGACAGACGCTTGTGAGGCATGTTTTCAGGAGCTGAAGGAGTGGCTGACTTTAGCTCCTGTGCTTACCATCCCAGGCAGCATTGGCAAGTTTGTTATCAACACGAATGCTTCGTTCCAGTAGTTAGGGGGTGTGCTCATGCAGCGGGGTCACGTTGTCGCTTACACTACATGGCAACTGAAGCCCCATGAGCATAGCTACCCTACCCATGATTTAGAGATGACAGCTATCGTCTTCGCACTAAAGAAATGGAGGCATTACCTGTACGGTGAGACATTTGGGATATTCACGGATCATAAGAGCCTCAAGTACTTGTTTGTTTAGAAGGAGCATAACATAAGACAGAGACATTGGTTAGAACTCCTGAAGGACTATGACTGCAGCATCTCCTACTATTCGGGGAAGGCCAACGTGGTGGTTGACGCCTTGAGCCGGAAGATGCCAGCCCACTTGGCCAGCTTACAGGTACAGAGTTTGAGACTTGTGGAGGAGTTGTGCAGTTTGCGACCCCTAGAGTTATAGGGGCATTGTGGGTTAGTGGTAGTGACACGACAGACGAGACCAAAGCTGGTAGACCATATCATTACAGGACAAATGACAGATCCGTACCTGCAGTAGTTGCATGACAGGGTACTGTCAGGGGACCCAGGAGACTTCTCCTTTATAGATGAGGTGCTGCATATGAGGGGACGTTTGTGCGTTCCCAGGGACGAGGAGTTGTTGTGAGAGCTCCTGACTGAGGCACACGGGTCCAAGTTCACCATACATCTCAGGAACACTAAAATGTATCATGATCTGAGATGTGACTTTTGGTGGAGGGGGATGAAGTGGGATGTAGGTGAGTTCATATAGCAGTGTTTGGTGTGCCAGTAGGTGAAGGCCGAGTATCAGAGGCCTGCAGTCCTGTTGTAGCCACTTCCCCTGCCAGAGTGGAAGTGGGAGAGCATCACCGTGGACTTGGTGGTCGGCTTTCCCATTACCCAGTGAGGACATGATGTAGTCTGGGTGATTGTAGATAGATTGACGAAGATGGCACGTTTCTTACTAATCCGAGTCACTTTGGGACCAGTGCAGTTGGCAGAGAGATATACTCGTGATGTGGTACGTCTACACGGAGTTTCACGTGAGATTGTATCCGACCGGGATACCTATTTTATGTCCCAGTTTTGGGCTGAGTTTCAGTAGGCTTTGGGGACACAGTTGATGTTCAGTACGGCGTAACAACCCCAGATGGACGGGCAGTCAGAGTGCACGATATAGACACTTGAGGACCTTTTACGCGCTTGTGTACTGGACTGGGGGGTTCTTCGGAGGAGCACTTACCCCTGGCAGAGTTTGCATATAATAACAGCAATCATTCAAGTATCGGCATGTCACCCTATGAGGCTTTGTACGGATGGTGGTGTATGTCGCCCTTGAGTTGGGTTGAGGTGGGGATCAAGTGGGAGGTTGGCCCCCGGCTGATTCGGTAGAGTCAGGAGGTGGTACAGTAGATTCATAGATCGCTTCGCACTGTCAGGAGTAGACAGAAGAGTTATGCCGATCGGAAGTGCAGGGAGGTGCAGTTCGAGGTTGGGGATCACATCTTTCTTCGTGTTTCGCCCATGAAGAGCCTACAACAATTTGGGGTGAAAGGGAAGCTCGCATCGAGGTTTGTGGGGCCCTTTGAGGTCCTGGAGTGGGTAGGACCCATTGCTTTAAGGCTTGCCCTTCCACCCCAGCTTTCTGGTGTGCACGACGTGTTCCATGTGTCCAACCTCAGAAAGTACGTCACCGAACCCAGCCACGTTCTGAGCCATGAGAGTGTCGAGGTGGGTGACGACCTGACCTACCCCGAGCGACCAATACAGATACTAGACAGGGCTGTCCAGAGTTTGAGATGGAAGCAGGTAACCCTGGTGAAGGTCTTGTGGAGGAGCTAGAGGTACGAGAAGGCTACCTGGGAGTCTGAGGCGGCGATGAGACAGTGGTACCTGGAGCTTTGTTAGGGTATGTCTTTTCAGATCGGCTTCGATCCTCCTTAAGTTTATTATGCGTTTATAGTTCTTTTTCTGCACCCTATCTAGCTCAAGTTTCAGGGATGAAACTTCCTTTAAGTTTGCTATGATGTAAAGACCCGTTCTGACCTAAGCCTTTTAAGATGTCTAGACTGTCGGTCAGTCGTCTGGTCAGACGTCTGGACACCTTCCCAGACGTCTGGAAAATGAATTTTTTGCGCAAGCCTTCGCGTCTGCACATGGGCGTGATAACACTACACAAGGGGGTGATAATTATGTTGAATATGGCCCATCTTAAGAATAAAAGGCACAACATAAGTAGAATGGGAGCATTGCATGCATCATGTACCAAGATTGCTTATAAAACTGTATTAATGGCCATTTGTGTAAGCATTTGTCAAAGCAAGCCTCAGATGAGCAATCGGACTGCACGGATGGATTCAGAACGACGAATGGAGTCCAACGGACACAAGATCGGCCAAATTCGACATCCGGAGCTCCTACAATGGGTCCAAGAAGTTCTGACTGTTGATCTGGAGATTAACGGCCAATATTGCGCCACGTCACCCCCGCTCCACCACACGCCGCCTCTTCATCCAGCCGAGATCAGATCTCGGCCGTTGATCTTTGATCGAACGGCCGAGACTCGCACGACTGCCCGCAGTAACCGCGACAAAGCATGGGCTTGGCGCAACGGTTGGCATGCAAGCCTGCACGCACGCTACGTGGGTTTGAGCCATGCTGAGCATGAAATTAAAGACGGAGGTTGCGCGCGGTGAAATTGGGCCACCCGATCAGGGGCGGGCGGCCGAGATTTCGCCATACGGCGCAACCACACCTCCCAGGTGCCCACGTGCGCACGCACGCCGGGCAATGACGCCCGTGCACACGCGTACCCGAGGCACGATCCCAGCGCAGCCAAGGAGAGATCTCATCGGACGGCTCTCACGCAGCAGCCGCGGATCGCACGAGAAGAAGAAACAAGGCTGGCAGCTGATCGATGGCTGGAGGGCTTCACCGACACTTTTGGGAGTGGTTTTAGCGATGCTCTGGCCGTCGCTAAAGCCCCTTCTTCTTTTAGGAAGCCCTTAACCCTATTTAAACCCCTCCAACCACTCATTCAAGGCATTCACTCCCCTTGCAACTACTCCACCCCTCTCTTAGCTAGCTTTAGGCCCTCTTGTAATCGTCGGAGATGACGAGCCGCCGATGGAGCCTCCTCCACCGCCGTGACTGCCTCGTCGCTCTCCACCCTCTCTCTCCCTCTCTCTTAAGCTTTCCATTACTTTTGTTTGAGGCATGTATTTATTGTTGTAAGCTATGAACTACAAGTGCATGATTAATGAAGTTATTTTACGTTCAATTGTCACTTTAATTTCTGTTCAAGTAGCATGATCAAACAAGGAACATTCTAACCCTAATCTCTCTCTCTATCTCTCTCTCGCTTTTCAAAATCACATCCTTCACAAGCAAAACTCCGCACTTTCCGTGACAACAAGTGATAAGCAAAAATATGATTTTCACGCCTTTCTGACACGCCTAAACTGACACTTGGACTCACCTCCGTTTACTTATTTTAAAATCGGCGTTGCAAGTGCGACTATAACGACACTCCTTAACACACGCACAACAGCACGTCAGTTTTTGGTGCCGTTGCCGGGGAGGCAACGGATTTGTTTTATCACCTCCATTCCGCATTCATCCTCACATCGTCTAATGCCCTATTTTCCTTTCTACTTGATGGTTGCAGGAATTCGGCGCCTGGACGGCAAAGCGACGCATCCCACGACGGTAGCAAGGGAGTAAGCGCTACGAGGACCGATAGTAAGTAATCTTTCTCTCAGTGTTTGCTTGCGTGAGAAAACTAAAAAAATTGTAAAAACTGAAAAAAATGGCATGGTGTATGATTGCTTGACCCACATCCTTAACACATCACCCCACAAAAACTGTACACTCTAACATTCTGAATAAATTCTTGGAGTGCTCTTTTCTTTTTCTTGAGTGGTGTTTGCGAAGCCACCGTGAGTTGACCTGGGCCGCACCACTCAACCCTAAAACTGACTCATCTAATAGAAGCTGCATGATCATTAGGATGAGTACATTAGGGTTTTAGAGCCTCTACAGAATAAAAAGGAAATCTACTTTCACCAAGTTGTGTGCAGAACTTAACGTGCCCACTGAAACTTGTTTGAAAACATTAAGACACGTCAACCCTATAAAGTACTAAAGTAAGGATGAAACACTAAAAGACACCACATCTTAACAAATCCTTGCTTGAAAATCATGTTTTGCTAGAAGCACACACCTTGAAAGTGGAAAATTAAGAGGCACCACCCCAATCAACGCCTCATCACATAACCCTAAGCACAAGCACTATCCTAGCCCTTTAAAACTGAGTCGACGTGCCCTAGGCAGGACTGAGTTAAGTCTCAAAAGGTGAGGTTTTGTTCGCTAGGCACTTGGCTTTCATTCCCTTGGTAGAATCTGGTGACTAGGCTGCGGCGTAGTGTCAAACGACCGCGGTTGTGGGGTCTACGGAACCAGAGGTGCAAGCCAAAGGAAGAACCTTCCCTGCAATCCCCAGATAATCAACCTGGCACGATTAGCCTTGGGAAGGGGAGTCCAGTGCTTACGGACTTAATCACCCTTTGTGAGATTTCTAGGTCTCCTAAGGAATACACCACAAGGACTAGGCTTGTGTGCTTGATTGAAACACATTTCTCGCATCTGTCGCCCTCCGCATCCCCTCCTGTTCTTCTTTAGTGTATGCACGGGAGACGCTCCTGCACCCCGAGTTGTGTGTTTTGGGGCCAGAGTCTAGGCGACGTAATTCTGCTAACATGGCTGAACCTAGGGTAGATGAGGCTAAGGATCAACCCCCACCTGACGCTATAGCCATCATCCAAGCTCAAATCAATGCTAACCACCGGCTTCAGCAACAACAAATCCACACCATCATGCAAGCCATACAATGGTTACAGAACCCACAAGAACAACCACCACCACCTTTCCAAAACATACCAGGGCAACCACCACTTGATTTACCGCCATTTTAGGATCAACCAAGGCCCCTCTGTGATTTCTATAATCCCTCTGCTATTAGAGTCAAGCCACACCGTAGGATCCCCAAGGGGGGAGATGATTTTGAGCTAAAATTGAATGTCTTAAGTCTGATCTAGTGCCACTTTCATGGAAGCTCAAATGAGGACCCCTTTCAGCACCTAGAGGATCTCGACCGCATAGCACGAACTATGAAACTTAGGAACATTAGCCTTGACATTGTTCGAATCAAGATGTTCCCCTTCTCATTAAGAGGCAAGGTTTCTCATTGGCTTAAAACCCTAGGTAGACCCATCACCACCTGGGAAGAACTGAGGCATGCATTTTTAAAGAAATTCTTCCCCATAGGAAAGACTAATGCCCTCAAAAGAGCTATCACTACCTTTACACTCCAGGGTGGGGAACAATTTCATGAGGCATGGGAAAGATTTAATGAGCTTTTGAGGAAATTCCCACACCACGAAGTACCAAGGTGGCAATTGGCCCAGATCTTCTACCATGGTCTGGACAGCAACCTACGGAACTTCATCGATTCCTCATGCTGGGGAAACTTCCTGAACAAAGACGAGGAGAGCACGTTTGAGCTCTTTGAGTCTATGAGCGAGAATTTGCTCAACAATGCCACCATGAACCAGTTTAACAGGTCCAGTCAACCCTGTGGCGGGATTTATGAGGTGCAAGCAAATTCTGGAATGGTTAGACATCATTGCCAAGAAGTTGGATCGAGTGGAATTTGTGGACAAAAAGATTGATGAGCTACTAAACCAGACCAGGAACCCCTTGCAGACTTTCTCCTTCGCAAAGGGAGCACATAATGTTGATCTGGTCCAGCCCTTTACCCAACTGAACTTGGAACAACCCCTAATCACAATCCAGGGAGGGACCTTTGCTCCCTTGACCCTTGATTACCCCCTTCCCTCTTCATCAACATCGACTATCCTAGAAGATGTGCAAGCTGTCCAAGGTTATGCGAAACCTGACCCTTTCTCCAACACTTACAACATTGGCTGGCATAACCACCCCAACTTTGGTTGGACAAACCAGAAACCACTGCAATTCCAAAACCAGCCTAGGCCAAACCAGCAGCCACACTTGCCCCCATATCAGTAAGGACCACCAGTTCGACCCCAATATAATCAGAATAGGGCGGCCCCTCCCCCACAAAACCAAAGGGATACCCTAATAAAGATGATGGCCGACATGAACCAAAAACATTAGGAGGAAATGGCCTTGGTAAAGGGATAGTTAAGCCAACTCTTGGACTGTAAACAACAAGGATCCCTACCTTCCCAACCACAACCGAACGCGCGAAACATAATTAATAGAGGCCCCAATTCGCAAGGGTTCCAAAGCAACCCCGGGCAGGCCCACATGGTCCAGCCAGCCCTGCAAACACCGCCTATGTTTGGTGCTTCTTCGTCCTCGTCTTCTCAAGGATCAACCCATGGCCCCAATGCCTCTGCAAATGTGGTGACCTTGAGAAGCGGCACCAAAACCTAGGATCCCAATTGGCCGACTCTCCCCGAGACTTCACCCACTGAAATACCCGACTCAGAAGAGGCACCAACCAAGGACCCAGACATGGAACCAATCCACATTCAGACACCCTACCCTGAGGCCTTGGAAACAATCAAGAAAAAGAAGAATACTGTGGAAACTGAGGAGATGTTGGAAATTTTTAGGCAAGTACAGATTAATATCCCACTCCTTAAAGTCGTCAAACACATCCCTGCTTACGCCAAGTTTTTAAAGGATGCCTGTACACCCAAGCGTAGGCTGAGACCTCAAGCACCTAGGAAGGTTGTACTCTCTGAGCAAGCAAGTTCCGTATTATCAAGCAACCTTCCACTCAAGCGAACTGACCCAGGAGCACCCCTGATTTCCTGCAATATCGGGGACATGATGTTTGATAGAGCGGTCCTGGACCTAGGTGCTTCTATCAATCTGATTCCAACAACCTTGTACCACCAATTTGGTTTTGGGGAGCTGACACCAACCCCTGTCACCATCCAGCTGGCTGATAGATCAGTGAAAACCCCGAAGGGGGTGGTTGAGGACGTGATTGTACGGGTCAAAGACTTCTATTTCCCGGTCGACTTTTTGGTGATCGACATGGAATCCCCTGAAAAATTACAGAATGCACCCATAATCTTAGGTAGACCTTTCTTAGCTACGGCTAAAGCAAACATTGATTGCGACACGGGATGTATGGAAATCACCTTCGGGGATAGGAAAATGCAATTGGATATCTTCTAGGCGACAAAGTCTTTTGATTGCAATTGCATTGAGGAACATGATCCCGTGGAAACTCTAATCGAGGAATGCCTCACCCTCAGTTCTGTATCAGACCACCAAACCCGTAGTGATTGCTCTGACCCGTCACCATCATTACCCGTGGACCTCTGTAAGGCTGAGTACCATCACACGACACCTTTTGAAGAGATCGATGTTGATCAACTCCCTCCCTTTCCCTTCCCATCGACTGTGGTCCCACCTGCACCTGAACTTAAACCATTGCTCGAGAATCTCAAGTACGTCTTCTTAGGACATGACCAGACCTTCCCAGTGATTATTAATTCTCATCTAACCAAGGATTGGGAACTTAGGTTGACTGCGACCCTTTCAGAACATCGGGCCGCCATTGGTTGGACCATTTTGGATTTAAGACGAATTAGCCCCACCTATTACACCCAGAAGATTTACCTGGAATATGGGGCCCGACCTTCCCGCCAGATGCAGAGACGTTTAAACCCAAACATGCAAGAGGTTGTTAAAAAAGAAATTATCAAGTGGCTTGATGCCGACATCATCTACCCTATCTCCGATAGCCCCTGGGTGAGCCCCACTCAAGTGGTTCCAAAGAAAGCTGGGCTCACCGTTGTCACCAATGATCATGGCGAATCCATCGCCACCGGCACCACCACCACATGGCGGGTGTGTATTGATTATAGGAAGCTTAATGAAGCCACTAAGAAGGACCACTTCTTGCCATTCATTGACCAAATCCTTGAAAGATCGGAAGGGCAGAAGTATTTTTGCTTCCTAGATGGATATTCAAGATATAACGAAGTCGTAATTGCTCTGGAAGATCAGGAAAAGACCACATTCACTTGCCCGTATGGCACGTTTGCATTCCATCGAATGCCGTTCGGGTTATGTAACGCACCTGCGACCTTCCAGCGTTGCATGCTAGCCATTTTTTTAGAAATGGTGGGTGAATACTTGGAGGTCTTTATGGATGATTTCTCTGTATTCGGGAATTCATTCGACCATTGTTTGAGCAACTTGGAGAAAATCCAGAAATGATGTATCGAGGTTAACCTGGTGTTAAGTTGGGAAAAGAGCCATTTTATGGTTCAAGAAGGAATTGTCCTCAGTCACATCATTTCGGATAGGGGCATCGAGGTAGATCGAGCTAAGGTTGATTTAATTTCCAAACTTCCTCCACCTAGTTCGGTCCGATAGATTTTCTGCTTCCTAGGACATGTTGGATTCTACCAAAGGTTCATTAAAGACTTTTCCAAGCTTTCCAAACCCTTGACCGACCTTCTAGCCAATGACACCATATTCCACATGTCTCCTGATTGCATCCAGGCTTATCACACCCTCTGGGACTTAGTCTCCACCGCACCTGTACTTCAACCCCCAGACTGGTCCCAAGACTTTGAGATTATGTGTGACGCATCAGATTTTACCATAGGCGCTGTCTTGGGACAAAGGCAAGACAAGAAGCCCATGGTGATCTACTACACGAGCAAAATGTTGGACAAGGCCCAACGTAATTATACTGTCACAGAGAAGGAGTTGCTCGCTGTAGTCTTTGGACTTGAAAAATTTCGATCGTACTTGCTGGGATCCCACGTGACTATTTACACTGACCATTCAGCCATCTGGCACCTGTTGGCCAAAAAGGATGCAAAGCCCAGGCTCATCAGATGGATCCTGCTTTTGCAGGAAGTTGACCTGGAAATCCGAGACAAGGCCGGATCAACGAATGTGGTGGTTGACCATTTGTCTAGACTTCATCCAGACCACATTGGACCCTCCCTACCTCTATCTGATGCCTTCCCTGATGAACACATCCTAGCTGTGCAAGACAAGAAAATGCCATGGTATGCTGACTACATCAATTACCTGGTTGTAGGACAAACCCCGCACAACTGGTCCAGACAGCAATGGGACAGGTTCTTGGCTGAGGCCAAGCACTATTTCTGGGATGATCCCATGCTGATTCGCCTCTGTGCTGATCAGATCATCAGGAGGTATATCCCCGAAGACGAAGTTCAGAGTGTGCTTTCCTTTTATCATGACTAAGCGTGTGGCAGCCACTTCTCTAAAAAGAAAACAACTGCAAAAGTTTTGCAGTTTGGATTTTACTGACCGTCCCTATTTAAGGGTGCACACATCTTTGCCAAGACTTGCTTACGCTGCCAAATGCTGGGGACCATTACCAAGAAAGATATGATGCCCCTTTAGCCCATTTTGATTGTCGAAATCTTCGATGTTTGGGGTATCAATTTTATGGGCCCCTTTCCACCATACAACAGCTTCGAGTACATCCTGGTCTCGGTAGACTATGTTTCCAAATGGATTGAAGCCGTCGCCACCCGACGATGCGATCACAAGACTGTCATGGACTCTGTTAAGAAGAACATCTTTTCCCAGTTTGGAATACCCAAAGCCATGATCATTGATGGTGGAAGCCATTTTATCCATTCCCAATTCCATGCCCTACTTAGAAAATACGGGGTAAACCACCGCATTGCCACCTTGTATCATCCTCAAACAAATGGACAGACTGAGGTCTCAAATAGACAAATCAAGAACATTTTATAGAAGACTGTGAGACCTGACAGGAAAGACTGGTCCACACGACTTGATGATGCCCTATGGGCATACAGGACCGCTTTCAAGACCCCGGTAGGCATGTCACCTTATCACCTGGTCTTTGCAAGGCCTGCCATCTTCCTGTCGAATTGGAACATCAGGCTTACTAGGCTATCAAGCAATGTAACATGGATCCCCAGTTAGCCGGTGCACAGAGGACGCTCCAATTATTCGAGCTCGAAGAAATTCATCGGGACGCCTTTGACAATAGTCGACTATATAAGGGGAAAATGAAAGCCGTCCACGACTGACTCATTCATAGAAAAACCTTTGAGGCTAACCAGCAAGTTTGGTTGTTTGACGCACGCCTAAAACTCTTCCCGAGGAAACTCAGGTCCAAATGGATAGGACCATTTCGGGTGGTTAAGCCCTACTCTAATGGGGCAGTTGAAATCGCTAATCTTAACACTGGGCACACTTTAACAATTAATGGTCAAAGATTGAAGCATTTCCTAGCCCAGGTTCATCCAAAGGAAAGTGTCACCCTCATTGAGGGCTGACACCAAGCACCGCCCAGCTGGAGGCGTTAAACTCAGCGCTTCCTGGGAGGCAACCTAGAGGATTCAGACTGATCCGGTAGTTTACGTCACTCAGGTACTATCTTTTTGAACCCTTTTGCATCCATGTACTTGCCAATAAGGACATTGTCCAACTTAAGCATGGGGTGGTGGTAAATTGCATAATCCTGAGCTCATTTAATCAGTCTGAATAAATAAAAAAAATTGAATTTAGGAAGAAAACTTAGGCATTAGAAGCTTGTCAATAGTTTGAAATAATACAAAAAGAACTTAAACACGTAGACTTTTCAGGCCTTCAGGCTTAATCAGCCCTGGTGTCCGTTAAAATATGGATTTAGCTTCGAATCCTTGCAACCTTAAGCTATTCTAATCCACCTACTAAATAAGGTGATAAGTATACGACTTATCAACGCACCCTCTAACTCAGAAAAACCTTGAGTCTAAGTATCTGCACACATCTTTACACAGACTCACTTCTCGGAGATTTTGACAGAAATTGGGTAGCTAATGAACTCTCTAGGGTGGTATGGCTGGCAGGTTGTCGTGGGTAACAGCCATTGGCAGGTTGTCCAGAACCTAGCCACAGGCCATGTCTTCTTCATTGCCTCTAGGTACATTTGAGATCAGGGAAGCCACCTACAAAAAAAAAAAAAGGAAGAAGAAGAAAAGAAAATAAACCACACTTCACCGCACAAGTATGTTTGGCAAGTGATCGTGGGTAACAGCCCATTGGTGGGTTGTCCAGAGCCCAGCTCAATAACTGCACAAAAAAAGACCAAAACACTTAAGGAAGAAGCGGGGAGGTAGTATAAGCCAGGGAGATATACACTGGAAAAATCCTTCTGTTGACCCCAATTAAAACAAACGTAGAGAGAAAGCTACTAATCGAACAAATACACTTTCAGGCAAATTTATTTCCTTTTCCGGTGACCTAGAGGCGTAGAAACCCAAAGTCTGTCTCAATTACTGTTAAGTGAGTCTATCACAACATTCACACCAAGATGCTTAACACTTAGGGCTTTGACAGAGTTTTGGGTGGGTTGGGTAGCCGTAAAAAGTTACCAACCCACACTGAACTCCGAAAAAATTCTAAAAAATATATATACATATACATATGTATAGTTATATACATTAAAGCAAGGATTTGGGCGATTCGTATTTTGGCAGACACCCGAGCGCTACTTAGTCTTTGTAGATTAAGATCTTCGTATATTTCCTCTTATTGACAAGTAACGAAGTGTCCAAGTAATTACTTCTTAAATTCTGAAAGGAAATAAAGGCTAGAATAAACCTTGCTAGGGACTAGCAAGGAGTAAGCATGGGGGTATGATAACACTGCACAAGGGGGTGATAATTATGTTGAATATGGCCCATCTTAAGAATAAAAGGCACAACAAAAGTAGAATGGGAGCATTGCATGCATCATGTACAAAGATTGCTTATAAAACTGTATTAATGGCCATTTGTGTAAGCATTTGTCAAAGTAGGCCTCATATGAGCAATCGGACCGCACGGATGGATTCAAAACGATGAACGGAGTCTAACAGACTCAAGATTGGCCAAATCCGGCATTTGGAGCTCGTACAATGGGCCCAAGAAGTTCTCACCGTTGATCTGGAGATTAACGACCCATATTACGACAAGTCACTCCCACTCCACCGCACGCCGCCTCTTCATCCAGCCGAGATCAGATCTCGACTGTCGATGTTCGATCGAACGATCGAGACTCACGCGCTCGCCCGCAGTTGCCACGACAAAGCATGGACATGGCGCAACGGTTAGCATGCACGCCCATACGCATGCGATGCAGGTTGAAGCCACGTTGAGGCTAAAATTGAAGACGGAGGTTGCGCGCGGCGAAATTGGACCACCCGATCAGGAACAGGAGGCCGAGATTTCACCACGTGGTGCAACCACAGCTCACGGGCACCCACATGCGCGCACACACGTGCCCGAGACGCGATCCCAGCGCAACCAAGGAGAGATCTCAGCCGTCCGATCTTCGATTGGACGGCTCTCACGAAGCAGCCGCGGATCGCAGGAGAAGAAGAAATAAGGCGAGCAGCTGACCGACGGCTGGAGGGCTTCACCGATGCTTTTGGGAGTGGTTTTAGCGACTCTCTGGACATCGCTAAAGCCCCTTCTTCTTTTAGGAAGCCCTTAACCCTATTTAAACCCCCTCCAACCACTCATTCAAGGCATTCACTCCCCTTGCAACTACTCCACCCCTCTCTTAGCTATCTTTAGGCCCTCTTGTAATCGTCGGAGACGACGAGCCACCGACGGAGCCTCCTTCACCGCCGTGGCTGCCTCATCGCTCTCCACCCTCTCTCTCTCTCTCTTTTAAGCTTTCCATTACTTTTGTTTGAAGCATGTATTTAATGTTGTAAGCTATGAACTACAAGTGCATGATTAATGAAGTTATTTTCCGTTCAATTGTCACTTTAATTTCCATTCAAGTTGCATGATCAAACAAGGAACATTCTAACCCTAATCTCTCTCTCTATCTCTCTCTCGCTTTTCAAAATCACATCCTTCACAAGCAAAACTCCGCACTTTCCGTGACAACAAGTGATAAGCAAAAATCCAATTTTCATGCCTCCCTGAGATCGACACTCGGACTCACCTCCGTTTACTTATTTTAAAATCGGCGTTGCAAGTGCCACTATAACGCCACTCCTTAACACACACGCACAAGAGCACGTCAGGGTGGTGCGCAGACAGTACCCTCTTTTTCTTCCCTCCTTCTATCTCCCTCCTCATACGAACCATAACACACCATCTTTATAAACCCCTCTTCCCCTCTCATTCTCTCCACTCCACAACACCTTCTTCTCTTCCTCTCCACCCTAGCGAGAGAGTGCGAGATTGGCGATGAGGAGGAGCTTGAGCTTACGAGCTTGCGTGGGAGCTCACTGGAGGGGGCACGACCGGAGTGACGCATGCGAGAGGAGGAGGAGTGCATCGGGGGAGTCATCATTGACATTACCACGACTGGAGCTGCAAGTGAGGAGGCAAGCCGCGGCTGCATGCGGCGAGAGCGAGTGGGAGCAGGTTCTGGTTCTGGGGTTTTCCCAGAATCAGACGTCTCGAGTGACCTCCAGATGATGGAGCGGACGTCTGCAGGCAATTCCAGACGTCTGAAGTGAGATCTTCGAGAAGGTACGTTCCCTTTGCTAATACGGCCATGCAGGCCGCTCTGCAGCTATGCTTCGCATGGCCATATTGAGAAGATTTTGTTGTCGCGTGTAGGATTTGATTCGGGAAGGAGTGGGGCATGCCCTCCTACGCATTTCTGATGACTTAGCAGCTTAGCAGATGGCTGGAAGCACTCCTAGACATCCGGAGAAAAGGTCAGACATTTGTAGCTGGGTCTAGATGGTCCAGAAGAGATCCTGGACATTTGAGGTTGACGCAGAGCCAGAGGTGCGTTTCTGGACACTTTTAAGACGTTAGCACATTGTGCCAGACGTCTGATTTGAGTCAGTAACCCTATTTTTGACCCGTTTAGGGTCTGTTTGAGGTCTGTTTTACGCAAACAAGATACCAGTGTTTTCCTTGTGAGTTCCTCTACTTGTTAGAAGGCTTTCTATATTGTTCTGAATGTTCCATTGTGATTGTTCCTTGTTATAGGACTTCATTCCGTTGCGGGTTCGATGCTTGCTGAGGCACGTGAGCCTACCGTTCGAGCCCCCAATACTCCTGGGTTATCTGGTAGAGTGGCTTCCCCTAATTTAATTATAAATCGGAATGCATGTGTGGAACGAATGATTTGAACATTGGATATGGCATGAATCCTAGGACGAGAAATACTTGAAATTTCTGTATGCGTCATTGAATTGCAGTCTTGATGATTAGATAGAAATGTTAACAATTTCCTATTAATGAATTAGAGCTACCTATAAAATATGAATTTACTTGTACCAGTCAAACAGTTGCATATGACCTTACCTATTGTATACATTAAATGATAAAATACGAGCTAACTGTGTATAAACTGAGAATGGACATGTGAATGATAAAAATACGAGCTGCATGTGTATAATCTGAGAATGAAAATATGAATGATAGAAATACAAGCTGCATGTGTATAATCCTGAAAATGGAAATAGAAATGATGAAACCTAGTATGGAATGGCATGAGGAATATGAGCATGAACCCTACGGGGAATTAGGAGTAGAGCTCCTGGAAATAAATGGAATGGATCTGGAAATGTGAGTGGGGAAGTGAGCTGGCCCTTGAGTACATAGTACCAAGGAGAGCGACTATCCCATATTTAGTGTAGAGCAGAGCTAGCTGCCCTTGGGTTGGGACCCGGGGTTAGGATTGGCCACTCTGCACCGACTTTTTGGCCCTCGTGTACACTGTATGGGGGAGGGCTACTATTGTAGGTTGAGAGCTAGCCACCCCACGGGGCCCTGGGTTCTGCTAGCCACCCACACCATTTTGTTAGGCCCATTGGGCAAACCAGGGTAGTTAGGCAAGGGTACGTGGACTGTGGATGGGCGAGACCCCTGTTTGGTTCTTAGGGGCTAGACCCTTGTTACTAAGAGGGCTAGGCCCTATACTGTTCCGTGTTGTACTTTTGGGTGCACTCGTTAGCTGAAACGACTGACCGTGTGCTAGTGCAGGGTAGCTACTTGTGAGCTTATCGAGTGTGCTGTAGTCACCGTTACGCCTGACCGTGACCTTGGGGTGGTTGACTGGATGTAGGATCACCACGGGGGACTCTCCTAGCCAGGAGAGCACCACGCGTGCCTTCTACTCTTCGGAAAGGACTACAATCAACATCGTTCCCATGAGGAACATTCGAGATCAAGAAAGAGATTTGGAAATATATAAACCAATGGGTGAAAAGGAATAACTTGTAAATTAAAGAAATGGAAAAGCTAGTTACTTGTTAGCTTTGCTGCTTTAGTTAGTTGGTTGCCAGTCTACTCAGCATTTGCTAACTTTGTGTAGTCATAACCCATTTCAGGTCTAGGTGTTGAGCAGCCTGAGTCTCCGGCTGCAGAGGGTGCTGAGCCAAGTAGAGCCTAATAGCTATAGCTTTCTTTTGTAGTATCTTTTTGTAGTAGTGAGTTCAGACTCTTGTACTTTTACGTTATGTACTTTATGTTCTGTACCTTTACGTTTCTGTACTTTTGTGCTCCTGTACCTTGTTACTATTCTACTGTTGTGGTGGTGATATGTACTATAGCAACTTTTACTTTCCTTACTGCTGTACCCTTTTACTGTTAGTTGCTTAGCATAGTGAATGTGGTTTACTTTCCTACTTTTTGGTTATTTCTTGTTGGATGGCTGGGTCTTGGGATTAGTCGAGTTGAGCCGATCTCTGGTTTTGTGGGGATTCGGGAATCGGGTCGTAACACCTTGGCAATCGATGCTTCGAGATAGCATCGCCTATGGCGATCCCTACAACCATGGCTTTCGATATTTCAAGATAATCCCACCCATGGCGTTCAATAGATAAATCTAAACCCTGGCAATTGACATTTCAGGATAATGCCGGCCATGGCATCTGAACCAACATAGGGTGCTTACATGCCTCGGAAGGATATGTAAAAATCCTAGGAGACAAGCACCGAGGAGACGATATGTTATTGTGCACCTTCTAGGGGAATTTCTCACCTCTCAACGCCAAGAACTCATCCAAATCAACTTGTGTTGATTGGCCGCTCTTAATCTAGGCAACTTTCTCAGAACAACTTAAACGCACTTGCGAGATTTTGATACTTAAGCGCACTGAACCAGACAGTGTGCGGATTGGGGTGCTTAGGTTACCGAGTCCTGTAAACTAGAGATCAGTTAATGGAGTCGAATACTCCCTACGCCTTAGACCTAATACTTAATCTTCGCATTTTCCTCAACCTCTTGAGGACTATCCAGATCTTAGCGAGTACTTGAATTTTTATGACTAGGAGCATGGCCCAAGAGCTCTAAAAGAAACGTTCCTACTAATCTCTTTTGTGTTTTATTAGCACTTTTTGCCTTTCATTTTCTTTTTCTTGATATGGTTTAGAACTAGGTTAATTCCTTAATTTCTTACTAATGTCTTTTTCTTTTCTTTTCAACTTGTGCTCCTTTTTGATATTTTTCACTTCTCCCTTTTTTCTCCTCAAAATTGATATGCCCTCAAAATTTTCTCTACTCTCAATTTTTTTTCCTTTTCAAGAATTTTTTCATTTTTTTGGTATTTTTGGGATATGTGATTTTTTTGATGAAACCTTTTTTTGTAAGATGATTTTCACAGCATTTTGTACTTTCATACCCCCCCATGCCTAGATTTACAATGTCCCCATTGTAAATTAGGTAGGTTCGAGTTCAGCTTAGATCATTCATTAGAACAGGTTTTGAGTGGGTGAATGGGTCGGAATGACTGTTGCGAACGTTTTCAAGCTCGGGTACATGTACTAGAGGTGGAGTTGGCTATTCTAATGGATGAACCATAAAGTGTAATATGAATTCAGCATAGGAAAGTCAAGAAAGGTTTCAAGTTTTTCAAGAATGATGGGTTGCCTCCCGTTAAGCACTGAATTTAATGCCATCGGCTCAACTCAATGAGCTCAGGGAGAATGGAGGGTAAAAGATATTTCAGCCAAATTTGTATCAGTAAGTTCAATGAACAATTTGAGTCTCTGACCGTTCATGATGAAAGGTTCTGAATCATTGTTGAGTTGACTGATTTCGATGGCTCCATTTCCAAAGATTCATCCAACGAGGTAAGGTTCGATCCATTTTGATCTTAGTTTTCCGGGGAATAGTTTGAGCTTGGCATGAAAGAGTAGGACTTTCTAACTAGGGTGAAAGATCTTTCTGGATATGTGCTTGTCGTGAAAGGCTTTAACCCGCTCTTTGTAAATTCAAGAGTTCTCAAATGCGTCATGGCATAATTCATCGATCTTGCCTATTTGAAGCTTTCTGTGGGTTCCTACCTTAGAAAGAACTAGATTGCAGTTCCATACTGCCTAATAGGCTTTGTGCTCAAATTCAACTGGGAGGTGACATGTCTTCTCGTACACTAAAATGAAGGAAGACACTCATAATTGGGTTTTGTGGGTGGTCCTATAAGCCCACAAAGCTTTTGGAAGTCGGGATGACCAGTCTTTTGTGTCAGGTAGAACAGTGACCTGGAGGATTTTCTTGATCTCCCGATTTGATAACTTAGCTAGACCATTGGTTTGGGGGTGATAAGGAGTAGAGATTCGGTGTGACACCCCGTATTTGGTCATCAGTGACCTGAACTGAGCATTAATGAAATGGGTCCCTCCATCAGATATTATAGCACATGGAATCTCGAACCGAGAAAAGATGTTCTGATGAATGAATTTGATAACCACCTTATGATTATTGGTTCGGATAGGAATGGCTTCGATCCATTTGAACACATAGTCAACAGCGAGTAGAATGTACTTGAAGCCGTTCTAAACAGGAAAGGTTCCCATAAAATCAATCCCCAGACATCGAAGATTTCGCATACGAGAAATGGCTGAAGGGCATCATATCACGGTGGCTCATGTTGCCTAAGGTCAGACAACGAGTGCACACCTTACAGTGATTGTATGTGATTTTGAAAATCATGGGCCAATAGAAGCCGCACTGGAGGACTTTAGCTGTGGTTTTATGACTAGAGAAGTGTCCACCGCATGCCTGGTCATGCTAGAAGGACAAGATGCCTTGAATTTCCGCTTTTAGGACACATCGTCGTATGATTTAATCAGCATCGATGCGGAAAAGATACGGGTCTTCCCAAAAGTAGTACTTGGCATCGAAAGCAATTTGTCCTTCTTGGCCTTCGACAAATCGGATGGGATTTGATGTGATGCCAGGTAGTTTACTAGATTAGCAAACCATGGAAGCCCTGTACTGATAGTCAGATGGTGCTCATCAGGAAAATATTCTGTAATGGGTCCAGAAGGGTCAATAATATCAGAAGGAAGGTGGGATAAGCGATCAACTACCATGTTCTGTTTTCCCGCCTTGTCATGAATCTCAAGGTCAAACTCTTGCAATAGCAAGATCCTATATATTAGTTGAGGTTTCACGTCCTTCTTCGCAAGGAGATGCCTCATAGCTGTGTGATCAGAGTAAATGATAACATGGGAACTGAAAAGATACGATACGAACTTTTCCAGGGCAAATACTACGGCTAGCAGCTCTTTCTCAATAACTGTGTAGTTACGCTGAGCCTCGTCAAGTGTCTTGCTAGCGTAGTAGATGACCACAGGTTTCCCATCAATTTTCTCCCCCAGTACCACTCCTACAACGAAATCAGAGGCATAACGCATGATCTAAAAGGGTTGAGACTAATCAAGGGACTGTAGGATTGGAGTTTGAGTAACTTGATCACGTAGGATCTCAAATGCTTGAGTGCATTCCTTGGATATTTCAAAAGGAACATCCTTAGAAAGTAGAGGAGTCAGGGGGCGTGCGATCTTTGAGAAATCAGGAATGAATCAACAGTAAAAATCGACGTGCCCTAGGAAAGATCAGATGTCCTTGATCGAGCTAGGCATAGGGAGTTTGGAAATCAGATTCACTTTGGCTCGATCAACCTGGATGGCTTTTTCTGAAATGAGATGTCCTAGGTCAATTCATTCAGGCACCATGAAATGGCTCCTTTCCCAGGAAAGAACCAGATTTATCTCAATGTACTGCCTGAGGATCTAGACCAAGTGCAAGAGGCAATCGTCAAATGATTCACCAAACGCTGAGAAGTCATCATGAATACTTTCATATAATCACCTACCATATCTGAGAATATGGCAAGCATGCACCGTTAAAAAGTAGCAGGTGCATTGTAGAGACTAAAAGGCATCCTTTGGAACGCGTACGTCCCAAAGGGGCAAGTAAAAGTGGCCTTTTCTTGGTCCTCAGGATGGATTGCCACCTGGTTGTAACCGAAGTACCCTTCCAAAAAGTAGAAGAATCTATTTCCCGCTAGTTTCTCGAGGATCTGATCAATAAACAATAGTGGGAAATGATCCTTCTTTATGGACGTATTGAGTCTTTTGTAATCAATGCAGACTCTCCAGGAATTTGCCACATGGGTTGGTATGATTTCTCCTATTTCAGTCGTGATCACGGTGATCCAACCTTCTTGGGCACAACCTAGATTGGACTCACCCATTGACTGTCGGAGCTCGAGTACATGATCCCAACATCTAACCACTTGATGATCTCCTTTTTTATGACCTCCTGTAGATTAGGATTCAGACGTCTCTGCATTTCATGGGAAGGTCGTGTGCCCTCTTCTGTACAGATATGGTGTGTCCAGTAAGAGGGGTTGATGCTAGTCAAATCATCAAGAGTCCATCCAATGGCTCTTCGATGTTGCTGGAGAACAGTAATTAGACGAGATTCCTGATCAGGTGTGAGTCTGGAATTGATAATCACAGAAAGTGTCAGATTGAAACCCAAAAAGACATATTTTAGATGATCAGGAAGAGGCTTGAGTTCCAAAGCAGGGTTATCAGTAGTAGCAGGTGGTTCAGGGTGTGTGTCAAGAGCAAGGGAAGGAGTTATGGGAGTGTCTAAGTTAAGTTCAAACTCCTCTGATTGCGCGTTTTGATCCTCTTGTGGTTGATCAGAAGTAGTCAAGTTTTCCTTAATATACAGATCGTCAACCACAGCCTTGATGTAACATATTTGTTCTATAACTCCGTAATTAATCACTTGTTGGGCTTTAAAGATGTTGATCTTTAATGTCTGGTTTCCAAATTTTAGTTCAATTTGGCCCTCCTCACAGTTAATGTTGGCCCTAGCAGTGGCCATAAAGGGTCTCCTTAGTATGATTGGTGTGTTCCTCGAATTTTCTGGAGCATCCATATCCAAGACTACGAAGTCCACTAGGAAGTAGAAGTCCCGAACCCTAACAATAACATCCTCAAGAACTCCTTTAGGTGACTTAATAGATCGATTTGCCAACTGTAATGTCACCTCTGTCAGTTTGACCTTAGATTCCTCAAGATGATCAAGTAGGGATGTGCATATTAGGTTTATGGAGGCTCCTAGATCCAATAAAGCTCTATCAAATTGGATATCACCAATTGTATAGGAAATCAGGGGAGTACCTTGTTCTTTTGCCTTAGGTGGGAGTTTGCTAAAAATTACAGTGCTGTCTTTCTTTGACAATACGATTGGGCTTAGACTTTTGGTTCGCGGCTTACGCTTAGGTGTACACGTCTTTCAGAAATTATGCGTAAGCCAATACGTGGCGAATTACATCCATCAAGGGGTTGTTTATATGGACCTGCTCAAAGAGCCTGACTAGATCCTCCTCAGGTGCCACTGGTTTGGTTGTCCTCATTCCCTTGGTCAAGGCCTCAAGAAATGGAACCTTGGATAGTTCCTCAAGAATAGGTACAGGTTCTTGATCAGGGATAGGGATGTCCTTGGTAACTATCCTAGGGCTTGGGTTAGCACTACCAGGCTGAAAGTGGCTTGGGTAAGGTGGTTCTTGTGTTGCTTTGCCACTATGGGTTGTTACTGAATTTAGTCCTACCTGGTTCTGGTACGGTGTTGGTAAATGATGTAAACACATTTACACTACTTAAAATGTCTATTTATGCATGTTCTTAAGCATAGGATTGCATTTCATGATATAAATATTGCATTACATGCATCATCTTGCATTTAGAGTAGTTTGAATAAAATGGAGGTTAATTGTCTCCTTTTATGTGCTTGGACAGGGCAAATATTTTATCGGGGCCTCGGATCAAAGATCCAACCGTATGGATATGATCAGGGCGACGATTGGAGTTCAACGACTCCAAGATCGCCCTAATCAGGCAACCGTAGCATCAGATAGAGACCGGGGAACCCTAGAAGATCAAGGGCCAGGATGGTGTAAATCCACACTTCAGATGACCAATCCGACCGCACGGATGAATTCGGATCGACGATCGCAGCCCAACGACACAAAAATCGAGTCAATCCGACATCCGTGGCACCATCCACAACTTCCAGAAGATGGACGGCCAAGATGGTGCCATGTGGCGCCATCTCAGCCGCCCAAACGGTCGCATGCATCTTGTGAAGACCGCGTCTCCGCCGTTGGATCTCGATCCAACGGCTGCGGTCGCTTGCGCTTAAAAGCGTCCGCGCGACCATTTCGTCCGCGTAGCGCAGCGGCGACGCAGTTGCGGGCGAAGCGGAGGTCGCGGGTTCGAGCCGCGGTGAGGGGGTGGAAGGCGCGGGCGAGCGGGCGCGGACGAGCGTCAGATGAAGATCCAACGGCTGCGCGCGCTCAATCAGGACGACGCGCGATTGGACGCCGGGCGTAATGCGCAATCGCACGCGGGCGGGTGCGCTACGCAGCGGGCGCGGACGCGATCTAAGCCGTCCGATCTCGCGATCGGACGGCTGAGACTACGCGGACGTGCGTAGGTGTTACGCGCGCAGGCAGCCGAGTGGGCGCGCGTGGGCGCGGCGGCGACGGCGACATCGGGGCTTTAGCGACGGTTTTATCCGTCACTAAAGACCCCTTATTTATTATTTTGAAGATGTAATGTCCATTTTGCCCCCACTCCTTGCAACTATAAAAGGAGACCCCCTCCATATGAAATTTTCATCCCTTCCTTCTCCTCTCTACCTCTCCAAAGCTCAAGAGAAGCTTGTCCCACACCCGGGATGCTCCTCGCGAGATAAAGTCTAAATTTTCGTCCTCCTTCGGAAGTGGATCCCGCAACGACGACGGCGTGCTACTCCGTTCCCGCTCTTCTGCTTCGTCCTCCCTCGTCCTGCTCCGTTCTCGTTCGTCCAGACGTCGTCTCGTTCGGCTCATCCTCCAAGCGACCGTCAAGGAGGATAACTTCTCTCTCTCATTCTTATTTACAGCTTTTCTAGTGTAGAATTTTCCTGCTTTATAGTGTAAGTGATTTCCCGCTTTCTAGTGTAACTTTCATTTCGTTTGCTTGTATAAACAATTGAAATATTGAATGCATGTTCTCTCTCTCTCTCTCTCTTAGTTTGATAGCTCCATTGTAATTATTTCGCCTTGTTTATCAAAAATCCTAAAAAAAAAACATAATTGCGAATATAGATCAACTTAGCCTCCCTGAGTTCGACCTGGAATTCTTTTTCGGTATAAATCTTATTTGTTGAACACGAATTCTTCGCTTTTGAACTACAACGACAGGTTTTTCCAAAACCAAACACGTTAGCGTAGATTCGTAATAGTTCAACATTTTGGCGCCGTTGCCGGGGAGGCAACGATTTTCGATCTTTTCTTCGCATTTCTTGCACTTTATTTGTTTTCTAACTAGCTTTCTCTTGTGTCTATTGTTTTGCAGAGACCTCCATCAAGGAATCAACAAGCGGTAGACTGGAGTAAAGTGCAGTTGAAGACAACTGTAAGTGCTCCCCCATTCTTTCCCCCTCCATCGATTTCATTCGCCACATTAAATCCAAATTCCAATTAACCTAGGTGTTTGCATAAATCCTAGGAATAGTTTGGTTGTTTGGATTTCTACTCACACTCATTTCACCCTCATTCATAAAAAAAAAATAATAACAAAAAGATAATTTTGTGGGGTAACTTTCAACAAACACACAACACACACACCCACATTCAAGGCACTTGATTAACTTGATTTGTTTTCTACTCAATCGGGTTCTGATCTGTGGAACCGGTACACACAGAGCAACACATAACAGAGTAGAAATCATTCTAGGTTAACGATCTTTGAGTGCCTAACTTAGTGGTGCAATTGTGGCCAATTGTTTGAGTTGTTTGGGCCGCACCACTTTATTTAAAACCAACTCATCAAGTAGCTCCTCCTTAGGGTTTTCAATCTAGGTATATTCTAGGCACTCCGCTTTCTTTCTGATTTTAAAGGAAAACTATCTTCACCCGTGTTTTACAACTTGGTTTGCCTAGAAACTTGATTGCAATTCACCTAATTTGAAACCCTAAAAGCTACTTAAGCAGGATTTGAACATTAAAATTCACACATTACAAATAGTCTTGCTTGAAAACCCTGGTTGTGCACGCACTTACACAAATTTCAATCAATCATTAAGGGCACAACCCATTGTAAGGGCCCATCACATTCCATAAGCACCACAATCCCAGGCCGTAATAAAATTGAGTAGACGTTGGCCCTAAGGTTTGATTCGCTCTTCAAGGCTTAGTCTGAGATTGTTTTTGATTAACCTACTTGTACTGATTAATCTGATGTCTAGCTAGGGGAGTAGCGTCAAACGACCGCGGCTGGGGGGTACACTAGGAACCGGAGGCGAAAGCCAAAGGAAGAACCTTCTCCCCAGTCCCTCCTTCTAACTGGTTGGATTATACAGACGCAAGTAGAGTAAATCAGTTACAGTCTTAAGGCTGGTGTTGGGAGTCAGTAGATCCTTAGGCTACCTCACTTAAGGACAGCTTTGTTTTGTTGTACTGCAGGGTCCCTATCCCCGGTCCTTCTGACCTACTCCTAGTTTATGCTGGGAAGACGGTCATTGAATCCCCGATTGGAAGGACCATTAGAACATTCTAGGAGGCGCAAGTTAGACTTTGGTCAATTTGATCCCATGGCCGAACAACAGCCTCCTCTGCCTGGAAATCCACAGGAAGAATTTCGAAGGCAGCTGGAACAAATGCAGAGAATGCAAGAATGGTTCCAGAGAATGCAGGGCGCTCAGCCCTTGAAGGATTTTTATGATCCTTCAAATTACGGGGAACGTCCCGGCGTCCAGATTCCAGCCGATGACGTAGAAATCAAGCCCCAGGTGTTAAGCCTGATTAAACATTATCATGGGCTTGGCTCCGAAGATCCGTTTCAACACTTGGAGGACTTGACCACTTTGGTCCAGACCACCAAGTCTCGAAACGTAAACGAGGAGCAAATGATCATGAGGCTCTTCCCCCACTCTCTTAGGGATAAGGCCGCGCATTGGTATAGGACAATAGGAAGACCAATTACAACTTGGAATGAGTTGAAATCGGCCTTTTTGAAGAAATTTTTCCCAGTCGGTCGTACCAATGCTTTGAGACGGGCAATCACTACTTTTACCCAGCGGCCGGGGGAGCAGTTTCATGTGGCCTGGGAGCGATTCCAGGACTTATTGCGGAGGTGTCCACACCATGAGGTGCCGAAATGGCAACTCGTGCAGATTTTCTATCATGGGTTGACTGAGCAACTCAGAAACCATGTGGATGCTTCTTGCGGAGGCAATTTCCTTAATAAAGATGCAGATAGTGCACATGATTTATTTGAGGAAATGAGTGAGAATTCAATTAATCATGCCTCCATGGATACTTTTAACCGGTCCCAACAACCCAGATCAAATGTCAATGAAGTCCATGACTCTCATTCATTTGATATGGAATTGATTTGTAATAAACTTGACAAAGTGGACTTGGTTGGTAAAAGAATGGAAGAGTGGATGGCTGGCAATTCTATGAACAACTCTCAATCCACTCAATCCCAAAATTCGGGATTCCATTCTTCACGAGCTCTTTCTGGACGGGAGTTCGTGAATCAACTCGATGCGACTCAACCTATGAGTCAGCATTTCTCGGAACCCCATGGGTTCCCAACTGGGGCCTTTGATCGCAGTTTTTCTAATCCTTCCTTTTCTTTCTCTCCATCCTCACCCTATGAGGATGTTTGTGCTGTACAAGAGAATGTTAGATCCAACCCCTACTCGAATGCCTATAATCCAGGTTGGAGAAACCACCCTAACTTCTCTTGGAAAAATCCGGGGCAACAGACCCAATTCCGACCCAGCAATTATGCTCCGCAACGGCCAATGGGTCAGGATCAAGTATATACTCAGTTGCCTCCGAATCAGGTTAATCAGCCAGCTTGGAATGCCCGTCAACCCGCAGGGCAGGCTGATTTGAACCGTCAAATGGTAGAGATGCAAGGATCTATGCTCCAGCTCATGCAGCAAATGAAAAACTCACTGGACAACTTGCAATCCGGGCTCATTGCTAACTCTCGTCAACCCGGATCTCTACCATCCCAACCCGTACCCAACCCACGAAACATTACGAATTCGGGCAATCAAGCCCAAGGGTACGAAAATCAGAGGGACCCACACGCGCATGCTCAGGTGGTTGAGCAGGGTTCCTCGTCTTCTTCTTCTGTAAATCAACAATTCATGGTCAATCAAGCCCCTCCAATCTTTCCTAACCCTCCCCAAGACCCAAATTCTTACGCTTCTGCAAATTCTGTCACTTTGAGAAGTGGTAAGAAGACTCAGGATCCACAACCACATTATTCTAATCTTTTGAATCCTGAAGAATCTGAGGAGAGAGAGGAGAATTCTAAAGGAGAAATCAAGGCTCAGGAATCCAATTCCAAAGATCTGACTCGTGTTCCTTTTCCTGAAGCCTTAACCAAAGTAAAGAAGAAGAAGTCTGTTGATAGCAATGAAGAGCTTCTGAATTTATTTAAGAATGTTGAGATCAATATCCCGCTCCTTGATGCTATCAAGCACATACCGACTTACGCAAGATTTTTAAAGGAATTGTGTACACAAAAGCGTAAGTCGAGAGAATCTGTTCCGAGGAAGGTGGTACTCTCCGAGCAGGCTAGTTCTGTTATCCTGCACTACCTCCCTCAGAAAAAGAGAGATCCTGGTGCTCCTTTGATTTCTTGCGTTATCGGAGATTACACATTTGATAGAGCACTTTTGGATCTCGGTGCATCCATCAACCTAATTCCGACTTCTCTTTACGAGAAGTTTGGGTTAGGCGAACTTCGGCCAACTTCAGTAACGCTACAGTTAGCGGATCGTTCGGTCACAAACCCGCGAGGCGTTATTGAAGATGTTATAGTTAAGGTCAAGGATTTCTATTTTCCTGTAGATTTCCTTGTCCTTGACATGGATGTACCAGATAATCTGAGGAACACGCCAATCATTCTGGGGCGTCCATTCCTGGCTACCGCAAAGGCCAACATTAATTGTGAAAGCGGTAGCATGGAAATCGCCTTTGGGGACCAACGTATGAAATTAGATATTTTTAAGGCGATCAACAAATTTGAGGATTGTGGATTTATTGAGGAACTTGATGAGGATAATGTTAATATTGAAACTTGTTTGACAGTTTCTTTAATTGAAAGTTCCTCTTTGGTTGATGAATTTGACCCGCAACCCTCTGACTTAACATCTTTGGAAGAGGTTACTGATTTTGTTCACTCGCAACCTCTCCCTCTTGTTGAATCTTCAGCATCTACCCGACCATCAATCTTCACCCCACCCCTGCTCGAATTGAAACCATTGCCCGAGAATTTGAAATATCAATTTTTAGGACCTCAGAATACGCTCCCTGTGATTATCAGTGCTAAATTGACAAAGGAGCAAGATATTAAATTGATTAAGGTTCTAAAGGAACAAAAGGAGGCAATTGGTTGGACCATTCATGACCTTAGGGGGATCGAGCCATCTTACTGTAATCATAGAATATTCTTGGAAGATGGATCCCGCCCTTCTCGCCAGATGCAGAGGAGATTGAATCCAAATATGCGAGAAGTGGTCAAAAAGGAAATCATCAAGTGGCTCGATGCAGGAATTATTTATCCAATCTCTGACAGTCCCTGGGTAAGTCCCGTTCAGATTGTTCCCAAGAAAGCCGGGATTACTGTTGTGACTAATGTGAAAGGAGAATCTATCACAACTCGTTCAGCTTCTTCTTGGAGAGTTTGTATTGATTACAGGAAGCTGAACACTGCCACTAAAAAGGATCATTTTCCCCTGCCCTTCATTGATCATATCTTGGAAAAATTAGCCGGGCAGAAGTACTTATGTTTTCTTGATGGCTACTCGGGATACAACCAAGTTCCTATCCATCCCGAGGATCAGGAAAAAACTACTTTCACCTGTCCCTACGGAACCTTTGCTTTTCGTAGGATGCCTTTCGGGTTATGCAATGCACCTGCGACTTTTCAAAGGTGTATGCTAGCCATATTTTCCGACATGGTGGGAGAGTTTATGGAAGTCTTCATGGATGATTTCTCCATTTTCGGAGAATCATTTGACTCTTGTTTGGCTAATTTGGAAATGATTCTTAAGCGATGTATCAAGACATGATTGGTCCTTAGCTGGGAAAAGAGTCATTTCATGACCCAAGAGGACATCGTTTTGGGTCATGTAATCTCTGAACGGGGAATTGAAGTGGACAAAGCTAAGGTTGATGCTATCGCTAAACTTCCTCCTCCCACATCAGTTAAACAAATCAGATCATTTCTTGGCCATGTGGGATTTTATCAAAGATTCATCAAGGACTTCTCGAAGGTTGCCCGCCCTTTGAGCAATCTTCTTGCCAAAGAAACGCCGCTTGTTTTTGACGAATCATGCCAAAAGGCATTTGATTTCCTAAAAACGGCAGTCACCTGTGCTCCAATTTTGCAACCACCTATTTGGACAGCCCCATTTGAGATCATGACCGATGCTTCTGATTACGCGGTCGGGGATGTCCTGGGTCAGAAAATTGACCGAAAGCCCTTTGTCATTTACTACGCTAGTAAAACTTTGGATGAAGCCCAGAGGAATTACACTGTTACTGAAAAGGAATTACTAGCTGTAGTATTTGCGTTGGAAAAATTCAGGGCTTATCTCTTGGGGTCTCATGTTATTGTTTATACCGACCACTCGGCCTTGAGACATCTCTTGGCTAAAAAGGATGCTAAACCCTGGCTTATTCGTTAGATTCTTCTTCTTCAAGAATTTGATCTTGAAATCAAGGATAAAATCGGGGTACAAAATGTGGTGGCGGATCATTTGTCGAGACTCCTAGGTGATTCTTCTTGTCCGAACATTCCGATTGCTGAAACTTTTCCGGACGAAACCATTCTTACAGTTTTAGGTGTCCACACCCCATGGTTTGCTGACATTGTTAACTATTTGGCCGTTGGTCAAATCCCCCAGGATTGGACCAAGCAACAACGGGATAGACTCAAATCTGAGGCCAAATACTACTTTTGGGAGGACCCTGAACTGTATCGCATCGGCTCTGATCAGATTATTCGCCGATGCATACCGGAGAATGAATTTAATAGTATACTTGAGTTCTGCCATGCATCTGGGTGTGGTGGACATTTCTCCGGGAAAAAGACGACTGCAAAAATTTTGCAATTTGGCTTCTATTGGCCGTCTTTATTCAAGGATGCCCAGGATTTCTCACGGTCATGCCCTCGATGCCAGGCACTCGGGAGCATAACTAAGAGAGACTTGATGCCCTTAAACCCTATTCTTCCTGTCGAAATTTTCGATGTTTGGGGCATTGATTTCATGGGACCCTTTATCACTTCATTTGGACATCAGTACATTCTTGTCGCTGTTGATTATGTGTCTAAATGGATTGAGGCAATTCCCACCCGAACTAATGACCACAAGGTGGTCATCAACTTTGTCAAGAAAAATATCTTCAGTAGATTCGGGATTCCGAGGGCTATCATCAGTGATGGTGGCACTCATTTTACTATTGCCCAATTCCGGAGTTTATTGGCCAAATACGGGGTTAATCATCGAATTTCCACACCTTACCATCCCCAAACGAATGGACAAGCCGAGATCTCTGATTGAGAGATCAAGAACATTCTGCAAAAAACGGTTAGGTCCGATTGCAAGGATTGGACTCAAAAGCTTGAGGACGCTCTTTGGGCCTACCGTACGGCGTATAAAACGGCCATCGGCATGTCTCCATTCCGTCTGGTGTATGGAAAGGCATGTCATCTACCCGTAGAGATTGAACACAGGGCATTCTGGGCAATCAAACAATGCAATCTAGATCTAAACATAGCTGGGAAGACCAGGAAACTCCAACTATCTGAGTTGGAGGAGCTTAGAAATGATGCTTATGAGAATGCCAAGATCTACAAGGCTCGGACCAAAGCTCTACATGATCAAATGATTTCCCGCAAGAGCTTTGAGCCAAACCAGAAGGTCTGGTTATTCGATTCTAAACTTAAGCTCTTTCCTGGTAAACTTAGATCTAAATGGAATGGCCCATTCATAATTGATCAGATTTTTCTAAATGGTGCCGTTCAGATTTCTGACCCAAACACGGGTAACACCTTTAAAGTCAACGGTCAACGTCTGAAGCCTGTTGTTGACTGTAATCTTCCAGAACCCGTTTCAGACTCTGTTGCTCTAGCCATTCTGTGACTTCTTTGGCTGGACTTCGCCTAGCTGACGGCATTAAACTCAGCAGTTGTACATATAACACAAGGCTGATACGAGCTTCATATCCAGGTGACATCTTTCATATTCTACCCTTTCTTTCATGTCTCTTTTTCAATGAGGACATTGCATCAGCTAGGCATGGGGGGGTGGATTCATTTTTGAATTAGTTGGTCAGCTTTGTGAAATCCATATAAATTGTTCTCTTTCTCTCAAAAAAAAAAAAAAAAAAAGAAGGAAGGATTAGTTGGACATTAGGACTTTTCAATCCTAAGAAATTTTACATTAGGATCTGAACACAAAGACCCCTCAGGTCTTTGGACTTAATTAGCCTGTGTATTTACTAAAATGTGGATTTGTCTTTGAGTTCTTGCCATCTTAATTCTATTATAATTGGAATAAATAAGTTTGGGTGATAAGTACACGACTTGTCAACCCACCCTCTGATTTAAGGGAATTTTGAGTTTTAAGCATCTACACACTTTCTTTGCACTGACTCGTTGCTCGGCGATTCTAACGGAAATTGGGTAGCTAATGAACCTTCTAGGGTGATATGGCTGGCAAGTTATCGTGGGTAACAGCCCATAGGTAGGTTGTCCAGAGCCCAGTCACTAGACTTTTCTCTTTTTTCCGCCTTTAGGTAAATCTTAGACCAGGGAAGCCACCTACTTAAAAAAAAAAAAAAAAAACTGAGAACAGGAGAAAAGAACAAAAAGAAATAAGCCACACTTCGCCGCACGAGTATGACTGGCAAGTTGTCGGTGGTAACAGCTCATCGACCGGTTGTCCAGAACCCAGCTCAGAAAATGCACTAAAAATTTCCAAAACACTTAGGAAGAAGCGGAGAAGTAGAATAAACTGGGGAGATATATACTGGATTCACCCTTGTCTTGACCCCGTTAAAAATAAAAGTAGGGAGAAAGCTGCCGGTTGTAAAGATACACCTTTAGGCAAAATTCTTTTTGAGGTCACCTAGAGGTGTAGAAATCCGAAGTCCGTTCTAATTGCCGGTCAACGAGTCTATCACAATCACAATAAGATGCTTAAAACTTAGGATTCTCATTAAATCTTGGGTGAGTTGAATGGTCGTAGAAAGCCACTCTTGAACCATAAAATTTGAAAATCCAAAAAAAAAAAAAAATTAGAAAAGAGTAAAAAGAGAAAAAGAAAATTTTCTTTGAATAAGGCGAGGGCTTGAGGTGGTCTGCATTTTGGCAGATACCCGGGCACTGTTGTGTCTTTGAAAGTTCAGTTCCTAAGTAGACAATTTCTTAATGATTGAAAGTGACTCAGGTCCAAATAATCTAACCTAATTCTTTTATAAATAGCATATAGTTTTTGCTAGGGACTAGCAAAAGATAGGCATGGGGGTATGATGTAAACACATTTACACTACTTAAAATGTCTATTTGTGCATGTTCTTAAGCATAGGATTGCATTTCATGATATAAATATTGCATTACATGCATCATCTTGCATTTAGAGTAGTTTGAATAAAATGGAGGTTAATTGTCTCCTTTTATGTGCTTGGACAGGGCAAATATTTTATCGGGGCCTCGGATCAAAGATCCAACCATATGGATATGATCAGGGCAACGATTGGAGTTCAACGACTCCAAGATCGCCCTAATCAGGCATCCGTAGCATCAGATAGAGATCGGGGAACCCTAGAAGATCAAGGGCCAGGATGGTGTAAATCCACACTTCAGATGACAAATCCAACCGCACGAATGAATTCGGATCGACGATCGCAGCCCAACGACACAAAAATCGAGTCAATCCGACATCCGTGGCACCATCTACAACTTCCAGAAGATGGACGGCCAAGATGGCGCCATGTGGCGCCATCTCAGCCGCCCAAATGGCCGCATGCATCTTGTGAAGACCGCGTCTCCGCCGTTGGATCTCGATCCAACGGCTGCGGTCGCTTGCGCTTAAAAGCGTCCGCGCGACCATTTCGTTCGCGTAGCGCAGCGGTGACGCAGCTGCGGGCGAAGCGGAGGTCGCGGGTTCGAGCCGCGGTGAGGGGGTGGAAGGCGCGGGCGAGCGGGCGTGGACGAGCGTCAGATGAAGATCCAACGGCTGCGCACGCTCAATCAGGACGACGCGCGATTGGACGCCGGGCGTAACGCACGATCGCACGCGGGCGGGTGCGCTACGTAGCGGGCGCGGACGCGATCTAAGCCGTCCGATCTCGCGATCGGACGGCTGAGACTACGCGGACGTGCGTAGGCGTTATGCGCGCGGGCAGCCGAGCGGGCGCGCGTGGGCGCGGCGGCGACGGTGACGTCGGGGCTTTAGCAACGGTTTTATCCGTCACTAAAGACCCCTTATTTATTATTTTGAAGATGTAATGTCCATTTTGCCCCCACTCCTTGCAACTATAAAAGGAGTCCCCCTCCATACGAAATTTTCATCCCTTCCTTCTCCTCTCTACCTCTCCAAAGCTCAAGTGAAGCTTGTCCCACACCCGGGATGCTCCTCGCGAGATAAAGTCTAAATTTTCGTCCTCCTTCGGAAGTGGATCCCGCAACGACGACGGCGTGCTGCTCCGTTCCCGCTCTTCTGCTTCGTCCTCCCTCGTCCTGCTCCATTCTCGTTCGTCCAGACGTCGTCTCGTTCGGCTCGTCCTCCAAGCGACCGTCGAGGAGGATAACTTCTCTCTCTCATTCTTATTTACAGCTTTTCTAGTGTAGAATTTTCCTGCTTTATAGTGTAAGTGATTTCCCGCTTTCTAGTGTAACTTTCATTTCGTTTGCTTGTATAAACAATTGAAATATTGAATGCATGTTCTCTCTCTCTCTCTCTTAGTTTGATAGCTCCATTATAATTATTTCGCCTTGTTTATCAAAAATCCTAAAAAAAAAACATAATTGCGAATATAGATCAACGTAGCCTCCCTGAGTTTGACCCGAAATTCTTTTTCGGTATAAATCTTATTTGTTGAACACGAATTCTTCACTTTTGAACTACAACGACAGGTTTTCCAAAACCAAACACGTTAGCGTAGATTCGTAATAGTTCAATAGTAAATTAGGTGGCTTTTGCTGAAATCTCGGGTATGATGTCAAAGCTTCCATCCTGTTTGGTGATGGAGCAGAAGGGGCCAGATAAATCATGTGTGCTTGGCCTGAATTTGGGTTCATAATGCACCTCTGGTTTGGCACGTTATTTGGATTTGGCAGAGGTTGTGAAGGGAGTGTGCCAGCTTGGTGGGAATTCACCATCTGGGCGAGTTGATTGTGAACCTTTGTGATCTCGTCTTTGTGGTGTTTTTGCATAGCCGCATTCATCTTTTGAATGTCAGCCAGAGTCTGTAGGATGAGAGTCATTTGATTTGTCTGTGTTAGCCTGGATTGATATGTGGGGTTAGGTCGAGGCTGAGGCAGCTGATATGGATGAGGATCTTGTTGACAGGGTTAATATGATGGTCTTTGATTCTGCTTGTTTCCCACCCACAGGAAATTGGGATGATTTCGCCATCTAGGGCTATAGGTATTGGAGAATGGGTCATTTTGGATGGCGTTTAGGTCCTCGCAAGTCTGAGGAACCTCAAAAAAGTTAGAGTATGAGGGTTCAGAGTTCCCCAACTAGAGTAGGTATGATCTAAGTTTCCTCCTGTCCTAGAGTCAGACGGGGGTGGATACTGGTCCATACCCTGAGAAGATCGGTGATAGATGTTATGCATAGCTTCCCTCCCAGAGGGTGGCCTTGCAAACGGGTTTTGCATAGAGGTGGCTTGCTGCAGATGTCGAGTTAGCTAATCCACCTTCTTCTCAATGATAGAGAACTTGTCCAAACGACTGGCCATCAATTCCAAGTCGACGGATGTGAATAGGCCTTGCGTCTCATGTGCTCCCCTTGGATTCGTCGATGCGTGGGCATTCGTCTAGTCGAATAAGCCCATGGAGTCATTATTAATGGAGTTCTCGCACATATTCCCAAGAATCTCCTACACAGTGTCTTCGTGTTGACCCATGATATTTCCTCCGCAAGTTGCATTGACGAATTAACGGATATCTTCATGGAGTCCCTAGAAAAAGACTGGACTTGTTCCTATTTAGGAACTCCGTGATGGGGGCACTTTTGCATGAGATCTAGGAAATGATCCCATGCTTCGTGAAGTGGTTCTCCAGGCTACTATGTGAAGTGTGTGATCTGGTGTCGTAAAACATTCGTCCAACCAACTGGGAAGAACTTTTTCAGAAACTCAGATTGCAGTTCAACCCATGTGCTGATTGGATGCGTTTGAGTCTGATACCAATGAGCTGCTTTGTCCATGAGAGAGAAAGAGAACATCTTCATGAGAAGAATATCTTAATTTTGGACATCTAACACGAACGTCTAGGCCAAGTCTTAAGTTTGATGTGCTGGAATGGATCCTCGTAATTGAACCGATGAAACTTTGGAATAGCATGAATCATGTTGGGCTTGAGTTCAAAATTAGGACCTCCAGCTGGGATTTGGACTCGAGGTTCGATCGCCACCAAAGCGGGATTGTAATGATCTCGCATCATCGGACACTGCGGTGGATTTACAAAGGCTTGGAATAAATCATTAAGGCACTGAAGTTGGTTCTTAAGGTTATTCTCTTCTACGGGTTGTGCCATGATGATGGATGAAGGAGAATTTGGTTCAGATGAATCAGAGCAGATGTCTATGTGATGGGGTTGCTGCACAAACACGGAAGTCGAGCCCTGGCCTCGACGGGAGTGAATTACTAACGGAGGCCTCAAGGATGGTCTTATGGACCTCCTACTGAACATGCATCGATGGTCTAGATGAGAGTAGAATGTGATGGACCCAATCAAGATAGCCAAAAAATTTAGATGCTATAGAGGTTTGGGGCGGATGATACCCCTTAGTCAGAAAGCCGTCCACTTGAGAAATACCTAGGCAGCCAAAGAGGGAGAGTCCCGCAAAGACCCCTACACGGTAGGGCACCCCCACGGGTTATAGGGTTTCCCCCACATGACCTCTCTTGTCACTGATGTTCCAGGTAGACTAGAATGGGGACTTAACCTCTTAAGTCTACTAGTTTTATTAAAGAGCAAGGGTGATTAAGATTTCACTTAAACTTTAGATGTATTGAATGCAAAAAGTAACATAATTTCAAGGTTGGTTGACCCAAGGTGGGTCAACTTCACCTATTTGTCCTTTGAGAAGTTTTTAGGTCTCTCTTTTAGGATTCAAGTGAGATTAAGAGCCAAATTTTTAGGATTTTATTGAATAGATCAATTCAACCAAGGCTTAGGCACACATCATTTTGGAAAATTGCTTCTTGTTTATGAAAGTGTGGCTCTAAAACCCAAAATTGGAATCCTGAATTTGGCTCTAATTTTTATCCAATTTAATTTGCGAAATGTGGTATCTAGGGCTCAAACAAGAATGTGGTAGCCTTAGTTACCTTAAATGGGTGCACAAATCAGTTTTGTTGTTGAAATCAAATCAGGCAACTTGATGAATTAGCTAAGAATGGAAAGCAAGTAGCCCTAATTGATTTTATCTTTCTTTCCTTTTTAGAATGAGAGGCTTAAGAGAAAGAGTAATCAGAAATTACCTGCCCCTGGTGTGTTTGATGTGTGGCTGTCTTTCTTTGAATCCAGGACCCTGAAGCAACCACAACAAAAGAGATATAGCAAGTTAGTACCAAATCAGGAATTGTAATCAAGAATTCTAAATTTCCCATTACTCCCCAACAACGGTGCCAAAATGTTTATTGCGCTAGATCGGGTTTTAAAAGTATTGCATTGTAGTATAGCCGAAACAGCGTTCAAAATAGATATAATTTTATTTCTCAAAAAGATTTTTGAGGTCGAACATAGGGAGAAAATTGGCATTTAGAAATCAAGATCACAATTTAAATTGAAAGAAATTACAATAATAGCAGTGTCAGAGTGCAAAAATATAGGAGTAAAATGGTGATGTGGATCACCAAATGATTCAATATATAAATATGCAATGGAGACAAGAATCTGTCATCTGATTCCTTAATCAAACGACTTAAAGTGTCTGAGTTCTTCTCTTTCTCTTTTCTATCTTCTCCTTCCTTCTTCTTCTTCTTTCTTTAGCTTCTACGATTACTTTTCCCTTGCCTCTCTTTTGCCTTGGCTTCTCCTTCTTCTTCCTTCTTCAACTCCTGCCTTTGGCCTTCAGCTTTGGCTTTCTTCTTCTTTAGCCTTCTTCTCTGGATTGCAGCTAAGTGTTGGTCGGAGAAACCTGTAGCAAAACCTACCCCTACCCACGCGAAGCTCTCCTCACTTTCGCTCTTAGTATACACTCTCCCAGAGCCACAAAGATAGTCGGGTAGTAGGGTCGGGTGTGTACTGGTGGGCTACCTTCCTCTATAGTTTTATTATTTCGTCGTAGTATAGTATAGAGGGAGGTGATTACCAGTTTAATACAATTTGTTACTCGGAAATAAAGAGTTCCCGAGGTCGAACTCAGGGAGCAAGTTGTATTCTAGGGGTACAAGTTTCTTTTACAAAAATAAAGAAAGAGAGAGAGAGAGAATTTGTTGGCTTTTCTTCTTTTCTCTTTACTTCTCCTCTTCTTCCTTCTCAGATCTTCTGCTCTCTTCTTTTGTTCTTCTTCTTTATCTGCAGTGGTGATGTTCTTCTTTTTCTTCTTTTCCTTTCTTCTGCAGAGCGGTCCTGTTCTTCTTCTTCTTCTTTCTTTCTTTTCCTTTCTTCTTCTTCTTCTTTCTTTCTTCTTTTCCTTTCTTCAGATCTTCTTCTCGTGCTCTTTTTCTTCTTTCAGTTCTTGTCTTGGCCTCTCTACGTTCTCCTTCTTCTTTCAGCTCTTTCTGCTTGTCTCTCTGTGTTCTCCTCTGCCTCGCCTTCCTTCTCCTTCCTTGCCTTCAGGACGTCGTCTGATTTTCCAATCAGACGACTTAAACCGCCGCTGCTACAGTGCCGCTCGGTGATCCTCCTTCCTTCAACCTTCGTCTTCTTCCACGGTTCTTCTTCACCTGTGCCTGCACACTTACATAGCTTGATCAGAGAGGGGCAAAACCTATCTCTACCCTCCCCCGCGTCTCTCTCTCACAGAATCCGCTCATAGGATAGCTCTCCCAGAGCTGCCGGGTAGCCAGGTACGGGTCGCGCCCGGGTCCAGGCCCACCGGCGTGCGTGGTGGGCGAGGAGTGCAGGTCAGTCTAAGTCGGGTCCGGGCCAGGTCCGCAGGGCGTGAGCGCGGACGAGACCGGGTAACCGGGCGGGTGAAGGGGACCTCACCCCGTGTGTTGAGGCAATAAGCCTCCAGCACTTTTTCGCTTTATACCGCTACGCTCCTTCAGAGCCTTCCGAGGTGGGACTAAATGTCCCACCCCAATTTCGCGCCTGCACGGAGGAAGCAGCTGGTAATCGCAGCGTTACGCGAGACCTTCGCGCGAGGGCTTCGACTCGACTGCAGCCTGGTACTTCGCGAAGGCGCCTTGCGCTGTCTGGGAGCGTAACCTGGGCGTGGCGCACCTGGGGCAGCAGGTGAAGAAGCTGCTTCGCTTCAACAATGGCGGCGACGAGCGCAGGTACCTGCCCACAGAAAAACGGCCTCTCGACCCAATCAGAAACGCGGAGGACCTTCGCCGTGGCACGGCGAAGGTGGTCGGGGGTTGTGCAGGCGGCGGGGCGGAGCCTAAGGGCTGCCCTAGGTCAGACTGTGGGTCGGGAGATGGGTTTGTTCGGTGGAGTTGCAGAGGGTGATTTGGGGGAAGTGGAGGGGCGGAAATGGATCAGGGTGAGGAGGCGGAGATTATGTGTAGGTCGGCGAGCCGGGTGGGATGCTGGAGTGATGGGAGCGGCTCGCCGGAGGATGGCCGGAGGCGGAGAAGGTGAGGGTGAGTGGTCGGAATCGAGGGCGACAGTAGATGTTTAAAGTGAGGAAAAGGAAGAGGGGAGGAAGAGGAGGAGTTCCACCTACTTAGCAGGACGAGGAGGGGCCGGAGCGGGCGACAGTCGTATCGACTGTCGCCGGAGAAGAAGATGCCCGGGGGAAGGGGCAGCGGCGAGCAGAGGGCCGGAGAGGCTCCAGCTGGGTGCGGCGTGGCGCGGGAAGAGCAGGGGAAGAAGTCTCTGCTGCTGGTATTGCGGCAGAGCGAAGAGGAGGAGGAGGAAGAGCCGCCGGAGCTGGTGGGCGTCTGCCGGAGTGAGAAGAGAGGAAAGTTGGGGGTTTTCTCCGTCAGATCCGAGCTGGGAAGAACGGTGGAGCGACGGGGGTATTTATAGGGACCGAATCAGGGAGGAAGGCGGAGGGAGACGACGTGTCTCCCTCGCCGGAGGACGCCGGAGATGGAAACCCATACCGTCCGTGCGTTCGCACGGCCGGTATGGTGGGTTACAGCGACCAGGGGGGTGTCCCTGCGACGGCTGACGACGCAGGGCACCCCCGGTTTACTTGCCAGACTCTCCCCCTCACCCTGTGCGGCGCCATGCTCCGCGCAAGGTCGCCGGAGCATGGTGCTGGCAGGTTTTGCAGGGAGGACCTGAACGCAAAGGAACGAAGGAGAGCTAGGGGCCAAAATGCGAGGGTTCAAAAGTTGAGGGCCAAAAAGTAAATATATGAGGACCAAAGTGTAAAGTTGGTCAAGAAGGTTTCTTCTTAGGCTCAAGTTTTTATACATGACTAATTAGGACCTAAGGAATCTGATGGTTAATTTTATTTCTAGATTAAACCTTGTTTGACTGGTCAATTTACGCAAAAACCCAAATTAAGTTATTAATTGGGTATGGTTCTCAATGTAGGTCAAGATGGGTTCCTATGGTCAAATTGAACGTTCTAAACCGTAGAGATTATTTTTCTATGAATTTTAGAGGGTTTATTCCATTTTTTCTTTGCCTTGAACCTCGTGAATTGAAGTGGGTTTGTTTTAGGGTTACAGATTATCATTTAGTTCCTTGGAATTGCTGTAGCCCTTGCCAGATCATCTCATCCCACTTTTATTCTTATTAGGTTGCTTTGACCTATGTTTGGACCCTGAATTACCCTGTATGCAGATTATACTGGTAAAATTGCATTTTTACTCCTTATGACTTGTTTTCTCCTTAAACTCAGAATTCTCTGAGTTAAGCCTTTCCTTGAGTTATGTAGGAGCTTTTTTCCTTTGTATTGGGTCAAAATGAGCTAGTTATGGCTCTTGATGAGGTTCTCATCATGTACCCGGGACCAGGCCCACCGACGTGTGGTAGCAGGTGAGGAGTGAAGTCGGGTTGGGTCAGGCCAGGTCCGCAAGGCGTGTTCGTGGATGAGACTGGGTCGGGTGAGTGGGACCTCACCCCATTGATCTGAGGCAACAAGGCTGCTTCACTTTTTCCTTTTATGCAGGTGTGGATGCTCCTTCACTTCCAAGGTGGGACTAAATGTCCCACCTTCCTTTGCATGCCGCAGTAGCAAATGAGACTTCCAATTGACTAGGCTTCCAAGGCTGAAGCCTTTAATTGATGGCGTGGATACGTACGGGCTTCGATTGCACATAGCCTGGGCCTATCCCCTGGAGCAGAGCGAGGCCTGGAGTGTAGCAAGCGAGCTTCAAGCTCCTTAATAATGGCGGAAAGGTGACGACCCTGAAAACATAAGAATGAATTTGCGGCTACGTCAAAACATTCAGAGAGGGTCATCGGAGCACGACGAAGATGATGAGGGTGTTGGCGTGGCGTGACAGTGTCTATGCGTGCATACCTAGGGCACAATGTGTGCAAGAGTGTGGGTGTGTTTGGTGAGGTGCGTGGGTGAGTGGCACAGTGTGTGGAGTGAGGGGAAAGGATCAGTAAAGTGAGGGGAAGCTTATGGGCTTATCGACGAGGGTTGGGGTGGCCTATGGACGTGGGATGGCCTCGCCGGAGTCGATGGTCGGAGATGGATGGGATGGAGGTGATAGAGGTCGGTAGTGGTTGATTTTAGGGAATAAGGGGGAGAGGGAGCTTATCTAAAAGGTCAAGAGATGAAGGGGGTAAACGGAGGTGTCAGGTCTGGTGTGGCCTACACCAGAGATGAAAGTGGCTCCGATGAGTGGAGATTAGTGAGGACGAAGGGAGGGAAGTGCCTGCTAGTACGGCAAGACGCGGATGAAGTTAGGGAAGAAGGATCCACTGCAGGTATGGAGGTCGGATGATGAGGAGGATCATGGAAGGTCTTCATACGTTGAAGAGCCTACAGCCATGAGGAGAAGAGAGGAATTAGGGGTGTTCGCAACCGAATTCGAGCGTGGAGAGATTAAAGAGGCCTGGGCTCCTCTAAATAGATCCCTAAAGGTCAGTTAGGCTTGGGAAGCAAGCTTCCCAAGTAAGGAAAGCTCGCCAATGATGGAAATCATGGAGATACCCACATCTCTCTTGTGTTCGCATGAGAGATTGGTAGGGAATCAGATCTCAAATAAGGTTTCAGATGAGAGAGAATTTCTCAGAGGATCTCCCTTCCAATTTTTGAGGAGATCCTCCAAGCAATCAAGTTTTTCCCTGTTAAAGTTCACCGGAGTTGGTTTTGTTCGCGATAATGGTGCAGGGACCTATTTGTAAAGATGGTGAAGAATTTAGGGGGCTATTCGTAATGGTTTTTGAAAGATAGGGGTATAAATGTAATCAAATTGCACCTTTTTGCAAACTAGGTCAAGATGAATTATTCCTAGGTCCAAATTTTGGTACAAACCTAATTTAGACCTGAGGAATCCAATGGAAAAGTTTGATTTTGGGTTTGACCATCTTTGATTGCAAAATTTATGTAAAAACCCAATTTAGGGCAAATATCTATCTAAAACCCCATTCTAGGTCAAGATGGGTTCCAATGGCCAAATTGAAGGTACTAAACCCTAGAGGATATTTTTTTATGATTTTTAGAGGGTTTAAGTGAATTTTATCCTGACCAGAACCTTGCTTAATCAAGTGGGTCTGTTTTAGGATTTCAAGGAGTCATTTAATTCACAGAACTCACACAAACCCTTTTCTGTCTGATCTAATCCACTTATAATCTTATTAAGACCATTTGACATTTGTTTAGCCCTTACGAAAACTCGTGGTTTTACTGCATTGGTAAAATTGAAGTTTTATCCTTAGTTTCTTGTATTTCTCTCAGAAAGGCTATGTAGTGAATTATGACCTTCAGTTGGTTATGTAGGAGCATTTATTCTCTTCATTAAGTCAAAATGAGCTAGTTAGGGCTGATGATGGCATTCCCATCATTGCTTGTATTGAAAGGATAGGGTATTCTCTCATCTGTCTTCTCTCTCTCATCTATTAACTTTCTTCTGGTACATGGAAGCTAAAAGTTCTCTGAACCCTAATTTGGAACCACCTTTAGAGAGTAAACTAAGGAGAAGACCTAATTTTTCTGAATACATTCCAATGAATAATTGCCACGAGGAGGAACTAATTGAGGAGGAAACCATGGACCTATACTCTTTTGCCTCACACTATTCTCCCGATCCCAACCCTTCCCTTACTTCAACTTCTTTAAGATGGGAGAACTCTCCTCAACACCCGAGACTTGATTCCCTTGCCTATACCTCATATTCCCCGGGCATAGGTAGGTCTACCTCGAATCCCACACAAATTGCTGGATATCAAGGATCTCTACAACCTCAAAAGACACTCTCCACGTAGGACTAGCACTTGATTGGCATGACCAACTATCTTGACCGATTCAGCCAAACTCATCTCTCCCCAGATTAAGGATATGCCTCAGAATCCCAATACCTAAATACCAATCCCATCCTCGAAATCACTTTGCAAATTATCCCAATTCCACCTAAACAACTTCACCTTCACATTGGGATAACCCTACAACACCAAACCAAGGATATGATTCTTACCCTAGGTATTTAGATGATAGATATTCTGATTCAACTATGGAAAGAAACCCTGGAAATTATTATCCTCAACCTAATCAAATCCTTGACCATGGCAGTGATCTTGAGATCACCTAATTACTCCAAGTAGTCTAGGGGATGAGAGAAGCTAATAAAAGAAATACAGCTAATCTCGCAAAATAGCTCAATAGAATCTAGAAAGCACAAGGTGATAAACTTGGTCAGAGTATGCCACAAGTTCGTGGTGATCCACTCAAGGTTGAGGGTTCAACCGTAAGCATGACATCTTATCCAATCCCAACCTCCACCAGCCCTGTGATTAAGCAGAACAGACCCTTTTTGATATCCCAGAAACTGACTTTGAGGAGGAAGACTCACTTGAAGAAATACATCTTGATTTTGGCCCTGAATTGCAACCATTCTATTTTGAGGGGCCAATCCATAGTGGTTCAGAGTATGAGTCATTTATGTTTAATGACACACAATTGGACAACATGGATGATTTAGGAAAATCAGAGCAAGATCAAGAATATAGAAAGATTGGGGACAGTGACACTTCCAGCCAAACATGGTTGGATGGGTCTGATCTGTTCTTGTATAAGGATTACCAAGATCAAATGTGTTCAAACGATTCGATATTTGGATTTGGCAATACTGATCATTCTAAGATATTTGATATAGAAGCTGAATCTACTTTCAATTCTGTTTCAGCTAATCTGCACCCTTCTCTTCCCATCCACCAAAATCCTGAGGAAAACCAAACCCTTATCACCAACATTTCGAGATTGAGAAAAATAGATAATCCCCTTATGATAAAGATGTTCAAGAAATTGCAGAATTATGAGAGATCACTTATGAGGATCTATTTGCGAAAGCAAAGAGTTTAGCTGAATCATGGAATTTTGAGGAATTTGACTTGATTGATAAAAACAAGAAGACATACCCTCAAAAGATATAGTCCAAAAAGAATTTGAGGTGTTGACTAATCCAAACCCCGATCTTACTCCTCTCGGGGAAAAGTTCTAAAGAAAAATGAATTAAAATAAGATTTGGGAGACTCGAATGAGACTTTTGATCACCCTAGTGTTGAGATGGACAACTAGATCTTATTTGACTCACGTACTCGACATCCATCCATACCTAACTTGACTTGCGTAGTGGTTTCCTATACCATTTCAGACTACACCACTCAGGTTCCTCCTTTCATTTGCCATCACTTTCAGGACCCATATGATTTATTCCCCACAAACCACACTGTATCCACATCATCTGCCTTCTACATGCATCACATCTTAAGGTTGCCATTATATACTTTCCACTACGGCACCTGCACTAATATTTCTCTCTTTTGTAGCATCTGGTTGCAAATAGCTTCAAGCCTATTCGATTTATTCTTCTAACCTTTTGAGCTTGGTATTCACCATCAGCTGATCTGCATTTTTGGATCACTGATCCTTGCATTACATGATTACTACTTCATTTTAATCTTGACTCAACCCATTTGTTTGAACTACATATGTTTGGGTTTAAGTTCGGCAAATGACGTTAAACTTAGCGCTGGCTGTGAGGCAACCCAGTACTCTATACTGGTAGCTCTGCATCCTCTGCATCCATACTGACTTGGATTTGCAAGCACAGTCAGGTGATATCCCCTCCCCTTGCTTATTATATTTTGATTTTTATGCGTACATTTGAATGAGGACATTGTAATGAATAGGCATGCGGGGGTGGCAATTGCATGTCTTATTTTTTTGTCAGAAAAAAAATTCATTTAGTCATAAAGAATTTTTATTAAGGTTTTATTATGGATCTATTCTTAGGTTGATTCTAGAGTTTAGAATCCAATACAATTTCACACTTACACATATAATTTTTAATGGATCCTCTGTGAAGACCGATAAACATCTTTAGTTTGTCGAGAAGAAGCAATGCTTCTTCTCTAAACCCTTGGACAGTAATTAAGGAGTCAGGCAAACTATTTTCTAATAGATACACCAAACAAGTGTGTGGTGAGAGTAGAAAGTCTACTTGTGCTCTAAGGCTAGTGTGAGGAATCTTAAACTTTGGATAAAGAGATAATGATACTCGGAGTTAGGCATAGCTTTCGCTCTCGGTTTCTGCGTACAAGTTCTAAGTGTGAATCTCTTGAGAGCTACCAAATAAGGCAAATACACAGAGAGTGGATTATGATAAAACTAGTACTAAGGTGGATGGTCACGATTGTCTTTTATGGAATCCTTGGCTGAAGGAGGGTATTAATGTCAAGGTCAAAAATACACTGTCCTATCCATTCCCTTCCGGGTGATAAGAATAGGCACTTCCACCAAATAAGCCATCTGATATCCTCTTGAACACCCATAATCTCAAATAATGCCTCATAAATAAAAGTTCGTATGCTGTGTTGTGTTACTAGATATTTGGATGCGAAAAAAAAAGAGAAAAAAAAATAAGAAAAAGAAAGAAATATATAAACACAGAAAAAAATTTAAAAGAAGGAGTTTATGAGTAAGAATTTATTTCAAGTGTAATGAGGCAACAACACCTACCACCTTAACGATCCACCAAATACAGCCTTGACCCACTTTTCTGTATTTCTGGCTACCTGAAAACTGGCTGAGGAATTCTGACTTAGTCTTAGAGTTATGAAAACCTAATAAAAGTGTTAATGCCAGGAGAGACCACCAAATATACTGATAAATTTGGTGAGATTGTGAGCTAAAAGAGAAAGAAGAAAAAGAAAAAGAAAGAGAGAGAAAGAGAAAGAAAGAGAGAGAATGAGTACAAAGGAACTAAAGAGAGCAAGTTTCTCACCTCTCTCTGAGTTGAATTATTTTATAATATGGAAACCTAGGTTCTAAAGTATTGGTCTGTATGTAGCACCAGATGAGTGTGAGACACCAAATATAAATCTACTTGACTCTAAAATCTTCTACCTAAGTCAAAAGTTAGGGTTGAATATATAGGTTACTTTATAACCCCAAGGGAAGTAGTTTGCCTATCCCGATAGATTTTTACTAAGGATCAAGTACGATCTTTAGATGAGGATTGGCTTTCACTTGGATCCGTTGCATAGGCTACAACAAAACACAATCACGATTATCTAGATTGCTAAAGCTTCGAATGAAAACAAAAGACAAAAACCTCTAGTCAAACTCTAGATAAAAATTACTCATGTAGGACCACTTTGCATTTAGTCATGCATTTGCTAGGGACTAGCAAGATTTAGGAATGGGAGTGTGATTGCACAGCAATCATGAAACCTAAATCACCTGAATTAAGCTAGAACCTAGCATAACCTAGGACTGACGCATTCATATGCATCGTATTTTGCACAATAGCTAATTTATTACTCATATAGATAATATCGTCATTTTATGACCTAAAAGAGATGATTTTAATCACAGATGATTCAAAGCCGTAGATGTCAGATCAGACTGGACAGATCTGATTAGTATGATGACGGAAATCCAATACTTTCGAAATTGTCTCGATCAGACAACCAGGGCACCTTCTCCTTAAAAGAATGGAAATCATAAAGTCAAAGGACAAAGATCTGAGCCTCATATGAATAATCTAACTACACGGATGAATTTGGATCGCCGATTGCAGTCCATTGGTGCAAAATTCAACTCGATTGGAGGCCTACAACACCAGATACAAGGAAAAGAAGATGGACGGCCATGATGGTGCCACGTGGCACCATCACAGCTGCTCTCTCAGCACTACCCCAACGAGGAAGGCCACCTCTCATGCTGTGGGCCATTGGATCTTCATCCAATGGCCACGAGCACGCTACGTCACCCGTCCAGCTAGATAAGTATAAATAGAAACAAACAACCATATTTAATAAAAGGTTCACGTAGTGTGTTGGCTCACCGTGTGCGCGGAAGCGCTTAACACTCGTTCGAGCCGTGTGCTGTGCGAAATTGAAGCAGTGCTGGGTGTGCAGGTGCAGGTGGGTGCAATTGCATGATTAGAGGGTGGAGGTGAGACCACATGGCACGATCAGGGCATGCTGCAGTAAAACGGATGATCGCACGTGTTTTGCAAGATTAGGAAGGCGAGGCAAGCACACTTGAGCTGTCCGATCTTATGATTGAACAACTAAGGATCAGGACCTGAAAAGGGCCTTGTAGGTGCACGTGCGGAGAGAGGTTGTTGAACAGGCGTGAGAAGAGGAAGTAGGGCCGTGTGATCGCGATCTAGGGGTGCAGTAGGCACCACGTGTCACCCAGGGATTAAATCCATGTATGGAGGAGAATTTGAAGGTTTTTTGAGGCTAGATTCTTAGTCCCTCTGAATTGGGTTTTAAAATCGTCGCATTGTAGTACAGGTCAAATCAGTATGAAAAATAGATAAAATTTATACTTGAAGTTGAAGTCCAAGGTCGAACGCAGGGAGCAAGATGGCAATTTAAAACTCAAGATCACAATTTGAGACAAAGATATAACAAATTGCAATGAAGACTTAATAGAAATGAATCTCAGTAATGAAGTGCAAAAAGAAGGGGTTAAAATGGTGATTTGAATCACCAAATTAACCCTACAATTTAACCACAATTGTTTCAAATGTTTGCACAGTATCAAACACAATTAGTTCTTGCAAGATGAGCAAGCAATAAATCCTGAGAGGCTTGGATATGTGAAATCAGATGGCGGATGTGTCGGTCAGATGTCTTAAACAACCAGTTGCTACAGTGCCAACAAGAGACTCAAGGGTCTCTTCTTCAGCTTTCCTTGCCTTGGCGCTTTTCCTCTTCTCGAGGCTAAGTGTCACATGACTGCCTGCAAGAGCAAAACCCCCTCGGCCATCTCTCTTTTCTTTCTTTTCCCCTCTCAGATATATGCTAATCGGATCTAGGTATACGGGTAAATAGTTCAAAGCTCAGACTCGCATGGCGTGGCTGTGGGCGAGAGCGTGCAATGGGCGTGCGTGTGGGGACCTCATCCCCTGTGTGTGCTGAGGTGATAAGCCAGATGCACAAAATCAATTTAAACGGTACGGGGGAGTCTTCCATATCAGATTTGGGACTATCTTGTCCCTTATTCTTCACGTCACAAGCAGTGAACTTCCTTCGCCAAATAGGAGCAGCTGCTGTGTTCGAGGTCTCCAATTGAGGACCTAGAGACCTCCCTGGAGTTATTCCGTGTCACCTGGAGGAGACGCCTGGGAGCAAAGGTGCAAGAACACCACCTGGAACTCCTTGAAGAAGCTCCGCCAATGGCAGCTTCACCTATGGCCTGAAAACAAGAACAAGGCCTAATGGCCATGTCAAAATAGCTCAGGAGTGGTCGTCGGAGCACGGAGAGTGAGGTGGTGGTGATCTGAGGGCGTGTGGAGGTCGGTGAATGGTTGTCGGTGATGGAGAGGATGTTGTAGAAGTGGGTTGGCCGGTGGAGCAATGGAGAGGGTGAATGCCCTAATAGATAAAGGGATTTTGTTGAAGACATCATGGTGATGCTGATGGGGGTGGTAGCAACGAGGTTCGTGCGGTGAAGCAGTGGTTGGGCATCGTCGGAGCTTCGCCGAAGTGGAAGAAGACGGAGGGAGAGACATGTGGTCAGCGGTCGTTTTGAGAGATAGAGGGAAAAAGAAGTTGGGAAGCAGAGGAAGCTAAAGAACCTAGTTTAGGGATGAAAGGGGGAGAGGTTCCCACACCGGTGTGATGGTCGGATGTGGGGAAGACGAAACACCTTAAGGGAGATGGTGGTGAAGAAAGGGGTCTAAGGCACCTCTGATGTGGTTGTCGAGAGGCGGAGGATGTCGGAGAGGAAGGAGATGCTCCCAATTTGGCCATTGGGAGGCCGTAGGACGACGGGGAGGGATGCTCGCTGGAGCTATGTCAGAGGGGGCCGGAGGTAGGGTTTGGAAGAGGCTTTTGGCCTCAAAATTAGCTAAAGAGGTCGGCTTGACCTCTAGGATCCATTTATAGGCCACGGGGAGGGGTTTCAAGCTTGGAAACAAGCTTGCAAACTCCATGATTCTCGTGCACATTTGACATGCATACCTTCAAAACGTTTGCTTGAGGATTTGGGAAAGACATAAAGTCCAAGAATGGTTCAAATGGAAGGTGACTTCCCAAGGAATGTTCAGTTTAAATTTGAGAGAGATTGATTGAGAATCAAGCAAGAAATCCTCGCTCGAAACTCGATGGTGAAGGTTCAACCTTCCAAAAATGGCGTGAGAACCTGCGTGAAAAGAAAATGACAAAACATAGGGACTTTTTTGAAAGGAATTTGAAAGTTAAGGGCATGTGTGTGAGATAAAAGAGTCAGACAGGACCAAATTGCAAACTAGGTCAAGATGTTCTCTGATTGGGTCCAAATTTTGGTACAAACCTAATTTAGCCCTAAGGAATCTAATGGTGAAGTTGGATTTTTGTTTTGACCTAGTTTGACTGGGTAAATTGTATAATTACCCAAATTAGGTCAAAAGTCTGTCTGTGGCTCTATTTTAGGTTAAGATGGGTTCTAATGGTCAAATTGAAGGTATTAAACGCTAGAAAAAAATTTTATATGATTTTTAGAGGGTTTAGGTGAATTTTATCATCATCGGAAGCTCAGTTATTTAAGCTGGTCTATTTTTTGGGTTTCAGATGTCATTTAATTCCTAAAATGCGGAAAAACTCTTTTCTATCTGCACGTACTTACTTATTAGACATTTAAGATCATTTTACCTTTATTTAACCCCTAAGGAAACGTGTGATTGTACTACAGTTGAGATGTACTATTAACACTGTAGTTTTACCCCTGTTTTACTGTATTTCCCCATAATGGATTTGTAGTGAATTACGTCTCTCTGGCAGTTTTGGAGGGGCATTTATTCCTTGATTATGATTAATTAAAGCTAGATGTGGCTGATGATGACATTGTCATCATACCCCCTTACCTAACTTTTTCTAGTCCCTTAGCAAGATCTCGTGGAATTAACTCAAATTCTAGACCATATGTTTAGATCTCTGATGTGGGCTTTCTTTTGTAGATTAAGTTAGAATGCGAATAGTAGGCCTAGAGGTACCCAAGTACCAACCAAGATCCGGACCTGACCAGCCTTAGCCTCAGTCTACCGCGAAGGTTTCTAAGGCCTATAGGAACTAACCTAAGGTTCGTTGAACTCCGCGGTTAAAGCACCCATGCTTAAAACATGTTTAGTCAAGATTCAGTTTGCAGTGCATTTTTGTAAGAAAGAGAGAGGAATTTTTGCATTTTTGGAGAGTTTTCTTTCTCTTTCTCTTCTTTATTTTTAACTTTGGATTGGCTTTACAACACAGTCTGCATCGGATTCCTAGCTCCCACCATCAATCCTTGTAGGGTCCCTAGCTTTCGATGCTTCATGATAGCACCACCCATGGCAACCCCCTGAACCCTGGCTTTCAACACTTTGAGATAGTGCCGCCCATGGCATTCTGTAGCTAAATTCAGGCCCTGGCAACCAACATTTTAGGATAAACCCACCCATAGCACCTGAATCAACATAAGGTGCTTACATGTTCCTGGTAGGATATTTAGATATCCTAGGAGACAAGCACCGAGGAGATGGTATGTTATTTCGCATCTTCGAAGGGAATTTCCCGCCTCTCCACGCTGAGAACTCATCCAAATCAAGTTGTGTTGATAAGTCGCTCGTAATCTAGGTAGCTTTTCAGAACAGAATTAATGCTTTTGCATGATTTTGATAATTAAGCGCACTGAACCAGACTGTGCATGGATTAAGGTGCTTAGGTTATCAAGTCCCGCAAACCTGAGGTCAGTTAACAAGGTTGAATAATCCCTAAGCCTTAGACCTAATATTTAAGCTTCGCATTTTCCTCAACCTCTTGAGGATTATCTAGATCTTGACAAATAATTGAATTTTTAAGCCTAAAACAAGCCTAAGAGGCCTAAGATCGGTGTTCATACTAATCATTTTGTCTCTTAGCACTTTTGTCTTTTATTTCTTTATTTTGATTTGGTCTAGAACTTAGTAGATTCCTTAATCTTTTACTAAAGACTAACTCTTTTTGTTTCAAATTGTGCTCCTTTTTGACATTTTAAAATCACCTCCCCTTTTCCTCCTCAAGAATGATATGCATTCAATTCATTCAAAATTTCCTCCCTTCTCTATTTTTTGTTCCTTTTCAATTTTTTATTTTTTTGGTTTTTTGCAATAAGTCTTTTATTTTGCGAGAAAACCTTCTGAAACTTGAAAATTTTTGTATGTTTGCACTTTAACACCACTCCATGCTTAAGTCTTGTAATGTCCTCATTGTAAATGGAGGGTATAAAATAGTTTTGGGTTCAGGAATTAGAACAGGATTATCAGGTGGGCGAACGGGTCGAAAATGACGGTTGCTGATGATTTTATGCTCTGATACGAGTACCAGAGGTAGAGTCTAGTGTTCTAGAACTGAACTTAGATTGCAATAGATGTGAAGTTCAAAAGGATCTTGGGCTTTTGGAATGACGGGTGATTGCACCGCAAAATACGCCAGCAATAATGCCTTCTTGTGCTATTTCCTAACATTACCTATGCATATTTGGATTCCATAGCTGCATTTTGTAAAAATACATGCATTCATGCATTTAATTAAGAGAGGAGGAGAAATGAAAAAGTGGCCATGCATTTTACATTTTCCTCAAGTGCATCCTTGCAAAATACACATCTTTTATTTTTTCCACTTGATTTTTCCTGACAACTGCTGCAACTTCTCCTCGCGCCCTCTCCCTGCCATGCCATTCCCTACGGCTGCCATTCCATCCCATTCCTCGCATGTAGCAAGCAAGGCCATGCCTTCTCTTCCTATAAGAAGACACATCTTCTTCTCTTGAAGGGAGGTCTATCCCAGCAGCCAAAAAGAACCCACCTGCAGCTCCATCCCCTCCTCCATTCCCCTTCATACGTCAGCCCACCTTCAAGGAGAAACTCGGTGGGTAGGAGCTCACTATGGTGCACACCACCGCAGTGAGACCACCACCGCCCAGCTCTTCAAAGAGCCGATGGGCGTGGTGGCTCTTCTTTCGCGTTTTTTTTCCGTTCCCGCAACTTCCTGCCATTGGAGCCGCTTCAAGGTCTGAAGCATTGCAGCTTGGCGGCAGCAGCATCAGCAGCTAAGCGGTGGCAGCAGCAGTAGCAGCAGTAGCCCCAGCAGCTTCTGTGCTTCCCTACAGGTGCCCCAGCCCTCCGCGCGTGCCTGCAGGACCTTCTCCGCTCTGTCGCATGCCCACCGCGCTCGCAACTGCCTGCTGCGTGCCTCTGCAGCGGCCAGCCAAGCGTCTCCTCACCTCCCTGCCAGCCTTTGCAAGCATCCACATGCCCCTGCAGACACCCCGCCTCCCTCTCCGAGCGTGCTGTCGCGAGCTCTCCACGCTTGCAACCGGTTGGCGCAGGCGATCTCCTCTATGCGAATACGTTCCCGCGCATTGAAGACCATCAGACGACGACCTTCACCTGCAGATGACGTAAAACGCACTCCCTCGCCTCCAGCAGAGTGGCTGTGCTCTTCCTGCCCGCTCTTTCCCGCTCTCTCTCTTACTCTCTCTCACTCACTCACAGCACTCTACACCGACGCACACACACACCTACACTCACACTTTCTCACACACACACACACCTATACTATAAACATATATATATATATACGTATACTTATATATTGATATATATATACACACATATATATATATTTATATACATATACATATACATATATAGATATATATATATATATCTACTTATATTATACATATAGAAGTATCCATATACTTATTCATTAGTATACATATATATATATATATACACATATATATATATCTATATACTTATATATATACTGATATATATATATACATATATACATATACTTATATACATATATACATATATATATATCTATATAACTATATATACATATATACATACATCTACATATACATATATTACTATATACATATACATACATATAAATATTTACAATTATATAGTTATATATACATACTTATACATATATCTATCTATACTTATATATATATTTACATACCTATATACATATACATATACATATATACAAATATAGCTTCATACATATATACATACATATATACATACGTACACATATATCTATATACATATATATACCTATAGATAACTATATATATACATATAGACATATTTACATATATACATATATATATATATATATATATTTTCACATTATTTACCATACGTTGTATTGCGGGAATATCTGCACCAGTTGCTGATATTCCCCGATACACGGGTACAAAAAGCGTGGTTACGTACATCTTCCACCATCCATCCCACGTTCCACATGGCACCTAGTCGTGTTGGTTGCATCTCTCTAGATGACGACCAACTCGACACCGTGCTACACTCCATCATCACCTCCACCCCCACCCCTTTGTATACATAATATATACATATATATATATATATTCTGTATTTACTTTATTTCTGCTTCGCTTTCCTATTAGTAAAAAGATAAAAAAAATATATAAAAGAGAAGAGATAATCCTTAACTTACAGGTATCTCATCCTGCGAATAGCAAGACCCGTTTTGGAACCTTGTTTTGGCTCAAAGCCAAGAACACAATTTTGAGGGTGTGCCTCAAGGACAAAGATTACCAAAAAAAAAAATCTAAATAAGAAAAGCTCCAAAAACACAATAAACGAACGAAAGAGACTCGTTGTAGGAAAGGCGTAGAAACTTAACTTGTACCCCACTTCCTTGAGTTCGACCCTAGGCATAAAAGTGACAAGATAAAATCAATTAGGCCAGGTTAAAATTTTTTTAAAGAGATGGTTAGGTCCGATTTAAGTTAACCACTATACACATTTCAACGATAAAATCACCATATTAACAACCTATCCGGGCTTGACCACACATCTTTTTTTGGCTCCGTTGCTGGGGAAGTGCACCTTCAAGTAAGTTTCTATTCAATTCCTTTCAATTTTTCTCTTCTCTCTTCACGGGTATTTTTGTTTTTTTGATGTGCAGGTGAACCTGGTGCAAGGAGAAGGCAGGAAGACGAAGTCGGGAACGTGGGCAGATCCAAGGCGGGAATGAGCGTGTGAAGATGCCGACACCGCATTGGAGCTTCGCACACGTTGCCGAACAAGTAGGTTTTCTTTTCTTAGCAAACTATGGTTAACTTGCCACCTTAATAAAAAAAAAAAACTAAAAACTAAGAAAACTAGAAAAACTTCTTGGGATCTCTTGGGGCAAGTGGATTAAAATTCACTTGTTTGATTGATTGTCTTCACTCCCATTGCCCCGGGATTTCCTGCCCTACTTTGCATAGTGAAAATCAGAGAATCTTGATTCTTGAAATTTTCGCCGTGGGAAGTATTCTTTAAGGCAAATAAAAAGATTGATTACACACCCCTTTTGCCTCACATATCTACAATTCAGGATCACCTTTTTGGTGGGGAGACTTGGAATTGAGTTAATTCCAACCCCACCATGACTTTTCAACTTACTTAAGATTCGATCTCGAATACCTCAACCCCCAACAATTTGATTTTCTTTTGGTTGAGCCTTGTGTGTGGACATTTTTTGGTAATTGGGAGCACTTGAATTGAAGTGCTTGGCTCCCTTTCACACTAACATAAAACTGATTCGTGCATCCACACATAGAAATCTCCATTCAGGGTAGCCCATTGCATTTTAGTGTGCATTAACTAACTGATATTGAAGAAGGGTTTGTTGGGCTTAGAAAGAAAATTTGTATTCTCACAAAAACCCAGAGATTGGTTGAATTGGTAATTCAACGAAATCCTAAAATCCATACTACTTAAGGCTGAACTCTAAAAATCATTCACCAATTAAGAACTTCAATTCGGGGAGATTTTCCTGTCGCATGCTTGTTTTACACACTCTAAAAATCAATCACTTGGGCATTACCTGTAAACATCGCCCTTCACATTCCAGAAGCACTTGATCCTAAGCCTCTAACTAAAACTGGTAGTAATTCAACCCTTACTAAGGATTGGAGGTCTAACTACCTGCTTGTAGCGGCTACGTGCTGGTGAGAGTTCCCACGTGCTATCAGGTGTCTAAGATTGGGGCAAACGGCCTTTCAATCTGGCCCGGTGGTTCCGTAGTTCGTGATAGTAAGTAACTTAGATCTTTAGGCGTAGGAGCACACTGTAGAGGTTAGGAATTTGATTGAATTCATTTGTAATCAAGTGTACCTTTGCGGTGTCATTTCTCTCGTCTCTTTTCCCTTCTCATCTCCCCAAATCTTCTTGCGGTTGTGCATGTTTGGGTGGAGGTCACAAAACCCTAAATTGTTTGAATTGACTGATAAATTTAGAAAAGAAGCCGAATCATCCTCCTCCTCCACAAACATGGCTGCACGCCTACCCCCAAATCCTGAGGGAGGAAATTGCCCTCAGAACCCACCAGGTGGTGGAGCCTTAGATCCCATAACCCGCCTCCAAGCCCAAATGGAAATGTATAATGAGCAAATGGAAGCCATTCGGGAAACATTGGAGGAAATGTAGAACCCTCCCGAACGGGAGGAGCCTAGGTCTCCTAGCTCATATCAGAATCCTACTGCTACAAAGACCATAGGACAAATTCGGGTCCCCATGGGCAGGGACGACTTTGAATTAAAACCAAACATAATTGGCCTAATAAATTTCCAGTTTCATGGTCTTGAAAGTGAAGATCCCTTTCTCCAATTGGAAGACCTAACCCGACTGGCTGAAACTGTTAAACCAAGAAATGTCGGGTTACCTATAGCCCTCATGAAAATGTTCCCGTTTTCATTGCGGGATAAAGGGTCGCAGTGGTTATGCACCCTTGGGAGAACCATCCACTCTTGGGAAGAGATGCGAACAGCGTTTCTCAAGAAGTTCTTCCCAATCGGGTGAACCAATGTGCTTCGCCGTGCTATCACTTCATTTACACAACAAAACGGCAAACAATTTCATGAGGCATGGGAGAGGTATAATGACCTCCACAAGAAGTGTCCGCACCATGGTCTGCCTAAGTGGCATATAGCCCAGATTTTCTACTATGGGCTAAATGAGACTTTGAAGCAGATTGCAGATGCTTCCTAAGAAGGGAACTTTATGAATAAAGACGAGAATGGAGCATTTGAACTGTTTGAAAATATGACTGAAAATTCGATAAACAATGCCTCCATTATCACCTTTAATCGTACCAGCCAACCCTGAAATGTCCACGAAGTTGACATGGGACCCTCCCATTCATCAACTGATCTAAGCCTTATTGCACAAAAACTGGATGAAATCTCCGCCGTGCACAAGAAGCTGGACGAGCTTCTGGCCAACCCCACCTAATCTCTGGCAAACACCGCCTCTTCACCACTTCGTCACAATCCAAATTCTTCCAACACTAGGCTTATCCCGAGAAACCCCGTAAGTCCTTCCTTACCGAGTGTCGCGCCAAGTGACTCGGTAAGTCATGTGGAACTAGCTTCTGCGAGCCAGTATTTCGACATGGAGGACCAAGCCTCCGTGTGCTTGGATGCATACTTACATGCGGACGCGTCTTCTAGCATAGAAGACGCTTACGCCCTGGGGAATAACCCGTTCTCTACCACTTATAACCCAGGGTGGCGTAATCATCCGAATTTTGCATGGTCCAACAACCCGCAGTGCCAAAACCCCGCGAGTGGACCAATGCAACCGTCCGCACCCGTCATCCCAAGGGCCCAATCTAATCCTATGGCGATTACACCATCTGGCCCTTGCGTACCTCAAGCAGAACACGCATCAAGTCCTCTTGATAAATTGATGCGAATGATGATGGTTATGTCAAAGTGCCATGAAGAGAACATGACCTCTCTTCAATACCAATTGGCGCAACAGAATGCTGAGATCAGTCAACTACGCATGATGACTCGATCTCAGGGCACTCTTCTTGCCCAACCTGTTCCCAACTTGCGAAACTTTGTACCCTGTGGTCCGCAACCACAGGTAAAACCTTCTCAGGGACAGGTTCATCAAATTCTGGAAGCTCTAAGCATTCCACCGAGATTTCAGGCTAATCCCACTGCAGCACCGCACTCTTATGTCCCCATTGCGAACCCTCCTCCGCCATATGATCCCACTGGACCTCCATCATCCAATGCTATCACTACGAGGAGTGGTAAGCAGATTGTCGATCCGTCTCGGCCTGATCTTGGCCCATCTACTTCTTCGCCCTCTCATTCGGGATGAGCACCGCATTTGCGAGAGGGCGATGCACCCAAATTCGTGCCAGAATCAGTCCCATTCCCCGAGGCTCTACTGAGGGAGCCAAAAGGCAAAAAGAAAGATACGTAGGCCTTTGATAACCTACGTAATTTGTTCAGGGATGTAGAAATCAGGGTACCCCTGCTCGAGGCTACAACCACATACCTACTGTCGCCCGATTTTTCAAAGAGTACACAGCACCCAGGCAACAGTCAAAGAAAACTAAAAATCCGGTGGTTCTCTCTCCTCATGCGAGTTGTGCTATACTGTCAAACCTACAACTGAAGTAGAAAGATCCTGGCACACCGCTGATTTCCTGTAGCATCCAAGGATGTAATTTCAACCGTGCCCTGCTTGATCTAGGATCTTCCATAAATCTCATACCGACCATCATGCTCGAAAAATTTTCCTTGGAAAATTTGAAACCCACCCCTATCACGTTACAGTTGGCAGATCGTTCTGTCAAAATCCCGAAGGGTGTGGTGGAAGACGTGGTGGTTAGGGTCAACTGTCTCTATTTTCCTGTTGACTTTCTTGCTTTAGATATGGAAGTTCCTAGTTCACTTTCTGATTGTTCGATCATCCTCGGTCGACCTTTCTTGGCCACAACCCACGCCCTTATCGACTGCGAGTCGGGCTGTATTGAGATTGCCATTGGATTTGAAAAGATCAAGCTGAACATCTTCAAGGCAGCCAAGAACTTTGATTGCGATTGCATCGAGGATGACACTTCTGACGAGGACATGACCGTCAGTGCATGTATCGGACTATTTGGGACCTATTTGGACTGCTACGGATTACCTATAAACACTGACGACTGCCTAACCAACATAAATTGTGATGTTCCCTAATCCCTCCCTATTCCCATACCTTCTCCTGACTAGACTTCTGACGAGGTTTTCTCCGCTTCCCATACCTCGTGGTCTGAGTTATCGCCGGGCTGCTCACCGCCGGTTCACACTCTGGAAGACGGGATTGCCTTTCTTTCCTACCAAATTAGGCGGATTTACAACTCCACACTGGGACCTTGAGCCCACATCTTACTCACAGGGGCTATTCCCTTTTGGATCCATCTATCCAAAGAGCCCCTCTTCTTGGCCAATCTGAGGGCCAACTTCTTCTTCCTAACCTATTTTCTATTCTGCCTGGGACACTCTCGTCCCAGAAAATGCCATCCACCGTCACTTTTCATTTCCCCACCCACCATCCACCCACCCTACCACCCTGCTGTATACCCTGAACCTTAGCTCTCGTTACCCGATCTTTCGTCCTTTCTCTACCTTTCCCTGCATGCATATGAGGACATAGCATTGTTTGGCATGGGGGGGTGGATAGGCGTCCATAGGATCCGGGTATTTTATGGTATCATACAATTTCCACCCATTTATAAATATGCAAGAAAATGAAAAAATATATATATATATATATGTATATCTAAATAAATGGTGTTTAGTAATGATCTAAAAGCTGAAACAAAAAAAAAATACACTAAGTGTTTTTGGATATTCAACTTCTATTTTGAAGACTTTCTAGGCCACAGAATCTTGATTCGCTCAGGCTCGGCTTAATTCACTTAAAGCATTGACAAAATAGATCAGAATCTCTCCTAACTAAGGATGTATTCTTGTACCTGAGACACTAGTACAAGATCCATTGGTTTGCTTTTACTTGAGACGTTAAGTAAACTTGGTTCACAAAACACATATCAGGAAAGACCAGGTGAACATAAGATCCAACCCCAGTGTTCATTAGGGAAGGTGGAGTCCTTACCTGTGCAGGCAGGTAGACTTTTTATCCCAGGCTTTAGTCTTGTGTTTAGGAGCAACTCTTTCCACCAAAAAAGAGACTCTCCCACCAAAAAGAAAAAAAAAGTGTGCTCCTTCAAAAGAAAAAAATGTTGTAAGAGATATACTGACATGTGTTTCAAAAAAAAAAAAGTTGCAAATAAGTCAGTATATCTCACAAATGTCTGTAAAGTCTTCGCCCTACAAGAAGTTGTTCAGGGCAGATTACAAATACCTTGTTTTCCTTTGAGCCACAAAAATCAGAAAATGGGAGTTGAGTTTTTCGTCATCTTCTTAAGGGTCAATCCGAAAACACGAGCTGAAACTGGGACCAACCTGTACTTAAAGATTCATGAAATCCTGGGCTTGAGTCTTAATGTTCATCTAGTCAGTCTTGATCCTTCACTATGCACAAGCCATAACTTCTTGAGCTCTCAAGTACGGCAAAAACCTCCTGGGTCCTGGAAATTGTACTTAAGGTTTAAATATCAAGACTCCTGGTTAGTTTAGAGTTGATCTATGTCATGTGAGACTTAAAGTATTGGTAGTCTTCTTTACAATTGGTTCTCATAATATCCAACAATAAACATACCTATATTGCCTCAGAAGAAAAACCTCAACTGAAGATCATTTCTAAATACTATTTTGCTAGGGACTAGCAAAAGATAGGCAAGAGGGTATGATTGCACCGCAAAATACGCTTGCAATAATGCCTTCCTGTGCTATTTCCTAGCATTACCTATGCATATTAGGATTCCATAGTTGCATTTTGTAAAAATACATGCATTCATGCATTTAATTAAGAGAGGAGAAATGAATAAGTGGCCTTGCATTTAACATTTTCCTCAAGTGCATCCTTGCAAAATCCACATCTTTTATTTTTTCCACTAGATTTTTCCCTACGGCTGCTGCAACTTCTCCTCGTGCCCTCTCCCTGCCATGCCATTCCCTGCAGCTACCATTCCATCCCATTCCCCGCATGCAACATGCAAGGCCATGCCTTCTCTTCCTATAAGAAGCCACGTCTTCTCTTGAAGGGAGGTCTGTCCTAGCAGCCAAAAAGAACCCACCTGCAGCTCCATCCTCTCCTCCATTACCCTCCATACGCCGGCCCTCCTCCGAGGAGAAACCCTGTGGGCAGAAGCTCACTATGGTGCACACCACCACAGTGAGACCACCACCGCCCAGCTCTTCAAAGAGCCGGTGGGTGTGGTGGCTCTCCTTTCGCATTTTTTTTCTGTTCCCACAACTTCTCTCCATTGGAGCCGCTTCAAGGTCTGAAGCTTCGCAGCTTGGCAGCAGCAGCCCCAACAGCTTCTGCGCTTCCCTGCAGGTGCCCCAGCACTCCACGCGTACCTGCAGGACCATCTCTGCTTCCTCTTCTCTACTCTGTCGCACGCCCTCCGCACCTGCAACCGGCTGCTGTACGCCTCTGCAGCAGCTGGCCAAGCATCTCCCCGCCTCCCTGCCAGCCTCTGCAAGCGTTCGCGCACGCCTGCAGACACCCCGCCTCCCTCTTCGAGCGCGCTGTCGCGAGCTCTCCGCGCTCGCAACCGGCCGGCGTAGGCGATCTCCTCTGCGCGAATATGCACCTGCGCGTTGAAGACCACCAGACGACGGCCTTCACCTGTAGACGACTTAAAACGCGCTCCCTCACCTCCTGTAGAGTGGCTGTGCTCTTCCTGCCCGCTCTCTCCCGCTCTCTCTCTTTCTCCCTCTCTCTCTCTCTCTCACTCTCTCTCACTCACTCACAGCACTCTACACCGACGCACACACACACCTACACTCACAGTTTCTCACACACACACACACCTATACTATAAACATATATATATATACGTATACTTATATATTGATATATATATACACACATATATATATATATCTACTTATATTTATACATATAGTAGTATCTATATACTTATGCATTAGTATACATATATATATCTATATACTTATACATATACTTATATATATATATACATATATACATATACTTATATACATATATACATAGATATACACATATATATATATCTATATAACTATATATACATATATACATATATCTACATATCCAGATACATATACCTATATACATATATTATTATTATATATATATACATATATATATATATCTATATATATACATCTATACATATATATATATATCTATAACTATATATACATACATATATATATATATATATATACTTAGCTACATATATCTACATATACATACATATATATATGTACATTTATATAGTTATATATACATACTTATAAATATATATATATATAGATCTACACATACATCTATCTATACTTATATATATATATATTTACATACCTATATATATATACATATACATATATACAAATATAGCTACATACATATATACATACATATATACATATATACACATATATCTATATACTTATATATATCTATAGATAACTATATATATACATATAGACATATTTACATATATATATATATTTTCACATTATTTACCATACGCTGTACCGCGGGAATATCTTCACCAGTTGCTGATATTCCCCGATACACACGTACAAAAAGTGTGGTTACGTACATCTTCCACCATCCATCCCATGTTCCACATGGCGCGTAGTCATGTTGGTTGCGTCTCTCTAGACGACGACCAACTCGACACCGTGCTACACTCCATCGTCGCCTCCACCCCCACCCCTTTATATACATAATATATACATATATATATATATTCTGTATTTACTTTATTTCTATTTCGCTTTCCTATTAGTAAAAAGATAAAAAAATATATAAAAGAGAAAAGATAATCCTTGACTTGTAGGTATCTCGTCTTGCGAATAGCAAGACCCGTTTTGGAACCTTGTTTTGGTTCAAAGCCAAGAACCCAATTTTGAGGGTGTGCCTGAAGGACAAAGATTAACAGAAAAAAGAAAATCTAAATAAGAAAAACATCAAAAACACAATAAACAAACGGAAGAGGCTCGTTGTAGGAAAGGTGTAGAAACTTAACTTGTACCCCACTTCCCTGAGTTCGACCTTGGGCCTAAAAGTGACAAGATAAAATCAATTAGGCCAGGTTAAAAATTTTGTAAAGAGATGGTTAGGTCCGATTTAGGTTAACCACTATACACATTTCAACGATAAAATCACCATATTAACAACCTATCCGGGCTCGACCACACATCGGGTTGCCTCCCATTAAGCGCTAAATTCAATGCCTTCAACCGTGCAGAAAATGGTATGGAGAAGGAGTGGTCAAATCTGACAAGTTTTGTAGAACAAGCACCTTGATCAAAAGCCTGGTCGGTCCAACCAGGTGCTTTTTCAGATCAGCAGGCTGATGATGTAGCCCAAACCCAATCAATCTGCCGGGTTGATAGATGTGGATCAAAAGATGTGGTGCCCACCAGATACTGTGAAGTTTGAGAAGATATGGAAGTGTGAATCCAGGGTTTGGCTGAGTCGAATCAGCCTGATCAGAGTAGGGATCCTCAAATGAAAAAGAATCAGTGGAGGATGTAGGAATCGTACGAAAGTGATTAGAGAAGGATGGGGCGTGATTTGTGGTTTGATCAAAATCCGAAACCCACTTGAAATGTGAAGGAGAATCATGTGCAATCGTCTCATTGAGAGGAGAATCAAAGTAGAAATTGAGTTCGGTTGCGGGTTGTGGTTGAAAACGAGTTTGGGAAGGTTATGTATGTGCTATAGAAGAGGTGGCTTCAAGAATAATTGTATGTGAGGGCTCCTCTAGAAAAGATTCCAAGGTAGGTTCATCTAGAGTGTCCTTATAATGGCTATCAAAATCAAATGTAAATTCCTGGAGAGTGCTTATAGGATCAAGGAAATCTGAGTCAAGAAAAGATTCAAACTCTGGGTTGTAGACACTCTCGGCAATTACTATTTCTGATTCCTGAGGATCAAAAAGAAATGATTCCATCTCAATGGAAACTGAATTTGAATCAATCATCTCGGGATTAAGGACCTCAGAGTCAGAGTTGAAGAATGGGTCGTGGATACTGAGGTCATAGATTGGCTCGTTGTCGTCAGGAAATAAAGGTTCTCCGAAATCTGGGTAAGATTTGAAATCGTTGCAGAATTTGCGAGAATCATATTCTGAATTTGATTCCAGATTTGAGGTTCCACCACATAATAAATCAAAAGATGTAGAATCAGCAACTTGACTTGGATTTAACCTATTTTCAGATTCTGAGTTTAAAAAGGTATCCCTATTAGGCATGGGCTCGAGTTCTTGGCTTGTAGGGAAGACCCAATCAAATCCCAACTCTTCTAGCTCCTAGGTTTCTATATCGTAGATCAGCGTGACTTTTGAAAAATCAATCTGTATCTTTGAGGAGTCTGAAGAGGTGTACTTATCAAATGCGAGCCTTGAATGGTATTTTGGGTTTGAAATCTGATTCGTATTGCACGGGGCCTCACAGTCATCCCAATAAGGCTCAAATCCAAATTCTGGGCTGAGTGTGGGCTAGATCACTAGAATCTATGTTGGGCTTTGTTCTCGGGGACAACCTTATTTGAATAAGGAGCGAAATTTACGTCCTCGAGGAGTTTTGACTCAACCTCATTACTACAAGTGTCTGGAACATTATCGCATGGTAGGGTTGGCTCGTAATCATGATCACCTGTAATTGGATCCTTCCCGCCCATTTCAAGATTAGGTATGTCAATTGCTATGAAATTTGAATTGGAATTCCTTTGTGTTGGGGGTCCATGAGAACCTAGATTCTCAAGCTCGGGATCTAGGAATTCGTATTGAGCCTCAATGCTGTACCAAGGTGATTCATCAATGTTTGATGGGATGTATTGGTAGGTTTGATCAATGGTTTGCTGTAATGTATTCAACATACACCTACGTTTCTCCAAGAGACCTTGGTACATCTCCCAAAGGTGTGGATTGGACCAACAATGTATATACTCGGTATTATGTAGTCTCCACAACTTACTGTATTAAGTTATCAGATCATCCCAAGTTGAATCATGTATTATTTGTGTAAATAGCATCCCCACACGGTTCATAATGTGGGTTGTTGTTTCTGGAATATTAACTTGAATCATGTAGGCTGGATTTCTAGCTTTGTCATCAATTTCATAAAATCTAAGGGCATCCTCAATCATTCTATCTCTCATAGACATTCGAGATTCAGGTTTCTCAAGTGGTTTTCCTAAATTTCCAGGATGCATCTTCAAATCAGGTGGTGAAATTAGGATTTAGAATCATATTCAGGTTCTAGTGAGGCCTCTTAGGTTAACAATCTAAGGACCTTCATGTGTATGTGCCCTAGAGAATGGATAAGGGACTGGATGTTATTTTGACCCAATCAAGGCACCCAAAGATTTTTTGGACAACTGTAGAGGTTTGGGGTGGATGATATCCTTGGATCAGAATGTCGTCCACCTGAAAATTACCTGGGTAGCCAGGAAGGGAGAGTTCCGCGAAGACCCCTACATAGTAGAGCACCCCCACGGGTTACAAGGTTTCCCCCACTTGATCTTCCTTGTCACTGAGGGTCCAGGTAGAGTAGAATGTGGACTTAACCTCTTAAGTCTACCAATTTTAAGTTAAGAGCAAAGGTGCTTATGATTTCACTTGAACTTTAAGATGTTTTTGTGCAAGGTGACCTAATTTCAAGATAGGTTAACCCAACAAGGTGGGTCAACTTCACCTGTTTGTCCTTTGAGATTATTAGGTCTTGCTTTTAGGATTCAAGTATGATTTAGAGACTGATTTTAGGGTTTGCTTGAATAGATCAATTCAACCAAGGCTTAGGCACACACTATTTGGGAAGGTTAATTCTTGATTAAGCAAGTATGTCGTTAAAACTAATTGGCTCTAATTCATCCAATTCCATTTTGACCAAATGTGGTACCTAGGGCTCAAGCAAGAAGGTGATAGCCCTAGATACCTTAAACCCTAAGTGGGTGCACAAATCAGGGTTGGGATGTTCTCTAAATAGAATATATAAAATCAGTCAACTTGATGATTAATCTAAGAATAGAATGCAAGTTGAACCTAATTGATTTGTTTCTTCTTTTAGCCTTTTCAGAATCAGGGACTTAGGGAAAATTGGATGGAGTTTACCTGCCACTAGCGTGTTCAGATGTGCGGCTGATCTTCCTCTAATGAATCTCTTGGCTTAGTTCCCCCTCAATCACAATCAAAAGAGATAACTCAAGTTAGTACCAAGTCAGGAATTGCAACGAAGAGATTGAATTGCACGTTGCTCCCCAGCAACAGCACCAAAATGTTAGTCGCTTTGAAATGGGTTTTAAAATCGTCGCGTTGTAATATAGGTCAAATCAGTGCGAAAAATAAATAATATTTATACTCAAAGCAGAAGTTCGAGGTCTAATGTAGGGAGCAAGATGGCAATTTAACACTCAAGATCACAATTTGAGTCAAAGATATAAGAAATTGCAATCAAGACTTAATAGAAATGAAGCTCAGTAGTGAAGTACAAAAAGAAGGGGTTAAATTGGTGATTTGAATCACCAAATTAACCCTACAATTTAACCACAATTGTTTCAAATGTTTGCACAGTATCAACCACGAATAGTTCATGCAACATGAGTAAGCAATAGATCTTGAGAGGCTTGGATATGTGAAATCAGACGGTGGATGCATGGATCAGACATCTTAAACAGCCAGTTGCTACAGTGCCCCCAAGAGACTCAAGGGTCTCTTCTTCAGCTTTTCTTGCATTGGCACTTTTCCTCATCTCATGATGAAGTGTCGCACGACTACCAGCAAGAGTAAAACCCCCTCCCCCTTCTCTCTTTTCTTCTTCCTTTTCCCCTCTCTGATATATGCTAATTGGATCCAGGTATACGGGTAAACAGTTCAAAGCTTTGACCCGCATGGCGTGGTTGTAGGCGAGAGCATGCAGTGGGCATACATGTGGGGACCTCACCCCCTGTGCCTGTTGAGGCGATAAGCCAAATGCATAAAATCAATTTAAACTGCACGGAGGAGTCTTCCGTATCCGATATGGGGCTATCTTGTCTCTTGTTTTTCATGCAGTAGGTAGTGAACTTCCTTCACCAAATAGGAGTAGCTGCTGCATTCAGGGTCTCCAATTGACCTGGAGACCTCCTTAGAGTTATTCCGCAATTATTAGCCCATAGTTGTGGGCTATTTAAGTATTTAAGTGACTACACATTAGGTTAATTCTAACATTTATTTAGCATAAATTAGGATGTAAATAGATTAATTCATAGTTTTAATTTAATTACATAATCCATACATTGCACTCATATCTTAAGTGCATTTAAAATTAGCTTAGAATAGCATTCATCTAATTAGACAACCAATTAGGTACATTGTTTTCATTAACATAGAAGTTGAGGGTCTGTATATAAGTGACCCTAATATTTTAACATTATTTTCTTTACTCTTCCCCTTGCAGGAACGGCTGGCTGCCGCTCCAACGTCAAACGACCGCAGTGAAGACCCATTCAAGGGGGAGCGAATGTGGTGGATCTGGTCGGGCTGATGATTTCAAACTTGTGCAGGCCACTACAAGAGGAGGGAGGCAGCCGAGCTCAGGAGGCCTCCACCATCGACCCACCACTGTGCAGAGAGAACTTCTCTCTTCCACTCCATACTGCCGGCCTCTACTGTGGCGGCGAGTCTCCACCACCGTGGGCATGTGGTGTGACAGGCCACACCGCCATCTGGAGCTCGTCCGCATCACCGTGAGCACCTTAGCGTGCATCTCCCTCGCCGTCGTCGCCAACCACCACCGCCGCAACAACCGTCAACCACCCCTTTCAGTAACTTAAGACGTCCGGGAAATTTCCCGGACGTCTGAAGTCCACCTCCAATCTTCCCGCACCTTCAGACCTACACAACTGCAGACACCTTCGCCCGCATGCCCGCCAGCAGCAGCAGCCACCCACGCACAGCTGTAGTCCAACCACGCATGCCCTCCTCAACCGCACCTGCACCCTCCAACCGCACCCATCTCCACGCGCTCACCGGTTACAGCCCTCTCCACGCGCCTGCAGACCTGCGCATGCTGCAGACCAGCCCACGCCATCCTCCAACGCCTACAGACCCACGCAAGCCTCCTCCCACGCCTGCAGACCAGCCCAACCACGCCCGCGCTTGCAGAACCGCCTGCAGCGCCCTCTTCCCCATGCCTGCAGACCAGCGCTCACCACGCCTGCTCTCCCGTGCCCACGCCAGCCGCAGCAGCGCCCACGCCAGCAGCAGCAGCCACCCTCGCAGCAGCAGCGCGCGACAGACTTCATGCCAACAGGCCGCGCACGCGCACCGGCTGCAGCACCTCCGCCGGAGCTCGTCCGGCCACCTCCAGCCGCTGTGCGACTCGCCGCCACCACCGATTCAAATCTCTTGGTCCAAGGGACTTCCTCCGAGCTTCCCGCGCCCGGCCATCTGCTCCTCGTCGCGCAAGACAAAGGGGAAAAATTACCCTGTTTTGCTACAGTAAATAGTCAATTAGAAATTACATTTTCTGCCACTGTCACTTTTTAATGATATTTTATTGATTCTGCATTGCAGAAAATATCCTCTAGTTTCTCATAATTGCCATTTCAGCATTGTTTCTTGCTTAAACCTTAGTCTAAAGGCAATCTTGGCTTGATTCTTGTCCAAACTAACTACGAACGAACGCTTTTAATTGGTGCGAATTTAATACATTATTGCGTCCCTGTGGATATGACCCGCTCCTCTGCGAGTGGTTATTTCTTCTTTAATATTGATTAGTCGATTTTTCCACCACGTTAAACTGCAACCGACTTAAAAGCGAAAGATCGACCAGTCACGCATCACCAAAAGCAGATGCCTGGGAGAAAAGGCACAAGAACACCACCTGGAACTCCTTGAAGAAGCTCCGCCAATGGCAGCTTCACCTGTGGCTTGAAAACAAGAACAAGGCCTAATGTCCATGTCAAAACAACTTAGGAGTGGTCACCAGAGCGTGGCGAGTGCAATGGTGGTGATCTAATGGCATGTGGAGGTTGGTGAATGGCTGTCAGTGACGGAGAGGATGCTGCAGAAGTGCGTTGGATGGGGGAGTGATGGAGAAGATGAATGCCTTATTTGATAGAGGGCTTTTGTTGGGGACGTCATGGTCATGCTGATGGAGTTGGTAGCTACGAGGTTCATGTGGTGGAGCAGCAGTTGGGCATCGCCAGAGCTTCGCCGAAGCAGTAGAAGATGGAGGGGAGACATGTAGTCGGCGATCGTTTTGAGAGATAGAGTGTGGGAAAAAGTAGGGAAGTAGAGGAAGCTGAAGAACCTAGTTTAAGGATGAAAGGGGGAGAGTTTCCCACGCCGGTGTGATGGCCAAATGTGGGGAAGACAAACCTCCTTGAGGGAGACGGTGGTGAAGAAAGGGGTCTGAGGTGCCTCTGATGTGGTTGTCAAGAGGCGGAGGAAGTCAGGGAGGAAGGAGATGCCCCCAATTTAGCCATTGGGAGGTCGTAGGACGACGAGGAAGGATGCTCGTCGTAGCTTGGTTGGAGGAGGCCAGAGGTAGGGTTAAGAAGAGGCTTTTGGCCTCAAATCTAGCTAAAGAGGCCGACTTGACCTCTGGGAACCATTTATAGGCCATGGGGAGGGGTTTCAAGCTTGGAGACAAGCTTGCAAACTCCGTGATTCTCGTGCACATTTGACATGCGTAACTTCAAAGGTTCGCATGAGGATTTGGGAAAGATGTAAAGCCCAAGGAATGGCAAAAATGGAAGGTGACTTCTTAAGGAATCTTCAGTTCAAATTTGGGAGAGATTAATTGAGAATCGAGCGAGAAATCCTCGCTCGAAACTCAACGGTGAAGGTTCAACCTTCCAAAAATGGCATGAGGACCTACGTGTAAAGAAGTTGACAAAGGGTAGGGATTTTTTTGAAAGGATTTTGAAAGTTAAGGGCATGTATGTGAGATAAAAGAGTCAGATAGGACCAAATTGCAAACTAGGTCAAGATGATCTCAAATTGGGTCCACATTTTGGTACAAACCTAATTTGGCCCTAAGAAATCCAATGGTGAAGTTGCATTTTTGTTTTAACCTAGTTTGACTTTGTAAATTGCACAACTACCCAAATTAGGGCAAAAGTTTGTCTATAGCTCTATTTTAGGTCTAAACGGGTTCTGATGGTCAAATTGAAAGTACCAAACCCTAGAGAATAATTTTATATGATTTTTAAAGGGCTTAGGTGAATTTTATCCTGACCCAAACCTTAATTTTTTAAGTGGGTCAATTTTTAGGTTTTAAGATGTCATTTAATTCCTGAAATGCATGAAAACCTATTTCTGTCTACACGAACTTACTTGTTGGACATTTAAGACCATTTGACCTTTATTTAACCCTTGATTAAACCTGTGATTGTTCTGCAATTAAGATGTGCTATTAACACTGCAGGTTTACCCCTATTTTATTGTATTTCCCTCAGAATGGATTTGCAATAAATTACGTCTCTCTAGTGGTTATGTAGGAGCATTTATTCCTTGATTATGATTAATTAAAGCTAGATATGGTTTATGATGATGCTATCATCACAGATCTGATCCATTGACTGATCAATGGATCTGATCGAACAAAAGCTGTTACATGGGATTAAGGGCTAAAATACCCTTTTTAGCCTCCACAAAAGCCATAAAATAAGGCCAGGGTCCCCCAATTGAAGCATCTCTCTCTTACATCAACTCCAAACATATTCCACCTTCTCTGCAACTCTCCGTCCCCTGTAACTCCACTCCGATCTTCATCCCGACGCTCTGGATCTGAGGTGTTGCCGCATCTCACACAAGCATCCTACAAGCGGCATCGTTTCTCCACCACTTTCTTCTCTCTCTCTCTCCCTCTCTCTTTTTATCTATTTGCTATCTATCTATCGCTATTAGATTTTCTATTGTGAAAACCATTATCTAATTGCAATAAAATTTTGATTCTCTAAATATCTACTTTATATATATATACATATATATATCTATTTAGAATTAGTTTTATTAAAATGCTTTCGCAAAAATCGAGATTGCCTCCCTGCTGACAAGTTCATTTTCGTGCATTTTGAAATTGTCGAAAATAGTAGTATAGTCGCGCTAAACCCTTGATCAAAATATTTAATTATTTATGAAACTCGCTTAGATTCCTTTTCTTTTTAGAATTTGAGTCCCGGTCGTTCGTCTCTAGGAGGCATGAAAATAAGTCAAGATTTGAATCAGCTTTTCTAACCTAAATCTAACCTAACCTAATATTTTTGTCTTTTTTGTGTTTTTTGATTTTTATTTTGAGACACAAAATGAAACCTAGATCTAGATGTGATAGCTAAAACCTAAGTGACTACGTGCATCTAAGTGGGGCCATGGTGGCCGTGCATGGTGTGACAAACCCAAAGGGGATGTTCCTAAGTAAACTAATAGGCATGCATCAAAGTGTAAGCCGTGAAGATCATAGCATGCACATAAACATGAATCAAGCAATATTATTTATTCATAAGAGTGTCAAACACATATACGCTAGAAAGCACATAAATAGAAGAAATCCCTCACGCCAGATAGTTGCCACTAGGGCCATTGGCTATGTGTGAGGGTGCAGGCTAGACCTTGGGTATGCAAACCCGTCTACACGCCTACCAACAAGAGAGGACTGCCAAGCAAAGTATGGAAAACCTTGTGGCCGACCAAGATGAAGAAGAAGGGGGAGAAAAAGAGGGGGTGTGTGCACCTAAGTGGAGAGAGGAGGGTGTTGCATCCTTTCACTACCAATGGCCATCCTTGAGAAGACCTTGAATGTGGTCTCCTCTATGGCCGTTTAAGAGGAAAACAAATGGGGCATGGACACTCTATGGCAGAGGAAGAAGGCATGCCCACATGGTGTTGCATCCTCATGCACTTCTTCTTCTTGCTACCCTTGAATAAGCTTGGAGGAGAGCTCTTTCTAGTCATCCATGGAGCCTTGGAGGAGGATGAGGAGGGCGGCCTTAGGGTTTGGAGAGTGGAAGGGTGGGTGTCGTAAGTTTTGGGTGAGGAGAGAATTGAATTGGAGTGAATAATTTCGTGGCTCTTCATTTTGGCTTTTATGGGAAGGCAACGCCAAAATGGTAGTTGACACTTTTGGTGGCTCCCAAAATAGAATTTCCACCAATGTAGGATCTAGAGTTGACGCATGGGTTTTAGGGTTTCTAAGAGTGGGTGTGCATGGGTTTGGTAGGGGCAGAATAGGAAGGTAGGATTTAGGAAGGTGTGTGTGTGTGTTTGTTTTTCGTAGAGTAGGGTTGTAGGTCTTGGTAGGATTAGGTGCTAAATAGGTTGGGTCAATCTGGATTAGGTGGGTATGGACCTAATTAGGCTTAGGAAAGTCTAATTGGATAGGAGTGAACCTAATTAGGTCTAGGTCAAGTCTAATTGGATGTGTGCATGTGATTAGGCTAGGGTAACCCTAATAGTTTTGAGTCAATTAGATCCTAGGTGGATCTAATTAGGCTCAGGTGCACCCAATCAATTGTAGATGCACCCAATTAGGTATAAGATGGTTCAATTGGGTTAGGGATAGGATAAGTAGGGCTATGGATAGTGGACTAGCCGTAGAAGGTCTCTAATTAGGTTTCCTAGGGTGCCTGGTGGGGTTCCTAGTTCAAAATAGGTAAGTTTGGGCTTCCAACACAAAAATTAGGAACTAGAGAGTCATATCAAACATCCAGAATAGTGGTTAGATGTCTTATATTACAAAATTGGACGTCTGGACATTAAATTAGACGTCCAATTTTGTGTCAGTATGAGTTCTGCCTTCTTGGATTGTTATTCTATAGAAAGCAGACGTCCAGCCAGATGTCAAGACATCTTAAAAGGTGCTGGAGAGTGGGTTTTAGGTTTTCTAAGGTGGGTTTTGGTTCCTAAGTGTTTGAGAGAGGGATAAGGTGGATAAGAACATGGATAGCTAGTTTTGAGGCTAAGGTATCCTAATAGAGGTCATTTTGGATTTGGGAAGGCTATCCTAAGGTTTCTAAGGGTTGGGATAAGGCTATCCTCCTCTCTCCTCTTATCTGGATCAGTCTTCTTCCTTATTGCTTTATTCCACTATCTCCTTCATCTTGGATCACTTTATTATCTACAAACAACAATGAAAACTATTAACAAGTAGGATATCTCATCTTATTCTAAATAGAATGATGCAATGCATGATATGCATGATATGAGTGCAATATGCACAATTTAAGCCAGATTCGGACATTATTTAGGTTGATTAGGACCCATGATTGTTGTGAAATCACCTATGATGACCCAGTACTCACCAAAGTTTTATAAATTTAATTGTCGACGTGTTTTGATGCTATACTACAACTCATTAACTTTTAAAATGCGAATTACATGCCGAACATCGACGTTAGATAAATCCATATTTAATTGCTTTATTGCCCAAAAAGTCCTATGTTCAAGTTCTACCAAGAGATGGCATGCCTTCCAAAAACTCAGATGGAAGGGAGACATGGCAGTGGGGTTTTGGAAGTGGTACGGTAGGCCCATAAATCATCGTCCAACTTGTTGGACCAGTCTTTACGATTGGGCCTAACTATCTTTTGTAAAATATTTTTGATTTCCTGATTAGAAACTTCTGTTAGCCATTTGTTTGGGGGTGATATGGTGTGAAAATTTTGTAATTAACCCCATATTTGGAAAGAAGGTGATGGAATTGTGAGTGAGTGAAATGTGATCCTCCATCACTGATAATGGCCTTAGGAATGCCAAATCCTGAGAAAATATTTTTCTTTATGCATTTGACAACCACATGGTGATCAGTGGTGCGAGTGGGTATTGCTTCAATCCACTTTGATACGTAGTTGACTGCAAATAGTATATACAAATACCCACCACGGTTGATGAACAATCCTATGAAGTTGATGCCCCGTACATCGAAAATTTCTACCTCTAAAATTGGATTAAGGGGCAACATATCCTTCCGAGTCATGTTGCCGATGCTCTGGCAATGCACACAGGGTTGAACAAAAGAATGAGGATCTTTGTGCAGGCTAGGCCAAAAGAATCTAGAATTGAGTATCTTAGGAGTTTTCTTGCTCGAAAAATGTTCGCCACAGGCCATTGAGTGACAATGTGTCAAAATATCATGGATATTTGAATCTGGGACACATCGTCTAATGACCTAATCAGCACAAATGTGGAAAAGGTCGGGCTCCTCCCAAAAATAGTATTTAATCTTAGCAGAGAACTTATCCCTTTTGTTTTTTGGCCAATCAAAGGGGATTCGTTCTGTTGCAAGATAGTTTGCAATGGGTGTAAACCAAGGGAGGGAGTTGGTGGCTAAGATGTTTTCATCAGAGAATTGATCAGGGGGGGTAAACATGTCATTTGTTATATGACAAGAGAGATGGTTAGCCACTGCATTTTGTGATCCCACCTTATCCTTGATTTCCAGGTTAAATTCCTAGAGCAGCAAGATCTAACAGATATGGCAAGGTTTCGCATCTTGTTTGGTTAGCAAATATTGAAGTGCCGAGTGGTCAGTATAAATAGTGACATTTGACCCCAAAAGATAAGATCAAAATTTTTCTAGGGCAAAGACAATGGCAAGAAGTTCATTTTCAATAACCATGTTCCGTTGTGCATCATCAAGGGTTTTGCTAGCATAATAGATCACAACGGACTTCTTGGCAACTCTTTGCCCTAGAATGACCCCCACAGCAAAATCAAAGGTGTCAGTCATGAGTTCAAAGGGGATAATTCCAGTTAGGTGCCTGTAAAATTGGTGCATCTATAACATCCTTCCTCAACCTCAAAAAACTCTCTTGGAATTGGGCATTTAAATCAAATGGTAGGTCTTTGGTAAGTAATTAACTTAAGGGCTTGGAGATTTGGGAAAAATTTTTAATGAAACAACAGTAGAAACCCACATGAGCTAAAAAAGAGTAGATCTGTTTCACAGTACTGGGTAGTGGGAGCTTAGAGATGGCATTAATTTTTACTCTATCTACCGCAATTCCTTCTTTAGAAAAAACATGGCCTAGGACAATATCTTCCTGGACCATGAAATGACTTTTTTCCCAGCTGAGGACGAGATTAACTTTGCATTTTTGGAGGGCTCTTTCAAGATTCCAAAGAGAGGTGAAAAGAATCTCCAAAAATAGAGAAGTCATCCATGAAGACTTCTAGACATTCACCTACCAGGTCTGAAAATACTGCAAGTGTACTATTGAAGTGATAAACGCCAGTTTATCATTATTCTTATGCATTAAAACAAACCTAGCTCTTAGGATTATGCTCCGCAAACAGGGTTTTGGGTTGCACTTAGGCATAAATTAGGTTAGGAATGCATTTCTTATTGTGTTTTTAATGTGTTTTAGTGAGTGTTAGGGATAAACAGATTGCTTGATCCCAAGAACCCTAGCACTCAGGAAGGCAACAGGTGAAGGAGAAGCTCAAACTAGCTGGAACTCAACTTGATCTAGCTCACCATAGCTGGAATCCAGCTCACTTGGATTAGGGTCAGCTCATCCTAGCTCTATTCAGCTCATCTCAGCTAAATGGCAGCTCAAGAGAGCTCATCTTAGCTCACCCTAGCTCTGGTCAGCTCAGATCCAGCTCAACTTAGCTAAGTCTAGCTCATCTCAGCTCCCATTAGTTCACAGCGAGCTCTACCTATCTCAACTGAGTTGACTGGAGTTCACCCCAACTCGGGTCCAGCTACATCCAACTCCACTCAACACCAGCCAGCTGAAGATGACTTCATTCCAGCTCAAGAAGCTAAAGTCTAGCTCCCAGGGACTCAGCTTAGCTCAACTCAATTGAGCTAAGCTACCTTAGTTGCCTCAGCCACCTTGATCCTCCCCGGGAGCACCAGACCTAGCTCACCATAGCTCATTATGGTAGAAGCCAACTCACTTTAGCTTGGCTTAGCAGCTAGCAAAGAACTAGCAAGCTATGCCAGCTAGAGTAGCTCCATGCCATCCTCTTCAGCAGCTGCTAGCTCCATTTCAAGCTCTAGACTTCTCCTCAGCTCCTCTCTTCAAACCTTAGCTCACATTACCTACTCCTCTACTCCAAAGCTAGCAAAGCTAGCTTAGCTAGCATCCAGCTCCTTGGCCATCCACCACGTTCAACTCAACCCTAGCTAGCTCCATCAACTAAGCTCACCTAAGCTAGCTATCCTACTCCAAGTTGCCGCCACCACCACCAGCCCCCCTTGCACACTTTTATGGGGTTCCAAGTGATCTCCACCTTAGGATTAACTTAACCACCCATAACCACCACCAAACTCCATCTTAGCCCTCCACCTATTCACGCCAACTACACCCCTCTCCACCTCTATATAAACCCACCATATCACCACATAAAAATCATCCTCCATTTGTGTTTAATTCCACCTAAACCCACCTACACCCTACGATAAATAAGAAGGAGTAGAGAAGGAGATTAAGGGGACACATCACCCGCCCCCATGCTGCCTTCTTCTCCCCACTCTCTTCAACTTGTGCCATGCCAAGTAGGAGGAGCACTCTACGACTAGGTGGATGGCCAGGCAAGGAGGAGCAAGGGTGGTACACGCCCACCCTTGGAGGAGATCATTGGAGGTGGTAGCTTCCACCTTGGAGGACACCATTTTCAAGGAAGGAGAAGGAGGAGCCCTTTTCAATCCTAGGCGGCACTAAGCTTGGAGTAAGGAGCTTCCCCTCTTCACCAACAATTTAAGAAGGTTTGTGTTTTATTTCTTTGTTGCAATTATCTAGTAGTAAAAGCATTCATCTACTATGGTTTTTTGTAAAATACTCTCTCTTTTAATCAATGTTGCCCTCTTTAATCTTTTGTTGCATAGCCTTGTAGAATTATTGTTTAACCTTTTTCACTCCCTCTCCCTAATTACTCTAGGCCTACACGTTCCTCAAGTGAGCTAGGGAGAGGTTCTACTTGTCACTATAATAGTAGTGTAGTGGATTAGTATAGAGAATTTTCTTGCTATCAACAAACCAGCCTTATTCTCGTTATTTCAAAACCAAAAAAAAATCATATATACAAAACACCAAAAAGAAAGTTGAGTTCCATCTTTTAAGCAAGGGATTTTGATTTGCAAGCTTGCCTCCTTGGACGACCCTAGATACCGCACTATCTAGGTCTTGTAAATTTTAAAAGCGAATCCATTTTTGTGCATTACAACGACTTAAAACCCCAATTTAACAAACCATGCAAAAACACAATCACTTTTTGGCACCGTTGCCGGGGAGGCACGGATTTGCATTAATGATTTTTCTCTTGCTTGAAGTGGATCTCATCCCCTACTTTTTCTTTTCTCTTGTGTGTGTAGGTATTGTAGGAAGAAAGTGGGAATTTGGAAGCGAGAGCTCAAAGTTCCTTTTCTTCCCGTGAATTTCAGGTTGGTTCTCTTTTCTAGTCACATAGTCAATTAAAACTACCAAAAAAATATTAAACTTGGCTTTCAGGATCCCAAACATCTTAATTAAGTGGAGTGGTGCCTATTAAAATTCATTGTTTGCTTGTATGCTTCATTAAACACCACTCCAATCCAAGTGTTGGTGTTCTATTTTTTGGGTCCAGATTTCTATCTAAACTTGAAAAATCAATTCCCAATACCACAGCTCTCCTAAACTCCGGAAGTTTCACATAGTGATTTCAAATCAAGTTAGGAACGTCTATTCGAAATTTCAAATCAGTTGCCTTTGTATTTAATTTTAAAAAATTCATGGACTGTCGATGGGTCACACCCTCTGAGCTTCTTGTTTTGCTACTGTCCATGAATTTTTAAAATTTTTATATTCATTCAATTCTTGTGAAATTTAACTTTCTAGATTCCTTGTGAAATTATACATCTAACATAAAAACACCAAAATTTTTGGTGGCCAGTGGTGGTATAGAAAGGCTAAAATGCCTATAGGTATCATTTCTGGACTTTGACACCAGCACAAAGAAAAATTCAAAACAAATATCAAACAAATTTCTAAAATCTTAAAAAAAAAATTTCTGGAATCCTTGCTTGATTTTCTTAAAAGTAGTGGTGTTGTTTGGCTTGTTTGGACCACTACTTAATATAGAAAGCCTAAAAATAATTCATTGATAGTAATTTTCTATCTTAGGGATAATTGGCTTAGGGTTTCTTTCTTTTTAGAGACTTACATTAAAGGAAATTAACAATCACCAATACAACTTATTTTTCCTTTGTGTAGTTTCAAACCTGTTTGAAAATTTAAAAAGAGAAACCCTAAAACACATTGAATTAAATCAAATCCTAAAAGATAAAAATATAAGAAATTGTGTAACAACTTGCTTTTCAATTGGAACTACTTTCCAATTCCTGCACACGCACAAAAAAATTGAAATAATAGGGCAATAACCCAAATTAATCACCTCCACATTCCGTGTGCACTATAGTATCCTAGACCTAACTAAAATCCATAGCAACTTGACCCCTAAGGTCTCATCAACTTAGGCTTGCTATATAGGTCTTAAGTTTTCTCGAGTTAACACCAATTCTATCATCTATATCTGGTCTTCAGGCTGAGGGGTCGTGTCAAACGACCAGGCGTAGGTTTGCACAAGCACCTGGGGATTTTCTTGGGAAATGCTTAGGCCCAAACCTCCCCTTAAGCAACTTGGCTAGATTTGTTGACAGAATGGGTATTCACTGTTGATTACTTATTTCCTAGGTAGATGAAGTCTTAGGTTAAATTCTAGGGACTCACAATTAAGTTAGGTCTAGAATTTGATTGCTTGTGTCCACACTTCTCTCATCTCCATCTCTTCTCTCCCCTACCACTTCTTTCATTTTGCACGGGCAACAGTCCAAAACTCCATACTTGGAGGGACCACTTGATTTTGCCTCCCCAAAAAGACTTTTCCTGCATTCTTCCTCTTCTTTCAAAATGGAAAATAAAAATTGGTCCTCTAACTTGCATGCTAATTATTCTTTCCCCAATCTTTCCACCCAGGAGCTTCTTAATTAGGCCCCTCCACCTAATTTCCACTCTATCATGGCTCAGCTAGAAATTCAACAACAACAGTTGCATAAGGAATTAACTGACCTAGACAACCAATGGCAACCTGCTACACTTAACCAAGCTCCTCAAATCCCATGTTTCACCCTAGCTAACACCTGCAAGAGAGAAAATCTTCATAAATGCCGTGCTAAGTATAATTACTATTCTGAGGCTTTCTATGGTTCAACGGGGAATTATGTTTATCCCAATCATCACCCCACCAAAAATGTCCCTAGTTTCCTGGAGAAATTGAAAAATTCCTCTAATGGGGGGAATTATCCGACTCACTCCTAGACCAATCCGGTTCCACACCAACAACAGAACCCATGTGGAGGGTATGTTTCAAATCAGACTTATCAATCTGGGCAATCTCAAGCAGACATTAATGCCCAGATGATGAAAACCCTACAGGAGTTACAAAGAAAAACAAAGGAAACAACTCATCTTATTAACAATCTCAATGATCAAATTGGGGATATTCTGACTCAAAGACCTGCAGGACACTCACCATCACAACCCACACTAAACTTTATCGATCACAGGAACCAGCACCTGGGTGGATACCAACTTCAGAACCACACAGTTCAGCCTCCTATTAACCCAATATCACAGCACCAGCCCAATTTCTATCAACATCAGGCCCCCCCACCTCCTCCCAGTGATCACCAAACTATGTATGTAGAGACTTTGAGGAGTGAGAAAACCACCATGGATTTAAGACCTTCACATTCAAATGAGAAAAATAATTCTCAACCAATGCAGATTGACTCCCCTAACCTCAGTAAGGAAGAAGAAAAAGTAATCCCAAAAGCACCTGATTCAAACCCTATTTCCCACTCTCAAAAATTGCAATCCAACAATCCAAAATCAGAGCCCTTTGACCACAATCCTTTGGACTTATTTGGGCAAGTTGAAAGGAATATTCCCCTCCTAGATACTTCCCTTGGCTCTAAAAAATTTACTTCAAAAGGGCATGAACAGAATCTAGAAAGGTTGGTCCTTTCAAAGATAGCTAGCTCAGTTTTTCAGAGCAAGCTGCCTTTCACAAAAAAAGACCTGGGCACATCGCTCATCACAGTTGTCATAACTGACACCATTTTTCTTCGTGCCCCTCTGATGTAAACACATTTACACTACTTAAAATGTCTATTTATGCATGTTCTTAAGCATAGGATTGCATTTCATGATATAAATATTGCATTACATGCATCATCTTGCATTTAGAGTAGTTTGAATAAAATGGAGGTTAATTGTCTCCTTTTATGTGCTTGGACAGGGCAAATATTTTATCGGGGCCTCGGATCAAAGATCCAACCGTATGGATATGATCAGGGCGACGATTGGAGTTCAACGACTCCAAGATCGCCCTAATCAGGCATCCGTAGCATCAGATAGAGACCGGGGAACCCTAGAAGATCAAGGGCCAGGATGGTGTAAATCCGCACTTCAGATGGAAAATCCGACCACACGGATGAATTCGGATCGACAATCGCAGCCGAACGACACAAAAATCGAGTCAATCCGACATCCGTGGCACCATCTACAACTTCCAGAAGATGGACGGCCAAGATAGCGCCACGTGGCGCCATCCCAGCCGCCCAATCGGCCGCAGGAGTCCTGTGAAGACCGCGCACCGTCTCCTCTCCGCCGTTGGATCTCGATCCAACGGCTGCGGTCGCTCGCGTTTAAAAACGTCCGCGCGACCATTTCGCCCGCGTAGCGCAGCGGCGACGCAGCTGCGGGCGAAGCAGAGGTCGTGGGTTCGAGCCGCGGTGAGGGGGTCGAAGGCGCGGGCGAGCGGGCGCGCACGAGCGTCGGATGAAGATCCAACGGCCGCGCGCGCCCGATAGCGCCGACGCGCAATTGGACGCTCTGGTGGACGCTCGATCGCACGCGGGCGGGCACGCTACGCAGCGGGCGCGGACGCGATCTAAGCCGTCCGATCTCGCGATCGGACGGCTGAGACGACGCGGACGTGCGTATGCGTTACGCGCGCAGGCCAGCCGAGCGGGCGCGCGTGGGCGCGGCGGCGACGGCGACGGCGGGGCTTTAGCGACGGTTTTATCCGTCACTAAAGACCCCTTATTTATTATTTTGAAGATGTAATGTCCATTTTGCCCACACTCCTTGCAACTATAAAAGGAGACCCCCTCCATACGAAATTTGCATCCCTTCCTTCTCCTCTCTACCTCTCCAAAGCTCAGGAGAAGCTTGTCCCACACCCGGGATGCTTCTCGCGAGATAAAGTCCAAATTTTCGTCCCCCTTCGGAAGTGGATCCCGCGACGACGACGGCGTGCTGCTTCGTTCCCGTTCTTCTGCTTCGTCCTCCTTCGTCCCGCTTCGTTCTCCTTCGTCCAGGCGTCGTCCCGTCCGGCTCGTCCTCCAAGCGACCGTCGAGGAGGATTTCTCTCTCCCTATTCTTTTTACTGCTTTCTAGTATAGATTTACTGCTTTCTAGAGTAGTCTATTCGTCCTCCGAGCGATCGTCGAGGAGGACATTTCTCCCTCCATTCTTTTAATGCTTTCTAGAGTAATTGTTTTATGTTTTCTAGTTGTAATGAAAGAACTCTTTTATGATAAATTCCTTGTCTATTCTACATCTCATTTTGATTTCCATGTATAGTATTCCTTCTCTCTCTCTTACTCCCTCTCTCTCTTTTATTTGTTGTAGATACTTAGATAGTTTAAATTGAATTTCTTTGTGACAAAATAAAAAGAAACGCGGAGTTTTTAAATCAAACGTTCGCCTCCCTGTGTTCGACCCGGAATTCTTATTTCGGTATAAATTTTATTTGTTGAACACGAATCCTTCGCTTTCGAACTACAACGACGGGTTTTCCAAAACCAAACACGTTAGCGTAGATTCTCGTTCAACATTTTGGCGCCGTTGCCGGGGAGGCAACGATCTTTGATTTCTCTTCACGTTTTGTAACTTACAAATCATTTACCTCACTTTTCTCCTTTCTTATTGTAATTGCAGGTACTCTTTTGAGGCAAGCAAAAGCGGTAGATTGGAGTAAAGTGCTGTGAAGGGTTTTGTAAGTTATCACCCATTCTTTCCCCCTCCATAGATTTCATTCGCCACATTGAATCCAAATTCCAATTAACCTAGGTGTTTGCATAAATCCTAGGAATAGTTTGGTTGTTTGGATTCTCACTCACATTCATTCCACCTTCATTTATATAAAAAAAAGTAAAAAGATAATTTTGTGGGGTAATTTTCAACAAATACACAATGTACACCCACATTTAAAGGCACTTAACCAAATTGATTTGTTTCTACTCAACTGGGTTCTGATCTGTGGGACCAGTACACATAAAGCAACACATAAAAGAGTAGAAATCATTCTAAGTTAACCATCTTTGTGTGCCTAACTTAGTGGTGCATTTGAGGCCAATTGTTTGAGTTGATTGGGCCGCACCACTTCAAATAAAATCAACTCATCAAGTAGCTGCCAATTAGGTTCAACTCTTAGGGATCTACCAGGCACTCCACATTCCTTTTAAACTTTAAAGGAAAATATCTTCACCTGTGCTTGCAAAATCTGGTGTGCCAATGAAACTTGATTGAAAACACTTAAAGTTGAATCCTAAAAGCTACTAAGCAAGATTTGAACCTTAAAATTCACCACATCAAAAATAATCTTGCTTGAAAACCACTGGTTGTGCACGCACACACAAAGCAATCAATCATTAAGGGCACAACCCATTTAAAGGGCCCATCACATTCCAAAGCACATTCAAACCTAGCCCTAAATAAAACAGAGTAGACGTTGGCCTTAAGGATTGGACTCGCTCTTCAAAACTCAGAATGAGATTATTTTCGATTAGTCTGTTTCTACTGTTCAATCTGATGTCTAGCTTGGGGAGCAGAGTCAAACGATCGCGGCTGGGGGGTACACTAGGAACCGGAGGCGCAAGCCGAAGGAAGAACCTTCTCCCCAGTCCCTCCTTCCAACTGGTTGGATTGAACAGACAGAAGTAGATCAAATCGTTCCTTTATCTCAAGACGGGTTTTGAGAGTCTGTAGGTCTGTAGGCTAACCCATTTAAGGACAGGTTTGATTGTTTGTATTGCAGGGCACCTTTCTTCCTCCCGTGTCTCATGAATCCTTCCACATATTTCACGCATTCCCGCTCTTTCCCTCCTGTTGTAAATTATCCTCAACATGACAATTATCCCAACTCGTATTGTAATCGACCATCAGTTAGTTGGGATAATTCGGATTGGGGATACAATTCCGGACCCCCGTGTTTAGGGTCTAACCCTGAACACTTTGATTCTCAATTCTATCCTTCTCAGAGTTGCATCGATTATAGATCGTCCTCCTTTCATGAACAACCTAATGCGATCTACAATCAAGAAGGATACACTGATCCTTACCCATCCTCTGATTTCACTGCCTTTAGGTCATCTCCATCTTTTGAACAATCTGAAATGACCTATTATCAGGATGGGTATAACGAATCTCAATTCGTTAATTCCTCTACATTGATGTCAAACCCGCCCAACCCTGAACCAACTCATTTGGTTCAGGTTAATCAGGTTCAAGATAGGGTTCTGGCTAACTTGAGGAATATCATTCAATCTTTAGAAGTTCAGCCAATACCTTGCATTGAGAGATTGGAGCCCCTGATTGAAATGATTGATGATTTAAATAAGTCTTTGTTGGATTGGCTCCAGGATATTAAGGATAAGAACCCGGGTGAGTTTCTACTTGGGAAATTAGCGAAATTGAGGATGAGATTCGTGGTTGCTTTGATTCAATCTTGGAATAATTCCCAGGATGAACTCTCTTCAGGAAAGCCAATGACAGAACCCGCTCAGGCACCTGTTGGGGGGGACACGTGTTATGAAGCTGACCAGATTGAATTAAAACAACCAATTAAGGATGATTTGATTTCTTCACCTGAAATCCCTGAGCCGGGTTACGAGGAAACGTATGTCTCCTTGGAACGCAAAGTGACAAATGATTTTGGGACATACATTGATACGGATCCTGATGGTGAAGATTCAAGTTGCGAAGTCTCACACGAGTTTTCAGATCACGATTTTTGTGAGACGATTGGGCCTGAGGAATCTGATAGATCATTTGATAGCCCAATAACTGAGGAAACTAATCTTATTAGGGCACACGATACGGATCCAGAATCGCATTTTCTGGAGGAATTAATTCAATGCCCTGATTATCAGTTACACCCTGTTGAGCTTATTGATGATTCTAATTCTGAGATAATTAGACCCAAGTCAATTTTGATTTTGCCACATCATCTAGACTTGGAGATTTCAGACGGGGTGATGAATATATAAGAGGTCATGGAATTTGATATGCCGAATGAGGAGGATAGGAGCTGTGAAATTCTGATTTGGGAAGTCAATTTTGGAGGAAATGGAAGATTGAGTCGAAGGGTTCCTTTTAAACTGAAACCATCAAATCAGAACCCTTACGACATTTGTTTCGAGGATGTCAAACTCAAGCACACATTTAACGATTATCCTTTTGAGCTTCAATTATCTGTAACCCGACATTTTGGCCTTGGGTTGCATCCTCACAAATCGCAGGCCCGATCCCGCTTGCATTCTGATTTTAGGTTTTGGGTAATTTTTATCCAGAACCTAAGATATTCTCGATTATGGGGTGTGGGTCTGCACCACAATCTGGTCCACATCTGTGGACCTTTGCTGACAGGTCAGAGGATTCTTCTGTTCATTCTAATTCTGACCTGCACATGTGAATTCTTCATTTCTTTTCTTTGTATAGTGTGCCTAGCTGAAGGCACTAAACTCAGCACATATACAGTTCTTTTTCATTTTCATCTCGGAGCGGACCCGATATCCACGCAATTCAAGTGCTTTCTACGCTTTTCCTCTCTATTTTATGTCTTTTTAATACAATGAGGACATTGCATTAGATAGGCATGGGGGGATGGATATTTATCTTTGAATTCATTCGTCAGCTCCGTAGATTTGTTTTATTTTATATATAAAAAAAAAAAAATCAAAATTAGGAAAGAGAATTTGGGTTTAAGAAAAATTTCGATCTTAAGAAATACTATATTATGTTCTGAACACAAAGACCCTTCAGGTCTTTGGACTTAATCAGCCTATGTATCCACTAAAATGTGGATTTATTTTTCGAGTTCTCGCCAACCTGAATTTTATTATAATTGGAATAAATAAGTTTGGGTGATAAGTACACGACTTGTCAACCCGCCCTCTGATTTAAGGGAATTTTGAGTTTTAAGCATCTACACACTTTCTTTGCACTGACTCGTTGTTTGGCGATTTTAACGGAAATTGGGTAGCTAATGAACCTTCTAGGGTGATATGGCTGGCAAGTTATCGTGGGTAACAGCCCATAGGTAGGTTGTCCAGAGCCCAGTCGCTGGACCTTTCTCTTTTTGCTGCCTTTAGGTAAATCTTAGACCAGGGAAGCCACCTACTTAAAAAAAAAAAAAAAAAAAAAAATCAAAAAGGAGAAAAGAACAAAAGAAATAAGCCACACTTCGCCGCACGAGTATGGCTGGCAACTTGTCGGTGGTAACAGCTCATTGACCGGTTGTCCAGAACCCAGCTCAGAAAATGCACTAAAAATTCCCAAAACACTTAGGAAGAAGCGGAGAAGTAGACTAAACCGGGGAGATATACACTGGATTCACCCTTGTGTTGACCCCGTTAAAAAAATAAAAGTAGGGAGAAAGCTACCGGTTGTAAAGATACACCTTTAGGCAGAATTCTTTTTGAGGTCACCTAGAGGCGTAGAAATCCGAAGTCCGTTTTAATTGCCGGTCAACGAGTCTATCACAATCACAATAAGATGCTTAAAACTTAGGGTTCTCATCAAATCTTGGGTGAGTTGAATGGCCGTAGAAAGCCACTCTTAAACCCTAAAATTTGAAAGACCTGGGCACATCACTCATCACAGTTGTCATAACTGACACCATTTTTCTTCGTGCCCCTCTGATGTAAACACATTTACACTACTTAAAATGTCTATTTATGCATGTTCTTAAGCATAGGATTGCATTTCATGATATAAATATTGCATTACATGCATCATCTTGCATTTAGAGTAGTTTGAATAAAATGGAGGTTAATTATCTCCTTTTATGTGCTTGGACAGGGCAAATATTTTATCGGGGCCTCGGATCAAAGATCCAACCGTATGGATATGATCAGGGCGACGATTGGAGTTCAACGACTCCAAGATCGCCCTAATCAGGCATCCGTAGCATCAGATAGAGACCGGGGAACCCTAGAAGATCAAGGGCCAGGATGGTGTAAATTTGCACTTCAGATGGAAAATCCGACCACACGGATGAATTCGGATCGACGATCGCAGCCGAACGACACAAAAATCGAGTCAATCCGACATCCGTGGCACCATCTACAACTTCCAGAAGATGGACGGCCAAGATAGCGCCACGTGGCGCCATCCCAGCCGCCCAATCGGCCGCAGGAGTCCTGTGAAGACCGCGCACCGTCTCCTCTCCGCCGTTGGATCTCGATCCAACGGCTGCGGTCGCTCGCGTTTAAAAACGTCCGCGCGACCATTTCGCCCGCGTAGCGCAGCGGCGACGCAGCTGCGGGCGAAGCAGAGGTCGTGGGTTCGAGCCGCGGTGAGGGGGTCGAAGGCGCGGGCGAGCGGGCGCGCACGAGCGTCGGATGAAGATCCAACGGCCGCGCGCGCCCGATAGCGCCGACGCGCAATTGGACGCTCTGGTGGACGCTCGATCGCACGCGGGCGGGCACGCTACGCAGCGGGCGTGGACGCGATCTAAGCCGTCCGATCTCGCGATCGGACGGTTGAGACGACGTGGACGTGCGTATGCGTTACGCGCGCAGGCCAGCCGAGCGGGCGCGCGTGGGCGCGGCGGCGACGGCGACGGCGGGTCTTTAGCGACGGTTTTATCCGTCACTAAAGACCCCTTATTTATTATTTTGAAGATGTAATGTCCATTTTGCCACACTCCTTGCAACTATAAAAGGAGACCCCCTCCATACGAAATTGTCATCCCTTCCTTCTCCTCTCTACCTCTCCAAAGCTCAAGAGAAGCTTGTCCCACACCCGGGATGCTTCTCGCGAGATAAAGTCCAAATTTTCGTCCCCCTTCGGAAGTGGATCCCGTGACGACGACGGCGTGCTGCTTCGTTCCCGTTCTTCTGCTTCGTCCTCCTTCGTCCCGCTTCGTTCTCCTTCGTCCAGGCGTCGTCCCGTCCGGCTCGTCCTCCAAGCGACCGTCGAGGAGGATTTCTCTCTCCTTATTCTTTTTACTGCTTTCTAGAGTAGTCTATTTGTCCTCCGAGAGATCGTCGAGGAGGACATTTCTCCCTCCATTCTTTTAATGCTTTCTAGAGTAATTGTTTTATGTTTTCTAGTTGTAATGAAAGAACTCTTTTATGATAAATTCCTTGTCTATTCTACATCTCATTTTGATTTCCATGTATAGTATTCCTTCTCTCTCTCTTACTCCCTCTCTCTCTTTTATTTGTTGTAGATACTTAGATAGTTTAAATTGAATTTCTTTGTGACAAAATAAAAAGAAATGCGGAGTTTTTAAATCAAACGTTCGCCTCCCTGTGTTCGACCCGGAATTCTTATTTCGGTATAAATTTTATTTGTTGAACACGAATCCTTCGCTTTCGAACTACAACGACCGGTTTTCCAAAACCAAACACGTTAGCGTAGATTCTCGTTTAACACCCTCTCCAGTTAGGTACCTCTAGTAATCTCAACCCCTAGTCTCATTTGAGGTATTTCGATTCAGTGATTTAAAATCTACTAAGGTTCAATTTCAATTGGAAGACTGATCTACCATTCAACTATAGGGAATTGTTGACGATAGTATTATCAAGGTCTAGAATTGTCTATTTCCGGTAAATTTTCTGATCCTTGACAGAGAGGTACCTAAGGCTCTCATTAATGCCATCCTTGGAAGACCTTTTCTGATTATGGCAGCATCTTATATCAATTCTCATTCTGGGAAAATGAATATAAGTTGCAGTAACCAGACCTTCTCATTAGATTTATTTCAAGCTTCCAAGAGGTCCATTGATCACAAAATTTTTGAGGACACTGATAATAACATGGAAGCAGTATTTGAGAAGTCTATGTTGATCCAATCTCATTCAGCTTTGACCACTATTGATCTAGATTTTATTGATTCTTATTCTAAGGATAATTATGTTGTTCAAGACTTTCCAGATCAACTAGGGTTTGACTTTCACCCTTTTCATCTTCCTGATTTTTCACCAAAAATGTCCACACTAACATCACCCATCCTGCATCTCATTAACTCCTTTCCCCTTCCTTTTCCATTGGACCTACCACCTGATCCACTCGAGTTTGGCTTTCAACATCAATTCAAACCATGGCCAGACCGGGGTCCTTTTTCCATTTCTCCATTTTATTTTTATCACTTTATCTTTACCACTCAGCTTTTCAGGGATCTTGAGGATGACACTTTTATTGAAGATATTCAAGTGTCCAATTATTTACATGATTTTTCGTCTTCCGTGCATACCTTCACGCCCGACTGAATGGCGTAAAAGATAGCACTGGATGGGTGGTAACCCATCATTTTTCCTGCTTCCCTTTTTCCTTTCTTTTTCCAGGTTTTGCCCATCCTAAACCCGACCGCTCTTCATTAAGGTGATCCCTTTTCCATCCTAATGCATGAGGACATTGCATATCTTAAGCATGGGGGGTGTTTTTAAAATTTGGCGATCGATTTAGGATTTCCAAAACCTAAAAACATGCTTTTTTCTTTAGTTATTTTATTTTCCTTCTTGCGTATCGAAGAAAATAAAAATGTTGAAAACATTTTGAGGAAAAATTTTGAAATCGGGACTAAGGTTGAAAAACTCACTTTTGGTGCAATGTTATTTAATCTTTAACAAACTAGGGATGAGGATACGGATGTGATTATTACAATTGCAGGGTTTATTTTTAGACTAGATTAGATATCCTTCTCTAAAATTCTACCTGAATTCGTGATAGTTCAGGTGACTTGATCCTCCATTGTAATATGGAAAGTATTTGGCTTAGTTTCTGATTCAAAAACTTGCATTTCTTGTGGAACTTCCTGTGACAAATTTCACGCACAAGCCAACAAATAAAAAATACTAAAAATTAGAAAAACTCCCTTGTTCGAACTTAGTAAAATTCTAAAGCAGATCATTGGATTGAGTTCCCACCGCCGAGGAGGAAATGTCTCCTTTGAGGATGTGATGTCAACATGTTACCGCCTCAGCACTGCTCCATATCTATATTTCATATCTTTAGATGGAGCATTAAAGCGCATTTTAGCAGCTCAAGTGTCTTGGACAGTGCTCTAACTATAGTGTCAGAGCAAGAGCTTGAGTTTGTTTGGAGCGCCCCTTTATACCACATTGTGTTTTGGGGTTGTGAGCTCCTGGGTGGTGTCATGGACAGTGCGATCCCGAAGTACTGGCGCCAGAGCCCCCTCGAGGATTGGTAATGGGAATAATGATTTCGACACATCTGTTGTAAGACTAAGCTAAAACTAAGCATGGGGGAGAAAAAAAAAGTTTTAAACCAAAAAGACACCCTTATAAATGTTGGCTTTTCACAAGCATAGACACAAGGTTTTAAAGGAAATTGCAAGTTGCGAATCATATTTAAGAGCCATAAAAATCCTAAAAATACAAATTTCAAGTCATCTGAATTAACAAGGGGTTAATTTGTGAATTTTCTGGAGGATATATTGTTCCCGTTTTGTCTAATTTATGGATCCAAAAACAAATCCCGACGTTATCCTTAACTAATCCCGTGCCTCCTGTGTTTAGATCAACCAAGGTCCCTTAATTTTTTTCTCCTCAAAAGTCAAAAAAATTAGATTTCCCAAAAATCCTATTTTCCAAAAAATTAAAGTTTTGCTAAGAGACTAGCAAAAGATAAGCATGGGGGTGTGATAAATGCCAGTTTACCATTATTCTTATGCATTAAAACAGACCAAGCTCTTAGGAATATGCTCCGCAAATGGGATTTTGGGTTGCATTTTGGCATAAATTAGGTTAGCATGCATTGCATTTCTTATTGTGTTTTTAATGTGTTTTTGTTAATGTTAGGGATAAACAGATTGCCAGATTCCTGGAACCCTAGCACTCACGAAGGCAACAGGTGAAGGAGAAGCACAAACTAGCTAGAACTCAGCTTGATCCGATTCACCAAAGCTAGAATCCAGCTCACTTGGATTAGGGTCAGCTCATCCTAGCTCCATTCAGCTCATGTCAGCTAAATGGCAGCTCAAGAGAGCTCATCTTAGCTCACCTTAGCTATGGTCAGCTTAGATACAGCTCAACTTAGCTAAGTTTAGCTCATGTCAGCACCCATTAGTCCACAGCGAGCTCTAGCTAGCTCAACTGAGTTGATTGGAGTTCACCCCAGCTCGGGTCCAGCCACATCCAGCTCCACTCAACTCTAGCCAGCTGAAGATGACTTCATTCCAGCTAAGGAAGCACAAGTGTAGCTCCCGGGGAATCAGCTTAGCTCAACTCAGTTGAGCTAAGTTGCCTTAGCTGCCTCAAACATCTTGATCCTCCTTAGGAGCACCAGACCGAGCTCACCTTTGCTCATTATGGTAGAAGCTAGCTCACTTTAGCTTTTCTTAGCAGCTAGCAAAGAACTAGCAAGTTATTCCAACTAGAGTAGCTCCATGCCAGCCTCTTCAGCAGCTGCCAGCTCCATTTCAAGCTCCAGACTTCTCCTCAGCTCCTCTTATTAGACCTTAGCTCACATTACCTACTCCTCTACTCCATAGCTAGCTAAGCTAGCTTAGCTTAGCTTAGCTTAGCTAGCATCCAGCTCCTTGGTCATCCACCACATTCAACTCAACCCTAGCTAGCTCCATCAACTAAGCTCACCTAAGCTAGCTATCCTACTCCAAGTTGGCGCCACCACCACCACCCCCCCTTGCACCCTGTAAGGTGATGCCAAGTGATCTCCACCTTAGGATTAACATAACCACCCATAAGCACCACCAAACTCCATCCTAGCCCTCCACATATTCACGCCAACTACCCCCCACTCCACCTCTATATAAACCCACCATATCACCACACAAAAATCATCCTCCATTTGTGTTTAATTCCACCTAAACCCACCTACACCCTACGGCCAAGAAGAAGGAGTAGAGAAGGAGATTAAGGGGACACATCACCTACCTCCTTGGTGCCTTCTTCTCCCCACTCTCTTCAACTTGTGCCACGCCAAGGAGGAGGAGCACTCCACCACTAGGAGGACGGCCAGGCAAGGAGAAGCAAGGGTGGTACACGGCCACCCTTAGAGGAGATCATTGGAGCTGGTAGCTTCCACCTTGGAGGACACCATTTTCAAGGAAGGAGAAGGAAGAGCCCTTTTCAAGACTAGGAGTCACTAAGCTTGGTGCAAGGATCTTCCCCTCTTTACCAACAATTTAGGAAGATTTGTGTTTTATTTTCTTTGTTGCAATTCTCTAGTAATAGAAGCATTCATCTATTAGGGTTTTTCGTAAAACACTCTCTCTTTTAATCAAAGTTGCCTTTTTTTTAAGTTTTTTGTTGCATAGTCTGGTAGAATTCTTGTTTAACCTTTTTCACTCCCTCTCCCTAATTACTCTAGGCCTCCACGTGCTTAGAGTGAGCTTAGGAAGAGGTTCTACTTGTCACTATAATAGTAGTGGATTAGTATAGAGAATTTTCTTGCTATCGACAAACCTGCCTTGTTCTCGTTATTTCAAAACCAGAAAAAATTCATATATATAAAACACCAAAAAGAAAATTGAGTTCCATCTTTAAAGCAAGGGATTCTGATTTGCAAACTTACCTCCTTGGACGACCCTAAATAGCCCACTATCTAGGTCTTATAAATTTTAAAAGCGAATCCATTTTTGCGTGTTGGAATGACTTAAAACCCCAATTTAATAAACCACACAAAAACGCAATCATGAAGCTACATGTTACTACACTATCGTATTTGCTTTTGAAAAAAACCTATCGATGTTGTTTGAAAGCGAAGAACTCGTGTTCAACAAATAAAATTTATACCAGAATAGAAATCCTAGGTCGAAATCAGGGAGGTGGACATTTGATTAGAAATACATGTTTGTTTTAATTGTCACGAAGCAGAATAACTGATTGGAAACTTTCTATCTATTTACAATAAATAGAAGAGAGGGAGAGAGAATATAACAAACAAAAATAGAAAGGGATGTAGAATGAGCATGGATTTCATTATCAAAGAGGTTGTTCGTTAAACTACTCATTACGAGTAGAAAGCAGAAAATGATTACACTAGAAAGCAGTAATCTACTCTAGAAAGCATTAGAAAGAAGGAAGAGAGAGAGATATCCTCCTCGACAATCCTTGGAGGATGAGCCGGAAAGGATGACTCTTGGAAGACGGGGAACGGAGTAGGAAGAAGGAGGACGAAGTGGGAAGAATGGGAACGGGGCAGCACATCGTCATCGTCGCGGGATCTACTTCCATAATAGGGGCGAAAATTTGACTTTATCTCTTTAGAAGCATCCCGGGTGTGGGACAAGCCTTTCTTGAGCTTTGGAGAGGGGGAGAAGAGAAGGAAGGGATCAGAATTTCATATGGAGGGGGTCTCCTTTTATAGTTGCCAGGAGTGAGGGCAATTTGGTCTTTTTAAGTTGAAAATCATTAATTCAGGACCTTTTGTGACGGATAAATCCATCGCTAAAGGTTCGAATGTGGGTTTAGTGGGCGGCACGTGCATGCCTTCTTATCTCCTCAAGCTGCAACACATTCCCACGATCTTCAAATCTCAGCCATTCGATCCTGAGATCGAACGGCTGAGATGCATCCTCATTGCACCTCCTCATCGCATGCCTATGCACACAATCCAGCATCTTCGCCACGTGTCTGATGGTGAGTGATCTAGATTAAGTGTGTGTGGCCGTTGGATCACCATCAGGCGGTCATCCGCACCTTAGCTCCCACTACGTGCGGCTCGAACGTGCACCTGATCACGAGTGAGCACTTTATCCACTGCGCTACATGCATGGATGGGCGGGTGGGGTGACTTCTGAGTGCGCAATCAGGATTGTTGGTTTGAGATCCAACGATCGAGGTTGCTTCTTCAGTTGATGCTTCAAAGAATGAGAGCGTCGGTTTGGATCCACTCTTAGCTGTTGGATCTTGATCCAACGGCGAAGATGCGTGGGCGCTAGTAGCTTCAGAAGTTGAGGTTGCCGGTTGGGTGGCCGAGATGGCACCACGTGGCATCATCTTGGTCGTCTATCTTCTGGATGATGTAGACGGTGCCACAGGTGTCTGATTGAGTCGATTTTCACGTCGTTAGGCTGTTATCGTCGATCCGAATCCATCCATGCAGTTGGAATTGTCATTTGAAGTGTAGATTCACACCATCTTGGCCCTTGATCTTCTAGGGTTCGTCGGTCTCTATCTGCTGCTACAGATGTCAGATTAAGGCGACCTTGGAGTCGTTGAACTCCAATTGTCAGCCTGATTAGATCTGTATGGTTGGATCTTTGATCTGAGGCCCCAATAAAATTTGCCTTGTCCCTGAACATAAAAGGAGATAATTAACCTCCATTTTATTCAAACATGATGCATGCTATGCAATATTTATAGTATGTAATGCAATTCTATGCTTAACAACATGCATAAATAGACATTTTATGTAATATAAACATGTTTACATCACACCCCCATGCCTATCTTTTGCTAGTCCCCAGTAAAAACTATATGCTATTTACAAAAGAATTAGGTTGGATTATTTGGGCATAAGTTATTTTCAATCATTAAGAAAATGTTTACATAGGATTTGAACTTTCAAACACACAACAGTACCTAGGTATCTACCAAAATACAGACTGTCTCAAGCCATCACCTTATTCAAAGAAAAATTTCTTTTTCTCTTTTTCTTCTTTTCTAATTTTTTTGGATTTTTGAGTTTAGGGTTTAGGAGTGGCTTTCTACAGCCATTCAACTCACCCTCTAATTTGATGAGAACCCTATGTTCTAAGCATCATATTGTGAATGTGATAGACTCATTAATCGGCAACTAGAATGAACTTTGGGTTTCTACACCTCTAGGTGACCCTAAAAAAAAAAAGTTTAGCCTGAAGGTGTATCTTTACAACCGGTAGCTTTCTCCTTACTTTTATTTTTATGGGGTCAACACAAGGGTGAATCTAATGTATATCTCCTCGGTTTATTCTACTTCTCCACTTCTTAATTGTTTTGGGAATTTTAAGTGCATTTCTAGAGCTGGGTTCTGGACAACCGATCGATGAGCTGTTACCACCGACAACTTGCCAGTCATACTCGTGCGGCGAAGTGTGGCTTATTTCTTTTTTTTCTCTTTTTTTTTTTTCTTTTCTCCTTTTTCTTTTCTTTTTAACTTTCATTTTCTTTTCTTTTTAAGAGGTGGCTTTCCTGGTCTAAGATTTACCTAAAGGCAGCAAGAAGAGATGGTCCAGTGACTGGGCTCTAGACAACCTATCTATGGGCTATTACACACCATAACTTGCCAGCCATATCACCCTAGAAGGTTCATTAGCTGCCCAATTTCTATTCGAATCGCCGGTTAACAAGTTAGTGACAAGATAGTGTGTAGATGCTTTAGACTTAAGGTTCCCTCAAATCAGAGGGTGGGTTGATAAGTCGTGTGCTTATCACCCAAACTTATTTCATCAAATTAAAATATAATTTAGGTTAGCGAGGACTCAAAAAATAAATCCACATTTTAGTGGACACACAGGCTGATTAAGTCTGAAGACCTAAAGGGTCTTCTTGTTTAGATCCTAATGTAATATTTCCTAAGATTGAAAATTTTTCTTAAGCCCAAGTTCCCTTTCCTAATTCCATTTTTTTTTAATAAATATAAATAAAAGAAAATAAAATGAATCTATGGAGCTGACGAATAAATTCAGACATGAATATCCACCCCCCCATGCCTATCTAATGCAATGTCCTCATTGTATTAAAAAGACATAAAATAGTGTGGAATAGAGTAGAAAGCACCTGAATTGCATGAATGTCGGGTCTACTCCGAGATAAAACTAAAAAGGAAGACTGTATATGTGCTGAATTTAGTCCCTTCAGCTTGGCACATTATACAAAGAAGTGAAATTAAGAATTCATAGGTGCAAGTTAGAATCAGAATACAAAGAAGAAACCTCTAACCTACCAACAGATGCTCACAAATGTGGACCAAATTGTGGTGCAGACCCATACCACATAATCGAGAATATCTGAGGTTCTAGATAAAAATTTCTCAAAACCTAAAATCAGTATGCAAGTGGTGTCGGGCCTGTGATTTATGAGGATGCAACCCAAGACCAAAGAGTCAGGTTACAAAGAATTCGATATCAAAAGGATAATCAATGAATGTGTGCTTGGGTTGAACATTCTCAGAGCAAATGTCGTAAGGGTCCTAGTTTGATGGTTCAGATGAATTGGAACCCTTAGACTCAGTCTTCTATTTCCTCCAGAGTTTACTTCCTAAATCAAAATTTCCTAGCTTCTATCCTCCTCATTCAAAATGTCAAATTCCGGAACCTCCTACATATTAATCACCCCGTATGAAATTTCCAAGTCTAAAAAATATGGCTAAGTCAGAATTCACTTGTATCTAGTTATCTCAAAAACAGAATCATCGATAAGCTTAATGGGGTGTAACTGACAATCAGGACATTGGATGGAATCCTCCAAAAAATACAATTCCGGAACTGTAATGTGAGCACCAATAAGATCAGTTTCCTCAGTTATTGGTCTATCAAATGATCTATCAGATTCCTCAGGCCCAATTGTCTCACAGAAATCGTGTTCTGTAAACTCACGTAAGACTTCGCAAATTGAATCTTCACCATCAGAATCAAGGAAATCAAAATCCGTATTAATGTATGCCCCAAAATCAATTGTCATTTTCTGGTCCAAGGAGATATATGTTTCCTCGTACCCCAGCTTTGGGATTTCAGGTGAAGAAATCAGATCGTCCTTAATTGTTTGCTCTAATTTAATCTAGTCAGCCTCGTAACACGTGTCCCCCTGATAGGTGCCTAAGTGGGTTCTGACCTTGGCTCTCCTGAAGGGAGTTCATCTTGAGAATCATTCCACGATTGAACTAAAGCAACCACAAATCTCATCCTCAATTTCACTAACTTCCCAAGTAGAAACTCACCTAGGTTCTTATCCTTAACATCCTGGAGCCAATCCAACAAATATTTGTTTAAATCATCAATCATTTCAATCATGGGCTTCAATCTTTCAATGGAAGGTATTGGCTGAACTTCTAAAGATCGTATGGTATTCCTCAAATTAGCCAAAACCTTATCTTGAACCTAGTTAACTTGAACCAAATGACTTGGTTCAAGGTTGGGCAGGTTTGGGATTACTGCAGAGGAGCTAACAAATTGAGATTCGTGATACCCTTCCTGATAATAGGTCATTTCAGATTGTTCAAAAGGTGGTGATGACCTAAAGACAGTGTATTTAGAGGATGGGTAAGAATCAGTGTATCCTTCTTGATTGTAGGTCATATTAGATTGTCTATGAAAGGGTGACGATCTACAATCGATGTGGCTTTGAGAAGGATAGAAATCACAGTCATAGTGTTCAAGGTTAGACCCTAAACACGGAGGTTTGGAACTGTATCCCCAATCTGAGGTATCCCGACTAACTGATGGTTGATTATAGTACGAGTCGAGATAATCATCTTGTTGAGGATAACTCATAACAAGAGGGAAAGAGTGGGAATGCATATAAAATGTGGAAGGATTCATGATAGATGGGAGGAAGAAAGGCACCCTACAATACAAGCAATCAAACCTGTCCTTAAGTGGCTAGCCTAAAGACCTACGAACTCCCAGAACCCGTCTTGAGATAAAGAAATGATTTGTTCTACTTCTGTCTGTTCAATGCTACCAGTTAGAAGGAGGGACTGAGGAGAAGGTTCTTCCTTCACCTTGCACCTCCAGTTCCTAGTGTACACCCTAGCCGCGATCGTTTGATTCTAGTCCCCTAGCTAGACATCTGATTGAATAGTAGAAACAGACTAATCGAAAATAATCATGTTCTAGGCTTCGAAGAGTGAGTCAAATCCTTAAGGCCAACATCTACTCTGTTTTATTTAGGGTTAGGTTTGAATGTGCTTTGGAATGTGATGGGCCCTTTATCTGGGTTGTGCCCTTAATGTTTGATTGATTCGTGTGTGTGTGCACAACCAGTGATTTTCAAGCAAGATTATTTTTGATGCAGTGAATTTTAGGGTTCAAATCTTGCTTAGTAGCTTTTAGGATTCAACTTTAGGTATTTTCAAACAAGTTTTGTTGGCACACCAGGTTTTGAAAACACAGGTGAAGATGTTTTCCTTTAAAACTTAAAAGAATGTGGAGTGCTTGGTAAATCCCTAAGAGTTGAACTTATATGGCAGCTACTTGATGAGTTGATTTTAATTGAAGTGGTGCGGCCCAATCAACTCAAACAATTGGCTTATTGCACCACTTAATTAGGCACATAAATGATTACCTAATCTGATTTCTACTCAATTATATGTTTGAATGTGTGTACTAGTTCCAAAGATCGGTTTACCAGTTGAGTTTGAAAATCAGATGTACCTCTGTGAGTTTATTTTATTTTTTTTTCTTTTTAAATGTGGAGGTTGAGGTAGGTGTAGGTGTCAAACAAACAAGCAAAACTAACCTTAGAGTTTATAAGAACACCTAGGTTGATTGATGCTTGTGTTATTTCATGGTGAAATGAAAACTAATGGGTGTGAGGTGGGGGATAACTTATAGAACCTTCAATAGCACTTTGCTCCAATCTACCACTTTTGCTCGTCTCAAAAGAGTACTTGCAATCACAATAAGAAAGGAGAGAAGTGAGGTAAATGATTCGTAAGTTAGAAAACATGAAAAAAATCAAAGAGCGTTGCTCCTTGGCAACGGCGCCAAAATGTTGAAGCTACAAGTTACTACGCTATTATATTTGGTTTTGAAAAAAACCTGTCGTTATACTTTGAAAGCGAAGAACTCATGTTCAACAAATAAAATTTATACCGGAATAGAAATCCTGGGTTGAACTCAAGGAGGCAGATATCTGATTAGAAATACGCATTTGTTTTATTTGTCATGAGGCAGAATAATTAATTGGAAACTATCTATCTATTTACAATAAATAGAAGAGAGAGAGAGAATATTACAAACAGAAACAAAAAGGGATGTAGAGTGAACATGGATTTCGTTATCAAAGAGGTTATTCATTACACTACTCGTTACGAGTAGAAAGTAGAAAATGATTACACTAGAAAGTAGTAAATCTACTCTAGAAAGCATTAAAAAGAAGGGAGAGAGAGATATCCCCCTCGATGATCACTTGGAGGACGAGCCAGACGGGACGACACTTGGAAGACAGGGAATGGAGTAAGAAGAAGGAGGACAAAGTGGGAAGAATAGGAATGAGGTAGCACGTCAGCGTCACTGCGGGATCCGCTTCCGAAATGAGGGCAAAAATTTGACTTTATCTCTTGAGAAGCATCCCGGGTGTGGGACAAGCTTCTCTTGAGCTTTGGAGAGGGAGAGAAGAGAAGAAAGGGATAATAATTTCATATGGAGGGGGTCTCCTTTTATAGTTGCAAGGAGCGAGGGCAATTTGGTCTTTTTAAGTTGAAAATCATTAATTCAGAACCTTTAGTGGCGGATAAATCCGTCGCTAAAGGTCCAAACATTGGATTAGTGGGCGGCGCTCGTGCGCCCGCTCATCTCCTTAAGCTGCAACGCAAGCCCACAATCTTCAAATCTCAGCCGTTCGATCGTGAGATTGAACAGCTGAGATGCATCCTTGCCGCGCCTCCTCATCGTATGCCTATGCGTGCGATCCAGCATCTTCACCATGCATCTGATGGCACGTGATTTGGATTGAGCATGTGTGGTCGCTGGATCACCATTGAGCTGTCAATCACGCCCGCCCATCCGCACCTCAGTTCCCGCTCCTTGCAGCTCAAACGTGTGCCTGATTGCGAGCGAGCGCTTTATCCACTATTCTACGTGCATGGATGGGCGGGCGGGGCGACTTCTGAGTGCGCGATCAAGACTGTTGGTTTGAGATCCAACGGTCGAGGCTGCCTCTTCAGTTGATGCTTCAAAGAATGAGAGCACTAGTTGGGATCCACTCTCACCCATTGGATCTTGATCCAATGGTGGAGATGCGTGGGTGCTAACAACTTTATAAGTTGAGGGCGGTCGGTTGGGCGATCGAGATGGCACCACGTGGCATCATCTTGGCCGTCCATCTTCTGGATGATGTAGATGGTGCCACAAGTGTTTGATTGAGTCGATTTTCACATCGTTAGGCTGCGATCGTTGATCCGAATCCATCCATGTGGTTGGATTTGTCATCTGAAGTGCAGATTCACACCATCTTGGCCCTTGATCTTCTAGGGTTCCTCGATCTCTATCTGATGTTATAGATGTCTGATTAGGGCGATCTTGGAGTCATTGAACTCCAATCATCGCCCGAATCAGATCTGTACGGTTGGATCTTCGATCCGAGGCTCCGATAAAAATTTTCCCTGTCCCTGAACATAAAAGGAGACAATTAACCTCCATTTTATTCAAACTAATCTAAATGCAAGATGATGCATGCTATGCAATATTTATAGTATGTAATCCAATTCTATGCTTAACAACATGCATAAATAGACATTTTATGTAATATAAACATGTTTACATCACATACACCATTGAAAAGTCGCAAGTGTGTTACAAAGAGCGGAGGGCATTCTTCGAAAAGCAAAGGTTCTGAAGGGGCAGGTGAATGTAGTTTTGTCTTAGTCCTCAGGATGGACCGTTGCTTGATTATAGCTAGAATAGCCATCAAAAAAATAATAGTATTCACATCCGGCTAACCACTCCAAGATTTCATCAATAAAAGGGAGTGGAAAGTAGTCCTTCTTGGTGGTGGTGTTTAATTTTCTGTAATCGATGCACACGTGCCAAGGAGAAGCGGTCCTAGTGGCTATGTTTTCCCCATTTTCATTGGTGGAACCTATTAGTCCAGCGTTTTTAGGGATGACTTGAGTGGGTGATTAACGTGTTTCACGTGGTAGAAATTAGGGTTTGGGGGAACTCGTCGTAGCAGCAAAATTCATTATGAAATATAATTTTTACTGAAACTCCAAGGGAGTCCCAGGTCGAACACAGGGAGGTGACGTTTACTTTAGTTGAAAACCACTCTTCATTTTGTTTCTTTTTGGTATTTTGAGGTGTTGTTATTTTTTTGTGTTTTTGAAATAAAAAGACAAGTAGAATAAATTCACAAGAGAGATGGAATCAAATATGATTTGTTGCACAATTGTCTCTTACAATAATCTACGAAAGCATAAAAAAAGAGAGGTGAGAAGGAATCTCTAGAATTGGCTGTTTGGTGAGATGACGGCACCTAGCAGAAGCTTAGATGAAGGAGTTGAGGAGCAGAATGATGGAAGTGAGATGTCGGAGGACACCAGGAAAAGGAATGCTTCACCGAGGCTCTGGAATGGAGGTGAGTAGGTAGAGGTGATCTGCAACCGGAATGGTGGTGGGAGGATGGCTCCAAGGCAACCTATGAAGGTGGTGAGAGAGACAATGAATATTTGGTGGGGTAAGGGATCATTACACTAATAGGGAACCTTGGTAGCTTGGGAATGAGCTCTTGGGAGCATTGATGGGCTTCTAGAGCTATAAAGTAGGTGGGTATAGCAAAGGTAGAGATACATTGGAAGGGAAGGGGTGTAGGTCTTTTTATAGTGAATGAGAGGAGGCTAAGATAGGCATAAGAAAAGTAGTGACCTCCAGGATGTTGCTGTAGGTCCAGCTCAAGTGTTGCTGTAGCCAGCTCACGCCTGCTTACATGCGCGCTGCGCTGGCTCTCCATCTCGTGTATTGATCGTGCTCTAACTTCGCTAGCCATCCATCTCACGTCGCGAGCTGCCATCACGAGCGTCCACCAAGCATCCGCTAGCACGTGCTTGATCCGCATGAAGTAAGTCCACGCCCTTGAATGGTGGATGAAGGGCTCTGAGCGCATGGGAGAGAGTGATTTGGATCGCGCCTCTGGTGCCCGTACGATTGCACGTCTGCCCGTGCATCGAATGTCTCGTGCATGGGTCTCGTGCATCCGTGACACCACATAGCTGCTTTCCTCACTGCCCGATCATCCATCGATGGCTCAATTTCTTACCCGCACGTGCTCAGCTGATAAAATCCGCTCGCGGGGCTTCGATCGTGCAGCCACGCGTTGTGAGCCAAAGCATCGATCGCTACACTAAGGTAGGTTTTGTGCTTCGCTTAGGAATTAAAGCTATGCGTGCTGCGACCGTTGGATCATTCATCCAACGGTTGTGCGAAGCCCTCACTCTTCTTGGCTTGAAGCAGGCAACGCAGCTCTTTGATGACCGTTGGATTTGAATCCAATGGTTGAGACTTCACAGTGTTGCTTGTAGGAGGGGTTGCGGCCAGGCTGGAGGGTTGTGATGGTGCCACATGGCGCCATCATGGCCGTCCACATTCTTCTTCTTGTAGAGGGTGCTATGAAGCTCTGATCAGCGTGATTCTCATATTGACAGACTGCGATTGTCGCTCTGGATCCATACATAAGATGATATTTCTCATCTGAAGCCTGTAAAAATGTCGCACTGACTTCTGGCCATATAAAGCATTGGAATTAATGTACATAATGTACAACTATCCTAAATGTAATGCAGTGAATGTTATGCAATATTTATTCTATGATACGCAATGATAGTCCTAGGAACTATCATAAATAAGAATTTATCATGAATTCATGCAAGTTTATCAGTGGGACTAAACCAGGAGATGTCAGAAATGTGGTAGATGACATCAACATCAAGCCACTTTACAATCTCCTTTTTTACCACCTCCTGCATAGTAGGGTTCTGACGCCTTTGTGGTTGGCGGGAGGGGTGAGAATCTTCTTCTAGATAGATGCAATGAGTGAAATAGAATGAATGAATACACTTAAGGTTAGAAAGGGTCCAGCCAATAGCTTTTCGATTTTTACTTAAAACCTGGAGAAGTTTTTCTTCTTGTGCCCTAGTAAGTCTAGTGTTAATAATTATGGGCATGGTCAGATTTGGACCCAAGAAAGTAGATTTAAGGGAGTCAAGCAAGGGTTTTAACTCCAGTTGTGGGCATGGCTCGGAAAGAATTTCTACTCTGGAAGTGCGAGGTGAAGTGAGAGTGAAGGGTCAGCTAGAGTGTTGGCTGAATAATGTGTGGTTAGGGTGGGATGAAGTGGATTGTTCAGGAATCGTGTTAATGGCAAAATAGGAACCCAAGTGTGAAATCTGCATAGTTTCCACCACTATATTTTCAATTTCTAAATCCGAGTCATCAAAGAAATCAGGTTCTTGGAATCTCCTAGAAGCTTGGAAAATATCTAGGGTAACTGATTCATCGCCACACATGATCTTCATCAGACTAGAATCACAATCAATATTAGTGTAGGCAGTGGCTAAGAATGGTCATCCTAAAATTGTAGGGGCAAACTTTAAAGCTTCAGGTACCACTATATCCAGAACTAAAAAGTCTACTGTAAATAGATAATTTTTGACCTGGACAAGGACATCCTCAACAATTCCCCTTGGTTTGATTGTAGATCAATCTACTAATTGAAGAGTAACCTTAACAAGCTTTAATTCATCGATCTTAAATTCCTCAAAAGCAACCGTGGGGATATGATTAATCGAGGCACCGAGATCTAGTTAAGCACGATCAAATGAAGTGTCATTAATGACTACTTGAATCAGGGGTGTGTCTGGATCTTTCTTCTTAAGAGGTAGTTTGCTCTGCACAACTGAGCTAACTATCTCTGGAAGGATCACCTTTCCTAGGTTTTGAGGCTACCTTTTGGGAGTACATAAATCTTTCAAAATTTTGTTATAGGTAGGGATATATTTTATGGCATCTAGGAGAGGGATATTGATTTCTACTTGCCCAAAAAATCCATTAATTCCTTATTAGTGGGCTTGGGTTTCTTATTCTTGGTGTGTGAAGAGTGAAGGGCTTATGGGAAAGGTATTGGCTTTTCCTATTTTTCATCATTAGGTTCCTGAATAAGGTTAGAGGAAGAGGGAGAAGAGTTGATCTATTTTTCCTTGAAGGGTTTCTTTAGCAAGCAGGGGATCTTAAGTGGTTTTCCTGTTCCTCAAAGTAACTGTGTTTATAGTATGGTTGTTTCTAGGAGGACAGGAGGCTTGAGTGTGATTGAAACCCAGGGATGCTGAGGTGCTGGGTGAATGGGTTGACTGGGATATCCACCTTGGAACTGATTCCATTGATTATTCGTGTTGGGCATGGGTTGAGAAGGTAAATTCCCAGCAGGTCGATGATCAAGAGTAATCTTAACTTAAGTTGCAAGTTAGTTATCATGTGGGTTACTTCTGTCTTTTGATTCTGCATACCTTGCAGAGTTTTCATGACCTGGGTGTTGATATATTCCTAGGACAGACCAGGTTGATATATGGGTTGCCGATAATTCCCAAAATGATTATGTTTAGGAAACAAATCGGGGTTGTATATTTCCAAGACTGATTTGGGTTGGTCCTCCAATTTTGATTGTAAGTGTTGGAGGGGTTTCTAAATTGCTTCAGGAGAGCATAAATATTTTCCGTGGTGGGATCAAGAATATTTTGATGTCGATAATCCAAATTCCCAATCATATCTTGTGTAAAATCAGCAGAAAACTGCTGACCAATAGGTGTGGCATCAATGTTGTGCAAATTTTCTCTTTTGAGAAGTTGTGAAGCGTTAGTGTGTGGAGAGTTAAAGTGTGGAGAATTAAGGTGTGGAGCTTGTTTGAGTGTGACCTTTTCTTCCATTTTTTTCTGTTCTATTTACATTTGGTCTAGTTGTTGAGCTATCATATATAGATCATCTTGAGTGACTGGAACAGATGTGGATTTGGAGTTAGTTTCATTAACTCTGAGTCTTGGGTTTGATTTCTACCGAAAGTGTCCACTGAAGTCATATTAAATGAGTTTTGACTCATTTCTTCAAAAGGGAGGTGGGCACTTTCGACATCTTTGTTAATGAAATTGCCCCCACATGAGGCATCCACAAATCTCTTTAATTGATCTTCTAGTCCATGATAGAAAGTCTACACTAACTACCATTGTGGAATTTCATGTTGGGGACAACTTCTTAGAATTTCTTGGAATCTTTCCAAAGATTCGTGGAGGGGTTCACCATTTTTTTGTTGAAAGGTTGTTATAGATCTTCTTAAAGCATTAGCATGATCAATCGGAAAATTTTTATTAAGAAAAGTGCTCTTTAATTGGGGCCAGGTGGTGATAGGGCATCCAACCATTCTAAAATAGTGTGAAGCTTTATCTTTTAAAGAGAGAGGGAAAAGTCTCATTAACCACATGTCTTCTTGCACATTGTGGGAACAGGTGGTTTGAGTGAGGATAATTAATTCCTTGAGATGACTGAAAGGGTCCTCTCTCAGAAGACCATGGAAATATATAATTAGGTTCATAATAGCTAGTTTGACCTCAAAATCCCCTTGTGGTATGACCACCCAAGGTCTTTCCTCATAATTGAAAGGATCATAAAAATCCTTAAGAGGAACGACAGGCTATTGATAGGGTGGTGGGTTTTGCGCTTGGTTGACTAGGTTCATCATAGTCCTAGCCAAATTTTCTTAGTTTTGCTAAAGTTGAACCAGATGGTCAACCATAAAGGCAAAGGGGTTTGTATTTTGAGTTTGGATTTGAGGGCCACCTAGCCTTGCTGAATTTTCTGGTTGCTCCAAATGTGGAATGTTAGGAATGGGTAAGTCAGCTTGTGGGTCGGCTAACGGGTTAAAGGCAGAAGCAAAATTTCTTTGTCGGTTTCCCAGGTTTTCCATCTTGACAGTAGAAGAAGAAGAAGAAAATAAAGATTTTCTGGTGTAGGGGGCAAAATCAGATGATCCCTCGTGGTGTGGGTTCTGGGACCGTCGCCCTTGCATGCAGTTTTTGGAAGAAATGGAGGTGAAGAGAAGAGATGGAGATGAGAGAAATCATGCAATCAATCAATCAAAATTTCTAGACCTAGCTTAAGTGTGACTCCCTAAAAAATTAACCTAAGACTTGTTTACCTAGGAAATAAGAATTCAATAGTGAATACCCGTTCTATCAACAAATCTGACCAAGTTGAATATGGGGAGGGTTGGGCCCAAGCATATCCTAGGAAAATCACTAGGGGCTTGTGTAAACTTGCTCCTGGTCGTTTGACACGTCCCCTCAGCCTAACACAAGATATAGATGAAAGAATTGGTATTAACTAGAGAAAACCTAAGACCTAGATAGCAAGGCTAACTTGTTGAAACCTTAGGGATCAAATTACTTCCAATTTTAGTTAAGTCTAGGAAGCTTAGAGTACACAAGGAATGTGGAGGGCATTGATTGGGGTATTGCCATGTTATTTCAATTTTTAGGGTGTGTACAGGAATTGGAAAGTGATTCTAATTAGTAATCATGTTGACACACAAATTAATGTATTTCTATCTTTTAGGATTTGATTTAGCTTAATGAGTTTTAGGGTTTTCCTTTTAAGTTTCCAAACAAGTTTGAAATGTCACAAACAAATGGAAATCAGGTTGTAATGGTGAAGATAGATTTCCTTTATATTATGGGGCTATAAATAAAAAAGAAACCTTAAGTGAATTGATCCTAAGACATAAATTTTACTAGTAATGAATTTGTTTTAGGCTTTCCTTTTATGTAGTGGTCCAAACAAAGCACAGAACACCACTACTGTAAGGCAAATCAAACAAGGATTCGAAAAAATATTTTTTTGAGATTTTAGGAATTTGTTTGATATATTTTTAGAATTTTTCTTTCTGCTGGAGTCAAAGTCTAGAAATGATACTTGAGGGTATTTTGGAATTTTCAATACCACCACTAGCCTCAGAAAATTTTTATGAATTTATATGATGTGTAGAATTTCATAAGGATTCCATAAAGCTAAATTTCACAAAAATTGGATAGTATAAAAATTCCAAAAATTCACAGATAGTAGCAAAATAGGAAGATTAGAGGAGATGACCCCTCTGTAGTCCATGAATTTTTAAAAATTTTATGCAAACCTAATTGCTCTGAAATTTGGCACAAATATTTTGTTCTTGATTTGGAATCAACAGGTGAAATTTTAAGATTTTTCGAGGTCTGCGATGTTGAGAATTGAGTTTTGATGTTCGGATAGAAGTCTGGACTAGAAAATCAGAATACAAACACTTGAAGTGGAGTGGTGTTAAGTGGTGCAAACAAGCAACAAGTGGGTTTTAATTTGTAGTACTCCACTTAATTGAGATGTTTAGGATCCTAAAAGCCATGTTTAATAATCCTTTTGGTAGTTTTTTAGGGATATGGTAGACAAGGAATTTCATGTTCTTCCTTCCAGAATCCCACTTTCTTCCTGTAGTTCCTGCACACACGAGAGAGAATAAAGATAAGGGGATGAGATCCATTTATCAAGCAAGAGAACAACAAATGTAAAGTCATGCCACCCCTGCAACAGCCCCAAAAAGTGTTGAGAAAATACGTGTGATTTGTAATTAAGGTTTTCAAATCATTGTAATACGCGAATTTGTAAATGCTATTAAATTTTTAATCCTAGATAGTGGAAGTATCTAGGGTTATCCAAGGAGGCAATGTTTGTAAAATTCTAATCTCTTACTCAAACAATTGGAAATCAACTTTCTTTTCGACTTTTGAATATTAGATTTTTAGGGGTTTTGAATAACAAAGCAATCGCAAAGTTGGGGTAAAGATAACACCTAATTCACTAAGCTAAACTTAAGGTGACAAGAATAGCCTCTCCCTAAGCTCACTCTAGGCACATGGAGCCCTAGAGTAATTAGGGAGAGGGAGTGAAGAAGTGCTAGAAACAAGATAAAAAATAAATGTGACAAAATTTTGAAAAGAAGGAAAATTGAATTGTTAAATTTGTGGAATACAAAAATAGTAGAGGAATGCTTCTACTTGAAATTAAAAATACAAAAATGCTAAAAACACAAATCCTCTTGCAAAATCTAGGGAAGAAGAGAGTCTTCTTGCTCCAAGCCTAGCTGCTCCTTGGTTTGAAAAGAAGGTCTCCTTCTCCTTCCTTGAATGGCTCCACCAAGGTCGATGGAATTCCACCTTCAAAAACTCCTCCAAAGGTGGCGTGGACCACCTTTAAATTCTCCTCCAAGGGTTGTTGTGTACCACCCTCAAGTCCTCCTCCTTGGGTAGGCGTGTACCCTAGGTCTCCTTCCTTTGCCTGGCTTCTTCCCTTGGCTGATGTGGGCTCAAGAGAGAAGAGAAGAGGGAAGGCACCAAGGGGACAGAGTGTCCCCTTAATCTTCTTCTTCTTCTTCTTCTTTTCTTGGTCGTCTATGTTGGTGGAAGTATAGGTAGAAAATATGTAGCCAAAGGTGCTTGCTAATGGCGATAGGTATAGGTATATATAGGAGTGCTAGGAGGTAAGGATAGTTAACTAGGGTTAAAGGAATGGTGGTGTTATGGAAGGCTAGGATATGGAAGTTAGTTGATGGATGGTGGATGAAGGTTGGCATGAAGGTGGAGAGGTGTATGTAGTGGTAATTATGGAGGGGGGAAGAGTTGGTGCCAACTCTATGTAGGGTACGGTTAAGGGGTAGGTTAATGTGTTGTAAGGCTAGGATTAGGTCATTGGGTGATAGTTAGGAGATGGATGGCTAGGGTTAGTTGGCACCAACTTAAGGGATATGTGGAGGTGTGGTTAGGTGTTTTCGCGCCAACTATAGGAGGGTTTAGGTGGGTTAAATGGCATGGGTTTTAGGAAGGGTTAGGATGGCTCCATGTGGTGGTGGTTATGGGATTATGGGTAGATATAGTTGGCGCCAAAATAAGGGGGTGTAGGTGTTGTATTTTGGCACCAAATAGGGTATGGTTTTGGGTAGTTAAGGGGGTTAAGGTTGGCACCAAAGGAGGGTTTCTAGAAGGGTTAGGTGGGTGGTAGGGATGGCTTGAGGTGGTGATGTGTAGGGCTAGGATATAAGGGCATGTTGGTGCCAAAATGAAGGGATGCATGAGGGGTTTTTGGCGCCAACATGAAGGGGAGTGAGTGGTTGGTAGTTGCTGTGGGTTGGCACCACCTTAGGGGGGTTAAGTTGGGGTTTAGTTAGGGTTAAGGGTTAAGGAGTGCATGGCCATGGAGCTAGGGTGATATTGGGAGCTTAGCTAAGCTAGCAAATCTAGCTTAGCTAGTAGTGTGGAGGTGGTGGATGTTGAAGGGATCTATCGAGAATTTAGATTAAGTTATCATCGTTGTAGTGCAAAATCCTCAATCGATCTCTCAACAAATAAAATTTATTACTTGAATATCTATAAATGAAGTCTGAGGTCGAACATAGGGAGCAACAAGGAATTCATGCGCTAATCTTAGTGAATATATAAATGAGCATAATAAATTAAACCAATAATGATATTCAATGAATGATAACTACTCAAACCTAATATTCAATGTGAAACATGTGTATATCAAGGGTTAACTATGACAAAAAGATACCTGGAACAAAATAATGGTGATTTAGATCACCAATTATTAGTCTAAGCACATGTATATCAACTACTCAATGAATATGAAATAAATGAACATTGATCAGACATCTGATTTAGTAATCAGAAGACTTAACTGTCGCTTGCTACAGTGTTTTCCTCTTGAGCCTTCTCTTTGCTCTCAGCCTCTTCAGCTCTTCTTCTTCTTCTACGGTCCTCTTCTTTTCTTTCTCAAGTCTTTAGCCTCTTCCTCTTCTTCCTCCTTTTGCTCATGCACAGGGGAATGCACAACGCAGAGGCATGGTTGCCACTCAGTGACTAAGTGTTGAGAGAGGTTCACTAAGGTGAAACCCACCCTCCTCTATTTTTTTTCACTTCTTTCTTAAAAACCTGCCTAATTGGATCTCTAATCTGGTAAATAGCCAGGTAACCGGATCCTTGCTAGACAGACGTGGCATGACCGTAGGTAAGGCATGCATTGGGCGTGCGTGGGGACCCGACCCCCTATCTTGGGTGAGGGGTCAGGAGCACAATTCCCCTTTATGTCACTGAGGGTCTTCACTGCTTTCCAAGGTAGGACTAAAGTGCCCACCTTATCTCTTTGTGCAGTAGCAGGTGATGTGAGCAAGGAATCGAGGTAGCTGTAGGTGCCAATTCTTTAATTGGATGTCTGGAGAACTTCCTGGAGGTCTTCCGCAGCGTCTGGAGTTGTTAGCAAGGATGGACACAGTCTGATGGCTGTTGACGGAGTCGGAGATGGAGGTAGCGGTGATGGAGCTCTGCCATGCACCTAAAAACCAAAATACGATCTTTCATCCTTGTCAAAATAGCTTGGGAGAATCACCAGATGATGGTGAAGGTGCTGGTGGTGGTGATGTTTCGTGTGAGTGCGTAAACATGCGTAGTGAGGTCGAAGAGGGTGCATGGAGGTGGGTGTGTTCAGGAGCCCGAATGAGAGCTAATGGCCTCAATAACTAGAGGGCTTTTGCTCTCTAGGAGGTAGCTGAGCTAATGGAGGCGGTAGCAGCGAGGTTTGTGCGGAGGAGTGGAGGATAGGTGTCACCAGAACTTCGTCGGAGCATAAGAAAGCAAGGGCGTCGGGGGAGTAGCAGTGGTCATTTAGGAGTGCAAGTGAGGAGGAAGTGAAGTAAAGGGATAGAGGAAGAAAAAGAGGGATTTGGAAGAGAGAATTGAGATCGAGAAGCTTCGATTGTGGCTAATTGGGGCCGGAGAAGGAGATGAAGGCAGGAGGACAGCGACGACGAACGTGGCAAGGAGACATCCTCTCTTTGGCCAGAGAGGATCGCGAGGAAGAGAGGAAGGATATGGCCCATCAATTTGATGGTTGGACGGGCGAAAGAAGGTGAATGGAGGAGGTTGCCGAAGCAAACTTTGAAGATGGCCAGAGAATGTGGAAGAGGGGATTTCTGAGGCCAAGTTTTGCTAAGGAGGTGAGGAACACAATGTAGGTCCATTTATAGGCCATAGGATGGAGTTCCAAGCTTGCAAATAAGCTTGCGAACTCTGAGCTTTTTGGACAGGCCAGCTACATGTGATTTCAAAGAGTTTGCAAGAGGATTTTAGTGGGTTTTAGTATCTATGAATGGTCTCATTTTGAAGGGAATTCCTCAAGGAATCTCCCTTTCAATTTTGGGACTAATTGATTGAGGATCGAGCAAGAAATCCTCACTCTAACCTCTCGAAGGAGGTTTTCACTTTCCATTAATTGTATAGGGACCAAAATGTGAAGAAGATGGAAATCCTAGGGGTCTATTTGTAAAGAATTGAAAAAGTTAAGGGCCATTTGTGATAAAAAGAGTGTGTTCGGACTGAGATGCAAACTTGGTCAAGATGATCTTTGATTAGGCTTAAATTTTGGTACAAACGTAATTTGGATCCAAGGAATCTACTGGTGAAGTTGGATTTTGGTTTTGACCAAGTTTGACTACGTAATTTGTGTAGAAACCCAAATTAGGGCAACTGTTTGTTTGAAACTCTATTTTAGGTCAAAATAGGTTCCAATGGTCAAAGCAAGCATACCAAACCATATGGAATATTTTTTTATGATTTTTAGAAGATTTAGGTGAATTTATCCTGACCAGAATATCAGTTAATTAAGTAGGTCTATTTTTAGGATTTTAGATGTCGAATAATTCTTGAAATGCATGAAAACTCGTTTCTGTTTGCATGAACCCACTTATTAGACATTTATAAACATTTGACATTCATTTAACCGTTGGGAAACCCCATGATTGTTATGTATTTAGGTTATATTGTTAAAACTGCAGTTTTAGCCTTATTTTAATGCATTTCTCTCAGAATGGATGTGCCGTGAATTACGGCTCTTTGGCGATTATGTAGGAGCATTTATCAATGGATTATGAGTAATTAAAGCAAGATATGGCTGGTGATGAAATTATCATCATACCCCCATGCCTAACTTTTGCAAGTCCCTTAGCAAAATCCTATGAAATGAACTTGAATTCCAAACCATGCATTGATGTTCAAAGTCCTGATTCTTCCTTCTTTTTAGAAATTAGGTCAAAATGCTAATAGTAGGCCTATAGGTACTCAAGTACCAACCACAATCCAGAATTGACTGACTTTAGCCTTAGTTTGCCGTTAAGGCTTGTAAGGTCCATAGAAACTATCCAAAGTTTCGTTGGACCCCACGGTTAAAGCACTCATGCTTGTAACATGGTTAGTCCAAGTTCAATTTGCAGTGCATTTTTGTAAGAGAGAGAGAGAGGAATTTTTGTATTTTGGAGGGTTTTCTCTCTCTTTTTCTTTTCTTTATTTCTAGCTTCAGATTGGCTCAAAAACATGGTCAGTATCGGATTCCTTGCACCCACCATCAATCCTTGCAGGGTCCCTGGCAATCGATGCTTCGAGATAGCATCGCCCATGGTAACCCCCAGAACCCTAGCTTTTGACACTTCGACATAGTGCCACCCATGGTGTCTTATAGCTAAATTCAGCCCCGGGAAATCTACATTTCGTGATAATCCTGCCCATGGCACCTAAATCAACGTAAGGTGCTTACATGCCCCCAGTAGGATATTTAGATATCCTTTGAGACAAGCACCGAGGAGATAATATGTTATTGGACATATTCGTGGGGGATTTCTCGCATCTTCATGTCAGGAACTCATCCAAATCAACTTGTGTTGATAAGATACTCCTAATCTCGGTAGCTTTTTCAAAACAAAAGCTTAAATTTTGATAATGACTATAACTTAATTGAAGAAGTTGGTCATATTGAAGAATCTGTTGAACATAGAATACCTTATCACTTCAAAGAAGATTTTTCGAGGTAAATGAGCAAGAGGACACCTCCATTGGTGGGAAAAATTATGAATTACCTACGACAATAATTTGTGAAGAATGTGATTCAAGTGAAGGTTTCTTTTTACTTCACAAAATCTTAATACTAAATTTTGTTTTGAGGATGGTTCGATAGAGTGTAATCAAGAATCATTGTGTTATGAAGAGAATATGATGTTCAAGAATTCTTTCACAAATGAGGAAATTAAGGAATTTGAAAGTGAATTATCTTTTGAGAATGAAGTACTTCAATTAGAATTGAAGGTAAATGAAAACCTCAAAGTACAATCAGGTGATGGTAATAAGGATCTTTCAAAAATTTTTGAAGTAATACCTTATGAACATTTCAAGGTCTTCTTACCTACTCATTTTGATGGTAAATTGCATAAGTCTTCAAAAATATTTGAGGATCCTATGTTTCTTGAGGTAACAATCACTGAGCTTAATGGTTGCAGATACATTGATAATACACCTGATGAAATCAATCAAGTGTTTCGAAGTTCAAAAGAAGGCAATATGGTTGAGGATTCTAAGTTAGGTATAATCCCTTAGTACAAGCAAAGAAGAGATCAGGATTCTTTTCCTGATGAGTGGATGAATCAATTCTTGAATTTAATTTTCTTCAAGGAGAACATTAGGCCAATTATTGAGATTATTGTGTGGAAGACTCGAATTGATGATCAAATTTTTAGTTTTGTCACCCTAGGGATTCCTTTTGTCATTCACCTTCCTATTCCTCCTTTATTGTCAAGTTTTAATCATCCTTATGATCCTGATAACTTGAGTGATATGACAAAAGTAATAATTAACCAGGTTGTTCCTATACTCATTCCCAAGTCTTATTCTACAATACACTCTACTCTTCGTGTTTACTCTTATTGGCGACCTTTTTACATTAGTATCCATCACCAATTAGCCAATACTTTATGTTACTCACTTATTTTGAAACATCATTTCCTTAGCATACACTTAAGAGCTTTAACCAATATCTCTACTATTTCTTTATTCTAGGCTTTTGCCAACTGAAGGCATAAAACTTAGCACACATTTTAGGCAGTCCAATACCTTCTCATCCTCCTTCTTGCTTTCTAGAGCACTAGAGCACTTAAGCACACTAGCGACTTGCACCATGACTTTCCACGACCCCATCTTCCTCACCTTTGCCTGTTCACTTTACCACAGCATGGATCTCCCTGCTGGTGTACGATTGTTGATCCTGCTTAAAGCAAGGGAAGTGGGCCATGAAGAGATTCATACAATTCATGAATCTCCCTTCTTTAGGAGAAGTAATATGACTAAAAGGTGTAGGGCACAGTGTATGGGATTGTGCATCAAGTGTGGCATGCACAACCACGCCAATGATGGCATATGCCGTTGGTATAAGAAACACATCAAGACTGGTATGCTGATCATCTACACTTTCTCAAGTATGGATTGGGCACAAATTTCCCTTATCCTCTTGCTCATCCATTTAAGAGAGCCATAGTGGAATTAGTGAACTAATACTTTAATACATATGACATCACCTTCATACCGCCTGGCTAAAGGAGTAAAACTTAGAGTTGGTTGGGAGGCAACTGATGATGGCAGAGATTCATCGTGAAGAGGGGTTGAGTTTGGAAAACCCGTCGTCGTAGTTCGATTACTAGGAAAATCCATCAATCTGATAAAATTTACAATCGAAACTCCAAAAGTGAGTCTCGGATCAAACACGGGCAAGCAAACATTTGGTTTTGAAAATTCGTGTTTTGCTTCTTATTTGTTTTTGTCATTTTTACCTTTTCTAATCTTTTTGGTATTTTTAGCAAGCAAGAGATCAGGTCGATGAATTCTAGCTAATCTACTTGCAAAATAAAAGAGAGAGAGAGATAGAGATAGAGAGCAAAACAATCATGTATTTTTATAATCAAATGTTTCTTACAACTAGGAAAGTGGGAAATCTATACTATGAAAGCAATAAAGGTAGAGATAGGTGAGAGAAATCCCCCTCGACGGTTGCTTGGGGGACAATTCCCTCTGATGTTGCCTGGAAGAAGGTGGTGAGGAGAGGGATGAATGAGGACGAAGCTGCAGGACGGAGGGCGAGGTAGGACGATATCATGGCAAGGATCTTCTTCCCAAAGGAAGATGAGAGGACGACCGTGGGATGCTCCACGAATGGGGATGAGAGGGGGGAACAAATGTTTGTTTTCTACTCTAGAGTAGCATCCCGGGCTTAAGACAAGCTCTCTCTAGAGCCATGGAGGTGGGGAAGAGAAGAAAGGAAGAGATGAAGAAAAATGGGAGGCGTACGCGTCCTTTTATAGTGGAAGAAAGAATCAAATTCTTATACAGGACATTTACTGACGGTCATAAATGTTTGCTAAAGATTCGTCGCAAACATCGTTGAAGACAACCCATGCGCCCACCCACTGCTGCGTTGGCGCACACTCCGCACACGGCCATGCATGCCCGTGCTGCTACTGCGCGCGCGTACCTCCTCGTGCGCACGCGCGCCCACGCTGTAGTGTGCATGCGGTGACGCGTGCGTGCACATGGGCATCCTAGGTTGCACCACATGGCACGATATGGGTCATCCATCTTCTTTTCGTCTTAGCGGTTGCTAGAGAGGTCGGATTGAGTCGATTTTCGCACCGTTGGGTTGCGATCATCGACCCAAATCCATCCGTGTAGTTGGATTTGTCGCTTGAGGCTCTAAATTGTGTCACCTAGTCTCTTGGCCGTTGATCTTCCTTGGACAACATATGGTACTACGGGACTCCGATCAAGGCAATTTTAGAGACATTGGACTCTGATCATCGTCCAGATCAGATCCATATGATCGGATCATCAATCTGAGGCTTCGAAATAAATCTCCTTCTCCCCTGACCACAAAAAGGACGCAATTAACCTAAAATATACACACCTATTCTAAATGCAGAATAATGCATTCTATGCAATATTTACAATATGGAATGCAAATCTAGGCCTAGGATCATGCATAAATAGGCATTTAAACCTAAATGGATGTGTCTACATCATACCCCCATGCCTATCTTTTACTAGTCCCTAGCAAAAGTAAACTACATGCTATGTATAAAAATAGAATTAGGACTCGATCGCTTAGGCCCAAGTCGTTTGTTAACAATAGAAAATTTCAACTAAGGTCCTAAACTATAAAAAATCAACAGTACCCAAGTTTCTGCCAGAATGCAGACCGCCCAAGTCCTCGCCTTATTTGAATAGGGAAGATCAACATTTTTTCTTCTTTTCTAATTTTTTTTGTACTTTTGGAGCTTGAGAGTTTCGGGATAACTTTTTATGGCTACTCAACCCAACTAAGACTAGAAAAGGACCCTAAGTGTTATGTATCTAGTGAAAAGAGTGAAAGACTCACTAGGTGGCCGTTAAAACGGACTTCGGGTCTCTACGACCCTAGGTGACCTTGCCTAGAGTTTATCTTTTCGAACGGTAGCTTTCTCCCTACTTCTTTTATTTATGGGGTCAACACAAGTGCAAACCCAGTGCATATCTCCCCAGTTTATTCTACTTCCCCGCTTACTCCCTAAGTGTTTTGGGAATTATTGTGCATTTTTGTGAGCTGGGCTTTGGACAACCTGCCAATGGGCTATTATCCACAGTAACTTGCTAGCCATACTCATGCGGTGAAGTGTGGTTTTACTTTTTTCTATTTTTACATTTTTCTATTTTTTTCTTTTTATTCTAAGTATTTCTTTTTTTCTCTTTTCTTTTTCTAAGTATGTGGCTTCCCTGAAATAAGATTTACCTAAAGGCAATAGGAAGAGAATGATCGTGTGGCCGGGCTCTGGACAACCAGTCGATGAGCTGTTACCACCGATAACTTGCTAACCATACCACCCTAGATGATTCATTAGCTACCCAATTTTTGAAGAAACTGCCAAAAAGTGAGTTAGTACAAATAGTGTGTAGATGCTTAGGCTTAAAGTCCCCTCTAATCAGAGGGCAGGTTGAAAAGTCGTATACTTATCACGCCAATTTATTGACCAATTTAAAATAGAATTACTTGGCGAGGACTCAAGACTAAGTCCACATTCAAGTGGACACCCATGCTAATTAAGCTCGAAGTCCTGAAGAGTCTAAGTGTTTAGGTTCTCTCGTATCATTTCCCAAAGTTAATAACGCCTAATGCCTAAGATCTCTTCTCCTAATTCTTTTTTCTTTTTTTTGAATTTTCATTTTTTATGAAAATAAAAGAATTTCTAAGGAGTTAACAAAATGATTTCAAGAATTAATTATCCACCCCCCATGCCTAAATGATGCAATGTCCTCATTGTAAAAAGAAAGACATGAAAAGGGCAAAGTAAAGAGAATATCACCTGAATTTGGTGACAACCCAGTCAGCTCAGCAGAGAGAAGAGGGTATACACACGCGCTAAGCTTAATGCCTTCAGCTAGGCATAATATACATACAAGGAAGAAATTGAGAATTCACAAGTGCAAGTCAGAATCAAAATCAAAAGATTAATCCTCAAACCCTCTAGGAGAAGATGTCCACAAATGTGGACTAAGTTGTGGTGCAAACCCATTCCCCAAGGTTGAGTGCTCCTAAGGTTCTGGATGAAAATCACCCAGAATCGAAGATTATTGTGCTTACGGGGTCGGGTCTGCAGTTTGGTGGTGTGCAACCCAAAATTAAAGTGTTGGAAAAAAGGTAGACTTGGTTCACTAGGTTCAGATGTCCACCTAACATTCAATTCATAAAAATAATTAGTTATTCCAGGCTTAAGTCGCACATCAAAGGTATCATAAGGGTCTTGGTAAAAAGTAGGTGGTTTTAGGTCAACAGGAACCCTTAAATCGAAACTCCTACTTTCTCTGAAGTTAACTTCCCAGATCCTCACTTCCAAATTCCTATCCTCCAACATCAAGTGTTCGGGCTCAAGGACCTCTAGCATATCATTCACCCCATATGATTTACCCAAGTCCAAAAATCGTGGTTCGCTCTAAATTGACTTGGGTACAATGATTTCAAAATCAAAATCAATCCCTTCAGGCTGTGGTTGAGGAATGGGGTTCCTGATTGAATCTTCTAGTAAATGAGAATTTGAATCCTCCATGTTAGCCCCAACGGAATCCAAATCTTCAATGAATGGGCTATTAAATGGTTCGTCATGCTCCTTGAGCCCGTTTGTCTCACTAAGATCATCTTCCTTACACTCGAGTGAGACTTCACTAAGAGATTCTTCACCCTTAGAGTTAAAGAATTCATGATCCTCATTTATATATGTCTCAAAATCGATTGTCATTTCTTGGTTCAAAGAGACATTTTTCCTCACTCCTTTGCTCAAGGATCTCAGGTAAATCAATCGGTTCATCCTCAATGGGTTGATTTAGCCCAACCTGGTCATCCCCGATCTTAGAAAATGTAAACCCCCTGACAAGCACCAGAGTAGGTTCACACATTGGCTCACCTGAAGGGAGTTAATCTTGAGAATCATCCCAAGATTTGACTAGGGCAACCACAAATTTCATCCTCAACCTTGACAACTTCCAAAGTAGAAACTCACCCGGGCCCTTATCCTTAACATCTTGGAGCCAATCCAATATGGAGGTATTAAGTTCATCAATCATTTTGATTATAGGCTCCAATGCTTCAGTGCACGGTGTTGGCTGAGCTTCTAAAGATTGGATGGTATTCCTCGAGTTAGCCAAGGCCCTATCTTGGACCTGGTTTACCTGAACCGAATGGTTCAGTTCATGGTTGGGTGGGTTTGGGTTCATTCTATAGTAGTCAAGATATTGAGGTTCTCGGGTCCCTTCCTAATAGTAGGTCATTTCAGGTTGTTCAAAGAATGGTGGCGACCTATATTCAATAGAATAGTGGGAAGGGTATGTGTAATAATCAGCATATCCTTCATGGTTCTAATCTGGTTAGGTTGATCATCAAAGGGTGGAGATCCATAATCATTATAGCTCTGAGAAGGATAGTAATCATAATCTTGTTGTCTAGGGTTAGACCCTGGACACCGAGGTCCAGATTCATATCCCCAACCAAAGTTATCATGGCTAGTGGATGGGTAGTCATAATACAAGTTGGGATAGTAATCATCTTGGGGATAAGTGTTGGTAGGAGGGTAGAATGGGAAATGCATGTAAAATGTGGAAGGATACATGGTAGAATAGGAGGGAAATCAGAATAGAGAAAGGAGCCCTGCAATACAAGCAATCAACCTTGTCCTTAGGTGGGTTAGCCTAAAGACCTACAGACTCCTAAGACCAATCTTGAGATTATAAATGATTTGGTCTAGTTTTATCTAGTCAATCCAACCAGTTAGAATGCAAGGCTAGGGAGAAGGTTCTTCCTTTCACTTGTGCCTCTGGTTCCTACTTTACCCCCCAGCCGCAGTTGTTTGATGCTAGTCCCCTAACTAGACATCAGATGGACCAGTAGAAGCAGATTAATCAAAATAAATCTCAGTCTAAGCCCCGAACAGCGAATCAATCCTTAAGGCCAATGTCTACTCAGTTTTATTTATTCTTGGGATGATTGTGCTCTTGGATTGTGATGGGCCCTATAGATGGGTTGTGCCCTTAATGATCAATTCAAATGTGTGTGCGTTCATAACTATGGTTTGCAAACAAGGATAATTGATGATATGTCTTTTAGGGTTTAACCTTGTATGATAGGAATACCATCATGAACCCTAACTAGCCCATTTTGACCCAATGAAGTCAATATATGCACCTACATAACAAACTAAAGGTCATAATCCATTGCATAACCTTTCTGAGAGAAAAATAAGAAACTAGGGGTAAAACAGCAATTTTACCAATGCAGTATAACCATGGATTTTCTCAAGGGAGGAATAAAGGACAAATGGTCTTAATAATGTAACAAGTGGTTTGGATTAGACAGAAAAGGGTTTGTGTGTGTTCTGAGAATTAAATGACTTTTGAAACCCTACAAATAGACCCACTTAATTAACTAAGGTTCTGGTTAGGATAAAATTCACCTAAACCCTCTAAATATCATAGAAAAATATTTTCTAGGATTTAGTACCTTCAATTTGGCCATCAAAACCCATGTTGACCTAAAATGGAGTCCTAGATAGATATTTGCCCTAATTTAGATTTTTACATAAATTACCTAATCAAACATGGTTAAAACCAAAATCTAACTTCACCATTGGATTCCTTAGGTCAAAATTAGGTTTGCACCAAAATTTGAGCCCAAGGGGAACTTGTCTTGACCTAGTTTGCAAAAAGGTCCTATCTGATTATATTTCTACACCTAACTTTCAAAAACCCTTGCAAATAGTCCCCTAGCTTCTTCGTCATCTTCACAAGTAGATCCCTCTGCCATTATCGAGGAGGAAATGTACTCCGACGACCTTTGACAAGGAATGTCTCCTTGATTACTTGGAGAATCCCTTCCAAAGTTGGAAGGGAGGTCCTCCAAGAAATTCTCTCCCGTCTGAACCCATTAATGAGCTTTGATTCCTTCCCAATCTCTCATGCACATGCATGAGAGATTTGGGTATCTTAACAATTCCCAACTCCGACGACCTTCCAAGCTTGGGAAGCTTGCTTCCCAAGCCCTAACCGCCCTTCAGAGCCTTATTTAAAGAAGCCCAGATCACACTGCATTCTCCACGCTCGAATTCAGCCATGATTCCCCTAAATTCTTCTCTTCCAATCACGGTCGAAGGCTCCTCGACGTCCGGCAACCTTTCCTACCCTTTCTCGTCATCCGACTGCCATACCTGTGGTAGATTCCATCTCCTTTCTCTCATCCACGTCTTGTCGTACCAGCAGATGCCACCTCATCCTTCATCCTTTCCATTCCTACCTCACTGGAGCCACCTTCGTCTTCATTGTCAAGCACACCAGACCAGATGCCCTCGCTATCCCCCTTCATCTATTAACTCCCTAGCTAAGTTCCCTATCCCCTCTACTTGCTTCTCCACTCCTTACATTCCAAACCTTACCACTGACGCCCTTCGCACCTCCATCTCTTCCATCTCTGGCCACCACCTCTGGTGAGGCCATCCCACCTCCACAGGCCACGAAAGCACTCGTCGACCCTCGCAAAACCTCTGCCACACTTCACTGATCACCTCCCCTCACTTTGTTCACTTCGCCATTCACCCGAATCACCCCCAGAACACACCCACTCACACGCACATAGTCTACCCTAGGCACGCACTCACGGCCACTGCCACGCCATGCCACCACCCCCAGTACATCTGTCGTGCTCCGGTGATCCTCCCTAAGCGATTTGACATGGCCGAGAGGCTGTTCTATTGATTTCAGGTTACAGGCCTTGGTCGCCATTGGCGAGCAAGCTCGAAGCTTGCTTGAGGTCACTCCAGGCCTTGCTATCCTAAGTTGACGATCCCAAGATGCGTGGAAGTGTCTCGCGCATAGTTCCAGGCCCACAATTCTAGTCGAGAGCCTCAGCAACAGCTGCAATTGGAAGATCACTCCTTGCTGTAGGCACGCGTGAAGTAGGGTGTGCAAATAGTCCCACCTCGGAAACGAAGGGCCACCTGCACCCGCATAAGTTGAAAAGTTGCCATAGCCTGTTCTCCTCAATTTCCATGGGGTGAGGTCCCTCTCACTCATGCCCAATCTCATCTATAACATTGCCTCCGTGGACCTAGCTTACCCGACCCGACCTGCACTCCTCGCTCACTAATGCACGCCGGTGAGCCTGGACCCAAGTATGCACTAGATCCGATTACCCGAATACCTGTGGCTCTAGGAGAGCGGATCCTAAGAGAGAAGAAGAGAAGAGTGTCGCGTGGGTAGGGGGAGGGTTTTGCTACAGAAACCTTCGGCTGACACTTAGATGAATTCTAAGGGGGAAGCCTAAAACTGAAGAAGAAGGAAAGAAAGCCAAAGGCAGAAGGAAGATGAAGAAGAAGAGGAGGCTAGAGCAGAAGAAAGAGTTGAAGAGGAAAGGAGAAGATAGAGAAAGAAAAGGACAGAGCAGAAGCTGAATCAGAAGAAAGAGCTGAGGAGGAATGGAGAAGATAGAGAAAGCAAAGGCCAGAGTAGAAGCTGAATTAGAGAAAGAGAAAAAGAGGAGGTGGAGGTCTGAAGAGAAGAAGAAAAGAATAGCTGAAGCAATGATAGAGAAAGAAGAAGAAGAATCAGACAACTTAAGTCGTCTGATTCCTTCATCAGACGACAGATCATTTACTCTCATTGCATATACATTTACATTGAGTTCTTTAGTGATATTATAGGAGTATTTGGTGATTTAAATCACCCTTTACTCCCATATTTTTGCGCATTGCTACTGATACTATTGTAATCTCTTTTAATTCTGAATTGTGATCTTGATTTCTAAATACCAATTTGCTCCCTATGTTCAACCTCGGAAACCTATTCGAGTAATAAAAATTATATTTGTTTTCAAAACGATTTCGACTATACTACAACACGATTGTTTTAAACATCAATCTCGCTGTGATAAACATTTCCAGAACCCTTGATTACAACTTCTGATACAGTTTGTAACTTGATATATCTCTTTTGCTGTGGTTGTTTCAGGGAGAAGATACATTGAAGAAGTCAGCCACACATCAAACACACCAGGGCTAGGTAAATTCTGATTACTCTCTCTCTCTTAAGCCCCTATTTCTGAAAAGGTTAAAAAGGAAAAAAATCAATTAGGCTACTTGCTTTCCATTCTTAGATAATCCATCAAGTTGCCTGCTTTGATTTCAACAACAAAACCTGATTTGTGCACCCACTTAAGGTAACTAGGGCTATCACATTCTTGTTTGAGCCCTAGATATCACATTTGGCAAACTAAATTGGACCAATATTAGACCCAATTAAGGATTCCAAGTTAGGGTTTGAGAGACACACTTACATAAGCAAGAATCAACTTTCCTAAATGATGTGTGCCTAAGCCTTGGTTGAATTGATCTATTCAAGCAAACCCAAAAAATCAGGCTCTTAATCTCACTTGAATCCTAAAAGAGGGACGTAAGAAGGACAAACAGGTGAAGTTGACCCACCTTGTTGGGTCAATCAATCTTGAAATTAGGTCACTTTTGCACTCAATACATCTTAAAGTTCAAGTGAAATCCTAAGCACCCATGCTCTTAATAAAACTGGTAGACTTAAGAGGTCAAGTCCCCATTCTGGTCTACCTGGAACATTAGTGACAAGAGAGGTCAGGTGGGGGAAACCTTGTAACCCATGGGGGCGCTCTATCGTGTAGGGGTCATTGCGGGACTCTCCCTATCTTGTTGCCCAGGTAATTCTTTGGTGGATGACTTTTTGACTAAGGGGTATCATCCGCCCTGAACCTCTATAGTCATCCAAAATTTTTGGGTGCCTTGATTGGGTCCATAACATTTTATTCTCATCCAGACGATCGACGTATGTTTTGTAGGAGGTCGTTAAGACCATCCTTGAGGCCTTCTTTAGTCATTCACTCCAATTGAAGCCAGGCTTCGACTTCCGAGTTTATGAAGCAACACCATCACATAGACATCACTTCTGATTCATTTAAGCATAATTCTCCTTCATCCATCATCATGGCACAACCTGCAGAAAAAGAGAATAACCTTGAGAAACAACTTCAATGCCTTAATGATTTATTCCAAGCCTTTGTGAATCACCCGTAGCGTCCTATGATGCGAGATCATTACAATCCCTCTGCGGTGGCGATCGAACCTCGAGTCCAAATCCTCGATGGAGATCTAGATGCTGAACTCAAGCCCAACATGATTCATGCTATTCCACAATTTCATGGGCTCAATTCCGAGGATCCTTTCTAGCACATCAAACAGTTCAAGCATTTGGTCTAGACCTTCGGGTCAGATGTCCAAAATTGGGACATTCTTCTGATGAAAATGTTCTCCTTCTCTCTCATAAACAAAGCAGCTCACTAGTATCAGACTCAAACGTCTCCAATCAACACATGGGTTGAACTACAATCCGAGTTTCTGAAAACGTTCTTCCCAGTTGGTCGGACGAATGCTTTACAACACCAAATCATGCACTTCACACAGCAGCCTGGAGAACTACTTCACGAAGCATGGGATTGTTTCCTAGATCTCATGCAAAAGTGCTCCCATCACGGAGTTTCTAAATGGGAACAAGTCCAATCTTTTTACTAGGGACTCCATGAAGATATTTGTTTATTCGTCAATACAACTTGCGGAGGAAATATCATGAGTCAACACAAGGACACTGTGCGAGATTCTTGAAAATATGTGGAGAACTCCATCAATAATAACTCCATAGGCTTATTCGATCGGATGAATGCTCACCCATCAATGAATCCAAGGGGAGCACATGAGACGCAGGGCTTGTCCTCATTTATCAACTTGGAATTAATGGCCAGTCGTTTGGATAAGGTCTCTATCATTGAGAAGAAGGTGGATGAGCTAACTCGACATCTTTAGCGAGCCACCTCTACACAAAACCCGTTCGCACAGCCGCCTTCTTGGAGGGAAGTTGTGCATAACATCTACCACCAATCTTCTCAAGGGATGGACCCATATCCACCCTTGTCTAACTCTAGGGCCAGAGGAAACTCCAACCCTGCCTATTCTAGTTGGGGGAACTCTGAACCCTCATACTTTGACTTTTTTAAGGTCCCTCAGGCCTGCAAGGACCTCAACGCCATCCAGAATGACCCATTCTCTAATACCTATAACCCTGGATGGCAAAATCATCTTAATTTCATGTGGGTGGGAAACAATTAGAATCAGAGACCTCCATATCAACCCCGTGCATAGGCTCCTCATCCATATCAGCCACCTTAGCCTCGGCCCAATCCCACCTATCAATCTGGGCTGACTCAGACAGATCAAATGACTCTTATCCTTCAAACTTTGGCTGACATTCAAAAGATAAATGCAGCTATGCAAAAATAGCACAACGACGAGATCACAGAGGTTTGCAATCAACTCACCCAAATGGTGAATTCCCGCCAACCTGGTACACTCCCTTTACAACCTCTATCGAATCCGAATAACGTGCCAAACCAGAGGTGCATTATGAACCCAAATCTAGGCCAATCCCACATGATTTATCAGGCCCCTTCTCTCCATCACCCAAAGGGAAGGAAGCTTCGACATCATACTTGGGATTTGAGTAGCAGCCACCTATTTTACCTACACCAAACCCGAATCAGGCAGGACTAAATTCAGTAACAACCCGTAGTGGCAAAGCAACACAGGACCCACCTTACACAAGCCACATACAGCTTGGTAGTAGCCCAAACCCTAGGGTAGTAATCCAAGATACCACTTGTTTATCGTGTTGAATCGGTGTTTAAGAGTGTTGCGTTGTAGTATAGTCGAAACAACATTCAAAATAGATATAATTTTATTACTCGGAAGAATTTCCGAGGTTGAACATAGGGTGCAAATTGGTATTTAGAAATCAAGATCACAATTTAAATTTGAAAGAAGTTGTAATAGTAGCAGTATCAGAGTGCAAAAATAGGGGAGTAAAATGGTGATGTAGATCACCAAATACTCCTACAATATCATCAAATGATTCAATATATAAACATGCAAGGAGGCTAAAATCTGTCGTCTGATTCCTTAATTAGACGACTTAAATGTCTGAGCTCTTTTTCTCCATCTCTACCTCTATCTTCTCTTTCCTTCTTCTTCTTTGGCTTCTGTCTTCCTTTTCCTTTACGATCTTTCACATTCTCTTCCTCTTTCAGCCTTTGCCTTCCTTCTTCCTTGATTCTGCTCTTCTTCCTTCTCTGAGGTCCTTCTCTTTCTTTTCTTCCTTCAACTTCTTCCTTCTTCCCTTTCTCTACTATCTGCCTTCTCCTCTTCCTCCTCTGGCCTTGGCTATAGCTTCTGCCTTAGCTTCTCTTTCTTCCTTCTGGCCTGCAGCAAAACCTACCCCTACCCGCGTGCAGCTCTCCTCTCTTTCTCTCTTAGGTCCTGCTATCTTATAGCCACTCGGTCAATCGGGTAATCGGGTCGGGTGCATACCCAGGACCAGGCCCACCGGCATGCGATGTTGGGCGAGGAGTGCAATCAGGTCCTGTCAAGCCAGGTCCATGGGGCGTGAGCGCGAGCATGACTGGGTCGGGTGAGTGGGACCTCACCTCGTGGATCTGAGGGGAACAACTTACTTCACATTTTCCTCTTATGCAGGAGTTGGTGCACCTTCACTTCTGAGGTGGGACTAAATGTCCCACCCTTTCCTCACATGCACCTGCAGAGATGGCCTTCGCGATAACAGCAGCAGCCGAGGTCTTCGACTCCAATTGAGGGCCTGATGTGTGCAAGAGGGTATTCCGCACACTTGGGACAGATGCACCTGGGCTGGGCGGACCTGGAGCTTTGGCAAGCTTGCTTCAAGCTTGCCCGTCAATGGCGGAGGGGTGACGAACCTGAAATCACAAGATTGGCCTTGTGCCCATGTCAAAATGTTCAGAGAGGGTCGCCGGAACATGGCGAAGATGCTGGGATGGTTGGCATGGCGTAGGGTTGCCTGTGCAAGCATGCCTAGGGCACACTGTGTGCGAAGGTGTGGGTGTGTTCGGTGAGGTGCGTGAGTGAGTGGAGTGTTGTGTGAAGTGGGGGAAAAGGATCAGTGGAGTGAGGGAAAGCTTATGGCCTTGTCGGTGAGGGGAGGGATGGCTTGTGGAGGTGGAGCGGCCTTGCCGGAGTTGGTGGTCGGAGATGGCAGGGATGGAGGTGATGGAGGCCAGTAGTGGTCCGTTTTGAAGAATAAAGGGTGGAGAAGAATGTAGAGGGGAGAGGAAGCTTATCTGGGAGGTGAAGAGGTGACCGGGGCGAGCAGCGACGTCGGTCGAGGTGTAGTCGGTGCCGGAGATGAAAGTTGTTCCAGTGGGAGTTGGACGGCGAGGATGAAGGGGGAAAGGGCGTTTGCTAATATGACAAGATGCGGTTGAAGTCACGGAAGGGGAATCCGCTGCAGGTTTGACGGTCGGACGACGAGGAGTAAGGGAGGTCTCCAGACGTCGAGGAACCTATGGCCGTGAGGAGAAGAGAGGAATCAGGGGTGTTTAAGGCCGAATTCTAGCGTGGAGTCATCGGAGGGGTCTAGGCTCCTTTAAATAGAGCTCTGAAGGTCAGTTAGGGCTTGTTAAGCAAGTTTCCCAAGCAAGGAAAGCTCGCCGGAGTTGGAATCCATTAGGATAACCATGTCTCGCATGCGTTCGCATGAGAAATTTGGAAAGAATCTGGGATTAAGGATGGGTTCAGATTGGAGGGATTTTCTCAGAGAATCTCCCTTCAATTTTGGAGGAGATCCTCTAAGCAATCAGGGAGAACTCTACTTCCAAAGCTTGCCGGAGTAGGATTCCTCCGCTAAAATGGCAGAGGGATCTAATTGTGAAAACAATGAAGAAGCTAGGCACAGTTTATAAGGATTCTTTAAAAGATAGGGGTAGAAATGTAATCAAGCTGGACCTTTTTGGAAATTAGGCCAAGGTAAATTCATCTTGGGTCTAAATTTTGGTACAAACCTAATTTGGGCCTAAGGAATCCAATCGTGAAGTTGGATTTTTGGTTTGACCATGTTTGAGTAGGAAATTTATGCAAAAACCCAATTTAAGGCAAATATCTGTTTGAGACCCCATTCTAGGCCAAGATGTGTTCTAATGGCCAAATTGAAGGTTCTAAATCCTAGAGATTATTTTCCTATGATTTTTAGAGGGTTTAGGTGAATTTTATCCTAACCAGAGCCTTGGTTAGTCAAGTGGGTCTATTTTAGGATTTCAAGAAGTCATTTAATTCACAGGATACATACAAGCCTTTTCTGTCTGATCCAACCCACTTATTATCTTATTAGGACCCTTTGACCATTGTTTAACCCTTGAGAAAATCCATTGTTGTACTGCATTGGTAAAATTGTAGTTCTACCCCTTATTTCATATTTTTCTCTCAAAAAGGTTATGCAGTGAATTAGGACCTTCAGTTAGTTTTGTAGGAGCTTTTATTCTCTTCATTGGGTCAAAATGAGCTAGTTAGGGCTCATGACGGTATTCCCATCACCCTTGCCCCAGATCAAGAACCTGGACCTATTTTAAAGGAACCATCAAAGGTTCCATTTCCCGAGGCCTTGACCAAGGGAAAGACGACAACCAAACCCGTGGCACCTGAAGAGGACCTGGTCAAGCTCTTTGAATAGGTGCATATAAACATCGCCTTGATGGATGCGATTCACCATGTAACGGCTTACGCACGATTTCTGAAAGACGTGTGTACACCTAAGCGTAAGCCACGAACCAAAAGTGAGAGCCCAATCATATTGTCAGAGCAAGCCAACTCTTTCATTTTGAGCAAACTCCCACCTAAGGCAAAAGACCCAGGTACCCCTTGATTTCCTGTACAATTGGTGATATCCAATTTGATAGAGCATTATTGGATCTCGGAGCCTCCATAAAGCTAATTCCTACATCCCTACTTGACCATCTTGAGGAATATGATCTCAAACTAACAGAGGTGACATTATAATTAGTAGATCGATCTATTAAGTCACCTAAAGGAGTTCTTGAGGATGTCATTGATAGGGTTCAGGATTTCTATTTCCTGGTGGATTTCGTAGTCTTGGATATGGATGCTCTAGAAAATCTGAAAAACGCACCAATCATACTAGGGGACCCTTTCTGGCCACTGCTGAGGCCAACATTAATTGTGAGGAGGGGCAAACTGAACTGAAATTTGGGAACCAGACACTAAAAATCAGCATCTTTAAGGCCTAACAAGGGATTAATTGTGGAGTTATAGAACAAATATGTGATATCAAGGCTGTGGTTGATGATCCGTATATCGGGGAAAACATGACTACTTCCAATCAACCACAGGAGGATCAAAATCCGCAATCAGAGGAGTCTGAACTCAACCTAGAGACATCCATAACTCCTTCCCTTACTCCTAACACACACCCTGAAGCACCCGCTGCTGCTGATAACCCTATCTTGGAACTAAAGCCTCTTCCCGAACATCTAAAGTATGTCTTTTTGGGTTCCAATCAGACGTGTCCTGTGATTATCAACTCCAGACACACTTGATCAGGAATCCCATCTGATTTCTGTTCTCCAGCAACATTGAAGAGCTATTGGATGGCTCTCGATGATTTGACTGGTATTAGCCCCTCTTACTGTGCACACCGCATCTACACTGAAGAGGGCACACGACCTTCCCGTGAAATGCAGAGACATCTAAATCCTAATCTGCAGGAGGTCATGAAAGAGGAGATCATCAAGTCGTTAGATGCTGGGATCGTCTACCCAATCTCTGACAGTTCGTGGGTGAGTCCAATACAGGTTGTGCCTAAGAAGGTAGGACTCACCATGATCACGACTGAGATCGGAGAAATCTTATCGACCCATGTAGCAAATTCATGGTGAGTCTGCATTGATTTCAGAAGACTTAATACCTCCACAAAGAAGGATCATTTCCCACTACCGTTTATTGATCATATCCTCAAAAAACTAGCAGGAAATAGATTCTTATACTTTTTGGATGGGTACTCCAGTTATAACCAGGTGGCAATCCATCCTGAGGATCAAGAGAAGACCACATTCACCTGGTCCTTCAGGACATATGCATTCCGAAGGATGCCTTTCGGTCTCTGCAATGCACCCCCTACTTTTCAGCGGTACATGCTTGCCATATTCTTAGATATGGTAGGTGATTATCTGGAAATCTTCATGGATGACTTCTCAGTGTTTGGCAAATCATTTGACGATTGCCTCCTACACTTGGTCCAGATCCTTAGGCGATGCATTGATGTGAATCTGGTTCTTTCCTGAGAAAAGAGCCACTTCATGGTGCCTGAAGGAATTGTCCTGGGACATCACATCTTCGGAAAAGGAATCCAGGTTGATCGAGCCAAGGTGAATCTGATTTCCAAACTCCCTATGCCTTGCTCGATCAAGGACATCTGATCTTTCCTGGGGCACATCGATTTTTACCATCGATTCATTCCCGATTTCTCAAAAATCGCACGCCCCCTAACTAATCTATTATCTAAGGATGTTCCTTTTGAAATCTCCAAGGAATGCTTTCAATCATTTGAGATCCTGCGTGATCGAGTTACCCAAGCTTCGATCCTACAGTCTCTTGATTGGTCTCAACCCTTTGATATCATGTGCGATGCATTTGATTTCGCTGTAGGAGCGATACATGGGAAGAAAATTGGCAGGAAACTCGTGGTCATCTACTACGCTAGAAAGACACTTGATGAGGCTCAACGTAACTACACAGTTACTGAGAAAGAGCTGCTAGCCGTAGTATTTGCCGTAGAAAAGTTCAGATCGTATCTTCTGGGTTCCTATGTTATCATTTACTCTGATTGCATAGCTGTGAGGCATCTCCTTGCAAAGAAGGAAGCGAAACCTCGATTAATCCATTGGACGTTGCTGTTGCAAGAGTTTGACCTCGAGATTCATGATAAGGGAGGAAAATAAAACATGGTAGCGGATTACTTGTCCCGCCTTCCTTCTGACATTATCGACCCTTTCGAACCCATTATGGAACATTTTTTGGATGAGCACCTCCGGACTATTAGTACATGGCTTCCATGGTTTGCTGATCTAGTAAACTACCTGGCATCACATCAGATTCCGTCCGATTGGCTGAAGGCCAAGAAAGACAAATTGCTTTTCGATGCTAAGTACTACTTTTGGGAAGACCCACATCTCTTCCGCATAGGTGCTGATCAAATCATCTGATGGTGTGTCCTGGAAGCAGAAAGGCATCTTGTCCTTCTGCCATGACCAGGCATGCGGTGGACCTCTCTGGTCATAAAATCGCAGCTAAAGCCCTCCAGTGCAGCTTCTATTGGCCCACAATTTTCAAAGATGCATACAATCACTGTAAGGCATGCACTCATTGCCAAACCTTAGGCAACATGAGCCACCGTGATATGATGCCCTTACAGCTGATTCTCGTATGCAAAATCTTTGATGTCCGGGGGATTGATTTTATGGGACCCTTTTCTATTTCGGATGACTTCAAGTACATTCTACTCACTGTTGACTACGTGTCCAAATGGATCGAAGCCATTCTGACTCGAACCATTGATCATAAGGTGGTTATCAAATTTATTCATCAGAACATCTTTTCTCGGTTCGAGATTCCACGTGTTATAATCTCTGATGGAGGGACCCATTTCACTAATGCTCAATTCAGGTCACTGATGACCAAATATGGGGTGTAGCACCAAATCTCGACTCCTTATCAGCCCCAAACCAACGGTCTAGCTATGCTATCAAATCGGGAGATCAAGAAAATCCTCTAGGTTACTGTTCGACCTGACAGAAAGGACTGGTCATCCTGACTTCCAGAAGCTTTGTGGGCTTATAGGACCACCCACAAAACCCAATTAGGTATGTCTCCCTTCAGATTGGCGTACGGGAAGTTATGTCACCTCCCCGTCAAATTGTAGCAAAAAGCCTATTGGGTAGTACGGAGCTGCAATCTCGATCTTTCTAAGGCAGGAACCCATAGAAAGCTTCAAATGAGCAAGATTGATGAATTACGCCACGATGCATATGAGAACTCGCGAATTCACATAGGGCGGGTTAAGGCCTTTCATGACAAGCACATATCTAGAAAGATCTTTTTCCCTGGTCAACAAGTCCTACTTTTTGATGCCAAACTCAAACTCTTCCCAGGAAAACTTAGATCAAAATGGATCGGACGTTACCTTGTCTGATAAATCTATGGAAATGGAGCTATCGAAATCAATCAACTAAGCCACGATTCAGAACCTTTTGTCGTAAATGGTCAGAGACTCAAACCGTACATTGAACTTACCAATACAAGTTTGGCTAAAACATCTTTTACCATCCATTCTCCCTGAGCTCATTGTGCTCGGCCAATGGCGTGAAACTCAGCACTTAACGGGAGGTAACCCATCATTTTCGAAAAACCCGAAACCTTTCTTCACACATTCCTATGCTGACTCATATTGTACTTTAGGGTTTATCCATTAGAATAGTCGACTCCACCTCTGGTACCTGTACCGGAGCTTGAAATTGTTCACAACAGTCATCCTGACCCATTCACCCACCCAACAACTATTCTAATGAATGATCTAAGCTGAAATCGAACGCACCTAATTTACAATGAGGACATTGCAAATCGTAGCCATGGGGGGGTATTAAAGTGCAAAATGCCACGAAAATCACTTCATAAGAAAGGGTTTCATCAAAAAAATCACATATCCCAAAAATACCAAAATAAATAAAAAGTTCTTGAAAAAGAAAAAAAAGAGGAGAAAAAAAATTTGAGGGCATAACAGTTTTGAGGAGAAAAAGGGGAGGAGATAAAAATGTCAAAAAGGAGCACAAGTTGAAAAGAAAAAAGAAGAGAGGTAGTCATTAGTAAGAAATTAAGGAACTGACTTAGTTCTAGACCATATAAAAAAAAGGAAAATGAAAGGTAAAAAATGCTAATGAATTAAAGAAGAGATTAGTAGGAACACTGATTTTTGACCTTTTGGGCTATGATCATAGGCTTAAAAATTCATGTACTCACTAAGATCTGGATAATCCTCAAGAGGTTGGGGAAAATGCGAAGCTTAAGTATTAGGTCTAAGGCTGAGGGAGTATTTGGCCTCGTTAACTGACCTTTGGTTTGCGGGACTCGGTAACCTAGGCACCCCAATCCACACATAGTCTGGTTCAGTGCGCATAAGTATCAAAATCATACAAATGCATTTAAATTATTCTAAAAAAGTCATTTAGATTAGGAGTGGCTAATCAACAGAAGTTGATTTGGACGAGTTCCTGATGCGGAGAGGTGGGAAATTCCCCTTGAAGATGTGTAATAACATATTGTCTCCTCGGTGCTTGTCTCCTAGGATATCTACATATCCTACCAGGGGCATGTAAGCACCTTGTGCTGGTTCAGATGCCATGGGCAGCATTATCCTGAAATGTCGATTACCAGGGTCTGGATTTAGATACAAAACACCATGGGAGGGATTATCTTGAACTCTCAAAAGCCAGGGTTCTGGGGGTTGCCATAGGTGGTGCTATCTCGAAGCATCGATTGCTAGGGACCCTTTGAGGATTGATGATGGGGACTAGGAATCCAATACAGACCATGTTGTGAAGCTAATCCACGTTGATGACACCATGTTTTTTGTAGAAGGTGGGCTCAGTGAGGCAGAGTCTCTTTTTATTATGATTATTATTTTTAGTGAGATTTCGGGCTTGCGATTAAATGGCGCAAAGTCTTCCTTGATCCCTTTCGGTATGACAGCTAAGGACACTGAAGCAATGTCAGCCATCTTGCATACTTCTTCATCCACACTGTCGGTCAGATACTTGGGCTTACCCTTGACAGACAAGAAGTTGAAGAAGGATGATTGGGCCCCTCTCTTTGAGAAGGCAAATGCAAGATTGGAGTCGTGGAGTAGTAGATTTTTGTTGAAGGGTGGACGACTGATCTTGCTAAATTAAGTTATCACTTCAATTCCAGTTCTTTTCTTCTCAGTATTCAAGTCTCCGTAGTCTGTTTGGAAGAGGTTGGATTTGTTGCGAAAATGCTTCTTCTGGATGGGTGTGAAGATGGTAGGTGGGTTCCTACATCCGGTGAATTGGCAACACCTCTGTAGGCCTCAGTCAAAGGGAGGATTGGGCATTCGTTCATTGCAAGAGTTCAATGACGCTTTGCTTCTCAAATGGGCAATCAAATTAACTGTGGAAGACAAGCTGTGGTCCTAGCTAATAAAGAGTCGTATGGCCCTACATAGATGCAGCAGTGGAGTAAGACCCCTTGCAGACCTTCATCGTTCTGGCAATCAGTGAGGAGGGCAGTCAATGATCATTGGTCAGAGTTTGCACCTACACTGGGGGATGGCAGAAACTTTGCATTATGGGAAGATGTGTGGTCAGATCTAGGCAGGATTAGTGAGAAATACCCAAGGATATTTGCTGCTGCAACAGATAACAGGGAGTTGGTCAGGGAGTGCCGGGACGAGGCATCTGGCAAGTGGGTTCTGAATGCAATTGCTGGGTGTGAGGGGGGTACGACTAGAATAGAATAAGAGTGGTTGCTTGCTAATCTGCCTACATTCCAGCCAGCAGATGCCGAGGATGGCTACTGATGATTCATGGTCAGTTCACATTTGCCAAGGCATATAAGAGGATGGTGGTTAACATGGCTGGTGCTCCCACATCTGTAGATTTTGATTGCGCCAAGGTGTGGAAACTGAGAATTCCTCTCAAGCTTAAAATCTTCCTTTGGTTGTGTAGGCAGGATGGGCTCGTAATCGGCCAGTTAAGAACTAGGAGGCTAGGCGCCCCACAGCAGAATTGTCCATTATGTGTGTTTGATACGGAAATAGGATGCACCTTTTAACACCTTGTTTGGTGACAGATCAAATATGGAGGGGAGTATGTGGGGAACCTTTACGCACGTGGGATGACCTTTGGAGGAAAGTGTTGACGATGAGGAACCTGCAGACAAAGATGGTGGCTGTTATGTGGTGTACTTGGCATGCTCATAATGAGTGTCTGTTTAGGGTGGGTTCTTGTAATGTGGGAGCTATTGTGAGGGATTGTTGGGTGCATGTGAATGAGTGGAATGAATCTTTGTAATGGCACTTTTTGCTTATGAATAAAAGATTTTTGGTCTACTATCATTTCCGATAGCATTCCTCATCCTTTCAAAAAAGAAAAAATTGATCCATCAAGTAGCTTGCCACTTAGGGTTGATTCTTAGGGCTGAACCAGGCACTCCACATTATTTTTGATTTCTAAAGGAACATATCATCACTCGTGTTTTCAAAACTTGGAGTGTTCTACTAAACCTTGATTGAACCAACCTAAGAATTAAACCCTAAAAGCTACTAAACAAGGTTGAACCCTAAAAGACACATCATCAAATAACCTTCTTTGCAAATCCTGGTTGTGCATGCACACACATTTCAACTGATCATTAAGGGCACAACCCATCTTAAGGGCCCATCACATTCCAAGAGCACGATCATCCCAAGACTAATTAAAACAGATTATACATTGGCCTTAAGGATTGATTCGCTCTTCGGGGCTTAGACTGAGATTCTTTTCGATTAATCTGCTTCTGATGGTCCATCTGATGTCTAGCTAGGGGAGTAGCATCAAACAACCGTAGCTGGGGGGTACACTAGGAACCGGAGGCGTAAGCCAAAGGAAGAACCTTCTCTCCAGTCTGTCCTTCTAACTGGATTGATTGACCAGATAAAAGTAGCCCAAATCATTTATGATCTCTAGATGGATCCTGGGAGTCTGTAGGTCTTTAGGCTAACCAACTTAAGAACATGATTGATTGTTTGTATTGCAGGGCTCCTTTTTCTTCTAATTTCCCTCCTACTCTACCATGTATCCTTCCACATCCTACACTCATTTTCCATCCTACCCTCCTACCAACACTTATCCCCAAGATGATTACTATCCCGACTTGACTTGCAATTACCCATCCACTAGTCGAGATAACTTTGATTGAGGATATGAATCCAGACCTCAGTGTCTAGGGCCTAACCCTGGACAACAAGACTATGATTACTATCCTTACCAAAGCTATAATGATTATAGATCTCCACCCTTTGACGATCAACCCAACCCGATCTTCAATCAAGAAGGATATGTTGTTTATAACACCTACCCTCCCTAGAATTATGCTGAACATAGGTCACCTCCATTCCTTGAACAACCTGAAATGACCTAATATCAAGGAGAGACCCGAGAACCTTGATATCTTGACTCCTCTAGATTTAACCCAAACCCATCAAAACCTGAATCGAACCAGTTGGTTCAAGTGAACTAGATCTATGATAGGGTGTTGGCTAATTTGAGGAACGCTATACAATCTTTAGAAGCTCAGCCAACACCATGCATCGAAGCATTGCAGCCCATGATAAAAATGATTGATGAGTTGAATAGCTCTTTATTGGATTTACTCCAAAGTGTTAGGGATAGGGACCTAGGTGAGTTTCTTCTTGGGAAGTTGTCAAGGTTGAGGATGAAATTTGTGGTTGCACTAGTCAAATCTTTGGATGATTCTCAAGATGAACCCTCTTCAGGAGAGCCAATGTCTGAACCAACTCAGGACCCTGTCGGGGGGGATACATATTCTGAGACTGGAGATGACCAGATTGGTCTAGAGCAACCATTTGAGGATGAACCAATTGATTCACCCAAGATCCTTAAGTCAGGAAACGAAGAAAATTATGTCTCCTTGGATCATGAAATGATTTATGATTTTGAGACATATATAAATGAGGATCATCAATTCGTTGACTCTGAGGGTGAAGAATCTTTAGGTGAAGTCTCACTTGTGCATAAGGAAAATGATTTTAGTGAGACAAACGGGCATGAGGAATCTGATGAACCATTTGATAGCCCGATAATAAAGGAATTTGATTCGGTTGAGGTTAACTTGGAGGATCTGAATTTTGATAATTCAATAAGTGAAACCATTCCTCATCCGCACCCTGAAGAGCTGACTTCTAAGATCATTGTGCCCAAGTCAATCTTGATTCAACCACGATTTCTAGACTTAGGTAAATCATATGTGATGAATGATATGCTAGAGTTCCTGGAGCCTGAGCTCTTGATGCTGGAGAATAGAATTGTTGAAATGAAAATTTGGGAGGCTAAGTCTGTGGGAACTTTGATTTTGGATCTAAGGGCACCTATTGACCTGAAACCACCTACTTTCTATCAGGACCCTTATGATATATTTCACATGCAACCCAAGCTTGAAATAACTGATTACCTTTCTGAGATGAATTTTAAGAGGACATCTAAACCTATTGAACCATCTTTACCCATTGTGCGACACTTTGGTCTTGGGTTGCACACCACAAAATCATAGTCCCGGCCTTGTAAGCTTAACAACCTTCAGTTTTGGGTGATTTTCATCCAAAACCTAAGAACCACTCGACCCTGGGGTATGGGTCTGCACCATCATCTAGTCAACATCTGTGGACATCTTCTGCTGGCGATTTGGAGGATTAATCTTTTGATTTTAATTCTGACCTGCACTTGTGAATTCTTAATTTCTTCCTTGTATGTACTTTATGCCTAGTTGAAGGGATTAAATTTAGCACATGTTTATATTTCACGTTCTCTGCAGAGCTAATCGGATTTCTCACGATGTTCAGGTGATATTCTGTTTACTCTGCCCTTTTCATGTCATTATTTTTGCAATGAGGACATTACATCATTTAGGCATAGGGGGGTGGATAATCAATTCCTGAGATCATTTTGTTAACTCCGTAGAATTTGTTTTAGTTTCTTATAAAAAAACTTTTGAATATTTGAAAAAGGATAAAAGAAAAGAAGTATTAGGAGAAGAGAACTTAGGCATTTGGAAGTTATTAACTTTAGGAAGCAATACGAGAGGACCTAAACACTTAGACTCTTCAAGTCTTTCGGCTTAATTAGCTCGGGTGTCCACTCAAATGTGGACTTAGTTTCGAGTCCTCGCCAATTCAAATTCATCTCTAATCTAGTAAATAAATTGGGATGATAAGTACACGACTTATCAACTCGCCCTCTGATTTGAGGGGACTGTAAGACTAAGCATCTACAAACTTTTTGCACTAACTCACTTTTCAGCAGCTTCTTCAGAAATTGTGTAGCTAATCAACTATCTAGGGTGGTTTGGCTGGCAAGTTGTCGGTGGTAACAGCTCATCGGCTGGTTGTCTAGAGCCCAGTCACAAGACCATTTTCATTGTACTGCTTTTAGGTAAATCGTAGATCAAGGAATCCACCTACTTAAAATAAAATAAAATAAAATAAAAAGAAAAAGAGAATATATATACATGGAAAAAGGAGGAAAAATAAAAAAATAAACAAAACCACACTTCACCGCACGAGTATGGCTGGCAAGTTGCCGTGGGTAACAGCCCAATGGCCGGTTGTTTGGAGCCTAGCTCACAAAAATGCACAATAATTTCCAAAACACTTAGGGAAGAAGCAGGGAAGTAGAATAAAATGGGGACATATACATTGGGTTCGCCCTTGTGTTGATCCCATAAGTAAAAGTAGGGAGACAGCTACCAATCGAAAAGATAAACCTTTAGGCAAGGTCACCTAAGGTCGTAGAAACCCGAAGTCCATTTCAATGACCGCCTAGTGAGTCTTTCACTATTTTTGCAAGATGCTTAGCACTTAGAGTCTTTTTCAAGTGTTGGGTGGGTCGGGTAGCAATAAAAAGTTATCTCGGAACTCTCAAACTCCAAAAGTACAAAAAAATTAGAAAAGAAGAAAAAGAAAAAAAATGTATCTTCCATTTTCAAATAAGACGAGGACTTGGGTGGCCTATATTTTGGCAGACACCTGGTCACTATTAATTTTTCATTGTTTAGGACCTTAGTCGAAATTTTCTATTATTAATAAACGACTTAGGCCTAAGCGATCTAGTCCTAATTTTGTTCATTACACATAACATGTTGTTTAATTTATCTAGGGACTAGCAAAAGATAGGCATGGGGGTATGATATAGACACATCTATTTAGGTTAAAATGCTTAGTCATGGATGTTCCAAGGCTTAGATTTTCATTTCATCTTATAAATATTGCATAGTATGCATCATTCTATATTTAGAGTAGTTGTATATATTTTAGGTTAATTATGTCCTTTTTATGGTCAGGAGAGAAGAAGATTTATTTTAGGGCCTCTGATGGACAATCGGATCGTACCGATCTGATCAAGATGACGATCGGAGTCTAATGCCTCCAAAATCGTCTTGATCAGAGTACCATAGCATCATACAAAGTCCGAGGAAGATAAACGGCCAATGGGGCAATGTGACATCTGTACGGATTTCGGATGGAAAATCCGACCCTATGGATGGATCCGGAGTGACGATCACAGTTTGACAATGTGGGAATCATCTCGATCTGGGTACCATGGCACCCTCTGCAACAAGGGGAAGATGGATGGCTCAGATGGTGCCACGTGGCACCATCTAGGTTGCCCAACACTGGCCAGCACCCACTCCTCATCAAGGCATCACCCATTCTCAGCTCTTGGATCTTGATCCAACGGCTGTGGATTCGTCTCCACCGCATGCCCTTAAAACATCTTCACAAGAAACTCTTGGTAGCCGCGCATTGGTTGTGAAGGTGCCTCAAAGAGAGGGGGCACGGGTTTGAGACCCGCTGCCCCCTCAATTGGACGCTTGAGGCACGGCGCAGCAGCAAAGCATGCACGCACAAGCCCTTGCTGGAGCACAGCTAAGTGGCAATGTAAGGCAGCGTAGCTGCGCAAAATGCAGTGCCATCGTGTTAGCATGCGCGCACGACAAGGAGAGCACGATGCATGCTAACGGAGCATAAGTAGCGGGTGGATCTTCAGTGACAGCCTGGCAGACATTTAGTGACGCTTACAACCATCGCTAATTGTTTGTACGCCAGCAAGGCCAGCTACATGCGTGAGCAGGCATAAGCCACCTATAGCGACACTTCCAGTGATGACCTGGAGGTCGCTAATGGTCCCATGCCTCTTCTTGCCTCTTCTCATCCACTATATAAGGACCTACACCCCCTCTCTTCCAAGCCATCTCTACCTACTCTGCTCCTACCTACTCCCAAGCTCTAGCAAGACTACCAATGCTTCGTTAGAGCTTGCTCTCAAGCTCCAAAGGTGCCTATTAGTGTAACAAAACTCTAACCCACCAAATACTCCATCTTCCCATCCCCATTCGTAGGTCGCCTTGGAGCCGTCCTCCCAACTCCATTCCGGTAGTAGATCATCTCCTCCTTCTCACCTCCATTCCAGAGCTGCGCTGAAGCTTTCCTCTACCCAATGTCCTCCCGCTTCTCACCTCAGTCATCGTGCTTCCCAACTCCATCTGAGCTGCCGCCAGGTGCCGTCGTCTCACCGAACAGTCGCTTCGGGAGATTTCTTCTCACCTCCCCCTCTTTTTGTGTTTTCTGGATTATTGTAATTGGCATTCATGCAATATATCATATTCTATTCTATCTCTCTCTTGTGATTTCTTGACATTTTATTTCAAAAACAAAAAAATAACAAAACCACAAATCACCAAAAAGAAACAAATCGAAGCACGATTTTCATACAAAGTAAAAGTCGCCTCCCTGTGTTCGACCCTGGACTCCCTTGGAGTTTCGGCACAAATTATATTTGATCACGAGTTTTGCAACTATGATGATGGGTTACTCATAACCCCGATTTCAAACACGCGAAACTCGTGTGATCAGGGGCCATTTGCAAGGATTTCAAAAGCAAAGGGGCTACTTGAGGGAAAAAGAGTTAGACTGGATCAAAATGCAAACTAAGTCAAGATGTTCTCTGATTAGTCCCAAATTTTATTACAAATGTGATTTGGATCCAAGGAATCTGATGGTGAAGTCCAATTTTTGTTTTGACCAAGTTTGACTAGGAAATTTATGTGGAACCCCAAATTAGGGGAACTTCCTACCTGAGACTCTATTTTAGGTTAAAATCGGTTCAGATGATTAAATCAAGGATACCAAACCTTATGGAATATTTTTCTATGATGTTTAGAAGTTTAGGTTAATTTTATCCTAAACAGAACCTCAGTTAATTAAGTTGGTCTGAAATTAGGGTTTTGGATGTCCATTAATTGTTGAAATACGTGAAAAATCATTTTTGTCTACATGAACCCTCTTATTAGACATTAATAACCATTTAACCTTTAATTAACCCATGGAATTCATCGTGGTTATTCTGTACTTATAAAATGCAGTTAAAATTATAGAAATAACTCTATGTTCTCCTTTTCTTAAAATAGAATAGTATGCACCTAGTACCCTCTGATGGTTATGTAGGAGCTTTGATCAACTTTATTAGACCAAATTGGGCTAGTTAGGGCTCATGATGGTGTTCCTATCAAGCGTTAAGTTGCAATTTTGCAGCTCAGGTGTCCTAGACGGTGCTCTACCCATAGCATTGGAGCAAGGGCTTGATTTCGCTAGGAGCACTCCTTTACACTTTGGGGTTGTGAGTTCTTGGGTGGTTTCTTGGACGATAATATCCCGAAGTGCCAGTGCCAGAGCCCCCTTATGGATTGGTGATGGGAATGATGATCCTAACACAGGATTAAGCCAAAAATAAGCATGGGGTAACACGACCTCATAAAAGTTGGCATTCACAAGCACAGACACAAGGTTTTAAAAGTTGTTGCAAGTTGCGAATCGGATTCAAGAGCCAGAGAAATCCTAACTACAAAAATTTCAGGTCATTTGAATTAACAATGAGTTGAGTTGTGAATTTTTAAAAGATACATTGATCCCAATTCTTCTAACTCTTGGATCCAAAGACGAATCACAAGTGTCTATCTTTAACAAATCCCATGCCTTTCAAGTTTTTCAATCAACCAAGGTCCCGTAGTCTCTCTCCTCAAAAGTAAAAAAATTAGTCTTTCCCAAAAAATCCATTTTCTAAAAATAGTTTTGCTAAGAGACTAACCAAAGATAAGCATAGGGGTATGATAAATGCTAGTTTATCATCATTCTTATGCCCCAAAACTAACCTAGCTCTCAGGGTTTTAACTCTGTAAATGGATTTTTGGGCTGCATTTATGCATTTACCAAGGATAGGCATGCATTGCATTTTAATGTATTTTTGATGCATTTATCTGAGTGTCAGGATTAGGTAGAATTCCAGATCCCACACATCTTGACACTCAGGAAGGCAGAAGATGAAGAAGAAGCTTCTATCAATTGGATCCCAGCTTGATTTAGTTCATTTCAGCTGAATCCTAGCTCGATCCAGCTAATCCTAGTTGGATCCCAGCTCTTTCTAGCTAGATCAACTCACCCTTAGCTCCATTTAGCTCATCTTAGCTGAATGGTAGCCCTAGTTAGTTCACCTTAGCTCCATTCAACACAACTCAGCTGGATGGTAGCTCAAATCAGATAAAGACAATTGATCCCAGCTCCATTGCAGCTCAGAAGAGTTCACTGGAAGTTCAACCTAACTAGGGCAAGCTACTACTACCAACTACCTAGACCTGGTCAGCTGAGGATGACCTTAACCAGCTCAGGCAAGCTCAAGTTCAGCTCCCGAGGACTCTACTTAGCTCAACTTAGTTGAGTTAAGTTACCTTAGCTACTCCAGCTAGCTAGGTCCTCCCTAGGAATATCATACCCAACTCACCTCAGCTCACATCAGCAGAAGCCAGCTCATCATAGCTTGGCTTAGCAGCTCGCAAAGAACTAGCAAGCTAAGCTAGCTAAGGTAGCTCCTTGCAGCTCTCTTCAGCAGCCACCAGCTCCAGTGCAACTCAAGATAACTACCTCCAGCTCTTCTCCCTCAAAACCCTACCTCCAAATGCTTCTAGACCTACTCCTTAATAGGTAAGCTAGCTTAGCTTAGCTAGTCATCTCCTTGGCAACCCTACCTAACCGTAATTCCCATCCAACTAATCCACCTACATATGACCACCTAAGCTTCCACCTAAGCTACCCTACTCCACCTGAACTTGGCGCCAACCCAAGCCACCTCTTCACCCCTCAACCACCACCAAGGGGGGACACATTTTGGTACCAAAACTCCCTCCATAACCACCATCAAAATGGGGCCAATCCAACTCCCCATCTCTACCCTACACATCACCATCCAACCCATCTTAACCATTGCTTTTGCCACCAACAAAATCCTTCTAGATTGGCCCCCTTTTTGGCACCAACTTGTGGTTTCTCTTCACCACCAAAAGTCACCAACACCACCTATAACTACCCCCCTTCACACCCTTAAGTTGGCGCCACCAAGCCTTAACCCTAGGATCCCCATAACCACCACTATCTACCCACCAAACCTAATCTTAGCCCTACACCTAAGCCCATGCCAACCACCACTCATCTACCTCTATAAATACCCGCCATAATAACCACAACAAAACCATCTTCTCCATTACTTAGGTTCGCCATTCTTCCATCGCATCTCCATGCCAAGGAAGACAAAGGAGGGAAGAAGATCAAGGGAGTAATCTTACCTACCCCCTTGGTGCCTTCTTCCTCTGTCTTGATCACCCTTAGCCACACCAGGGAGGAGATCCTCTTCAACATCAAGGGGACGGCCAAGCAAGAGGAGGAGCAAGGTGGTTGACGCCCACCTTGGAGGATAGCGTGGAGGAAGACTACATCAAGGAAGAAGGAAGATGCTTTTCAAGTATGGGGCAACTGCAGTTGGAACAAGGGCCATCCCAACGTCAACTAGAGGATCCCCTTTTCTTCTTTATCTTCCACTCTACTTTTTGTATTAGCTAGTAGTTTAATGTTTTTGTAGAAGCATTCTTCTACTTGTATTTGACTTCACTAGTAATACATAAGTTATTCGCCTTCCAATTTTCATGTTGTAGTTAGTGTGTTTTTCCATGTTGTTTCCGTAGTTGTAGTACACACACTCTCCACTTCTAATTACCCTAGGCACACTTTCCTAGGGTGAGCTTAGAAAAGAGGACTCCATTCTTATCACCTAGGGTCAACTGTAGTATAATTAAGTGATCGCATTTCGTTGTCCCAAATCAGATTATTTCTAAAAATATAAAAACAGCAAAATCAAAAATCATAAAAAGAAATTGCGAATTTGAGAGGCGAGAGGGAGAACCATTTATGTGATTAACAAATTGGCCTCCTTGGATGACCCTAGATACTCAACTATCTAGGTATTATAAATTTAAGAGTTGATTGCAGATTTATGAGTCTTAACGACACTATTTAATATAATTAACAAACCATGAATTTCTCACATCACTACCATCCACCAAACACACAAGCACCGCCACCACAAGCTCTGCCTCATTTCGCTCACCAAAATCCCTCAACAAATTTCACCTTCCAACCCTTATTTCACTTCATTGAACAACCCATCCTTCGCTCATCTTCTCCGCCTTCGACAGCCCACTACCGGCCATCTCACACCCTAATTCCAACACCAGTACACTTGCTACCCCATGGTAAAGCTTCTGAGCATTCTAACTAGGGTAGTAAACCCATGTTTGTGCTTTTCAGGTGCTCGCCGGAAGTCCACCACCATCTCCATCATCCTTGACTACGATCACCGACATCGCCTGATCTCTCCCTTTGCAACTACTTTAAATAGGCACAGACCCATCTGTAGAAGCCCCCTGCTTCTTCAATTGAGTAGTAGAGCCTTCACCGCAAACTCAATTCCTTGAAGATCCTCCTTACTGCAGAACGAAGAATCCAGAAGGAAGAGGGGGACATTTAGTCCCACCTTGTGTGCAACAAAATCGAAGTAGCATATAAAACTCTTTTGTGACATGTGTTGCTTGGCTCGACAGTGGGGGTGAGGTCGCCGCTCACCTCTCTCCACTCCTCACTCATCGCCATGCCCGATAAGCTTGGACCGCAACCCATATACTCGACTACCCTATGCCTGATTCTGAATAGGAGAAAGAGACAAGAAATTCTGAGGATGGTAGGGATAGGTTTTACCTCGAGATTCATGCCTAGATGCTCAACACTTAACATCACTAAGAGGTTTCTACTCTGTGCTTAGCACCAGTGTGCATGTTGTGGCTTGATACTTATGTCATATGGAGATTATGCCTGACGTCTGATTTGTTATTGTGGAGTTATTTGAGGTTGAATCAGACGTGGCTATTTGCAAATAAGTGGTTCAAAGACCATTGTTGAGATATTAATTTGAGTTGTGGGATATATGCTTAATTTGAGGGATTAAGTGGTGATTTCAATCACCATTCTTTTTAGATTCCTAACTCCTTTTTATCCCATTAACTTTTGAGATACATTTGCTATTAGTGAATATCATTTTGAGTAGATTATTATTATTCATTGATTATCTCTCTTGCATTTAATTGATTGCACTCATCTATTTCTTATTGTTATTAATGCGTGAATTCCACATTTGCTCCTTGCAAATGACCTCAGACTTAATTGTTTGTTTTTGAGCACTTTATAAATTTAAGTGTTGTGATTTTTGTCCTATATTACGATGCTATACATACTTTAAATGGCAAATCGTACCCATCAACATTTTGGCACTATTGCTAGGGATAAAACTCAGTAGTGCACCAATAGATAGAAAATCTTGCTCGCAACAATAAGGTGTCCATCATCGAGAAGGTGGATGAATTGACTTGACATCTGTAGAGAGCAACTTTTTCACAGCAAAACATGTATACATAACCACCCTGAGGTAGGGTGGCCATGCATTACATTCACCACCATGCATATCAGGGGATGGACATGTATCCAAACCCGTCTAATCCAGGTTTCAGAGGAAACTTTGGACCATCATACTCTAGTTGGGGGAACTTTGAACCCTCGCATTCTGATTATTCTGGAGTTCCTCAGACCTGCGAGGATCTCCACACCATCCAGAATGATCCATTATCCAATACATATAACCCTGGATGGCACAATCATCCAAATTTCTCATGGCCAAGTAATAATCAAAACTTGGACCTCAGTTCGAACCCTAACCACAAGTTTCGTGACCATATCAGCCCACTCAGCCTAAGCCCAACTCGAATTTCCAAATCAGGCCTACTAAGCAAGATCAAATGAGCTTGATTTTGCAGACCTTGGCTGAGATGCAGAAGACCACCACGGCTATACAACAATTGCATTAGGCGAAGATCACAGAGGTCTGCAATCAACTTACACAAATGGCATGGACTCCCCAGCTTGGTGCACTTCCTTCCCAACCTCTGCCGAATCGAAACAACGTGTCGACCCAAAAACACGTGGTGAATCAAATCTAGTGCCATGCTTGCTACACCTAGCCAGGCCGACCAATTCATACCTGTGTGTTTGGAGGTTCCACCTCCTCAGCTGATCTAAATCAAGACTCGATGATTAACCCTGCCATTCCACAACAATGTCCAATCCTCTCCCTTTCATCTCTACATTATGACTGTGCTATGATCATTGTTGTGGGCATGAGAAAAGATCACAAGGCCAGGCCCTGTGACTCTTCTCCCAAATCCCACCCAACCCATGATCAACCCAACAAGGTTGAGGACAAAACCAAGAGGTGGAAGCAGAAACCCGTCCCTCAGGCTAGTCAATCCATTCCCCTATCCCAAATCTTGCCCCAGCTCCACACTAGAGAACTATATGAATCTGACATAACAGGATCATTGAGGAATGCGCAAGTCACTATCCCATTACTCAATACCCTCACTTTCGACTACACCTTGCCTAACTCATCCAAAAAAGAGGTAGAGGAATCCTCACAAAGGAAGGTAGCACTATCTGAAAATGTGAGTGCTATAATCCAAAATAGTCTACCCCCTAAGAAATCTGATCCAGGAACCCCCCTAATCCCCTGCAAGATCGGTCGTACAAAATTTGAGCGGGCTATATTAGATCTTGGAGCTTTGGTCAACCTGATCCTGACCATCTTATTTGATAAACTATGGATCTGTAGATAAGGAAGTTGAGATCAATATTTTTGACGCATCATTTAAAGGAAACAAAAAATACTCACTAGAATAGCTAGGGTTGATTTAGGAACTCATGCCCACCACGATAGTAGAAAACCTAGAACCAAAACTAGAAGTTTTTCACATTACAGAGGATCTTGATTCAGCCAAGCATGATTTCAGTAGATTGAGAGTATTGGAGGCTTTCACCTTTGATCTTGAGGACGTAGACATGGATTTTGTGGAACAAGATGACGACATTCGACGAGATTCAGATTTGTATTCCATAAATCTAGAGACATTTTTTGATGATGATTATTTTGAGGATGTCCAACAATCAGGCACGGTAGATACCGAAAGTGACCACAACGCTGAGTTTGAATCATTTACAGAATCAGAGTTCTATGATCCAATAGTCACTCTCCAGACATTCACCTTTGATTGGGATGAGAATTATAAAGAATATTCATTAGATGACCCAATCTTCGAGTCATTTCTTTAGGAATTGATCTTGTACCCCTTGGAAAAGGATCAATATGACTCATTGGATAATTATCTATTAGGCCACATTGCACGAGAGGAACCAAACATTTGGGCTATATTGACTAAGTGCACTTCTGTTAGGTCTTGGACTCACCATAATCCCCATGATCACTTCATCTTCTTAATGATTCCTCCAAAAAAACTCAAGAAGAAACACCCAGAAATGAATCAACTTGTTCCATGTCATAGACCTTCTAGATTGACTCTTCACCATGATTTGGTGCTCATTTTTGGCCATCTAATTCTCATTCACCATGATCTTATATTGTCTCCTACCACTCATCACAGTGTGCCAGATGACATATCCTTTTGAGTTGCATCATGCTCGTCCAATAGCCATAAACTTAGTGCCTAATGGGAGGCAACCCATCATTTTGAAAAACCCAAGACCCTTTTGACCTATCTCTGAGCAGAAGTCATTTTGTTCTTTAGGGTTCATCTATTATAACAACCAACTCCACCTCCAATATTTGTATCAGAGCTTGAAGTCGTTCACAACAATCATCCTGAGTCATCGCCAGCCACCAAACCTATTCTAATGTATGATCTAAGCTGAACTCAAACCCACCTAATTTACAATGAAAACATTGCAAATCTTCGGCATGGGGCATATTAAAGTGCAAAATGTTGTGAACTTCAATTCATGGAGGGGTTTCATGAAAAAAAAGGAGAAAAGGAAGGACAATTTTGACATCTGAATTGAAAGATTGAGGAGGAAGAAAAGGAGAAAAGAAATAAATAAAAAAAAGGAGTAAAAAAAAGAGAAAAATTATGATAGTCCTTGTAATTGAGTATGGAACTTACCTAAGTTTTAAGTTGGATTGAATGATGAATTAAGACCTGAAAGGCTAAAACTTAATAGATAAGTGACGGATACGGACCTTAGGTCTCTTGGGCCTATTCCAGGGCCTGAACACTAATGTATTTGTTAAGATCCAGATTAATCCTTAAGAGGCTGAGGAAAGCACGGGACTGATATATTAAGTCTAACGCTTAGGGATCATTTAGCCCTGTTGCTTGCCGTTTGGTTCACAGGACTTGGTAACATAAGCACCCAAAAATCACACATCGGTCTGGTTTGGTGCGCTTAATGAAATACAATGCCAAAAGTGTTCTATTCTGAAAAATGTTTTCCCGAAGATCTGGCTTAAGAGCGGCTTGAAGACACTGGTTGATTGGATGAGTTCCCAGTGTAAAGAGGTGGAATGAAAAATGCACCCCTTGAAGATGCGTAATAAGATATTGTCTCCTTGGTGCTTGTCTCCTAAGAAATCTAAATATCCTACTGGGGGAATGTAAGCACCTTGTACTGGTTTAGGTGCCATGGATGAGATTATCACGAAATGTCGATTGCCAGGGCTTGAATTTAGCTATAGAACGTCATGGGCAGCACTATCTCGAAGTGTCAAAAGCCAAGGTTCTGGGGGTTGCCATGGGCGATGCTATACCGAAGCATCAAAAGCCAGACCCTTCGAGGATGATGGTGGGGATGAGGAATCCGATACAGACCATGTTTAGGGCCAATCCGATGTTGGATTTAGGAGAATGTGAAAAGAAAAGAGAGAAAACTCTCAAAATAAATATCCCACTCTATCTCTCTTATAAAAAATGCATTAGCAAACTGAACCTGGACTTACTACGTATAAGCATAGGTGCTTTAACTGCTGGTGCAATGAACCTTTAGGCAGTTTTTGTAGGCCTTAGAAACCTTCACAGTAGACCTAAGGCTGTGGTTGGTCAGTTCTTGATATTGGCTGGTACTTGAGTACCTCTAGGCTTATTTTTGGTATTTTGATCTGATTTCTAGAGATGTGGCTCAGTAAGGCATCCTGACAGTAAAATTCCAGCTTAGAGGTCTGGTTTGGTCCATAGGATTTTGCTATGGACTAGCAAAAGCTAGGCATGGGGGTATGATGGTAATGCAATCATGAGTCCTAACTAGCTAAACTTAGTCAGACTCAAATGATAAATACTCCTAAATGATCATTTGAGGGTCACAATTCCATACTAAACTATTTTGAGGAGAACAAAAGAATACAGGGTTAATTTTGTTCTTTTAACAACATATCACAAATGCAAATTAACCAAGGGGCTGATCAGGGGTTAACTAAAGGTCAAATGAACATAAAAGACTAAAAAGTTTGCTCACAATAACTGAATCAGGGTTTCACACATTTTGAGGGTGAAAGCAGCATTGAAAACCCTAATTATTTGCCCCACTTAAATTGAAAGGGTTCTGGTCAAGACAAAATCAATCAGAGTCAACTTAAGAGGTTTGGTACCTGATAAATATGGATTTATTCATGATAAAATGCCTACTTGTGTTAGTTCTTAAGCTTAACATTGCATCTAGCATTGTGAATAATGCATAACATTCATTACATTTTATTTAAAATGATTTGTGTAGTTTGTACATTGATCTGTACATTTTATATGGTCAGAGGGCAATGAGACATATTTTTGAGCTTCGAATTAAAAATCCAACCATACAGATGGATCTGGAATGACGATTGCAATCCATCAGTACAAAAATCACTCTGATCAGAGCTCCATAGCACCATCCATAAGAAGATGCTGGAAGGCCACGATGGCGCCACGTGGTGCCATCGTAGCCCTCTAGCCCGACTGTAGTTGCCCCTCAGAAGTAATGCTCATGATATCTTGGCCGTTGGATTCAAATTCAACGGTCGTCGAGAGTTCACATCACCCTTGTCAGGTCATGCAGAGAAAAGTTTCATGCAATCTCGACCATTAGATCAAGATCCAACAATTGTGGGTGCATGTACCTTAATTCCAAAATGAGACTCTAAGTCACCCTCAGTGCACCGGTTAGTGCTTCCACTTGCAATGCATAGACAAGCAATTGAAGCCCCATGCTCGGATTTAATCAGCTGAGCATGTGTAAGTGAAAATTAACCCGTCGATAAGTGATCGAGCAACAAAGGAAGTGATTACATGGCATAGTCTAATGCGAGTGATTCACACACACGACATCCAACGTGCAGGCAGACACGTGATCGCATGCAAAGCGTAGGCGAGATCCGAAGCCTCCTCTCCACCGTAATCTAAGCCGCTCATCTTTAATTTGACGCTCAAACGTCATTCCTCCACGATGGCAGCCACCCATGCGCTCAGAATCGATCATCCTCAATCCAATGGCTACGCGATGACCTTGTGGATTCTAGTGACACTCCATCAAGCACCAGCTAATGGACGCACATGATGATAGTTGGAGATGCAAGATGGACAGCCAACATCGCATGAGCATGATTAGCACGTGCAATCTGAGGGCTCAGTGTGGTCCAATGCAGCATAGCGAGGCACAACTCGCTTCAACTTGTGGCAACAGGCACATCAGCTGGCTACAGTGATAAATGAGCAGGATCTATAGCGACATCTTTGATGTCACTAATTGAACCATGCCCATTTTAGCCCCCTCTCATCCACTATATATGTCCCTACACACCACCTTTTCCTAATCATCTCTACCTAGCTAATCCTCACCCATCATAGAGCTCTAAGAAGCATTCCAAGCTCCCAAAAGCTGTATTCCCAAGCTTTAAAGGCTCCGTATTAGTGTAGAATCCTATCCCTCCACAAAATATTTCTCCCTTATCACACCACCTTCATAGGGAACCCTAGAGTTCTCCCCTCTCCACCATTATGGTAGATGATCACCTCCACCTCCTCATCACCATTCCTAAAGCTTGGTCAAGCGTTCCTCTACTCGGATTCCTCCTGCACCTCATCCCTGACATCCAGCACCTCATCTCCTTCATCCAAGCCGTCGCCAAGCGTCGTTGTCTCGCCAAGCATCCACTTTAGGATATTTCCTCTCACCTTAATTTCAATTTCTTTCATTTTTAGCATATTCTTATTTAGTGTAATTGCAATAACTATTATTCCATATATCAGATTTCCTTCATCTCTCTACTTTGTATTTACTAGATTAAGTTACTTAGTCATTCTATATTTTGTTCTTATTTATAAAAGACAAAAAAAATCATAAATACCTAAAAGTACCAAAAAGAAACAAAGCAAAACATGTATTTTAAAGGAACGAACGTCACCTCCCCATGTTTGACCCGAAACTCACTTTGAGTTTCAGTCAATTTTATTTGCTTACAGGATTTTGCGACTACAACGATGGGTTTTACAAAATCATAATTTCTTTTAAAAAATTTATGTTCTCTGGTACCTCCTAAAAATCATTGAAAATTATTCTAAGGGTTTTGGTACATTTACTTTGACCATCTGAACCCATTTTGACCTAGAATTGAGATTCAGATGGGAATTTGCCTTGATTTGGGCTCCTTTGAAATTTTCCCATTCAAACATGGACAAAACTCAAATCCAAGTTTACTGTTAGCTTCCTTGGGTCTAAATTAGGTTAACATCAAAATTTAGGCCTAATCACAATCCATCTTGACCTAGTTTGTAATTTAGCCCCTAAGAACTCTATTTCTCACACTTAGACCACTAACATTCAATTTTCCTTACGAATACAACCTTAACCTCTCATCACCTTTGCAGAAGTACCCTTGTTGCCATTGCCATTAGAACAAAACCTTTAAACCCAATTGTCTGAACTTTGACTGGGGATATCTCCACCAAATCATGTCTAAATCCCACTAAAATTTGTGGGATTGGTGATCAAATGTTGAGGAATCAAACCAACCACATTTCAGAGATTGAGGTTAATCCTAGAGCTCCAATGAGCTCGAAAATTTCCAAATCCCCACTTACCAATTTCGCAAATCCTACTCGCTATTTTCTCCAACTTGAGCTCGTGATTGACCTCTATTTAAACTCGATCTTCCACGATCCAAACCAGCCAAGAGTTGACCAGAAAACTCCTTTTGCCCTCTCCGGTCACTATCTTCTTTGGCTTCGACAATCTCCTCTACCTCCCACCTCTAATCGATCAACCAATAAATTGAAAGGTAGACTTCTTTCTCTCTTTGTCTCAAGTCTTGCCAGCCAAAACAAGAGTGCTTCATGGCTTTTCTTCATCATTGTTTTCCTTACCGTTGATACCATCATCTCTATGTCCGACTAGCCAATGCCAGACGTATCTTTCTCTGTCTCTCATCCTTAAGTCTCTTAAACTCTCCCTCTCCCTCTTAAGACTCTTGCTATGCCCTTAGACTTAGGTTTCACACATTGACTCACCCTCTCCCACTCCATCTTCCTCACGTCCGGCACTGATAGATCCCATTATCGCACATTTTGAAATCGTCGAAAATCGTAGTATAGTCACACAAAAACACTCGTCAAAAATGATTTGTAAAGATAATGAGACTTGAGTCCCAGTCGTTCATCTCTGGGAGGTGTTTATGCAACTTTGAAATCGATCTCCTTCACTCTACTTGCTTAAAATTGCATGGCGGTTTATGGTTATTACGTATTTATGCACGACATGCTTAGTTGCCAGAATATTAGAAATTAAAAGAAGGAAACTTTAATCACACAAAATATATTGCAATAAGCTCATGATGATTCTCAACACAAAGATATATATATATATAAATCTTTCATTCATTCATCATGGTGTTTGCAACATGGAACTCGTGGAAAGCTTATAGAGGAAAGCTTGAAAACATCAATCTAGCTAACAGAAAATTATCGCATACAAGAATCTATGGGGCATTTTGCATGCATCATTGGGGGAGAATAAAGAGCTACACTTCTAAGTAGTACTAAAAACATGTAAACTATGAAGAACTAAGCTACTAATCCAGTAGAAATAACGGCATTCAGAGGTGGGTTCCGATGGCCTTTGAGTTGGCTGAGAGGAGAAGGAGGGGCAGAAATTGGACGTCTAACCAAGTGTCTGGATGTCCAATAACACTACAGAAATGGGTTTAAGGTGTGCGGGAGTTGGCTAAGGGTTCTGGACATCCTATAACTCATCTGGACATCCAGATAGAGGCTAGAATTAGGGCTTTAAGGTTTCCTAGGGTGCGGTGACCTAATCTAAGGGTGGCTAAGGCTTGGGGAAGTTCTAGGCTGTCCTAGGGTTAGGATGGACGTAAGTTCTTCATAATTTATTACTTTATTCTTACTTAATAGAATAACATGCCTTAACTTCCTTACATTATTGTCTACTACATCTTATTCTATGTCTTCTACTCTAGCTCTGCTGCAACACCAATTATTCCTTATTCTTTAAATCTAGCTTTAGATCCAACTTCAAATCTAGCTTCTGGTCAGCTTATTACCTATAATTGACATAATGTACCTAATCAGTACATTATAGCATTATTTTATGCATAGCTAAAAGAAAGCAGTAAAGGTGATTGTAATGCTTATGCATGCATGAATTACCCTAACTTATGCTAAGTCTTAGCCTAATTTAGGTCAATTAAGACCTATGATTGCTGCCCAATCTGGCACAAGCTCTAACAAGTTTTCATTGACACCACACGCATGCACACACCACACCACCACCACCCACACCTACTTCACACCTCACTAACCAAAAGCCCTAACCTAATTGGGTGTATTGCCCACTCATTCTCCCTATCGACCGTACCCATCACTAAACACCCTCACCACTGACATGCACACTCCACCGACCATTAGACACCATGAAACAACCGCTAGCACACTCGCCAAGCTTGGACGGTCCTTTTGAATGTTTTAGTTGGGGTAATTAGCCTATTTTCTTGATTTTAGGTACTTCATCGGAGCTCTGCCACCGCCACAATCTTCTCTGAAGTCATCCGCCTCTCTTCGGCTGGCATACACCCTTCCACCTCCTCCAATTGCTTCGGACGAGGACCACCTCTCTAGGCTCTCAATAGAAATAACCTGCAATAGGAGCTACTCCAATTTTACGAGAAACCACCTTCCAGTTGGTACCACATTATGGCATTTTAAAATTAAATTTGATTAATAACATTTTGACTCCATTGCCTTATCACCTCACTACATAGGGGTGATGTACCACGCACACCTTCGTGAACCCTTGCCTGCCATTGCATGCGATAAAGCCTGGACCCAGATTTGATTACTCGGGCCTATTTACCTGATTACCCTAACCCAGTTCTGATTGAGTGAGAAGGGAATTCTAAGGGGGCTAGGGTGGGTTTTGTATTATTCATCCTTGAGTTTCGAGCCTAAAACTTTGGCAAATTCAAAGCTTTGGAGCTTGACACTTAAGGCGTCTAACGATCTCCACAGATGTCAAATTGTGGAAATTGAGTTACTGAGTTAGTTACTATTGCGAAATTTCACTTGGGATTTATGCTTAATTATGAGGCTTAATTGGTGGTTTCAACCACCACTTTTTAGGCTCTAATTATCTTTTTGTCATTTGATTCTGAGATACATTATTTGATTCTTATTGGATACAATTTTAGTGGATTATTTATTCATTGCTTATCATTATTGTGGATTGATTATTGTGTTTATTATTTATCATATTTGACTAGTGTTTGAATTCCCTGTTTGATCCCTACGAATGACCTCAGAACTCATGATTTTTTTGAGCCTTTTAAATTAAAATGTCGATTCGATTTTCGCTGCTAAAGTACAATGTGTTTCTCCAAACTACGATGATTTTTGACATCAACAGGTAGGGTTATGGTCGATCACCTCCAGGAAGCAAACCTTGATTTCAACAACCTTGAATAAACCACGTAGATTACCAAAGTTCTACATGTTCTTTTTCTTGCCTTTTGGTTCCTTCAGTACAGCCTTACAAATGGGACTGATTCTGGCACTAGTTTGGGCCTGCCATCCATTCATGACTGTGGTGTGTAATTTGAATGGGGGGATGACAAAGACGATGGGCCAGCATCAAGTCGAGGCAAATCGACAATTTTCTTATCGCCCCTCGTGGTAATAACATTAGACGTCACAGGTCCAGGGGGATCATAAGGTGGAGGAGAGTTCAAAACAAGGATGTAGGGTTGTTGTGCGGCTGCAAGATTTGCCTAAAATCCCAAGGAAATGCTTAGAGCTTATAGAATCAAGTGAACCTACCCCTGAGAAGGTCATACCTATGGTTTTAAGCCATAGGGTACAAAATTTCATGGGCTTGGGAGAGGATGGGCAGGAAGAGTGCCCTGATATCGAGCTGCCATACGTAGTTGGCTGATCTCAACATTCTACTGTGCTAATTGGTGCTGAAGAGATGTCATGTTTTCTTCATGGTGCTTAGACATTTCCATCGTCATGTGCTTCAACATGTTATGAGGGCTTGATGCATGATCAATTTGAGGTGTTCAAGGGCTCGACGACAGATGTGCTAGAGGATCATACTGGGCCCTTAGGATGCTCAGTGCGGACGGTCGCTTTGGTCCACCAACTAGGTTTTGGTGTTGGGGATTGCTAGACTGATTACGTCAAATTCATCGCGAAAAGAATTTGGATTTGGAAAACCTGTCATCATGGTTCAATTCGCGAGAAAATCCATCGATCAGATAATATTTATAATCGAAACTCGAAATGTGAGTCTCGGGTCAAACATGGGGAGGCAAATATTTGGTTTTGAAAGATACGCATTTCACTTTTTATTTCTTTTTGTCATTTTTATCTTTTATAACTTTTTTTGGTATTTTTAATGGTGCAAGAGATCAGGTCGTTACAATCTAGCTAATACTTGCAAAATATAAAGGAAAGAGAGAGAGAGAAGAACAATCATCTATTTATGAATAAATGTTTGTTGCAACTACAAAAGTGGAAAAAGTACACTACGAAAGTGAAAAAGATAGAAAGAGGTAAGAGAATTCCCCTTGACGGTCGCTTCGAGGATGGCTCACTTTGACATCGCCTGGAGGAAGGTGGTGAGGAGCGAGACGAACAGTGATGGAGCAAGAGGACGGAGGATGGGGCAGGACAGCATCATGGCGAGGATCTTCTTCCCAAAGGGCGGTGAGAGGATGGCCACGGGATGCTCCACGAATGGGGATGAGAGGTGGGAAAACTATTTTCTTTTCTACTCTAGAGGAGCATCCCAGGCTTGGGATAAGCTCTCTCTAGAGCCTTAGAGGTGGTGAAAGGAAGAAAGGAAGAGATGGTTTGGAATGGAAGGGGGTAAGTCCTTTTATAGTGGAGAGACAAAATCATCCATGGCAATTAGTGACGAATGTAATCATCGTTGAAGATCTACGCCCTTCAATTCTTCTGCTGGCACACGCATAGCGCAAGCCATTAGTGACAGCTACAATCATGACTAAAGGCCTGCCCAACTGTCGCTGAAGATCCACACCCTTCAATTCCTTTGCTGGTGTTGCACTCAATTGGCCAATTACGAGGGCTGCGGGGATTCGAACCTGCACCCCTCTACTGAGAGCCCACGCATCCATCATTGCGCCAAATTGTCCAGATCGTCGCGCCAACGTCTTAAGGCACGCGGTGGAGGAGAGCTCTCAGTCATTGGATTATGATCCAACAACTGAGAATTGATGATGAAGATGATGAGGGGGTGCCTCCTTGTTGCTACTGGTCGGTGTTGGGTGGCTTGGATGGCACCACATGGTGCCATCTGGGCTATCCATCTTCTTTTTGAAGAGGGTGCTACGAAGCTCTGATTGAGATGATTCCTGCATTGTCGAACTATGTTCGTCACTCCGGATCCATCCGTATGGTTAGATTTTTCATCCGAAGCCCATATGGATGTCGCATTTCCCCCTAGCCGTTGATCTTCCTTGGACTTCATATGATGCTACGGGACTCTGATCTAGATGATTTCAGAAGTGTTAGACTTCAATTGTTGTCCTGATCAGATCTGTATGGTTCAATCGTCCATCTAAGGCCTTAAAATAAATATTCTTCTCCCTTGACAATAAAAAGGACCTAATTAACCTAAAATATATACAACTACTCTAAATGCAGAATGATGCATGCTATGCAATATTTGTAACATGGAATGCAAATCTAAGCATAGGAGCATGCATGTTTAGGCATTTTAACCTAAATAGATGTGTCCATATCATACCCCCATGCCAATCTTTTGTAGTCCCTAGCAAAATTAAACTACATGCTATGTATAAAAATAGAATTAGTACTCAATCACTTAGGCCTAAGTTGTCTATTAACAATATAAAATTTCAACTGAGGTCCTAAACTACGAAGCCTCAACAATACCCGGGTGTCTGCCAGAGTGCAGATCGCCCAAGTCCTCGCCTTATTTGAAAAGGAAAGATACATTTTTTTTTACATTTTCTTCTTTTCTAACTTTTTTGGACTTTTGGAGTTTGAGAGTTTCCAGATAACTTTTTCGACTACCCGACCCACCCAATAATCAAAAAGGACTCTAAGTGCTACGCATCTAGTGAAAAGAGTGAAAGACTTACTAGGCAGCTGTTACAACGGACTTCGAGTTTCTACAACCATAGTTGACCTTGCTTAGAGGTTTATCTTTTCGAATGGTAGCTTTCTTCCTACATCTTTTATTTATGGGGTCAAAACAAGGGTAAACCTAGTGCATATCTTCCCGATTTATTCTACTTCCCTACATCTTTCCTAAGTGTTTTGGGAATTATTGTGCATTTTTGTGAGCTGGGCTCTAGGCAACCGACCAATGGGCTGTTACCCATGGCAACTTGGCAACCAAACTCATGCAGTGAAGTCTGGTTTTATTTATTTATTTTTCATTTTCTCCTTTTTCTGTTCTTTTTTTTTCTATTTTTTTTCTTAAAGTAGGTGGCTTCCCTGATCTAAGGTTTACCTAAATGCAGTACGAAGAAAATGGTCCTATGGCTGGGCTCTGGACAACCAGCCAATGTGCTGTTACCACCGACAACTTTCCAGCCATACCACCCTAGACGGTTCATTAGCTACCAAATTTTCAAAGAAACCATCGAAAAGTGAGTCAGTGCAAAAAGTGTGTAGATGCTTAGACTTAAAGTCCCCTCAAATCAGAGGGCGAGTTGATAAGTCGTGTATTTATCATCCCAATTTATTTACTAGATTAAAGATAAATTTGAATTGGGGAGGACTCGAGACTAAGTCCTCATTCGAGTGGACACTTGGGCTAATTATGCTCGAAGACCTGAATAGTCTAAGTATTCAGATCCTATCGTATCATTTTCTAAAGTTAATAAGTTCCAAATGCCTAAGTTCTCTTCTTCCTAACTTTCTTTTTTATCTTTTTGAATTTTCATTTTTTTTAAGAAACTAAAAGAAATTCTACGGAGTTAACAAAATGATTTCAGGAATTAATTATCCACCCCCCATGCCTAAATGATGCAATGTCCTCATTGTAAAAATAAAGACATGAAAAGGCAGAGTAAATAGAATCAATTCCGCAGAGAATGTGGAATATAAACACATGCTAAATTTAATGCCTTCAGCTAGGCATAACATGCATGCAAGTAGGAAATTGAGAATTCACAAGTGCAGGTCAGAATCAAAATCAAAAGATTAATCCTCAGACCTACCAGTAGAAGTTGTCCATAGACGTGGACCAGATTATGATGGAGACCCATGCCCCAAGGTCGAGTGGTTCTCAAGTTGTAGATGAAAATCACCCAAAAATGAAGGTTGTTAAGCTTGCGGGGTTGGGCTTGTGGTTTTATGGTGTGCAACCCAAGACCAATGTGTTGGACAACAGGTAAAGATGGTTCAATAGGTATGGATGTCCACTTAACGTTCAGCTCAGGAAAATAACCAGTTATTTTGAGCTTAGGTTGCACATGAAAGATATCATAAGGGTCCTGGTAGAAAGTAGGTGGTTTTAGGTCAATAGGAGCCCTTAAATCCAAACTTGTTTTTCCCTTAGAATTAACCTCCCAAATTTTCATTTCAACATTTCTATCCTCCAACATCAAGTGCTCAGGCTCTAGGACCTCTAGCATACCGTTCACCCCATAAGATTTACCAAAGTCCAAAAATCGTGGCTGGCTCAGAATTGATTGGGGTACAATGATATCCAAATCAAAATCAATCCCTTTTGGGTGTGGTTGAGGAATGAGGCTATTGATTGAATCTTCTAGTAAATGAGGATTCGAATCCTCCAAGTTAGCCCCAACCGAATCCAAATCTTCAATAATTGGGCTATCAAATGGTTCGTCAGATTCCTCAAGCCCGTTTGTCTCACTAAAATCATCTTCCTTACGCTCAAGTGAGACTTCACTAAGAGATTCTTCACCCTCAAAATCAAAGAATTCATAATCCTCATTTATATTTGTCTTAAAATCGATTATCATTTGCTGGTTCAAAGAGACATATTTTTCCTTTCTCCCTAGCTCGAGGATCTCGAGTGAATCAATCGGTTCATCCTCAATGGGTTGCCCTAGCCCAACCTAGTCTTCTCCAATCCCATAATATGTAACCCCCTGATAGGAGCCTAAGCAGGTTCTGACATTGGCTCTCCTGAAGGGGGTTCATCTTGAGAATCATCCCAAGATTTGACTAGGGAAACCATAAATTTCAGCCTCAACCTCAATAATTTTCCAAGTAGAAACTCACCCAGTGTTAGGTTCATAGAGCGTGTATTTAATAAAAAATGCATCGTAGGTGAAATACGATCAACAAAAATGATTTCTAAGATAACGAGACTTGGAGTCCCGGTCGTTCGTCTCTAGGAGGCATTTACGGAAATGTAGATTTGAAATCAATCTCTCTTGCTGTACTTATTCAAAATCGCATGTCGATTTATGCTAAGTTCATATTTATGCACGACATGCTTAGTTGCCAGAGTATCAGAAATTAAAACATGTAAGTTCAATCACACAAAAATATTGCAACAAGGCTCATGGTGATTTTCATAAATAGATATATATATATATCGGAAAAGATTTTCATTGATTCACAATGGCGTTTGCAACATAAAGCTCATTGAAAGCTTGTAGAGAAATGCTTGAAAACATTAATCTAGCTAGCAGAAAATGATTGCATACATGAATCTATGGGGGGGATTATGCATGCATCATTGGGGGAGAATATAGAGCTACACTATTAAGCAGAAAATAAAGTAGTAAAACTATGAAGAACTATAATCTAAACTATCAGAACTAAGGGCATTCAGAGGTGGGCTCTGATGGCCTTTGACTTGGATGAGAGGAGGAGGGGACGCCAATGGTGCTTAGGCTGGACCATGGAGAGAGGATGAGGCGGTGATCCAACATCTTCGCATGGAGATGGTGGTGGCCATGGTGATGCTACTTGTGAAGGTGGAATGAAGCTAAGATAAAATGGAGCCAAGAGTGAATGGGTCCAAAGTGCCAACCCTTAGGTCCTTTTATAGACTTAAGGGAGGCTTTCTAGAGAAATGTGGAACACTCTAGAGAGAGCTCAAAGTGTGGCTGTCCAAGGAGAGAGAGAGAGGGTGGTCCTTAGATCCACCAAAACTGGATCTAAAGGAAGACACATCCTTGGTTGCTATTTTTGGCAACCAAGGTGGCGCCACCTTTGGAAGGTCCTAGAATACTCTAGGTGGTGTGGGAGTGCATGAATGGGTGTGTGGAAACCTAATTGAGAGTAAAATAACTCAATTAAGTTAGGTCTAGGTCAATTGGACTCTCACTGAGCCCAATTGGACAGTGTGTGCTGAGATCAGGGCACAATTGGACTTAATGAGTCGATTTGAGTAAACTAAAGATATTGACCATGATACAAGTCAATTAGGTTTAGTGGGGGGCGAATTAGGTCCTTAGGGAGGTCTAGAGGTGATGTACTAGGGTTAGGGCACCTTAATTTAGGTTCCTAGGGGGTTAGAATTGGGTTTAGGGAGCTAAGGATCCAAGACCAAGGTTTAAATCTCAAAATAGGGTCTGGAGGGTAGTTCTAGACGTCTAATAAAAGTGTCAGATGTCTTATAGTGAAAAATCAAAAGTCTGGACCTATTGTCTGGACGTCCAATCGAGTCAGGAGGGATTCTAGGTTCTATCTTAGGTATTCTGTAGAAATTGGACATTTGACTAAGTGTCTGGACGTCCAATAACACTGCAGAAGTGGGTTTAAGGTGTGCAGGAGTTGGCTAAGGGTTCTGGACATCCTATAACTCATCCGGATGTCGAGATAGAGGCTAGAATTAGTATTTTATGGTTTCCTAGGGTGCGTGAACTAATCTAAGGGTGGCTAAGGCTTGGGTGGGCTTCTAGGTAAACCTTGGGCTAGGATGAACCTAAGTTCTTCACAATTTATTGCTTTATTCCTACTTAATAGAATAGCATACCTTAACTCCCTTACATTATTAACTACTACATCTAATCTAGGTCTTCTGCTCTTGCTCTGCTGTAACACCAGTTATTCTTTATTCTTCAAATCTAGCTTTAGATCTGGCTTCAGATCTAGATTCTGATTAGCTTATTACTTGCAATTGACATAATGTACCTAATTAGTACATTATAGCATTATTTTATGCATAGCTAAAAGAAAGTAGTAAAGGTGCTAGTAATGCTTATGCATGCGTGAATTACCCTAACTTACGCTAAGTCCTAGCCTAATTTAGGTCAATTAAGACCTATGATTGCTACGCATTCGTACCCCTATGCCTAAATCTTTCTAGTCCCTAGCAAATGCAAGACTAAATTATTCACATAAGGGTCCTTAAGGGATTGATTATTTTATCAAGTGTATGCCTAGAGATTTTTCACCTTTTTGTTTTCATCCTATGTTCTTGAAATCCAGACAATCGTGAAAGTGTAGCTATGTGACTTTTGCAACGGATTCGAGTGAAAAACTAATTCTCCTCTAAAGCCTATATTTGACCCCAAGTAAAATTCTAGCTGGATAGGCGGACTTCTTCCCTCAGGGTATTCAAGATATTCTATGAATTCCACCCCGGCTTTAAGCTTGGGTAGTGAATGTCTGAGGGATACAGGTGTTTATTTGGAGGCTCAATCTCACTCGATGCTACATAGAAATTAGTACTTCAGAATCTAGATTCTCGGATTATCAAGTAACTAATCTCAGAGAGATGAGAAAAGATATGCTCTCTTTTGATTCCTTTGTATTCATTCTCCCTTTCTCTTTTGCTTTTTTTAGAGCTTACAATCTCACTAGATTCTCACGTATGACCTGTATTTGGTGGTCACACTTGGCATTAACATGTTAATTGAGTTCTCATAACCTTAACACTAAATTGGAATTCCTCAGCCAGTATTCAAGCAGTTATAAACACAGAAAGATAGGTTAAGGACATATTTGGTGGATCTCAAATTTATTTGGTGGTATTACCTCAAAGCAACTGAAATAAACACTATATATTCACTCTTTTTTCTTTTCTTTTTCTTCTTTTCTAATTTGTTTCAATTTTTCTTTCTTTTCATCATTTTTTTTCTTTTTTTTCATTTTGTTTTCTCTTCTATTTTCTATGTAAATTTTCTTTTTTCAACACAACACCACTAGTACACATCCGTGAACTTTATTGAGGAGGCATTATTAGGGATTGGTGGTACTCAAGAGACATTGGGTGGCTTATTTGGTGGAAGTGCCTACTCACGGCACCGGAAGAGACGGATAGGACAGGGTATTTCTGACCTTGACATTAGTACCCTCCTTCAGTCAAGTATTCCATAAAGAATGCTCGTAACCATTCACCTTAGACCTAGTTTTATGAAAACTCACTGTCTGTGTATTTGTCTTATTTGGTGGCTCTCAAAATTCACACAAAATGTATACGCATGAACTGAGAGCGAAAACTGTGACTTATCTCTGAGTATCGTCACCTAATTTTCTAGGATTTCAGATTCCTTTCACTAATCTTAGAGCACCAGTACACCCTACTCTCATCTCACACTATTTGGTGGATTCTTGGAAGAAAATCCACCTGACTCCCAAAACACTGCCCAGGGGTTTAGAAAAAGAAGCACTGCTTCTTCTTGACAGACTAATGTCGTTTATCAGCCTTCATCGTGAACCTATTGCAAATTCTACATGTGTGTGAAAAATTGTACTGGTTTCCAGATTATAGGAATCAACTAGAGGATAAAATTCCTAATGCATTCTCTTTATAAAATAATCTTATTCATGGATTCACTATGTATATATGCTATAAACAAGTAACCTCTTATATTCGTACTTCATGAAATTTCCCTTTCGGGTTACATTCATCTTACCCTAAATTTAGAACAAAAGGGTGAGCGGGTGAGTCGGAAGTGGCTGTTGCGGATGATTTTCAACTCCAATGCCAACATTGGAGGAGGAGTTGGATGCTCTTTTATTTAGGGTCCTAAAGTACATTTGACATGCAGCTTTGGGGTTTTCCTAAATGTTGCATAAAAATTTTTAGTTTTGTCATATCTACCCCCCCATGCCAAAGTTCTTGCATGTCCTCATGCATGAATATAAAAGAGAATAAGTGCAGCTGGGAGTAAATGGGTAGAATTCACCTGGAATTGCTCCTGAAATTTTAATGTTCAGATCGGCCAACCTGACAGTATGCAATATGCGAAAAGGAAATATGCTAAAAGAAAAATTTGCTATGTATAAAAATGGTATGTATAGGTGATGGTAGAATGTGGGGTAGATGCTGAGTTTAACGCCTCCAGCTGGGCAAAAACTCAATCAAATGTATCAGTTCTTGCATAAGAGCCGGTCAAGATTAAGAGAAAGATGTGCTTGTATGCTCCCAGAATTAGTGGTCCAGAGATGCAAACCAGCTGATTGTGCACCACTACTCCAAAAATTCTTGCTACAAGAAGGTGTGGACTAGTGGTAGAGAATAGAGGATAATTAGAGGGGGGATCATGATGTTGATTCAGCTGATTTATCATGTCCCACAATTTAGCAAGAAGTTGTTGAGGGAGTAGATCAAAATGAATCTCAGAACCAAAATCTGAGTCATTGGGATCCTCATAACGATAATTGACATCAAAGATCATGCCCTCTCTAGGCTCTAGATCGTGTGGGGGTATCTATGAAAGTGGAAGATCTATGGGGAGGTCACTGAAATCCTCGTCAAAAATTTTCATCCTCATCATTACTCATCTCTTACTCATCGGAGGCTGACTCTTCAGGCTCTGAGTTGAGCCATCCATTAGATTGACTAGGATTGTAGGTGTGTCCCAAGCTCATTCTACTCAAAGCTTCACCCTCATATGCATTGGGTTCCTTAGTAATTCCTACCTCAGGTAGCATATCCATTTCTTCGGCCAAAACATCCATAGCTACTTCTGGTCTATGGATGTCGGGATCAGGGATAGAAGGTGTCATCTTAGAATCTCTAACATCCGAATTAGGTATGTAGGTGAAAGAAGAAGAGTTTAGATCGGAAGATGTTGGCTCTAGCACAGGTTCACCAACAATAGGAAGTGGCTTAGATTGATCAGTAGTGTCACATGTAATGTTTGCCTCAAGATCCATATCCTCAAATGGATCTACTTCCCTTATCACGGTTGGGTTATCTAACCCAAGAGGTATCTCCCAGGATTTAGGATAATCTAATTGTGGCTCAGTCCTAGAGATATCAGTCCTTTCCTCAGTTTCTTGAATGGAGTTCTCAGATGAACCCTTTCGGAACATTTCCTACTCCTGTCTCATATCCAAGCTAGATTCTTCTTCCCCTAAATTATCTTCGGGCATCTGCTCTCGAGAATCTCCTATGTGTCTGTCTGGTCTAGTCATTTCAGATTCTTTGAGGTCTTCAACGCTATTTTCCACTTGATATCTCAAAAGCATTAGTTCTTGAGTTTCCCGATTTTGTCCAATTAGCCTTGTTATCCTTGTTGTTCCCTGAAGGAGCTCCATCACAGCTTCTTGATACGGAATCTAGCTTTGTCTTTGGTTCGGCTCAGTGATAGCTTGGATTTCTTGTAAATAGAATGCGGCCTTCTCCTTAGTGCTAGCTACAGCTCTCTGTATTCTATAATGCAGTCGCATATGCATTGGTAGTTCTTTAGGAGTTCCAAGGGGTGAATCAGGTCTACCCTTACTCCATGGGTGAGAAGCAGGAGTATGAAATCCATATCCTGGGTTATAAGATGCGGTCCTTTGAGGGACCAACTAGTATGGGTCATAATATCCAATGTTCGGATATGGGTTAACCATTTCGGTAACCCGAGGAGATGGATCAGGCGAAGCAAAAAGTCATCTTCGCCACCTTGGGTTTTGATCCCAAGGCTGAGCAGATTCTGTGACCCTGGCTCTCAGATAAGCTCGTGGGTCCAGCTTTTCTATATCCAAATTAGGTCCAGATCTAAGGTTACCCTTTGCGGCTAAGCGGATAGAAGAAGAGGGTGGGGGACAAGATGGCCAAAGCAAAGTGACTCGCCTCCTTGGTAGTGGCTCCCAAGGTCAACCCAATCGAGGTCGGAGTGACCTCCTTCCTCTCATGCATCAACCAACCCCTAGGTTGGTGCAGCCAACTAGACAAGGTTAAGGGCCTATCAATCAGATGGTACTTACGATCGGACGACCAGATTTTTTGTTTTAAGTTTGAATTCCCGAAGAAAAATTCATCGTGCAACCGACTGAAAGTGATTCCCGCCTCTCAAGCCAACCTAGGTAGTCTGGATACAAGGGGACTAAGGGAAAGGTTCTTCCTTCAGCTCACGCCTCAGGTTTCGTTACCCCTTAGTCACGGTCATTTGACACTACCTCGTAGACTTAGTCACTAGGTTCGGCAAGAGAGGTTGGAGCCACCTAGTATTACGACAACGAATTTAGGTTTGCTTACGTGTTTCAAAATTAATTTGAGCCCATTTTGTACAGTTGGGGTTTGTGTTAAGTGGCCCACAAGGTGACTAGGCTCACCGACTAAACACTAGACTTGGCTAAGTTTAGGTTAGCCCATATGTGGTCTCTAGAATGTAACCCTAAAGGTATAACCCAGGTTTCATACAATTCTAGGGTTTTCTTCTTTGCTATTTCAGTAGACCAATGAAGCACAAATAATTCTCTAGATAAAATTTGAATCCAAATAAACTAAAATTTTGCAAGTAGATTCCTTTTTCAATTATCTTTTCAAAGAATATTTTTTTGTGATTTTTACTATTTCAATCAAATTTCTTGGGATTTTTGAGTGTCAGGGGGTCAGAATTGGAATTGTTACCCCTGGTTAGTTTTTCAAATTTAAATAGTAACAATTGATCATCAAAAATTTAGGAAAAATATGAGAATTAAAGCTAATGAGATCAGCTTTCAACCCCACCATTTTTTGTCAAAACAAATTTGTGAATTGCTCGAAATTGCTTTTTGAATTTTGAAAATTTTCAAATCTGGGTCAGTCTGACCTCATTGCACTTCACGAATTTTTTCAAATGAACGGTGCCATTAGAAAGATGGTGTGAAAATTAACGTATAAACTAAATTTTAGAATTTCTTGCTCCTTAACTTTTCAGCAATTGAATTTTTAAGCCGGAATTTGAAATCTGGCAGAAAATCAGAGAATGGTGGGAAAGCTTTTAAAAGGTGTTTAAATTTAAAATTCAAACTTTCCACCAAAATGAAATTTCTTTTTTCTTTTCAAAACTTTTGAATTTTTTTTTGAAGGGAAAAGCTTTTTTTTCAAAAATTCATTTCTTTTTTTTTTCAAGCAAACTAACTTAAGATTCAAATGGAAATCTAATCTAACTACCTAGACTTTTTTTTAATTATTTTTCACAAAGATTAATAGGATATTTTTTTCTTTCAATTGAAATTGCTAGAAGGAAATCTGACCTAGGGTTCAAATCAAGCCTAGACTAAGAAAGATATGATGTGCACCTGGTTTTTTTTTCCACGCTCATTGTGTGCGCAGATCCCATTTTTCCCTGTTTTCCCAAATATCAAAAGACAAGCAGAGGAAGATTTGTCAGTGATAATTCTAGAGATCAAAATCTAGAATGGCATTACCACCCAGCAATGACGTTAGTTGTTGGGTTCGTAGAGTGTGTATTTGATCAAAAATGCATCATAGTACTGTTGTGAAATACGATCAACAAAATGATTTCTAAAATAATTAGACTTGGAGTCCCAGTCGTTTGTCTGTAGGAGACGTTTATGGAAATGTAGATTTGAAATCGATCTCACTTGCTCTACTTATTCAAAATCGCATGTCGATTTATGCTAAGTTTGTATTTATGCACGACATGCTTAGTTGCCAGAGTATTAGAAGTTAAAACATGCAACTTCAATCACACAAAAATATTCCAACAAGGTTCACGGCGATTTTCACGAATAGGTATATATATATATATAGAAAAAGATTTTCATTGATTCATGAAGGTGTTTGCAACATAAAGCTCAAGGAAAGCTTGGAGAGGACTGCTTGAAAACATAAATCTAGCTAGCAAAAAATGATTGTATTCATGAATCTAAGGGGGGGATTACGCATGCATCATTGGGGGAGAATATAGAGCTACACTATTAAGCAGTAAATAAAGCAGAAAAACTATGAAGAACTATAATCTAATCTATCATAACTAAGGGCATTCAGAGGTGGGCTCCGATGGCTTTGACTTGGTTGAGAGGAGGAGGGGCGGCGAATGGTGCTTAGGCCAACCCTTGGAGAGAGGAAGAGGAGGTGATCCAACATCTTGGCATGGAGATGGTGGTGGGCATGGTGAAGCTACTCGTGAAGGTGGTGTGGAGGTGGAACGAAGCCAAGCTAAAATGGAGCCAAGAGTGAATAGGTCCAAAGTGCCAACCCTTAGGTCTTTTTATAGACTTAAGGGAGGCTTTCTAGAGAAGTGTGGAACTCTCTAGAGAGATCTCCAAGTGTGGTCGTCAAAGGAGAGAGAGAGGGTGGTTCTTAGATCCACTAAAAGTGGATCTAAGAGAAGACTCATCCTTCATTGCTATTTTTGGCAAGGTGGCGCCACCTTTGGAAGGTCCTAGAATACTCTAGGTGGTGTGGGAGTGTGTGAATAGGTGTGTGAAAACCTAATTGAGAGTACAACAACTCAATTAAGTTAGATCTAGGTCAATTGGACTCTCGTTGAGTCCAATTGGATAGTGTATGTTGAGATCAGGGCTCAATTGGACTCAATGAGTCCAACTGAGTAGACAGAAGAGATTGACCATGATTCAAGTCAATTAGGTTTAGTGAGGACCTAACTAGGTCCATAAGGAGGTTTAGAGGTGATGTACTAGGGTTAGGGCACCATAATTTTGGTTCCTAGGGGGTTGGGATTGGGTTTAGGGAGCTAGAGATCCAAGAACAAGGCTTGAATCTCAAAATAAAGTCTGGAGGGCAGTTCTGGATGTCAGATAAAAGTGTCAGACATCTTATAGTGAAAAATCAGAAGTCCAGACCTATTGTCTGGACATCCAATCAGAGTCAGGAGGCATTCTAGGTTCTGTCTTGGGTACTCTACAGAAATTGCATGTCTGACCAAGTGTCTGGACATCCAATGACACTGCAGAAGTGAGTTTAAGGTGTACGGGAGTTGGCTAAGGGTTCTGGACATCCTATAACTCATCTAGACATCCAAATAGAGGCTAGAATTAGGGTTTTAGGGTTTCCTAGGGTGCAATGACCTAATCTAAGGGTGGCAAAGGCATGGGGAGGCTTCTAGGCTATCCTTAGGTTAGGATGAACCTAAGTTCTTCACAATTTATTGCTTTATTCCTACTTAATAGAATAGCATACCTTAACTCCCTTACATTATTATCTACTACATCTAATCTAGGTCTTCCACTCCAGCTCTGCTGCAAAACCAGTTATTCTTTATTCTTCAGATCCAGCTTTAGATCCAGCCTGAGTCTAGCTTCTGATCTGCTTAATGCCTGCAATTGACATAATGCACCTAATCAGTACATTGTAGCATTATTTTATGCATTGCTAAAAGAAAGCAGTAAAGGTGCTAGTAATGCTTATGCATGCATGAATTACCCTAATTTATCCTAAGTCCTAGTCTAATTTAGGTCGATTAAGACCTATGATTGCTACGCAATCATACCCCCATGCCTAAATCTTGCTAGTCCCTAGTAAATGCAAGACTAAATTATTCACACAAGGGTCCTTAAGGGATTGATTATTTTATCAAGTGTACACCTAGCGATTTTTCTCCTCTTTGTTTTCATCCTATGTTCTAGAAATCTAGACAACCATGAAAGTGTAGCTATGCAGCTTTTGAAATGGATTCGAGTGAAAGACTTATTCACCTCTAAAGCCTATACTTGACCCCTAGTAAAATTCTAGCAAGATAGGTAGTCTTCTTCCCTCGGGGTATTCAAAATATTCTATGAATTCCACCTCGACTTTAAGCTTGGGTAGAGAATGTCTGAGGGATATGGGTGTTTATTTGGTGGCTCACTCTCATTTGGTGCTACATAGGAATTAGTACTTCAGAATCTAGATTCCTGGATTATCAAGTAACTCATCGCAGAGAAAGATGAGAAAAACTATGCTCTCTTTCATTTCCTTTGTATTTATTCTCTTTTTCTCCTTTTTTTTTTTTTAGAGCTCACAATCTTACCAGATTCTCACATATGACCTATATTTGGTGGTCTCACTTGGCATTAACACTTTAATTGAGTTCTCATAACCTTAACACTAAGTAAGAATTCCTTAGCTAGTATTCAGGCTGTCACAAACATAGAAAGATAGGTTAAGGCCATATTTGGTGGATCTCAAATTTATTTGGTGGTATTGCCTCAATGCAACTGAAATAAACACTAAATATTCACTCTTTTTTTCTTTGCTTTTTCTTCTTTTTTTCTAATTTTTTTCAACTTTTCTTTCTTTTCATCATTTCTATCCTTTTTTTTTCATTTTGTTTTCTCCTTTTTTTTCTAGGTAATTTTTTTTCCAACACAACACCACTAGCACACATCCACGAACTTCATTGAGGAGGCATTACTAGGGATTGGTGATACTCAAGAGACATTGGGTGGCTTATTTGGTGGAAGTGCCTACTCACGGCACCGGAAGAGATGGATAGGATGGTGTATTTCTGACCTTGACATTAATACCCTCCTTCAGCCGAGGATTCCATAAAGAATGCTTGTAACCATTCACCTTAGCCCTAGTTTTATGAAAACTCACCCTCTGCGTATTTACCTTATTTGGTGGCTCTCAAAATTCTTGCAAAATGTATATGCATGAACCGAGAGCGAAAACTGTGGCTTATCTCTGAGTATCATCACATAATTATCTAGGATTCTGAATTCCTTACACTATTCTTAGAGCACCAGTGCACTCTACTCTCATCTCAGACTATTTGGTGGATTTTTGGAAGAAAATCTACCTGACTCCCAAAACACTGTCGAGGGGTTTAGGAAGAGAAGCACTACTTCTTGATAGACTAATGACGTTTATCAGCCTTCACCGTGAATCAATTGCAAATTCCACGTTTGAGTGAAAAATTGTACTGGATTCCAGATTACAGGAATCAACTAGAGAATAAAATTCCTAATGCATTCTCTTAATAAAATAATTTTATTCATGGATGCACTACTTATATATGCTATAAACAAGTAACCTATTATATTCATACTTCATGAAATTTTCCTTTTGGGTTACATTCAGCTTGACCCTAATTTTAGAACAAAAGGGTGAGCGGGTGAGTCGGAAGCGATAGTTACTGATGATTTCTAGCTCCAATACGAGCATTGGAGGTGGAGTTGGTTGTCTTTTATTTAGGGTCCTAAAGTACAGTTGACATGCAGCTCTGGGGATTTCCTAAATGTTGGCATAAAAATTTTCAGTTTTGTCGTATCTACTCCCCATGCCAAAGTTCTTGCATGTCCTCATGCATGAATATAAAAGAGAATAAGTACAATAAGGAGTAAATGGCTAGAATTCACCTAGAATTGCTCCTGAAATTTTAACGTTTAGCATCGGCCAACCTGACAGTATGCAATATGTGAAAAGGAAATATCCTAAAAGAAAAATTAGCTATGTGTAAAAATGGTATGTATAGGTGATGGTAGAATGTGGGTTAGATGTTGAGTTTAATGCCTCCAACCGGGCAAAAACTCAATCAGATGCATCAGTTCGTGCGTAAGAGCCGGTTAAGATTAAGAGAAAGATGTGCTCGTATGCTCCCAGAATCAGTGATCCAGAGATGCGAACCAGCTGATTGTGCACCGCTACTCCAAAAATTCTAGCTATAAGAAGGTGTGGAGCACTGATGGAGAATAGAGGATAAATAGAGGGGGGATCCCGATGTTGATTCAATAGATTTATCATGTCCCACAATTCAGCAGGAAGTTACTGAGGGAGTAAATCAAAATGTATCTCAGAACCAAAATCAGAGTCATAGGGATCCTCATAACGATAATTGACATCAAAGCTCATGCCCTCTCCAGGCTCCGGATCGTATGGGGGTATCCGTGAAAGTAGAAGATCTATGGGGAGGTCACTGAAATCCTCGTATGAAATTACTTCATCCTCATCAGTACTCATCTCTGATTCATCGGAGGCTGACTCTTCAAGCTCGGAGTCAAGCCATCTATTAGATTGATTAGGATTGTAGGTGTGTCCTCAGCTCATTCTACTTAAAGCTTCACACTCACATGCATTTGGTTCCTCAGTAATTCCTACCTCAGGTAGCATATCCATTTCTTCGGTCAAAACATCCATAGCTACTTCGGGTCTTTGGATGTTAGGATCAGGGATAGAAAGTGCCATCTCAGAATCTTTAACATCTGAATTAGGTATGTACATGAAATAAGAGTGTAGATCAGAAGATGTTGGCTGACGAGTCGACTTTCTACTTTGCATTGTAGTATTTAAGTGGTGGAAAAATCGACTAATCAACAATAAAAATAACCACTCACGGAAGAGTGGGTCGTGTGCACAGGGAGGCAATTATGCAATAAACTCTCGATTATTTTATATTCTTTCGATTAAATGTGAAATCCCTATTCAAATCTGACATAAAATGCCATGGAAAGTAGATTCACAATAACTTAAAAAGATAAGGGTATATGTGCAGTTTTCCCTCACTAAAATCTTCAATAAATATACGATGATTTTGTGCAATTTTCAATTGTCACATACCAGAGAGAATTGGTGCACACGTTGATCCCAAAGCCAATCTTAAAACAGGTGAATACCAATAACATGCAATTATCAGAAAGCATGAGTGTGCATGTGCAATTCTGCCATAATAAAATAATAATAAATCAAAAATTAAATTCTGGTGCCAATGGCAGTAAATGTAATTTTTAATCTCCCTCAAAATAGAGCATTTGCTCTCTCTTCTCGTCGCGAAAGAGAGAGCACCGGCGGGTCTTTCACATGTAAGGGAGGTTGGTGAAGACGAGGCCGATCTGATGGCCAGAGGTGGCTAGCTGGCAGAGGAGAAAAGCGCTGGAGGAGGCGTTGCTGTCTATGTTTTGGAGGCACTGCAGAGGGTTGAAGGCACTGGACGGTGTGGTGCAGCATCTGTGGGCACATGCAGGGGCACGGGTGATGCAGTGCAACGCCTGTGGGTGCCTGTAGGGGCACGGGTGAGGGCAGTGCGGTGCAGGCTGGTGATGACGGTTGAGAAGGAAGGATGTGCCTGCCAGCGCGACCTGGCAGGGTGAAGACGCACAGTGCCTTCAGGTGCGGCTAGAGGGAGCGCGGGATGGAGCGAGGTGGGTCTGCAGAGGGGTGCGTGCCTGCTTGCTGGTTGGAGGGCACGGTGCAGCTTGGAGGAGGGTGCAGGTGCTTGGTGCTACGCCTGAACAGGTCCTGCTGGTGGAAGCACTTGGTGCTGCGGGGGTGAAGGTGGGTGAAGCACTGGAAGGTCTGCAGTGCTGCGCTTGGTGCTGGAGATGGGCACGTGCTTGTGGGCGCGTAACGTGGAGAAGGAGAGGGCATAGGCACAGTGCATGCGGTGGAGCAATTCCCCACAGGGGGGAAAGATGCAGATCCTGGTCCACAGTGCACTTTGGAGTTGTTCCCCGCAAGGGGGAAGATGGATCTCTCCCTCTCCTTTCTCCGCCTCCTCTTTAACTCCACCTGGTTTGCACATGTGTGAGTTAAGGGATTTTCAAATCCCTTAACTATTTCTGGCTGGCGGCTGTTGAGGGTGCCCGGAGGATGGGGAAAAGAACAGCTGCCGGTTGTTTAAAAGGGTAATTTACCCTCCCCTCCTTATTCTTTCGCCAAATATTTTTCCTACACATAAGAGGAACATCATTACATATTAAGTTATAGAATATATGTAAACCTAAATCATGATGCATGCAAATATTCTATAACTTAATGTAGTTATTTGCAAACCTAAAAGATACAATTAAAGTTACTTAGGTCTAATATTAGTCCATTAAAATGGACTCATCAAATACCCCCACACCTAAAATTTGCTAGTCCCAAGCAAAAATGAGAAATAATAGAAGTAATCAGAAGATTTCTTCTTTTCTTACTTCAAAACTTTAGAAATCCAGACAAATGTGAAGTGCTGATAGCCTAGGTAACAGATCCAAGTGAAAAAGCCAATTCGCACTGGGAGTTCGTACTTTACCCTTGGTAAATATTTCTGTCGGGATAGGCAACTACTTCCCTCGGGGATAAAGCAGAGGATAATCTGTAATTTGACCCCGACGTTTGGCTTAGTTAGGAGATATCGAGTAGCATGGATTTGTATTTGGTGGCACACACTCATCTAGTGCTACATATAGTCTAGTACTGCAGACTCTAGATCTCTAGACTATTAGACAAGTCAACTCTGAGTGAGGCTACACAACTGTGCTGTCGTGACGCTCCTGGGCACTCCCTCTTTTCTTTCTTTCTGAGATCACAAATCTCGCTAGATTTAGAAATTGTACTCACTATTTGGTGGCCTCACATGGCATCCACACTTCAATTAAAGTCCTAATAACTCTACAACTAAGTTAGAGTCCTCAACTAGTATTCTGGCGATCAAAAATACTAAAAGTTAGGTATGGGTCATATTTAGTGGAACGCGATAGGTGTTGTGTTACCTCAGAAATAATGTTACATTATAACTTGGACCTTTTTTTTGTAATATAAATTTTCTTCTTTTTCAGTTTCTTCTTTTTCTTCTTCTTTTCTTTTCTCTCTATTTTTTCTTTTTTATCGACATAATACGATACAGACTTTTATTTATGAGGCATTATTTGGGATGATGATGGTCAAGAGGATATTGTGTGGCTTATTTGGTGGAAGTGCCTATTCTCAGCATTGGGAAGGAATTGATAGGATAGGTGTATTTCTGACCTTTGACACTAATACCCTCCTTTAGCTGAGGACTCTATGAAGGATGGTCGTAACCATCCACCATAGTTATAACTTTATTAAGACTCAATTTCTGTGTATCTGCCTTATTTGGTGACTCTCAGGAATTCACACAAAGTACACACACAGGAACAGAGAGTGAAAACTATGCCTAACACTAAAGTGTCATCATTTAATTATCCAAAACTTAAGAGGCATTGCACTAGACTTATAGCACCAGTAATCTCTCAACCTTCTTCTTACAAATATGAGGTGGATCTACTAGAAGATAGTATGCCTGACTCCCTGTGAACTGTCCAAGGGTTCAGTGGACTACAAATGCTTATTAGTTTTCCTCAAGGATCTATTACCCAGTCTATGTGCATGTGAAATAAATGTACTGGATTCTAAACTTAAGAAATAATTCTGGAAGAAAAACCTCCAATGACAAAGTTATTTTTCTAGGGCTAACCCAATCAGCTCAAGAAAAGAGAAATTTTTTTTTTATATGCTAACCTAATTGCATGAATACTTCCTAAAATGCAAATGCACCCCCCCATGCCTAAATCCTATAATGTCCCCATTGTAAAATTAAAACAGGATGAGAAAGGAAAAACATCACCTGACAACGGTGTCATTCTGACTGCTTGGTTGCCTCCTAACAAGCGTTGCATTTTCTATCAGCAGCAAGAGTTAGAAGGAACCTATAAGTCTGGTTCCAAACAAAAAAGGTTAGGCCCTAAGAATATGCGTAACAGTGCAGGCCTAGAAAATAGGTAACCATGGATGTTGGTGAGCTGATGATGCAATGTAATTCCAAATGCTCGCCAGAAGAAATGAAAATAGAAAATCTCGTTTGCTACCTAGGGAGATCTAGGAATAAGAAATGGAATATGAAAAGTGACCTCCCGAAATGGAATAAGTGGAGGATAACAAGGATCCTCCAGAGCAGGACGGGTTTTAAAAGATACATACATTATTAGTTCAAATCCTTGAATGGTTAGGGTAAAAGTACAAGCATCAATCCACACTCGCCATTCTACCCGAGGATGTATTGGCCTGATATGTTCTCTAGAAACAATGTACATGAGTAGAAATCTGAGCCAAGGATTAGTTAGGGAGCATAAGGGTTGTTTGTAGTGTTGGAAGGTAATGCTTAAGTCCAATGAGGGCTTAGTCAGTGTTAGGTCTAATTCCAACAATGATTCAGATTATGTATACCCCCTAACAGTTGTAGACAACTGCATATTACCCTACCTATCATTAATGATCGGAGTCATATTTGAATCAAGGGTAGACTCCAAATTAGAACTCTTTAATGGGAAGGTCAAAATGTTAGAATCATTATCGTTAAGCTCATCCCTGGATTCGTTTGGTTCACTCAAATTTTTGTCGAGGTGTATATGTGATTCATTAGGAGTTGGATCAGTATCTTCAATTATTTCTAATGGAGGATCAGTCTTAATATTTTGGAGCAAGCCTATATCTTTCAATTTATTATTGTTCTCGGGGTATAAATCCACAATTGACGTGTTTTGTCCTCCGAGTCTCCCATAGACTTCTCATTATTTTGTTTGTCATCCTCTAATATCAACTCTTATTCTGATGGAGATGACTCTCAAAAGAAAGGAGGAATCTGGATTTAATCATATTATTTCTATCCCCTCAAGGTAAATCCTCAAATGATATATAATTCCCCTGTGATTCACTCCAGATTTTCAGTCCAGGTTCCTCTACGGGGGCATCCTCATTTTCTGAGTTAGACACTTCATATCCCTGAGACCAAAATTGATCTAATTCATCCTCCATTCTGTTAGGGTCACCTTCATTGAGTGCATTTAAATCCTCCGGATACTGAATGATAGGTGTTGATTCCCTAAGTGGAGGGTTATGGGTAGGCTCACTAAGGGTAGAATGAGATTCCACCAAATAATCAATAGGGGAAGTGATGGGAAAAATATAACCTTGACCCGGGTTGGTAGGGGTAAGGAGAATACTGCCATTTGGGTCAAGGTCATCAAGAGGTACCATCTTCCCATTCTTTTGACTCCAATAAAGTTCGGGTGGATAATCACTATGATCGTTGTCCTCTAGTGGCCATGTCTCATTGGGAGAGTCTAAGTGATAGCTACATAAAATTGGATCCCTATTTTCATTAGGTTCCTCAAAATTATTTTCATGATCATGATCGGATGGGTAGGGATCAGGATTATTGGGAAGCATGTAGCTAAGTTGTCTTATTTCTTCATTTAACTGTTGACTATTCCACAACACCTATCCCATTGATTCCATCATTTCCTTTTGCTGCTTTTGCATTTATATCATAAAAGAGGAGAGGCTACTATTATCAGGTTGGGGAGGATAGTGAATTTCAGGCTCTGGTTGCCTAGGGGTATCGGTCCAACCTCGATACGGAAACTCATGAAGGGTGGGAGGGTTGGGTGTTTGCATGGAAGTAGGGATTTCAGGGTTGGGAAATCCCGCTCTGAGGCTTTGCTTAAAAGTGGGAGTTATCAAGCCAGTACTCCCAAGATAAAAGTAAGAATGATCCCATGAATTGTCAATGTACCCATCAAAGGATGGATACGCTCAGGGCATGGGATCCCGATTAAAAGATGGGAAGTATTGACTCTGATAATCTGAATGATAGGAGTAAGAGTAATCCATTTCCTTAAGCAAAACAATTTTAACTCTCTTAGGATTTAGCAAAATTCAGAATATCAGCAAAAAACTTCCTAGAGAGTTCTATTGTCAAAGCAAATGCAAATTCAGAGGGATCTATTTTTAGTAGATTGTAGGTCTTAGACTTATATGTTTAGTTGGTGGCCAAACAAGTTTTGCAAAAAATTACGCTTCCTAGGCCAACCTTCGCTAGTGCCTATAACCTACTCGCAAGGGATGGAAGTCTCAAATCGAGCCCACACATGAGGAACCAAAGTAACTTGGTGGATAGGCTTGTTGATTTCTGACTAACTTCCCTTGTGGTGCAAAAGAGGAGAGGTAGAAATTTATCTAGTGACCTTATGTGTGAGGTGCACAGTGTCTCAAGTGTGCAAGCATACGATCGTGTTTTGATTTTTTGAAATTCTGTAAATAGGATCCTTTTGCACACAATTTTCAGTCACAGATTTTAAAGTCCAACCTCTTAGCAGTCCCAATTTTTAAGGTGATCACTGAATTAATTTGATTCAAGCACTTTAATGGTCTTAGATTTAGGTTCAATGCATATGCATGACAGGTAATTGATGCTCAAGGAAAGATGTACCTTACTCCAGCTTTCTTCATGAAATGTATGAATGCAATGCAATAAAAATAAACTTGATGCTGCTCTTTCAATCCTAGATGGTCATTTTATGGATATGTAGCTTCTAGCAGGCAGTTCAAATTTTTTTTTATATAATAAACAAACAGACCTAATTTAACCAGCTAAACGAAATTCAGTTCAATTAGTTTAAATAATCCTATAATCTAAATAAATGGGAACATGCTCTCGAAAATATGCTCCTGCATACAAGAGCGATAAGAAATAAAGTGGCACTAGGAACACGTTCCCAAAAATACTCGAAAAGGGTCCAAAAGATAGAATTTAAATTCTAATGTCTATCTAACTAAATCTAACTAAGATCTACTGACTAAATCAGAAATATGCTTCCCCGTAAGCCTATGTGTGTGGGATCAAGGCCAACGTGTTCCTGTTGCTGTCCTCCAGGTGGCGTCAAGGTCCACCAAAAAGATCGTCTCCGGTGTGCACGTTGTTCAGGTTCATTGTTGTCACTCTACTGCGCCTGTCGCCGCGTCAGATTCCTCGCATAATAAAAAAAATGATCAGATGATTTTGCAACTCAGAATACTCAAAAAAATGAGAACGTGAATCTATTGCGTCTGTTGCCTCCCCGGCAATGGTGCCAATTTGACGAGTCGACTTTCCACTTTGCGTTGTAGTATTTAAGTGGTGGAAAAATCGACTAATCAACAATAAAAATAACCACTCACAGAAGAGCAGGTCGTGTCCACAGGGAGGCAATTATGCAATAAACTCTCGATTATTTTATATTCTTTCGATTAAGTGCGAAATCCCTATTCAAATCTAACATAAAATGCGATGGAAAGTAGATTCACAATAACTTAAAAAGATAAGGGTATATGTGCAGTTTTCCCTCACTGAAATCTTCAATAAATATATGATGATTTTGTGTAATTTTCAACTGTCATATACTAGAGAGAATCGGTGCACGTGTTAATCCCAAAACCAATCTTAAAATAGGTGAATATCAATAACATGCAATTATCAGAAAGCATGAGTGTGCATGAGCAATTCTGCCATAATAAAATAATAATAAATCAAACATCCAATTCTGGTGGCAATGGCAGTAAATGTAATTTTTAATCTCCCTCAAAACAAAGCATTTGCTCTCTCTCCTCCTCATGAGAGAGAGAGAGCACCAGCAGGTCTTTCACATGCAAGGGAGGTTGGCGAAGACGAGGCCGATCCGATGGAGGTTACGGCGTCGACGTAGATGGCCAGAGGTGGCCGGCTGGTGGAGGAGAAGAATGCCTGAGGAGGCACTGTTGTCTCTGCTGTGGAGGCGCTGCAGAGGGTTGAAGGCACTGGATGGTGTGGTGCAGCATCTGCGGGCACCTGCAGGGGCGCAAGTGGTGCGGTGCAGTGCCTGCGGGCGCTTGCAGGGGCGCGGGTGAGGGCAGTGCGGTGCAGGCTGGTGATGAGCGGTGGAGAAGGAAGGATGCTCTTGCGGGCTTGGCCTGGTAGGGTGAAGACGCACTGCACCTTCAGGCCTGGCTGGAAGGAGCTCGGAATGGAGCGAGGTGGGTCTGCGAGGGGTGCGCACCTGCTTGCTGGTTGGAGGGCGTGGTGTAGGCTTGGAGGCAGGTGCAGGTGCTTGGTGCTGCACTTGAACAGGTCCTGCAGGTGAAGGCACTTGGTGCTTCACCTGAACAGGTCCTACGGGTGAAGGCACTTGGTGCTGTGGGGGTGAAGGTAGGTGAAGCGCTGGAAGGTCTGCAGTGCTGTGCTTGGTGCTGGAGATGGGTGCGCAAGGTGAAGGAGTGGGCATAGGCATAGTGCATGTGGCGGGGCTGCAAGGGGGAAAGATGCAGATCCTGGTCCACAGTGCACTCTGGAGTTGTTCCCCGCAACGGGGAAGATGGATCTCCTCTCCTTTCTCCGCCTCCTCTTTAACTCCACCTGGTTTGCACGTGCATGAGTTAAGGGATTTCAAATCCCTTTACTATTTTTGGCTGGCGGCTGTTAAGGGTGCCTGGAGGATGGGGAAGAGAACAGCCACCGGTTGTTTAAAAGGGTAATTTACCCTCCCCTCCTTATTCTTTTGCAAAATATTTTTCCTGCACATAAAAAAAACATCATTACATATTATGTTATAGAATAGATGTAAACCTAAATCATGATGCATGCAAATATTCTATAACTTAATGTAGTTATTAGCAAACCCAAAAGATACATTTAAAGTTACTTAGGCGTAATACTAGTCCATTAAAATGGACTCATCATTGGCTCTAGCACTGGTTCACCTACAATGGGAAGTGGTCTAGATTGATCAATAGTGTCACATGTAATGTTTACCTCAAGATCCATATCCTCAAATGGATCTACTTCCCTTATCACGGTTGGGTTATCTAACCCAAGAGGTATCTCCCAGGATTCAGGATAATCCAATTGTGGCTCAATCCTGAAGATATCAGTCCTTTCCTTAGTTTCTTGAATGGAGCTCTCAGATGAACCCATTCGTAACATTTCCTGCTCCTGTCTCATATCCAAGCTGGATTCTTCTTCCCCTAAATTATCTTCCATCATCTGCTCCCGAGAATCTCCTGTGTGTCCGTCCGGCGTAGTCGTTTCAGGTTCTTCAAGGTCTTCAAGGTTATTTCCAGTTGATATCTCAAAAGCATTAGTTCTTGAGTTTCTCGATTTTGTCTAATTAGCCTTGTTATCCCTGCTATTCTTTGAAGGAGCTCCATCACATCTTGTTGATTCGGTATCTAGCTTTGTCTTTGGTTCGGCTCAGTGATAGCTTGGATTTCGTGTAGATAGAATGCGACCATCTCGTTAGCGCTAGCTACAGCTCTCTATATTCTATAATGCGGTCACATATGCATTGGTTGTTCTTTAGGGGTTCCAGGGGGTCAATCAAGTCTACCCATATTCCATGGGTGAGAAGCAGGAGTATGAAATCCATATACTGGGTTATACGATGCGGTCCTTTTAGGGACCGACTGGTATGGGTCATAATATCCAAGGTTCGGATATAGGTTAACCATTTTGGTAACCCGAGAAGAAGGATCAGGCAAAGTGAAAAGTCATCTTCGCCACCTTGGGTTCTGATCCCAAGGTTGAGCTGATTCAGTGACTAGGGCTCTCAGATAAGCTCGTGGGTCCAGCTCTTCTGGATCTTGATTAGGTCCAGATCCAAGGTTAGCCATTACAGATAAGCAGATAGAAGAAGAGGGTGGGGGAGAAGATGGCCCAGGTGAAGTGACTCACCTACTTGGTAGTGGCTCCCAAGGTCCAACTAGTCAAGGTTTGAATGAACTTCCTTGCATGCACCAACCAACCCCTAGGTTGGTTGGTGCAGCTAGCCAGACAAGGCTAAAGCCTTGTCAATCAGATGGTCCTTTTGATCGGACGACTAGATTTTTCATTTTAAGTTTTAATTCCTAAGGAAAAATTCATCGTGCAATCGACTGAAAGTAATTCCCACCTCTCAAGCTAACCCAGCTAGTCTGGTTATGAGGGGACTATGGGGAAGGTTCTTCCTTTGGCTCACGCCTCTGGTTCTGTTACCCCTTAGCCACAGTGGTTTGACATTGCCCCGTAGACTTAGTCACCAGGTTTGGCAAGAGAGGTTGAAGCCACCCAATACTACGACAACGAATTCAGGTTTGCTTACATGTTTTAAAATTAATTTGAGCTTGTTTTTCTTCAGTTGGGGTTTGTGCTAAGTGACCGACAAGGTGACCAAGCTCATCGACTAAACACTAGACTTGACTAAGTCTAGGTTAGCCCAAATGTGGTCTCTAGAATGTAACCCTAAAGGTATAACCTAGGCTTCATACAATTCTAGGGTTTTCTTCTTTGCGATTTCAACAGACCAAAGAAGAACAAATAATTCTCTGGATAAAATTTGAATCCAAATAAATTGAAATTTTGTAAGTAGATTACTTTTTCAATTATCTTTTCAGAGAATATTTTTTGTGATTTTTACTATTTCAACCGACTTTTTAGGGATTTTTGAATGTCAGGGGGTCAGAATTAGAATTGTGACCCCTGGTCGATTTTTCAAATTTAAATAGTATCAAATGATCTTGAACAATTTGGGAAAAATATGGGTATTAAAGCCAATGAGAGCAGCTTTCAAACCACACCTCTTTTTACCAAAATATATTTGCGGACTGCTCGAAATTGCTTTTTGAATTTTGAAAATTTTCAAATCTAGGTCAGTCTGACCCCCTTGCACTTCGATAATTTTTAAAAATTTTGTACTTCAAATTTTTTCAAAGGAATGGTGCTAATTGAAAGGTTGTTTGGAAATGAAGATATATCTCGAATTTCAGAATTTTTAGCTCATTAATTTTTTGGCAATTGAATTTTTAAGTCAAAATTTGAAATCTGGCCAAAAATTAGAGAATGGTGGGAAAGCTTTTAAAAAGTTGTCTGAATTCAAAATTCAAACTTTTCACCAAAATAATTTTTTTTTTCTTTTGAAAACTTTTGAATTCTTTTTTTGTCTAAGGGAAAAGCATTTTTTTCAAAAAGTTCTTTTCTTTTTTTTTTGTTCAAGCAAACTAACTTAAGATTCAAATGGAAATCTAATGTAACTACCTAGATTTTTTTTTCACGAAGATAAATGGGCTTTTTTTTTTGAATTGAAAATGCTAGAAGGAAATCTAACCTAAGGTTCAAATCAAGCCTAGACTAAGAAAGATATGATGTGCACCTGGCATTTTTTTCCGCGCTTGTGTGTGCAGATCGTATTTTTCCCAGTTTTCCTACACACCAAAAGACAAGCAGCGGAAGATTTATCAGTGATAATTCTAGAGATCAAAATAAAAAATGACATTGCCTCCCTCGCAATGGTACCATTTATTGGGTTCGTAGAGTGTGTATTTGATAAAAAATGCATCGTAGTATAGTTGCAAAATACGATCAACAAAATTGATTTCTAAGTTAACGAGACTTGGAGTCCCGGTTGTTCGTCTCTGGGAGGCGTTTACAGAAATGCAGATTTGAAATCGATCTCTCCTGCTGTATTTATTCAAAATTACATGTCAATTTATGCTAAGTTCGTATTTATGCACGACAAGCTTAGTTGCAATGTATCGAAAATTAAAACATGCAACTTCAATCACACAAAAATATAGGCTCGCAGTGATTTTCACAAATAGATTTATATATATAGAAAAAGATTTTCATTGATTAACGATGGTGTTTGCAACATAAACCTCATGGAAATCTTGTAGAGGAATGCTTGAAAACATAAATCTAGCTAGTAGAAAATGATTGCATACATGAATCTAAGGGTGTGATTATGCATGCATCATTTGGGGAGAATATAGAGCTACAATATTAAGAAGTAAATAAATCAATAAAACAATCAAGAACTATAATCTAATCTATCAGAACTAAGGGCATTCAGAGGTGGGCTCCGATGGTCTTTGACTTGGTTGACAGGAGGAGAGGCAGCCAATGGTGCTTAGGCCTGCCCTTGGAGAGAGGATGAGGAGGTGATCCAACATCTTGGCGTGGAGATGGTGGTGGCCATGGTGAAGCTACTGTTGAAGGTGGAGTGGAAGTGGAATGAAGTTAAGCAAAAATGGAGCCAAGAGTGAATGGGCCCAAAGTGCTAACCCTTAGGTCTTTTTATAGACTTATGGGACGCTATCTAGAGAAGTGTGGAACTCTCTAGAGAGAGCTCCAGGTGTGGCCATCCAAGGAGAGAGAAAGGGTGGTTCTTAGATCCACCAAAAGTGGATCTAAGAGAACACTCATCCTTGGTTGCTATTTTTGGCAACCAAGGTGGCAGCACCTTTGGAAGGTTCTAGAATACTCTAGGTGGTGTGGGAGTGCGTGAATGGGTGTGTGGAAACCTAATTGAGAGTAAAATAACTTAATTAAGTTGGTTTAGGTCAATTGGACTCTCACTGACTAATTGGATAGTGTGTGCTAAGATCAAGGCTCAATTTGACACAATGAGTCCAATTAAATAGACCAAAGAGATTGACCATGATCCAAGTCAATTAGGTTTAGTGAGGACCTAATTAGGTCCTTAGGGAGGTCTATAGGTGATGTACTAGGGTTATGGCACCATAATTTTGGTTCCTAGGGGTTTAGAATTTGGTTTAAGGAGCTAGAGATCGAAGATCAAGGCTTGAATCTCAAAACAGGGTTTGGAGGGCAGTTTTGGACGTCTGATAAAAGTGTCTGATGTCTTATAGAGAAAAATCAAAATTCCAGATTTATTGTCTGCACGTCCAATCAGAGTTTGGAGGGATTCTAGGTTCTGTCTTGGGTATTCTTCAGATATTAAATGTCTGACCAAGTGTCTAGACATCCAATAACACTGCAGAAGTGGGTTTAAGGTGTGCGGGAGTTGGCTAAGGGTTCTGGACGTCCTATAACTCATCTAGTAATCCAGATAAAGGCTAGAATTAGGGTTTTAAGGTTTCCTAGGGTGCAGCGACCTAATTTAACGGTGGCTAAGGCTTGGGGAGGCTCTAGGCTATCCTAAGGCTTGGATGAACCAAAGTTCTTCACAATTTATTCCTTTTTTCCTACTTAATTGAATAGCATACCTTAACTCCCTTACATTATTATCTACTACATCTAATTTAGGTCTTCCTCTCTAGCTCTACTGCAACACCAGTTATTCTTTATTCTTCAAATCCAGCTTTAGATCCAGCTTCAAATCTAGCTTCTGATCAAGTTGTTACCTGCAATTGACATAATGCGCCTAATTAGTACATTATAGGCTTATTTTATGCATAGCTAAAAGAAAGCAGAAAAGGTGCTAGTAATGCTTATGAATGCATGAGTTACCCTAACTTATGCTAAGTCCTAGCCTAACTTAGGTCAAATAAGACCTATGATTGCTGCGCAATCACCCAGGTCCTTATCCCTAACATTTTGGAGCAAATCCAATAGAGACCTATTAAGTTCATCAATCATTTTGATCATAGGATCCAATGCTTCAGTGCTTGGTGTTGTCTAAGCTTTCAAAGATTGTATAGTGTTTCTCAAGTTAGCTAACACCCTATCTAGATCTGTTTTGCCTGAACCAAATGGTTCGGTTAAGGATTGGGTGGGTTCGGGTTAAATCTAGGGGAGTCAAGAAATCGAGCTTCTCTGGTTCCTCCCAGATAGTAGGTCGTCTCGGGTTGTTCAAAGAATGGTGGTGACCTATATTCAACATAATTCTAGGGAGGGTAAGTGTTATAATCAGCATATCCTTCATGGTTGTAGATGTGGTTAGGGTGATCATCAAAGGGTGGAGATTTATAGTCATTGTAGCTCTGGGAAGGATAGTAATCATAGTCTTATGAGGTCCGGATTCATATCCCTGGTCAAAATTGTCCTGGTTAGGAGATGGGTAGTCATAGGTCAAGTCGGGATAGTAATCATCTTGGGGATAAGTGTTGGTAGGAGGGTAGGATGGGAAATGCATGTAAGATGTGGAAGGATACATGGCAGAATAGGAAGGGAAAATCAGAAGAAAGGAAGGAGCCCTGTGAAGAGTCGATTATTCGCTTTAAAGTCGTTTGCAGTTTTATGTGCTGGAAAAATCGACTCTTCACAGGGCTCCACCTTCTCTGCTGATCCATGAATGTGGCTTTAGTGCGGTAGGAGGCGTTGCAGCGGCAGTCGAGCCGTTGTTGAGAAGAAGAATAAAGGATATTATTAAAATATTATGGTTATTTATATACAAACCCTCAACTTTTTTGTTAACTAAAACAGTATACCTAATTGGTTAACTAATTAAATGAATGCCTTTCTAAGCTAATTGTAAATGCATTTAAAATATGAATGCAATGCATGGATTATGTAGTTAAATTAAAAATATGAATTAATCTATTTACGTCCTAATTTATGCTAAATAAATGTTATAATTAACCTAATGTCTTGGCACTTAAATACTTAAATAGCCCACAACTATGGGCTAATCAAATACCCCCATGCCTAGTTTTTGCTAGTCCCTAGCAAAATTAAGTGAAACCTAGCACTCCAAGTAGACTAGTTAACTCACTTGGTCTTCCTTTAGAAGCATATTAAGTTCAGACTCTAGACCGAAGGTTCCTAAGTAGTTGCTAAGTTATAGACTAGGTCCCTAAAGACAAGTTGTAGGCATAAGTTTCCCCGATTTCGGGCTCTACCATAAAGTTTATTGATCCCTGAAATTAAAGCATCCGTGCCTGTGCATTGGTTTGAGTTATTTGAGTTAAAGGAAAAAGTTTTATATATATATATATATATTTTTTTTTTTTGTTTGATTCTTCTAAGTCTAACCTTAGATCAGCTATCAACACAGTCTGTGTCGGATTCATTGTCCCCATTACCATACCTCGAAGGGTGCCTGGCTTTCGATGCTTCTAGATAGCACCACCCATAACGACCCCAAGAACTCCTGGCAATCAACACTTCAAGATAGTATCGCCCATGGATTTCTTAAGCGAATTCATGCCTATGGCAATCGGTACTTCGAGATGGGGCCGGCCATGGTACCTGAACCTCACATTGCACTTACATGCCCCTAGTAGGATGGATATCCTAAGAGAAGTGCCGAGGAGGTAATATGTTATCATCGCATCCTCAAGGTGAGTATATACTCCCCTCTCCTGCGGCAGGAACTCTTCCAATCAAAATGTGTTTTCATGCCTCTCCTAAGTCAAAACTAAGTGAACCAAATCTCTTTTCAGAAAGAAAGAAATTAAGTTAATTACCAGACAAGTGTGTGAAATTTGGATGCTTGGGTTACAAGGACCTGTAAACCAAAAGGTAGAACAAGACTCTAGGTACTACCCCACTTTTAACTCAAACCCTAGCTTCCCTTCCTCAACCTCTTGAGGAATGGTCTGCAACTTAACACCTACTTAAGTTTTTAAGTCCACAAAAGACCCTAAAGGTCTAAAGCTAGCAACTCATTTAGCTTCTAAAGTTTGACCCTAGAATTAACTTAGTCTACCCTAGAGTTCTAATTTGCTTAAGAATGCAGGACTTAGCCAGTTAAGCTCAAAACTCTTTTTTTTTTTTATGCAAATGTATGCAATGAATGCACTATGCTATGTATATCCCCAAGTATACCCCCCCATGCCTAAAATCTGTAATGTCCTCATTGCATAGAAGGATATTACCTGGGTCAGAGCTGGGATGAACAGCCAAAGAACTTGCAAATCAGGTTCAAGAATTATAGAAATAGGCCCTAAAAATGAGCAAAGCAATGTTGGCCTAGAAAATAGGTAACCTAGGATGTTGGCGAGCTGATGATGAATCCCGATAGAAAATGCTCGCCCAACTAAGATGGGAATGGAATCCTCCCAAGTCACCAAAGGAGGTTCAAAAGGATAAACAGGTATAACAACCTCCAAAGGGGTAGGGGGAGGATGACAAGGATCCTCCAAAAGGTATGGGGAAGGAATGGTGTAAAGATTAACCCCCAGGGTAATGGACTGACTAAAGAAATCATCAATCCATACCCGATACTCCATTACGGGAAATATTGGTCTGTTAAGCCCCCTAGTCAGAACAAAAGTGAGCAATTCTCTAAGGCAAGGATTGTCTAGGGTGTCCAAGTTACGAGGTTGCGGGATGGCCATAAGATCTAGGTTGGGTTTTATCAGCTCGGTGTCCATCCCAAACACTCTTTCTAAATCCTCAATTTCATCCCTAGCATTCCTTGCACCATCACATGTATCTTCCTGCTCTTCATCAGGAGTCACAATTTCACTTTCAGATATAAGCGAATCAGAGGGTGACTTCGAAATGAATGAAGGTAGGTTGGAAGCAATAGATCTAGGGATTATTCTATCAATGTCATCCCTGGGTTTTTGTTCATTACTCAAATCTTCCCCGGAGTCTATATGTGAATCCACATAAATCATAGAAATTGCTTCCAAATTTTCCATCATTTCAACATGAGGAGAAATATCATCAATGGGTGTGCTAAGGAAACCTAATTTGGTCAAAATTTTGACATCCTCAGTGGCTAACTCTTCAAATAAGACATAATCACCCTTAGTGTCACTCCAAATCTTGAATGTAGGTTCCTCATATAATTCATCTTCTTCCTCATCACACAATTCACCATATACCCGAGGTCTAGAATCATTTAATATCTCAGCAGATCCCCTAAGGTGCTCTATCTGAGGTAAATGGTTTACACTGGTAACATCAGACTCCTCAGATAGGTCAATTTCTTTAGGGTTAGGTTCCTTGAGGGTGGGCTTGAGTTCCATATCATGATCAGAAGGGAGGGTAGGATTAACAACTTGACTTTGACCCACTTCATCAAATGTCACGAAAATACAATCATCTGGGTTGAGGTCTTCCAATGGTACCATCATTCCCTTCTTTTGACTCCAATATAATCCAGGTGGATACTCAACCTTATCATCATCTTCCTCGGGTTGCCACCTTTCTTCATCAAATGCATAGCTACTTTCATATGTGTGTTTCTCCCACTTAAGGCATGGATCTCTCAAGGAAGTGTCATCTAATGGGGAGGTTTCAAAATCGATCCTCCCAGAATTTCCCTCCAACTTAAAGTGTAGCTCTCCCGCGAGAGATGCAACTATTGTAAAGGGGTGTACGTCATCCTCAATGGGGTAGATTGGGTGGCTAATTTCATCTCTTTCTTGTTGGCCTACTATCGAAGATTCTCCTAACAATTCAATCATTTTGTTTTGTATTTATTTCCATCTTCAAAGAGGAGGGATCATTTCTATCATGGGAGAAGTCAGGCTCTAGCTTATAGTACCCAGGAGTGTCTATCCAACCATTATAATATTTCCGGGAGGGTAGGTTGGGTATTTCTATGGTGTGTGGGATATTAGGCAAAGCAGATCTCGCTCCTAGGTTCTGCTCACTGATTTGGGGCATAACCAGGCCAATACTCCTATAATAGGAGAAAAATGGATCCCAATGATTGTCATTATGTCCATCAAGGGATGGACCATCTCGGCATCTGGGATCGAAGGATGCATAGTGGGGGTGAGGGTGTGGGCAAGATGTGAAAGGATGAAAATCAATGTGGTCCATTCTAACTCACACCTCAATCGGAATTCCCCAAGCAAAACACAATTCAAAAAGGACCTTTTAGGTCTTTCCCAATTTAGGCTTTTGATTTTAAGTCAGATTGCAGGTGACAATACAATTTGTTCAATCAATTTACGTGCCTATTGTCAACTTACGGCTCGCCTAAGAAGACCTAGTTGGAGCTTAGGTGTTCTTCCCTAAATCTCAAATGGTCAAGTAAATCCAAAGACGGAAGATCGAGGGATGCAAGTAGGCCTAAGCCTTCCTTTGAAGTTGTGCTTTCACGGTGCTTCTCAACTACCCCCAAAAATCTGTGATAGGGTATCCCCCTCTTTGGATTTACAAAGCCTTTGATCTCAAGTTCTGAACACTTTTGAATCCAACAGTAGGAGGGTTCTTGTCCTAGTTGTTTCAAGACTTAGGAGTGCCTAAATGAGTGCTGTGGTGCAACAGATATAAGTGTGCATTTACCGCAAAAGGATTTTGAATTTTGAATCGCACACCACGTTTTACAATCAAGTCCTTGATTTTTAGATATCCCTCCTTTAATTAGTCCTTTTTATCAAATATATGTGACCACTTGTTAGATTGCTTCAAGACAAATTTTGTGGTCTTTGAATTAAATCCAAATGCAATGCGTGATCAAGAATAGGATGCAAAGTAAGAGAATGCGTACCTTGCTTCCAGCAATCAACAATGCAAGAATGCACGCAATGCAGAGAAGTAAATCTAGAGGCTGCTCATACAGACCTAAATGGTTCGTCCTAGGGCAGACAGCTTCTAGCAGGCAGCTCATTTTTTTTTTTTCATTTTAAACTACTTATGCACAAGCAAATAAAAGTGGTCAATAAACTAAAAACCTAAATCTAAAGAAATGGGAACAAGCTCCCAAAAATTACCCAACATGGGCCTAAAACAAAATCAGGGAACAAACCCCTCAAAATATACCCCAGAACAAGGGTTTCAAACCAAATGCAATGAAAAATTAAATCTAAAGTCTTAATTCTATTCTAATCAAATTGGCGACTAAATATACAATGATGACCGTCATGTCCTCATCCTTCTCCTCCTTTTCAAAATAGCTCATCCAATTCTCCTCTGGCGACGTCAAGGGCCACCTCTCACAATGGCTGATTCTTGCACAAATTTCTCGCATAGAAAAGAAAATAATAAATGATCAAATTACTGTGCAATTGACAAATAATCGAAATAAAATCAGGTGAAATTATTGCATCTGTTGCCTCCCCGGCAACGGCGCCATTTGATGAGTCAATTGTTCGCTTTAAAGTCGTTTGCAATTTTATGCTGTGGAAAAATCGACTAATCAATATTTAAAAAGAAATAACCACTCGCAGAAGAGTGGGTCGTATCCACAGGGAGGCAATGATGTATTTAAATTCGCACCAGTTAAAAATGTTTGTTCGTAGTTAGCTTAGACAAGAATCAAGCCAAAATTGCCTTCAGATTAAGGTTGAATCAAGAAATCATGCTGAAATACTAATTCTTAATAACTAGAGGATATTTGTTGCAATGCAGAATCAATAAAATATCATTAACAATTGACAATGGTAGAAAATGTAATTATTAATGGCAATGGTACTGTAGCAAAATAAGGGATTTATTCCCCTTGGCCGTGCGTAACGAGGAGTGGACGGCCGGACGTGGGAAGCTCAGAGGAAGTTCTTTGGATCGAGGGCTTCGAAGCGGTGGTGGTGGCGTGTTGCGCGGTGGCCGGAGCCAGTCGGACGAGCTCCGGCGGTGGTGGTTGCAAACGGTGCTGTAGTTGCTATTGACAGGCAGTGCGCGCGGTCTATTGGCGGAAGGCACTGCAGGCGAGTGCGTGCACTGGAGGAGGGCGGCTCAGCTGCAAGCGCGTGGGTGGCGTGGGTGCACGCGGCCTGTTGTTGTGTGCACAGGCGGGAGGCATTGCAGGCATGGGAGGAGTGGGTAGCTCTGCTACTGCCTGCAGGTGAGCGCTGCAGTCGATGCTGCACGCTGGCGTGGGTGCGCGCACGCACTGGTGCGGCACTGCAAGTAGCGGCTGGGAGGTTGCAGGCGGAAGGCGCGCAGACATGGGAAGGCTGCAGGCGGGTGTGCGCACTGTTGGCGGTGGGCGCAGGTGCGCACGGAGGCTGGAGGCAGGGAAGACTGCTGTCCGTGCCCGCCTTGCACGCGGCTGGAGGGCGTGGAGTGAGCAGGTGAGGTTGCAGGTGGAAGGTGAGCGGGCGAGTGTGGTTGTTGTAGGAGTGGGAGGTCAAAGCTTCAGACGTCCGGGAAACTTCCCGGATGTCTTAACTGGTAGAGGGGTGATTGCAGTGACGATGGTTGTTGATGACGACGGTGAGGGAGGTGCACGGCGAGGTGCTCACGAAAATGCGGATGACCTCTGGATGGCGGTGTGGCCTATCACACCACATGCCCACGGTGGTGGAGGGTTGTCGCTGCGGTTGATGCCAATGGTGTGGAATGGAAGAGATGGACTCTGCACAGTGTGGGTTGGGGGTGGAGGCCTCCCCCGCTCAGCAGCCACTCTCCTCCTTGTGTAGCTACCTGCACGAATTTGAATAGAGAGGCAGGAGCATATCCACCTTCTCCGCTGATCCATGAATGTGGCTTTAGTGCGGTAGGAGGAATTGCAGCGGTAGCCGAGTGATAAACGCCAGTTTATCATCATTCTTATGCATTAAAACAAACCTAGCTCTTAGGATTTTACTTCGCAAACGAGTTTTTGGGATGCATTTAGGAATAAATTAGGATAGGCATGCATTGCATTTTTTATTATCGTTTTAATGTGTTTTTGTGAGTGTTAGGGATGTACAGATGCACAGATCCCTAAAACCCTAGCACTCAAGAAGGCAAATGGTGAAGGAGAAGCCCAGACTAGCTGGAACCCAGCTTGATCCAGCTCACCACAGCTGAAACCCAGCTTACTTGAACTAGGTTTAGCTCATCCCAGCTCCATTTAGCTAATCTCAGCTGGATGGCAGCTCAAGAGAGTTCACCTTAGCTCACCCTAGCTCAAGTCAGCTCAGATCCAGCCCAACTTAGCTAAGTCTAGCTCATCTCAGCTCCCACTAGTTCACAGGGAGCTCTAGCCAGCTCAGCTAAGTTGACAGGAGTTCACCCCAGCTCAGATCCAGCAACATCCAGCTCCACTCAACTCCAGCTAGCTGAAGAAGAATTCATCTCAGCTCAGGAAGCTCAAGTCTAGCTCCCGGCGACTCAGCTTAGCTCATCTCAGTTGAGCTAAGCTACCTTAGCTGCCTCAACCAGCTTGATTCTCCCTGGGAGCATCAGACCTAGCTCACCTCAACTCATTTTGGTAGAAGCTAGCTCACTTTAGCTTGGCTTAGCAACTAGCAAAGAACTAGCAAGCTAAGCCAGCTAGAGTAGCCCCATGCCAACCTCTTCAGCAGCAGCCAGCTCCAGCTCCAGACTTCTTCTCCTCAGCTCCTTCCTCCAAACCCTAGCTCCAACACCTTCTCCTCCACTCCTCCATTAGCTAAGCTAGCTTATCTTAGCTTAGCTTAGCTTAACTATGCTCCAACTTCCTTGGCTTGTACCACCCCAAAAACCCACCTACCAACTCCACCCAACTAGCTCCACCTAAGCTCCACATAAGCTAACCTACTTGGCACCAACCTAACCTACCCACCACCTCCAAAAGACACCTAAAAGTGGTGCCAAAAACTACCCATAACCACCCCTTAATGGCGCCACTTTTCCCTCCTCATCTCCACCACACAATCCCCCTTGAATCCATCTCCACCATCCACCTAACCCCCCTTCTAGAAGACCCCATGTTGGCGCCAACATGGGGGTGTCTCTCCACCACCAAAAGACACCAACACCACCATAACAACCCCCTTTAACACCCCTTGGGTTGGCGCCAACTCACCCTAGCCATAGGATCACCAACCACCCTCATCCTTCCATCCTAGCCCTCCATTTCAAGGGGCACCTTAACCCCCCATCCCATTCTATAAAAAGCCACCAGCTACAACCATTTTGGGGCATCCTCCCTTAGTATATTTTTCTACGTAAACCACATATACCTACGGCCAAGAAGAAGCAGTTGAGAAGGAGATTAAAGGGGCACATCACCAGCCCTTTTGGTGCCTTCTTCTCCCCACTATCTTCAACTTGAGCCACGCCAAGGAGGACTCTTCCACTTCAAGGAGGACGGCCAGGCAAAGGAGAAGGACTTAGGGTGGATGTCCACCCTTGGAGGGAAACTTAGGGCACGCCCCCCTAGGGCTTGCCTTGGAGGACATCACCTTGGCGAAGTACTGCAAGGAAGGAGTTGAAGGACTCCTTTGAAGATTGGGAGCCACCAACCTTGGGGCAAGAAGCCATCTTCTTCACCATCTTTCTAGAGGATTTGTGTTTTCGTTTCTTATTTGCATTTTTCTAGTAGTAGAAGCTTTCCTCTACTAGGCCTTTTTGTAAAACACTTTTTCATTTATCAAATTGCCTTCTTTGCAAGTTTTCTTGTTTGCATTTCTATTTGCTTATTTTTTTTAGCATTCTTCACTCCCTCTCCCTAATTATTCTAGGCCTCCACGTGCCTAGACTGAGCTTAGGGAGAGGCTCTACTTGCCACATAGAAGTAGTATTTAAATTGAAGTGTAAATCACCTTTTCCGCCACCAGTTCGTATGTTGCCTTAGTTTAAAAACAAAAAAGATGACATATTAAAAATACCAAAAAGAAAGTTGAGATTTATATTCCAAGCATGAGAATCAATTTTGCAACCATATTGCCTCCTTGGACGACCCTAGATACTTCCCTATCTAGGATTATAAATTTAAGAGCAAAAGCGGATTTACGCGTTACAATGACTTAATTAACAAACCGCGTACTTTCGCTATCACTTTTTGGCGCCGTTGCCGGGGAGGCACGGCTTTGCATTAATTAATTTTCTCTTACTTGAAGTGGATCTCATCCCCTTCTCTTTCTTTCTTTTGTGTGTGTAGGAACTACAGTAGGAAAGCAGGAATCTGGAAGCGAGAGCTTAAAGATCCTTTTCTTCCCACGAAAATTCAGGTTGGTTCCTCTTTCTGGTCACATAATTAATTAAAACTACCAAAAATATATTAAACTTGGCTTTCAGGACCTTAAACACTTTTATTAAGTGGAGTGGTGCATTATAAAATCCATTGTTTGCTTGTGTGCTTCTTTAGCACCATTCCATTGTAAGTATTGGTGTTCTATTTTTTGGGTCCAGATTTCTGTCCGGACTTGAAAAATCGATTCCTAACACCCCAGGCCTCCTAAAATCATAACATTTCATAGAGTGGTTCCCAATTAAGTTTGGAACATTTTTTCCAAATTTCAAATCAATTGTATTTGTATTTAATTTTTAAAAATTCGTGGATTGCAGAGGGGTCACACCCTCTAATCTTCCTATTTTGCTACTGTCCGCGAATTTTCAGAATTTTTATGCTCATCCAATTTTTGATAAATTTATTTTACTGGAATCCTTGTGAAATTTTACACATCATATAAAATCATAAAAATTTTCTGAGGTCGGTGGTAATACTGAAAAGTCCAAAATACCCACAGGTATCATTTTTGGACTTTGACACCAGTACAATTAAAAATTAAAAATAATTATCAAACAAATTCTTAAAATCCTACAAAAATCTTTTTTGGAATCTTTGTTTGATTTTATTCAAAGTAGTGGTTTTTTTGACTTGTTTGGACCACTACTTAATTCTGAAAGCCTAAAAATATTTCATTGTAGTTAAATTTATGTCTTAGGGATAATTGGCTTAGGGTTTCTTCTTTCTCTTTAGAGACTCAATTAAAAGGAAATATATAATCACATATACAACTTGTCTTTCCTTTGATTGTGAACTTTCAAACTTGTTTGGAAGCTTAAAGAGAAAAACCCTAGAACTCATTTAATTAAATTGAATCCTAAAAGACATAAATACAAGAAAATTTTGTGACAACTTGATTTCCATTGGAGCCACTCTCCAATTCCTGCACAAAAAAAAAAATCAAATAACAGGGCAACAACCCAATAAACGCCCTCCACATTCCGTGTGCAGTATAACATCCTAGACCTAATTAAAATTTGTAGCAACTTGACCCCTAAGGCTTTATCAATTTAGGCTTGCTATTTAGGTCTTAAGTTTTCTTTAGTTAGTACCAATTCTGTCATCTGTATCTGGTGTTCAGGCTGAGGGGCCGTGTCAAACGACCAGGCGTGGGTTTGTACAAGCACCTGGGGTTTTCCCTGGGAAACGTTTGGGCCCAAACCTCCCTTTAAGCAACTTGGCTAGATTTGTTGATAGAACGGGTATTCACTATTGATTACTTATTTCCTACATAGACCAAGTCTTAGGTTATTATTAGGGAGTCGCATTTAAGTTAGGTCTAGTTCTGTTTGTTTGAATTGCACACTTTCTCTCACCTCTTTCTCTTCTCCTCCCCTCCCGTTCTTCCATTTTATGCACGGGCGACGGTCTCAAAATCCGCACTTGGAAGGACCATTTGATTTCGCCCCCCACGCAAAAAGACCACTTTTTCTGTCTTCTTCTCCTGAAAAAATGGAAACACAAAAAAATAGGTCCACTGACCCTTCCACTTCCACCTCTAACTTTACCTCTAACCCCATCACTAACCCTAATTCTAACCATTCAACCCAAAACCCACCCACCATTAACTTCCCAAACTTGGAGCTCCCTAATCTTGAGTTGCCCCACACACAACATCAAGACCCCCTTCCTGATCTTTTAAAATTAATGGCCGATCAGATTAATAAATTAAATTCCAATCAACAAACATTGCCTAGGAACATCCAAAACCTAGCCAATCCAAGGCCAAACCCGCCACCCCGTCAGCAGCCTATTGTTCCTCTAAAATATTTCTATGATCCATCTTATTATGAGGAACGACCAGGGGTGGTCATACCGGAAGGAGACTTTGAGATGAAGCCTGCCGTCCTGAACCTAATTAAACACTTTCATGGCCTTCCTAGGGAAGACCGTTTCAGTCACCTTGAAGAACTAACTCTTCTTGCACAGACAACCCATTCCCGAAATGTGCAAGAAGACATATGGCTGATGCGGCTTTTTCCATTATCTCTCAAAGATAAGGCCGCTTATTGGTTCAGGACCATTGGCCGACCCATCACAACATGGCCTCAACTCAAGAATGCCTTCCTCAAGAAATTCTTTCCCATAGGTCGTACTAATTCCTTATGAAGATCTATTACGACCTTTCACCAAAAATCTGGTGAAACTTTCCATGATTCTTGGGAAAGATTTCAAGACCTTTTAAGAAGTTGCCCGCACCACGAGATTCCTTTATGGCAGCTCGTGCAAATCTTCTATCATGGATTAGAAGATCAAATCCGACAGTTTGTCAACGCCTCGTGTGGCGGCAACTTCTTAAATAAAGATGCTGAAAGTCCTTATGACCTATTTGAAGAAATGAGTGAAAACTCATTTAATCAAGCTTCCATGAACACATTTTGCAGAACCCAAAACCCGCAGTTTGGTGCTAATGAAAGAGGCGCTCAATCTATTCCGATCACCCAAGACGATCTTCAAATGATCGCTCAGAAACTCGACCAGATTCATATTAATCAGAAGAAAATTGAGGAAAGGCTCGCCACGTCAATTCAAGCTCCACACCCACATCTAACCCAACCTAACTTTCCACGAAGAGAAAATTTGCACAATCTCAACACTACTGCTGATTATTCTGAGGTTGCCCATGATTCACTGGGGAATTTCAATTATCCAGATCTTAACCCCACCCAAAATATTTCTGCCATCCAGGAGCCCCTTAAAAATTCTTCCAATTGGAAAAATTACCCGAACTACTCCTGGAATAATCAAGTTTCCTCCCAACCATATCATTTTAATGGGTACGGGTCGAGTCCAAACTTCCATCCTGGGCCATCCCAACAAGATATCAATGCCCAGATGCTGCGAACCCTACAGGATATGCAAACAAAAATGACGGAAGTAACCCACAACATCACAAATCTGAACAATTAGATTGGGGTTACTCCCACGCAAAGACCTGTAGGACATCTTCCGTCCCAACCCATACCCAACCCCAATCACCAAGGGAACCATTATATGGGCCGAAATCCACACTATCCAAATCAGCCTCCGCCTAATCCACCACCTCAGCAACCGCCCAGGTTTCTGCAATCACAGGCCCCCCACCTCCTCCAATAATAATTCGACTGCACATGTAGTTACTTTGAGGAGTAGGAAAACCACCACTGACCCTGGGCCTTCACACGAACCTGGTAAGATACAAGTGCAAATTGACTCCCCACCTCCCCATCAGGAAGAAAAAGAAAAAAAAAATCTCAAGACAAGATTCCTATCCCTTTCCCACAAGCTCTCTACCCCACCACCAACAAAAAAAAGAAATCTGAGCCCACTACAGAAGAACTCATGGAGCTATTTGGGCAAGTTCATATCAATATCCCTCTCCTAGATGCCATTAAATATATACCTGCCTATGCTAAATTTTTAAAGGAGATTTGTACTCCTAAAAGGCAGGCCAAAAATCTAGGACAGGTGCATCCTTCGGAGACAGTAAGCTCTGTCATACAGAGTAAGCTGCCTCCTAAGATGAAAGATCCGGGGGAGCCTTTAATTTCTGTAATTATTGATGACACTACATTTAATCGCGCCCTCCTTGATCTTGGTGCCTCAGTAAATATTATTCCCACGGGTTTATTCGAAGAATTTCAGATCGGTGAATTAAAACCCGTCGAGGTTACCCTGCAATTAGCCGACCGATCTACAATCAAACCTCGTGGGATCGTCGAGGATGTATTAGTCAAGGTCCAGAATTGTGTCTTCCCTGCAGACTTTCTGGTTCTTGACATTGAGGCACCCGAATCATTACTGGACTCCCCGATAATCCTTGGACGCCCCTTTTTGGCCACTGCAAAGGCAAATATCAATTGCCACACAGGCAAAATGGATATCAACTGTGCAGGCCAAACTATCACTTTAGATATTTTTAAAACCTCCAGGAGATTCCATGATGATAACTTCTTTGAGGACTCAAATACTGAAATTTCCAATATGGTGGAGGAGACAATGTTAATAGATACCCTTACCGACCACAACTTTTTTGAGGACTCTAATTCAAACTCAGTGGTTGACGAAATCTGTGATCCGGAAACTTGTCTTGACTCCAAATTTATTCCTGATACCCCAACCCTAACCCACCCACTATTCACGCACCTAATTTTTCCACACTAACTCACCATTCCTTCCCCGACCCCTTTCTTATGGACCTGCCACCAACCCCGCCCGAGTTTGGCACCCAACCTTAATTAAAACCATGGCCAGACTCGGGCCACACTTATCAATTTCCATCTCACTTTGATCCCAATATTATTTCTAATCAATTTTCTAAGGATCTAGACGAAGATACCTTTTTTGCGGTCATCCAAGTGTCCAATTATTTACATGATTTTCCATCTTCTATGCATACCTTCACGCCCGGCAGAATGGCGTAAAAGATAGCACTGGATGGGAGGTAACCCATCATTTTTTCTTGCTTTCCTTTTTTCTTCTTTTTCCAGGTTTTGTTCATCCTAAACTCGACCGTTCTTCACTAAGGTGATCCCTTTTCCCTCCTAATGCATGAGGACATGGCATATCTTAAGCATGGGGGGGTGTTTTTAAATTTTTACGATCGATTTAGGATATTCAAAATCAAAAAACATGCAATTTTCTTTAATTTATTTCCTGCTTGCATACCCAAAAAAATAAAAATGTTGAAAACTTTTTGAGGAAAAAATTTTGAAATCGGGACTAAGGTCGAAAAATTCACTTCTGGTACAATGGGATTTAATCTTTAACAAACTAAGGATGAGGATATGGATCTGATCATTAGAATTCCAGGGTCTATTTTAGACTAGATCAGATATCCTTCTCTAAAATTCCACCTGAACTCATGATAGTTCAGGTGACTTGATCCTATTTTGTAATATGGAAAGTATTTGACGTAGTTTCTGATTCAAAAACTTGCGGGTCTCAAGAAACTTCTTGTGTCAATTTTCACACACAAGCCAACACTTGAAAACAACTAAAAATTTGAAAAACTCCCTTGTTTGGATTTAGTAAAAGTCTGAAGCAGATCATTCGTTTGAGTTCCCACCGCCGAGAAGAAGGAAAATACCTTCTTTGAGGATGCGATGTCAACATGTTACCGCCTCGGCGCTACTCTATATCTATATTTCATATCTTTAGACGGAGCATTAAAGTGCATTTCAGTGGCTCAAGTTTCTTGGACGGTGATCTACCTATAGCATCGAAGCAAGAGCTTGAGTTTGCTTGGAGCGCCCCTTTTCACCGCATCGTGTTTTGGGGTTGTGAGCTCCTGGGTGGTGTCATGAACAATGCTATCCCGAAGTATTGGCGCCAGAGCCCCCTCGAGGAATGGTAACGGGAATGATGATCCTGACACATCTGTTGTAAGACTAAGCTAAAAATAAGCATGGGGGAGAAAAAAAAAAAATAAATAATAATAACACATCCTTATAAATGTTGGCTTTCCACAAGCACAGACACAAGGTTTTAAAGGAATTTGCAAGTTGCGAATCAGATTCACGAGCCAGAAAAGTCCTAAAAACAAACATTTCAAGTCATCTGAATTAACAAGGGGTTAATTTGTGAATTTTCTGGCGGATATATTGATCCCGTTCTGTCTAAAGGTTGGATCCAAAAACAAATCCTGATGTTTATCTTCAACAAATCCCGTACCCCCTGTGTTTTAATCTACCAAGGTCCCTTAATCTCTTTTTCTCCCTAAAAAGTCAAAAAATTAGATTTCCCAAAAATTCCATTTTCCAAAAAAATTAAAGTTTTGCTAAGAGAATAGCAAAAGATAAGCATGGGGGTGTGATAAACACCAGTTTATCATCATTCTTATGCATTAAAACTAACCTAGCTCTTAGGATTTTTTTGGGCTGCATTTAGGCATAAATTAGGATAGGCATGCATTGCATTTTTTATTGTCATTTTAATGTGTTTTTGTGAGTGTTAGGGATGTACAGATGCACAGATCCCTAAAACCCTAGCACTCAAGAAGGCAAATGGTGAAGGAGAAGCCCAGACTAGTTGGAACCCAGCTTGATCCAGCTCACCACAGTTGAAACCTAGCTTACTTGAACTAGGGTTACCTCATCCCAGCTCCATTTAGCTAATCTCAGCTGGATGGCAGCTCAAGAGAGTTCACCTTAGCTCACCCTAGCTCAAGTCAGCTCAGATCCAGCTCAACATAGCTGAGTCTAGCTCATCTCAGCTCCCACTAGTTCACAGGGAGCTCTAGCTAGCTCAGCTGAGTTGACAAGAGTTCACCCCAGCTCAGATCCAGCTACATCCAGCTCCACTCAACTCCAGCCAGCTGAAGAGGAATTCATCTCAGCTCAGGAAGCTCAAGTCCAGCTCCCGGGGACTCAGCTTAGCTCATCTCAGTTGAGCTAAGCTACCTTAGCTGCCTCAACCAGCTTGATTCTTCTCGGGAGCACCAGACCTAGCTCACCTCAGCTCATTTTGGTAGAAGCTAGCTCACTTTAGCTTGGCTTAGCAACTAGCAAAGAACTAGCAAGCTAAGCCAGCTAGAGTAGCCCCATGCCAGAGTCTTCAGCAGCAGCCAGCTTCAACTCCAGACTTCTTCTCCTCAGCTCCTTCCTCCAAACCCTAGCTCCAACACCTTCTCCTCTACTCCTCCATTAGCTAAGCTAGCTTAGCTTAGCTTAGCTTAGCTTAACTATGCTCCTACTTCCTTGGCTTGTACCACCCCAAAAATCCACCTACCAACTCCACCCAACTAGCTCCACCTAAGCTCCACATAAGCTAACCTACTTGGCACCAACCTTACCTACCCACCCCCTCCAAATGACACCTAAAAGTGGTGCCAAAAACTACCCATAACCACCCCTTAATGGCGCCACTTTTCCCTCCAAAATCCCCCCTCATCTCCACCACACAATCCCCCTTGAATCCATCTCCACCATCCACCTAACCCCCCTTCTAGAAGACCCCATGTTGGCACCAGCATGGGGGTGTCTCTCCACCACCAAAAGACACCAACACCACCATAACCACCCCCTTTAACACCCCTTGGGTTGGCGCCAACTCACTCTAGCCATAGGATCACCAACCACCCTCATCCTTCCATCCTAGCCCTCCATTTCAAGGGGCACCTTAACCCCCCATCCTATTCTATAAAAAGCCACCACCTACCACCATTTTGGGGATCCTCCCTTAGTATATTTTTCTACCTAAACCACCTATACCTATGGCAAAGAAGGAGTAGAGAAGGAGATTAAAGGGTCACATCACCAGCCCTTTTGGTGCCTTCTTCTCCCCACTCTCTTCAACTTGAGCCACTCCAAGGAGGTGGACTCTTCCACTTCAAGGAGGACGGCCAGGAAAAGGAGAAGGACTTAGGGTGGACGTCCACCCTTGGAGAGAAACTTAGGGACGCCCCCCTAGGGCTTGCCTTGGAGGACATCACCTTGGCGAAGTACTGCAAGGAAGGAGTTGAAGGACTCTTTTCAAGATTGGGAGCCACCAACCTTGGAGCAAGAAGCCCTCTTCTTCACCATATATCTAGAGGATTTGTGTTTTCTTTTCTTATTTGTATTTTTCTAGTATTAGAAGCTTTCCTCTACTAGGCCTTTTTGTAAAACACTTTTTCATTTATCAAATTGCCTTCTTTGTAAGTTTTCTTGTTTGCATTTCTATTTGCTTATTTTTTTTAGCATTCTTCACTCCCTCTCCCTAATTATTCTAGGCCTCCATGTGCCTAGACTGAGCTTAGGGAGAGGCTCTACTTGCCACATAGAAGTAGTATTTAAATTGAAGTGTAAATCACCTTTTTTGCCACTAGTTCGTATGTTGCCTTAGTTTAAAAACAAAGAAAATGACATATTAAAAATACCAAAAAGAAAGTTGAGATTTATATTCCAAGCAAGAGAATCAATTTTGCAACCATATTGCCTCCTTGGACGACCCTAGATACTTCCCTATCTAGGATTATAAATTTAAGAGCGAAAGCGGATTTACGTGTTACAACGACCTAATTAACAAACCGCACACTTTCGCTATCACCGAGCCGTTGCTGAGAAGAAGAAGAATAAAGGATATTATTAAAATATTATGGTTATTTATATACAAACCCTCAACTTTTATGTTAACTAAAACAATGTACCTAATTGGTTAACTAATTAAATGAATGCCATTCTAAGCTAATTCTAAATGCATTTAAAATATGAATGCAATGCATGGATTATGTAATTAAATTAAAAATACGAATTAATCTATTTACATCCTAATTTATGCTAAATAAATGTTAGAATTAACCTAATGTCTAGGCACTTAAATACTTAAATAGCCAACAACTATGGGTTAATCCCCTGCAATACAAGTAATAAACCCTATCCTTTGGTTGGTTAGCCTATAGGCCTGCAAGCTCCTAGGACCTATCTTGAGATTATAAATGATTTGGTTCACTTTTATTAGGTCAGTCCAACAAGTTTGAAGGAGGGGTTGGGGGGAAGGTTCTTCCTTTTGCTTACACCTCTAGTTCCTAGTGTACCCCCCAGTCGTTGTCATTTGACATTACTCCCCTAGCTAGACATCAGATGGACCAGTAGAAGTAGATTAATAAAAAAAAATCTCAATCTGAGCCCCGAAGAGCGAATCAATCCTTAAGGCCAATGTCTACTCAGTTTTAAATAGGCCTAGGATGATCCTGCTCTTGGAATGTTATGGGCCCTTTAGATGGGTTGTGCCTTAACGATCAATTCAAATGTGTGTGCGTGCACAACCAGGGTTTGTAAAGAAGGCTATTTGATGATGTATCTTTTAGGATTTAACCTTGTTTAGTAGCTTTTCGGGTTTAATCTTTAGGTTCGTTCAATTAGGTTTAGTAGAACACTCCAAGTTTTGAAAGCACTGGTATAGATATATTCCTTTAAAAATCAAAAATAAAATGTGGAGTGTCTTATTCAGTCTGAAAAATCAACCTTAAGTGGCAAGCTACTTGATGAGTCAATTTTAATTTGAGTGGTGTGGCTCAAATAGCTCAATCAATTGGCCTGTTACACCACTTAGTTAAGGCACACAAAAAGTCTTAGCCTAGTCAAATTTTCTACTCACTTATTGGTGTGTTGAGTTAGGGTGTACCGAATCCACAAGTCAGATTCCGGTTAAGTGGTAGAATCAATGTGAAGTGGTGTGCCTTAAAGTGAGAAATTGTGGGTGTTAAGTGTGTAGCTTTCAATTAAATCCCAAAACGGAATAGTATATATATTTTTTTATATATGCAGAGGTGAGATGAGTGGAGGTGGCAAACAAACAACTAGATCTATCCTAGGGTTTATATAAAACACCTAAGTTGATTTGGGTTTGAGTTATTAGTGTGGCGAAATGAAATCTAGGGTGGGGATGGTGGGGATAAACTTACAAAACTCTTTAACTGCACTTTACTCCGATCTATCTGCTTTGGCTCACCTTGGAAGGGAACCAGTAATTATAGAAAGAAAGGAGCAAAGTGAGCTAAAAAGTTAAGTAAGGTGGAAAAACGTGAGAAAAACCAATGAGCATTGCATCCCCAGTAATGGCATCAAAATGATTGCATCGGATTCATCGCGGAAAGGATTTGGATTTGTAAAATCCATCATCATAGTTCAACTCGCGAGAAAATCTGTCGATCAAATAATATTTACAACCGAAATTCAAAATGTCAGTCCCGGGTTGAACATAGGGAGGCGAACATTTTGTTTTGAAAGATATGCATTTTGATTTTTATTTGTTCTTGTTGTTTTTGTCTCTTCTAATTTTTTTTTGGCATTTTTAATAGGGAAAGAGATCAGGTCGATGTAATCTAGCTAATCTAATTGCAAAATATAAAGGAAAGAGAGAGAGAAATAGAAGAACAATCATCTATTTATGAATAAATGTTTGTTACAACTACGAAGGCGGAAAAACTACACTACAAAAGTGAAAAAGATAGAAAGAGGTGAGAGAATCCCCCTCAACGGTCACTTGGAGGACGGCTAACCCTGACGTCACCTGGAGGATGGTGGTGAGGAGTAGGATGAATGGGGATGGAGTCAGAGGACATAGGATGGTGCAGGATGGCATCGCGGCGAGGATCTTCCCGAAGGGCGGTGAGAGGACAACCACGGGATGCTCCACGAATGGTGATGAGAGGTGGGAAAACTATTTTCTTTTCTATTCTAGAGGAGCATCCCAGGCTTAGGACAAGCTCTCTCTAAAGCCTTGGAGGTGGTGAGAGGAAGAAAGGAAGAGATGGTTTGAAATGGAGGGGTGTAGGTCCTTTTATAGTGGAGGAGGAAAGACAAAATCGTCCATGGGCAATTAGTGACGGTTGTAATCGTCGCTAAAGATCTGTCCAACTGTCATTGAAGATCCGTGCCTTTCAATTTCTTTGCTAGCACTGCACTCAGTTGGCCAATTGGGGGGGCTTGGGGGATTCGAACCCATGACCCTCCGTTGAGAGCCTATGCCTTCGCCATTGTGCCAAATCGTCCGCATGGTCGCACGGACGTCTTAAGGCTCGCGATGGAGGAGAGCTCTCAGCCGTTGGATCAATATCCAATGGTTGAGAATTGATGATGAAGATGATGAGGGGGCACCCCCTAGTTGTTGCTGGATGGCGCCACATTGTGCCATCTGGGTCGTCCGTCATCTTCCTGTTGTAGAGGGTGCTACGAAGCTCTGATTGAGATGATTCCCATGTTGCCGGACTGTGATTGTCGCTTTGGATCCATCCGTACAGTTGGATTTTTCATTCGAACCCATATGGATGTCGCATTGCCCCCCGACCATTGTTCTTCCTCAAACTTTATATGATGCTATGGGACTCCAATCTTGATGATTCAGAGGCATTAGACTCCGATTGTCATCTTTATCAGATCTGTACGGTCTAATCATCCATCTTAGGCCCTAAAATAAATCTTCTCTCCTAACCATAAAAATGACCAAATTAATCGAAAATATATACAACTACTCTAAATGTAGAATGATGCATGCTATGCAATATTTATAACATGAAATGCAAATCTAAGCCTAGGAACATGCATGATTAAGCATTTTAACCTAAATAGATGTGTCTATATCATAGACCATGGGAAGTTCGGATGGTTGCACCTCCCTGGGTTATATGTAGCAGAATAGGGGTTGTTGTTCCTGAGGGTGCGCATGTCTTCAAATTCATAAGATAGGTCCGCATAAGATAGTGCATCCACGCACAAGAAGGCTTGTTGGTCCATGTCAATGTACTGGCTAGCAGAAGCTAGGTCCACATTGCTTACCGAGTCGATGCAGCTGGTCATGTGAGATTCTTCGTAAGAAGCCTGACTGTTTATCGCTCTGAATCAGGGTTTTAAAAATGATATGTTGTAGTATAGCCGATAAAACACGAAAATAAATAAAATTTATACTCTAATAGAAATCCGAAGTCGAATGCAAGGAGCAAGTAGTAAATCAATCTCAAGATCACAATTCTAAATAAAAGATATAAGCAATTGCAATCAAAATTTATTCAAGAATGATATATGAATAATTCAAGTATCAATATGCAAAAATGATGGGTTAAAATGGTGATTTGAATCACCAATTAACCCTTTTAATGTTAAGCTTCAAATATATCAAATGTATCAACAGTGATTATCAACCAATATTCCACATCAGTTCAGTATCTCAAAAATGCAACAGTAGTTTACAACCAGCAACAAAGGCAAATGGCTCTATTCTCCTTCAAGCCTCAAGGAGAGGCTCATAGTACAACACCAACAAAGGAATGATGGTCCTCTCAGAGATTAAGTGTAGAGAGGTCAGAGAGTGAGGCAAAAACTCTCGCCTCTCTCTCTCTCCTTTTTCTTTTCTCTCTGAAAATAGGCAAACCAAATCGCACCTGGGTAGCTGGGCAATTGGATCAGGACCCAGACCTTTGTAGTGTGAGCATGGGTGAGGGCACGTGAGTGGAGCGTGCGAGCCAGACCTCACCCGGTGCTCTCAGAGGCAACCAGCCATGAGCACAAAAATAATTTAAGTTGCATGAGCTCTTTAGTAATTTCCGATGTGGGACTAAATTCCACTACTATCTTTTGAGAAGTCCCACATGAATTGTGGCTAGGATTTGGCCGAACTGAAGGTGTTGCAGTGCCGAGTCCTTCGATTGGAGGCCTGACGAGCTTCCTGGAGGCTTTTCATAGAACATAGGTGCATCACTAAGGAAGAACACCGTGAGAGCACGGTCGCTGAAGTCATAGATGGTGGAGGCGGCGGCAGTCATCCAGCTGAGTATCTGAAATTGAAAATACGGGCTCTAAGCCCCAATCAGAGTGCTCAAAAGATTCTCCTAAGGGTGGAGAACGTGATGGTGGTCGTGGTGGTGCTTGTGAGTGAGTGAGGAGGTCTAGCGAGCTCAGAGGAGGCATGCGTGGGGTGTTGTGTTCGAGGGGGTATTTGAGTGTGTGAACCCCTCGATTTCTTGAGGGGTTTAGTTAAGCGTGGAGTTGTGAAGCTTGTGGAGTTGGTGAGAGGTGACTTGGTGGTCTATGGAGACCGAGCAAGCTCGCCAATGTTCTACTAGCCGTGAATAGGATGAAGTGTGGGAGGGTGGTGAGGTAGTCTTTTAGAAATGTAGGTGAAGGGGAAATGATGTAGAGGGATAGAGAAGATGGTAGAGGGTCTTAAGAGAGAGGAAGATAACTGGAGAGCTCTGGTCGTGGCGTGACCAGAGCCGAAGAAGGACATGGAGATGGCAAGGCGGTGATGAAGTAGGAGGCAGAAGAACGACCTCTCTTTGGCTGGAGAGGTTCGGGAGGAAGAGGGGGAAGCTAATCGGCCATCCAATTTGATGGCTGGACAATCAGAAGAGGTGTGTGGAGGGGAGTCACTGGAGCTAAGTTCAAAGGTGGCTGGTGATGGAGAAGAGTAGGTTTTCTCAGGCTAAAACTCATTAAGGTGGTAAGGAAATAGTTCGAGGGCTTAAATAGAGCTTCGAAGAGGGCTCTAAATTAGGAAAGAGCTCTGATTTGCTCTTTAGGAAATCAAGAAATAGCCATTGATTCCGTGCATTCGCATGCACGAATCAGAGGGTTTTAGGAGTTAGGATCTGTCCCAATAGGTTTGCCTAGGTGTGAACTTCAATCCCACCAAATTTGGTGGGATTTGATTACCATTGGAGAAAGATTTAGCCTGGTCAAAGCTCGCTTGGAGGTCGGTTGACCACCAATGGCAGAAAGGGCCAATCTACAAAGAAGATGAAGTTAGGGGGCATTTTGTAAGGATTTCAAAAGTTGAGGGGCTATTTGAGATAATAAGAGTCAGACTTGGATCAAATTGCAAACTAGGTCAAAATAATCTCAGATTGGGCCCAAATTTTGGTACAAAACTAATTTGGACCCAAGAAATTTATTAGTGAAGTTTGATTTAGGTTTTGATCAAGTTTGACTGGGTAAATTGTGTAGAAACTGAAATTAGGACGACTGTTTGTCTGAGACTCTATTTTAGGTCAAAATGGTTTCCAATGGTCAAATTAAAGATACCAAACCTTATAGAATAGTTTTCTATGATTTATAGAAGGTTTAGGTGAATTTTATACTGACCAGAACCTTAGTGGATTAAGTGGGTTTGTGCTTAGGATTTCAGGTGTCATTTAATTCTCGTAACACGTGAAAACCTATTACTGTTTGCATGGACCCACCTATTAGACATTAATGATCATATGACCTTTAATAAACCCCTAAAATATCCCGTGGTTATTATGTATTTGTGAAATGCGATTAAAATTGTAGAAATAATCCTGGTTTCTTATCTTCTCAAAACAGATCATTATGCTCATATAACCCTCTGATGGTTATATAGGAGCATTTATGAACTTTATCAGACCAAATTGAGCTAGTTATGGCTCATGATGGTATTCCTATCATAACCCCATGCCTATCTTGTGCTAGTCCCTTAGCAAAATTTTTTGGACCAAACCAGATATCTAGGTTGGATGTAGCCATCAGGGTGCCCTACTCTGCCACATCTCTAGGAACCAGATCTTAATACCAACAATAGGCTTAGAGGTACTCAAGCACCAGCCCAGATCCAGACCTGACTAGCTTTCGCCTCAATTTGCCGTTAAGGTTTCCAAGGTCCGCAAGAACTATCCTAAGTTTTGTTGGACCCAGTGTTTAAAGCACCCATGCTTGTAACATGGTTAGCCCAAGCTCAGTTTGCCAGTGCATTTTTGTAAGAGAGAGAGGGATAGAAGAAGATTTTTATTTGTAGAGATCTTTCTCTCTCTTTTTCTTTTCATTATATTTTTCCTTAGATCCAACCTTGGATTGGCCCTAAACACATTCTGTATCGGATTCCTTGTCCCCACCATCAATCCTAGCAGGGTCCCTGGCAATCGATGCTTTGAGATAGCACCACCTATGGCAACCCCCAGAACCCTGGCTTTTGACACTTCGAGATAGTGCCGCCCATGGCATTCTGTAGGCAAATCCAGATCCTGGCAATCGACATTTCGTAATAATGTTGCCCATGGCATCTGAACGAGCACAAGGTGCTTACGTGCCCCCGATAGGATATTTAGATATCCTAGGAGACAAGCACTGAGGAGACGATATGTTATTGCGCATCTTCGAGGGGAATTTCCCACCTCTCCATGCCGAGAACTCATCCAAATGAACTTGTGTTTTCGAGCTGCTCTTAGTCTAGATTTTAGGACCATTTTCAGAATAACATAAATGCTTTTTGTCATGATTTCATATTTAAGCGCATTAAACCAGACTGTGTGAGATTTAGGGTGCTTAAGTTACCGAGTTTCGCAAACCAGAGGTCAGTTAATGGGGCTGAGTACTACCTAAGCCTTAGACCTAATACATAATCTTTGCATTTTCCTCAACCTCTTGAGGACTAATCCGGATCTTGACAAGTACATGAGTGTTTAAATCTCAGAACAGATCTAAGAGGCCTAAGGTTAGTATTCGCCAATAATACCTTAAGTTTTGGCCTTCCAGGTCTTAATTCATCATTCAATCCAACCTAGAAGTTAGGTAAGTTCCATATTATTTTGAAGGGACTCCATTTTTTCCATTATCTTTTTGCTCCTTTCTTTTCTTTTCAATTTTCCTCCATCCTTTTTCTCATTTTTCTCTCAAATGGACATTCTTCATCCACCACTTTTTTTATTGAAATCCTTTTGTGAGATTTGATTTTCGCAGTGTTTTACACTTTAATAAGTTCCCATGCCTACGATTTGTAATATCCTCATTATAAATTAGGTGGGTTTGAGTTCAGCTTAGATCATACATTAGAACAGGTTCAAAGGGTGGGTGGATGTGTCGGGTGGACTGTTGTGGATGATTTCAAGCTCTGGTACATGGACCAGAGGTGGAGTTGGCTATTTTAATAGATGATCCCTAATGTGCAATATGATTTTAGTGAAGAGATATGTCAAAAGGATTTCGAGTTTTTTTTCAAAAGATGATGGGTTGCCTACCGTTAAGTGCTATGTTTAACGCCATCAGCTAGGTGCAATAAGCTTAGGGAGAATGAAGAACAAATGATAACGTAGCCATGTTCAGGCAGGTGAGTTCGACGAATGGTTTGAGTCTCTGACTGTTCACAACAAAAGGTTCAGAATCATGGCTGAGTTCACTAATTTCAACAACTCCATTTCCAAAGATTTTTCTTACCAAGAATGGTCCAATCCACTTAGATCTGAGTTTGTCTGGGAAGAGTTTTAGCTTGGCATCAAAGAGTAAGACTTTTTGACCAGTGTGGAAAGATTTTCGCATAATGTTCCTGTCAAGGAAGGCTTTGACCTACCTTTTGTAGATATGTGAGTTCTCATACACATCATTGCATAGTTAATCAATCTCACTCATTTGCAACTAGTGGTGTATTCCTGCCTTCATCAGATCCAGATTGGACTTCCATACTACACAATAGGGCTTATGCTCCATCCTACGCGAAGGTGACATGCCTTTTCATACACTAATCTGAAGGGTGACATGCCTAATTGGGTCTTGTGGGCGATCCTATAGGCCCACAAAGATTATGGAAGGAGAGTAGACCAGTCCTTTCTATCAGGCCGATAAGTGACCTAAAGGATCTTTTTGATCTCTCGATTCAACAATTCTGCCAATTCGTTAGTCTCGAGGTGGTGAGGAGTCGAGATTTGATGTGACACCCCATACTTCTTCATCAAGGACTGGAAGTGCACATTGTTCAAATGAGACCCACCATAGATGATGATGGCCTTAGGAACCCCAAATTTGGAAATGATGTTCTCCTGAATGAATCAGAGAATAACTTTATTATTGCTAGTTCTCATGGGGACAGCTTCGATCCATTTAGAGATGTAATCAACAGCGAGCAAGATGTATTCGAAGCCGTTAGATCTGGGAAAGGGTCCCATGAAATCGATTCCCCATATGTCAAAGATTTGGCACACAATTATCGGGTTCAAGGGCATCATATCCCATAGGCCCATGTTGCCGAGAGTCTGACAATGAGCACATGCCCTACAATACGTTTGTGTGTCTTGGAACATTGTGGGCCAAACGAACCCACACTGGAGAATTTTTGTTGCAGTTTTATGCTAAGAGAAATGGCCACCGCAGGCCTGGTCATGACAGAATGAGATCACGTCATTTACCTTGTCGTCAGGAATGCATCTCCGAATCACTTGATCATTACCAATATGGAAGAGATACAGTTCCTCCAAAATATAGTACATGACCTCGGAAATCTGATTGCCTCTCCTGGAAGTTGCCCAATCTAGCAACACTTTCCCCATAACCAAGTAGTTCACTATATCAGCAAACCAGGGGAGACTGTGAATGGCTTGTAGATGCACATTTGAAAAATGCTTGGTGATCAGACCAGACGGGTTGATAAGTGAAGAAGGAAGATGGGACAAATGGTCAACTACCACATTCTATTTTCCTGCCTTGTCACAAATCTCGAGATTAAATTCTTGCAATAGCAAGATCCAACGGATTAATCGAGGTTTTGCATCCTTTCTCACGAGGAAGCACCTCATAGCGATGTGATTTGAGTAAATGATGACACGGGAACCTAGAAGATAAGATCTAAATTTCTCTAGGCCAAATACTACTGCCAATAGCTCTTTCTCAATAATCAGGTAGTCATGCTGAGCCTCGTCCAGCATCTTGCTGGCATAGTAGATGACCACAGGTTTCCCATCAACCTTTTGCCTAAGCACCGCCCCTATTGCGTAGTTAGACACATCGCACATGATCTCAAAGGGTAGAGACCAGTCAGGGGATTGCAGGATTGGTGCTTGAGTAACTCGATCACGTAGGCTCTCAAATGCGTGAGTGCACTCATCGGTGATCTCGAAAGGGACATCCTTTGAGAGAAGATTTGTCAGGGGATGCATGATTTTTGAGAAATCAGGAGTCAAACGTCGGTAAAAATCTGCATGTCCTAGAAAAGAACAGATGTCTTTTACCGAGCTAGGCATGGGTAGTTTAGAAATCAAATTAACGTTTGCTCGATCAACCTTGATGCTGTTCTCAGAAACAAGGTGACCCAGGATAATTTCTTCAGGAACCATGAAATGGTTCTTCTCCCAGGAAAGAACCAAATTTATGTCGATGCAACGCCTGAGGATTTGGACCAAGTGTAGGAGGCAATCATCAAAAGATTCCCCAAATACTGTGAAGTCGTCCATGAAGACTTCAAGGTATTCACCAACTATATCTGAGAATATGGCATGCATGCACCGCTGAAAAGTAGTGGGTGCATTGCAGAGATAGAAAGGCATCCTATGGAATGCGTATGTCCCGTAGAGGCAAGTGAAGGTGGTCTTCTCGTGGCCCTCAGGATGGATTGACACCTAATTATAACTGGAGTGCTGGTCCAAAATTAGAAGAATCGATTTCCTGCTAGTTTCTCGAGGATCTAATAAATGAATGGTAGTGGGAAATGATCATTCTTCGTGGAGGTATTCAGTCTTCTATAATCAATGCAGACTTTCCACAAGTTTGCTATACAGGTTGGTTTCGTTTCTCTAATTTCAGTCGTGATCATGGTGAGTCCTGCCTTCTTAGTCACAACCTAGATTGGACACACCCATAGACTGTTGGAGATCGGGTAGATGTTCCCTACATCTAAGCACTTGATGATCTCGTTCTTCACGACCTCCTGCAGATTAGGATTCAGACGTCTCTACATTTCGTGGAATGATCATGCGCCCTCTTCGGCATAAATGCGGTGTGTGCAACATGAAGGGCTAATGCCAGTCAGATCATCGACAGTCCAACCAATGGATCTCCAATGCAGCTAGAGGACATAAATCAGACGTGTTTCCTTATCAGAGGTGATGTGGGAATTGATAATCACAGGAAATGTCCGATCGGAACCGAAAAGACCTATTTCAGATGATCGGGAAGAGGCTTCAGTTCCATAACGGGATTATCATCAGTTGCAGGCAGGTCATGATGGACCTCAGAAGGAAAGGTGGGAGCTGTGGGTGTGTCTAGATTGGTGCTAGGCTTCTCTATCTGCGAGGTATGATCTGCTTGGGGTTGAGGATTAGGGATAATTGGGTCATCCTTAGGAAGTGTGTCCTCAACCACAAAACAGATGTCGCATACTTGTTCCATTGCCCCATAGTTAATTCCTTTCTGGGCCTTAAATATATCAATTTTTAGCATGTTGTTCCCAAATTTCAATTCAATCTGGCCCTCTTCGCAATTAATGTTTGCCCTAGTTGTCGCTAAGAATGGTCTACCGAGTATAATCGGTGTATTCTTCAGATTCTCAGGAGTCTCCATATCCAACACAATGAAGTCCATAGGAAAGTAGAAATCGTGGATCCGAACCAGAACATCCTCAAGAACTCCTCTAGGTGCCTTGATCGATCGGTCAGCTAACTGTAAAGTCACCACAGTCGGTTTTAGCTCAGTCTCCTTGAAATGACCAGTAGGGATGTAGGGATCAAATTGATGGAAACTCCTAAGTCTAAAAGGGCTCTGTCGAACTTTAAATCATCGATCTTCCTTGAAATCAGAGGGGTACCAGGGTCTTTTGCTTTAGGTGGGAGTCAGCTATAAATGGAGCTGGCTCGCTCCAGGAGTACTATTAGATTCCCACCTTTGGTTCGCGGCTTACACTTTAGTGTACAAGCATCCTTCCGAAATCTTGCATAAGCCGGTACATGGCAAATCGCATCCATCAACTGGATGTTTATTTGCACCTGCTCAAAGAGTTTGACTAGGTCCTCCTCGAGAGCCATGGTTTTGGGTTTCCTCTTTCCTTTTGTCAAGGCCTCCGGAAATGAAACCTCTACAGGTTCCTCTAGAATTGGTCCAGGTTCTTGATCTTAGACAGCGGTATCCTGCATAACCAACCTATGGTTTTGGTGTGAACTACCAAGCTGAAAGTGGCTTGGATAAGGTGGGTCCTGAGTTGTTTTGCCACTACGGGTGGTAACAGAGTTCAGTCCTACCTGGTTCTGGGTTGGGGTGGGCAAAGGAGGTGGTTGTTGTTGATTACCCACATATGACGTCAAAGCCTCCATCCCATAAGGTGATGGAGCAGAAGGGTCCTGATAGACGTAGTGAGCTAGGCCCTGAATCGGGTTCATAACACACCTCTGGTTCAACACGTTATTTAGATTGGGCAGAGGTTGCGAAGGGAGTGCACCAGGTTGGAGGGGATTTGCCATCTGGGCGAGTTGATTGCTAATCTCTGTGATATTGTCTTTGTGCTATTTTTGCATAGCCGCATTCTTTTTCTAAATGTCCGCCAAAGTCTGAAGAATCAGGGTCACTTGATCTTCCTGAGTTGGCCCGGATTAGTAAATCGGGTTGGGCTGAGGCTGAGGTAGCTGATATGGATGAGAAGCTTGTGGTCGGGGCTGATATTAAGGTCTTTCATTTTGATTATTCCCTAACCATGCGAAATTAGGATGATTACACCATCTAGTGTTATAAGTGTTTGAGAAAGGATCATTCTGGATGGCGTTGAGGTCCTCCCAGGTTTGAGGAACCTCAGAGAAATCAGAAGATACGGGTATAGAGTTCCCCAAACTAGAGTAAGCAGATCTGGAGTTTCATCCGAACCCTAGATCAGACGGGGATGGGTATGGATCCATCCCCTGAGAAGATTGGTTGTAGATGTTACACATAGCCTCCCTCCCAGAGAGTGGCTGTGCAAATAGGTTTTGCGTAGAGGTGGCTCGCTGCAGATGATGAGTCAGCTCATCCACCTTTTTCACAATGATCGAGACCTTGTCTAGGCAGCTGACCATTAACTCCAAGTCGATGGAAGAGCATAGGCCCTGCGTCTCATGTGCTCCTCGTGGATTTATCAATGCACGGGCATTCGTTCGGTTGAACATGCCCATGGATTCATTATTGATGGAGTTCTTGCACATGTTCTTAAGAATCTCCCATACAGTATCTTCATGTTGATCCATGATGTTTCCTCCATAGGTCCCATTGACGAACAATCGAATATCCTCACGGAGTCCCTGGTAAAAAGATTGGACTTGTTACCATTTAGGAACTTCGTGGTGGGGGCACTTTCACATGAGATCCAGAAAGCAATCCCATGCCTCATGAAGCAGTTCTTCTGCCTGTTGCGTAAAATGTGTGATCTGGTGCCATAGAGCATTTGTCCGACCAATAGGGAAGAACTCTTTCAGAAACATGGATTGCAGTTCAGCCCATGTGTTGATAGGACGAGTTAGGGCTTGGTGCCAGTGAGCAGCTTTGTCCACGAGAGAGAAGGAGAACATTTTCAGGAGTAAGATATCCCGATTTTGAGCTTTTGACCCAAAGGTCTAGGCTAGATGCTTGAATTGGTTGATATGTTGGAAGGGATCTTCTGAATTAAGCCCATGAAATTTAGGAATAGCATGAATCAAGTTGGGCTTGAGTTCATTATCAGGACCACTAGCTGGGATTTGGACACGAGGTTCGATGGCCACTGTTTATTCGAAGAAGTGAGATCGTCCCCGGCGACAGTGCTAAAATGTTAAGAAGAGAACGAAGTCAGGTTTAAAATAATTGCGTCGTAGTATAGTTGAAATCGCTTTGAAAGCATATAAAATTTATTACTCGAATGTTGAGTCCAAGGTTGAACATAGGGAGCAAATGGAATTTATTCACTAATCTCAATAAAAATAATTTGAACACTTAAATCCACTTGATGTAAACACATTTACACTACTTAAAATGTCTATTTATGCATGTTCTTAAGCATAGGATTGCATTTCATGATATAAATATTGCATAACATGCATCATCTTGCATTTATAGTAGTTTGAATAAAATGGAGGTTAATTGTCTCCTTTTATGTGCTTAGATAGGGCAAACATTTTTCGGGGCCTCGGATCAAAGATCCAACCATATGGATGTGATCAGGGCGACGATTAGAGTTCAACGACTCCAAGATCACCCTAATCAAGCATCCGTAGCATTAGATAGTGACCGGGGAACCCTAGAAGATCAAGGGCCAGGATGGTGAAAATCCACACTTCAGATGACAAATCCGACTACACGAATGAATTCGGATCAACGATCACAGCCCAACGACACAAAAATCAAGTCAATCCGACATCCGTGGCATCATCTACAACTTCCAAAAGATGGACGGCCAAGATGGTGCCACGTGGCACCATCTCAGCCACCCAAACAGTCACTTGCATTTTGTGAAGGCCCCGTGCCTGATCGCTCTCCGCCGTCGGATCTTAATCCAACAGCTGTGGTCGCTCGTGCTTAAAAGCGTCCGCTCGACCATCCGTGCCCCATAGCGCAACAGTCGAGCGCGCTTTCGCGAGTGCCGGGCGCGGGTTCGAGCCGCAGCGAGGGGCTGGAAGGCGTGGGCAATTGAGGCACATGGAGCGTCAGATGGAGATTGGACGGTCGCACGTGCCCGATAGCGTTCACAAGCGATTGAACGCGCGACGTGAACATGCGATCGCACGCGCCAGGCGGGTGCACAACGGGTGGGCGGAGATGCATCTTAAGCCGTCCGATCTCGTAATTGGACGGCTGAGAATCGACGAACATGCGCAAGCATTACACGCGTGGGCAGTTGAGCGGGCGCGTGTGGGCGCGGAAGCTACGCCCACGTTAGGGAATTTAGCAACTGTTTTATCCGTCACTAAAGACCCCTCATTTATTGTTTTGAAGTTGTAATGTCCATTTTGCCCCCACTCCTTGCAACTATAAAAGGAGACCTCCTCCATACAAAATTTTCATCCCTTCCTTCTCCTCTCTACCTCTCCAAAGCAAAAGAGAAGCTTGTCCCACACCCGGGATGCTCCTCGCGAGATAAAGTCTAAATTTTCGTCCCCTTTCGAAAGTGGATCCCGCGACGACGATGGCGTACTGCTCCGTTCCCACTCTTCTGCTTCGTCCTCCCTCATCCCACTCCATTCTCCTTCGTCCAGACGTCGTCTCGTCCGACTCGTCCTCCAAGCAATCGTCAAGGAGAATAACTTCTCTCTCCCATTCTTATTTACAGCTTTTCTAGTGTAGAATTTTCCTGCTTTATAGTGTAATTGATTTTCCGCTTTCTAGTGTAACTTTTATTTCGTTTGATTGTATAAACAGTTGAAATATTGAATGCATGTTCTCTTTCTCTCTCTCTCTCTTTTAGTTTGATAGCTCCATTGTAATTATTTCGCCTTGTTTATCAAAAATCTTTAAAAAAATATAATTGCGAATATAGATCAACGTAGCCTCCCTGTGTTCGACCCAGAATTCTTTTCGGTATAAATTTTATTTGTTTAACATGAATTCTTTGCTTTCGAACTACAACGACGGGTTTTCCAAAACCAAACACGTTAGCGTAGATTCGAACATTCGACATTTTGGCGCCGTTGCTCAACTCCCCTAGGATTGGACCAAGCAACAACGGGATAGGCTCAAATCTGAGGCCAAATACTACTTCTGGGAGGACCCTGAACTGTATCGCATCGGCTCTGATCAAATTATTCGCCGATGCATACCGGAGAATGAATTCAACAGTATACTCGAGTTCTGCCATGCATCTGGGTGTGGTGGACATTTCTCCGGGAAAAAGACGGCTGCAAAAATTTTGCAATCTGGCTTCTATTGGCCGTATTTATTCAAGGATGCCAAAGATTTCCCAAGGTCATGTTCTCGATGTCAGGCACTCGGGAGCATAACTAAGAGAGACATGATGCCCCTAAACCCTATTCTTCCTGTCGAAATTTTCGATGTTTGGGGCATCGATTTCATGGGACCCTTTATCCCTTCATTTGGACATCAGTACATTCTTGTTGCTGTTGATTATGTGTCCAAATGGATTGAGGCAATTCCCACCCGAACCAATGACCACAAGGTGGTCATCAATTTTGTCAAGAAAAATATCTTCAATAGGTTCGGGATTCCGAGGGCCATCATCAGTGATGGTGGCACTCATTTTACTAACGCCCAATTCCAGAATTTATTGGCCAAATACGGGGTTAATCATCGAATTTCCACACCTTACCATCCCCAAACGAATGGACAAGCCGAGATCTCCAATCGAGAGATCAAGAACATTCTGCAAAAAACGGTTAGGCCTGATCGCAAGGATTGGACTCAAAAGCTTGAGGACGCTCTTTGGGCCTACCGTACGACGTATAAAATGCCCATCGGCATGTCTCCATTCCGTTTGGTGTATAGAAAGGCGTGTCATCTACCCGTAGAGATTGAACACAGGGCATTCTGGGCAATCAAACAATGCAATTTAGATCTGAATCTAGCTGGGAAGACCAGGAAACTCCAACTATCTGAGTTGGAGGAGCTTAGAAATGATGCTTATGAGAATGCCAAGATCTGCAAGGCTCGGACCAAAGCTCTACATGATCAATTGAATTCCTGCAAGAGCTTTGAGCCAAACCAAAAGGTCTAGTTATTCGATTCTAAACTTAAGCTCTTTCCTGGTAAACTTAGATCTAAATGGAATGGCCCATTCATAATTGATCAGATTTTTCTAAATGGTGCCGTTCAGATTTCTGACCCAAAGACGGGTAACACCTTTAAAGTCAACGATCAACGTCTGAAGCATGTTGTTGACCGTAATCTTCCAGAACCCGTTTCAGACTCTGTTGCTCTAGCCATTCTGTGAATTCTTTGGCTGGACTTCGCCTAGCTGACGGCATTAAACTCAAAAGTTGTACATATGACACAAGGCTGATACAAGCTTCATATCCTGGTAACATCTTTCATATTCTACCCTTTCTTTCATGTCTCTTTTTCAATGAGGACATTGCATCAGCTAGGCATGGGGGGGTGGATTCATTTTTGAATTATTTGGTTAGCTTTGTGAAATCCATATAAATTGTTTCTCTCTTCTTATTTAAAAAACAAAAATTAGGAAGGATTAGTTGGACATTAGGACTTTTCAATCCTAAGAAATTTTACATTAGGATCTGAACACAAAGACTCCTCAGGTCTTTGGACTTAATTAGCCTGTGTATCCACTAAAATGTGGATTTGTCTTTGAGTCCTCGCCATCTTAATTCTATTATAATTGGAATAAATAAGTTTAGGTGATAAGTACACGACTTATCAACCCGCCCTCTGATTTGAGGGAATTTTGAGTTTTAAGCATCTACACACTTTCTTTGTACTGACTCATTGATCGACGATTCTAATGGAAATTGGATAGCTAATGAACCTTCTAGGGAGATATGGCTGGCAAGTTATCGTGAATACAGCCCATAAGTAGGTTGTCCAGAGCCCAGTCACTGGACTTTTCTCTTTTTGCTGCCTTTAGGTAAATCTTAGCCAGGGAAGCCACCTACTTAAAAAAAAAAAAAGTCAAAAAGAAAAGGAGAAAAGAACAAAAAGAAATAAGCCACACTTCGCCGCACGAGTATGGCTGGCAAGTTGTCGGTGGTAACAACTCATCGACCGGCTGTCCAGAACCCAGCTCAGAAAATGCACTAAAAATTCCCAAAATACTTAGGAAGAAGCGGAGAAGTAGAATAAACTGGGGAGATATACACTGGATTCACCCTTGTGTTGACCCCGTAAAAAAAAATTAAAAGTAGGGAGAAAGCTATCGGTTGTAAAGATACACCTTTAGGTAGAATTCTTTTTGAGGTCACCTAGAGGCGTAGAAATCTGAGGTTCGTTCTAATTGCCGGTCAACGAGTCTATCACAAATCACAATAAGATGCTTAAAGCTTAGGGTTCTCATCAAATCTTGGGTGAGTTGAATGGCCGTAGAAAGCCACTCTTAAACCCTAAAATTTGAAAATCCAAAAAAATTAGAAAAGAGTAAAAAGAGAAAAAGGAAATTTTCTTTGAATAAGGCGAGGCTTAAGGCGGTCTGCATTTTGGCTGATACCCGAGCACTGTTGTGTCTTTGAAAGTTCAGTTCCTAAGTAGATAATTTCTTAATGATTGAAAATAACTCAAGTCCAAATAATCCAACCTAATTCTTTTATAAATAGCATATAGTTTTTGCTAGGGACTAGCAAAAGATAGGCTTGAGTCCAAGGTTGAACATAGGGAGCAAATGGAATTTATTCACTAATCTCAATAAAAATAATTTGAACACTTAAATCCACTCAAAATCTAATTCAAAACATAATGCAGGAGTTTAGGAATACTAAAATGTAGCAATAAAAGAGAAATTGAGAGGAATAGGATAAAGTTTGATTCTTCTTCTCTTGGCTCTCTCTTTAGCTTCCTCTTCTTTTCTTCTTTGGTTCTTTCTTAGCTTTCTGATCTCCTTGTCTTTCTACCTTTAGCCTTAGTCCTTTCTTCTTTCTCTAACATCTCTTGCAACAGTGCCTTTCTCCTTCTTTGTCTTCTTCTGCCTTGATTTCTCCTTCCTTCTTCTTCCTTGGCTTTGCCTCTTCTTTCCTTCTTCTTCTTCTTTGATTTCTCCTTCCTTCTTCTTCCTTCTTTTCTTTGCCTTTGCTTTCTCGACCCTTGCCTTTTCTTCAGCTGCACCCTCTCTGCTATAGTGCCTCTACTTCGTTAGATATTCTTTTCCTTAGCTTTCCTCTGCTTCCTCCTTCAGCCTTTCCTTAGCTTTTTCCTTCTTCTTTGCGGCTGTAGCTTCCTCTTCCTTTCCCAGCACACACAAGTGCAAAACCTATCCCTACCGACCCCCCCATATGCTCTCTCTCTTTTCTCTCTTAGGTTTGCTCTCCCAGAGCCAATCGGGTAATCAGGTCGGGTCAAGTGCACCTAGGCCCAGGTGCACCGGCATGGGTGGTGCATGAGCAGTGCATGGTAAACGGGTCAAGTAGGCTAGGTTTGCATAGTGTGGGTTGCGGACAAGGCGGGTGAGCGAGCGAGGGGACCTCACCTTGTGGTCAGAGGCGAAATGCTTAAAACACAAAAATAATATAAATCACTCACCTACGCTAAAAACTACCGAGGTAGGACTAAAGTCCCACCCACTTCTTCACGTGCCCAAAGGGAGAATGTCTGCTCAATTGCTGCAGCTGTGGACGGTGTGGCTTTGCTTACTGGGTGTGAAAGGGTTGTGGAGTGTTTCTGCACACCTGGGACTCAACTTCTTGGAGCGACGTGACCTAGAGCAAGCTTGTGAGCAAACTTTGCTCGTGCTCCAATGGCAGCAGGGGGCCGAACATATAATCAATCAATACGACCTCACGGCCCTGTCAAAGCACGTAGGTAGCTTTGTCGTGTCACAGTGAAGGTGATGCAGTGGGTGGCGTGGCGTAGAACGGCCTAGGCATGCGTGCCTAGGTAAATCTGTGGCCGTGAAAGTGCATGTGTTCGCGGAGAGTATTGGTGTGTGTGGTGGTCAGTGAAGGGACAGGTGATGATCAGTGGATGATGGTGAAGATTCTGCGGTAGGTGGTGAGGCATGTGAGTGAGTAGATCGGTGGATGCGCCATCGCTGGTGGTCTACCGTAGATGAAGAAGATGGAGGTGGTCTGTGGTTGTCAAAGGGGCATTTGTGAAATAAATAGGGGGAAAGTGAAAGATAGAGAGAGAGGAAGAGATTTAACCTAATTAATGGACGAAAGGAGAGAGGATGGCGGACAGCTCATACCTACCGCCACCGGAGATGAAGGTCCAATAGAGGGGTGACAGCGACAACGAGGGGCTAGTTCGCGCGTGCGCAAGTATGGCACGATGCGGACGAAGGAGGCGGAGATGTCTCTACCACTGGCATTGTGGCAGAGCGATGAGAAGAGGGAGGAGATATCACTGAAGCCTGCTGGATGTCTGGCCAGAGGAGAAGAGAAGAAATTCGAGGTTGTTCTCCAGACAAACCAAGCTAAATCTAAGCGGCTGGATCTAGGGCTCCTTTTATAGGTACTGGCAGAGGTTCTTGTGCTTGGAAGGCAAGCTTCCATGCGCAAGAATCCTCACTGGAGTAAGAATGTACGAGAGACCCAAATCTCTCGAGCATTCGCAAGAGAGATTGGGTGATAATTAGGGCTTGGGATTGCGCTCATAAGATAGGGAATTCCTCAGAGGATCTCCCTTTCAAATCTGAGAGGGAGTCTCTGAGGGATTTGAGAGAAATCTTCTCTGGAATCCTCGTAGGAGTACGACTCCTCTACTGTAATGGTGGAGGGACCTAATTGCAAAGAGTGGCGAGGAAGATAGGGGGGTCTTCGCAATGGTTTTTAAAAGCTAGGGGTCTAAATGTAATTAGGTGGACTATTTGCAAAGTTGGTCAAGGTGACCTTCCCTTAGTTCCAAATTTTTGTGCAAAAATAATTTGGACTGAAGGAATCCAATGGTGAAGTTGGATTTTAGGTTTGACCATGTTTGATTGGACATTTTACACAAAAACCCAATATAGGGCAAATAATTAGCTAGGACCCCTATTTAGGTTAAAATAGGTTCCAAAGGCCAAATTGAAGGTTATGAACCATAGAGGATATTCTTGCATGAATTTTAGAGGGTTTAGTTGATTTTTATCTTGAGCAGAACCTTGTTGAATTGAGCAGGTCTATTTTGGGGTTATAAGAAGTCATTTAATTCTTAGGTTGCACATTAACCCTTTTTTGATTGAACCAACCCAATTTTTATCTTGTTAAGAACATTTGACATATGTTTAGCCCCTGAGAAATCCCATTGATGTACTGTAATGGTAAAATTACAGTTTTACCCTTTGTTTCTTATTTTCCTCTCAGAATGGTTATCCTTGAATTAGGTGGTAGCTTCGGCTTTCAGTTATATCGTTGTAGTAAAGCCGGTTGTTACCAACGTTTCATATAAAATTTTTTACTCGGAAAAATAAAAGAGTTCCCGAGGTCGAACTCAGGGAGCAAGTTGTATTCTAGAGATATACAAGTTCTATTACAAAAATAAAGAGAGAGAGAGAGAGAGATGAAAATTTGGCTTCTTCTTCTTTTCTTCTTTCTTCCTCTTTGTCTTTGGTTCTTCCTGTTCTTCTTCTTCTTCTTCTTCTTCTTCTTCTTCTGCTTTCTTCAGATCTTCCCCTCGTGCCCTTCTTCTTCTGTTCTTCCTTGTTTCCTTTCTTTCTTTTTCGTCAGATCGTCTTCTTCTTTTCTTGCTTCTTGCTTCTCTTCATTCCTTCTTCTTCTTTGTCTTCACCTGCCTTGACCTCTCTTTTTCTTCTTTCGCGATGGCCGTTGCTCTTCCTTCTTCTTCAGCCTGTCTTCTTTCCTGCTCTGGCTGCTGACCTTCCGTCGTCTGCCCCGGTGCTGAGACGACTTAACGATGCCTTCGCTACAGTGCAGCAGCTCCTTCTTCTTCAGCGGGTCTGCTTCTTCTTCTTTGGCCTGCACACTTCAGAGTTTTTTTTTTCGTCAAGAGGCAAAAACCTACTCTACCCCCCTCCCCCGCGTATCTCTCTCTCTGAAATCACTCTTCGGAAGCTCTCCCAGAGCGCTATCGGGTAATCGGGTTCGGGTCAGGCCCGGGTCCAGGCCCACCGGCGTGCGTGGTGGGCGAGGAGTGCAGGTCAGTCTAATCGGGTCGGGCCAGGTCCGCGGAGCGTGGTCACGGACGAGGCCGAGTCGGGTCGGGTCGGGTGAGAGGGACCTCACCCCGTGGTAACTGAGGCAAACAGATGGTGGCACTTTTGCAATTTATGTGGGTGTGTGGCTTCAGAAATTCCCGAGGTGGGACTATCCGCGCACCCCTTTTCTCTCACGCCTGCAGCAGGGATGGTGCTTCCAATTGCATCAGCTGTTGAGGCGCGCAACTCCAATTGAGGGCCAGGGTGTGTGCGCAAGACTCTTTCGCGCTGGCCGTGGCTCTTCAACCTGGGATATCTAGGCTTGGAGCAACCTCAAGCAAGCTTCGAGCTTCCTCGCCAATGGCGGTCAAGGCCTGGAACCTGAAATCAATAGAACGGCCTCTCGGCCAAATCAGACAGGCGGGGGACCTTCGCCGTGGCACGGCGAAGGTGGTCAGGGGGTCTGCAGGGGGCGAGATGGAGCTATCAGGTCGTCCTAGGTCAAACTGTGAGCGAGGGAGTGGGTGTGTTCGGTGGATCTGCAGAGGGTGTTTGGTGGGAAGTGGAGGGGCGGAAGAGGATCAGGGTGAGGAGGCGGAGGTTCTGCGGTGGTCGGCGAGCCGTGTGGGTCGCTGAGGTGATGGGAGCGGCTCGCCGGAGGGTGGTCGGAGGCGGAGAGGATGAGGGTGAACAGGGTCGGTAGAGGGCTTAATTGACTAAATCGAAAGCGGGGAAAGAAAGAGGAGGAGAAGGGGAGTAGGTCTAACTTAACTGCAGGGACGAAGGGGGAGGAACAGGGCGACAGTCGTATCGACTGTCGCCGGAGAAGACGATGCTCAGGGAGAGGGGCGGCGGCGAGCAGAGGGCTGGAGAGGCGCCAGCTGGGTGCGGCGTGGCGCGGGAAGAGCAGGGGAGGAAGTCTCTGCTGCTGGTAGTGCGGCAGAGCGAAGAGGTGGAGGGGGAGGAAGTCGCCGGAGCTGGTGAGCGTCTGCCGGAGAAAGAAGAGAAGAAAGCTGGGGGTTTTCTCCGTCAGATCCAGGCTGCCTTCGTCGGTGGAGCGGCGGGGGGTATTTATAGGGTTGAAGCAGGGAGGAAGGCGGAGGGAGACGACGTGTCTCCCTCGCCGGAGAATGGTCGGAATACGAACCCATACTGTCCGTGCGTTCGCACGGCCGGTATGGGGGGCTACAATGACCATGGGGGTGCTCCTGCGACGGCTGACGACGCAGGGCACCCCCGGTACACTTGCCAGGTCCTCCACCTCACCCTGCGCGGCGCCATGCTCCGCGCAAGGTCGCCGGAGCATGGTGCTGGCAGGGTTTTGCAGGAGGGACCTGTTTGCAAAGAACGAAGGAGAGTTAGGGGCCAAAATGCGAGGGTTCAAAAGTTGAGGGCCAAAGAGTAAATATATGAGGACCAAAGTGTGAAGTCGGTCAAGGAGGTTTCTTCTTAGGCTCAAGTTTTTATACATGACTAATTAGGACCTAAGGAATCTGATGGTGAATTTTATTTTCATATTAAACCTTGTTTGACCGGTCAATTTGCGCAAAAACCCAAATTAAGTTATTAATTGGGCATGGTTCTCAATGTAGGTCAAAATGGGTTCTAAAGGCCAAATTGAAGGTTCTAAACCCTAGAGATTATTTTTCTATGAATTTTAGAGGGTTTATTCTATTTTTACTTTGCCTCGAACCTTGTGAATTGAAGTGGGTTGTTTTAGGGTTACAGATTATCATTTGGTTCCTTGGAAGTGCTGTAGCCCTTGCTAGATCATCTCATCCCACTTTTATTCTTATTAAGCTGTTTTGACCTATGTTTGGGCCCTGAATTACCCTGTATGAAGATTATACTGGTAAAATTGCACTTTTACCCCTTATGACTTGTTTTCTTCTCAAACTCAGAATTCTCTGAGTTAAGCTTTTCCTTGAGATATGTAGGAGCTTTTATCCTTTGTATTGGGTCAAAATGAGCTAGTTATGGCTCATGATGAGGTTCTCATCATACCCCCATGCCTAGCTTTTGCTAGTCCCTTAGCAAAAAAACTTAAGGTTTCAACCCTTGTTCTAGACCATGAAGTTTTCAATGGTTTTAGATAAGTGCCTTTTTATTTGAGCATAGATTAGGTTAGAATGCTGACCATAGGCCTAAAAGATACTCTAGTACCAATCAAGATCCAAATCTGTCTAGCCTTAGCCTCAGTCTTTTAGCAAAGGTTTTTAAGGCCCGCAAGAACTAACCTAAGGTTTATTGGACTTCGTGGTTAAAGCACCCGTGCTTGAAATGATTTTAGCCCTGGCCCAGTTCGCAGTGCGTTTTGTAAGAGAGAGATAGAAAGTTTTTTTCTGTTTGGAGAGTTTTCTCTCTCTTTTTCTTTTTAGTTCTAGCCTAGGATTAGCTTTTCAACACGGTCTGTATCAGATTCCTTGCTCCCATCATCAATCCTCAAGGGTTCCTGGCGATCGATGCTTCGAGATAGCACCGCCCATGGCAACCCCCGGAACCCTGGCTATTGAGATTTCGAGATAATCCCATCCATGGTATTCCGTGGCCGAATCCAGACCCTGGCAATTGACACTTCGAGATAATGCCATCCATGGAATCTGAACCAGCAGAGTGCTTACATGCCCCCCGTAGGATATGTAAATATCCTAAGAGACAAGCACCGAGGAGATGATATTTTGTTACGCATCTTCGAGGGGATTTCCCGCCTCTCCGCGCTGGGAACTCGTCCAAATCAACTTGTGTTGATCGGCCATTCCTATTCTAGGTGTTCTTTTCAGATTTTTGCGACGCTTCTGCGTGATTCTGATTTTTACGCTTACTGAACCAGGCTGTGTGTGAGATTAGGGTGCTTAGGTTACTGAGTCCCGTAAACCAAAAATTAGTTAACGAGGCCGAATACTTCCTAAGCCTTAGACCTAATACTTCAGCTTTTCATTTTCCTCAACCTCTTGAGGAGTGTCCAGATCTTAATGAGTACTAAGAGTCTATTCAAGAATGCCTAAGGTTTGCATTCTTACTAATCTTATTGTGCACTTTTCAGTTATTTTCTTGAATGAGGTCTAGAACTTAGGTTAATTCCTTAGTTTCTTACTAATGACTATCACTCTTTTTTTTTTTTTTTCATAATTTTGTGCTCCTTTTTCATTTTGTTTGTTCTCTCCTTCACAAAATTTTCCTTCTCCTCTTTTCCTCTTATTCTTTTTCGAAAAATTTTTTTAATTTTTATGGTATTTTTGGCATATGTGAATTTTTTGTTTGAAACCTTTTCTTACAAGTTTTTGCACTTTCCTACCCCCCCATGCCTAAGATTTGCAATGTCCTCATTGTAACCTAGGGGGTCTTAGTTCATTCCTTAAGACAGAAATTTGGGTGAGTGGATGGGTCGGGTTGAATTTTTGCGGACGATTTCAAATTTCAGATGCGAACATCTGAGTTGGGGTCGGCTGTCTATAAGGGTGAACTTCGAGTGCTGAAAGGTGTCAGAACAAGTTTCAGGTTTTCAAAGAGAATGACGGGCTGCCTCCCGTTAAGCGCTGAGTTTTACGCCATCGGCTGGGCGCAATAAGCTCAAGGGGAACGGAGGATATAAGATGCCTCAGCCAAATCAGTAGAAGTTACATCAATGAACGGCTTGAGTCTTTGACCATTCACGATGAAAGGTTCAGAATCGTGGCTGAGTGGACTGATTTCGATTGCTCCATTTCCAAAAACCTGTCGGACCAAATATGGTCCGACCCACTTAGATCTCAGTTTTCCTGGGAAGAGTTTGAGTCGGGCATCAAAGAGTAGGACCTTTTGACCAGGATGGAAGATCTTTCTTGAGATGTGTTTGTCGTGGAAGGCTTTAACCCGCTCCTTCTCGTACGCGTCTATGCGCAATTCATCGATCTCGCTGATTTGGAGTTTTCTGTGGGTCCCAGCCTTGGAAAGATCTAGATTACAGTTCCGTACTGCCCAATAGGCTTTATGCTCCAGTTCGACGGGAAGGTGGCATGCCTTTCCGTACACCAATCTAAAGGGAGACATGCCCAATTGGGTCTTGTGGGCGGTCCTATAGGCCCACAATGCTTCCGGAAGTCGGGACGACCAGTCCTTCCTGTCAGGTCGAACAGTGACCTGCAGGATTTTCTTGATCTCCCGATTCGACAGCTCAGCTAGACCATTAGTTTGGGGGTGGTAAGGAGTAGAGATTCGGTGAGACACCCCGTATTTGGTCATCAGTGACCTAAACTGAGCATTTGTGAAATGGGTCCCCCCATCAGAGATTATTGCACGAGGAATCCCGAACCTTGAGAAAATGTGTTGATGAATGAATTTGAGAACGATTTTGTGATCACAGGTTCGGGTCGGTATGGCTTCGATCCATTTGGACACGTAGTCCACAGCCAACAGAATGTATTCGAAACCATCCGAAATAGGAAAGGGGCCCATAAAATCAATCCCCCAAACATCAAAGATTTCGCATACTAGAATCGGTTGCATAGGCATCATGTCGCGATGGCTCATGTTGCCCAAAGTCTGGCAACGACTGCATGCCTTGCAATGACTGTATGCGTCTTTGAACAGTGTGGGCCAGTAAAAGCCGCACTGGAGGACTTTTGATGCGGTTTTATGCCCGGCAAAATGGCCACCGCATGCCTGGTCATGGCAGAAAGAGAGGATATTGTTGACTTCCCCTTCCGGGACACATCTCCGGATGATCTGATCGGCACCTATGCGGAAGAGGTACGGGTCTTCCCAAATGTAATACTTGGCATCGGAGCGTAATTTGTCTTTCTTGGCCTTCGGCCAATCGGACGGGGTCTGATGAGATGCCAAGTAATTTACAATATTAGCAAACCATGGAAGGCTAGTACCAATAGTCAGCAGGTGCTCATCGGGAAAATGCTCAGTGATGGGTCCGGAAGGGTCTATCATTTCAGAAGGAAGACGGGACAAGTGATCAGCTACCACGTTTTGTTTTCCCGCTTTATCGCGAATCTCGAGGTCAAATTCTTGCAACAGCAAGATCCATCGGATCAATCGAGGTTTCGCGTCCTTCTTTGCAAGGAGATGCCTCACAGCCGTGTGATCCGAGTATATGATGACATGGGAACCCAGAAGGTATGATCTGAACTTCTCAAGGGCAAATACTACAGCTAGCAGCTCTTTCTCAGTAACTGTATAGTTACGCTGAGCCTCATCGAGTGTTTTGCTGGCGTAGTAAATGACCACAGGTTTCTTGTCATTTTTCTGCCCCAAAACCGCTCCTACAGCGAAGTCGGATGCATCACACATGATCTCAAAGGGTTGAGACCAATCAGGGGACTGTAGGATCGGGGCTTGGGTGACTCGGTCACGCAGGATTTCAAATGCTTGAGTGCATTCCTTGGAGATTTCGAAGGGAACATCCTTGGAGAGAAGAGTGGTCAGGGGGCGTGCGATTTTTGAAAAATCAGGGATAAATCGTCGATAAAAACCGACATGCCCTAAAAAGGATCGGATGTCCCTGATCGAGCTAGGCATAGGAAGGCGAGAAATCAGATTAACCTTAGCTCGATCCACTTGGATACCTTTCTCCGAAATTGAGTGTCCCAGGACAATTCCCTCAGGCACCATGAAATGGCTCTTTTCCCAGGAAAGAACCAAATTCACGTCGATGCACCGCCTGAGTATCTGGACCAAGTGTTGGAGGCAATCGTCGAATGATGCTCCGAAAACTGAAAAGTCATCCATGAAGACTTCCAGATAATCACCTACCATATCTGAGAATATGGCAAGCATGCATCGCTGAAAAGTAGCGGGTGCATTGCAAAGACCGAAAGGCATCCTTCGGAAAGCGTATGTTCCGAAGGGGCAGGTGAATGTGGTCTTTTCTTGGTCCTCAGGATGGATTGCCACCTGGTTATAACCGGAGTACCCGTCAAGGAAGCAGAAGAACCTATTTCCCGCTAATTTTTCGAGAATTTGATCAATGAAGGGTAGTGGGAAATGATCCTTCTTCGTGGAGGAATTGAGTCGACGGTAATCTATACAGACTCTCCACGAGTTGGCTAATCGGGTAGGAATGATTTCTCCGGTCTCAGTCGTTATAGTGGTGAGTCCTGCCTTCTTAGGCACGACCTGAATCGGGCTCACCCAACGACTATCGGAGATCGGGTAGATGATCCCGGCATCTAACCACTTGATGATCTCCTTTTTCACGACCTCCTGCAGATTGGGGTTTAAGCGTCTCTGCATTTCACGAGAAGGTCGTGTGCCCTCTTCTGAATAGATATGATGAGTACAATAAGAGGGACTTATTCCAGTCAAATCATCGAGGGTCCATCCGATGGCTCTGCGATGTTGCTGGAGGACAACAATCAGACGGGATTCCTGTTCAGGATTGAGGTTGGAATTGATGATCACAGGAAGGGTCTGATTAGAACCCAAAAAGATGTATTTCAAATGAGCAGGAAGGGGTTTCAGTTCAAGGATGGGGTTTTCAGCAGCAGCGGGTGGTTCAGTATAGATGTGAGGTTCAAGGGTGGGAGTTACTGGGTTGTTGACATCCGGATTGGACTCCTCTGTTTGCGGGTCAAGATCCTTCTGTGGTTGATGAGGCATACTCAAGTCATTCTGGAGGTATGATTCATCAACCAAAGTCTTGATGTCACAAATTTGCTCGATGACGCCGCAATTAATTCCTTGTTGGGCCTTAAATATATCAATTTTCAGTGTTTGATCTCCAAACTTAAGCTCTATTTGGCCCTCCTCACAGCTGATGTTGGCTCTAGCAGTAGCCAAGAAAGGTCTCCCTAGAATGATTGGTGTATCCCTAGGGTTCTCAGGTGCATCCATGTCTAAGACTATAAAGTCCACTGGAAAATAGAAATCCCGCACTCTCACGATAACATCCTCGAGAATCCCTTTTGGTGACTTTATAGATCGATCTGCTAATTGTAATGTCACCTCAGTCGGTTTCAGCTCAGATTCTTCCAGATGGTCAAGTAAGGATGTGGGTATCAGATTTATAGATGCACCTAAGTCTAACAATGCTCTGTCAAATTGGGTACCACCTATCTTACAGGAGATCAGGGGAGTTCCAGGATCTTTTGCCTTGGGTGGGAGTCTACTAAGGATTACAGAGCTGGCTTGCTCTGACAGAACAATTGGGCTCCCTCCCTTGGTTCGCGGCTTACGCTGGGGTGTACATATATTCTTTAGAAATCGTGCGTAAGCTGGTACGTGGCGGATTGCATCCATCAAGGGGATGTTTATGTGGACCTGCTCAAAGAGCTTGACCAGGTCCTCCTCAGGGGCCACGGGTTTGGTGGTCTTCTTTCCCTTGGTCAGGGCTTCGGGAAACGGGATCTTGGTTGGTTCCTCTAGGATAGGTCCAGGTTGTGGGTCTGGAACAGCGGTACCTTGGATAACTATCCTAGGGTCATGATTATCAGGCTGGGAGTGGTTTGGATAACGCGGGTCCTGAGTTGTCTTACCACTACGTGTTGTTACAGAATTTAATCCGGCCTGATTTTGGTTTGGATTTGGTAGGAGGGGTGGCTGCTGCTGAAATCCCGTACGAGAAGTAGAGGCTTCCATCTCGTCTGGAGATGGGGCAGTAGGGGCCTGATAAATCCATTGAGCGTGGCCTAAATTTGGATTCATAACGCGCTTCTGGGTTGGCACGTTATTTGGGTTAGGAAGGGGTTGGGAAGGGAGTGTGCCTGGCTGGCGAGAATTTGCCAACTGGGCCAGCTGAGTTTTAACTTCAGTAAGCTCGTCCTTGTGCTGTTTTTGAATGGCCGCATTCGATTTTTGAATGTCAGCCAGAGTCTGAAGGATTAAGGACATTTGATCTTGATTTGGCCCTGATGGATAAGTAGGGTTGGGCCGAGGCTGAGGCGGCTGGTAGTGATGAGAGGGCTGTGGGCGGGACTGAAAAGGTGGTCTTTGGGTTTGGGAATTTCCCGCCCACTGAAAATTGGGATGGTTTCGCCATCCAGGGTTGTAAGTGTTGGAGAATGGGTCGTTCTGGATGGCGTTGAGGTCCTCGCAGGTCTGAGGAACCTCCTGAGAATCAGGGAAAGGGGGAATGGAGTTCCCCCGGCTGGTGAAGAAAGGATCGGATGATCTTCCAGTCCAAGAATCAGATGGGGATGGATATGGATCCATCCCAGGGGAGGATCGGTGTAGGATGTTTTGCACAGTCTCCTGTGTGGAAGGAGGTTGTGCAAAGGAGTTACGCGCAGAGGTGGCTCGCTGCAAGTGCTGGGTCAGCTCATCCACCTTCTTTTCAATAATTGAGACCTTGTCCAATCGACTGGCCATTAATTCCAGGTCGACTGATGCGGACAGGCCCTGCGTCTCATGTGCTCCCTTAAGATTCGTCGCTGCGCGGGTATTCGTCCTGTCGAATAATCCCATGGAGTCATTGTTGATGGAGTTCTCGCACATGTTTTCGAGAATCTCCCATACGGTGTCTTCATGTTGACCCATGATGTTTCCTCCGCAGGTTGCATTGACGAAAAGGCGGATGTCCTCACGGAGTCCCTGGTAAAAAGATTGGACTTGTTCCCATTTAGGAACTCCGTGATGGGGGCACTTCCTCATGAGATCCTGAAAACGATCCCATGCCTCATGGAGAGGTTCTCCTGATTGTTGAGTGAAGTGTGTAATCTGATGGCGCAAGGCGTTGGTCCGACCAACGGGAAAGAACTTTTTCAAAAACTCGGATTGAAGTTCTTCCCAAGTGTTGATCGGCCGGGTCTGAGTTTGATACCAATGGGCGGCCTTGTCCATAAGAGAAAAGGAGAACATCTTCATGAGAAGAATATCCCGATTTTGCGCATCTGATCCAAAAGTGTGGGCCAGATGCTTAAGCTGTTTGATGTGCTGGAAGGGATCTTCAGAATTAAGCCCATGGAATTTAGGTATAGCATGAATCATGTTGGGCTTTAGTTCGGAATCAGGTCCTCCAATCGGGATTCTAACTCGAGGCTCAATGGCCACCGCAGCAGGATTGTAGTGGTCCCGCATCATAGGACGCTGTGGTGGGTGCACGAAGTTTTGGAAGAGGTCATTGAGTCGCTGGAGCTGGTGTTCCAGATTATTTTCTTCCTCAACTGGCTGAGCCATGATGGGGGAAGAAGAAGAACTTGGTTCTGAATCAGAAGAGAGAATAATGTGAGGGTGTTGCTGCACAAACACGGGCGTCGAGGCTTGGCCTTGACGAGAGTGAATTTCTAAAGGAGGTCTTAAGGGTGGTCTTAGAGACCTCCTTCCGTACATGCACAGTTGGGAGAGGTAAGTTTAGAAGGTGCTGGACCCAATCAAGACACCCAAAAATGTGTTGGGTGACTATAGAGGTGCGGGGCAGATGGACCCCTTGATCAGAAAGATCGTCCACCTGAGAATTACCTGGGCAGCCAGAGAGGGAGAGTCCCGCGAAGACCCCTACACGGTAGAGCGTCCCCACGGGTTACAGGGTTTCCCCCACCCGACCTCTCTTGTCACTGCGGTTCCAGGTAGACCAGAATGGGGATCTTGACCTCTTAAGTCTACCAATTTTAAGATCAGGGTGCTTAAGGTTTCACTTGAACTTTAGTCCTTTTAAGTGCAAAGAGTGACCTAATTTAAGGTTGGTTAACCCAAGGGGTCAACTTTACCTATTGTTTTCTTTAAGAGCTTTTAGGTCCTGTCTTTTAGGGTTCAAGTGTTTAGAGAGAGCCAATTGTTTAGGATTTTTCTTGTTAATTATTTTCAATCAATGGCTTGGGCACACCTCTTTAGGATTTCCTCAATTCTTGATTAAGGGGTGTGTCTCTACTGAAATCCTAATGTTTGACCTTATGTTGGCTCTCCTTGGTCCATTTAACTCTTTGTTGGGCAATTAGGGCTCAAGCAAGAATGTGTTAGCCCTTAAATACCCTTAATAGTGTGCAGGAGTGATGAGTTGAAAACATGCAACTTTTTATGGTTACTAAGTATGGAAGACAGGTTAGCCCTATATTGCTTTGTTCTTTTCTTTTCTTTCTCTTTAGAGTGTAGGGGTTAATAGTGAGAGAAAAGATTTACCTGTCTTCGGAGTGGTTGTCGTGTGGTTGCTTGTCTTCTTGAGTTCCTGTAGCTGCACAAAAGAGAGGAGATTATCAGAAATTAAAAGATACAGGAATGTTTACCTCTAGAATAGCCGTTGCTCCCCGGCAACGGCGCCAAAATGGTAGCTTCGGCTTTCAGTTATATCGTTGTAGTAAAGCCGGTTGTTACCAACGTTTCATATAAAATTTTTTACTCGGAAAAATAAAAGAGTTCCCGAGGTCGAACTCAGGGAGCAAGTTGTATTCTAGAGATATACAAGTTCTATTACAAAAATAAAGAGAGAGAGAGAGAGAGATGAAAATTTGGCTTCTTCTTCTTTTCTTCTTTCTTCCTCTTTGTCTTTGGTTCTTCCTGTTCTTCTTCTTCTTCTTCTTCTTCTTCTTCTTCTGCTTTCTTCAGATCTTCCCCTCGTGCCCTTCTTCTTCTGTTCTTCCTTGTTTCCTTTCTTTCTTTTTCGTCAGATCGTCTTCTTCTTTTCTTGCTTCTTGCTTCTCTTCATTCCTTCTTCTTCTTTGTCTTCACCTGCCTTGACCTCTCTTTTTCTTCTTTCGCGATGGCCGTTGCTCTTCCTTCTTCTTCAGCCTGTCTTCTTTCCTGCTCTGGCTGCTGACCTTCCGTCGTCTGCCCCGGTGCTGAGACGACTTAACGATGCCTTCGCTACAGTGCAGCAGCTCCTTCTTCTTCAGCGGGTCTGCTTCTTCTTCTTTGGCCTGCACACTTCAGAGTTTTTTTTTTCGTCAAGAGGCAAAAACCTACTCTACCCCCCTCCCCCGCGTATCTCTCTCTCTGAAATCACTCTTCGGAAGCTCTCCCAGAGCGCTATCGGGTAATCGGGTTCGGGTCAGGCCCGGGTCCAGGCCCACCGGCGTGCGTGGTGGGCGAGGAGTGCAGGTCAGTCTAATCGGGTCGGGCCAGGTCCGCGGAGCGTGGTCACGGACGAGGCCGAGTCGGGTCGGGTCGGGTGAGAGGGACCTCACCCCGTGGTAACTGAGGCAAACAGATGGTGGCACTTTTGCAATTTATGTGGGTGTGTGGCTTCAGAAATTCCCGAGGTGGGACTATCCGCGCACCCCTTTTCTCTCACGCCTGCAGCAGGGATGGTGCTTCCAATTGCATCAGCTGTTGAGGCGCGCAACTCCAATTGAGGGCCAGGGTGTGTGCGCAAGACTCTTTCGCGCTGGCCGTGGCTCTTCAACCTGGGATATCTAGGCTTGGAGCAACCTCAAGCAAGCTTCGAGCTTCCTCGCCAATGGCGGTCAAGGCCTGGAACCTGAAATCAATAGAACGGCCTCTCGGCCAAATCAGACAGGCGGGGGACCTTCGCCGTGGCACGGCGAAGGTGGTCAGGGGGTCTGCAGGGGGCGAGATGGAGCTATCAGGTCGTCCTAGGTCAAACTGTGAGCGAGGGAGTGGGTGTGTTCGGTGGATCTGCAGAGGGTGTTTGGTGGGAAGTGGAGGGGCGGAAGAGGATCAGGGTGAGGAGGCGGAGGTTCTGCGGTGGTCGGCGAGCCGTGTGGGTCGCTGAGGTGATGGGAGCGGCTCGCCGGAGGGTGGTCGGAGGCGGAGAGGATGAGGGTGAACAGGGTCGGTAGAGGGCTTAATTGACTAAATCGAAAGCGGGGAAAGAAAGAGGAGGAGAAGGGGAGTAGGTCTAACTTAACTGCAGGGACGAAGGGGGAGGAACAGGGCGACAGTCGTATCGACTGTCGCCGGAGAAGACGATGCTCAGGGAGAGGGGCGGCGGCGAGCAGAGGGCTGGAGAGGCGCCAGCTGGGTGCGGCGTGGCGCGGGAAGAGCAGGGGAGGAAGTCTCTGCTGCTGGTAGTGCGGCAGAGCGAAGAGGTGGAGGGGGAGGAAGTCGCCGGAGCTGGTGAGCGTCTGCCGGAGAAAGAAGAGAAGAAAGCTGGGGGTTTTCTCCGTCAGATCCAGGCTGCCTTCGTCGGTGGAGCGGCGGGGGGTATTTATAGGGTTGAAGCAGGGAGGAAGGCGGAGGGAGACGACGTGTCTCCCTCGCCGGAGAATGGTCGGAATACGAACCCATACCGTCCGTGCGTTCGCACGGCCGGTATGGGGGGCTACAATGACCATGGGGGTGCTCCTGCGACGGCTGACGACGCAGGGCACCCCCGGTACACTTGCCAGGTCCTCCACCTCACCCTGCGCGGCGCCATGCTCCGCGCAAGGTCGCCGGAGCATGGTGCTGGCAGGGTTTTGCAGGAGGGACCTGTTTGCAAAGAACGAAGGAGAGTTAGGGGCCAAAATGCGAGGGTTCAAAAGTTGAGGGCCAAAGAGTAAATATATGAGGACCAAAGTGTGAAGTCGGTCAAGGAGGTTTCTTCTTAGGCTCAAGTTTTTATACATGACTAATTAGGACCTAAGGAATCTGATGGTGAATTTTATTTTCATATTAAACCTTGTTTGACCGGTCAATTTGCGCAAAAACCCAAATTAAGTTATTAATTGGGCATGGTTCTCAATGTAGGTCAAAATGGGTTCTAAAGGCCAAATTGAAGGTTCTAAACCCTAGAGATTATTTTTCTATGAATTTTAGAGGGTTTATTCTATTTTTACTTTGCCTCGAACCTTGTGAATTGAAGTGGGTTGTTTTAGGGTTACAGATTATCACTTGGTTCCTTGGAAGTGCTGTAGCCCTTGCTAGATCATCTCATCCCACTTTTATTCTTATTAAGCTGTTTTGACCTATGTTTGGGCCCTGAATTACCCTGTATGCAGATTATACTGGTAAAATTGCACTTTTACCCCTTATGACTTGTTTTCTTCTCAAACTCAGAATTCTCTGAGTTAAGCTTTTCCTTGAGATATGTAGGAGCTTTTATCCTTTGTATTGGGTCAAAATGAGCTAGTTATGGCTCATGATGAGGTTCTCATCATTAGGCCCTTCTCTAGGTTATGTAGGAGCTTTTGTTTTCTTTTCTAGGTCAAAATGAACTAGTTAGGGCTCATGATGGTGTTCCCATCATACCCCCATGCCTAGCTTTTACTAGTCCCTTAGTAAAATTTTCAGGTTTTAACTTTTGTTCTAGACCATGAGTTCCTTTCACAATTTATGATAAGTGCTTTTCCTTTTTCTTTTTTGATTAGGTTAGAATGCCGACAGTAGGCCTAGAGGTACTCAAGTACCAACCAAGATCCGTACCTAACTAGCTCTAGCCTCGATCCTTTATGAAGGTTTATAAGGCCCGCAAGAACTATCCTATGGTTCGTTGGACTCCGCAGTTAAAGCACCCATGCTTGAGACATATTTTAGCCTTGGTTCAGTTTGCAGTGAATTTTTTGTAAGAGAGAGATAGAGGATTTATTTGTTTGGAGAGTTTTCTCTCTCTTTTCTTTTTATTTCTAGCTTTGGATTGGCTTCTCAACACAGTCTGTATCAGATTCCTCATCCCCATCATCAATCCTCAAATGTCCCTGGCAATCGATGCTTCATGATAGCACCGCCCATGGAAACCCCCAGAACCCTGGCTTTCGAGATTTTGAGATAATCCCGCCCATGGCGTTCCATAGCGAAATCCAAACCCTGGCAATCGACATTTCATGATAATGCTGCCTATGGTATACGAACTAGTAGAGTGCTTACATGCCCCTGGTAGGATATGTAAATATCCTAAGAGACAAGCACCAAGGAGATGATCTATTGTTACGCATCTTCGAGGGGAATTTCTCGCCTCTCTGCATCGGGAACTCATCCAAATCAACTTGTGTTGATCAGCCACTCCTAATCTAGGCAACATTTTTTCAGAACATTTAAACATTTTTGCATGATTTTGATAGTTATGCGCACTAAACCAGACTGTGTGTTGATTGGGGTGCTTAGGTTACCAAGTCTCGCAAATCGAAGGTCGGTTAATGAGGCTGAATACTCCCTAAGCCTTAGACCTAATACTTAAGCTTCGCATTTTCCCTAACCTTTTGAGGATTTTCCAGATCTTAGCGGATACTTGAATTTTTAAGCCTAACAGTCCAGCCCAAAAGGCTTAAGATCAACGTTCCTAGTAATCTCTTTTGGTGTCTCTTTAGCACTTTTTTTTTCTATTTTTCTCTTTGTCTGATGTGATCTAGAACTTTGGTTAATCCCTTAATCTCTTACTAATGACTTTTTCTTCTTTCTTTTTCATTTTGTGATCCTTTTTGGCATTTTGCTCTTTTCCTCCTCAAGTTTATATGGTTTCAAAATTTTCTTCCCTCTAGTTTTTTTATTCTTTTTCACAAATTTCTATTTTTTTGGTATTTTTGACATATGTAATTTTTTTGTGAGAATCCTTCTGATTTTTCTTGATTTCTGTATGTTTGCAATTTACCACCCCCCCATGCCTAAGTTTTGCAATGTCCTCATTGTAAACGGAGGGTGTGAAACAGTGTAGGCTTCAAGGACTTGAAATAGGATATATCGGGTGGGTGAATGGGTCGGGAAATGACTAATGCAAATGATTTCAAGCTTTGGTACATGTACCAGAGGTGGGATCGACTGGTCTAAGATTGAACTAAGGGTGCAATAGACTTGGAATCAGACGGATCTTGAGTTTTTGGAATGACGGGTTGCCTCCCGTTAAGCACTAAATTCAACGCCTTCAGCCGAGCGGCAAATGGGATGGAGAGGGAGTGGTCAAATCAGTAGAGTTTTGGAGAACAAGCACCTTGATTAAGAGTCTGGTTGGTCCGACCAGGTGCTTGTTCAGATCAGTAGGCTGATGATGCAGCCCAAACCCTATTAATCTACTGGGTTGATAAATCTAGATCAAGAGATGTGGAACCCATCATATGCTATAAAGCTTGGATGGATGTGGAAGTGTAAATTCGGGTTTTGGCTAAGTCAAATCAACCTGGTTAGAGTAGGGATCCGTAAAATAATCAGTGGATGATGCGAAAACCCTATAGGGGTGATCAGAAAATAATGGAGCATGGTTTTTAGTCTGATCAATATTTGATACCCGATGTATATATGGAGTTGAATCATCTGCACTCGACTCAGTGAGAGGTGAATCAGAATAGAAATTGAGTTCGGTTGCGGGTCGAGGTTGAAAATGGGTTTTGATCAGTTTTGTATATTCGGAAGAGGTTGCTTCAATGAGAATTGTGTATGAGGGCTCTTCTAAAAATGAGTAATAGGTGGTTTCATGTAGAAAGTCCTCATAGTAACCTTCAAAATCAAAAGTGAATGCCTGAAGAGTGTCGATAGGATAATGGAAATCTGAGTTGAGAAAAGATTTGTACTCTGGGTTGCAGTCACTCTCGGCATTTTCTAGTTTTGATTCCTAAGGATCGAAAAGAAATGATTCCATGTCACTGGAAACTAAACTTAAATTAGTGATCTCGGGAATTGAGATCTCAGAGTCGAAGTCGAAGAATGAATCATGTGAGCTGAGGTCGTAGATTGGTTCGTCGATGTCAGGAGACAGAGGCTCTCCGAAATCATGGTAAGATTCAAAATCGTCGGAGATATTGCGAAAATCAAGTTCTGAATGAGATTCGAGATCATGGGTTCCACCACAGGAAAAATCATACGATGTAGATTCAGCAGCCTGACTAGGGTCTAGCCTATAAGGAGATTCTGAGCTCAACAAGATGTTCTTATTTGGTCTAGGCTCAAGTTCTAGGGTTGCAGGAGAGACCCAATCAAAACCCCACTGGTCCAACTCCTCTATTTCTATATCTTAAATTGGCGTGACTTCCGAAAAATCAATCTGATTCTTTGAGGATGTTGGAGAGGGATATTCATCAAATAGAGGCCCATGATCATACTCTTCATTGGCACTTTGATTTTTGTCATACGGGGCCTCGTAATTTTCCCAATAAGTTTTAGATCCAGATTCTAAGCTTAGGATGTGGGTTGAATTACTAGAATCTACGTCTGAATTACCTTCGAGGGTCACCTTATCAGAATAAGGGGTGGGATTTACACCCTTAAGAGGTTCAGTGCTAATCCCATCATTGCAAGAGTTTTGGAATCTTATGCTTGGTGATCCATGGTCTAGGGTTGGCTCAACATTGTGTTTTCCTACAATTGGAAATTCCTAACCTTCTTCCATATCAGGCATGTTGTATTCTATTTGGGTTGGGAATCCGCAACCACTCTGTGCCTCAAACCCGAGATCTGGGAAATTGGATTGATCCTCAATACTATTCCAAGATGGTTCATTATCTGTTTGTGGCATATACGGGTATTTCTGGTTGATAATTTGTTTCAATAATCTCATTATGCTTCCCATTTTTCAAGATCATCTTGGTGTTGTTCCCAAACTATAGGATTTGTCATGCATTGATGGTATTCAAAGTTGTGTAATTTTTCTACCTCAATGTATCCTGCTATGAGCATGTCTCGGGTTGATCCTTTTATGGCTTCTGCCAATAACACTTGGGCACAAGTTATGATGAAAGTTGTGGTTGTTGGTACACTAACTTGAATGTCATCCACTGGTGTTGAGGTTTCGTATTCATTTTCATAGAATTCAAGGGCATCCTCAATCATCCTATCTCTCATGGATCTCTGTGATTCAGGTTTCTTGAATGGTAGTCCTAAGTACCTAGGCTGCATATTTGGATCAAGATGCAGAATCAAGTTGTGAAGTGAATAGATCTAAATAGAGAGTCCCATTGAAAATTTACGTGTGTGCTCTAAAGAGAAGGGATGAGGGACTGGATGTGTTTTTGACCCAATCAAGGCACCCAAAGATGTTTGGATGACTATGGAGGTTCAGGGCGGATGATACCCTTGGATCGAAAAGTCATCCACCTAAAAATTACCTGGGCAGCTGGTTGCGTGTCTTCACTCAACTCAGTAATTAAGTTAATTTCACTTAATTAAGAGTAGAAGAAATCACTTAGGTTAACTCGAAGTTGTGTCGATTGTGTAATATACGGTCGAATTAACCTAACATTTTAGAAATTTTTACTGGTTGAGTCCAGGTCGTTCACTGGGAGGCATAATAATTTTTCTCCAAATTCACTAATTTCCTTTTTATCTCTTTAATTTTAGGAGGTAAAACTAGTTTCACTTATCAAAACATGAATTTTGTCAAATATTTAAACTATGAAGAACATACAAAATTCCATATGCAAACAAATTTACTCAAAATATTATTCTTTATTAACAAGTAAACAAGCTATTTTTCAATTTTATTTCATTAAGGCAATTAGAAAATTATCTAATTAAAGCATGCCTATTACAATTAAGAGCAAAAATTTACTCATGCAAGGGGAAATTTACTTTTTATCTTTGTATAGCCTCTAATCTTCTCTTTCTTTCTTGTTTGTTCTATTTTCTTCTCTGTTGAGCTTTCTTTACCTTTCCTTTCTTCACCTTAACACTTCTTTTTTTTCTTAAATCTTCTCCTACCTTCTCTTCTTCCCTTAGTTTCTTTCTTTTGTTCCATAGTCTTTCCTTAACACATCTTAGCATCTGCACTCCTTTATTCGTTAGCCTTTAGCATCCTTCAGCACTTTGCTTATCCTTTAGCAGCTTCTCCTTTCTTAGGTTTTCAACAGAACCAGGTTTTTTTTACTTTATAAACCAAAAGTTATCGTATTTACGGTGAAGTCCTTTCGAGGATACGTAGCACCCTGAGACCAGGGTGGGACCAGACCCTACTCGGTCCTCGCCTAATCTCAGTTAGGTTTGTTTCGGTTTATTTATTTATCGGTTCACAATATCGAGCCGCATCGGCTCAACTCGGCCTCCTAGGCTAAACACTCTCGCCCTCCCAGGGCACACACATCCGTATGCACACGCACACCCCCATGGGTGCACACATCCGCAGGCCAATGCCCACACTCAGAACAATGCTCAAATCAGATCAGAATCGGAACCGGTGCGCCTTGCGCTTGACGACTGCGTAGCCATAGGAACGAAAAACTTTTATACTAAGGCGCACGCTCGTGGATTTCCGAGGTGGGACAAAGTTTCCCCTTCCAGACCCGAATTCAATTGATCACAACTTCCTACCCAGAGCTCCATATTCGATGATTTAAAGTTCATTGGAAAGCTCTAAGGGTAATCTATTCAATTTTAATGTCAATTTAATGTTTTAATTATGTTTAGCTCTTCAATTTAAGGGATGAAATCAGGGGTTTCTATGGGTTTATGACAAGCCTGCAGATGTTTTAACTCAGGGAAGTCCTCTGATGGACTTCTCTTATCTATCTAAAGGTCTATATACAATATATAAGCAATTCCACTTCAGTTTGGATGGATTTAAGGCTTCTGAAACCTACAAAACTTACAGAGAAGCTATTCTCTTCTCTGAAAACTTCAGAGATTAATTTTCAGTTTTCAACAAGTGCAACAGACACTTTAAAGTGTTCCTAATTTATTTAGATTAATTCTATGGGTTTTAACTAATCAATCTGGATATGTTTTAGGTTTAAATTTCAATAGAACCGTGTTTCTATTGGTTTGGGTTCAAGAGTAACCGAAACTTAACAGAAACAAAATTTTCAATAAAAACATCATCTGAGCTTACTCTAATCGATTTCAGATCATCAAATGAGATTCCAGAAACAACTTCCACTTCTTAATTCCTTGATTTAAGCTCAGAACACCATTATCAGACTTAGGTTTGACTCTAGAAGCTCAAAATTTGACTTTTTGTTTAATGCTTCTTCCTAAGAAATTAACACATCAGTTAGATTCTCTTCATCATTTGGAACTCACTCAGATCTTCAGATTTGAGTTTCAACCTTAATTCATAGGGATTCAGGCTTGCCGCCTGGACTAAATTAGGTACTTGTTCGACAGAGTAAATCAGTGTTTATTACAGTGTTTTAAAAGTCAAAATAGCTTCAGTGCTTCGCACTGATGCTTCTTAGCTCTTTAAATGCTTCTTAGTTCCTTTACAACAGTCTTCTCTAACTCACTGGAGTTGGGGAAGATGAAGTTGAATCTTAAGCTCCAGTGAATGAAACCTCAAATAAATTTCTTAAAAATGATCGGTAATACATATTATAACATTCTGGAGTCACATAACAACTTGTAGAGGCTGTAACACATCTTTGGCTCGATGGAGCTCGCCGGAGCTCTGGTGAGTCCAGAAAAATGCAAATTGCATGTACAGTTTGACAAAATTAATTATTTTTAATCCAAAAATGATTCTAAGGTTACATGGAACCTCTGTTTCACATTAAATTCCTTGTTTGTTCATTGAAATATCAGATTTGATAGTAAACTTGTTTCTTAAAAGATTTGATTTGTTTAAGCTCAGGACTTGATTTAACTACTCGATTGAGTAGCTAAATGAAGTCAACATGTATTATTAATCATTAATATATATTTAATTATAGTTTGAAATGTTCTTGAGCCGCCATGGACAGTGAGCTCAGGCACTTAAATAAAATTTGGGCGTTTAATTATAGATGATAGTAGTAGGTAATATAAAGTCGATTAGGGTTCATTAGTGATGGAATGTGATGAAAAACCCAATGAAGGTGGAATTAGGCCGACTTCTGTCACCATGGACAGTGAAGTAGTCGGTGAAGGTGATACATGAATTAGGCATTTTGGTGATCTAATTAAACTATTTAGTGGATTAGAAATGAACATGAAAGATATAAGAAGGTGAACAATGAATTTAAAGACAAAATTAAAGTCTCTGGCGATCTCAAGGAACTCGCCGGAGCTGGAAGAGATGAAGCTAAATTCTACAATTACTCTAACCTAACTAACTAAACTAACTAACTAAGCTAGCCTACTCCTACTCCTACTCCAAGTCTACTTTTACCTGGACGAAGGGGTCAATAGGGTTCCGCTGAAGTTTCATAGCGGACCATGAAATCAGAGGGCTGAAGAAAGAGCTCCGACGGGCGAATTTGAGGTGGAGCGGAGGAATCCTAGGGTCGGCGCCTTTGTCAGAGGTGCGGAAGACCACGGTGAATTTCCTCGGCTACTTAAGGTGGACGGAGGATGTCGGAAGATGAAATGGGGGTTCGCCGGAGGTTTGGAGGAATAGCCTATTGGGTTGGCTGTAGTATTTGAAGAGGGAAGGGAGCCAACTTACTTAAATCAGAGGTAAGAGGGGATATTTATAGCATTTTGCGGTGAAGAGAGGGGCGGGGTCTGGTCAAAGAAGAAGCTCGAGGAGCTTAACCTCCGTCGTCGTCTCCAATGACGGTGAGGTTAATTCCCACTGAAAAATAGGATTTACGGATGATCCAGACCGATGGATCAAGTGGAGGTGGTGAGCGCAAGCTGTAAGAGCTGGGGCAAAGAGGAATGATGTCAGTAGGGCGGTGATCGCGCGATGTGATGACTCTCTGTCGCTAGCCGTTCGTTTGGCTGGAGAAGAAGGAGAAGAAGAAGACGAAGAGGGACTTAGGAATAATAAAACCTAACGACATATATGCTAAATAAGGACTCGACTGTAATGAAAATTAAGGACTAAAACGTAAACCCAGGTTTTGAAGGTTTATTTTAATTTAGATCTTTTTCAACTTTTTATATATGTTAGTAAATACGGTAAATATTAGGTTTACACCTTGAATTTACATTTTTGACCTTTTTAGATTAATTTGTTAGATTAAGTAAAATCACGTAAGTTATTACATATTTAGGTATACATTATACTTATGTTACTTATCTTATTAATTAAGGAAATGATTAGTAGGATTTCGAGTCCAATTATTATATAAATTATTAATAATGTTATTTGAATGATAAAATGTCATTTTTAACTTATTTTAAGGTCCTCAACTAAGTATCCCTTATTCTATAATTAACCCTTATATATTCATAACCCTAGCTAATTAACTAGGAAGACTAGTTAATTAGGGGTAATTAGAGATCATGATGAGTGTCTCATCATACCCCCAAGCCAATGTTTTGCTAGTCCGTAGCAAAATTAACTAAGACTATGATGATTTAAAGCACTTGGGTTTAAATTATTTGTAAATATGTAGAGGAAAGCTTAGGTCAAAAAATTTTTAAGTTTAATATAAATGATTAATGCATAGAGCTTGTATGAAAATTTTCTTACTTAGACTTATACTTATAACATTTTCAAAACACACTTAAAATAATTTGTAAATAAGAATTTTATTTAAAATTAGAATTCTTCAAAAATCTCTTAATCTTTGTAACTATTCTTAACTCAAATTAGAATACAAAGTGTTTTAAGAAAAACAAAACTTAAGGATTGAGAATTAAATTTTAACTCAAAAACTCAAATAGATTTAAGTTAATCCATTGTTTATGATATTTGATTTTTATCAATATAAGTTTAAGCAAATTAACCAGATACTCATTATTAATCAAACTTAGAGTAGTAAAACTCTAATTTACTAGCCTACAACACCAAAGATTAACTTCTTGACCTAGGATTCTGTCAATTCTTCTCCTTTAGGTCTCAACTTAAAATCTTCAAAACCCAATTTCTTAGGCTTCACTGCCCAATACCAAGGTTCAATAGCTATGATTTTAAAACATCTACGCTTAGTGAAGAGAACTGTCCTCAAGACATCCAAAGTTGCAAAATTCCAGATTTTAGGACATCACTTTCCAATCCTAATTATTCTAATTCAAGCCTTTGGCTTGGCCTTACTCAGGTTTGGTTGCTTTCTCCTCACCAGTTTTCTATCCCGAGGTCAACACTTTTTGTGTATATCTCCCCGGTGGACCACTAGGTCTCTTATTCCTAATATTTTTTTCTCCATATCTTTTTTTTCTTTTTCTATAGGTTAGAACACCCATTTGTAGCGAGGTGTTCTTTTTATTTGATGGAAGGAAGGGTAGCATCCATTTGTAACGAGATGCTTTTATCTAGTTATGGAAAAACTGCATAAGTACCCATTTTTAGTGAGGCACTTAACTGCAGGGTGTTTTATTTACCTTTTTTTTCTTTTTCTTTTTCTTCTCATTTTTCTTACTAACATTATTCTCCAAATCCTTTTTCTAGGTGAGTGGCACATCCTTCACCCTTTCAAGAACCACCCCACGGAAATCCTTGGACGAAAGGGGATTTCAAAATGATCTCTTAACCTCTATGTTTTCGCGGTCTCGGATGTCAATAAGACAATTCTATGTGAGTGAATTTTAGATGTTTAGGTTACTTAGCTCTCAAACCAGAGCTTGGACAACAATACCCTTTACTCTTAGGTTCTTCAAATTCTTAGTATCCTCCTATAGGATCCGTCAAGACAAAATTTACCAAGTCTAGTAATTTATCTCTAGCTTGTAAGTTTTGTAAACTAAAATTCTACCAACTCTCTATTTAATTAAGTCTGAATATCTAGCTTTTACTTAACTTTGTGATAAAATCAAATTTTCAAAAAGAAAAAGATTACTTAATCTAATTGATTAAAAGTTATAATTCAATTCCAAAACTTAAGTTTAAAATCTTAACACACTTAGTTTCTTAATTCAAGTAAGAATAGAAAAACAAATCTTAAAAAGATTTAAAAGATTCCTTAATTCAATAAAATCTTGTTTTTTTTTTAAAAAAAATTTAAACACAAAAGTGTGTTTTTACAAAATGTTTAAAGTAAAAATCTAATTAAGAATTGAATGCTCTTTAATATTTTTATATACATTATACATTTTAAACTTCTGACCTAAAAGAAAATTAAAGCTTTTAATTACATTCTTCTTCTTTTCTTCTTTATTAATGAATATTCCCTGTTATTACTTTTATGAATTTCCTTTTTAAATTTTTTTATTTACATATTTTTATTTTTATGTATATACGATTTTTTTAATTTTTATAATTTTCTTAAATTTGTATGAAATTTTTGAATTTTTAAATTTTTATCATTTTTAAATTTTTTTAATTTCATGGATATTTGATTTTTATGTGTTTTTTTTTTAAACACTTAAAGTGAAAATTTCACTTCAATAGCCCCCCAAGTCAAAATTTTACAAAGTCCTCATTGTAAGAAGGGTGAAAAATATGAAGTGAAAATTTAAAAGTAAGTGTATAAGAAAGTCAAAAAGGATGAAAATAGGAAACAGCTATGTATAGGTGCTAAGTTTTACGCCTTCAGCAAGACGTAAACCCTAGTAAAGAACTCCTAAAAGGAATAGGTATATGGGAAAAATATAGGAGTTATGAAAGAATTAGATCAAAAAATTAGAAAATAGATTAAACCACCCAATCAAAATTCATCCTAAAATTTCCTAGAATAGATCTCACAAATCCTATAATCAGATTCTCGTGAAAAATCTCAGAAAGATTAAAGTGAAACTTATGTAGAATAGATCTGATTTATGTTGAGATGTAAAACATTTAAGATTGAGGCAATTCAAACGAAATGTTTCCACCAAGTTTAGAAGATCAGCAAAGTCAGTTTTGGTTCTCAATAATAGGTGGGTTATTTTGGCACAAAATAGGTTGCTGATGCGGGTTTAATGGGTTATTTTCAGGTAATGTAGAGGATGGATTATGATTAGAATCAAAGGCCTGATTAATGAAGTGGACTTGGCCTTGATTTAGCCTAGGATTTGGCAGATTCCTAGGATTCGGAATTGGCTGAGATGGAAGAGTACCTAGCTGACGAGATTCAGCCAAAAGCGTGATCTGATTTCGTAAATCAGCCAATTCTACCTTACATTGCCTATGAACCTCAGCGAGAGCTTCAGCATTTCGTCGCTGACTCTTTGACACAGCTCTTAAAATCTGATCTAGCTGTGAATCTCTATTTGGCCTTATGGGGTTTTGCGAACCCACGTAAAATGACCTTACATTGTGTTGCTGAAACGACAATGTAGGCGGGTTTTGTCTGGTCTGAGTCGGATATGATGGTCTTTGATTTTGATTTGGATCAGCCCAAGAAAAATTTGGGTAGCTTCTCCATCCAGGATTATAGGTATTTGAATATAGGTTTGGTCTTGGAATATTTTCCTGGATAGCATTTAAACCTAAAAGATATGGCGTGTTTTCTGCAATAGTAAAGGGTGGGGAAAAAGGTGGTTAAGATTGTGGGACAAAGGTCCCTCCTTGGGTTGGTGAATGAGTAGATAGAAAACCCAAGGAAGATGGATCTCTAGAATCTAGATTATTCACAAATTCCCTCCCTGTGGGAATTTGCGAAACAGGTAAATACACGGAATTCCTAGCAAGTAGAGGCGTAAGATTCTTCATTGTGTTTCTAACCTCGTCGAGATGCTTTGCTACGATGTCTACTTTGTTCAGTTTTTCTGCAATAATCTCTAAATCCTTTGAATTGGACGAATTACCGATCTCGTGGATGCCCTTATGCGGATTTTGGTGATTCGTATTCATGCCCCGCAAAAATTGTGACATTGATGCATTATTGATCGAGTTTTCCGCCATCCCTTAAAATAATTCTGAAGCGGATTCTGCGTCGTGATTTAGAAAATTCCCTCCACAAGAGGCATCAACTAGATTATGAATGCCCTCTTGTAAACCATAATAAAAGATATGCATGAGTTGCCGAGGGATGTCATAATGTGGGCATTTCCTTTGCAATTCACGAAAACGTTCCCACGCTTCTTAAATTGGTTCTCCTTGATTTTGATTGAAAGTAGTAATAGCTCGCCTTAAAGCACTGGTTCGACCAATTGGAAAAAATTTCTTCAAAAATGTAGATTCGAGTTCAGCCCAAGTTGAGATTGGTCTTTCTATAGTTCTATATCAATATGCTACTTTATCTTTAAGGCTAAAAGAGAACATTTTCATTAGTAGGATTTCCCTATTTTGATTTTGAGGACCAAGAGTTTGAGATAGATTTTTAAGATCTTCAATGTGTTGAAATGGATCCTCGGATGCAAATCCGTGAAAGTGGGGGATTAAACTTATAATATTTGACTTTAATTCTGGATCATTTTCCCCAATAGGAATCCTAGCATTAGGCTCTACTTGTGCATTAGATGGGTTATAGTAATCTCTAAGTAGAGGCCTAGGATGATTGATCGGTAAATCATGATTTTCAAAACCCGCCTCAGGTCGAGGTGAAGAACGGGTTTGTAAAGTTTGTAAATTATTTAAGGCTGTTGTTGATAAATTGATTTGTCTTGTTTGCTCTAGCATCCTAAGGTTCTGGTTCAGGAGCGCCTCATGAACATCAAAAGGCGTCATCTCCCCCTGACCAGAAGAAGAAGGGATCTCAGGATTAAGATTCTGCATTGGCTCCATAGAAGTTGATGGATCAGACGGGAAAACCATTGGTTGCTTATCTGCAACTGGCCTAGGATCACCTGTCAACGACGGTGCAAGAGGCGGATGCATGGATCGCCTCTCGTCCATAAACGGAAAATAAATGTGCAAAGGCACACGCACACCACCGATACAAAAGCAGCGGCACAAAAAACCCGTAAAACAGCGCAAAAGATGTGGGTTTTGCTCTTCTTTCAAAGGAAAGAAGAAATTCCTAAGGTACGCAAAGTAATTTGACGCAAACAAATAGAGTAACAGTATCAAAATACGCGTCCTAATTCGTGACTACGTAAGTGCATACCTTAAAGCTCAAAGGTCTAAGGTCTAGGAACGAGACCACTCACTACTGGCTCCCCGGGGCTCTAGTAGTGAGACAGACTTGTTGATCTTCGGCCAAAGCCCTAAGAGGTGCAAAGAGGAGAGATAGAAAAATAGACTCATGTGACTCTAGTGATCGCGTTGTGTGCATGATAGCATGCAACAGATGATATCGGTATAAAGACCCACATGCATTCTGTAAGCAGATTTAAGTCACCAATTTTACTTCCTCTTTTTAGTTAATCTTTTTAAAAATATATCAATTAAACTACAATGACTGCTTTTTATATCTTTTCAAACAAAAATATGGTTTTTTTTAAATTCTCAAAGACAGGGATCTACACGGGTTTTCACATGTTTTCCAGCTGATGCGAAAAAAATAGTTTAAAAATTTCCCGAGTCAGATAGTACTTAACACTAGCAGGAAATGCACTCCTAAGAGTGTATGCCTATGATATGCTGCTGCTAGTCAGAAAAGATGTATTTTTGTATTTTTTTTTAAATGCAACAAACAAAAGATTAAGAAATACTTAAAAAGAAATGAAAACAACAAAACTAAATCCCGCCTTCTCCTGAGATTACCTGCAAAGGTAAACCTGAAAAGAAGACAGAAAATAAAACAAAAACAAAACAAAACACACTAATTAAAACAAAACTTAGTAAAAACAAAACTATTAACAAAATACCTCCTAATTAAACAATTAATCCTTTTAAATTTTAGTGAATCAAAAGATTTCCTCCCCGGCAACGGCACCATTAAAATGGTTGTTAGACGAAGCAATACCAGGGAATATTTTGATAAGTGGAGTGAGTCAAAAGATTTCCTCCCCGGCAACGGCGCCATTAAAATGGTTGCGTGTCTTCACTCAACTCAGTAATTAAGTTAATTTCACTTAATTAGGAGTAGAAGAAATTACTTAGGTTAACTCGAAGTTGTGTCGATTGTGTAGTATAGGGTCGAATTCACCTAACATTTGAGAAATTTTTACTGGTTGAGTCATGGTCGTTCACTGGGCGGCATAATAATTTTTCTCCAAATTCGCTAATTTCCTTTTTATCTCTTTAAGTTTAGGAGGTAAAACTAGTTTCACTTATCAAAACATGAATTTTGTCAAATATTTAAACTATGAAGAACATACAAAATTCCATATGCAAACATATTTACTGAAAATATTATTCTTTATTAACAAGTGAACATGCTATTTTTCAATTTTATTTCATTAGGGCAATTAGAAAATTATCTAATTAAAGCCTTCCTATTACAATTAAGAACAAAAATATACTCATGCAAGGGGAAATTTACTTTTTATCTTTGTACAGCCTCTAATCTTCTCTTTCTTTCTTGTTTCTTCTATTTTCTTCTCTATCGAGCTTTCTTTACCTTTCCCTTCTTCACCGTAACACTTCTTTTTTTTCTTAAATCTTCTCCTGGCTTCTCTTCTTCCCTTAGTTTCTTTCTTTTGTTCCTTAGTCTTTCCTTAATACTTCTTAGCATCCGCACTCCTTTCTTCCTTAGCCTTTAGCATCCTTCAGCACTTTGCTTATCCTTCAGGAGATTCTCTTTTCTTAGGTTTTCAACTGAACCGGGTTTTTTTGCCTTTATAAACCAAAAGTTATCGTATTTGTGGCGAGGTCCTTTCGAGGATACACAACACCTTGAGACCAGGGTGGGACCAGACCCTACTCGGTCCTTGCCTAATCTCAGTTAGGTTTGTTTCGGTTTATTTATTTATCGGTTCACAATATCGAGCCGCATCGGCTCAACCCGACCTCCCAGGCCAAACACTCTCACCCTCCCTGGGCACACACATCCGTATGCACACGCACACCCCCATGGGTGCACACATCCACAGGCCAATGCCCACACTCAGAACAATGCTCAAATCAGATCAGAATTGGAACCGGTGCGCCTTGCGCTTGACGACTGCGTAGCCATAGGAACGAAAAACTTTTATACTACGGCGCGTGCTCGTGGATTTCCGAGGTGGGACAATGTTTCCCCTTCCAGACCCGAATTCAATTGATCACAACTTCCTACGCAGAGCTCCAAATTCGATGATTTAAAGTTCGTTGGAAAGCTCTGAGGGTAATATATTCAATTTTAAGGTCAATTTAATGTTTTAATTATGTTTAGCTCTTCAATTTAAGGGATGAAATCAAGGGTTTCTACGCGTTTTATGACAAGCCTGCAGATGTTTTAACTCAGGGAAGTCCTCAGATGGACTTCTCTTATCTATCTAAAGGTCTATATACAATATATAAGCAATTTCGCTTCAGTTTGGATGGATTTAAGGCTTTTGAAACCTACAGAACATATAGAGAAGCTATTCTCTTCTCTGAAAACTTCGGAGATTAATTTTCAATTTTCAACAAGTGCAATAGACACTTTAAAGTGTTCCTAATTTATTTAGATTAATTCTAAGGGTTTTAACTAATCAATCTAGACAGGTTTTAGGTTTAAATTTCAACAGAACCGTGTTTCTGTTGGTTTGGGTTCAAGAGTAACCCAAACTTAACAGAAACAAAATTTTCAACAAAAACATCATCTGAGCTTACTCTAACAGATTTCAGATCATTAAATGAGATTCCAGAAACAGCTTCCACATCTTAATTCCTTGATTTAAGCTTAGAACGCCATTATCAGACATAGGTTTGACTGTAGAAGCTCTAAATTTGACTTTTTGTTTAATGCATCTTCCTAAGAAATTAACACATCAGTTAGATTCTCTTCATCTTTTGGAACTCACTTAGATCTTCGGATTTGAGTTTCAACCTTAATTCATAGGGATTCAGGCTTGCCGCTTGGACTAAATTAGGTACTTGTTTGACAGAGTAAATCAGTGTTTATTACAGTGTTTTAAAAGTCAAAATAGCTTCAGTGCTTCGCACTGATGCTTCTTAGCTCTTTAAATGCTTCTTAATTCCTTTGCAACAGTCTTCTCCAACTCACCAGAGTTGGGGAAGATGAAGTTGAATCTTAAGCTCCAGTGAATGAAACCTCAAACAAATTTCTTGAAAATGATCAGTAATCCATATTATAACATTCTGGAGTCACTTAACAACTTCTAGAGGCTGTAACACATCTTTGGCTAGCTGGAGCTCGCCGAAGCTCCGGTGAGTCCAGAAAAATGCAAAATGCATGTATAGTTTGCCAAAATTAATTATTTTTAATCCAAAAACGATACTGAGGTCACAAGGAACCTCTGTTTCACATTAAATTCCTTGTTTGTTCATTGAAATATCAGATTTGATAGTAAACTTGTTTCTTAAAAGATTTGATTTGTTTAAGCTCAGGACTTGACTTAACTACTCGATTGAGTAGTTAAATGAAGTCAACAGGTATTAATAATCATTAATATATATTTAATTATAGTTTGAAATGTTCCTGAGCCGCCATGGACAGCGAGCTCAAGGACTTAAATAAAATTTGGCATTTAATTATAGATTATAGTAATAGGTAATATAAAGTCGATTAGGGTTCATTAGTGATGGAAGGTGATGAAAAACCCAATGAAGGTGGAATTAGGCCGACTTCTGTCACCATGGATAGTGAAGTAGTCGGTGAAGGTGATACATGAATTAGGCGTTTAGGTGATCTAATTTAACTATTTAGTGGATTAGAAATAAACATGAAAGATATAAGAAGGTGAACAGTGAATTAAAAGACAAAATTAAAGTCTCTAGCGAGCTCAAGGAACTCGTCGGAGCTAGAAGAGATGAAGCTAAATTCTACAATTACTCTAACCTAACTAACTAAACTAACTAACTAAGGTAGCCTACTCCTACTCCTACTCCTAGTCTATTGTTACCTAGACGAAGGGGTCAATAGGGTTCCGCCGAAGTTTCATAGCGGACCACGAAATCAGAGGGTTTAAGAAAGAGCTCCGGCAGGCAAATTTGTGGTGGAGCGGAGGAATCCTAGGGTCGGTGCCTTTGTCAGAGGTGCGGAAGACCACGGCGAATTTCCACAGCTACTTAAGGTGGACGGAGGATGTCGGAAGATGAAATGGTGGTTTGCCGGAGGTTTGGAAGAGTAGCCTATTGGGTTGGCTGCAGTATTAGAAGAGGGAAGGGAGCCAACTTACTTAAATCAGAGGTGAGAGGGGGTATTTATAGCATTTTGCGACGAAGAGAGGGGCGGCGTCTGGTCAAAGAAGAAGCTTGAGGAGCTTAATTTCCGTCGACGTCTCCGACGACGTTGAGGTTAATTCCCACTGAAAAATAGGATTTACGGATGATCCAGACCGATGGATCAAGTGGAGGTGGTGAGCGCAAGCTGCAAGAGCTTGGGTAAAGAGGAATGATGTTGGTAGGGCGGTGATCGCGCGATGTGATGACTCTTTGCCGCTAGCCGTTCGTTTGGCTGGAGAAGGAGAAGAAGAAGACGAAGAGGGACTTAGGAATAATAAAACCTAAGGACCTATATGCTAAATAAGAACTCAACTGTAATGAAAATTAAGGATTAAAATGTAAACCTAGGTTTTGAAGGTTTATTTTAATTTAGATATTTTTCAACTTTTTATATATGTTAGTAAATAAGGTAAATATTATGTTTACACCTTGAATTTACATTTTTGACCTTTTTAGATTAATTTATTAGATTAAGTAAAATCACTTAAGTTATTACATATTTAGGTATACATTGTACTTATGTTACATATCTTATTAATTAAGGAAATGATTAGTAGGATTTCGAGTCCAATTATTATCTAAATTATTAATAATGTTATTTGAATGGTAAAATGTCATTTTTAACTTATTTTAATGTCCTTAACTAAGTATCCCTTATTCTATAATTAACCCTTATATATTCATAACCCTAGCTAATTAACTAGGAAGACTAGTTAATTAGGGGTTATTAGAGATCTTGATGAGTGTCTCATCAGCAGCTAGAGAAGGAGAGTCCCGCAAAGAGCCCTACACGGTAGAGCATCCCCACAGGTTACAGGGTTTCCCCCACCCAACCTCACTTGTCACTGAGATTCCAGGTTGACCAGAATGGGGACCTTGACCTCTTAAGTCTACCACTTTTAAGATCAAAGGTGCTTAGGGTTTTCACTTGAACTTTAGATGTTTTGGTGTTGTGACAAAATTTGGAGGTTGGTTGACACAAGGGGTCAACTTCGCCTGACCTGCCTTAAAGATGGCAGAATGATTCTAGGTCAAGTCCTAGAAATCATCCTAATTTGACTCCCAGGTTATTAGGTCCAATGTTTTTAAGATTCAAGTTATTTTAGAAATCAATTTTAGGGTTTGCCTTGCTTAGATCTTTTCAATCAAGGGCTTGGGTAGCACACTAATGCGGGTGGGTTTGTTTCCTTTTATGCAATCATGTGTGAACTAGCACTCCAAAACCCTACTGTAGAAACCCTAATTTGGTTCTATTTCCAATCCTCTTTGCTTTTCACAACAGTTCTCTTTGGGCTTAAAATAAGAAGTGTGTAGTCTGCGGAGATTTAGAAATTAAGCATGATTTCTACTAGGCATGGGAATTTTGGGGGTAGGATCTCTAAAAATCGGTTCAACTTCAATAAGATTTTAAAAAAACTTTCGCAAAATCAGGAAACTTTTGCCTTAAAGTTAGTAATTACTATTGAAGGAAGGCAGTTGATTCCTAATTCAATTGCTTCCTTTTGTCTTCCAACGACTAGGAGGTGGATTAGGGAAGAAAAGAGAGTTTACCTGCCCTAGAGTGGTTGATTCGCACGGGAGATTTCCTCATGAAATACTTGCAAAATCATAGCAAAACAAATATGGCAGGTTAGTGCTAAAATATAATCACAAATAATGCAGACATCAGTGATGAATTGCATGTTGCTCCCGGGCAATGGTGCCAAAATGTTTATCCGAAGAAGCGAGATCGTCATCGGCGACGGTGCTAAAATTTTAAGAAGTGTGCGAAGTCAGGTTAAAATAATAGCGTCGTTGTATAGTCAAAATCACTTTGAAAACATATAAATTTCATTACTCGAATGTTGAGTCCGAGGTCAAACACAAGGAGCAAATGGAATTTATTCACCAATCTCAATAAATGTAATTTGAACACTTAAATCTACTCAAAATCTAATTCAAAACATAATGCAAGAGTTTATGAATACTAAAATGTAGCAATAAAAGAGAAATTGAGAGGAATAGGATAAAAAGTTTCATTCTTCTTCTTTTGGCTCTCTCTTTAGCTTCCTCTTCTTTTCTTCTTTGGTTCTTCTTTCTTAGCTTTCTGATCTTGTCTTTCTGCCTTTAGCCTTAGTCCTTTCTCCTTTCTCTGATGTCTCTTGCAACAGTGCCTTTCTCCTTCTTTATCTTCTTCTGCCTTGATTTCTCCTTCCTTCTTCTTCCTTGGCTTTGGCACTTCTTTCCTTCTTCTTCTTCTTTGATTTCTCCTTCCTTCTTCCTTCTTTTCTTTTCCTTTGCATTCTCGGCCCTTGCCTTTTCTTCAGTTGCACCCTCTCTGCTACAGTGCCTCTACTTCTTCCTTAGATCTTCTTTTCCTTAGCTTTCCTCTGCTTCCTCCTTCAGCCTTTCCTTAGCTTTTTCCTTCTTCTCTACAGCTGTAGCTTCCTCTTCCTTCCTCCTTTCCCTACACACACAAGTGCGAAACCTACCCCTACCTACCCCCGTGTACGCTCTCTCTCGTTTCTCTCTTAGGTTCACTCTCCCAGAGCCAATCAAGTATTCGGGTCGGGTCAAGCACACCCGGGTCCAGGCAGGCTAGGTCCGCGTAGCGTGTGTCGTGAACGAGGCAGGTGAGCAGGCAAGCCGACCTCACCCCGTGATCGGAGGTGAAGAGCTTAAAACACAAAAATAATATAAATCACTCACCTGCACTGAAAACCACCGAGGTGCGGCTAAAGTCCCACCTACTTCTTCGTGTGCCCGTGGGGAGATTACCTACTCAATTGCTGCAGCTTCGGAGGGTGTGGCTTCGCTTACTGGGTGCAAAAGGGTCATGGAGTGTTTCCGCGCACCTGGGACTCAACTTCCTGGAGTAATGTGACCTGGAGCAAGCTTGTGAGCAAGCTTTGCTTGTGCACCAATGGCGGTAGGGGGTCGAACCTGCAATCAATCAATACGGCCTCGCGACCCTGTCAAAGCATGTTGGTAGCTTCGCCGTGTCACAACGAAGGTGATGCAGTGGGTGGCATGGTGCAGAATGGCCTAGGCATGCGTGCCTAGGTCAAACTATGGCCGTGAAAGTGCATGTGTTTGGGCAGAGTATAGGGTGCATGTGGTGGTCAATGAAGGGACGGATGATGATCAGTGGATGATGGCGAAGCTTCTACGGTAGGTGGCATGGTGTGTGGGTGTTTGGAGCAGTGGATGTGCCTTCACCGGTGGTTTGCTGGAGATGAAGAAGACAAAGGTGGTCTGTGGCTATCGAAGGGGGTTTTGTGAAATAAAGAGGGGGAAAGTGAAAGATAGAGAGAGAAGAAGAGATTTAACCTAATTAACGGATGAAAGGAGAGAGGACGGCAGATGGCTCGTACCTGTCGCCGTAGGAGATGAAGGTCCAGTAGAGGGGTGACGTCGAGGACGAGGGGGTAGTTGGCGTGTGCGTAGGTATGGTGCGACACAGATGAAGGAGGCAGAGATGTCTCTGCCACTGGTTTTGTGGCAGAGCGACGAGAAAAGGGAGGAGATGTCACTAGAGCATGCTGGATGTATGGCTGGAGGAGAAGAGAAGAAATTGGAGGTTGTTTTCTGGCCAAACCAAGCTAAATCTGAGCGGCTGGATCTAGGGCTCCTTTTATAGGTACTGGTAGAGGTTCTTGTGTTTGGAAGGCAAGCTTCCAAGTGCAAGAATCCTCACTGGAGTAGGAATGTGCAAGAGGCCCAAATATCTTGAGCGTTCTTATGAGAGATTGGGTGATAATTAGGGCATGGGATTGCGCTCATTAGATGGGGAATTCCTTAGAGGATCTCCCTTTCAAATCTGAGAGGGAGTCTCTGAGAGATTTGAGAGAAATCTTCTCTGGAATCCTCGCGGGAGTAGGACTCCCCTGCTGTATGGTGGAGGGACCTAATTGCAGAGTGTGGCGAGGAAGATTGGGGGTCTTCGCAATGGTTTTCAAAAGCTAGGGGTCTAAATGTAATTGGATGGACTGTTTTGCAAAGTAGGTCAAGGTGACCTTCCCTTAAGTCCAATTTTTGGCACAAACCTAATTTGGACGTAAGGAATCTAATGGTGAAGTTGGATTTTAGTTTTGACCATGTTTGACTAAACATTTTACACAAAAACCTAATTTAGGGCAAATAATTAGCTAGGACACCTATTTAGCTTAAAATATGTTCCAAAGGCCAAATTGAAGGTTCTAAACCCTAGAGGATACTTTTCCATGAATTTTAGAGGGCCTAGTTGATTTTTATCCTGACCAGAACCTTGTTGAATTGAGCAAGTCTGTTTTAGGGTTATAAGAAGTCATTTAATTCTTAGGTTGCACATTAATCCTTTTCTGATTGAACCAACCAACCTTTTATCTTTTTAAGAGCATTTCACCCTTGTTTAGTTTCTTATTTTCCTCTCAGAATAGTTTTTCCTTGAATTAGGCCCTTCTCTAGGTTATGTAGGAGCTTTTGTTCTCTTTTCTGGGTTAAAATGAGCTAGTTAGGGCTCATGATGGTGTTCCCATCAGCCACCGCAGCGGTGGATTCATAAAGGCATGGAATAGATTGTTGAGGAGTTGAAGCTGATTTTGGAGATTGTTTTCTTCTTTTGCTGGGTGTTCCATGATTATGGATGAAGGAGATCTAGGTTCAGATGAATCAGAAGAGATATCGATCTGGTTGGGTTGTTGCACATACAGGGAAGTCGAGGCTTGGCCTCGACGAGAGTGAATAGCTAATGGAGGCCTCAAGGGTGGTCTTAGGGACCTCCTCCTAAACTTGCAATGATGGATAAGATAAGGGATAGGAGTGATGGACCCAATCATGACACCGAAATATCTTTGGATGACTATAGATGTTCGAGGCAGATGATACCCCTAGATCAGAAGGTCGTCCACCTGAGAATTACCCAGCCAGCTAGGATGGGAGAGTCCCGTGAAGACCCCTACACGGTAGAGCACCCCCATGGGTTAAAGGGTTTCCCCCACCTAACCTTCCTTATCACTGATGGTCCAGGTTGACTAGAATGGATAACTTGACCTCTTAAGTCTACCAATTTTAAGTTTAGAGCGTGGGTGCTTAGGATTTCACTTGAACTTTAAGAAGTTTTTAATGAATGGAAACATAATTTGAAGATTGGTTGACCCTGCAAAGTAGGTCAACTTCACCAGATTTGTCCTTGATTATTTGGTCCCACTTTTAGGATTCAAGTGAGATTTAGAGTTTGATTGTTAGGCTTTGCTTATTTAGGTAAGTTCAATCAAGGCTTAGGACACACATAGTTTGGGAAGATTGAATCTTTTTTAAGAAAGTGTGTCCCCAGAACCCTAAAATGGAAGCCCTAATTGGCTCTAATTGGTCCAATAAATTAATTCCAAATCTGGCACCTAGGGCTCAATCAAGAAGGTGGTAGCCCTAGGTGTCTTAAATCCCTTAATAGGTGCAAAAATTAGGTTCGGGATGTTTCTAAAAGAGTCAAATTAGGCAACTTGTGATGATTAATCTAAAAATAGAATGCAAGCTGGTCGTAATTGATTCTTTTCTTTTTTAGCATTTTAGAATCAAGGGATTAATGAAGATGGATTCGTGGTTTACCTGCCCCTGGAGTGGTTGTTGTGTGGTTGATCTTGTTCCTTGGCTAAATCCCTACACAAATCACAATCAAAAGAGATAAATGAAGTAAGTATCAAGTAAGGAATCATAATCAAGAGATCAAATTGTACGTTGCTCCCCGGCAACGGTGCCAAAATGTTTCACTCAGAATCAGGGTTTTAAAAATGATACGCTGCAGTATAACTGATAAAGCATGAAAACAAATAGAATTCATACTCGAATAGAAATCCGAGGTCGAACGTAGGGAGCAAGTAGTAAATCAATCTCAAGATTACAATTCTAAGTAAAAGATATAAGCAATTGCAAACAAAATTTATTCTAGAATGATATATGAATAATTCAAGTATCAATATGCAGAAATGATGGGTTAAAAAGGTGATTTGAAACACCAATTAACCCTTTTAATGTTAAGCTTCAAATATATCAAATGTATCAATAGTGATTATCAACCAATATTCCACGTCAGTTGAGTATCTCAATAATGCAATAGTAGCCTAGAACCAGCAACAGAGGCAAAGGCATCTCTTCTCCTTGAAGCCTCAAGGGAGAGGTGCACAGTACAGAACCAATAGAGGAACAAAGGTCCTCTCAAAGACTAAGTGTAGAGAGATCAGAGAGTAAGGCAAAAACCCCTCGACTCTCTCTTTCTCTTTTCTTTCCTCTCTCAGAATAGGCAAACCAGATCGGACCCAGGTGACAAGCAATCAGATTAGGACCCAGACCCGCATGGTGTAAGTGTGTGCGAGGGCACGTGCGTGGAGCATGGAAGCAAGACCTCACCCCAGTGCTCTTGGAGGCAACCAACCACAAGCACAAAAACAATTTAAGTCTCACAGGCTCTTTAGCAATTTTCGATATGGGACTAAATCCCACTGCTATCTTTTACGAAGTCCCACGTGAGATGCAGCTGGGATTTGGCTGAATTGAAGGTGCTGCAGCACCAAGTCCTTCAATTGGAAGCTTGAAGAGTTTCCTGGAGGCTATTCGCAGAACTTGGGTGCATCAATGAGGAAGAACACCATGAAGCACAGGCACCGAAGTCGTAGAAGGTGGAGGCGTTGACGGTTGTCTGGCTGAGTATATGAAACAAGAAATATGGGATCTAAGCCCCAATCAAAGCGCTTAAAAGATTCGCCTGAGGGTTGCGAACGTGATGGTGGTCATGGTGGTGCTTGTGAGTGAGTGAGGAGGTCAAGCGAGCTCAGAGGAGGCTTGCATGGAGTGCTTTGTTCGAGGGAGTATTTGAGTGCATGAACCCCTCAATTTCTTGAGTGGTTTAGTTGAGTGTGGAGTTGTGAAGCTTATGGAGTTGGTGCGAGGTGATTTGTTGGTCTATGGAGGTTGGGTGAGCTCACCGGAGTTCTGTCAGCCGTGAAGAAGATGAAGTGCAAGAGGGCAGTGCGGTGGTCTTTTGGAAGTGTTGGTGAGGGGGAAATGATGTAGAGGGATAGAGGAGAAGGTAGAGGGTCTTAGGATTGAGGAAGATAGTTGGAGAGCTCAGGTCGTGTCTTGATCTGAGTTGGAGAAGGAGATAGAGATGGCAGTCGGTGACGACGAGTGAGGCAGAAGAACGACCTCTCTTTGCCTCGAGTGGTTCTCGACGTAGAGGGGAAGCTAGTCGGCTATTCAATTTGATGGTTGGATGGCCGGAAGAGGAGGGCGAAGGAGAGTCACCAGGGCTGAGTTTGAACGTGGCTGGAGATGGAGAAGAGGAAGTTTTCTCAGGACAAAACTTGCTGAGGTAAGGCAGGAGTTCCAGGGCTTAAATAGAGCCCCAAAGAGGGCTCTAGATTAAGAAAGAGCTCTGATTTGCTCTTTAGGAAATCAAGAAACACCCATTGATTTCATGAGTTCACGCACATGAATTAAAGGGTTTTAGGAGTTAGGATCTATCCCAATAGGTTTATCCTAGTGTGAACAACAATCCCACAAAATTTAGTGGGATTTGATTGCCATTAGAGTAGGATTTAGCCCAGTCAAAGCTAGCTTGTAGGTCGGTTGACATCCAATGACAGCAAGGGTCAATCTGAAAAGAATATGAAGAAGTTAGGGGGCATTTTGTAAATATTTCAAAAGTTGAGGGGCTATTTGATATAATAAGAGTCAGACTTGGACCAAAATGCAAACTTGGTCGAAATAATCTCAGATTTGGCCCAAATTTTGGTACAAACCTAATTTGGACGCAAGGAATTTAATGGTGTAGTATAATTTAGGTTTTGACCAAGTTTGACTATGCAACTTTCCCTGAAATCTAAATTAGGGCAACTATCTGTCTGAGACTTTGTCTTAGGTCAAAATGGGTTCCAATGGTCAAATTAAAAATACCAAAGCTTATAGAATATTTTTCTATGATTTATAGAAGTCTTAGGTGAATTTTATCCTGACCATAACCTTAGTGGATTGAGTCTATTTTTAGGGTTTCAGATGTCTGTTAATTATTGTAACGCGTGAAAACACGTTAGTGTCTGCATGGACCCACTTATTAGACATTAATAGCCATATGACCTTTAATAAACCCCTGAAATACCCCGTGGTTATTCTATATTTGTGAAATGTTGTTAAAATTGCAGAAATAAGCTTGGTTTCTTATCTTCTAAAAATATATCATTATGCTCATATGACCCTCTGATGGTTATGTAGGAGCTTTTATTGACTTTATCAAAGCAAATTTAGCTAGTTATGACTCATGATGGTGTCCCATTACTGTCTTATGAAGAGTTAGTTTTGTGATGTGAGGGAGAAGCTGTAGTCCTAGCCACATAATTGGCGAGGCTGGCCAATAGTTTGTCCAACCTTTTGTGAACGAGGGAGACTTCCACCAATTTTTGTGCAATTAAGTTCATATTAGTGGATGAATGGGAGGGTCCCCTGTCAACCTCATTTGCTTCACTGTAAGGTGCACTGGTATGATTAAAGGTGAAGATGGAGACATTGTTCATTGAATTTTCACTCATCTTTTTGAATAATTTAAATGCCCCATCCTCACCTTTGTTCAAAAAATTACCTTCATAGGAAGCATCCACAATCTGTCGCATTGTCTCATTTGTCCCTTAGTAGAAACTCAAGGCTACATGCCATCGTTGTTGATAGAGATGCAAGCATTTCCTGAGGAGGTCGTTATACCTTTCCCATGCCTTATAAAATTACTCGTTGTTTTGACACGTGAAAGAAGTGATGGCATGGCGAAGCGCATTGGTGAGCCTGATTGGAAAGAATTTCTTGAGAAAAGATATACACATCTATTCCAAAGAAGTGATGGGTTTGCCGATTGTGTTCAACCATTGTGTGGCTTTGTCCTGGAATGGAAATGGTAGCACTTTCATGAGGACCACATCTAACCCAACATTTCCAGATTTAATCATTTTAGCAAGTCGGGTAAGATCCTCTAAGTGAAGAGAAGGATCTTCAGTAGTATGGCCATTATAGTGGAAGTTAATTAAACCAATGACATTTGGTTTTAACTCGAAAGCATCCCCATCCTTGGTGACACAAAGCTGCCTATGTATCTCTATTGCAACTGTAAGTACCTTTATTTTGATGCACCAAAATTGTGGTATATGCAAAACTAATATTTTAGGACTCTCTCATGGATCAAAGGTAGAAGAATGTTAACTATGTCTTAGTGTCCTTTTATCTTTATTGAGTCTAGATTATTTTGTAAGGAACCTCAAAATAAATTTCAAATAGATTTTCTCACTTCATATAAAAAATAAGTTTTTTGGGTTATTGATTGACCAAATAATTTAATTAATTGACCAACCAACTTAATTAATCGATCAAATCGACCCATTTTAGGAAGTTCATTAATACACTTTTGAACGACCATTTCAATTAATTAATCGACTAATCATTGATCGATCAAATAACCAGTTTGACTGACCAAAACTCATTTTGATCGACCAAACTAACATAATTGATTGACTAATTTGATTTCCTTATCAAGTTGATTTGCTAGTATAAATAGATGTCGTATGTAGCCTTTTCAATCACACTCATAAGTAGAAATCCATTCAAAAGAAAGAGCTTTCCATGCTTCTCTCTAAGTGCTTCTACGCTTCTACTTTTACGCCTTCCAACACACGACGATTCAATCCACCCCTAAAATTCTAGTTTGGCTTTTATTGAGGTTCCATAGGTTTATTGATGAGACACTCATCATGATCTCTAATTACCCAAAATTAACTAGTCTTCCTAGTTAATTAGCTAGGGTTATGAATATATAAGGGTTAATTACAGAATAAGGGATATTTAGTTAAGGACCTTACAATAAGTTAAAAATGACATTTTATCATTCAATTAATATTATTAGTAATTTAGAAAATAATTGGACTCGAAATCATGTTAATCATTTCCTTAATTAATACGATAAGTAACCTAAGTACAATGTATAGCTAAGTATGTAATAACTTAAGTGATTTTACTTAATCTAATAAATTAACCTAAAAAGGCCTAAAATGTAAATTCAAGGTGTAAACATAATATTTACCTTATTTACTAACATATATAAAAAGTTGAAAAAGATCTAAGTTAAAATAAACCTTCAAAACCTGGGTTTACATTTAGTCCTTAATATTCGTTACAGTCGAGTCCATATTTCTCACATAGGTCATTAAGTTTTATTACTTCTAAGTCCCTCTTCGTCTTCTTCTTCTTCTTCTCCAGCCATACGAATGGCTGGCGGCAGAGAGTCATCCCACCGCACGATCACCGCCCTGACAACATATTCCTCTTTGCCCAAGCTCTTGCAGCTTGCGCTCACCACCTCCACTTGATCCATCTCTCAGGATTAATCGAAAATTCTATTTTTTAGTGGGAGATAACCTCACCGTCATCGAAGATGACGATGGAGGTTAAGCTCCTCGAGCTTCTTCTTCGGCCAGACCCCGCCCCTCTCTTCGCCGAAAACTACTATAAATACCCGCTCACACCTCTGATTTTAGGCAAGTTGGCTCCCTTCTCTCTTCTAACACTGTAGCCGACTTCGATAGACTATTCTTCCAAACCTCCGACGATTCCCCATTTCATCTTCCGACTTCCTCCATCCATTTGACAAAGGCGCCGACCGTAGGATTCCTCCGTTCCACCTCAAATACGCCCGTCGGAGATCTTTCTTCAACCCTCTGATTTCGTCGTCCGCTATGAACCTTCGGCGGAACCCTATTGACCCCTTCGTCCAGGTAATAGTAGACTAGGAGTAGGAGTACGAGTAGGCTAGCTTAGTTAGTTAGTTTACTTAGTTAGGTTAGAGTAATTTTAGAATTTAGCTTCATCTCCTCCAACTCCAGCGAGTTCCTTGAGCTCGCTAGAGACTTTAATTTTGTCTTTTAATACATTGTTCACCTTCCTGTATCTTCCATGTTCACTTCTAATTCACTTAATCGTTTAATTAAATCACCTAAATGCCTAATTCAAATCTCACCTTCACCAACTACTTCACTGTCCATGGTGACAGAAGTCGACCTAATTCCACCTTCACTGGGTTCTTTCATCACCTATCACCACTAATGAACCCTAATCGACATTATATTACCTATTACTATCATCTATAATTAAATGCCCAAATTTAATTTAAGTTTCTGAGTTCGCTGTCCATGGCGGCTCAGGAACATTTCAAACTATAAATTAAATATATATTTATGATTAATAACATCTGTTGACTTGATTTAACTTCTCAATCGAGTAGTTAAATCAAGTCTTGAGCTTAAACCACTTAAGTCTTTTAAGAAATGAACTTACTGTCAAATCTTTTATTTCAATGAACAAATGAAGAATTTAATGTGATAAAGAGGTTCCTTGTAACCTCAGGATTATTTTTAGATAAAAAATGGTTAATTTTGTCAATCTGTACATGCAATTTATATTTTCTGGACTCACCAGAGCTCCGACAAGCTCCGGTGAGCCATTCTTGAGTTGTAGCCTCTTAAACTTGTTAAGTGGCTCCAGAATAGTTTAATAAGGATTACTTATCATTTTAAAGAAATTTGTTTGAGGTTTCAACCACTGGAGCTTTAGATGTAACTTCATCTTCCCCAACTCTGACGAGTTGGAGAAATCTGTTATAAGGGATTTAAGAAACACTTAAGGAGCTTAGAAGCTTCAATGCGATGCACTGAAGCTATTTTAACTCTCGAAACATTGTAACAAACTCTGATTTACTCTATTGAACACACACTTATTTTAGTTCAGGCGGCGAGCCTGAATCCCTAGGAATTAAGGACAGAACTCAAATCTAAAGATCTGAGTGAGTTCCAGATGATGAAGGGACTCTGATTGATGCATTAATTTCTTAGGAGGAAGCTTTAAACAGAAAGTCAATTTTCGAGCTTCCAAAGTCAAACCTGAGTTTGATAATGGTTTTCTGAGCTTGAATTGAGGAATTAAGATGTACAAGTTGTTTCTGGAATCTTATTTGATGTTCTGAAATTGAATAAAGTAAGCTCAGATGATGTAATGTGTGAAGATTTTGTTCCTGCCAATTTGGGTTACTCTCGAACCTAAACCAACTGAAGCACTATTTTGTTGAAATTCAAATCCAGATTGGTTAGTTATAACCCTTAGAATTAATCTAAATAGATTAGGAACACTTTAAAGTGTCTATTGCACTTATTGAAATCTATAAATCAACCTCTAAAGTTTTCAGAGAAGAGAAAAGCTTCTCTGCAGGTTCTGTAGGTCTTGAGGGCTTAAAATCCATCCAAACAGAAGCAAAATTGTTTATATAACATATACAAACCTTTAAATAGATGAGAGAAGTCCATCTAAGGACTTCCCTGACTTTAAAAACATTTTCAGGCTTTTTATAAAACTCGTAGAACCCCTAATTTCATCTTTTAAATTGAAGATAAAAACATCATTAAAACATTAAATTGACCTTAAAATTATGTAGACTACCCTTAGAGCTTTCCAATGAACTTTGAATCATCTAATTTGGAGCTCTGGGTAGAAAGTTATGATCGATTGAATTCGGGTCTGGAAGCGGAATGTTTGTCTGACCTCGGATATCCACGAGCATGCACCTGGGTATAAAACTGTTTTGTTCCCTTGGCTATGCAGTCGTCAGTGCTCGGCGCACCAGTTCTGATTCTGATCTGATCTGAACACTGTATCTGAGTGTGTGGGCATTAGCTTGTGGGTGTGTGCGCCCTCGGGGGCGTGTGGATGTGAATGTGCCCTGGGAGGGCGAGTTTGGCCTGGGAGGCCGGGTTGAGCCGATGCGGCTTGAGACTTTGAACCGATTAAGAAATAAATCGAAACAAACCTAACTGAGATTAGGCGAGGACTGAATAGGGTCTGGTACCACCCTGATCTCAGGGTGTTGTGTATCCTCGAAAGGACCTCGCCGCAAATAAAAAAACTTTTGGTTTAAAAAGTAAAAAAACCCAGTTCAGTTGAAAGCTTAAGGAAAGAGAAGCCGCTACAGGAAGCTAAGTGCTGAAGGATGCAAAGGCTAAGGAAGAAAGGAGCACGGATGGTAAGGAGTGTTAAGGAAAAACTAAGTGTTAAGGAGAAAAATTAAGGGAAGAAGAGAAGGCAGGTGAAGGCAGAAATAACACAAGAAGGAAAGAAGAAAGAGATCTCGACAGAGAAGAAAGTAAAAGAGAGAAGGAAAATAAAAGAAAGAAAGAAGAAGATTAGAGGCTGTAGAGAGATGAAGAGATAAATGAAATTTCTCTTGCATAATTACTTTTTGTTCTTAATTGTAAAAGGCATGCTTTAATTAGATAACTTTTTGCCTTAGTTTCTTAGAATGAAATAAAATTGAAAAAAACTAGCATGTTTACTTGTTAATAAAGTACAATATTTTGAGTAAATATGTTTGCATAGGGAATTTTGTATGTTCTTCATAGTTTAAATATTTGACAAAATTCATGTTTTGAAAAGTAAAACTAGTTTTACCTCCTAAACTTAAAGAGATAAAAGAAAATTGGTGAAATTTGAAGAAAATTATTATGCCTCCCAGTGAACGACCTAGACTGAACCAGTAAAAATTTCTAAAATGTTAGGTTAATTCGACCCTATACTACATAATCGACACAACTTCGAGTTAACCTAAGTGATTTCTTCTACTCTTAATTAAGTGAATTTAACTTAATTACTGAGTTGAGTGAAAAGCACGTATTATTTATACTATTCTTAAATCTTGTTGCTTTTGATTATGGATCCCAAGCTATTGGGAGAAATCCGTTGTTGTTGTGCTTCTCTTAAGGTTAGTAAGAGAAGGGATTATTGTAAGAGGTTGTGCCACCCTCGTTCAAATGGTACGATAGTGGATTGACTAGTTTTGCCTAGTTAGAAAAATCCTAAGCTTAGAGGCTTAGGTAGTGGTTTTCACCTTGGAAGGATTTCTACTATAAATCTAGGTGTTATCTGTGCATGATTCTTTTGTGAATTGATCTGTGTCGATTGCATTTAAATTTTTAAGCTATACTATTCAACCCTCCCCTCTAGTATGCCATTAAGATTTGCAGGCACCCTCCCTTACTATTAGAGCCTCGTCATCCAAAAGATGTCAAATTAATTTGTTGACACGTATGCAGAAGGATAGTTAGCAGTTCGACGTCCATTTTTAGATAGAGTGAACTATGGGTACTGGATGACCAAGGTGCAGATCTTCCTAGAATCAATGGTTTGAGGTGTGGGATGCCATTGCCTCCAAGTACACACTCCCAGAAATTAAGGAGGGAGTGGTGAACATGACCTTCTGTGGACTTTCCAAAGCATAATTCACTCGTGTATCAGCTTGCAAGATAGCCTATGAAATCTGGAGCATCCTTGAAGTCACCCACGAGGGGACATCCAAATTAAAAGAAACCAGAGTCAATTTACTAACAAAAAATTATGAGCTTTTCAGGATGAAGAAAGGAGAATAAATTAAGGAGATGTTTACCAGATTCATGGACATCGTAAATTCCCTACGGAACCTAGATTAAGAAATCAAGAATGAAGCTCTGGTAAGGAAGATCCTTCAATCTCTCACCAACAATTGGCAGACAAAGACCACAGCCATATAGGAATCAAAGGAACTATTTACTATAAACTAGATGATCTTATTGGCAGTTTGATGGCATACGAAGCTTAGCCTCAACACAAGACGGAGAATGAAAATGGAGTTAAGAAGAAGACTATGGCACCCGAAGATAACGATTAGTTTGAAGACTTTTCAAGTGAAGATGAAGAGGAAGACATAGATCTTCTCTCAAGAAAGTTCAAGAAGTTCCTCAAAAACAAAAAGAGTTGGAGAAAGAAGAAAGAAGAATCCAAAGCAAACACCATCATCTGTTACAATTGCAAAAGGAAGGGACACATCAAAAAGGTTGTTCTCTTCTCAAGAAGGAATCGGAGAAGAAGAAGAAATTCCAAAGAAGGAATGGGAAGGAGAAGGCTCTTCAAGCAACCTATGATAAGTCAGACTCAAGCTCAGAGGAAGAAGAGACCTTCGGTGAAGAAGCTCTTCTAGGACTTATGGTTCTAGAGGATGAGAATAAAGAAGAAAGAAGGTGGATCATGGAAAGTGGGTCATCCAAGCATATGATAGGAAAGGAAGACCTGTCCCTGCAACTCCACCGCCAGGAAGGTGGTACGATCACATTTGGGAACAACCACAAGGGTCGTATTATTGGTGTTGGCCAAGCTGGTAGCTCATCTACATCTTTTGATAATGTGCATCTAGTTAGTGGATTAAAACATAATCTATGTATCGTGCCCATCACCCTCTACGCATTTCTTAAGAACAAGCGATTCAACTGGAAGCACTTGATTCTGTATTTGATGAGCAAGCAACCCACCAGCTCCTTCCAGTTTGGGACACTCCTCTCTCACATCTTCCAACATCTTAGTGTTCCAATGGATATTAACCATAAACAATTCATTATGAGAGTCTCATATTTCATAAGCCCACTTATACCAATATGGAGCAAGCCTAGGGAGCCTGTGGTGAATATGCAAACTAGTAGTAGCCTCAGGAGTCCTCTGTTGTACATCCTCTTGTCCAGCCGTATGAGCACTTTATAGCGGCCTGCCCTCCTCCTGTGTGACCTGCTTTGTCTTTTTATGACCAGGAGTGGGGCCTTCTTGACATACTGCTTACAGGCAGAGACTACATCAGTATTCAGGATGTTATTAATAGTATTTCCATGATGATGCACCAATAGGGGGAGACAGATATGGTGATGATGAGACATGGGCATCAGGTATTCGAATGCCTAAAAGCTCAAGGGTAGTTTTTGGATAGACTTGTAGGGTCTATACACAGGACTTAGTAGTAGCTTCATAGGCCTCCTCGTCCTCGCTAATCTACTACAGTGCCTCCATCATTAGTAGCACCTCCTCCTACTATTATAGCAACGACAGATAAGTAGGTGACACCTCCTCACTAGACATCTAGGCAGCCAACCCCTAGATTGTCAACTCAGAGATGCCTTTGTCTTGGCCGCTCTACTTCATCAGAGAGATCTGACTCGATGGACCTCAAGTTAAATACAGACCTCCAATGCATGAAGGATGCCTTTATGGCTTCTTTGGAGTAGTTTCACTTAGTCTTCTTTCTATTTTGATATCTTTCTAGTTTGTAGCACTCTTTATTTAATGTGGACTATTTTATCTTGCTACGCTTATCTAGACTGACTTTCTACTTAATTATATGCATGGTTATACCTCTCAGCTAAATATTTCCTTCTTCAAATTGTATGTTATAATTATTATTACTTCAATTGCAGTTTTAAGGGGGGGATATTTCGGATTAATAGCTTCATGTTTTACTTTTCCCTAAAACAAAAAGGGGGAGATATTACGCATAACATTTTACATAATTATAATTTTGTTATCACCAAAGAGGGGGATGATGTAGACACATCCAGTTAGGTTGAAATGCCTATTTATGCATGTTCCTAGGCTTAGATTTGCATTCCATATTATAAATGTTGCATACCTGCATCATTCTGCATTTAGAGTAGTGTATATTTTAGGTTAATTATGCCCTTTTTGTGGTCAGGAGGGAAGGAGATTTATTTCAGAACCTCGAACGATATGACTATACAGATCTGATCAAGACGACAATCGGACTCCAGTGCCTCCAAAATCGCCTTGATTAGAGTCCCATAGTACCATATGTAGTTCGAGGAGGATCAAAGAACAAGGGACCAGATGGCATAATTCAAAGCTTCAAATGACAAATCCAACCATGAGGATGGATTCGGGTCAACGATCGTAGCCTAACAGTGCGAAAATCGACTCAATTCGACCTCTGTAGTAGGCCCAACAATGGAAAGAAGATGGATGGCCCAGATTGCACCATGTGGTGCAACCCAGGCTGCCCATGTGCAAGCATGCACCACCACAAGCGCACAGCAGTGTTGGAGTGCATGGGGTCTTAGAGGCACGCATGCACAATAGCACAGCGGGTGCTCACAGGCGTGCAGAACGCGTGCAGACGTAGTGGCAGTGTTCATGGGCCTGAGGACATGGGCGTGTGGCTCACATGCATGTGCGACAAGGGTGCATGGAGTGCACGCCAGCGGTGCGGCGGTAGAGGCACGTGAGCAGGATCTTCATCGGCGTTTATGACCGTCACTAAATGTCTTATATGCAAATTTGATTCTTTCTTCCACTATAAAAGGACCCCTACGCCTCCCATTTTTCTTCATCTCTTCCTTTCGTCCTCTCACCACCTCCAAGGCTCTAGAGAGAGCTTGTCCCAAGCCCGGGATGCTCCTCTAGTGTAGAAAACAAATATTTGTTCTCGCCTCTCATCCCCCTTCAAGGAACATCCCGCAGTCATCCTCTCACCTCCCTTCGAGAAGATCGTCGTTGCGATGACGTCCTATCCCATCCTCCTTCCTCCACCATCGTTCTCCTTCGTCCCCTTCCTCACCACCTTCGTTCGGGCGCCGTCAGAGTGAGTCATCCTCCAAGAGACCGTCGAAGGGGATTCTTCTCATCTCTATCTATCTCTACTACTTTCTAGTGTAGTTTTTCCTGCTTTCATAGTTGTAGAAACACTTGTTGAGATATATGTGACTGTTTCTCTCTCTCCCTCTTATATTTTGCAAGTAGATTAGTTAGATAAGAATTCATCAACCTAATCTCACTCTTCCTAAAATTACCAAAAGAAATAGAGAAGACAAAAACGATAAAAGCAAATAAAAGCGAAATGCAGATTTTCAAAACCAAACATTCGCCTCCCCATGTTCGACCTGATACTCACTTTTCGAGTTTTGATTATAAATTTTATCTAATCAACAGATTTTCACGCGAATCGAACTATGACGACAGGTTTTCCAAATCCAAGCACTTTCCACGTTTAGATCTGCCGCAATCATTTTGGCACCGTTGCCGGGGAAGCAACGCTTGTTGGTGTTTTTGCATTTTCCCACATTACTTACATATTTTTCTGACCTATCTTTCTTCTTTGATTTATTATCTTGCTGGAACCCGTTCGAGGAGTCGAAGGCGGTAGATTAGAGTAAAGTGTGGGTAGAGGAATTTGTAAGTTTTCCCCCACCACCACAACCCTAGATTTCATTTCGCTACACTAATAACTCAAACCCAAATCAACTTAGGTGCTTTTTATAAACCCTAGGATAGAACTGGTTGTTTGTTTGCCACCTCCACCCATTTCATCCCTGCATATATATAAAAGGAGAAAAACTCTTCTCTTGTGGGATTTGCTGAAAGTGACACACATTAAACACCCACAACTTTCGACTTAAGGCACGCTATTCCACTTTGATTCTACCACTTAACCAAGATCTGACCTGTGGACCCGGTACACTTTAACTCAATACACATAAGTGAGTAGAAATCCGAATAGGTTAAACACCTGTGTGCCTTAATTAAGTGGTGCAATAGGCCAATTGATTGAGATGTTTGGGCAGCACCACTAAAGATAAAAGTCATTCATCAGTAGCTTGCCACTTAGGGTTAATCTTTAGAGCTGAACCAGGCACTCCACATTATTTTTGATTTCTAAAGAAATATATCATCACGAGTGCTTTCAAAACTTGGAGTGTTCTCTGGAACTTGATTGAATACACTTAAGATTAAACCCTAAAGGCTACTAAACAAGGTTAAACACTAAAAGACATATCATCAAATAACCTTGTTTGCAAACCCTCGTTGTGGACGCACACACATTTGAATTGATCATTAAGGGCACAACCCATCTAAAGGGTCCATCAGATTCCAAGAGCATAATCATCCTAAACCTAGCTAAAATTGAGTAGACATTGGCCTTAAGGATTGATTCAATCTTTCGGGCTCAAACTGAGATTTTTTTCAATTAATTCTCTTCTGCTGGTCCATCTGATGTCTAACTAAAGGAGTAGCAGCAAAAGGCCACGGTTGGGGGGTACACTAGGAACCAGAGGTGCAAACCAAAGGAAGAACCTTCTCCCTAGCCCCTCCTAACTTGTTGGATTGACTGGATAAAAGTAGACCAAATCGGTTATAATCTCAAGATGGGTCATGGGAGTCTATGGGTCTTTAGGCTAACCACCTAAGGACAGGGTTATTACTTGTATTGCAGGGCTCCTTTCTCTCTCTTGATTTCCCTCCTATTCTACCATGTATCCTTCCACATCTTACATGCATTTCCCATCCTACCCTCCTGCCAACACTTATCCCCAAGATGATTACTATCCTGACTTGACTTATGACTACCCATCTCCTAGTCGAGACAACTTTGATTAGGGATATGAATCCGGACCTCAGTGTCCAGCGCCTAACCCTGGATAGCAAGACTATGATTACTATCCTTCCTAGAGCTATAATGATTATAGATCTCCATCCTTTGATGATCAACCTAACCCGATCTACAATCAAGAAGGATATGTTGATTATAACACCTACCCTCCCTAGTATTCCACAGAATATAAGCCACCACCATTCTTTGAATAACCCAAGAGAACCTACTATCAGGGAGGAACCCAAGAACCTCAATATCTTGACTCCCCTAGAATGAACCCAAACCCACCCAACCCTGAACCAAACCATTTGGTCCAGGTGAACCAGGTCCAAGACAGGGTGTTGGCTAACTTGAGGAACACCATCCAATTTTAGAGGCTCAGCCAACATCATGCACTGAAGCATTGGAGCCTATGATAAAAATGATTGATGAGCTGAATAACTCCTTATTAGATTTGCTCCAACATGTTAGGGATAGAGACTTGGGTGAGTTTCTACTTGGGAAATTGTCAAGGTTTACGATGAAATTCATGGTTGCCTTTGTTCAATCTTGGGATGATTCCCAGGATGAACCCCCTTAAGGAGAGCCAATGTCTAAACCCACTTAGCCACCAGATAGGGGGATACATTTTCTGAGATCGGGGATGACTAGGTTGGGCTAGAGTGACCCATTGAGGATGAACCGATTGATTCACCCGATATCCCCAAGCCAAGGAGCGAGGAAAAATATGTCTTTGAACCAGGAAATGACAATCAATTTTGAGACATATATAAATGAGGATCATGTATTCTTTGACTCTGAGGGTGAAGAATCTCTTAGTGAAGTCCAACTTGAGCGTAAGGAAGATGATTTTAGTGACACAAATGGGATTGAGGAATCTGATGAACCATTTGATAGCCCAATCATTGAAGAGTATGATCATGTTGGGGCTAACTTAGACGATTCAAATCTTGATGATTCAATCAGTAGCCCCATTCCTCAGCCACACCCTAAAGAATTGAATGATGATATTTTTGAGATCACCATACCCAAGTCAATCCTGATTCAGTCACAATTGCTCGACATGGGTACTTTAGATGGTGTGTACAATGATTTGAAGGTCCCGGGAATATTGATTTTAGAGGGTAGAAATGTGGAAATGAAAATCTTGGAAGATACTTCTGAGGGAAATACGATTTTGGATATAAGGGTTCCTATTGACCTGAAACCGCCTACCTTCTATCAGGACCCTTACGATATCTTTCACATGTGACCCAAGCTTGGAATAATTGACTATCTTCCTAGGCTGAACTATAAGTGGACAACTGATTTTAATGAATCAGATTAATCCGTTGTTCGACACTTTAGTCTTGGGATACACACCACCAAATCGTTGGCTTGGCTTTTCAGGCACATTAATCTTCGGTTCTAGGTAATTTTCATCCAGAACCTTAGAACCACTCGACCTTGGGGCATGGATCTGCACCAAAACTTAGTCCATGTCTATGGACTTCTTCTGCTGGTGGGCTTGACGATTAATCTTTTGATATTGATTATGACCTGCACTTGTGAATTCTCAATTTCTTCCTTGTAGGTATGTTATGCCTAGCTGAAGGCATTAAATTTAGCTCATGTGTATGCTCTCTTCTCTCTGCGGAGCTGACTGGGTTATCACAAAATTCAGGTTATATTTTGTTTACTCCCTTTTCTTGTTTTTGTTTTTGCAATGAGGACATTGCATCATTTGGGCATGGGGAGGTGGATACTTAATCCTGAAATTATTTTGTTAGTGATGAGACCACAATTTTGGGCCAAGTAAATACTTAAATGCCCAATTATTAGACTAATATTTTCATGTACATAGCATACTTTAATATATAAATAGATTAGTTTATAAATAAGGGGCTAGTATGCATATTCATACTTTCCGTTGTAGTGAAATGCATTTCATGCATTATTTTAGATTGTTTCTATAAGTAACCCAACTTTTCTTTTTATCGCTTCTTTCCTACAGAACACACGAGCTTTGTAAACACACCTCCGCCAAAGAAGCCAAAACATCTCTACCACCCACTCAAACTGCCAACCCAAGCAGGCGGGCTTCTCACAATGCACCACCTTCCCAACTGATTGGATCTCTATGTTGAAGCTGCTTAGGATTTGTGGAGGAATAACAAAAATAGAAGATTATAAAACAAAGTGGAAGCCAGCCATCCTGGGGGGGCTATCTCATCATCTTCAATTGTCTCCTCCATCCTTCACCACCATAAAGAAAGCAAACACCGTGGAAGGAGAGCGCACTATGGATTGAAGCCAACTTCATTGATGCCACCTACCCTCGGGTGGTGCTAGGTGATAGAAAGCACCATCACCACCATGACTTTGCCGACTGCTGCCCCCCTCACATTCCTTTTCTTCTTCTTCATCTTCTCCCTGGGATTGTGTCGACAGAGGAGGGCTCCATCGTGAAGCAACGCATACACCACCACCCTCGCGCACACACCACTCGGCCATCAGAACACGTGTGCAAGACACCAACGCCACATCTACCTCCAGCGCGTGCACCACCGCATGCAGCCAATGTAACCGACCCCAACCTCCTCCATCAATGCCCGTGCACAGCACCCTTACGTGCGGCCTACCTTCTCGCCGCACGTGCAGCCACCTCATGCCCTCCATAGCACACATGCATCGCCCTTGCATGTGGCAACTTCGTGCACAGCCTGCCCCTTGCACTCTGCCCCAATGCCTTCTTCGTCTTCTTCAACAGAGAACCCTCCCACCAGCTGCCTCTTCTTCCTCTTCTTCTTCTTCTCCACCAACACAACAGAGGAAAAGAACTCGAACAACCACCGCTTCCTTTGTACGTATCCACCTCCATGGACCACCGTTCTCCATGCATCGCCTGCGTTGTGCTTGCCATGCCCTCAGACGCACCGACCATGACCCACGTGCATGCGTGGAGTAACCCACCACTGACGAGCTCTTCCTCACCATCCGGTGACCTCCGACCGCCACCGTCGAAGCCACCACCGTCATCGGGATCCCCTCACATCCGTTGACCTCCTCCAAGCTTTGCACCTCCAACCTGGCCTCCCTCTCCACATGAGCATGAGGGGAATGAGTTCCCCTGTTTCTCTACGGTAGAGGCCCTATTAGTTTCTACATGTGATGCCATTGCCACTTATAAGATTTATGATTTTTCTTATTCTATTCATTTCAAATTGCATGCATGCCCTCACAGGTTCAAACTATTGCTTACATGCATTCACATCGTCATATGTTGGCTTAGATCTACAAATAAATGCATGAAAAGGCATCACACTTAAAGGAGAAAGTCCAATATCTTGGAATTTAATTTCCTTACTTGATATTGAGACTTATTTCAGGGAAGGAGAATTACACATATAACCTCGCATTCTTAAATTATTCTGCCTTCATCTTTTTGTCACATTTCACATCAAATTTGAGCATGGATCTTGGACTCAGTTAGACGAATATAAGGAAAAAACAATATTCATGGATTTATTGCATCTGTTCCTCCCTATGGATACAACATCCTAATCATTGTGGTCAGATTTAATGAATTTTTGATACGAGATTTCCACCACATAAAATACATCAATGACACATCTTTTTATTGCAATCATCTTGATTAAGCATAAATCTCGTCAACAATTAGCTCTATTGAATTTCTTTCATTTTCTTTAAAAGAGATTGAAAATTCAAAAAGACAACATAAAAGAAAGAACGATAGAATTAGGAGAAGAGAACTTAGCCTTTTGGAAGTTATTAACTTTAGGAAATGATACGATAGGACCCTGAACACTTAGACTCTTCAGGTCTTCGAGCTTAATTAGCTCAGGTGTCCACTCGAATGTGGACTTAGTCTCAAGTCCTCGTCAGGTAATTTTACTTTAATTTGGTGAATAAATTGGGAAGATAAGTACACGACTTATCAACCCACCCTCTGATTTGAGGGGATTTTAAGTCTAAGCATCTACACACTATTTGCACTAACTCAATTTTCGGCGGTTTCTTCGGAAATTGGGTAGCTAATGAACTTTCTAGGGTAGTATGGCTAACAAGTTGTTGTGGGTAACATCTCATTGGCCGGTTGTCCAAAGTGCAGCTACTTGACTACACTTATTCTACTGCTGTAAGGTAAATCTTGGATCAGGGATGCCACCTACTTAGAAAAAGAAAAAAAATGGTACTCAAAAAAATAAATAAATAAAAGAAAAAGGAGAAAAAATAGAAAAATAAAACCACACTTCACCGCATGAGTATGCTGACAAATTACCGTGGGTAACAATCCATTGGCCTGTTATCCAGAGCCCAGCTCACAAAAATGTACAATAATTCTCAAAACACATAGAGAAGAAGCGAGGAAGTAGAATAAATCGGGGAGATATAAACTGGGTTCGCCGTTGTGTTGACCCCATAAAAAATAAAGTAGGGAGAAAGCTAACATTAGAAAAGATAACCTTTAGGCAGAAACTCTTAAGGTCACCTGGGATCGTAGAAACCCAAAGTCCACTTTAACGGCCGATTAGTGAGTGTATCACCCTTTCACAAGATGCTTAGCATTTAGAGTCCTTTTCGACTCTTGGGCAAGTCTGGTAGCTATAAAAAGTTATTCCAAAACTCTCAAACAACAAAAGTCCAAAAAAATTAGAAAAGAAAAAAAATAAAAAAATGTATCTTCCCTTTTCAAATAAGGCAAGGACTTAGGCAGTCTTCATTCTAACAGACACCTGGGTTCTGTTGAGTTTTCACAGTTTGGGACCTTAGTTGAAATTTTCTATTAATAATAAACAACTTAGGTCTAAGCGATAGAGTCCAAATTATGTTTTTATACATAGCATGTAGTTTAATTTTGCTTGGGACTAGTAAAAGATATACATGGGGGTATGTTGTAGACACATCCATTTAGGTTGAAATGCCTATTTGTGCATGTTCCTAGACTTAGATTTGCATTCCATATTATAAATACTGCATAGCATGTCTCATTCTGCAATTAGAGTAATTGTGTATATTTTAGGCTAATTGCGTCCATTTTGCGGTTAGGAGAGGAGATTTATTTCAGATCTTCAGATTGATGATTCGACCATACGGATCTGATCAGGAAGACAATTGGAGTCCAGCGCCTTCGAAATCACCTTAATCAGAGTCTCCTAGCACCATATGCTGTTTGAGGAAGATCAAAGGCCAAGGGACTAGGTGGTGTAATTTCGAGCTTCAAATGACAAATTCGACCATGTGGATGGATTCGAGTCAGCGATCTCAGCCTAACAGTGTGAAAATCGACTTAATCCGACGTCTGTAGTAGCCCCTACAATGGAAAGAAGATGGATGACCGAAATCGCGCCACTTGGCTCAACCCAAGACGTCCATGCGCACGCACGTGCCACAAGCACAGCAGCTCGAGCACGTATGCACAGCAACGCAGTTGGTGCGTAGAGTGCGTGCAGAAGCAGTGGCGCGTGGAGCGCATGTAGGAGCAGTGACTCGCATAAGGCAGTGGCAGCGTGTGCTGGCGTGAGGGCGTGGGTGCGTACCACGTGCAACAAGGGTGCATGGAGCATGTGCTAGCAGTGTGGCAGCAAAGGTGCGTGAGAGGTATCTTCAGCGACGTTTATGATCATCACTAAATGTCCTACATACGAATTTGATTCTTTCCTCCACTATAAAAGGACACCTACCGCTCCCATTTTTCTTCATCTCTTCCTTTCTTCCTCTCACCATGTCCAAGGCTCTAGAGAGAGCTTGTCCCAAGCCCAGGATGCTCCTCTAGAGTAGAAATAAATATTTGTTCTCGCTTCTCATCTCCCTTCGTGGAGCATCCCACGGCCATCCTCTCACCTCCCTTCGGGAAGAAAATCCTCGCTGAGATGACGTCCCGCCCCGTCCTCCTTCCTTCACGTTCATTCTCCCTTGTCCTACTCCTCACCACCTTCGTCCAAGTGCCATCAGAGCGAGTCATCCTCCGAGCAACTGTCGAGGGGGATTCTTCTCATCTTTATCTTTCTTTACTACTTTCTAGTGCAGTTTTTCCAGCTTTTATAGTCGTAGAAACACTTGTTGTGGTATATGTGATTGTTTCTCTCTCTCTCTCTCTCTTATATTTTGCAAGTAGATTAGTTTGATAATAATTCATCGAGCTAATCTCTCGCCTGCTAAAAATACCAAAAAAATTAAAAAAGGCAAAAATGACGAAAACAAATAAAAGTGAAACATGGATTTTCAAAACAAAACGTTCGCCTCCTCGTTTTCGACCTGGGACTCACTTTTGGAGTTTTGGTTATAAATTTTACCTGATCGACGGATTTTCTTGCAAATCGAACTACAATGGCGGGTTTTCTTAATTCTGACCCTTTTCGTTATGAGATCTGCTACAATCACGGGTGAATGTAAGTGGCTCTGCTTTGATGCACCGAAATTATGCTATCTGCGAAACTAATATTTAAGGACTCACTCATGGATGAAAGCTAGAAGAATGCTAACTGTGTCTCAGTGTCCTTTTATCTTTATTGTGTCTAGATTATTTTGTAAGGAACCTCAAAATAAGTTTTAAATGGATTTTCTCACTTCACATAAAAAATAAGCTTTTAGGGTTATGATCAACCAACTAACTTAATTAATCGATCAAATCTACCCATTTAAGAAGTTGATTAATACACTTTTGATCAACCATTTAGGTTAATTAATCGACCAATCATTGATCGATCAAATAACTATTTTGACATACCAAAGTTCATTTTGATTGACCAAACTACATTAATTGATCGAATAATTTGAATTCCTTTTCAAATCGATTTGCTAGAATAAGTAGAGGTTGTATGCAGCCTTTTCAATATACACTCATAAGTAGAAATTTGTTCAAAAGAAAGAGCTTTCCATGCTTTTCTCTAAGTGCTTCTGCTCTTTTCCTTTCACACCTTCCAAAGCACAACAATTCAAACCACCGCTAAAATTCTAGTTTGAATTTTATTGAGGTTCCATTGGTTTATACTGTTCTTATATCTTATTGCTTTTGATTACAGATCCCAAGCTGTTGGGAGAAATCTATTGCTGTTGTGCTTCTCTTTAGGTTAGAAAGAGAATGGATCAATGTAAGAGGTGTCACCGTTGCTCAAGTGGTACGATAGTGGATTGACTAGCTTTGCCTAGTTAGAAAAATCCTAAGTTGAGAGGCTTAGGTAGTGGGTTTTACCTGGGAAGGGTTTCCACTATAAATTCAGGTGTTATTTATGCTTGATTCTTTTGTGGATTGATCTGTGTCTATTTTACTTAAATTTTTAAGCTATACTATTTACCCCTCTCTTCTAGTATATTATTAAGATCTACAGTCTCCTTCAGCAACGAGACTGAGATAAGAGCATAGAGACCTAAGCACCTCTAGAGGTGGAAGATTTTTCATCTCCTCTAAGGTATACATTATGGCTTTGTTTTTTTCATTATACAAGGCCATTTGGGCTTAGAGGCAAGCTATGGAGTCACCTGGTGGAGGGGGAGGGGGAGGATTCCATCCCTCGAGATTTTAGGGTGGGTGAGTGACCATGTTTTTGGAGGAGGATGATGATTCACCAGTTTCTACCCTCCTAGAGTTATCAGACAATTCAACAAGTTCAGTGTTTAAGACCTCCTCCTAAACATGTACCACCAGAAGAAGAATTGGGGAGATGAGAGGAGAGAAGGGGATGAGAGAAAGGGAATCAAATAGGTGCACTTGATGACAAATCAAACAATCAAGATCCAAACCTCTAAAGGTGACCCTAGACCTAAAGATCCAATTTACCTACTATCGCCACCTATAGAACTGTACACGAGCACCATGGAACTACTAGGTCAGATTGAAAGGCCATTTGCCCCAATGTGAGACACCTAATAGAATGCAAGAACCTGTATTAGCACATAGGTAGTTAGGTCCTCAATTCCTAAAGGGGTCAAGTTACTACCAATTTTAATTAAGTGCCTTAGGATATAAGTTCTCTCAAATTAGTGAAGAGTGTTGTTTAGCGAGTAATGCCTAAGTGCATTGATTAAAATGTGTGTAAAATAAGCATGCAATGGGCAAATCTCCCTAAATTGAAGTTTAGATTGTTGAATGACTTTTAGAATTCCACTCTTTAATAGTATGGATTTTAGGATTCAAGTTGCTACTTCAACCAATCTTTGGTTTCTGGAAAATAATTCTTAATACCCAAGCAGCTCTACATCAAATTGATTAGTTAATGCTTGCCACAATGCAATGGGCCCTTCAATGGATATTTCTAAGTGTGGATGCATGAATCACTTTTAATATTATGTGAATGGGAGCCAAACAATGCAGTACAATTACTCCCAATCACCAGAATCTATAATCCACACAAAAGTTCAACCACAAAAATAAGAGAAATGAAAATTTTTGGGGTGGAAGTTCAGGGTTAAATCAGAGGCAAAATGTGAGGTCGTGGTGGGGTTGGAGTCAACTAACATTGCGAAACGTGTTAGGTTAAGTAGTTTGTTGTAGCATGTGCTTATGACCTCAATTTTGAAGAGAATAACTGTATGTGAGTATGAGTGTCGAACATAGGGAGGCAAGAAATTGGATAAGTTAATCGCTTCAATGTCCCAAAATATGTTGTTTTGTTTGCTCGCACTAGGAGAGAAAGAGTGAGAGAGAGAGAGCGGTAAGGTTAGATATTCAAGATAAAGATATGAAGATTGCTAACTATGAAATCAACCAAGATGATAATCTATTGCAAAAGAATGAACCATTTTACAACTATAACGCTAGAGGAAAGCTTAGAACTTACATAAACATTAAAGTAAGGAAAACTAGAAACAAATGCAACAAATGGAGCACTGAGGCAGCCATGACGGTGAAGGGGCTTTTGTCGGTGGCTTAATAGCTTTGGGGCCTTCGTTGAAGCTCTATGGAGGTGGGAGAATTGCTTGGTAGAAGATGGAAAAAGATCATGAGAGATATGGGTGTATAGCTCCTTATATAGTGGTGGAGGGGAAGAAAAATACATTCTTGGGTCAATAGCGACATTCAATTCGTTGCTGAAGCTTTGCCACAGGCATTGCTAAAGGTCCCAACTTATGCGCCCGTTGTCCTCCACGCACGCATAGCTGACATCACACATGTTCTGTGTGCATGTGCTCGTAGCCATTCGATCAAGAACCGACGGTCGATATCTCATCTCATCGTGCACTTAGAATTGTACCCATCACCGTGCGCACGATCATGCGTGCGGCCACACGTCAGATCACGCACATTTAGATGTTCCACATAGCTAATGTACGCACTGTTTGATTGTAATCGAATGACTCGAATCGATTGAAGCATGCGATTGCAAAGATGTGGAAGCACGGCAGGTTTCGATTGCTTGCTGCTAGCATGCAAGCGCAGTGCTTGCCCGCTGTGCTACCCTCACGGATTGCCATGAAGATGCATACGACATCGATCATTGGATGGAGATCGTGTGGTGGTGGGCATGGCACAACGTGGAGCATTGGCATGCATTCGATGAATATCGAATGGTGGTGGGCGCGCGATGTAGGCCATGGGTTGTGGAGCATGGAGTGCGGTGGGCGGCAACGTGGCCATTTTTGGGTCATTGATCATTAGATAAATGGCTGAAACTTCTTCTGCTCAATGAAAGAGCAATGGAGGTCAAATTGAAGTGATTTTGACTCTGTTGGATTCTATTCGTCGAATCGGATCATCTGTATATTCTAATTGCTCATCTGAGACCTGTTTCAATATGCACTTGTACATATGGTCATTAAACAATAATTCTAACCAATCTTAACATAAAATAAAGTAGAATGCATGCAATGCCTCTAAACCCACTATAATATGACATTAATGCACATGTGTCCTCAAAATTGACTCTAATTGATAATATTAACAATAATAATTCTAGAGTCATGATACCTCTTTGCCCATCCCTTTCTAGTCCCTAGCAAGGATGACCTAAATGCTATTTACAACTAGAATTATGAATCGATCACTCAGGCACTAGTTACTTTTCACAGGAGGAAATCTCTGTTATGAACCTAACCTACAGAGACTCAGCAGTGCCTGGGTGCTTGCCAAAATGTAGACCGCTCAAGCCGTTGCCTTGTACAATATAGAACCAGGTCCACATATATATTTTCTTTTTCATCTTTTCTAAATTTTTTGGATTTTGGAGTTGAGACTTTCAGGGTAACTTTTTATGGCTACCCAACCCACCTAATACTAAAAAAGGACTCTAAGTGCTATGCATCTTTGTCATGAAAATTATGATGGACTCACTCAACGATAATTAAAATAGGCTTCAGGTTTCTATGCCCCTAGGTGACCCGAAAGAGAAAATGTTGCCTAAAGGTGTATCTATCTGATTGATAGCTTTTTCCTTACTTTTATTTTTGTGGGGGCAACACAATGGTGGACCCAGTGTATATCTCCCCAGATTATGCTACTTCCTCACTTCTTCCTTAAGTGTTTTGGAATTCTTGTGCTTTTTATGAGCTGGGATCTGGCTAACCGGCCAATGGGTTATTACCCATGATAACTTGACAGCCATACTCATGTAGTGAAGTGTGGCTTATTTCTTTTTTTTCTTTTTCTCCATTTTCTATTTTTCCCTTTCCTTTTTGGTTAAGTAGGTGGCTTTCCTTATCTAAGATTTCCCTAAAGGCAGTAGTAAAAGAGAATGGTCCTGTGGCTGGGCTCTGGTCAACTGGAGAATGGGCTGTTACCCATGAAACTAGCCAGCCATGCCACCCTAGAAGGTTCAATAGCTACCCAATTTCTGTTAGAACCATCAATGAGTGAGTCAGTGCAAAATGTGTGTAGATGCTTAGACTAAAAGTCCCTCCAAACCAGAGGGCGAGTTGATAAGTCATATACTTATCTCTCCACTACATTAACTAAATTGCATAAATTAAGGTGGCGAGGATGCGAGAACAAGTCCACATTTTAGTGGACACTCAGACTGATTAAACCCGAAGATCTGAAGAGTCTAAGCATTCAGGTCCTTAACATATCAATCCCTAAAGTTGACAAGCTCCTAATGCCTAAGTTTTCTTTTCCTAATTCTCTCTTTCTCTATTTTTCTTTTATGAAGATAATTCAAGCTGATAGTATGTACGAATTATGACCCCCCCATGCCTAATTTGGACAACGTCCTCATTGGAAGATAAATATATGCAAGGGAGTAACGAAGGAAATCACCTGAGTTTCAATTCTGTATCTATTCAGCCTAAATCCTTTGGGTTGCCTCCTAGGAAGCTTTGAGTTTAGTGCCTTTAGCTGAGCATAGTAGACAAACAACAAAGGATCAATTAGTTGAATGGTCTCAGTCAAGAAGGGGAAGACATAATCAGCTTGACCCAGAGTCAAAAGTCCACAGATGCGGACAAGATTATGATGTAATCCCATCCCTAAGGGACGGGAACTCTGCAAACGATGTGTCACACATGCTCGTGTCTGTTCTTCTCTTAATCTATGGGCATGCAAAGAAGTTGATTTGGAAGAATACAACCCAAATCTAAAATGTCGGGAACTAAAGATGTAAGCTTTGTAATAAGTGTGTGTCCCTTTAAAGTTGTAATCCCTCAGAGTTATATCGATTCCAGTGAATTCGGGTTGTGGGATTTCAATTCTGATAAGGCATGTAACAAAATCAAGAGTTTGGCAATGTTCTCTAAGATCAAGAATGAGGTCTCTCTCCAAAGGAAAATCCATCCCTTCTTCAATTATGATTCCATTTCTTAATCCCTCCAATTCCTTGACCCCTAGAATACTATCATCAACCTCTGTTATATCAGACTCAATTTTTGAGGTTGCAGTAGATGTAGGGCTAATTTCATCATTTAGCTCAGATTCTCTCCCTTGGCCCTCCTATAAACTTGTGATGGGAGTTTCAAATGATTCAAAATAAATTATTTTGAAATTGTAATCCCACTCCCCATCTTTAATTTTGGATATCTCTTCCACCAAATCACTTTCCTTAAGAAGATTAGATTTGGATTCAATGGCATTGACCCCCAAATTCTTAATTTCCTTTTGATTTTTGTCATCAACCCTTTCCATATCATGTTCTAAGGAATCCTTAGTGACATTTTTTAATGAGTTGTCTGATGTAAACAGGTTTACACTACATAAGATATCGATTTATGCATGTTCTTAAGCATAGAATTGCATTGCATACCATAAATATTGCATAGCATGCATCATCTTGATTTAGATTACTTTGAATAAAATGGAGGTTAACTGTCTCCTTTTATGTTCAGGGACAGGGCAAAATTTTTATAGGGGCCTCGGATCAAAAATTCAACTGTACAGAAGTGATCAGGGCAACAATTGGAGTTCAACAACTCCAAGATCGCCCTAATCAGACATCTGTAGATCAGACAGAGACTGGGGAAACTTAGAAGATTAAGGGCCAAGATGGTGTGAATCCACACTTCAGATGACAAATCCAACTGCACGGATGAATTCGAATCAATGATCGTAGCCTCATGGTGCGAAAATCAACTTATTCCGACACTCGTGGCACCATCTACATCATCCAGAAGATGGATGGCCAAGATGGTGCCACGTGGTGCCATCTCGGTAGCCCAACTGGCCGTCCTCAACCACTGAAGCTTCTAGTAGCCATGTATCTCTGCCGTTGGATCAAGATCCAACGGCTGAGAGTGGAGCTCAACCAGTGCTTGAAGGCTCTGAAGAACCACTGGAAAGCACAACCATGACCATTGGATCTCAATCCAACGGTCCAGATCACGCGTGCATGAGTTAGCCCGCTTGCCCATCCACGAGCATAGCGTACCTGGTTGAGCACTCAAAAGCAAAGTGCAAGCGCACATTCGAAATCGCTGGTGCCTCACTTGGAGTGGATGCGCGCGTGCATTCGACCGCACGATGAAGATCTGTGTGCGCCCAATCAGATGAACGCGCTATCGCATGCCCGCACATGACGTGCCATCAGACGTGGGCGTTGCGGCTTGAAGAGGCTTGTCGAGGGTGCATCTTAGCCATTCGATCTCACAATCGAACAGCCGAGAATGGAAGAACGTGGGCGATGTAGAAGACAAGCGGGGGGCACACATCGCCCACACTTAGGGCTTTAGTGACGGTTTTATCCGTCACTAAAGACCCCTTATTTAATTTTTTCAAATTAAAAAGATGAAATTGCCCTCACTCCATGCAACTATAAAAGGAGACACCCTCCATACAAAATCTTCATCTGTTCTTTCCCTTCTCTCCCTTTCCAAAGCTCAAGAGAAGCTTATCCCACACTCGGGATGCTTCTCAAGTGATAAAATCAAATTTTTTGTCCCCCTTTCGAAAGTGGATCCCACGACGACGATGACATGCTGCCCCATTCCCATTCTTCCCACATAGTCCTCCTTCACCCTGCTCTGTTCCCCGTCTTCCAGGCATCGTCCCATCCGGCTCATCCTCCAAGTGACCATCGAGGAGGATAATTCTCTCTCCATTCTTTTTAATGCAATTTAGAGTAGATTTACTGCTTTCTAGTGTAATCATTTTCTGCTTTCTGGTCGTAATGTTTAGTGTAACGAACAATCTCTTTGATCATGAATTCCATGTTCATTCTACACCGCTTTTTGGTTTTTGTTTGTAATATTGTCTCTTTCTCTCATTCTCTCTCTCTCCCTCTTCTATTTATTGTGAATAGATAAATAGTTTCTAATCAATTATTCTGCTTTGTGACAAATTAAACAAAAGCATATTTTTAATCAAACGTATGCCTCTCTGAGTTCAACTTGGGATTTCTATTTCGATATAAATTTTATTTGTTGAACATGAGTTCTTTGCTTTCAAACTATGAGGACAGGTTTTTTAAAACCAAATATGCTAGTGTAGTAATTCGCAACTTCGACATTTTGGTGCCATTGCCGGGGAGGCGATGCTCTTTGATTTTTTCACATTTTCCAACTTACAAATCATTTACCTCACTTCTCTCCTTTATTATTGTGATTGTAGGCACTCTTTTGAGATGAGCAAAAGTGGTAGATTGGAGCAAAGTGCTGTTAAAGGTTTTGTAAGTTATCCCCCACTTCCCATGCATTTGTTTTCATTTCACCATGTAATAACACAAACTTCAATGAACCTAGGTGTTCTTATAAACTCTAAGGTTAGTTTTGTTTGTTTGTTTAACACCCACACCCACCTCAACCTCCACATTTAAAAGGAAAAGAATAAAAAAATCTCATAGAGGTACACAACCTCATCTGATTTTCAAACTCAACTGGTAAACTGATCTTTGGAACTGGTGCACACATCCAAACACATAATTGAGTAGAAATCAGATTAGGTAATCACTTGTGTGCCTAATTAAGTGGTGCAATAGGACAATTGTTTGAGTTGATTGGGCCTCACCACTTCAATTAAAATCAACTCATCAAGTAGCTGCCGCTTAGGTTCAACTCTTAGGGATTTACCAGACACTCCACATTCTTTTAAGTTTCAAAGGAAAACATCTTTACCTGTGCTTTCAGAACCTAGTGTGCCAACAAAACTTGTTTGAAAATACCTAAAGTCGAATCCTAAAAGCTATTAAGCAAGATTTGAACCCTAAAATTCATTGCATCAAAAATAATCTTGCTTGAAAACCACTGGTTGTGCATGCACACGCAAATCAATCAATCATTAAGGGCACAACCCAGATAAAGGTCCCATCACATTCCAAAGCACATTCAAACCTAGCCCTAAATAGAACAAAGTAGACGTTGGCCTTAAGGATTTGACTTGCTCTTCAGAGCCCAGAACGAGATTATTTTCGATTAGTCTATTTCTACTGTTCAATCTGATGTCTAGCTAGGGGAGAAGAATGAAACAATCGCAGCTGGGGGGTACACTAGGAACTGGAGGCGCAAGCCGAAGGAAGAACCTTCTCCCCAGTCCCTCCTTCTAACTGGCTGGATTGAATAGGCATAAATAAATCAAATCATTTCTTTATCTCAAGATAGGTACTGGGAGTTTGTAGGTCTTTAGGCCAGCCCACTTAAGGATAGGTTTGATTGCTTGTATTGTAGGGCGTCTTTCTTCCTCCCGTCTCTCATGAATCCTTCCACATATTATACGTATTTTTGTTCTTTCCCTCTTGTTTTGAATTATCCTCAACATGATGATTACCCCAACTCGTACTGGAATCAACCATCAGTTAGTTGGGATAACTCAGATTGGGGATATAGTTTCGGATCTCCGTGCTTAGGGTCCAACCCTGAACACTATGATTGTGATTTTTATCCTTCTCAGAGCCACATTGATTATAGATCGTCACCCTTTCATGGACAACCTAATACGATCTATAATCAAGAAGGATACACCGATTCTTACCCTTCATCTGATTACATTGCCTTTAGGTCATCACTACCTTTTGAACAATCCAAAATGACCTATTATCAGGAAGGGTATAACGAATCTCAATTCATTAACTCCTTTGCACTGATCCCAAACCTACCCAACCCTGAACCAACTCATTTGGTTCAGGTTAACCAGGTTCAAAATAAGGTTTTGGCTAACTTGAGAAATATCATACAATCTTTGGAAGTTTATCCAATACCTTGCATTGAGAGATTGGAGCCTCTGATTGCAATGGTTGATGATTTGAACAAGTATTTATTGGATTGGCTCCAGGATGTTAAGGATAAGAACCCAGGTGAGTTTCCACTTGGGAAGTTAGAGAAATTGAGAATGAGATTTATGGTTGCTTTAGTTCAATAGTGGGATGACTCCTAGGATGAACTCCCTTCAAAAGAGCCAATGTCAGAACTCGCTCAGGCACCTATTGGGGGGACACATGCTACGAGGCTGACCAGATTGAATTAGAGCAACCAGTTAAGGATGATCTGATTTCTTCACCTGAAATCCTTGAGCTAGGGTATGAGGAAACATATGTCTCCATGGACTAGAAAGTGATGGATGATTTTGAGACATACATTAATATGGATTTTGACTTCTTTGATTCTGATGGTGAAGATTCAAGTTGCGAAGTCTCACGTGAGTTTACAGAACATGATTTTTGTGAGACGATTGGGCCTGAGGAATTTGATAGATCATTTGATAGCCCAATAACTGAGGAAACTGATCTTATTAGGGCTCACCTTACGAATCCAAACTAGCATTTTCTAGAGGATTCAATCAAATGCCCTAATTATCAGTTGCACCCAATTGAGCTTATTGATGATTCTATTTTTGAGATAACTAGACCCAAGTCAATTCTGATTCAGCCACACCTTTTAGACTTGGAGATTTCAGACGGGGTGATTAATATGCAAGAGGTCCCAAAACTTGACATTCTGAATGAGGAGAACAGAAGCTGGGAAGATCAGATTTGGAAAGGAAACTTTAGAGGAAATAGAAGACTAATTCTATGGGTTCCAATTCATCTGAAACCATCAAACCAGGACTCTTACGACATCTATTCTGCGGATGTCCAACCTAAGCACACATTCATTGATTATCCTTTGGAGTTTGAATTCTCTGTAACCTGACTTTTTGGTCTTGGGTTGCATCCTCATAAATTGCAGGCTCAACCCTTCTTTCATACTGATTTTAGGTTTAGGGTAATTTTTATCCAGAACCTTAGATATTCTCGATCATGGGCTATGGGTCTGCACCACAATCTAGTCCACATCTGTGGACATCTGCTCATAGGTCAGAGGTTTCTTCTCTTTATTCTGATTCTAATCTGCACCTGTGAATTTCTTTATTTCGCTTCTTTGTACTGTGTGCCTAGTTGAAGGCACTAAATTCAGCACATATACAATTTTTGTTTATCTCGGAGTGGACTCGGCATTCACGCAATTCAGGTGCTTTCTACTCTTTTCCACTCTATTTTATGTCTTTTCAACACAATGAGGATGTTTCATTAGATATGCATGGGGGTGGATATTCATCTATGAATTTATTCATCAGCTCTGTAGATTTGTTTTATTTTCTTTTATTTATATTAAAAAAAATTTATGGAATTAGGAAAGAGAACTTGGGTTTAAGAAAATTTTCAATCTTAGGAAATACTACATTATGATTTGAACACAAAGACCCTTCAGGTCTTCAGACTTAATCAGCCTGTGTATCCACTAAAATGTGGATTTCCTTTTTGAGTCCACGCTATCTTAATTCTATCATAATCGGAGTAAATAAGTTTGGGTGATAAGTACACAACTTATCAACCCGCCCACTGATTTGAGGGAACTTTAAGCCTAAAGCATCTACACACTATCTTGCCACAGACTCGTTAATCAGCGGTTCTAACAGAAATTGGGTAGCTAATGAACCTTCTAGGGTGATATGGCTGGCAAGTTATCATGGTTAACAGCCCATAGGTAGGTTGTCCAGAGCCCAATCACTGGACCCTTCTCTTTCTGCTACCTTTAGGTAAATCTTAGAACAGGGAAGCCACCTACTCAAAAAAAAAAGTGAAAAAGAAAGTCACAAAGGAAAGAAAAGAAAAAAAGAAAGGGAGAAAAGAAAAAGAAAATAAAAGAAATAAGCCACACTTCGCCACACAAGTATGGCTAGCAAGTTGTCGATGGTAATAGCTCATCAACCGGTTGTCCAAAACCCAACTTAATAAATGCACTGAAAATTCCAAAAAACACTTCAGAATAATGAAAGAAGAAGAATAAACCGGGGAGATATATACTGGATTCACCCTTGTGTTGACCCCATAAAAATAAAAGTAGGGAGAAAGCTACCGATTGTAAAGATACACCTTTAAGCAGAATTCGCTTTTTAAGGTCACCTAGAGGCGTATAAATCAGAAGTCCATTTTTACTGCCGATCAACAAGTCTATTACATTCACAATAAGATGCCTAGAACTGAAGGTTCTCATCAAATCTTGGGTGAGTTGAATGGCCGTAGAAAGCCACTCTTAAACCCTAAAACACAAAAATCCAAAAAAAATAGAAAAGAAAAAAAAGGAAAAAAGAAAATTTTCTTTGAATAAGGTGAGGGCTTGAGGCGGTTCGCATTTTAGCAAATACCCAAGCACTATTGTGTCTTTGAAAGTTCATATCCTAAGTAGACATTTTCTTAATAATTGAAAATAACTCATGCCCAAATAGTCCAACCTAATTCTTTTATAAATAACATATAGTTTTTGCTAGGGACTAGCAAAAGATAGGCATGGGGTTGTGATGTAAACATGTTTACACTACATAAGATGTCTACTTATGCATGTTCTTAAGTAAAGAATTGCATTGCATACCATAAATATTGCATAGCATGCATCATCTTGCATTTAGATTAGTTCGAATAAAATGGAGGTTAATTGTTTCCTTTTTTGTTCAGGGATAGGGCAAAATTTTTTTCAGGGCCTTGAATCAAAGATCCAACCATACAAATGTGATCAGGGCGACGATTGGAGTTCAACAACTCCAAGGTCACCCTAATCAGACATCTGTAGCATTAGATAGAGATCGAGGAACCCTAGAAGATCAAAGGCCAAGATGGTGTGAATCCACACTTCAGATGATAAATCCAACCACACGGATGAATTTGGATCGACGATCATAGCCTAACGGCATGAAAATTGACTCAATCCGACACCTGTGGCACCATATACATCATCCAGAAGATGGAAGGCCAAGATGGCACCACGTGGTGCCATCTCGGTTGCCCAATCGGTCTCCCTCAACCACTGAAGCTTCTAGCGTCCACGCATCTCTACCACTGGATCAAGATCCAACAGTTGAGAGTGGAGCTCAACCGGCGCTTGAAGGCTCTGAAGAACTGCTGGAAGGCGCAACCATGACTGTTGGATCTCAATCCAACGGTCTAGATAGCGCACGCATGAGTTAGCCCACTTGCCCATCCACGTGCATAGCGCAGCTGGTTGAGCACTCAAACACGAAGCGCAGGCGTGCATTCGAAACCGCTGGATGCCTCGCTTGGAGCGGATGCACGTGAGCATTCGATCGCACAATGAAGATCGGGTGGCTGCGCGTGCCCAATCAGATGAATGCACTATCGCACTCCTGCACGTGATGCACCATCAGACGTGGGCATTATGGCTTGAAGTGGCATGGTGAGGGGGCATCTCATCCATTCGATCTCATGATGGAACGATCGAGAATGGAAGAACGTGGGCAGTGTGGAAGATGAGTGGGCGGCACATGTCGCCCATACTTAGGGCTTTAGTGACGATTTTATCCATCACTAAAGACCCCTTATTTAATGTTTTTCAAATTAAAAAGACCAAATTACCCTCACTTCTTGCAAATATAAAAGGAAACCCCCTCCATACGAAATCTTCATCCCTTCTTTCTCTTCTCTCCCTCTCCAAAGCTCAAGAGAAGCTTGTCCTACACCCGGGATGCTTCTCAAGAGATAAAGTTAAATTTTCGTCCCCCTTTCGGAAGTGGATCCCGCGATGATGACGACGTGCTGCCCCGTTACCGTTCTTCCCACTTTGTCCTCCTTCATCCTACTCCGTTCCCTGCCTTCCAGGCGTCGTTCCGTCTAGCTCGTCCTCCAAGCGACCGTTGAGGAGGATAATTCTCTCTTCATTCTTTTTAATGCTTTCTAGAGTAGATTTACTACTTTCTAGTGTAACCGTTTTCTACTTTCTAGTCGTAATGTTTAGTGTAATGAACATTCCCTTTGATAATGAATTCCATGTTCATTCTCCATCTCTTTTTGGTTCTTGTTTGTAATGTTCTCTCTCTCTCTCTCTTCTATTTATTATAAATATATAGATTGTTTCTAATCAATTATTTTGCTTCATGACAAATAAAACAAACATGTATTTTTAATCAACAGTCCGCCTCCCTGAGTTCGACCTGGGATTTCTATTCTGGTATAAATTTTATTTGTTGAACATGAGTTCTTCACTTTCAAACTACGATGGCAGGTTTTTCAAAACTAAATACGTTAGCATAGTAACTCGCAGCTTCAACATTGTCCAACAACGGGGGGTGTCAATGGTGGATGAACTAGTTTTGGGCAACTAGGTGTAGTCCAATTGATCACCACAGGGCCTTACTTCATGAATTCCATAGGAGTTGCTTCCATCAGTGTTCTTTGGCCCTCTTCATCTGTTTGTTGGAACATATCAATCATGGCTTGTTTCCCCTCAATCAATTCTTGGTTCTACCTATATAACTCCAATTGAAGGCTATCAGGAATTGACTGAGTGTCATTAGGTTTCCCTTCAATTTCATTGGCATTCAACTCAGGGTTCAAGGGGTATGGGCAAGGATGTGTGTCAGAATTCGTACTGGGGTTTAAGTTCTTGGGTGGGTCCTCTATTCTTTCGTTTTAAGGGTCCAATTCCTTAAAAGGCACCATTGTCTACTTAGTCCTACTCCTGAATAATTGAGATTCTAAATCCTCCTCCCATTCAGATTCTTCATCAAGGGTCCAAAGTGGGTGTTGATCATACTTGGTTTGCCCAAGTTTATGATAATCATCATTTGATTTCATTTTTCTAAAATCCCTTCCAATCCATAGGTCAAGTAGTAGAGATCCTTAAATTTAGATGACCTATCATGGTTGTTTTCTTAGGAATGGTAGGGGTCTTGGGGTTCTCCAAAAATGTTGGTCCTACCAAAATGATTTGTGGGTGGGTAGGACCTAAAAGAGGAGTCATCATGAGGAGAATCAAGATAAGGATCCCCAAGGTTTGGATGTATCCCAACACAAAGTTGGTGTGGGTTGGGTAAAATTGGGATAGTTGGGATAAGAGGGGTATTCGAGGTACTCAGGTCCTAAGTTATATCCCCAACTAGGTGGCTGGTTATCCCAAGTAAACTATGGATACAGTCTACTTGGGTTAGAATACAAATCATGATGGGGATAGTTTGGGAAGGAAGGATAGTCATTGAAATCCATGGTTTGGAAGGACTGGAGGGATGAGGGAAGAATAGATGAGAGAATTAAGTGTGCATAATCAAGCAAGAAAAACTAAGTCCTAGAGTATATGCCTAGGTGACATATGCTTTAGAAATAAACTCCGACCACACGACGAATTTGGTGTTGTCCTTACTCTTGAAGATGGTAAAGTTGTAAAATCGAAGCAAGGGGAGCATGTCTTGAGGGCTGCTAATTATGCTAAACCTTTGCTTACTTAAGTTGTTTGACAATCGGGCCTCCCAGCTTAGCACCTTTTGAAACAAGCAGACGTCAGGAAAATATCCTGAAATGGACTCAATGAATCCTTGGGCCAATGTCTATTAAATTTTAATTTGGGCTGGGTCAATGCTTGTGCTCAAGGTATATGATGAGGCGTTGTTGGGTGTTATGCCTCTTAATTAATCCAATTGAGCCTGTATGTGCACTTCAACAAAATAGGGTTTTCAAGCAAGGTTTTTAGGATGAGGTATCTTTTACTGACTCGTCCTTGCTTTAGTGCTTTTTAGGGTTGAAATTTCTTAATATTTTCAGACAATGTTTAAGTAGGCACACAATGTTTTGCACATAACGAATGATAGACAATTTCCTTTGGAGGGAATGATGTGGCCCTAGAAAAGCAACCCTAATGTATTTACCCTAAAGTTCATGTGATTCTACCAAGTGAATTGATTTTAGATTGAGTGGTGCAGCCCAATACAAGACACGAGTGGCTTCACAAACACCACTCAAAGAACACTCTGAAAAGATCTTCGAAATGAAATTAGAGAGTGTATATTTTTCTTATTGGGTGATGGATTTAAGATGTGGGCCAAGTAGCCTGATGTAAACACGTTTATATCACATAAATCATATATTTATGCGTGTTCTTAGATTTATAGTTGCATCATACATTATAAATATTGTATAACATGCATCATCTTTCATTTAAGTTAGATTGTATAAAATTTAGGTTAATTCTCTTTTTGTGGTCAGGTAATAGGGCCATATTTAATCAGGGCCTCAGATTGAAGATCCAATCGTATGGATCTAATCAGGGCAATGATCGGAAGTCCAACAATTCCAGGATCGCCTCGATCGGACTTCCACAACATTAGATGCAGTTCGAGAAAGATCATAGGTCAAGGGCCAAGGTGGTACAAATCCAACCACTCGGATGGATTCGGATCGACGATCGCAGCCCAATGGCATAAAAATCAATCCAATTTGACATCCGTGGCACCACCTATGAGCATATGAAGATGGATGGCCAAGATGGTGTCATGTGGCACCATCCTAACTACCCAAACCAGCCAAAGGACTACCACTGCCCTCTCTCTCCTCAAATGAACATTCAATCTCAGATGTTGGATTTCAATCTAATGGTAGAGATCCTTTCTAGCCACGCCCCTTCATCTCTAAAGAATGAGGCCAAGAGACGATGTCAATAGGTGGATTGAAATCCAACGGTCGAGAGAATGCATGGAGGAATTTTGAAGCTCGCCTCAAACGGCTCCTCAACATAGTAGGTAAGGTGCTATGCACCCATCGGTCGTGCATTCGAGTCTCTGCGGGGCGATTTCTCCTTACGTGTGAGGGTCTAATTGAGCTGTTCGATCATGAACAAACGGCGTAGATGCGGGCCACGTCGTGCATAGTGCAGATGCATGATCAGATGCACGAGGAGGACGTGCAATCCTAAGCTCCCCAACGCACATTCTCAAGTGTGATCACTGTGCAATCTCAGCCCTCCATCAACGATCGAACGGTTGAGTAGAGGCGAGTGCTGCATACATGAAGAAGTGGCATTGAGAGCGTGCGATGTGCGAGATCATGGCTTATGCGTTGAGCGTGCACGGAGAAGAGAAGGTGGCACATGCGCAGATCGATGCCCACATTTGGAGTCTTTAGTGACACTTAAATCCGCCACTAAAGACCATGAATTAATGTTTTAAACATAAAAAGTCCAAATTGCCCTCAATCCCTACAACTATAAAAGGAGACCCCTACCACTCGAATTCTTCATCCCTTCGTCTCTTCTCTTACCCCCACGAAGGCTCTATGAGCTGGTCCCAAACACAAGATGCCCCATTAGAGTTACAAAAAAATTTTTCCTTCTTCTCACCACCCTCGTAGAGCATCCTGTGGTCGTCTTCTCACTGCCGTTCGGGAAGCGGATCCCGCTACGACGTCGCCCTATCCCGTTCTCCGTCGTCTGTCATCGTTCTCCTTTGTACAACATCTCACAACGTTCTTCCGGCTGCTTCGTCAATGCGACTCATCCTCCAAGAAACCATCGAAGAGGATAATTTCTCACATCCCTTCTCTTTCTTGATTTCTAGAATAGATTTACCGCTTTCTAGTTGTAATATGTCCAGCTTTCTAATGTAGTGATTAGTTGTAACGAACATTACTCCATGGTTATGAAATCCATGTTTATCCTATCTATTATTTGTCTTTATTTGAATTATTCTCTCTTTCTCTTCTATTAATTATTCTTTAAGTAGATAACTAGTTTAGATTTAATTCGACCAGCTAATCTACTTTGTGACAACAAATCAAACACGATTTTTAACCAAACATCTGCCTCCAATGTTTGACTAGGAATTCCTTTTGAGTTTTAGTTAAAATTATCTAATTCTTGTAAATTACGCTACGACAATGGGTTTTCCAAACTCAATCATTTTGCGATGATTTTCTAATACAACATTTTGGCACCATTGCTAGGGAGGCGACGCTGTTTGGCTTTTCACATTTTCCAGCCTTACGTATCTTTTACCTCACTTCCCTCCTTTCTTATTGTGATTGTAGGTACTCTCACAAGGTGGGCAAAAGCGATAGATTAGAGTAAAGTGCCGTTGAAGGGTCTATAAGTAACCCCACCCACTAGATTTCGTTGCACCACCTAATAACACAAGCCCTAATTAACCTATAAGCTTTCATAAACTCTAAGATTAGTTTTAATTATTTGTTTGACACTTCCACCCACCTCACCCTACGCATATAAAAGAAAAATTTTAAAAAAAATCTCTCACAGAGGTACACAACCTTTTCTTTCTTCATACTCAACCGGTAACCCGATCTTTGGACCTATAGACATCAACACATAATTAACTAGAAATCAGATTAGGTAATCACTTGTGTGCCTAATTAAGTGGTCCATTAGGACAATTGTTTGAGTTGTTTATGCCGCACCACTTCAACTAAAAGCAACTCATTAAGTAGCTACCAAATAGGTTCAACGTTTAGGGATTTACCAGGAATTCGACATTCTTTTAAGTTTTAACAGATGACATCTTCACTTGTGGTTTCATAACTTAGTGTGGAAATTGAACTTGATCGAATATACCTAAAGTTGAATTCTAAAAGCTACTAAGAAAGATTTAAACCCTAAAATTCACCTCATCCAAAAATAATCTTGCTTGAAAACTACTAGTTGTGCACACACACACACATATTAATCGATCATTAAGGGCATAACCTAGATAAAGGGCCCATCACATTCCAAAGCACATTCAAACCTAGCCCTAATTAAAATAGATTAGATAATGGCTTTAAGGATTGGACTCCCTCTTCGGAGCCCAAATTGAGATTATTTTTTATTAGTCTGCTTCTACCATTCAATCTGATGTCTAGCTAGGGGAGCAGAATTAAACGGTCGTGGTTGGGGGTTATCAAAGGAACCTGAGGCAAAAGCCAAGGGAAGAACCTTCTTCCCAGCCTGTCCTTGTAACTAGTTGGATTGATCGGAAAGAAGTAGATCAAATCATTTCTTCATCTCAAGACAGGTTCTAAGAGTTTGTAGGTCTTTAGGCTATCCCACTTAAGGATAGGTTTAATTATTTGTATTGCAGGGCACCTTTTTTCCTCCTGTTCTATCATGGATCCTTCCACATCCTATTCGCACTTCCACTCCTACCCTCCTACCACTAATTCCCAAAATGATTATTATTCCAACCAGACTTATTCTCATTTATCTTCTAGTTGGATAATCTTGAATTGGGATATAGTTCCAGACCTCCTTGTTCAGGGTCTAACCCTGGACACCATGATCTTGATTTTTATCCTTCTTCGAGCTATATCAATTATAGATCACCATCCTTATATGGACAACCTAATATGATCTACAATCAAGAAGGAAACACTGATCCTTACCCTTCCCCAGATTACACTGCATATGGGTCATCACCTTTTTATGAACAACCTGAAATGGCCTATTATTAGGGAGGGTATCAAGAACCTCGATTCTATGACTCCCCAGCACTAAACCTAAACCTGCCGAACCCTAAACCAAACCATTTGGTTCAAGTTAACCAGGTCCAAGATAAGGTGTTGGCTAACTTAAGGAATACCATACAATCTTTAGAAGCTCAGTCGACACCATCCCATGAATAATTGGAGCCTTTGATTGAAATGATTGATGATCTTAACAACTATTTGTTGGATTGGCTCCAAGATATTGGGATAAGGACCCAGGTGAGTTTTTACTTGGGAAGTTATCGAAATTGTGGATGAGATTTGTGATTGCTCTAGTCCAATCTTGTGATGATTCCCAAGATGAACCCTTGTCAGGAGAGCCAATATCAGAATCTACTCAGGCACCTGTAGGGGATACGTTTTACGAGACCAAGGTTGACCAGGTTATTCTAGAGCAATCAACTAAGGATGAACTGATTTCTTCACCTGAGATCCTTGAGCTGGGGTACAAGGAAACATATGTCTCCATAGAACAAAAAGTGATTGATGATTTTAGGACATATTAATGCGGATTTAGCATTCTTTGATTCTGAAGGTGAAGAATTAGAATGCGAAGTCTCACCAGAGCTTACAGCACATGATTTCAGTAAGACGATTGCGCCTGAGGAATTCAATGAATCATTTGATGGCCCTAAAATTGAGGAATTTGATCTTGTTGGGGCTCACATGGCGGATTGAGATCCTGTTATTAAGGATTCAATTAAAAGCCTCATTCCTCAATCACACCCCATTGAGCAAATTGATGATTTTGATTTTGAGATCACTTAACCCAAGTCAATTTTGATTCAACCATAATCTTGGACTTGGAAATTTTAAATGGGGTCATTATCATGAAAGGGTCCCAGAATCTAAAGTCTTGATTATGGAAGATAGCAGTTGGGAAATGAAGATTTCAGAAGCTAATTCTGGAGGAAGTAGAAGATTGAGTCTAAGGGTGCCTATTTGTCTGAAACCGCTAACCTTCTACTGGGACCTTTATGACATTTTTGACTCAAGAGGATGTCCAACCGAAGCATAAATTCATTGATTATCCTTTTAAGCTTGATTTCTCTATTATCCAACTTTTTGGACTTTGGTTGCATCCTCACAAATAGTAGGCCCGACCCTGTTTGCATACTGATCTTAGGTTTTGGGTAAATTTTATCCAAAACCATAGATATACTTGACCATGGGGTATGAGTCTGCAGCACAATCTGGTCCACATTTGTGGACATCTGTTGGCAGGTCTTGAGGTGAATCTTTTCATTCTGATTTTGACCTGCACCTGTGAATTCTTTACTTCTTCTTTATTTGTATAGTGTGCTTAGCTGAAGGCACTAAACTTAGCACGTATACAGTTTATTTTTATCTTGGAGCTGACTGGATAAATCACAACATTCAGGTACTTTCTTCTCTACTCTATTCTTTTTATGCCTTTTAATACAGTGAGGACATTGCATTAGATAGGCATGGGGGGGTGGATATTCATCTCTGAATCATTTCGTTAGCTCCGTAGATTCTTTTTATTAATAAAAAAGTGGAATTAGGAAAGATAACTTGGGCTTTAGAAAATTTTCAAACTTAGAGAATAAAACTATATGACTTGAACACTTAGATCCTTCAAGTTTTCGGGCTTAATTAGCCCGAGTGTCCACTAAAATGTGGATTTGTTTATCAAGTCCTCACCATTTGAAAATTTGTTTTAAATTGGTTAAATATATTGGGGTGATAAGTACACAACTTATCAACCCACCCTCTGATTTGAGGGGATTTTAATTCTACGCATCTAGACACTTTGCACTGACTCACTTTTCAATGATTTTCATGGAAATTGGGTAGCTAATGAACCTTCTAAGGTGATATGGAAGGCAAGTTGCTGTGGGTAATAGCCCATTGGTCAGTTGTCCAGAGCCTAGCCACACAACCGTTCTTTTCCTACTGCCTTTAGGTAAATCTTAGATCTGGGAAGCCACCTACTTAAAAAAAGAAAAGAAAAGAAAAATATCCAAAAAGAAAAGAAAAAGAAATAGAAAAGTAGAAAAGGAAAGGAAAAAAGAAATAAGCCACACTTCACTGCACGAGTATGGTTGGCAAGTTATCGTGGGTAACAGCCCATTGGTATGTTGTCTAGAACCTAGCTCACAAAAAGGCATGTTTAATTCCAAACACTTAGGAAGAAGCAGAGAAGTAGAATAATCTGGGGAGATATACACTGGGTTCGCCCTTGTGTTGACCCGATAAAAATATAAGTAGGGAGAAAGCTACCGATCGTATAGATACACCTTTAGGCAAAATTTCTTTTAAGGTCACCTACGGGCGTAGAAACCCGAAGTCCGTTCTGATTGCCGATCAATGAGTCAATTGCATGCATGAAAAGATGCTTAGAACTTAGAGTTCTCTTCAAGTCTTGGGTAGGTTGAGTAGCCGTAGAAATTTGCTACGAAACCCTAAACTCAAAAATCAAAACAAAAAAAAGAAAAGAAGAAAAACAAAAGGAAAAAGATCCTTTTTGTTTTGAATAAGGCGAGGGCTTGAGGCGGTGTGCATTTTGGCAGACACTTGAGTGATCTTGTGTCTCTATAGTTTAGGTCTTAGTTGAAATTCCCAAGTGTCAAAAAGTAACTTTTGCCCAAGAAATCTAATTCTAATTCTTTTATAAATAGCATTTTGTTTTGGTAGGGACTAGCAAAAAGTAGGCATGGGGTTGATTAGCCCATATTTGTGGGCTATTTAAGTATCTAAATGTCTAGATATTAAGTTAATTTTGACATTTAGATAGCATACATTAGGATGTAAATAAATTAATTCATATTTTTAGCTTAAGCACATAATTCATGCATTTAGAATTAAACTAGGGTTGCATACATTTAATTAGTTAATTAATTAGGTGTACTATTTTAATTAACACACAAGTTAAGGAGTTATGTATAAATAACCCTAATTATTTTATTCTTTTATTCTTCTCCTTTGCACAGGTAACACCTCCGGCTCCACCTCCTCCTCCTGTGCATCACATTCATTCTACGGTGTTTTGAATTTCAAATCTGTGTGTTCGTGGCTACAAAAGGAGAAGGAAGAGCTACCGTTGAGGAGAACGCCCCCACCCCTATTCATCATTGTGCATCCACTCCACCACCACTGGCCTCAACCGTGGCGGCAAGCCACCACCACCATGGGCATGTGGTGTGATAGGCCGCACTGCCATTCGAAGCTTGCTCACATCACCGTGAATGCATGCTGCTCCACCATAAGCACACACAGGCGTGATGCTACCATCTTCACTACCATCACCAGCATCCACCTCCATCTTCTTCCCCATCCTCTGTTTTTCCTCCACTCCACCAAAAAGAACCCAAAGACCACGCCACTTCCACGCACAGCTCCCAGCTGCTGCACACACCTTCCCGCTCCTCACCGCAACCACCTTCAGCCCTGTCATGCACGCCACCTGCACGGATGTTGCATCCAACCCCCGCACCTCCTTCTGCTTGTGCGCACAGTAGCTAGTGTGCACCTTCACCTCCAGTGCCCACGCTAGCGCCTGCAGCGCCTGTAAGTGCCCGCGTCATCACCTACAGCACCCTCAGCAGCACCTGCAGCAGCGCCAATAGAACCACCGCACACGCCTGTGCGCCCTGCAAAGCACCTGCGCACCCATGCGCCCACGCCTTCACGTGCTTACAGTGCTCCCAGCATGCGCACGCTACCTTCCTTGTGCCTGCAGCAAGCGCAGCCAGCTATAGCCTCCTCCATCCCCGCCACTTCTTTCCTCCGGCAAGCCGGCTCCGACCATCTCACAACACACCACCACCACCACCACGAAGGCCTCGCTTCAGCTGACCTCTTGTAGGTGTAGCTCCTCGAATGAGCCTCTCTCCCATGCACGAGGAGGAGAGAGGTAGAATCCTCTACTTTTACTCTAATTACTAATTACCTTTGGATGCTATTGCAAACTTTCATTTTTGTTTTAATATTTGAAATATTCAGTGAAATTGCAACTTCATGCTCATCTTTTCTTATAATTGCATGGCTTTTGTTATTCACATCTTTTGGCATTGGTTTTGGATTAAGATGTGCACAAATTTTCTCTAATGCAAGTCAATTGGAAATTACATAGATTCATCACATATTTATTGAATATTTCAGTGTGGAAAAATTACACATATATGCTTACATTTTCGAGTTATTGTGTATCTTCTTTTCGTCGCATTTCATGTCAGATTTAGCTCTGGATTTTGCACTTGAGTGAATGAATACGAGAAAAATATTCATGATTTTATTGCATCATTGCCTCCTTGTGGACACGACCCGCTCTTCTGTGAGTGGTTTAATTTTAATTTTAATTATTTTGTTAAGCGGTTTTCCACCACTTTGATCCTACAACAGCGAATCATCTTAATACATTATTCAAAAGCAAAAGTCGACTTATCAAATGGCGCTGTTGCCGGGGAGGTGATAGGCTTAATTAAATCACATTCATTCATTCATACGTTCACATTGATTTAAATTTTGAATCATATTTAACTCTGGATTTTTTTTCTGATGAGAATGCAATGATCTACGACACGCATTCTATGACTCGCGATCACACCAGCCATCATGAGAGTCAACCCTTGACGTTGCCAGAGGAGAAATTGTTCGAGTTACCTTGCAAGGAACTAGATTGCTAGGAGGGGAAGGACGAGGATGCGATGATCATCTCTACACATTTAGTCGCTGATTTGATTAAAGTAGGATTAAGACTTTAGACTTAATTTTTCATTGCACATTTGGTTTGAAACCCTTGTTCTGGGGTACAGTTGAGGGGTTTGTTCCCCAATTTTGCTTTAGGCCCGTGTTGGGCAATTTTTGTGTGCCTGTTCCCTTTTCTTTAGATTTATGTTTTTAATTTACTTTATGGATTGTTTACGTTTAATTTGCTTGTGCATAAGTAGCTAAAAAAAAGAACTAAAACAAAAAAACATGAGCTACCTGCTAGAAGCTGCTTGCCCTTAGGTTGAATCATTTAGGACTGAATGAGCAGCATCTAGATCTAATTCTTGTCTTGCATATTGCATGAAGAATGCTGGAATCAGGTTTGCACTTCTAACTTTGCATTTCCACCTATCATGCAAATGCATTTGGATTAATTTTAGGATCACCTAATCTGTATTGAATAGATCTAACAAGTGGTCACATGTTTTCTGTAAAAAGGACTAATTGAAGGAGGGACATTTTAAAATCCAAGGATTTGATTTTCAAACTTAGCTTGTGATTCAAAATTCAAAATCTTTTGTGGTGTATACACACTTATATCTCTTGCACCATGGCATGCTTTTAGACACTCCTTAGGTTTGGAAATAGTAGGACAAGAGCCCTCCTATCGTTGGATTTTGAAGTGTTTAGAACTTGAGAACAAAGGTTTTGTAACTCCAAAGAGGGGGATACTTTGTCACAGATTTTTGGGGGTAGTTGAGAAGCACCGCGAAAGCACAGCTTCAAAGGAATGCTTAGGCCTACTTGCATCCCTCGATCTTCCATCTTTGGAGTTGCTCTACCATTTGAGATTTAGAAAAGAACACCTAAGCTCCAACTAGGTCATTTTAGGTGATCCGTAGGTCAACAGTAAGCACGTAAATTGATTGAACAAATTGTATTGTCACCTACAATCTGGCTTAAAATCAAAAGCCTAAATTGGGAAAGACCTAAAATGTCCTTTTTGAATTGTGTTTTGCTTGGGGAATTCTGATTGAGGTGTGAGTTCGAAAGGACCGCATTGATTTTCATCCGTTCACATCTTGCCCACACCCTTACCCCCACTCCACACTCTTCGATCACATACGCTGAGATGGTCTATCCTTTGATGGATATAATGATAATCATTTGGATCCATTTTACTCCTATTATAGGAGTACTGGCCTGGTTAAGCCCCAAATCAGTGAGCAGAACCTAGGAGCAGGATTTGCTTTGGCTAATATCCCACACACCATAGAAATACCCAACCCACCCTCCTTGAATAATTATAATGGTTGGACAGACACTCCTGGGTACTATAAGCCTGAGCCTGACTTCTCTCCTAATAGAAATGATGATCTCTCATCCTTGAAGATGGAAATACAGAAAATGCATGACGAAATGATTGAATTGTTAGGAGAATCTTCGAGTGCAGGCCAACAACAAAGGGATGAAATTAGCCACTGAATCTACCCCATAGAGAATGACGTACACCCCTCTATAATAGATGCATCTCTCGTGGGAGAGCTACACTTTAAGTTGGAGGGAAATTTTGGGGATTATGTAAGGGAGAATAGCTACTTTTCGAGGATCGATTTTGAAACCTCCCCGTTAGATGACACTTCCTTGAGAGATCCACGCCTTAAGTTGGAGGAAGATACATATGAAAGTAGCTATGCATTGGATGAAGAAAGGTGGCAACCCGAGGAAGATGATGATAAGGTTGAGTATCCACCTGAATTATATTGGTGTCAAAAGAAGGGAATGATGGTACCATTGGAAGACCTCGACCCAGATGATAGTATTTTCATGACATTTGATGAAGTGGGTCGAAGTCAAGTTGTTAATCCCACCCTCCCTTCTGATCATGAGATGGAACTCAAGCCCACCCTTAAGGAACCTAACCCTGAAGAAATTGACCTATCTGAGGAGTTAGATGTTACCAGTGTAAACCATTTACCCCAGATAGAGTGCCCTAGGGGATCTGCTGAGATATTAAATGATTCTAGACCTCAGGTATATGATGAATCGTATGATGAGGAGAAAGATGAATTATATGAGGAACCTACATTCAATATTTAGAGTGACACTAAGGGTGATTATGTCTTATTTGAAGAGTTAGCCCCTATGGATGTCACAAATTTGACCAAATTAGGTTTCCTTAGCAACCCATCGATGATATTTCTCCTCATGATAAAATAATGGAAAATTTGGAAGCAACTTCTAAGATTTATGTGGTTTCACATATAGACTCCAGGGAAGATTTGAGTAAAGAACAACCTGGAGATGACATTGATAGGATAATCCCTAGATCAATTGCTTCCAACCTACCTTCATTTGATTCAAAGTCACACTCTATTTCGCTTATGTCTGAAGGTGAAATTTTGACTCCTAATGATGTGCAGGAAGATACATGTGATAGTGCAAGGAACGCTAGGGATGCAATTGAGGATTTGGAAAGATTGTTAAGGATGGACACCGAGTTGATTAAATCCAACCTAGATCTTATGGCCATCCCGCAACTTCGAAGCTTGGACACCTTAGACGATCCTTGGCACAGAGATATGCTCACTTTTGTTTTGACCAGGGGGCATTACAAACCAATATTTCCTGTAATGGAGTATCGGGTATGGATTTATGATTTCTTTAGTCTATCCATTGCGCTGGGGGTTTATCTCTGCACCATTCCTTCCCGATTTCTTTTGGAGGATCCTTGTCATCCTCCCCGTACCCCTTTGGAGGTTGTTATGATAGTTTATCCTTTATAGCCTCCTCTGGTGACCTGGGAAGATTTCATTCCCATCTTGGTGGGGCGAGCATTTGCTATCGGGATTCATCATCAGCTCGCCAACATCCTAGGTTACCTATTTTCTAGGCCAGCATTACTTTGCACATTTTTAGGGCCTTTTTCTGTGACCTTTGATCTTGATTTGCAGGTTCTTTGGCTACTCGACTACTAACAAAAGAATGACATCCCATCTCTGACCCAGGTAATATCCTTCTATGCAATGGGGACATTGCAGATTTTAGGCATGGGGGGTGTACTTGGGGATATACATAGCATTTATACATAGTGCGTTCATGCATTTAGTTAAAGCATTCCCCATTGCATACATTTGCATTAAAAAAAAAATAGAGAGAGAGAGATAACAAAGAGAAAAATATTTTGTAATTATTGAGCTTAACTGGCTAGGCCCTACTTAAGTAAATCAGAACTCTAGGTTAGACTAAGTTGATTCTAGGGTCAAACTTTAGAAGCTAAGTGAGCTACTTACTTTAGACCTTTAGGGTCCTCTGTGGACTTAAAAACTTAAGTAGGAGTTAAGTTGCGAACCATTCCACAAGAGGTTGAGGAAGGAAAGCTAGGGATTGAGTTAAAAGGTGGGGTAGTACTTGGATTCTTGTTCTACCTTTTGCCTTATGGGTCCTTGTAACCCAAGCATCCAAATTTCACACACTTGGTCTTGTGTAAGTAAGTGATCACCTTAATTCCTTTCTTAAAAGAAATTTGGTTCTCTTAGTTTTGACTTAGGAGAGGCATGAAAACACAATTTGATTGGAAGAGTTCCTACCATAGGAGAGGTGGAGTATATACTCACCTTTTGGATGCGATGATAACATATTACCTCCTCGATGCTTGTCTCTTAGGATATCCACCCGACTGGGGGCATGTAAGCGCATTGTGCAGTTCAAGTACAATGGACAACCCTATCTCTAAGTGCCAATCGCCACAGGCCTGAGTTTGCTTAAGAAATCCATGGGTGATACTATCTCAAAGTTTCGATTGCCAAGAGTTCTTGCGGTTGCTATGGGCAATGCTATCTTGAAGCATCGAAAGCCAGACACCCTTTGAGGAATGGTGATGTGGACAATGAATTCAACACAGACCATATTGATAGCTGATTTGAGGTTAGACTTAGAGGAATCAAACAAAAAATATATATATATAAAAAAATCCTTTTTCCTTTCAAGGTTCGCAGTCATACCAACCTCAAATAACTCAGACCAATGCACATGCACGGATGCTTTAATCTCAGGGATCCATAAACCTTACGGTAGAGTCTAAAATCAGGGAAACTTGTGCCTGCAACTCGTCTTTAGCTGACCTATTCTATAACTTAGCAGCTACTTAGGAACCTTAGGTCTAAAGTCTGAAATTAATATGTTTCTAAAGAATGACCGATTGGGTTGGCTAGTTTACTTGGAGTGCTAGGTTTTTCTTGGATTTGCTAGGGACTAGCAAAAACTAGTAATGGGGGTATTTGAAGAGCCCATATTTGTTGGCTATTTAAATATCTAAATGTCTAGACATTAAGTTAACTTTAACATTTAGATAGCATACATTAGGATGTAAATAAATTAATTCATATTTTAGCTTAAGTACATATTTCATGCATTTAGAATTAACCTAGGGTTGCATACTGATTGCACCACAAAAATACGCCTGCAATAGTGCCTTCTTGTGTTATTTCCTAGCATTACCTATGCATATTAGGGTTCCATAATCACATTTGTAAAAAATACATGCATGCATGCATTTAATTGAGAGGAGAGGAGAATAAATAAATGGCCTCGCAATTTTCTTTTTTCCCTAAGTGCATCTCTGCTAATTCACCATCTTTTTAATTTTTATTTCCGTTGATTCTTAAATCTTCCTCGCGGCTGCATGGAACACCTTTCTTCCTCGCACGCCATTCCCTGATCTCCATCCCTCTCCCTGCCAGCCGCAGCTGACCTCTCCCTTCCATGAGCCATGCACAGCCAGGGCAAGGCTGTGCATGGCTTTCTTCTTCTATAAAAGGAGGGCGTCTTCTTCTCTTCAAAAGCAGCCTGGTCCCAGCCAAGAAAAACCCACCTGCAGCTTCTTCTCCAGGCCACCACCCTCTCCTCCCTCTCCCTCCATACGCCGGCCCTCCTCAGAGACACTCGGCAGGCAGGAGCCCTCACTATGGTGCACACAACCACAGTGAGACCACCACTGCCCAGCTCTTCAAAGAGCCGGTGGGTGTGGTGGCTCTTTTCTAGTTCTTTTCCACTCCAGCACCTTCAGCCATGGCCTCAAGCTTCAAGCTCTGAAGCTCGAAGCTCGACGGCAGCAGCAGCAACAGCCCCAGCCATTCCACGCAAGCTTGCAGGCCACCCTCGCCCCCCGCGCGCGCCTGCAGGCCCTCTCCGCCTCCCACTTTCTCCGCCCTGTCGCACACCATTCCTCTTGCAGTCGGCCTTTACGCTCCTCTGTATTGGCCGACCAACCCTCACCGCACACCCCAGCAGCACCCACATCACCCTCGCCTAACTCACACACGCCAACTCCTGCTCCGCACGCTCTGGCGCAAGCTTCTTCGTGCTCGCAACCAGCCAGTGCAGGCCTTCTTCCTCGCGCGTCAGCCCACGCCTGCTAGCCGTGAGTCAGCCACACTAACACCACCTGCAGCTCCCGGTTGCGCGGTGCGGACGACCACTGTAGCCACTGCTCACGTGAGTCTGCACGACATTGTGGCTACAGTGGGGTGACCGGAAAGCTTCTCACTTATCCGATCACCCGACGCACCGTAACCTGCCCTCACCTGTGCGCCTGCCCGCCCGTTCATCTGCCTGCCCTCTCCCAGGGCCTGCCTTCGCCCGCTTCCTTCACCGTGTGGACCTGCGAGCGCCAGCGCCCACTCCAGCATTCGCGCAGCACGGTGCACTGCCTCTCCTCTCCGCGCCCCCAATCCCCAGCGCTCGCCTCTCTACGTGCCGACGTGCCTGCACGCGTGCGCGTGGAAGCCTCCAAACATCGCTTGGGGGCTGCAGATGACCTAACTCCTTGCCTCCAGCAGTGCAGCTGCTCTCTCTCCCGCTCTCTTTCTCTCTCTCTCTCACTCTCTCTCACAACACTCTCTTCACCGATGCTCACACACACCTACACTAACACTTCCACACACCCACACACACCTATACACTATTATATACATATATATATACGTATACATATATATATTGATATATATATACATATATTTATATACATATATATATATACTTTTATTTATACATATAGTAGTACTTATATACTTATGTATTAGTATACATACATATATATATATCTATATACTTATATATATATCTATATATTTATACATATATCTATACATATCTTAATACTTATATAACTAAGTATTAGTCTATATACATACATATACATATATATCTATATCTATCTACTTATATATATATATATACATATATATACTGATATATATACATATACTTATATACATATATATATATAAATATACGCATATCTATATATTTATTATTACCTATATAACTAAGTATAGATACATATATACATATGTATACATATATACACACCTACTTATATATACATCTATATGTACATATATATATATATCTAGCTACATATATCTATATATACATATATTGCTATATACATATACATACATATATATTTACATCTATATAGTTATATACACATACTCATACCTATATATATATATATATAGATCTATACATATATCTATCTATAGATATAGCTACATATATACATATACTTATATATATACATATATCCATATATATATACACACATATATATATAGATATATATACCTATTTATAACCATATATACATATAGATATATTTACATATATACATATATATATCTTCACATTATTTCCCATACACTGTATCGCGGGAACATCTGCACCAGTTGCTGATATTCCTCGATACACGCGTACAAAAAGCGTGGTTGCACACATCTTCCACCATCCATCCCACACTCCACGCGACACCTAGTCGTATTGGTTGCGTCTCTCAAGAAAATGATCGACTCGACACCATCTTACACTCCATCTCTGCCTCCACCCCCACCCCTTTATATACATATTATATACCTATATATATATATATACTATATTTACTTTATTTCTATTTTGCTTTCCTTTTAGTAAAAAGATAAAATATATATATATAAAAGAGAAAAGATAATCTTTGACTTGCAGGTACTCCGTCTTGCGAATAGCAAGACCCATTTTGGAACTCTATTTTGGCTCAAAGCCAAGAACCCAATTTTGATGGTTTGCCTCAAGGAAAAAGATTACCAGAAAAAAATCTAAATAAGAAAAACACCAAAAACATAATAAACGAACGGAAGAGACTTGTTGTAAGAAAGGTGTCGAAACTTAACTTGTAACCCCACTTCCTTGAGTTCGACCTTGGGCCTAAAAGTGACCAAGATAAAATCAAGTAGGCCGTGTTAAAAATTTTGTAGAGAGATGGTTAGGTCCGATTTAGGTTAACCACTATACACATTTCAACGATAAAATGATCATATTAACAACCTATTCAGGTTTGACACCGTACTCTTTTCTAGCGCCGTTGCCAGGGAAGTGCACCTTGAAGTAAGTTTCTATTCAATTCCTTTCAATTCTTTCTCTTCTCTGTTCACGGGTATTTTTGTTTTTTTTTGGTGTGCAGGTGAACCTGGTGCAAGGAGAAGGTAGGCAGACGAAGTCGAAGATGTGAGCAAATCCAAGGTGGGAATGAGAGCATGAAGATGCCAACATAGCATTGGAGCTTCGACATGTTGCCGAACAAGTAGGTCTTCTTTTCTTAGCAATTAGGGTTAACTTGTCACCTTAATAAAAAAAAGAAAAAAAAACTAAAAAGAAAACTAGAAAAACTTCTCGGGATCTCTTGGGGCAAGTGGACTAAAATTCACTTGTTTTATTGATTGTCTTCACTCCCACTGCCCCAGGATTTTCCACCTTACTTCGCATAGCGAAAATCCAAGAATCTTGATTCTTGAATTTTTTGCTGTGTGAAGTATTCTTTGAGGCAAACACAAAAAGATTGATTGCACCCCTCTTTGCCTCATTTACCTATAATTCGGGATCACCTTTTTGGTGGGGAGACTTGGAATTGAGTTAATTCCAACCCCACCACGACTTTTCAACTTGCCTAAGATTCGATCCCGAATACTTCAACTCCAAAAATTTGATTTTCTTTATCTTTTGGTTGAAGCCTCGTGTGTGGAAATCATTCTGGTGATTGGGAGCACTTGAATTGAAGTGCTTTGGCTCCCTTTCATGCTAATATAAAACTGATTCGTGCATCCACACATAGAAATCTCCATTTAGGGTAGCCCATTGCATTTTAGCATACATTAACTAACTGATATTGAAGAAGGGTTTGTTGGGCTTTGAAGAAAACCTGTATTCTATCAAAAACTCGGAGATTGGTTGAATTGGTAATTCAGTGAAATCCTATAATTCATACTACTTAAGGCTGAACTCTAAAAACCATTCACCAATTAAAAACTTTAATTCGGGGAGATTTCCCTATTACATGCTTATTTTACACACTTTAAAAATCAATCACTTGGGCATTACCCATAAATAATGCCCTTCACATTCCAAAAGCACTTGACCCTAAGCCTCTAACTAAAATTGGTAGTAACTTGACCCTTCTTAAGGATTGGAGGTCTAACTACCTGTGTGTAGCGGTTACGTGCTGGTGAGAGTTCTCGCATGCTATCGGGTGTCTAAGACTAGGGCAAATAGCCTTTCAATCTGGCCCGATGGTTCCGCAGTGCTCGCATTCGATTCCGTAGTTCGTGATAGCAGGTAACTTAGATCTTTAGGTCTAAGGGCACACTGTATAGGTTAGGAATTTGATTGAATTGATTTGTCATCAAGTGTACCTTTGCGGCGTCATTTCTCTCATCTCTTTTCCCTTCTCATCTCCCCAATTCTTCTTGCGGTAGTGCATGTTTGGGAGGAGGTCACAAAACCTTGAACTGATTGAATTGCTTGATAAATCTAGAAAAGAAGCCAAATCATCCTCCTCCTCCACAAACATGGCTGCACGCCCACCTCCAAATCCTGAGGGAGGAAACCGCCCTCAGAACCCACTAGGTGGTGGAGCCTTAGATCCCATAACCCGCCTCCAAGCCCAAATGGAAATGTATAATGAGCAAATGGAAGCCATTCGGGAAACATTGGAGGAAATGCAGAACCCTCCCGAACGGGAGGAGCCTAGGTCTCTTAGGTCCTATCAGAATCCCGCTGCTACATAGACCATAGGACAAATTCGGGTCCCCATGGGCGGGGACGACTTTGAACTGAAACCTAACATTATTGGCCTAATAAATTTTCACTTCCATGGTCTTGCAAGTGAAGATCCTTTTCTCCACTTGGAAGACCTAACCCGATTGGCTGAAATAGCTAAACCAAGAAATGTTGGGTTACCTATAGTCCTCATGAAAATGTTCCCGTTTTCATTACGGGATAAAGCGTCGCAGTGGTTACGCACCCTTGGGAGAACCGTCCATTCTTGGGAAGAGATGCGAACAGCGTTTCTCAAGAAGTTCTTCGCAATCGGGCGAACCAATGCGCTTCGCCGTGCTATCACTTCGTTTACGCAACAAAACGGCAAACAATTTCATGAGGCATGGGAGAGGTATAATGACCTCCTCAGGAAGTGTCCGCACCACGGTCTGCCTAAGTGGCATATAGCCCAAATTTTCTACTATGGGCTAAATGAGACTTTGAAGCAGATTGCAGACTCTTCCTGCGGAGGGAACTTTATGAATAAAGATGAGAATGGAGCATTTGAACTGTTTAAAAGTATGAGTGAAAACTCGATGAACAATGCTTCCATTGTCGCCTTTAATCATACCAGCCAGCCCCGAAATTTCCACAAGGTTGACATGGGACCCTCCCATTCATCCACTGATCTAAGCCTTATTGCACAAAAACTGGATGAAGTCTCCTTCATGCACAAGAAGATGGATGAGCTTCTGGCCGACCCTACCCGTTCTATCGAAAACACCACCTCTTCACCACTTCATCACAATCCAAATTCTTCCAACATCAGGCTTATCCTGAGAAACCCCGTAAGACCTTACCGAGTGTCTCGCCGAGCAACTCGGTAAGTCATGTGGAACTGGCTTCTGTGAGCCAGTATTTCGACACAGAGGACCAAGCCTCCGTGTGCTCGGACACATACTTACATGTGGACGCATCTTCTGGCATAGAAGACGTTGCGCCCTAGGGAATAACCCGTTCTCTGCCACTTATAACCCAGGGTGGCGCAATCATCCGAACTTCGCATGGTCCAACAACCCGCAGTGCCAAAACCCCGCGGGTGGACCAATGCGATCGTTCGCACCCATTATCCCAAGGGCCCAGTCTAATCCTATGGCGAATCTGCCATCAGGCCCTTGCATACTGCAAACTGAACACGCATCAAGTCCTCTTGACAAATTGATGCGAATGATGACGGATATGTCAAAGCACCATGAAGAAAACATGACCTCTCTTCAGCACCAATTGGCGTAGCAGAATGCTGAGATCAGTCAACTACGGATGGCAACTCGATCTCAGGGCACTCTTCTCGCCCAACCTGTTCCAAACCCGTGAAATTTCGTACCCCGTGGTCCTCAACCACAGGTACGACCTTCTCAGGGATAGGTTCATCATATTCTGCAAGTTCTGAGCATTCCACCGAGATTTCAGGCTAATCCCGCTGCAGCACCGCACTCTTATGTCCCTATTGCGAACCCTCCACCGTATGATCCCACTGGACCCGCATCGTCCAATGCTATCACTACAAGGAGCGGTAAGCAGACTGTCGATTCGCCTCGACTTGATCCTGGCCCGTCTTCTTCTTCATCGCCCTCTCATTTGGGATGCACACCGCATTTGCGAGAGGATGATACACCCAAATTCATGCCAGAATTAGTCCCATTCCTTGAGGCTTTACTGAGGGAGCCAAAAGGCAAGAAGAAAGATATGCAGGCCTTTGATAACCTGTGTAATTTGTTCAGGGATGTAGAAATCAAGGTACCCTTGCTCGAGGCTATCGACAACATACCTACTGTCTCTCGATTTTTCAAGGACTACACAAGACCCAGGCGACAGTCAAAGAAAACTAAGAATCCGGTGGTTCTCTCGCCTCATGCGAGTTGTGCTATACTATCAAACCTACCATCAAAGTAGAAAGATCCGGGCACACCTCTTATTTCCTGTAGCATCCAAGGCTGCAGTTTTAACCGTGCCCTGCTTGATCTAAGATCTTCCATAAATCTCATACTGACCATCATGCTCGAAATCTTTTCCTTCGGAAATTTGAAACCCACCCCTATCACGTTACAGTTGGCAGATCGTTCTGTCAAAATCCCAAAGGGTGTGGTGGAAGACGTGGTGGTTAAGGTCAACAGTCTCTGTTTTCCTGTTGACTTTCTTGTTTTAGATATGGAAGTTCCTAGCTAACTTTCTGATTGTCCGGTCATCCTTGGTCGACCTTTCTTGGCCACAGCCTGCGCCCTTATCGACTGTGAGTCAGGCTATATTGAGATTGCCGTTGGATCTGAAATGATCAAGCTTAACATCTTTAAGGTAGGCAAGAACTTTGATTGCGATTACATCGAGGATGACACGGCTGACGAGGACTTGACCGTCAGCGTGTGTATCGGACTAATTGGGACCTATTCAGACTGCTGCGGATTACCTGACGACTACCTGATCAACACATACTGTGACGTTCCCCCATCCCTCCTTATCCCGTACCTCCTCTTGGCCAGACTTCTGATGAGGTTTTCTCCGCTTCCCATACCTCGTGGTCTGAGTCATATCTAGGTTGCTCACCACTGTTGAACGCTCGAATTACTATGCTAACGTGCTTGGTTTTGGAAAACCTATCATTGTACCTTGAAAGAGAAGAATTCGTGTTCAACAAATAAAATTTATACAGAAAAAGAAAATTCCGGGTCGAACACAGGGAGGCGGACGTTTGATTTAAAAACTACACATTTATTTTTATTTGTCACAAAGTAATTCAATTTAAAACTATCTAATTATTTGCAATAAATTAAAGAGAGAGAGAGAGACGGTAAGAGAGAGAGAGAATATTACACAGAAATAAAAAATGAGATGTAGAATAAAGAGAGAATTTATCATTAAGAAGATTGTTCATTACAACTAGAAAGCATAAAACACTTGCATTAGAAAGTGATAAATTTACTCTAGAAAGCATTAAAAGAATGGAGGGAGAAATGTCCTCCTCAACGAATGCTTGGAGGACGAGCAGAACTACACTAGAAAGCAGTAAATCTATATTAGAAAGCAGTAAAAATAATAGGGAGAGAGAAATCCTCCTTGACGGTCGCTTGGAGGACGAGCCGCACGGGACGACGCCTGGACGAAGGAGGACGAAGCAGGACGAAGGAGGATGAAGCAGAAGAACGGGAACGGAGTAGCACGCCCTCGTCCTCGCTGGATCCACTTCCGAAGGGGGACGAAAATTTGGACTTTATCTCGCAAGAAGCATCCCGGGTGTGGGACAAGCTTCTCTTGAGCTTTGGAGATGTAGAGAGAGAAGGGATGAGAATTTCGTATGGAGGGGGTCTCCTTTTATAGTTGCAAGGAGTGGGGGAAAAGTGGTCATTACATCTTTAAAATAATAAATGAGGGGTCTTTAGTGACAGAAAATCCATCACTAAGGCCCCCAACGTGGGCATAGCACCCACGCCCACGCGTGCCTCCTCAGCTGCCCGCGCTCAACGCATCCACCCACGTTCATCAGATCTCAGCCGTCCGATCGCGAGATCGGACAGCTTAGGATGCGTGATCGCCTGCTGCTGCGCACCCGCCCAGCACGTACGATCGCACATCCATGCCGCGCGTGCAGTAGCACGTGATCTCTATTAAGCGCAGACGGCTGTTCGATGACGATCCAACACCCGCCCACGCTCGCTCGCCTGCCCCTTCCTCCCCTTCACTGCGGTTCGAACCCGTGGCTACAGCTCGCGCAAGCACGCTCGACCGCTACGCTATGAGGCGCGGATGGTCGAGCGGGCGCTTTTAGGCACGGTCGTCCGCAGCCATTGGATCGAGATCCAATAGTGGAGAGGGAGCGGGTGTAGGGTCTACAGAGAATGTACGCGGTCGTTTTGGTGGCCGAGATGGTGCCACGTGGCTCCATCTTGGCGGTCCTTCTTTTAGATGTTGTAGATGGTGCCACGGATGTCGGATTGACTCGATTTTTGCGTCGTTGGGCTGCGATCGTCGATCCAAATTCATCCGTGCAATCGGATTTGTCATTTGAAGTGCAGATTTACACCATCCTGGACCTTGATCTTCTAGGGTTCCCTAGTCACTATCTAATGCTACAGAAGCCTAGTTAGGGCGATCTTGGAGTCATTGAACTCCAATCGTCGCCCTGATCACATCCATACGGTTGGATCTTCGATCCGAGGCCCCGATAAAATGTTTGCCCTGTCCAAGCACATAAAAGGAGACAGTTAACCTCCATTTTATTTAAACTACTCTAAATGCAAGATGTTGCATGTGATGTAATATTTATATCATGAAATGCAATCAGATGCTTAAGAACATGCATAAATAGACATCTTGAGTAGTGTAAATGTGTTTACATCAACCGCTGGTCCATACTCTTGAAGACCGGACTGCCCTTTCTTTCCCGCCAAATTAGGTGGATTTGCAACTCCACACTGGGACCTTGAGCCCACATCCTACTCACTGGGGCTATTCCATTTTGGATCCATCTATCCAAAGAGCCCTTCTTCTTGGCTAATCTGAGGGCCAACTTCTTCTCGACTTGTTTTCTATTCTGCCTAGGACACTCTCATCCCATGAAATGCTAGACCCTTCACCATCCACCATCACTTTTCACGCCACTATCATGATCACTTCACTTTTCTCTTCACCACCCACCATCCACCCACCCTACCACCCTGTTGTATACCCTGCACCTCAGCTTTCGTTACCTGATCTTTTGTCCTTTCTTTACCTTACCTTGCATGCATATGAGGACATAGCATTGTTAGGCATGGGGGGGTGGATAGGTATCCATAGAATCTGGATATTTTATGGTATCATACAGCTCCCACCTATTTATAAATATGCAAGAAAAAGAAAAAGAAATAAAAAATTATATATATATAATATATATAATAATAATAATAATAAATGGTGTTTAGTAATGATTTGAAAGCTGAAACAAAAATACAATAAGTGTTTATGGATATTCAACCATTATTTTGAAGACTTTCCACGCCACAGAAGCTTGATTCGCTTAGGCTCGGCTTAATTCACTTGAGCATTGACAAAATAGATCGGAATCTCTCCTAACTAAGGACGTATTCTTGTACCTGAGACACCAGTACAGGATCCGTTGGTTTGCTTCTACTTGAGAGCTTAAGTAAACTTGGTTCACATACACAAATCAAGAAAGACCAGGTGAACATAAGATCGAACCCTACTGTTCATTAGGGAAGGTGGAGTCCTTACCTGTGCCAGCAGGTAGACTTTTTATCCAGGTTTTAGTCTTGTGTTTAGGAGAAACTCTTTCTACCAAAAAAAACTCTCCCACATAAAAGAAAATTGTGCTCCTCCAAATAATGTTGTAGGAGATATACTGACACGTGTTTCAAAAAAAAAAAAAGTTCAGTATATCTCGCATATGTCTGTAAAGTCTCTACCCTAAAAAATTCTTCAGGGAAACTCGCAAATACCCTGTTCTTCCTGTGAGCCACAGATATCAGAAAATGGGAATTGAGTTTTCCGTCATCTTCTTAAGGGTCAATCCAAAAACACGAGCTGAAACTGGGACCAACCTTTACTTAAAGATTCGTGAAACCCTGGGCTTGAGTCTTAATATTCATCTGGTCAGTCTTGATCCTTCATTAAGCACAAGCCATAATGTCTTGAGCTCTCGAGTATGGCAAAAACAACCTGGGTCATGGAAATCATACTTAAGGTTTAAATATCAAGAGTCCTGGTTAGTCGAGAGATGATCTTTGTCATGTGAGACTTAAAGTACCGGTGGTCTTCTCTACAATTGGTTCTCACAATATCCAACAATAAACACACTTATGTCGCCTCAGAAGAAAATCTTCAGCATAAGATCATTTCTAAATACCGTTTTGCTAGGGACTAGCAAAAGATAGGCATGGGGGTATGATTGCACCACAAAAATACACCTGCAATAGTGCCTTCTTATGCTATTTCCTAGCATTACCTATGCATATTAGGGTTCCATAATCGCATTTGTAAAAAATACATGCATGCATGCATTTAATAGTGAGGAGAGGAGAATAAATAAATGGCCTCGCAACTTACTTTTTCCTCAAGTGCATCTCTGCTAATTCACCATCTTTTTAATTTTTATTTCCCTTGATTCTTAAATCTTCCCCGCAGCTACATGGAACACCTTTCTTCCTCGTGCGCCATCCCTGCTCTCCATCCCTCTCCCTGCCATGAGCCATGCACAGCCAGGCTATGGCTGTGCATTTTTTTCTTCTTCTATAAAAGGAGGGTGTCTTCTTCTCTTTGAAAGCAGCCAAGTCCCAGCCAGGAAAAACCCACCTGCAGCTTCTTCTCCAGGCCACCACCCTCTCCTCCCTCTCCCTCCATATGCCGGCCCTCCTCAGAGACACCTGACGGGCAGGAGCCCTCACTGTGGTGCACACCACCACAGTGAGACCACCACCGCCCAGCTCTTCAAAGAGCCGGTGGGCGTGGTGGCACTTTTCTAGTTTTTTTCTGCTCCAACACCTTCAGCCAAGGCCGCAAGCTTCAAGGTCTGAAGCTCGAAGCTCGGCGGCAACAGCAGCAGCAGCCCCAGCCATAACGAGCAAGCCTGCAGGCCACCCTCGCCCTTCGCACGTGCCTGCAGTTCCTCTCCACTTCCTGCTTTCTCTGCCCTGTCGCACACCCTTCCTCCCACGGCTAGCCTTTGCGCTCCTCTATTGTGGTTGGCCAACCCTCACCACGCACCCTAGTAGCGCCCGCGTCACCCTCGCCTTCCCCCGCACACGCTAACTCCCTCTCCACACACTTTGTCGTGAGCTACTCCGCGCTCGCAACCGGCTGACGTGGATCTTCTCCCTCGCGCGCTAGCCCATGCACGCTAGCCGCGAGCCGGCCACACTCACACCACCTGCAGCTCCCGGTTGCGCGGCATGGATGACCACTGTAGCCACTGTTCATGGGAGTCTGCGTGACACTATGGCTACAGTGGGGTGACCGAAAAGCTTCTCACTTATCCGGTCACCTGACGTGCCGCAACCGACCCTCACCTGTGCGTGCGCCTGCCTGCGCATCTACCAGCCCTCACCCAGCTCCTGCCTTCGCCCGCTTCCTTCACCGCATGCACCTGCGAGCGCCAGAGACCGCTCTAGCCTTCGCACAGCACAGCGCATTGCGTCTCCTCTCCGCGCCCCAATCCCCCAGCGCGCTCCTCTCGGTGTGCAGATGCGCCTGCGCGCGCGCATGCGAAAGCCTCCATGCGTCGCTTGGGAGCTGTAGGCGACGTAACTCCTCGCCTCCAGCAGTGCAGCTGCTCTCTCTCCCACTTTCTTTCTCTCTCTCTCTCACTCTCTCTCACAGCACTCTCTTCACCGATGCTCACACACACCTACACTAACACTTCCACACACCCACACACACCTATTCACTATTACATACATATATATATACGTATACATATATATATTGATATATACATACTTATATTTATATACATATATATATACACATATATATATGTATTAGTATACATACATATATATATATATGTATATACTTATTTATATACATATATATATATATATCTATCTATATACTTATATATATATATATTTATACATATATCTATACATATATTAATACTTATATAACTATGTATTAGTTTATATACATACATATACATATATATATATATATTTATCTACTTATATATATATATACATATATATACTGATATATAGACATATATTTACATACATATATATATATATAAATATGCATATATGTATATATATATTATTACCTATATAACTAAGTATAGATGCATATATATATAAATATATACATATATACACACCTACTTATTTATACATCTATATATACATATATATATATCTAGGTACATATATCTATATATACATATATTACTATATAGATATACATACATATATATTTACATCTATATAGTTATATACACATACTCATACCTATATATATATATATATATATATATAGATCTATACATATATCTATCTATACATATAGCTACATATATACATATACTTATATATATACATATATCCATATATACATACACATATATATATAGATATATATACCTATTTATAACCATATATACATATAGATATATTTACATATATATATATATTTTCGCATTATTTACCATACGCTGTATCGCGAGAACATCTGCACCAGTTGCAGATATTCCCCGATACACGCATACAAAAAGCGTGGTTACATACATCTTCCACCATCCATCCCACAGTCCACGCTGCAGCTAGTCCTGTTGGTTGCGCCTCTATGGATGACGACCGACTCGACACCGTGTTACACTCCATCTCCGCCTCCACCCCCACCCCTTTATATACATATTATATACCTATATATATATATACTATATTTACTTTATTTCTATTTTGCTTTCCTGTTAGTAAAAAGATAAAAAGATATATATATAAAAGAGAAAAGATAATCTTTGACTTGTAGGTACTCCGTCTTGCGAATAGCAAGACGCATTTTGGATCTCTATTTTGGCTCAAAGGCAAGAAGCCAATTTTGAGGGTGTGCCTCAAGGACAAAGATTATCAGAAGAAAATCTAAAGAAGAAAAACACCAAAAACACAATAAATGAATGGAAGAGACTCGCTGTAGGAAAGGCGTAGAAACTTAACTTGTAACCCCACTTCCCTGAGTTCGACCCTGGGCCTAAAAGTAGCCAAGATAAAATCAAGTAGGCCAGGTTAAAAATTTTGTAAAGAGATGGTTAGGTCCAATTTAGGTTAACCACTATACTCATTTCAATGATAAAATCATCATAGTAACAACCTATTCGGTTTCGACACCACATACATCTAATTAGTTAATTAATTAGGTGCACTATTTTAATTAAAATATAATTTATGGATTTATGTATAAATAACCCTAATTATTTTATTCTTTTATTCTTCTTCTCCTTTGCACAGGTAACTCGTCCGACTCTACCTCCTCCTCCTACGCATCACATTCATTCTACGGTGTTTTGAATTTCAAATCTATGTGGCCGTGGCTACAAAAGGAGAAGGAAGACCTGCCGTTGAGGAGGAGGCCCCCACCCCTATTCATCACTGTGTAGAGAGTACACCACTCTCATCCACTCCACCACCACCGGCCTCAATTGTGGCGGCAAGCCTCCATCACCGTGGGCGTGTGGTGTGACAGGCCGCACCGCCATTCAAAGCATGCTCGCATCACCGTGAATGCACGCTGCTCCACTATAAGCACACACAGGCGTGCATGCTACCATCTTCATTGCCATCACCAGCATCCACCTCCATCTTCTTCCCCATCCTTTGTTTTTCCTCCACTCCACCAAAAAGAGCCCAGAAACCATGCCACTTCCACACGTAGCTCCCAGCTGCTGCGCACACCTGCTCACTCCTCACCAAAGCGACCTTCAGCCCTGCCAAGCGCGCCACCTACGCGCAAGCTGCATCCAACCCCCGCACCTCCGTCTGCTCTCGCACACAGCAGCTAGTGCGCACCTTCACCTCCAGCGCCCGCGCCAGCACCTGCAGCGCCCTAGCCTCAGCACCTGCATGTGCTCGGCCATCACCTACAGCACCCTCTGCAGCACCCGCAGTGAGGCCAACAGAACCACGGCACATGCCTGTACACCCTGCAGAGTGCCCGCACACCCATGCACCCACGCTTTCGCGCACCTGCAGCGCTCCCAGCACATGCACGCTGCCTTCCTTGTGCATGCAGCAAGCATGGCCAGCAGTAGCCTCCTCCAAGGCTGCCAGCTCTTTACTCCGATAAGCAAGCTCCGGCCATCTCACAATGCACCACCACCACCACCACGAAGGCCTCGCTTTAGCCAACCTCTTGTAGGAGTAGCTCCTCGAATGAGCCTCTCTCCTATGCACGAGGAGAGAGGTAGAATCCTCTACTTTTACTCTAATTAATAATTACCTTTGAATGCCATTGCCAAACTTTCATTTTGTTTTAATATTTGAAATATTGAGTCAAATTGCAACTTCATGCTATTCTTTTCTTATAATTACGTGGCTTTTGTTATTCGCATCTTTGGCATTGGTTTTGGGTTAAGATGTGCACAAATTTTCTTTAATGCATATCAATTGAAAATTACAATGATTCATCACATCTTTTTTGAATATTTCAATAAGGAAAAATTGCACATATACCCTTACATTTTTGAGTTATTGTGTATATTCTTTTCATCTCATTTCATGTCAGATTTGACTCTGGATTTTGCATTTGACTGAATGAATACGAGAAAAATATTCATGATTTTATTGCATCATTACCTCCCTATGGACTTGACCTGCTCTTCTGTGAGTGGTTTAATTTTAATTTTAATTATTTTGTTAAGCGATTTTCCACCACTTTGATCCTACAACAACAAATCATCTTAATACATTATTCGAAAGTGAAAATTGACTTATCAGGGGTGTGATGTCAACATGTTTCACCTATTCATGTGTGTTCTTAGGTGTATTGTTGCATCATACATTATAAATATTGATAACATGCATCGTCTTGCATTTAAGTTAGATTGTATAAAGTTCTAATGCATTCATTCTTAATGCATCGTCTTGCATTCGAAGGTTAATTTTTTTTTTTTGTGGTCAGGTAATAGGGCGATATTTATTTCGGGGCCTCAAATTGAAGATCCAGTTGTACAGATTTGATTTGGGAGATGATCGGCATTCAACAACTCCAAGATCACGCTGATCGGACATCCGTTGCTTCAGATGCAATTCGAGAAAGATCATAGGTTAAGGGCCAAGGTGGTACAAATCTATACCTTAGATGACAAATTCGACCGCATAGACAGGTTCGGATCGACGATCACAGTCTAACATCATGAAAATTGATCCAATCTGACATTTGTGGCACCACCTAAGAGCATATGAAGATGGACAGCCAAAATGGTGCCATGTGGCACCATCCTGACCCCCCAAACAAGCCAAAGGACTGCCACTACCCTCTCTCTCCTCAAATGAATGTTCAATCACAGCCATTGAATCCCCATGCGTTTCCAAGAGCGATCAGTGGACAATCTTAGCCCTCCATCAACGATCGAATGATTGAGGAGAGGCAAGCGCCACGTGCATGAAGAAGAAAAAGCAATGCTAAGGGCTTTTAATCTATCCGTTTGCTTGATCGAATGGTTGAGATTGTGGCTTATGATTTTAGCGCGATGGGAGTGGAGAAGGTAGAGCGTGCAAAAATCTAAGCCCACATTTAGGGTCTTTAGTGATGCTTAAAATTGTCACTAAAGAACCTGAATTAATGGTTTAAAACATAAAATGGCCAAATTGCCCCATTCCCTCCAATTATGAAAGGAGACTCCTACCACTTGAATTCTTCTTCCATTCCTCTCTTCTCTCACCCTCTCAAAGGCTCTACGAGCTTGTCCCAAACCCGGGATTCTCTATTAGAGTTACAAAAATAATTTTCCATGTTCTCACCTCCTTTATGGAGCATCCTGTGGTTGTTTTCTCACTGTTGTTCGGGAAGCGGATCCCGCTGCGACATTGCCTTGCCCTGTTCTCCATCGTCCATCATCATTCTCCTTCATCTAGCATCTCACCACGTTCTTCTGGGTGCTTTGTCAATGCAGCTCGTCCTCCAAGCTGACGTCGAGGAGGATAATTTCTCACCTCCTTCTCTTTATTGCTTTCTAGAGTAGATTTACCACTTTCTTGTTGTAATATTTCCATCTTTCTAATGTAGTGATTCATTGTAATGAACATTACTCTGTTGTTATGAAATCCATGTTTATTCTATCTCTTTTTTTTCTTTATTTGTATTGTTTTTTCTCTCTCTTCTATTAATTATTCTTTAGTAGATAGCTAGTTTAGATTTAATTCGACCAGCTAATCTACTTCGTGACAACAAATCAAATGCAATTTTTAATCAAACATCCGCCTCCCTATGTTCGATCCAGAATTCCTTTTGTGTTTCAGTTGAAATTATCTATTGACGGATTTTTCTCCTAAATTACGCTACGACAACAAGTTTTCCAAACTCAATCATTTTGTGACAATTTTTTGCTACAACATTGCCATTCACCATGCCATTTATTTTTATTTGATTTTTTTTAGAGCAAGCAAACAATCAAACTAGACTAAGGTATATACACGAGACCAAATGCATTTTTTTTTTTAATTTTTTATAAAAGAATGGATGGGACTACATTTGAGAGGATGACACTCACCAAGGTCTTTGCTGGACTCTATCCCCAATCTACCATCTTCAAATGTGCTCCTCTTACCTCTTTCGCATCGGATTCCTACAGCTAATCCATAGAAAGAGAGAAACAGAAAGTATGATCGCATGAATATCACCAATGCAAACACAGAAACAACTAAGAGATCCATTGCCACCCCAACAATGGCACCAAAAACTGCATTGTGAAATGTGTTAGGTTAAGTAGTTCGTTGCAGCATGCGCTTGTGGCCTCAATTTTAAAGAGAATAACCATACATTAGTGTGAGTGTTGAACACAGGAAGGTAAGAAATCAGATCAATTAATCGCTTCAATTTCACAAACTACGTCATTTTGTTCGCTCGCATTATGGCAGAAAGAGCAAGAGAGAGAGAGGTAGGGTTAGAGAATCAAGATAAAGATATGATGATTGCCAACTATGAAACCAAGAAATATGGTAATCTATTACCAAAGATTGAACCGTTTTACAACTATAACACTAGATGAAAGGTTAAAAACAACATAAACATTAAACTAAGGAAAACTAGAAAATAAAAGCAATAAATTGAGCACTGAGGCAGCCACGGCGATGGAGGGGCTTCCATCGACGGTTCAGCAACTCCAGGACCTTCCTTGAAGCTCTATCGAGGTGGGAGAATTTCTTGGTAGAAGATGGTAAAAGATCATGAGAGATATGTGTGTATTGGTCCTTATATAGTGGTGGAAGGGAAGCAAAATCCATTTCTGGGCCAATAGAGACACTTAATTCGTCGCTGAAGCTCCGCTCAAGCATTGCTAAAGGTCCCAGTTCATGTGGCCGTTATCCTCTGTGTGTGCACAGCTACCATCGCACACGATCCATGTGCACGTGCTTGCAGCCATTTGATCGAGAATTGATGGCCGTTATCACATCTCGCCGCGTGCTCAGAAGCATGCCCATCACCGCACGCACGATTTTACATGTAGCCGCACGTCAAATCGCACGTGCACATAATGCATGCATCCAGACGCTCCACAAAGCCGATGTCCATGCCATCTGATTGCTATCGAACAACTCTAATTGATTGAAGTGTGCGATTGAGAAGATTTGCAATCATGGCGGGTTTCAAATGCTCGTCATTCGTTGGTGAGCATGGTACTCACTCACTGCACTACCCTCATGGATTGTCATGAAGATGTGTATGACGTCGATCGTTGGATGGAGATCGTGCGGTGGTGAGCATGGTGTGACGTGGAGCATTGGTGTATGTTCGATGAAGATCGAACAGTGGTTGGGCGTGAGATGAAGGGTGTGGGTGGTGGACCCTAGGTTGTGGTGGGTGGCCATGTGGCTGATTTTGGGCCAAAATTTCTTTGGCTCAATGAAGGAGCTATGGAGATCAGATTGAAGTGATTTTGAGTTTGTTGGACTCTGTTCGTTGATCCTGATCCATCCATATAGTTTGATTGCTCATCTGAGTCTTGTTTCAATATGCACTTGTACACATGGTGATTAAACATTGATTCTATGCAAGCTTAACATAAAATAATGTAGAATGCATGCAATATCCCCAAACCCACTATAATATGACATTAATGCACATGTGCCCTCGAAATTGACTCTAATTGATAATATTAACACTAATAATTGTAGAGTCATCATCAACTCGATTCCATGACTCCCCAACTAAAATAATGCATTCCCGAATATGAATAATGAGTCAAAAGGTTGTCACATGCACTTCATTTGAATTCGCAGCAATGAAATTGTGCACCATGAAAGATCAATGAATTAAGATTCTTGGATTTTACGTGAGTGAGCATGTGGGAAATCAGGGGCAGTGGGAGTGATGAAAACAATCAATCAGTGGATTTTAATCCACTTGCTTTGAGAAATCCCAAGAATAATCTTTTCTTAGGGTTTTTGATTTTTGAATTCTTTTAGTTTTTTATTTTTGTATTTTTTTATATTTTTAGTGAAATTTATGCTAACAAGAGAACCAAGGTTGCTAAGAGTTAATGACACCTACCTCCTCAACAACATGTATGAAGCTCCAAGCGGCATCAGTAACTTCGCGCTCTTGCTCCTGCCTTGGACTTGTGCGCCTCTCTAGTTTCCTTTGCATGTCTTCTCCCTAGCAACAAGTTCACCTGCACAAAAACAACAACAAGCACCCACAAAGAGATGAGTGGAAGAAAGAATAAAGCTAAAGGAAAATAGTAGAAATTGAACCTAACTTGCACCTCCCTGGCAACAATGCTAGAAAACTTATTTTAAATCGCTAGTAGTGTTATGTCATTTAGTGAAATTAGCATTGTAATTAATATAGTGGAAGTGGATTACTACAAGCGATCCTACATAACTTTTCCTCAAATGTAATAATCTAGAAAAAAGTATGTTTTGAGATTGTTAAGTACAGGCCCAAGGTCGAACTCAGGGAGGCAGGCTTGACATACTCGATTTCTACATAAATCCTAGAAGCATGTTACTTCCATTCACTTATTATTTTTGTGTATTTTTCATTGATTTTAGATTCTTTTTGTGATAATTTTATCCTTGAGGTACTTCCTCAAAAATAGGTCCTTGGCGACACGCCAACTTAAGTTTAGAAAATCTTTCTACATGCAAGATCAGGTACCTGCAAGTCACAAGTTATCTTCTCTTTTACAACTTTTTTCAGTATTTTCTTAATTATCAAATAAAAGAGAATAATAGCACAAATAGAAATTGCTAGAATTGAAATGAAGTGAAGTACGTAACTTATTTGTATAGGTAAAGCTATATAATATAGTAATAGGGAAATAAATTTATGATTCAATTTGGATGAAGCGCTAGTTAGTTCGATCAAAGTCTAGAGAGATGTGATCGACGCTAATGATGCACTATGTATGAGGTGTGGAATAGACTTGTGTCATGTGAGTGTGAATGCTTAGTGTGCATGGATTATCACATGTGTGTGTGCAACTCGTGCTCACATACATGTGATACAATGCACGGGAAATGGATATCATGTGATTCCGCAACAATCATAGGTCCTAATCTACTTGAATTAAGTTAGATCGTAGCTTAACCTAGAAATAATGCATGCATGAGCATTATATCTTACATCATAGTTAATTTGTCAGCTTTATGAATAATAATGCTATATTATGTTCCAATTGAGAGGTAATAATAATTGTAGGTAATTCGGGGCCACGGATGATAAATCCAACCATACAAATCTGTTCAGAATGACGACAGGAGTCCATCGCTTTTGAGATGATCTTGATAAGGCTCTTGTAGCATCTTATGAAGACCATGGAAGAGCAAAGGCCAAGAAGCAAGGTGGAGAAAATCTAAACCTCAGATGTCAAATCTGACCGCATGAATGGATCTGAATCAATCATCGTAGTCCAACGGTGCAAAAATTAACTTTGTCGAAGCCCTACAGCACCATTTACAAAGCAAACAAGATGGATGGCTATGATGGTGCCACGTGGCACCATCATAGTCGCCCAACACTGCTGCCCAATCCATCGAAGCACACTCTACGTGCTTAGTGGGTTGTTGGATGACGATCCAACGGCCAAAAGGGAAGCACGTTGCCTACCTCTCCGTGACTAATTAAGGATGAATCAATCTCAGTCATTGGATCTTCATCCAATAGTTGAGGGCAGCCAAATGGAAAACCAAATGTGCGACCATCCACGCATGTAGTGCGGTGGTTAGCTTGCTTAAAATGGAAGAGGCGACAAGTGTTCAACTCGCATGGAGCACGAAATCAAAGAAGCGGTGGGGCACGATGCAATTGGATAGCACGATGGCAATCAAGCGGTGTGGAAGTGGCCACATGGTGTGCAGACGGACGTTGGATAAAGGGGTGCGATACACGCGTGAGGCGATGAATGGTTAGATGTGCCGATATAAGCGACACGGTGTGGATCGAAAAGGCGATCATGAGCACCCGTTTAAGCCGTCCGACTGTGAAAGCGTGCATGCGCATGCGATGAAAGGCATGAGGTGGTGGGCGGACAGCTGAGCAGTCGACACATGTCGCAATCTAGTGCGTTGCATGCATATAAGGCATGTGGGAGGCTATTTTGGGATGCATTCTGATCTGTGGATCTCCCAATCAACTGATTTGATTGATCCAAAGTTGTTGCACGAGTTGGAGGTCCAAATACTAGATTTGCCCCTCATTTTGGCTATAGAGAGGACCCCCAAGACCCCATCTAAAGGCATCTCCACCTCTATCTCTCCCTCTAGACATCTTCAGACACTTCCGGACTCTCTCTGCCTCTGAAGCATACATCAAGACCACCTTGGTGCACCGCTGTTGCTCTCTCAACCACTCTAAAGGCCACCAAGGACCACCCTTGGTGCCCTTGTTCTAGTAGATTAGATAGTAATTTTTAATTCTAGTTCAAGTAATGCATGTTGTAGTTGTTTAGTTCTAGTTGCAACTCATGATAAAACAATTGCCTGTTTCACTATATATGTACTGAGATTAGTACTTAGTTATAGTTAGTTCTAGATCAGTGTAAAAATTCAAGTCCTTTTTCAAGCTCCCTGAGTTTGACTGAGATTCACCATCTTGTTATATTTATTTTTTCTGATGTATTTTCTCACTATACTATGGCATAATCACCTTGAAATGCAATTTTATGCTCAAACAAATTGGTGTCGTTGCTGAGGAGGCATGGCGATTCTTGATTTAATATCTGATTTAGTGTATTTTTCTTTGATGTGCAGGTATGAAATGTGGATCTATGCATGCATTAAGTGTAGGTGAAGAAAATCATGTGCACATTAGTAAGATTTTAGATTACGTTTTGATTAGGATTGGAGTTTTTTGAAAAAAGATTTTATTATCATTTGATTTATTAGGTAGTTATGATTTGCTTTGCATAAAAAAAATTAGGCTTGGAAAAGAATTAGGATTGTATCGAGACTTTGGATCACATTTAGTACTGTTTCAAAAGAAAAACCAACATGGGGGCAAAATCTCAGATCTGACCCCTTGTTAGTTAAAAATTCATTTATATTTATTTGAGACAGTAAAAATTCTAAAAAAATATTCTCTAGAAAGCTTATTGAAAACGAAACCTTCTTGCCAATTTTCAAATCATTTGGATTCTAATTTTATCTGAGTATTTCTTTGATTTATTGTTTGCCGCTTGAAAATCATAGAAGTGCATTAGCCCTTCGACCACATTGGACTAGTGACTGGTCGATCTTTCGCTTTTAAGTCGTTTGTAGTTTAATGTGGTGGAAAAATCGACTAATCAATTATTAACAAGAAATAGCCACTCGCAGAGGAGCGGGTCGTATCCACAGGGAGGCAATAACGTATTAAAATTCGCGCCACTTAAAAATGTTTGTTCGTAGTCAATTTGGACAAGAACCAAGCCAAGATTGCCTTTAGATTAAGGTTTAAGCAAGAAACAATGCTGAAATGGCAATTATGAGAAACCATAGGATATTTTCCGCAATGCAGAGTCAATAAAATATGATTAAAATGTGGCAATGGCAGAAAATGTAAATTTTAATTGACGGTTTACTGTAGCAAAATAGGGGAATTTTTCCCCGTTGTCTTGTGCGACGAGGAGCGGATGGCTGGGCGCGGGAAGCTCGGAGGAGGTCCCTTGGACCAAGAGCTTCGAATCGGTGGTGGCGGCGAGTCGCGCGGTGGCCGGAGGTGGCCGGACGAGCTCCGGCGAAGGTGCTGCTGGTGGCGGCTACAGGCGGTTGAGCGGGTGCGGCCTGTTGGCGTGAAGTCAGCCACGCGCTGCTGCTGCGGGGGTGGCTGCTGCTGCTGGCATGGGCGCTGCTGCGGCTGGCGTGGGCATGGGAGCTCAGGCGTGGTGAGCGCTGGATTGCAGGCGCAGGGAAGAGGGCACTGCAGGCGGTTCTACAAGCGCAGGCGGAGGGTGCTACAGGCGCGGAAGCGGGTGTGCAAGCTGCAGGCGCGAGCGTGGCTGCTGCTGGTGGCGGGCGCATGGGAAGAGTGGTTGGCGTTCTGCAGCTGCGTGCGGTTCTGCAAGCGCTAGAGGAGAGCGCGGCGGGCTGAGGAGGGTGTGCGTGGTTGGCGAAGGCTGATGGTGGGCACGGGTGTGCTGCAGGCTGATGGGCGCGAGGAAGGTGGCGTGGGCTGATCTGCAGGCGTTGTTGGAGGATGCTGCGGGCGACTCTGTAGGTGCGGGAAGAGGGCACTGCGTGGAGAGCAGTTGCGGGTGGACTTCAGATGGGTACGTAGGCGAGTGGGTGGAGGTGAGCGGGTAACTTCAGACGTCTGGGAAATTCCCCAGACGTCTTAAGTTACTGAGAGGGTGGCTGAATCAGTAGCTCGGTGATGGTGGTGGCGATGACGGCGAGGAGGATGCACGCTAAGGTGCTCACGGTGATGCGGCGAGCTCCAGATGGCGGTGTGGCCTGTCACACCACACGCCCACGGTGATGGAGACTCGTCGCCACAGTAGAGGCTGGCAGTGTGGAGTGGAAGAGAGAGGTTCTCTCTGCACAGTGGTGGGTCGGTGGCGGAGGCCTCCCGAGCTCGGCTGCCTCCCTCCTCCTTTTGTAGTGGCCTGCAAAAGTTTGAAATCAGCCGCCCGACCAAATCCACCACATCCACTCCCCCTTGAATGGCTTCTTTACTGCAGCAGCCGGGCGTTGGAGCGGTAGCCAGCCATTCTGAAAGAAGAAGAATAAATAAAATAATGTTAAAATATTGGGGTTATTTATGTACAGACCCTCAACTTCTATGTTAATGAAAATAATTTACCTAATTGGTTATCTAATTAGATAAATGCCATTCTAAACTAATTCTAAATGTACTTAAAGTATGAATGCAATGCATGGATTATGTAGTTAAATTAAAGCTATGAATTAATCTATTTACATCCTAATTTATACTAAATAAATGTTAGAATTAACCTAATGTGTAGGCACTTAAATACTTAAATAGCCCACAACTATGGGCTAATCAAATAGCCCCATGCCTAGTTTTTGCTAGTCCCTAGCAAAATTAAGCGAAACCTAGCACTCTAAGTAGACTAGTCAACTCACTTAGTCTTCCTTCAGAAGCATATTAAGTTCAGGTTCTAAACCCAAGGTTCCTACGTAGTTGCTAAGTTACAGACTAGGTCGGCTAAAGACGAGTTGCTGGCACAAGTTTCCCTGATTTCTGACTCTACCCTAAAGTTTATTGATCCCTGAGATTAAAGCATCCGTGCTTGTGCATTGGTCCGAGTTATTTGAGTCAAAGGGAAAAATTTTTTTATATATATACCCTTTTTTTTCTTTGTTTGATTCTTCTAAGTCTAACCTCAGATCAGCTATCAACACGGTCTGTGTCGGATTCATTGTCCCCATTACCATACCTCGAAGGGTGCCTGGCTTTCGATGCTTCGAGATAGCACCGCCCATAATGACCCCAAGAACTCCTGACATGCGACACTTCGAGATAGTATTGCCCATGGATTTCTTGAGCGAATTCAGGCCTATGGCAATCGGCACTTCGAGATAGGGCCGCCCATGGTACCTGAACCGCGCAATGCGCTTACATGCCCCCAGTAGGATGGATATCCTAAGAGACAAGCGCCGAGGAGGTAATATGTTATCATTGCATCCTCAAGGTGAGTATATGCTCGACCTCTCCTACGGCGGGAACTCTTCCAATCAAAATGTGTTTTCAAGCCTCTCTTAAGTCAAAATTAAGAGAACCAAATCTCTTTTCAGAAAGACGAATATTAAGTTGATTACCAGACCAAGTGTGTGAAATTTGGATGCTTGGGTTACAAGGACCCGTAAACCAAAAGGTAGAATAAGACTCCAGGTACTACCCCACCTTTTAACTTAAACCCTAGCTTCCCTTCCTCAACCTCTTGAGGAATGGTCCGCAACTTAACTCCTACTTAAGTTTTTAAGTCCACAAAGGACCCTAAAGGTCTAAAGCTAGTAGCTCATTTAGCTTCTAAAGTTTGACCCTAGAATTAACTTAGTCTACCCTAGAGTTCTGATTTGCTTAAGACTGCAAGATCTAGCCAGTTAAGCTCAAAACCTTTTTTTTTTTTTTATGTGTACAAATGTATGCAATTATGCTATGTATATCCCCAAGTACACCCCCCCATGCCTAAAATCTGCAATGTCCTCATTGCATAGAAGGATATTACCTGGGTCAGAGCTGGGCTGAATAGTCGAAGAACCTGCAAATCAGGTTCAAGAATTGCAGAAATAGGCCCTAAAAATGAGCAAAGCAAAGTTGGCCTAGAAAATAGGTAACCTAGGATGTTGGTGAGCTGATGATGAATCCCGATAGCAAATGCTCGCCCAACTAAAATGGGAATGAAATCTTCCCAGGTCACTAGAAGAGGTTCTAAAGGATAAACAGGTAAAATAACCTCCAAAGGGGTAGGGGGAGGATGACAAGGATCCTCCAAAAAGAATGGGGAAGGAATGGTATAGAGATAAACCCCCAGGGTAATGGACTGACTAAAGAAATCATCAATCCATACCTGATACTCCATTACAGAAAATATTGGTCTGTTAAGCCCCCTAGTCAGAACAAAAATGAGCAATTCTCTAAGGCAAGGATTGTCTAGGGTGTCCAAGTTACGAGGTTGTGGGATGGCCATAAGATCTAGGTTGGGTTTAATCAGCTTGGTGTCCATCCCAAACACTCTTTCTAAATCCTCAATTTCATCCCTAGCATTCCTTGCACCATCACGTGGATCTTCCTGCTCTTCATCAAGAGTCACAATTTCGCTTTCAGATATAAGCGAATTAGAGGGCGACTTCGAAGTGAATGAAGGCAGGTTGGAAGCAACAGATCTAGGGATTATCCTATCAATGTCATCCTCGGGTTTTTGTTCTTTACTCAAATCTTCCCCGTAGTCTATATGTGAATCCACATAAATCTTAGAAATTGCTTCCAAATTTTCCATCATTTTATCATGAGGAGAAATATCATCAATGGGTGTGCTAAGGAAACCTAATTTGGTCAAATTTGTGACATCCTCAGGGGCTAACTCTTCAAATAAGACATAATCACCCTTAGTGTCACTCCAAATCTTGAATGTAGGTTCCTCATATAATTCGTCCTCCTCCTCATCACACAATTCATCATGTACCCGAGGTCTAGAATCATTTAATATCTCAGCAGATCCCGTAGGGTGCTCTATCTGAGGTAAATGGTTTACACTAGTAACATCAAACTCCTCAGATAGGTCAATTTCTTTAGGGTTAGGTTCCCTAAGGGTGGGTTTGAGTTCCATATCGTGATCAGAAGGGAGGGTAGGATTAACAACTTGACTTTGACCCACTTCATCAAATGTCACGAAAATACTATCATCTAGGTCGAGGTCTTCCAATGGTACCATCATTCCCTTCTTTTGACTCCAATATAATTTAGGTGGATACTCAACCTTATCATCATCTTCCTCGGGTTGCCACCTGTCTTCATCCAATGCATAGCTACTGTCATGTGTATTTTCCTCCCACCTAAAGTGTAGATCGCTCAAAGAATTGTTATCTAATGGGGAGGTTTCAAAATCGATCCTTGAAAAGTAGCTATTCTCCCTAGAATTTCCCTCCAACTTAAAGTGTAGCTCTTTCACGGGAGATGCATCAATTGTAGAGGGGTGTACGTCGTCCTCAATGGGGTAGATTGGGTGGCTAATTTCATCTCTTTCTTTTTGGCCTGCTCTCAAAGATTCTCCTAACAATTCACTCATTTCGTTTTGTATTTTCTGTATTTCCATCTTCAAAGAGGAGAGGTCATTTCTATCATGAGAGAAGTCAGGCTCAGGCTCATAGTACCCATGAGTGTTTGTCCAACCATAATACTTTTTCAGGCAGGGTGGGTTGTGTATTCTTTGGTATGTGGGATATTGGGCAAAGCAAATCCCTCTCCTGAGTTCTGCTCACTAATTTGGGGCTTAACTAGGCCAATACTCCTATAATAGGAGTAAAACGGATCCCAATGATTGTCATTATGTCCATCAAGGAATGGACCATCTCGGCGTCTGGGATCGAAGGATGCAGAGTGGGGGTGAGGGTGTGGGCAAGATGTGAAAGGATGAAAACAATGTGGTCCATTCTAACTCACACTTCAATCAGAATTCCCCAAGCAAGACACAATTCAAAAAGGACCTTTTAGGTCTTTCCCAATTTAGGCTTTTGATTTTAAGTCAGATTGCAAGTGACAATACAATTTTTTCAGTCAATTTACGCGCCTATTGCCAACCTACGGTTCGCCCAAGAAGACCTAGTTGGAGCTTAGGTGTTCTTCCCTAAATTTCAAATGGTCAAGTAAATCCAAAGACGGAAGATCGAGGGATGCAAGTAGGCCTAAGCCTTCCTTTGAAGCTGTGCTTTCACGATGCTCCTCAACTACCCCCAAAAATCCGTGACAGGGTATCCCCCTCTTTGGATTTACAAAACCTTTGATCTCAAGTTCCGAACACTTCAGAATCCAACGAAAGGAGGGCTCTTGTCCTAGTATTTCCAAACCTAAGGAGTGTCTAGAAGCGTGCCATGGTGCAAGTGAAATAAGTGTGCATACACCGTAAAAGATTTTGAACTTTGAATCACACTCCAATTTTGAAAATCAAATCCTTGGTTTTTAAAATATCCTTCCTTGAATTAGTCCTTTTTCTAAAAAAATGTGACCACTTGTTAGATTTATTCAGTGCAGATTAGGTGGTCTTCGCATTAAATCCTAAATGCAATGCGTGATCAAAAATAGGATGCAAAGTAAGAGAATGCGTACCTTGCCTCCAGCGATCTTCGATGCAAAAATGCACGCAATGCAGAAAAGCAAATCTAGAGGCTGCTCATACAGACCTAAATGGTTCGTCCTAGGGCAGGCAGCTTCTAGCAGGCAGCTCATTTTTTTCTTTTTCTATTTTTTTTCAGAACTACTTATCCACAAGCAAATAAAAGAAATAATAAAAAATAAATCTAAATCTAAAGAAAAGGGAACAGGCTCCCAAAAATTACCCAACACGGGTCCAAAACAAAATCGGGGAACAAACCCCTCAAAATTTGCCCCAGAACAGGGGTTTCAAACTAACTGTAATGAAAAATTAAGTCTACAATCTTAATTCTATTCTAATTAAACTAATGACTAAATGGTGTCCATCGCGTCCTCGTCCTTCTCCTCCGTTTAAAAATGGCTCGCCCAATTCTCATCTGGCGACGTCAAGGGTCGCCTCTCACACTGGCTAATTCTTGCACAAATTTTCTCGCACAGAAAAAAAAATAATGAATGGTCAAATCTCTATGCAATTGACAAATAATCAAAATAAAATTAGGCAAAATTATTGCATCTGTTGCCTCCCCGGCAACGGCGCCATTTGACTGGTCGATCTTTCGCTTTTAAGTCGTTTGTAGTTTAATGTGGTGGAAAAATCGACTAATCAATTTTTAACAAGAAATAACCACTTGTAGAGGAGCGGGTCATATCCACAAGGAGGCAATAACGTATTAAAATTCGTGCCACTTAAAAATGTTTGTTCGTAGTCAATTTGGACAAGACCCAAGCCAAGATTGCCTTTAGATTACGGTTTAAGCAAGAAACAATGCTGAAATGGCAATTATGAGAAACTATAGGATATTTTCCGCAATGCAGAGTCAATAAAATATGATTAAAATGTGGCAATGGTAGAAAATGTAAATTTTAATTGACGGTTTACTGTAGCAAAATAGGGGAATTTTTCCCTGTTGTCTTGCGCGACGAGGAGCCGATGGCTGGGCGTGGGAAGCTCGGAGGAGGTCCCTTGGACCAAGAGCTTCGAATTGGTGGTGGCAGCGAGTCGCGTGGCGACCGGAGGTGGCCGGACGAGCTCCGGCGGAGGTGCTGCTGGTGGTGGCTACAGGCGGTTGAGCGGGTGTGGCCTGTTGGCGTGAAGTCAGCCGCGCGCTGCTGCTGCGGGGGTGGCTGCTGCTGCTGGCGTGGGCGCTGCTGCGGCTGGCGTGGGCACGGAAGCTCAGGCGTGGTGAGCGCTGGATTGCAGGCGCGGGGAAGAGGGCGCTGCAGGCGGTTCTGCAAGTGCGGGCGGAGGGTGCTGCAGGCGCGGAAGCGGGTATGCAAGCTGCAGGCACGGGCGTGGCTGCTGCTGGTGGCGGGCGTGCGAGAAGAGTGGTTGGCATTCTGCAGCTGCTTGCGGTTCTGCAAGCGCTGGAGGAGAGCGCGGCGGGCTGAGGAGGGCGTGCGTGGTTGGCGAAGGCTGATGGTGGGCGCGGGTGTACTGCAGGCTGATGGGCGCGGGGAAGGTGGCGTGGGCTAATCTGCGGCCGTTGTTGGAGGATGCTGCGGGCAACTCTGTAGGTGCGGGAAGAGGGCGCTGCATGGAGAGCGGTTGCGGGTGGACTTCAGATGGGTATGCAGGCGAGTGGGTGGAGGTGAGCGGGTAACTTCAGACATCTAGGAAATTCCCCAGACGTCTTAAGTTACTGAGAGGGTGGCTGAATCAGTAGCTCGGTGATGGTGGTCGGCGATGACGGCGAGGAGGATGCACACTAAGGTGCTCACGGTGATGCGGCGAACTCTGGATGGCGGTGTGGCCAGTCACACCACACGCCCACGGTGATGGAGACTCGTCGCCACAGTAGAGGCCGGCAGTGTGGAGTGGAAGAGAGAGGTTCTCTCTGCACAGTGGTGGGTTGGTGGCGGAGGCCTCCCGAGCTCGGCTGCCTCCCTCCTCCTTTTGTAGTGGCCTGCACAAGTTTGAAATCAGCCGCCCGACCAGATCCACCACATCCGCTCCCCCTTGAATGGCTTCTTCACTGCAGCAGCCGAGAGTTGGAGCGGCAGCCAGCCGTTCTAAAAGAAGAAGAATAAAGAAAATAATGTTAAAATATTAGGGTTATTTATGTACAGACCCTCAACTTCTATGTTAATGAAAACAATGTACCTAATTGGTTATCTAATTAGATAAATGCCATTCTAAACTAATTCTAAATGTACTTAAAGTATGAATGCAATGCATGGATTATGTAATTAAATTAAAACTATGAATTAATCTATTTACATCCTAATTTATACTAAATAAATGTTAGAATTAACCTAATGTGTAGGCACTTAAATACTTAAATAGCCCACAACTATGGGCTAATCAACTAGCCTAGATTCAATTGAGCCCAGTGGTTAGTCAATGGGTGGAGTCACCTTGTGGACTACTCACCATATACCAAATTGAAGAAAAGGATGAAAAATCATAAAGAATATCTTAATAGCCTGCATCTGTCCTACAACTACTGGATGGTATTAACCTCTTTAGCCAAACCTGGTATCCAATCCTGCAGGGTAGTGTCCAACAACCACCTATAAGGGGTACAAAGGAGTTGGAGGCAAAATCCTGTTTCAAGGTTGGAGTCATCTTTTAAGGAAAGATGCATTTTGTAGTATAGGACCAAAATTGTAACAACACTTAAATTTATAAAACTAGAAATCAAGAAATGAGTTCGAAGTCATTCACAGGAAGCAAATTGGAAATTCAATTGCTAATGACAATTATCAAGAGAGATATGCAAATATAATCAAACTATTGCTCAATGTAAATAAAAAATAATATTGCAATAAAATCAGGAATCAGCATGCAAAAAGATGGGGTTAAAATGGTTGTTTGAAACACCAATTTAACCCTAATGTTAAACTCTAATGTAATCTTAATTGTATGAACATTAATGCTGAAAAAAATGTAACCAAAGTAGCCAACAGAATCAAAACCAGCCAATCAGACGTCGGGTTAAAGGCTTAGACACCTTAACCTTAGGAGCCTCAGCAGGAGCTAAGGCGCAGCAGCAATAGAGAGACACAAGGGTCTCCTAAGCACAAGGCACAAGGGCCACTTAGAGCCTTCAGAAGGCCAAGTGTTGAGTGCAGGAGTGGGGGCATGAATTTCGAGGTTTGAAGGTTGAAAAAACCCCCTCTTCGTTCTCAATTTTCCTCTCTTCAGAATCGGAATAGACCTGTGTATATGAATTTAGCCCAGACCCGTGAGGCTTAAACCACAGGCAAGGGAGTAAGTGATCACGTGCGATGAGGCATGTGTGGGACCTCACCTCGTGCTCTCTGAATTGAAGAGCTTTGGGAATGAAATCACTTTATATCCTGTGATTGCTCTAAAACAACACAATGTGGGATTATCTTCATCCCTTTCTTTCGCATACACAGTTGTAGCTTGCAACTTCGAATTTGAACTGTCGTGGGCGTTCTCCTATCCAATTGGGAGCCTGGAGCATGTCGTGGAGGGATTTCGCAACACCTGGAGGAAGCAACGGGGATGAAGCTGGTCGAAGAGCAGTGGACATAGTCGAAGAAGACAACGATGATGGACGAGCTCCGACGATGTACCTGAAACACGAAAATGACCTTGCGGACCTGTCAAATGTAATCAGAAGTTTTTCCGTGCAAGGGTTAGTGCATTGGTGATTGATTTAGGGTGTGAGGTGGTCAAAGGATGCCTGTTGTTTTCATGGAAGACGACAGATGGCGATAGTGCTTGGTGGGGTGTTGGTGAGATCAAAGCCCAAAATTTCTTTAGGGATTTTGATCAGTGAAGTGAGGCGATGCTCGTCAACTCGGTGCTAGGTGGTTTTGAGTGGTGTAATGTGCACGTGGCTTCATCAGAGCTTTGATGGCATAATGGAAGATGAAGGTGATGCGGATGTTGTTGGGTGCGAACCTAAATCTAAAGGTGTAGAATGATTTAGCGAGATGAGATGAGGAGAGAGTGTGTGCTTACGAACGAAGGGAGGGAGAATGTGGTATCAGCTATGATAGGCCAACGTCAGGGAAGGCGAATGCTTCGACTGTGAGGACAACGAGGAAGTGATGTCAGAACGACTCCTACTTGGTACGGTGAGGAGCGGAAGATGTCGGAGAGGAAGTTCCCTCTGCCTATTGTATGTAGCAGAAGGTGACAAAGAGGATTCGAGGAGTGCACCGATGCTAGGTCAGAGTAGGCCGAGGAAGGAGGAGAAAAGGATTTTTTGGCCTAAAACCTTGCTAAAAGGTGGTTCGAGAGATTGAGAATCTCCTCTAGGTCATTTCCTCCAAATTTAGAAGTGATTGGCTTTGATTCAAGGGAAAAAATCTCCGTCGAATCTCACTAAAGGTGTGTTCATAGCACCAATGCCAATAGGGACCTAAGTGAAGAAAATGATGAGAAGTTAGGGACCCATTTGCAAAGAATTTGAAACATGAGGGGGTAAATGTAAGAGAAAGAGTTTTAAAGGGCTAAATTACAAACTAGGTCAAGATGGACTTTGATTAAGCCTAAATTTTGGCCTTAACCTAATTTGGACCCAATGAAGTTAACAGTGAAGTTGGATTTTAGTTTTGACCAACTTTGATTGGGCAATTTGCATAGAAGCTCAAATTAGCGTAGAATTCCGTCTGAAACTCTGTTCTAGGTCAAAATAGGTTCAGATGGTCAAACTAAGGGTAGCAACCCTCTTAGAAAATTTTTCTATGGATTTTATAAGGTTTATATGAATTTTATATTCACTAAAATCTCTTTATTTTAATTAGGATGAGAATTAGGGTTTTATGTGCTTCTCTGGTTCTCAAAATGCATGAAACCCCATTTTTGTCTGTGTTGACCCACTTTTTGATCTTTAATGCCCATTTGGCCTTTAATTAACCCTTGGGTGACCCCGTGGTTACTCTGCATTTATGATGTGATGTTAAAACTACAAAATTAGCCACTTTTATTATTTTCTCCTCAGAATGGATCTACGTGGAATTACAGTCCTTGGGCGATTATTCAGGAGTATCTATCTCTTGATTCTGACTAATTTAGGCAACCTATGGCTCATGATGATGTTACCATCATACCCCCATGCCTAACTTTTGCTAGTCTCTAGTAAAATCCTATGGAAAGAACTAGATCTGTAGACCATGGTTTGATGTTAAGATGCCCCATTTGTGCCATTCTCTAGAAAGTAGAATGGAATGGCAACAATAGTCCTAGAGGTACTCATGTACTAGCCAAGATCTAGACCTAACCAACCTTAGCCTGGCTCTGCCATGAAGGTTTATAAGGCCACAAAAATTGCCTAGAGGTTCATTGGCCCCAGTGCTTAAACCACCCATGCATTAGACGTATTAAGTCTACATTCAGTTTGCCAATGCATTTTGATAAGAGAGAGATAGAGAAGGATTTTTCATTTGGTGAGTTTTCTCACTTCTTTTTTATATTTCCCTAGATCTAGCCTAGAATTGGCCCTAAACACAGTCTATATCGAATTCCTCATCCCTAGCATCAATCCTCGAAGGGTCCTTGGCTTTCGATGCTTCAAGATAGTGCTGCCCATGGTGACCCCCAAAACTCTTGGCTTTCAACACTTCGAAATAGTGCCACCCATGGCATTCTATAGCTAAATGTAGGTCTTGGTAATGGACATTTCAGGATAATCCTACGCATGGCACCTAAATCTGCAAAAGATGCTTACATGCCCCTGCTAGGATATTTAGATATACTAGAAGACAAGCATTGAGGAGAAGATATGTTAATATGCATCTTCGAGGGGAATATTGCACCTCTTTGCATCGGGAACTTGTCTAATCAACTTGTATTTTCGAGCCGCTCCTAAGCTAGATCTTTCGGACAATTTTCTTAGAACAGGACACTTTTGGCATGTTTTCTTTATTAAGCACACTGAACTTGATTGGTGCATGGATTTTGGGTGCATAGGTTACCACGTCCTACAAACCAAAGGGTAGGCAACATGGCCAAATAATCCCTAAGCCTTAGACCTACTACATCATCCTCACACTTTCCTCAACCCCTTGAGGACTAATCCAAATCTTAATGAATACATGAGCGTTTAAGCCCTAGAACAAGCTCAAGAGGCCTAAGATCAGCACTCTTACTAATCTCCTTGTCTCTAGCATTTCAGGACTTAATCTTCGCTTTGATTTGGTCTAGAACTTAAGTAAATCCCATAATCAATTGCTATGACTTTTCAATTTTTGTTTCTGATTTTTGATCCTTTTGACATTCTATATTTCCTTCTCTTTTCCTCCTCAAGGAAGATTTTTAATCAGTTCTTCAAAATTCTCCTCCCTTTCTCTTTTTTTTTTGGATGTGTATTTTTTTTGTGAGAACCCCTCAGAGAATTGAATTTCCATTTGTTTACACTTTAACACCCCACAATGCCTAGGTTTTGCAATGTCCTCATTGTAAACTTGGAGGGTACGAATTCAACTTGGTTCAAGTATTAGAATACGGTCAAAGGGTGGGTGAATGGGTCGAGATAACTATTGCAAACAATTTCTAGCTTTGGTACAGGTACCAAAGGTGGAGTCGGCAATTCTAAAGTTGAACCCTAAAGTACAATAAGAGTGTAGCTCAAAAAGGATGATCAGAAGGGTCTTGGGTTTTTTGGAATGACGGGTTACATCCTGTTAAGCACTAAATTAAATGCCTTCAGCCGAGTAAAAGGTGGTAAAGGAGAATGGGTGGTCAAATCAAAGGAATTTTGTAGAACACGCACCTTGATGAGTAGCTGATTGGTTCAATTAGGTGCTTGTTCAGGTCAATAGGCTGATGATGCAGACTAAACCCAATCAGTCTGGTGGGTTGATGGATGTGAATTAATAAGTATGGAGCCCACCAGATACTTTGTGGCCTAGAAAGATATGGAAATGTGGATCTAAGGTTTGGCTGAATTGGTTAAACCTGATCAGAGTAGGGGTCCTCAAAAGATAATGGATCAGTGGAGAATGTAGGAACCCTATTAGTAGGATCAGAGAAAGATAAGACATGATTGTTGGTCTGATTAATGTCTTATTCCCGATCAAGAGATGGAGGTGAATCATATGCAACCAGATCAGAGAGAGGTGAATCCACGTAGAAATTGATTTTGGTGGTAGGTCGGGGTTGGGATCGAATTTTGAAAGGCTCTGTATGAGATGTGACTGCTTCAAAATAGAGTGCGGTGTGGGCTCTTCTAGAAATGATCCAAAGATTGGTTCATCTAGAGAGTTTTCATAATGCTCATCCCAATCAAATGTAAATGCCTGGGGAGTGCTTATAGGAACATGGAAATCTGAGTCAGTGAAAGATTAAAACTATGGATTGTGGACACTCTCGACACTTACTGTTTTTGATTTCTACCGATCATAACAGAATGATTCCAACTCAATGGAACAAGATTTTGAATCAATGATCTTGGGATAAAGGACCTCAGAATCAAAGTCAAAGAATGGGTCATGGATACTGAGGTCATAAACTGGCTCATAATCATCTGGAAACAAAGGTTTTCTGAAATCAAAGTATGATTTGAAATCATTGGAGAATTTGTGACAATTAGTTTTTAAACTTGATTCCATATTAGGATTTCCACTACAGAATAAATCATGATGCATGGAATCAACAACCTAACTTTGATCTAACCTAGTCTCAGATTCCAAGCTCAAAGATGTGTCTTTATCAAGCATAGGCTTAGGTTCTTGGCTCCTAGGGTAGATCCAATGAAATCCCAACTCTTCCAACTCCTCTATTTTTGTATCGTAAATTAATGTGACTTTCAAAAAGTCAATTTGTTCCTCGAAGGAGTCTGGAGAGGCATAATCATCAAAAACTGGCCCGAAATCACAGTTTAGATCTAAAATCTGGATCTCATCACATTGGGCCTCATGATCATCCAAATAGTCCTAGATCTAAATTCTAGGTCAGGGGTAGGAATCGGGTCACTATAATCTGGACATGGCTCTATTGGGATGTCAGAATCACTCTCGAGGATTACCTTAAAAGGATAAGTTGCGGAAATTACATGCTCGAGAGGGTCTGACTCAAGCTCATCACAGGTGTTTGGTAGATCAAAGCATGATGGACCAGCTTCATGGCTCTCTATGGCTGATTCATAATTGAGAACACCTACAATTGGATCCACCCAACCCACATTCTGATCAGGTATGTCATTCTGCACAAAGTTCGAATGAGATTCCATTTGGGTTGGAGGTCCACAACAACCGTCATTCTTGAACGTTGGCTCTGGGAAATCATATTGACCCTTAATATTGCTTCAAGATTCATCATAAAGTTCTAGGTGGAAATCTTGAATTTTTTGAATGATGGCTTCATGCAACATATTCAGCATATTTCCACATTTCTCAATGAGATCTTGGTGTATTTCCCAAAGTGGGGGATTTGACAAACATTGTAGACACTCATTGCTATGTAATTTCCCCAATTCAATGTATTCTGATAGGAGAGAATCCTGGGTTGAACCATGTATCATTTGTGTTGACATCATTCCAGCATGGTTCACAATGAGCTTTGTTGTTTCTGAAATGTTAACTTGAACTCTGCTAAATGAATCAGAGGTTTTGTAAAACTCTTTCCTATGTCTAAGGGCAGCCTCAATCATTTTTTCCTCAATGCTCATGCGTGATTCAGGTTTCCTAAATATTCTTCCTATCTTGTTAGGTTGCATTATTCCAATCAAGTAGTGGATTAGGATGTAGAATCAAATTCAGGTCCAAATCGAATTGATCATATCATATCATATTTCCCCAAAAGTTCAACTCTAATGGAGGCTTCTAGGTCAAACCTAGGGACCTTTCCTGTGTATGTACACTAGAGAATAGATGAAGGACTAGATGTGAATTGGGCCCAATGAAGGCACCCAAAAATTTTTGAGGCTATTTCGAGGCAGATAATACCTACGAATCAGAAATCCACACACCCGAGAATTACTTGGGTAGCCAGGAAGGGAGAGTCTCGCAAAGATCCCTACATAGTAGAGCATCCCCATGGGTTACAAGATTTCCCCCACCCAGCCTACCTTGTCACTGCGATTCCAAGTAGTCCAAAATGAGCGAATTAAGACCTTAAGTCTACTAATTTTAGCCTAATTTTTGCCTTGAATTTCACTTGATTAATAAGTTGATTCAAATTATGACCTAATTTGTATGCTGGATGGTCCATAGGGTGAACCAACTACACATGACCTGTCCTAAGGTTGAGGATGAAATTTAGGTCAGGGCCAAAAAATTACCATGAATTGACTCTTAGGTTATTAGGTCCAAATTTTAAAGTTTAAGTGAATTTAGAGCCTTTATTTTAGCGTTCACTTGAATAGATCATTTTAGACAATGGCTTGGGTAGCACACAAATGTGGGAAGATCAGTTTCTTTTATTTCAACCAATTTTGTACTAACACTTCAGAACCATAATATGGAAGCCCTAATTGGCCCTATTTTAAGTCCAATTTGATCTCAAGTATGGCACCTTGGATTCAAAGAAGAATGTGAGTAATCTAAGGTGTTGAGAATTTAAGCGTAAATCCCTAATAGGTACGTGAAATCAGGATGGGGATCTCTAATTAAATCATCTCACTTCAATCAGATATTAAATCAATTTTTTGTAAATCAGGAATCTTTTTGCTTTTAAATGATGATTAATATAAAAATAAGGAAACTGGATCCTAATTCATTTGTTTCCTTTTTCTCTTCCTAGGATTAGGAGATGATTGGTGAGAAAGAAAGATTTTACCTACCCCTAGAGTGGCCAAATTTTTGGAAGATCTTCTTGTGTTGTACCTTGCAAAAACATAGCAAAGCAATAGGGCAAGTTAGAAATCAAATCAATCAAAAAGGATACGATTAGTGGTGAATTGTGCATTATTCCTCGGCAATGGCGCCAAAATGATGCGAGGCAAGGGTCATCTTTTAAGGAAAGATGCGCAACATAGTATAGGACAAAAATTACAACACTTAAATTTATAAAACTTGAAATTAATAAATGAGTCTAAGGTCGTTGGTAAGAAGCAAATTGACAATTCAATCACTAATCACAATTATTAAGAGAGATATGCAAATATAATCAAAATAATATTATAATAAAATTAGGAATCAGAGTACAAAAAGATAGGGTTACAATGGTCATTTGAACCACCAATTTAACCATAATGTTAAACTCTAATTTAATCTTAAATGTATGAATGCTAACTATAACCAAAGTGGCCAACATAACCAGAACCAGCAAATTAGATGTCGAGTTAAAGACATAGACACCTTAACCTCAGGAGCCTCAGGAGGAGCTAAGGCACACCAACAACAGAGTGACACAAGGGTCTTTAAAGCACAAGGCACAAGGGCCTCTCAGAGCCTTTAGAAGGCTAAGTGTTGAGCGTGGGAGAGGGGGCACTAATCCCAAGGTGTGAACATTGCAAAAACCCCCTCCTCCCTCTTACATTTCTTCTCTTCAGAACTAAAGCAAACCTAGGTATGCAGATCTGGCCCAGACCCACGAGGCGTGAACTGTAGGTGAGGACTTAGGTGAGCACATGTGATGAGGCATGTATATGACCTCACCCCATGCTCTCTGAGGTGAAGAGCTATGGGAACAAAATCACTTTATATCCAGTGATTGCTCTAAAATTGCACGATGTAGGATTATCTTCGTCCCTTTCTTCTGCATGCACAGCTGTAGCTTCCAGCTTCAATTTGAATTGTTGTGGGGTTCTTCTCTCTAAATAGGAGCCTGGAGAGTGTCGCGGATGGATTTTGCGACACTTGAAGGAAGCAGCGAGGATGAAGCCGATTAGAGAGCAGTGGATAGAGTTGGAGAAGACAATAGTGATGGTGAAGCTTCGATGAAGTACATGGAACAAGAAAATGGCCTTATAGCCTTGTCAGATGTGCTCAGAAGTTTCATCGTGCTAAGGCAAGTGCGTTGGTGGTGGATTTAGGGCTTGAGGTGATATGAGGATGTCTGTCACATTCAAGGAAGAAGACTAATGGTGGTGGTGTTTAGTAGGGTGTAGGAGAGATCAAAGCCCAAAATTTCTTTAGGGCTTTTGATCAGTGAAGTGAGCCAATGCTCGTGAAATAGGTGGCAGGTGGTTTCAAGCAGTGTAACATGCACACGACTTCACTGGAGCTTCACCAACGTAATGGAAGACGAAGGTATGCGGATGTTGCTGGGCGTGAACCTAAGATCTAGATGTGTAGAAATATCCAAGGAGATGAGAGGAGAGAGTGTGTGCTTACGAATGGAGGGAGAATGTGGCACCAGCTATGATAGGCCGACATCAGGGAAGACAAATGCTTCGATGGTGAGTACGGCGAGGAAGAGAGGTCAGAACGGCTCATGCTTGGTACGACAATGAGCAGAAGACGTTAGGGAGGAAGTTCCCTCTTCCTATTGTATGTGACAAAAGGCGGCGAAGAGGATTTGAGGAGTACATCGATGCTTGGTCGGAGCAAGCTAGGGAAGGAGCAGTGGATTTTCTAGCCTAAAACTTTGCTAAGGAGGTCAGTCTGGAATTGGGGATTCTTTTATAGGGCTCAAGATTTTACTTTAAGCTTGGAAGGAGGCTTGGATTTCTTAGGCTGTTGGGGAGAAATTCCCTAAAATCTCAAGTTCATCTGAGCTTTAGAGCTTGATTTGGAGATCAAGAGGTAGTTCGAGAGTTTGGGAATCCCCTCTAGGTCATTCCCTCCAAATTTGGAGGTGATTGGCTTTGATTGGAGGTAGAAAACCTCCCTTGAATTTCGTTGGAGGTGCGTTCCCAACGCCAATGGTGGTAGGGACCTAAGTAAGGAAAATGACTAGAAGTTAGGGACCCATTTGTAATGACCTGAGGGGGTAAATGTAAGAAAAAGAGTTTTAAAGGGATAAATTGCAAATTAACTCATGATGGACTCTGATTGGGCCGAAATTTTATTCTTAACCTAATTTGGACCCAAGGAATCTAATGGTGAAGTTGGATTTTAGTTTTGATAACGTTTGACTAGGCAATTTGCATAGATGCTCAAATTAGGGTAGAATTCCGTCTGAAACTCTATTCTAGGTCAAAATATGTTAAGATGGTCAAACTAAGGCATCAACCCTCTGAGAATATTTTTCTATTGATTTGAAGAGGTTTAGATGAATTTTATTCTAAGCAGAACCTCTTTAATCTAAGTTGGTTAAGAATTAGGGTTTTATATGCTATTTTGATTCTTGAAATGCGTGAAATCTGATTTCTATCTATGTTGGTTACACAGGTTTCGTGAGTTCGAAATCGAGGTTACAAGTAACCTATTGTCGTAGTTGCAAAACATGTCGATCAGATAAAATTTATACCGAAACTCTAAGGGAGTCCCAGGTTAAACACAAGGAGGCGACGCTTACTTTAATTGAAAATCATGCATTGTTTTGTTTCTTTTTGGTATTTTAGGGTTTTGATATTATTTTTGTATTTTTGTAAGAAGAAAACAAGCAAACTAATCACAAGATAGAGATGGAACAAATATGGTATAGATATCACTTCAATGTCTATTACAATCAACTATGAAGGCATAAAAGGAGAGGGGGGTGAGAGGAAATCTCTCGAATCGGCTATTCGGTGAGACAACAGTGCCTAGCGAAAGCTTGGACGTAGGAGGTGAGGAGCAGGACGATGGAGATGGGATGCAAGAGGACGTTAGGTTGAGGAAAGCTTTTGCGTGGCTCCAGAATGGAGGTAAGAAGACAGAAATTATCTACTACTGGAATGGAGGTAGGAGGATGGCTCCAAGGTGACCAATGAAGGGGGATGGGAAGTTGGGGGAGTATTTGGTGGGGCAGAGGTTCCCTATACTAATAGGCACATTGGGAGCTTGAGAACAAGTTCTAATGGAGGTTGGTAGGCTTGCTAGAGCTTGGGAGTAGGTGGGAGTAGAGTAGGTAAGATGAAGAGGAATAGGGGGTGTAGGGGTGTTTATATAGTGGAGGGAAGGAGAGAGCCCCATGCACAGGCATTCAATGATAGCTATACACGTCACTAAAGGGCACTCGAGCTATTGCTGAAGATCCATGCCTCTTCATTGCCTAGGTTGGCGAACACACTGCGTAGGCCATTTGGTGACAGCTATAAGCATAACTAAAGGCCTGCCCTTTTGTCGTTGTAAAGCTCACACCCGTAGCAGTCATCGCCCACGTAGGCATGGACACATCCTGACAATCGGATGAAGGATCAAATGGCCGAGAGAAGATCGCACCCTTTCGCCAAATTTGAATCGCGCAGCTCACCCTCAACAGTCGGATGCCACGTGCGTCAGATGGCACGTTCTCGATGTGCGTTGATGCTTACGTGCCACATCCATGCTCTATGGTGCATCCACGTAGCTGCTTCCGTCCTCACCTAATCTTCCATCGACAACTCCATTTCCTCCCGCTTTCGCTTCAGCGGATGAAATCCATGCGCGGGGTCTTGAACACATGGTCGTGCTTTGAGAGTGGAGGCGCAAACCACTGTACTGAGAGTCATCTTGTGTCTCATTTTTTAATTAAGCTCCTGCACCCATGACCGTTGGATGGATATCCAATGGTTGTGGTGACTCCTTGCTTGATGAGGTGCTTCTTCAGCCGTGGAGTGCACATCTCAGCTATTGGATTGAGATCCAATGGCTGGGATCTAATCTTGTAGTGGGCTTGGAGGCTCATTAGCTCAGGTGGGGCAGCTTGGATGGTGCCACGTGGCCCCATCAGGGTCTTCCATCTTCTTCTTGCGAAGGGTGCTATACAGGTTAGATCTGGGTGATTCCCACGTTGATGGACTGCGATCGTTGCTCTTAATCCATCCGTACGGTCGGATTCTTCATCCAAGGCCTGTGAAGATGTCGCACTGCCTCCTGGCAAAGTAAAATGATGAAATTAATGTGCATAATATACAACTATCCTAAATGCAATGCAATGGATGTTTATGCAATATTTATATCATGATATGCAATGCTTTGCCTTGGAACTCTTATAAATAAGCATTTTTTGATGAATTTATATGTGCTTACCATATGTTAACCCACCTTTTGGACTCTAATGATCATCTGACCTTTAATTAACCCCTAGGTGACCTCATGGTTACTCTACATTTATGATGTGCTGTTAAAACTGCATAATTAGCCCTTTTATTGGTTTCTCCTCAAAATGGATCTGTGTGGAATTACAATCCTCAGACGATTATTCAGGGGCATTTATCTCTTGACTCTAAATAATTAAGTAGCTATGGCTCATAATGGTGTTACCATCAAAGCCAAAGGAAGAACCTTCCTTTAGTCCCCTTGTAAATAGACTAGCGAAGTTAGCTTAAGAAGCGGGGATCATTTTCAGTCTGTTTCATGATGAATTTTCTTCAACAATTTAAACCCGAACGAAATATCTGGTCATCTGATTCTAAAGGACCATTTTGATTAATAAGGCCTTAGCCTTGTTTGGCTTGGCTACACCAACCCTTGTTGTTGGTGTATCCAAGGAAGAAGGTCTTTAAGACCTAAATTAGTTGTACATTGGGAACCAAACTTGAGGCAGCAAAGGTGACTTTCACCCAACCCTTCTTCCCTAACCTCATCTTTCTCTCGATTAGCTGAGATGGCTAATCCTGATCCTAGACCTTGTTAGGGCCCCAAAAATCTGGACCCAATGGCTTGCTTGGAAGATAGGATCAAGGAATCAGAACAGAGATATGAGCTAAGCATTGAAAGGATTCTCACCACACTAGACAAGATACAACATCCACCGTGTGAAGAACAACTGTAGGACTTCTATGATCCGACGGCTATGATCGTGCCACCTCAAATCCTGATTCCTACTGGCGGAGATGCATTCGAGTTGAAGCCTAACATAATAAGTCTGATTATGACTCATTTTCATGGAAACTTGATTGAGGATCCCTTCCAACACATTGAGGATTTGAGTTGAATTGAAGAATCAGTTCTACCTAGAAATGTGGATATAGGGATTGCTCTCATGAAGCTTTCTCCATTATCTCTAAACGAAAAAGCTTCTTATTGGTTTAAGACCATCGGGAGGTCGATTGGAACCTAGGAGGAATTACATCATGAATTCCTTCGAAAGTTCTTCCCGATTGGTCTAGGATGAGGCACGCAATTAAGACTTTCTCCCAATGACCACGGGAGAAATTGCATGATGCCTGGGATAGATTTGATGACCTTCTTTGGAAATGCTCGCACCATGGTGTACCCAGATGGCACCTAACACAAGTCCTTTACCATGGGCTGGATGACAAACATCAGTACCTAGCCAATGCATCTAGTGGCAGGAATTTCCTCACAAAGGTTGAGAATAACGCATTCGAACTATTAGAGTCCTTAGGAGAGAACTCATTGAATGCCGCATCGATGAACCAATTCTAGTGACATAGATAGCAATGAGTTAGTGTCATGAAGCTCACATCAAATCTACCTGAGCTGATATGGACATTATCACCAAGAAGCTGGATAAGGTGGATTTGCTCGACAAGAAGCTCAATGAATTGATCAGAGCAAGACCTGGACTTCCTAGAAATTTAGCTGCATCCCATTCTTCAGTCGCATCTTGTGTCCCTACTGGTCAAGTACATTTACTCACTCGGGATGTAGCTTCTCCATCTTCACAGGACCCTACATATCAGGAACCCATGAATAATCTAGATCTAGCACCATATAATTAGGGTTATTCACCCCATGATGATTCTAGTGTGTATTCCTTTGATGAATATGCATCTCAGACATCTTTCCCTACAAGGATGTAAATGCTATCGAAGGTTTCGGGCATAATAACCCATATTCTAAGACGTATAATCTTACTTGGTGCCAACGACCTAACTTTTCCGGGTCTGGTAACTTATAGAGAACAAATCAAGATTCATACTACCAAACAAGACAATAAGGGAATGCGCAAAAGACATGCCTGAGGCGACAACCATTCCCACCTCAGCAGTAATCACGCTCTATTTACCAGCCACTGCACCAAGCTACTAATTACCCTCCAAAGTGGGCTGACCCTTTGGAGTCATTAAAAGAGGACTTGCAAGAGTCAATACAAAAATCGACTCATGATAATTTGCATATCATGAAGACTATGGCTTGATGTAAACACATTTACACTACTTAAGATGTCTATTTATGCATGTTCTTAAGCATAGGATTGCATTGCATGCCATAAATATTGCATAACATGCATCATTATGCATTTAGAGTAGTTTGAATAAAATGGAGGTTAATTGACTCCTTTTATGTGCTTAGATAGAGCGAACTTTTTATCGGGGCCTCAGATCGAAGATCCAACGGTACAGATGTGATCAGGGCGACGATTGGAGTTCAACGACTCCAAGATCACCCTAATCATGCATCTGTATCATCAGATAGTGACCAGGGAACCTTAGAAGATCAAGGGCAAAGATGGTGTAAATCCACACTTTAAATGGTAAATCTAACCGCACGGATGGATTCAGATCGACGATCACAGCCTAACGATGCAAAAATCGAGTTAATCCGACAGCCGTGGCACCATCTACATCATCCAAAAGATGAACGGCCAAGATGGGGCCATGTGGCATCATCTCTGCTGCCCAATCGTCTGCACACACCTGCTGAAGCCCTCGTATCTGCCCTTCCCCACCGTTGGACCGAGATCCAACGGCTGCGTCGTGCCCTCCCTGAAGTCAGGCGCTCGACACAAACGCGCCCCCAGCGTGTTGGTCGAGCGCTCTAATGCGAAGTTAGAGTGCGTGTTCGAGCCTCGCCACACTGAAATTGGAGCGGAGGTGCGCCTTCGATCGACCGCACAATTGCGATCCAACGGTCGTGCGTGCTCAATCAAGATGACACGCTATTGCATGCACAGCGGTAACGTGGCATCGCACGCGATTGGGCACGCTCTGAGGAGGCGTGCGTAGCACGATCTAAGCCGTGCGATCGGATGGCTGAGAATGGCTGGACATGCATGTGCGTTGTGAGCACGGGTAGGCGAGTGGGCAGACGCACGCTGCCCACTACGGCCACGTTCAGACATTTAGCGATGGTTTTATCTGTCACTAAAGGTCCGAATTAATGCTTTAAGAGTTGTAATGACCAAATTGCCCCCACTCCTTGCAACTATAAAAGGAGACCCCCTCCACATGAAATTCTCATCCCTTCCTTCTCTTCTCTCCCTCTCCAATGCTCAAGAGAAGCTTGTCCCACACCCAGGATGCTTCTCGCTAGTTAAAGTCAATTTTTCATCCCCCTTTCGGAAGTGGATCCTACGATGACGACGACGTACTGCCCCATTCCCGTTCTTCCCGCTTCGTTCTCCTTCATCCAGTCATCGTCCTATCCAGCTCGTCCTCCAAGCGACCGTTGAGGAGGATATCTCTATCCCCATTCTTTTACTGCTTTCTAGAGTAGTTTTACTGCTTTCTAGAATAGATTTATCGCTTTGTAGTTTAATAATTTTCTCACTTTCTAGTCATAATGTTTAGTGTAACAAACAATCTTTTTGATGATAAATTCCCTGTTCATTCTACATCTCCTTTTGGCTTTTGTTTGTAATATTCGCTCTCTCTTACTCTCTCTTTTCTATTTATTGTAAATAGTTAGATAGTTCTAAATAATTAATTTATTTCGTGACAAATAAAACAAATGCAAATTTTTTAAATGAAATGTCCGCCTCCTTGTGTTCGACCCGGGATTTCTATTCCGGTATAAATTTTATTTGTCGAACATGAGTTCTTCACTTTCAAATTACAACGACAAGGTTTTCAAAACCAAACACGTTAGCATAGCAACTCACATGTTTAACATTTTGGCACCGTTGCCTGGGAGGCGACGCTCTTTGATTTTTTTTCTTCCTTGCATTTTTATAACTTACAAATCATTTACCTCACTTCTCTCCTTTCTTATTGTGATTGCAGGTACTCTTTCGAGAAGAGTAAACGTAGTAGATTGGAGTAAAGTGCTGTGGAATGTTTTGTAAGTAATCCCCTACCTCCCACCCATTAGATTTCATTTCAACACATAATAACACAAACATCAATCAACCTAGGTGTTCTTATAAACTCTAAGTTTAGATTGTTTTTTGTTTGACATCCACACTCGCCCCAACCTCCACATTTAGAAAAAGAAAATAAAAAAGAAACCTCACAGAGGTACACAACCTCATCTGATTTTCAAACTCAATAGGTAAACAGATCTTTGGAGCTAGTACACACATCCAAACACATAATTGAGTAGAAATCAGATTAGGTAATCATTTGTGTGCCTAATTAAGTGGTGCAATAGGCCGATTATTTGAGTTGATTGGGCCGCACCACTTCAATTAAAATCAACTCATCAAGTAGCTGCCACATAGGTTAAACTCTTAGGGATTTACTAAGCACTCCACATTCTTTTTAAGCTTCAAAGGAAAACATCTTCACCTGTGCTTTCAAAACCTGGTGTGCTAACAAAACTTGTTTGAAAATACCTAAAGTTCAATCCTAAAAGCTACTAAGCAAGATTTGAATCCTAAAATTCACTACATCAAAAGTAATCTTGCTTGAAAACCACTAGTTGTGGATGCACACACAAACCAATCAATCATTAAGGGCACAACCCAGATAAAGGGCCCATCACATTCCAAAGCACATTCAAACATAGCCCTAAATAAAATAGAGTAGACATTGGCCTTAAGGATTTGACTCACTCTTCAGAGCCGAGAATGAGATTATTTTCGATTAGTTTATTTCTACTATTCAATCTGATGTCTAGCTAGGGGAGTAGAATCAAACGATCGCAGCTGGGGGGTACACTAGGAACCGGAGGCGTAAGCTAAAGGAAGAACCTTCTCCCTAGTCCCTCCTTCTAACTGGTTCGATTGAACAGACAGAAGTAGATCAAATCATTTCTCTATCTCAAGATGGGTTTTGGGAGTCTGTAGGTCTTTAGGCTAACTTACTTAAGGATAGGTTTGATTGTTTGTATTGCAGGGTACCTTTCTTCCACCCGTCTCTCATGAATCCTTCCACATATTACATGCATTCCCACTCTTTTCCTCTTATTTTGAATTATCCTCAACGTGACGACTATCTTGACTCGTACTGTAATCAACCATCAGCTATTTGGGATAACTCAAATTGGGGATACAATTTCGAACCTCCGTGTTTAGGGTCTAACCTTGAACACTTTGATTGTGATTTCTATCCTTCTCAGAGCCACATCGATTATAGATCGTCAACCTTTCATGAACAACCTAATACGATCTACAATCAAGAAGGATACACCGATCCTTACACATCCTCTTATTACACTGCCTTTAGGTCATCATCACCTTTTGAGCAATCTAAAATGACCTATTATCTAGAAGGGTATAACGAATCTCAATTCATTAATTCCTCTGCATTGATCCCAAACCTGCCCAACCCTGAACCAACTCATTTGGTTCAGGGTAACCGAGTTCAAGATAAGGTTCTGGCTAATGTAAGGAATTTCATACAATCTTTAGAAGTTCAGCCAATACCTTGCATTGAGATATTGGAGCCCCTAATTCAGATGATTGATGATTTGAATATGTATATGTTGGATTGGCTCTAAGATGTTAAGGATATGAACTCTGGTGAGTTTCTACTTGGGAAATTAGCGAAATTAAGGATGAGATTTGTGGTTGCTTTAGTTCAGTCGTGGGATGATTCCCAGGATGAATCCTCTTTAGGAGAGCCAATTTCAGAACCCGTTCAGGCACCTGTTGAGGGGGATACGTGTTACGAGGCTGACCAGATTCAATTAGAGCAACCAATTAAGGAAGATTTGATTTCTTCACCTGAGATCCCTGAGTTGGGGTACAAGGAAATGTATGTCTCCATGGATCAAAAAGTGACAGATGATTTTGAGACATACATTAATACGGATCTTGATTTCTTCGATTCTGATGGTGAAGATTCGATTTGCGAAGTCTCACGCGAGTTTATAGAACACGATTTCTGTGAGACGATTGGGCCTGAGGAATCTGATAGATCATTTGATAGCTCAATAATTGAGGAAACTGATCTTATTAGGGCTCACATTATGGATCCAGAATCACATTTTCTAGAGGATTCAATTCAATGCCCTGATTGTCAGTTACACTCCATTGAGCTTATCGATGATTTTGTTTCTGAGATAATTAGACCCAAGTCAATTCTGATTTTGCCACATCATATAGACTTGGAGATTTCAGATGGGGCGATTAATATGCAAGAGGTTCCGAAAATTGACATTCTGATTGAGGAGGATAGGACCCAGGAAATTTTGATTTGGGAAGTAAGTTCTGGAGGAAGTACAAGACTGAGTCGAAGGGTGTCTGTTAAGTTGAAACCTTCAAACCAAGACCCTTAGACATTTGTTTTGAGGATGTCAAACCCAGGCACACATTCAATGATTATCCTTTTGAGCTTGAATTCTCTGTAACCTAACTTTTTGGTTTTGGGTTGCATCCTTATAAATCATAGGTCCGACCCCGCTTGTATACTGATTTTAGGTTTTAGGTAATTTTTATCCAAAACCTGAGACATTCTCGATTATGGGGTATGGGTCTGCACCACAATTTGGTCCACATCTGTGGACCTCTACTGACAGGTCAGAGGTTTCTTCTATTTATTCTGATTCTGACCAACACCTATGAATTCTTCATTTCTCTTCTTTGTATAGTGTGCCTAGCTGAAGGCACTAAATTCAGCACATATACAGTTCCTTTTAGTTTCTATCTTGGAGCAGACCAGACATTCATGCAATTCAGGTGCTTTCTACGTTATTGCACTATGTTTTATGTCTTTTTAATACAATAAGGACATTGCATTAGATAGGCATGGGGGGGTGGATATTCATCTTTGAATTTATTCGTCAGCTCCGTAGATTTGTTTTATTTTATTAAAAAAAAAGGTGGAATTAGGAAGGAGAACTTGGGTTTAAGAAAATTTTCAATCTTAGGAAATTCTAAATTATGATTTGAACACAAAGACCTTTCAGGTCTTTGGACTTAATCAGCCCGTGTATCCACTAAAATGTGGATTTGTTTTTCGAGTCCTCGCCAACCTAAATTCTATTTTAATTGGAGTAAATAAGTTTAGGTGATAAGTACACGACTTATCAACCTGCCCTCTGATTTGAGGGAATTTTGAGTCTTAAGCATCTACACACTATCTTGTTGCACTGACTCGTTGTTCGATGATTCTAACAGAAATTGGGTAGCTAATGAACCTTCTAAGGTGATATAGCTAGCAAGTTATCATAGGTAACAGCCCAAAGGTAGGTTGTCCAAAGCCCAGCCACTGGACCTTTCTCTTTTTGCTGCCTTTAGGTAAATCTTAGACCAGGGAAGCCACCTACTTTAAAAAGAAAAAAAAAATCAAAAAGAAAAGGAGAAAGGAAAAAAAAAGAAATAAACCACACTTCGCAGCACGAGTATGGCTGGCAAGTTGTCGGTGGTAATAGCTCATCGACTGGTTGTCCAAAACCCAGCACAATAAATGCACTGAAAATTCCCAAAACACTTAGGAAGAAGCGGAGATGTAGAATAAATCGGGGAGATATACACTAGATTCACCCTTGTGTTGACCCCGTAAAAATAAAAGTAGGGAGAAAGCTATTGCTTGTAAAGATACACCTTTTGGCAGAATTTTTTTTTTAGGTCACCAAGAGGCGTAGAAATCCGAAGTCCGTTTTAACTGCCGGTCAGCGAGTCTATCACATTCACAATAAGATGCTTAAAACTTAGGGTTCACATAAAATCTTGGGTGAGTTGAATGGCCGTAGAAAGCCACCCTTAAACCCTAAAACTTGAAAATCCAAAAAAAATTTGAAAAGAGGGAAAAGAGAAAAAGAAAAATTTCTTTGAATAAGGTGAGGGCTTGAGACTGTCTGCATTTTGGCAGATACTCAGGCACTGTTGTGTCTTTGAAAGTTCAGATTCGAAGTAGACAGTTTCATAATGATTGAAAATAACTCATGCCTAAATAATCCAATCTAATTCTCTTATAAATAGCATATAGATTTTGCTAGGGACTAGCAAAAGATAGGCATGGGGGTATGATGTAAACACATTTACACTACTTAAGATGTCTATTTATGCATGTTCTTAAGCATAGGATTGCATTGCATGCTAAAAATATTGCATAACATGCATCTTCTTGCATTTAGAGTAGTTTGAATAAAATGGAGGTTAATTGTCTCCTTTTATGTGCTTAGATAGGGTAAACTTTTTATCGAGGCCTTGAATCGAAGATCCAACCATACAAATGTGATCAAGGCGACGATTGGAGTTCAACGACTCCAAGATCGCCTTAATTAGGCATCTGTAGCATCAGATAGTGACTGAGGAACCCTAGAAGATCAAGGGCAAAGATGGTGTAAATCTACACTTCAAATGACAAATCCAACCGCATGAATGGATTCAGATCGACGATCGCAGCCTAACGATGCAAAAATTGAGTTAATCCGACACCTGTGGTACCATCTACATCATCTAGAAGATGGACGGCCAAGATGGTGCCACTTGGTGCCATCTCGGCCACCCAATCATCCGCACGCACCCGCTGAAGCCCCCGCATCCGTCGTTCCTCGCCATTGGATCAAGATCTAACGGTTGCGATGAGCCCCTACTGAAGTCAGGCGCTCGACACAAACGTGCCCCCAGTGCATTGGTCGAGCGCTCTAACGCGAAGCGAGAGCACGCGTTCAAGCCTCGCCATGCTGAAATTGGAGCGGAGGCGTGCCTTTGATCGACTGCAGGATTGCGATCCAACGGCTGCGCATGCTCAATCAAGATGATGCGCTATTGCACGTGCGGCGTTAACGTGGCATCGCACACGATCAGGCGCGCGCTGAGGAGTCGAGCGTAGCATGATCTAAGCCATCCGATCTTGAGATCGGACAGCTGAGAATGGATGGACGTGCGCGTGCGTTGCAAGCTCGGGTAAGCGAGCGGGCGCGCATGCGCCGCCCACTACGCCCACGTTCAGACCATTAGCGACAGTTTTATCCGTCACTAAAGGTCCTGAATTAATGCTTTAAGAGTTGTAATGACCAAATTGCCCCCACTCCTTGCAACCATAAAAGAAGACCCCCTCCACACGAAATTCTCATCCCTTCCTTCCCTTCTCTCCCACTCCAAAGCTCAAGAGAAGCTTGTCCCACACTCGGGATGCTTCTGACATGATAAAGTCAATTTTTCGTCCCCCTTTTTGAAGTGGATCCCGCGACAATGACGACATGCTGCCCCATTCCCGTTTTTCCCGCTTCGTTCTCCTTCATCCTACTCTGCCCTCCTTGGTCTAGTCATCGTCTCATCTGGCTCGTCCTCCAAGTGATCGTCGAGGAGGATATTTCACTCCCCATTCTTTTACTGCTTTCTAGAGTAGTTCAGCTTGTCCTCCAAGTGACCATCGAGGAAGATATATCTCTCCCCATTCTTTTACTGCTTTCTAGAGTAGTTTTACTGCTTTCTAGAATAGATTTACTGCTTTGTAGTTTAATCATTTTCTCGCTTTCTAGTCATAATGTTTATTGTAACAAACAATCTTTTTGATGATAAATTCCATTTTCATTCTACATCTCCTTTCAGCTTTTATTTGTAATATTCTCTCTCTCTTACTCTCTCTCTTTTTTATTTTTTGTAAATAGTTAGATAGTTCTAAATAATTAATTTATTTCATGACAAATAAAACAAACGCGAATTTTCTAAATCAAACGTCCGCCTCCCTGTGTTCGACCTGGAATTTCTATTCCGGTATAAATTTTATTTATTGAACACGAGTTCTTCGCTTTCAAACTACAACGACAAGGTTTTCAAAACCAAACACATTAGTGTACCAACTCTCACGTTCAACAAGGCTGATCAGATATAGAGCATATAGAATACACAAAACTCAGCTGCTGCAGGATCATAGATCACAATGAGCCTTGCCCTCCCAACTGTCCCTAACCCAAGATATGTATAGAACCAAGGCACCCTACCAAGGTTCTAGGCATCACAGGGACAGGCACATGTTGTTTTATAGGAATCTCCTACACCACCTGGTTAAGGACAAAGTCAGCCATCGTTACTGCAAAATCCTGCCTATTCTGTCCCTTCCACTCCTCTGCCACCTCACGAATAGTACGTTGATGCAAAGGCTGTCACTTTGAGGAGTGGGAAGGCTACACAGGACCTGCCACCTTGGCAAGAGGGTCATGATTTCTCATTCTCTCTACCACAGGATGTCTCACCTCCTTCCTCCTCTCAGGAGCCACATACCATAGACAAGGGCAGAAGACCAATTGACCATGAGATTCCCATCCCTTTTCCCCTAGGCTCTAACATGAGATTTAGTCTAGAAAAAGCATATGTGGAATTTCGAGGACTTGAAATCTATGTTCAAAGTGGTAAACATTTAGGTCGCTCTCCTCAATGCAATAGATCACATCTCTGCTATCGCTAGGTTCTTCAAGGACTATTATACCCGAAAGCAACAACAGAAAATAGGACGACAGGTGGTATTGTCAAATGAAGCTAGTGCCATGATTCTAGCTAACTTACCACATAGAAAGAAAGACCCTGGCATCCCACTTACTTCCTGCCTTTTGCTGGTTCTCCATTTGATCGTGCCATTCTTGATTTAGGTTCGCCCATCAACCTAACTCCCATTGCAGTATTTGATCGATTCCAATTTGGGGAGTTGAAACCCACCTCAGTTACCATATAGCTGGCTGACTAATTGATAGAAACACCGAGGCGGGTGGTTGAAAATGTAATCTTAAAGGTCCATGGATTCTGCTTCCGTATGGATTTTGTCATTCTCTATATGGAGGTTCCTCCTAATCTCTGTGATGCATCGATTATTCTAGGTCGTCCATTTTTGTGATAGCCCATTCAAACGTCGACTGTGCAACCAGGTGTATGGACATAGCCCTAGGAAATGAAAAATCTAAACTAGACATATTTAAGGCATCACGGAACATTGACTGTGATCTAATTGAGGAGGATGGTGAAGATGAAGACTTGGCTTTCTGTGGAAAGATTGGGCTCCTCTGTAGAGACCCATTATCACATTCATCTTCACTGTCAGGGTTTTGGATTTTATCCACATGGGACTGAGGTTAAGGACTTGCACGTTTCATCTTGCAGATCTAATTGTCTAGGGTGTTCATCTGATCACAACAACCCTGATTCTGAGTATCTTGCCCTGCCAAGTACTAATTTGCCCCTACTGAGGCAGGGTGGCGTGACCACGACAAGCGGATTTCCTATTAGTACACACTAAAACCATGATCAACAAATTTTCGTTATTTATTCTACTCCTCTCATGAATGAATCTGCTCCTCACCAACCTGTAATTGAGTTAAAGCCCTTACCTAATTCACTAAAGTATGTGTTTTTGGGTTATAGCGAGACATACCCGGTGATTATTAGTGCTCACTTGACTCCAGAATAAGAGCATCAATTGATATCTGTATTACAAGCACATAGGGTTGCTATCGGGTGGAGCATTGCTGATCTCCATGGGATTCGCCCCTCATATTTCACTCATCATATTTACGCGGATGAGGGAGTGAAACCTTGTAGACAAGCTCAAAGGGGACTGAACCCAAATATGCTCGAGGTTGTCAAGAAAGACATCATTAAATGGATGGATGCAGACATTATTTATCCTACTTTCGATAGCCAGTGGGTGAGTCCTATTCAAATTGTGCGCAAAAAAGTAGGACTCACCGTAACCAAGAACGAAACTAGTGAATCCATCCCAACCCGCACCACGACTTCATGGTTGGTTTGCAACGATTATAGAAAATTGAACATGTCTACCAAAATGGATCATTTTCCTTTACATTTTATTGGTCAGATCTTAGAAAGGTTAGTCGAGTGTAGTTTCTTTTCTTTCTAGATCGATACTCCAGGTATAATCAAATTGTGATCAACTCAGAAGATTACGACAAGAGAACTTTTACATGTCCCTTTGGAACATTCGCTTTTAAACGAATGCCCTTCAGCCTTTGTAATGCACCAGCAACATTTCAACATTGTATGATTTGGGACTATGAAGAAGTATTTGGGGATGACCTCTCTATTTTCGGAGATGATTTCTCGTCTTCTCTTGCTAACTTCACAAAGATCCTAAGGAGGTGCATATAAGTTAACCTACTACTTTCATGGGAGAAAAGACATTTTATGGTGAGGGATGGCATTGTACTAGGTCACAAGATCACTTCTAATAGACTCGAGGTTGATCGAGCTATGTCCGAAATCATTTCTTGATTACCTTCGCCTAGCTTGGTCAAGCACGTCAGATTTTACTGAAGATTCATTCGAGATTTCTCGAAAATTTCCCATCCTTTGACAAATCTTTTACAAGCCGATGTCCCCTTTAAATTCAATTCCTCGTGTCTCAATGCTTTCGAGACCTTACAAAGCACTATATATAGCTCACCTATTCTCCAATCACCCGAATGGTCTCTCGACTTCAAGATGATGTGTGACACCTCCAATTTTGCTATCAGAGCCATTCTAGGCCAACATTCGGAGTGCCATTTGTTTGTAATTTACTACGCTAGCAAGACACTAAATGAGGCCCAGTGCAATTATGCAGTTACTGAAAAAGAACTGCTAGCCATAGTATTCGGATTGGAGAAGTGTAGATCTTACTTACTTGGGTCAAAGGTGGTTATTTTGACTGACCATTCCACCCTCCAACATTTATTAGTAGAGAATGATGCCAAATCCCAACTTATTAAATGGATCCTTCTTTTGTAGAAATTTGATGTCGAGATCAGCGACAAAGCCAATCTCATAATGTCATGGTAGATCATCTATCTCAGCTAGACCCAGAACACATCCCATTTCCATGCCTATCTTAGATCAATTCCTAAATGAGTCTCTTTTGGGTGTAAGTTATATTGAGTTTCCTTGGTATGCTGATATTGCAAACTATCTTATCGCAGGCAAGATTCACACAGGGTTATCCAAGGACCAGCAATCGAAATTCATTTCAGAAGCCAAGTTTTATTTCTGGGATGACCCATTGCTCTTTCGCATCGGGACTAATTAGATCATCTAAAGATGCATCCCTGACTCAGAAATCTCAAGTGTGTTATCCTTTTGCCACAACTATGCTTGTGGTGGTCATTTTTCAAGATAAAAAAATGCTAGAAAGATTCTATAGTCGGGGTTCTTCCAGCCAACCATTTTCAAAGATACACACGGATTTGGCAAATGCTATAAGCGATGTCAGTTGGTCGATTCTATGATCTAGAGAGACATGATGCCTCTCAAACCAATTATGGTCATAGAAGTGTTCGACGTATGGGGCATCGACTTTATGGGCCCTTTTCCAAGCTCGCATGGCTTCGAGTACATGCTTCTCATAGTTGACTATGTCTCGAAGTGGGTTGAACCCATCCCAGCAAGATGGGCTGATCATAAGATGATTATATCCTTTGTTCGGGAATTTATTTTTGCGAGATTCGGAGCCCCTAGTACACTGATTAGCGATGGGGGCAATCACTTCATCCATGCTCATTTTAAATCACAATTGAAGAAATACGAAGTACATCATTGCATTGCAACCCTATATCATCCACAAAAAATTGGGCAGGTTGAAGTTTTTAACTATCAAATCAAGATGATTCTTCAAAAGGTAGCTAGACCAGATAAGAAGAATTTGTCTGATCAATTGATTGATGTATTTTGGGCATATCGGACCGCATACATGGCCTCGCTCAGAATGTCGTGATATCGTATGGTGTATGGAAAGGCCCATCACCTTCCTGTCGAGCTGGAGGACCGCACCTTTTGGGCAATGCAGAAGTGTAATTTTAACCTCGATGCAAGACGTTATGAGAGGAAGCTCCAGCTCAGCAAATTATAAGAAATTCCATGGGAAACCTATGAGAATGCAAAGATATACAAAGATAAGACTAACGCTTTACATGATCACCACATCTGGAGGAAGGAATTCACGCCTAAGCAGCAGGTCTGGTTATTTGATTCTCAACTCAAATTCGTTGTGGGAAAGCTCAAGTCTAAATGGACTAGGCCATATTTGGTGATCCACCCATAGTCTAATGGGGCGGTCCAAATTATGGACGTAGCATCTGGACATGTTTCTACAGTAAATGGCCAGCACCTCAAGCCATTTATGGCCCAGGAACCTCCTCTTGCTGATGAATTTATTAATCTTATCGAGGATGTGTAATTGAAGTTTCGCCCAATTGGAGGCGTTAAACTCAGCACTTATATATATATATCTTCTATACATAGCATATTTCATTTTTGCATACTGTGCTACATATTGTGAATATCATGATTATGTTGGCATAAGTTGAATGACAAATCAGGAGCAATTCCACATGATTTCTCTCCACTTACACCCTACCTTACTTTATTTTTCTCTTATTCATGCATGAGGACATGTAAGAACCTAGGAATGGGGGGGTGTAGTACACATAAACTAAAAGATTCTTCTACCAACACCTTAGGAAACAGACTTTTATCAAGAGGTTTTATTAGGGATTTTTTCATTAGTTGATTCCTAAACATAGAATCCAGAATAATTTCACACTTGCACAAAGAATTTGCAATGGATCCACTGTGAAGATCGATAGACATCTTTAGTTTCTCGTGAAGAAACATTGCTTCTATTCCAGAGCCCTTGGAGAGTAATTAGGGGGTCTGGTGTTGCTAAAATACACGTGATTTGTAATTAGGGCTTCAAATCGTTGTAACACGTGAAATTGCAAATGATTTCAAATTTTTAAACCTAGATAGAGGGGTATCTAGGGTCGTCCAAGGTGTCCAAATGTTTGCAAAAATACGTCTCTTGCTTGGAATTGGAAATCAACTTTCTTTTTGGTCATTTCAAATTTATAATTTTTATAGTTTTGAAATAAAGGGGCAATCGCGAATTTGTTGGCAGAAAAAAACCAAAGAACCTAATGCCTAGGTGACACAAAATAACCTCTCTCTAAGCTCACCCTAGGCACGTGGAGGCCTAGGGTAATTAGAGGGAGGGAGTGTAAGTGCACAAAGAAAAAGTGATAAAACTAGAATTGCTACAAGAATTTAAAGAAGGCAAAATTCTTTCACTAAAGGGAATTGTGTTCTACAAGTAGAGGAATGCTTCTACTAGAATTTGAAAGACAGCAAAATAAAAACAAATTCTTTCACTGAAGGTCTTGTTGCACCAAGCCTAGTTGCTCCTTGGCTTGAAAAGAAGATCTTCTTCTCCTTCCTTGATATGCTCCTTCAAGATGGTGTCCTCCGAGGCAAGCCCTAGAGGGGGGTGTGCCTTGGCTCCTCCATGGGTGGGTGTGCACCACCTTTCTCCTCCAATGCCTCACTATCCACCAAGTGATGGAAGTCCTCCTCCTTGGCGTGGCATAAGGGAGAAGAGAGAAGGGGAAGAAGGCACTAAGGGGGCAGGTAGCATGCCCCCTTAATTATCTTCTCTTCTTCTCCTTCCTTGGCCGTGAGTTAGGGTGGACGTAGGGTGGAATTACACTAATGCAGGACGGAGAAATGTGGGTAGTTAATGGGGTATTTATAGGAAGGGAAGGTGGTGGTTGGCATGGAGATGATGGAGGGCTAGGATTAGGTTTTGGGAGGTGGTTAGGGATCCTAGTGCTAGGAGGGGTTGGCACCAACTTAAGTGTCACATGGAGTGGTAGTTATGCAGGTGTTGGTGGCTCTTGGTGGTGGAGAGACAACACCAAATTGGTGCCAACCTAGAGTCCTCTAGATGGGGGGTTAGGTGGATGGTGGAGATGGGTTGAGGGAGTAGGAGTAGGGTTGAGATCAGGGTATTTTTGGAGGGAAAAGTTGGCACCAAGGAGGGGGTGGTTATGGGTGTTTTTGGTACCAACTTTTGGTGCCCATTGGTGGTGGTTGATGGGTGAAGAGGTGTCTATGTTTGCGCCAACTTAGGTGTGGACTAGGTAGAGCTTAAGTGGACTTAGGTTGGGTTACTTGGTGGAGCTAGTTTGGTATAGTTTTAGGGTGGTGGATGGCCAAGGGAGCTGGAGCATAGCTAAGCTAGCTTAGCTAGTAATAGAGTAGAGAAGGAGGCAATTGGAGCTAGGATTTGAGGGGAGGAGATTGACAGAGGAAGTCTGGAGCTGAACTGGAGCTGGCAGCTGCTAAAGATGGTGTGTTTGCACCTCAAAACACGCCTGTAATATTGCCTTCTTGTGCTATTTTCTAGCATTAACATTGCATAATAGGATCCTGTAATCGCATTTGTAAAAACGCTTGCATGCATGCATTTAATCAAGAGAGGAAGAGGAGTGAAACAATGGCTTGCATAGTTACATTTTATCTCAAGTGCCTCCTTGCAAATTCCACCTCTTTTCATTTTTTTTCTCTCTTGATTTCTTCTTTTCTTCTTCCCACGGCAGCAGCAGCCACGCAGCACTTCTTCCCGCAGCAGCCGCATGCATTTACTCCACGTCACTTCTCCCTGCCAACGCCGCTCCCTATAGCTGCAACTCGCGCACCCTCTCCCTGCTGTAGCCGGCACGCCACTCTCTCCTCCTCTATAAGAAGCTGCAGCTTCATCCTCGCAACACAGGCTGCTGCAGCAACGAAACAAACCCGTAACCATCTTCTCCACCGCTTTCCCCTCCCATACGTCGGCCCTCCGTCGAGGAGGCACCCGGCGAGCAGGAGAACCCACTGTGGTGCACACCACCACAGTGGGAGCACCACCGCCCAGCTCTTCGACGAGCCGGTGGGCGTGGTGCATTCCCTCGCTTCGTTTTTTTTCTCTTTAACGCCATTGCCGCCGCTCCAAGCTTCGAAGCTTGAAGCCACGGCAGCAGCAGCCACGCGCAGCAGCAGGTCCTCCCGCTCCTCCGCGACCGTCCCCGCAGCCGCCCGTCGACTTCGCACGCGCCTGCAGGGCCATTCCCCGCTCAACCTCCGTCCTGACGTCCCCGCAGTTGCACCTGTAGCCGTCCGCCGTGCGCACTGCAGCGGCCGGCTACGGCCTCGTGCCTCCCCCTCCCCCTCCTCTGCGACCCTCCTCGACCACCTGCTGACCTCCTCCACGCTCGCTCCTCCACGCCTTCGCCTGCCCGTCGACTTTGCGCACGCCTGCAGGAACCCTACGCGAAGCCGCGCCCGCATTCGCCGTCTTCAGACGTCTGCCTCCGCCTTCAGACGACGCGGCGTCAGACGTCCGCCGGAGGCGGCAGACGTCTTAACTCGCGCGTCCGCGATCTCTTGCTCGCCCGCTCTCTCTCTCTGCTGATCTCTCCCGCCCGCTCCCGCTCTCTCTCTCACGTATTCTCTCTCTCTCTCTCTTTTTTACTCACTAACAGACACACACTCACAGCAACGCACACACACACACGTTCACCGACGCACACACACCTATACCAACACATACACACACACTCACACACTTATAGTACTATGTATATAAATATATATACATACATACATATATATATATATATATATATACACATAGTATATCTATATAGTTATGCATACATACACATATATATAATATATATACATATATATATAATATATATATATATATATCTACTTATATATACATCTATATACTTATACATATACTTATATATATATAGGCATATATACTTATATACATATATATATACATATCTATATACATATATATATACATATATATAGTAATATATATATATATATACTTACACATATACATACACATATATATCTATATATATATATCTATACATATATAACTATACATATATATATATATAGATATATTTACTTATATACATACATATGTACATATATTTTCATGTTATTTATTATATGCTGTATCGCGGGAATATCTGCACCAGTTGCTGATATTCCCTGATACACGCGTACAAAAAAAGTGTGGTCCCATACATCATCCATCCTCCATCCACACTCCACGCGGCACCTAGTCGTGTTGGTTGCGTCTCTCTAGACGTCGACTGACTCGACATAGTGCTACACTCCATCGCCACCTCCACCCCGACCCCTTTATATATATACTACATATATATATATACATACTATATTTACTTTCTGTCTATTTGCTTTTCTGTTAGTAAAAAGATAAAAAAAAATACATAAAAAAGAAAAGATAATCTTTGACTTGCAGGTACCTCGTCTTGCGAGTAGCAAGACTTGTTTTGGGACTCTGTTTGGCTAAAAGCCAAGGACACAATTTTGAGGGTGTGCCTCAAGAACAAGGATTACCATAAAAAACCTAAATAAGAAAAACACCAAAAACACAATAAACGAACGGAAGAGACGCGTTTTAAGGAAAACGTAGAAACTCGACTTTAACCCCACTTCCCTGTGTTCGACCCTGGGCCTAAAAGTGACAAGATAAAATCAATTAGGCCAGGTTAAAAATTTTGTAAAGAGATGGTTAGGTCTGAATTAGGTTAACCACTATACACATTTCAACGATAAAAATATCATATTAACAACCTATCCGGGCCGACCCATCATGACTTTTCTGGCGCCGTTGCCGGGGAGGTGCGCCTTCGAGTAAGTTTCTATCCAAATCCTTTCAATTTTTCTCTTCCCTCTTCACGGGTATTGTTGTTTTTGGTGTGCAGGTGAACTTGGTGGAAGGAGAAGGAAAGTAGACGAAGTCGGGAACGAGGGCAGATCCAAGGCGGGAACGAGAGCGTGAAGACGCCGACACCGCATTGGAGCTTCGCACACGTTGCCAAACCAGTAGGTTTTCTCTTTCTTAGCAAACTAGGGTTAGCTTGCCACCCAAAAAAAAAAAAAGAAAAAAAAAAAAAACTAGAAAAACTTCTTGGGATTTCTTGGGGCAAGTGGATTAAAATTCACTTGTTTGATTGGTTGTATTCACTCCCACTGCCCCGGGATTTCCCGCCACACTTCGCATAGCGAAAATCTTGATTCTTGGATTTCTCGCCGAGGGAAGTATTCTTTGAGGCAAAGAAAAAGATTGCTTATATCCCTCTTTTGCCTCACTTATCTTTAATTCAGGATCACATTTTTGGTGGGGAGACTTGGAATTGAGTTGATTCCAACCCCACCACGACTTTTCAAACTTGCCTGTGATTAGATCCTGAATACTTCAACCCCAACAATTTTATTTTCTTTATCTTTTGGTTGAAGCCTTGTGTGTGGAAATCATTTCTGGTGATTGGGAGCACTTGAATTGAAGTGCTTTGGCTCCCTGTCAGATTGATATAAAATTGATTCGTGCATCCACACTTAGAAATCTCCATTTAGGGTAGCCCATTGCATTTTAGCATGCATTAACTAACTGATAATTGAAGAAGGGTTTCTTGGGTTTTAGAAGGAAAACCTGTATTTTTGCAAAAACCCGGAGATTGGTTGAATTGGTAATTCAGCAAAACCCTAAAATTCATACTACTTAAGGCTGAACTCTAAAAACCATTCGCCAATAAAAACTTCAATTCGGGGAGATTTCCCCGTTGCATGCTTGTTCTTACACACTCTTAAAATCAATCACTTGGGTATTACCCGTAAATAATGCCCTTCACATTCCAAAAGCACTTGACCCTAAGCCTCTAATTAAAACTGGTAGTAACTTGACCCTTACTAAGGATTGGAGGTCTAACTACCTGCGTGTAGCGACTACGTGCTGGTGAGAGTTCCTACGTGCTATCGGGTGTCTAAGACTGGGGCAAACGGCCTTTCAATCTGGCCCGGTGGTTCCGCAGTGCTCGCATTCGATTCCGTAGTTCCTGATAGTAGGTAACTTAGATCTTTAGGTCTAAGGGCACACTGTAGAGGTTAGGAACTTGACTGTATTGATTTGTAATCAAGTGTACCTTTGCGGCGTCATTTCTCTTATCCCTTTTCCCTTCTCATCTCCCAAATTCTTCCTGCGGTAGTGCATGTTTGGGAGGAGGTCACAAAACCCTGAACTATTTGAATTGACTGATAAATCTAGAAAACAAGTCGAATCGTCCTCCTCCTCCACAAACATGGCTGCACGCCCACCCCCAAATCCCGAGGGAGGAAACCGCCCTCAGAACCCACCAGGTGGTGGAGCCTTAGATCCCATAACCCGCCTCCAAGCCCAAATGGAAATGTATAATGAGCAAATCGAAGCCATTCGGGAAACATTGGAGGAAATGTAGAACCCTCCCGAACGGGAGGAGCCTAGGTCTCTTAGCTCTTATCAGAATCCTGCTGCTACAGAGACCATTAGACAAATTCGGGTCCCCATGGGCGGGGACGACTTTGAATTAAAACCAAACATAATTGGCCTAATCAATTTTCACTTTCATGGTCTTGCAAGTGAAGACCCATTTCTCCACTTGGAAGACCTAACCCGACTTGCTGAAACCGTTAAACCAAGAAATGTCGGGTTATCTATAGTCCTCATGAAGATGTTCCCATTTTCATTACGGGATAAAGCGTCGCAATGGTTACGCACCCTTGGGAGAACCATCCACTCTTGGGAAGAGATGCGAACAGCGTTTCTCAAGAAGTTCTTCCCAATCGGGCGGACCAATGCGCTTCGCCGTGCTATCACTTCATTTACGCAACAAAACGGCGAACAATTTCATGAGGCATGGGAGAGGTATAACGACCTCCTCAGGAAGTGTCCACACCACGGTCTGCCTAAGTGGCATATAGCCCAGATTTTCTACTATGGGCTAAATGAGACTTTGAAGCAGATTGCAGACGCTTCCTGCGGAGGGAACTTTATGAATAAAGACGAGAATGGAGCATTCGGGCTGTTTGAAAATATTAGTGAAAACTCGATGAACAATGCTTCCATTGTCGCCTTTAATCGTACCGCCAGCCCCGAAATGTCCACGAAGTTGACACGGGACCCTCCCATTCATCCACTGATCTAAGCCTTATTGCACAAAAATTGGATGAAGTCTCCGTCGTGCACAAGAAGCTGGACGAGCTTCTGGCCAACCCTGCCTGATCTATGGCAAACACCACCTCTTCACCACTTCGTCACAATCCAAGTTCTTCTAATACCAGGCTTATCCCGAGAAACCCCGTTAGACCTTCCTTACCGAGTGTCGCGCCAAGCGACTCAATAAGTCATGTGGAACTGGCTTCTGCGAGCCAATATTTCGACACGGAGGACCAAGCCTCCGTGTGCTCAGACGCATATCTACATGCGGACGCGTCTTCTGGTATAGAAGATGCTTGCGCCCTGGGGAAGAACCCGTTCTCTGCCACTTATAACCCAGGGTGGCGTAATCATCCGAACTTCGCATGGTCCAACAACCCGCAGCACCAAAACCCCGCGGGTGGACCAATGCGACCGTCCGCACCCGTCATCCCAAGGGTCCAGTTTAATCCTTTGGCAAATCCGCCATCAGGCCCTTGCGTACCACAAACTGAACACGCATCAAGCCCTCTTGAAAAATTGATGCGAATGATGATGGAAATGTCAAAGCGCCATGAAGAGAACATGACCACTCTTCAACACCAATTGGCGCAGCAGAATGCCGAGATCAGTCAACTACGCATGGCGACTCGATCTCAGGGCACTCTTCCTGCCCAACCTGTTCCAAACCCGAGAAATTTCGTGCCCCGTGGTTCTCAACCACAGGTACGACCTTCTCAGGGACAGGTTAATCAAGTTCTGCAAGCTCCGAGCATTCCACTGGGATTTCAGGCTAATCCTACTGCAGCACCACACACTTATATCCCCATTGCAAACCCTCCTCTACCGTATGATCCCACTGGACCCGCATCGTCCAATGCTATCACTGCGAGGAGCGGTAAGCAGACCATCGATCCGCCTCGACCTGATCCTGGCCTGTCTTCTTCTTCGCCCTCTCATTCGGGATGCATACCGCATTCGCGAGAGGATGATGCACCAAAACTTGTGCCAGAATCAGTCCCATTCCCTGAGGCTCTACTAAGGGAGCCAAAAGGCAAAAAGAAAAATACGCAGGCCTTTGACAACCTACGTAATTTGTTCCGGGATGTAGAAATCAAGGTACCCCTGCTCGAGGCAATCGACCACATACCTACTGTCGCTCGATTTTTCAAAGACTACACAACACCCAGGCGACAGTCAAAGAAGACTAAGAATCCGGTGGTTCTCTCACCTCATGCGAGTTGTGCTATACTGTCAAACTTACCACCAAAGCAGAAAGATCCGGGCACACCACTGATTTCCTGTAGCATCCACAGCTGTAGTTTTAACCGTGCCTTGCTTGATCTAGGATCTTCCATCAATCTCATACCAACCATCATGCTCGAAAAATTTTCCTTGGGAAATCTGGAACCCACCCCTGTCACGTTACAGTTGGCAGATCGTTCTGTCAAAATCCCGAAGGGTGTGGTGGAAGACGTGGTGGTTAGGGTCAACAGTCTCTATTTTCCTGTTGACTTTCTTGTTTTAGATATGGAAGTTCCTAGTTCACTTTCTGATTGTCCGATCATCCTCGGTCGACCTTTCTTGGCCACAGCCCGCGCCCACATCGACTGTGAGTCGGGCTGTATTGAGATTGCCGTTGGATCTGAGAAGCTCAGGCTTAACATATTCAAGGCAGCCAAGAACTTTGATTGCGATTGCATTGAGGATGACACGTCTGACGAGGACATGGCCGTCAGCGCGTGTATCGGACTAATTGGGACCTACTCGGACTGCTGCGGATTACCTATAAACACTGATAACTGCCTGACCAACACATACTGTGACGTTCCCCAATCCCTCCCTTGTCCAGTACCTTCTCCTGGCCAGACTTCTGACGAGGTTTTCTCCGCTTCCCATACCTCGTGGCCCCTCCTACTGCACTCCTACTGGTATTAGCCCCTCCTACTGCACTCATCGTATATATACGGAGGAGGAGGCTCGACCTTCTCGCGAGATGCAACGACGTCTCAACCCTAACATGCGGGAGGTCGTTAAGAATGAAATCATTAAGTGGCTGGATGCAGGTATAATCTACCCGATCAGCGATAGCCCCTGGGTGAGTCCGATTCACGTTGTGCCCAAAAAGGTAGGACTCACCATCCATGTCAATGACAGGGGTGAATCCATCCCTACACGCACTCCTACATCTTGGAGAGTGTGTGTAGATTATAGGAAACTCAATGCTGCAACCAAGAAAGATCACTTCCCGCTACCATTTATTGACCAAATCCTGGAGCGGTTAGCGGTAAATAAATTTTTCTGCTTCCTGGATGGATTCTCAGGATATAACCAGGTGGCAATAGACCCCCGAGACCAAGAGAAAACCACCTTTACCTGCCCTTTCGGCACCTTCACCTTTAGAAGGATGCCGTTCGGACTTTGTAACGCGCCAGCAACTTTCCAGAGATGCATGCTGGCGATATTTCATGACATGGTGGGTGACTTTCTCGAGGTCTTCATGGATGACTTTTCAGTCTTTGGACCATCTTTCGACGAATGTCTTGCCAACCTGACTCGCATCCTTAGGAGATGTATTGATGTAAACCTCGTGCTTTCCTGGGAAAAAAGTCATTTTATGGTGCACGAGGGAATTGTTCTTGGATATATCATCTCCGATAGGGGTATCGAGGTTGACAGAGCTAAGCTCGATGTCATTGCTGATTTACCTATGCCTGGTTCTGTCAAACAAATCCGCTCCTTCTTGGGACACGTCGGTTTCTATAGGAGATTCATCAAAGACTTCTCCAAAATTTCTCGACCCTTAACTCATCTCCTATCAACCGACGTGCCCTTCGACATGGGCCCTGACTGTATACAAGCATTCACGCAGCTACGTAATGCTGTCACCAAGGCCCCTGTTCTCCAGCTGCCTGATTGGTCCCTCGACTTTGAACTTATGTGTGACGCTTCAGACCTTGCAGTCGGAGCCATCCTGGGACAAAGACGCGATAGACACCCCTTCGTGGTATACTACGCTAGTAAGACGTTGGATGAGGCCCAGCGTAATTATACTACCACTGAAAAGGAACTACTGGCAGTCGTCTTTGGGCTGGAAAAATTCCGTTCTTACCTTCTAGGCTCTCACGTTATTGTTTTCACTGATCACGCAGCCATTCGCCATCTCATGCACAAGAAGGATGCCAAGCCTAGACTGATTCGTTGGATCCTTCTGCTCCAGGAATTTGACATTGAGATTCGTGATAAGGCCGGAGCCCAGAATGTTGTGGCTGATCACCTTTCCAGACTGGACCCTGACCATATTGGACTTACTCTGCCAATTAATGAAATTTTTCCTGATGAGCACCTATTGGCAATAAATGTGGCAAGTGGACCGTGGTATGCCGACATTGCCAATTACCTTGCTTCTGGATCTCTTCCACATGGCTGGCCTAAAAACCAGCGCGAGCGTCTCATGGCAGAAGCAAAGTATTATTTCTGGGATAATCCACTTCTTTTTCGGATAGGTGCTGATCAAATCATCCGTCGCTGTATTCCTGACAGTGAGTTCCCCAGTGTGCTATCCTTCTGCCACGATCAGGCCTGTGGAGGCCATTTCTCTGGGAGGAAAACTGCAGCCAAGGTGTTGCAGTGCGGTTTCTTTTGGCCCTCCCTTCACCAGGACGCGCACACTTATGCCAAACATTGCACTAGGTGCCATTCATTAGGGTCAATGGCACGTCGGGACATGATGCCCTTGCAACACATCCTAGCTGCGGAAATCTTCGACATCTGGGGAATTGACTTCATGGGTCCCTTTCCTCCATCCAACGGCTTCGAATTCATCCTCGTGGCCGTCGACTATGTTTCGAAATGGATCGAGGCTATTCCCGCGCGCCGTGCTGACCATGTTATCCCCACCCGTTTCGTCAAGGACCATATCTTTGCGCGTTTTGGGATCCCTCGGGCCATTATCTCGGATGGAGGAAGCCACTTTACCCATGCTTCTTTTCGGGCACTTCTGAGGAGGTACGGAGTCCACCATCGTATCGCATCCCCGTATCATCCTCAGACGAACGGCCAGGCGGAAGTGTCGAACCGGCAAATCAAGCAGATTCTCCAGAAAACGGTTCGGCCTGATCGTAAGGATTGGCCCAACAAGCTGACTGACGCACTTTGGGCGTATCGGACCGCCTTCAAGGCTCCCCTTGGTATGTCTCCATATAGAATCGTTTACGGGAAGCCTTGTCATTTGCCCGTGGAGTTGGAACATCGCGCTTATTGGGCGGTTCGCCAATGTAACCTCGACCCAGACTTGTGTGGTCGAGAAAGGAAACTCCAACTCCAAGAGCTAGAAGAGCTCTGTCGTGAAGCCTATGATTCTTCTCTAACCTTTAAACAGCGCACTAAGGCTTTTCACGACAGCCATGTTCGGCGGAACGAATTTGAGCCATCTCAGCAAGTTTGGCTCTATAATGCCCGACTCAAATTCTTTCCTGGGAAATTGAAGTCCAAATGGACTGGTCCTTTCCTGGTCTCAAGACCATTCCCCAATGGGGCCGTCGAGATCGAAGATCCCAAATCTGGGCGTAAATTTACGGTCAACGGGCAGCGTTTGAGACCCTATCTGACTCATGAACCTGCCCCTGTTGGAGAAACCGTTGCCCTGCTGGAGGGTAACTAATTCTTTGCCTCATTTTGAGTCCAGCTGGGGACATTAAATTCAGCGCTTGTTGGGAGGCACCCTAACAGCACTCACCACCCACCATCACTTTTCACACCTCTATCGCAATCACTTCACTTTTCTCTTCACCACCCACCATCCACCCACCCTTCCACCCTGATCTATACCCTGAACCTCAGCTCTTGTTACCCGATCTTCCATCCTTCCTCTGCCTTTCCCTGCATGCATATGAGGACATAGCATTGTTTGGCATGGGGGGTGGATAGGCATCCATAGGATCCGGGTATGTTATGGTATCATACAGTTCCCACCTATTTATAAATATGCCAGAAAAAAAAAAAAATATATATATATATATATATTATAATAAATGATGTTTAGTAATGATCTTGAAGCTGAAACAAAAAGGCAATAAGTGTTTATGGATATTCAACCTCTGTTTTGAAGACTTTCCAGGCCACAAAAGCTTGATTCGCTCAGGCTCGGCTTAATTCACTTAAAGCATTGACAAGATAGATCAAGATCTCTCCTAACTAAGGATGTATTCTTGTACCTGAGACACAAGTACAAGATTCGTTGGTTTACTTTTACTTGAGAGCTTAAGTAAACTTGGTTCACACTACACATATCAGGAAAGACCAGGTGAACATAAGATCCAACCCTAGTGTTCATTAGGGAAGGTGGAGTCCTTACCTGTGCGCGCAGGTAGACTTTTTATCCCAGGCTTTAGTCTTGTGTTTAGGAGCGACTCTTTCCACCAAAAAGAAATTCTCCCACCAAAAAGAAAAAAAGTGTGCTCTTTCAAAATGTGTTGTAAGAGATATACTGACATATGTTTCAAAAAAAAAAAAAAAAAAAAAAAAGATGTTGCAAAAGAGTCAGTATATCTCATAAATGTCTGTATAATTTGTTTTTCGGTGAGCAAAAAAAAAAAAAACAAAAAAAAAAAAATAGAAAATGGGAGTTGAGTTTTCCGTCATCATCTTAAGGGTCAATTCGAAGACATGAGCTGAAACTAGGACCAACCTGTACTTAAAAATTCGTGAAACCCTGGGATTGAGTCTTAATGTTCATCTGGTCAGTCATGATCCTTCACTATGCACAAACCATAACCTCTTGAGCTCTCGAGTACGGCAAAAACCTCCTGGGTCCCGGAAATCGTACTTAAGGTTTAATTATCAAGAGTCCTGGTTAGTTGAGAGATGATCTATGTCATGTGAGACTTAAAGTACTGGTAGTCTTCTTTACAATTTGTTCTCACAATATTCGATAATAAACACACCTATATCACCTCAGAAGAAAATCTTCAGCTTAAGATTATTTCTAAATACTATTTTGCTAGGGACTAGCAAAAGATAGGCATGGGGGTATATGTTTGCACCTCAAAACACGCCTGTCCTAACACTCATAAAAACACACCTTTATCACCTCAGAAGAAAATCTTCAGCTTAAGATTATTTCTAAATACTATTTTGCTAGGGACTAGCAAAAGATAGTCATGGAGATAGTTTAGCTGGCTTAGCTTGCTAGTTCTTTGCTAGCTACTAAGCCAAGCAAAAGCAAGCTGGCTTCTGTCGAAAGGAGCTAAGGTGAGCTGGGTTTGATGCTCCTGAAGAGGACCCAGCTAGTTGAGGTAGCTAAGGTAGCTTAGCTCAACTAAGTTTAGCTAAGTTGAGTCCCCGGGTGCTGGACATGAGCTTCCTGATCTAAGATGAAGTCATCTTCAGCTGGCTGGTGTTGAGTGGAGTTGGATGTAGCTGGACCTGAGCTGGGGTAAACTCCAGTCAACTCAGCTGAGCTAGCTAGAGCTCCTAGTGATTTCATAGGAGTTGAGATGAGCTAGACTCAGCTAAGTTGAGCTGGATCAAAGCTGACTTGAGCTAAGGTGAGCTAAGATGAGCTCTCTTAAGTTGCCATTCAGCTGAGATGAGCTGAATGGAGTTAGGATGAGCTAACCCTAGTTCAAGTAAGTTGGATTCCTGCTATGGTGAACTTGATAAAGCTGAGTTTCAGCTGGTTTGGGCTTCTCCTTCACCAGTTGCCTTCTTGAGTGCTAGTGCTTTAGGGATCTGTCAATATGTATATCCCTAACACTCATAAAAACACACCCCCATGCTTATCCTAATTGAATCCCTATCCTAATTGATGCCTAAATTCAACCCAAAGACCTATTTCTGGAGTTAAATCCTAAGAGCTATATTTGTTTTAATGCATAAGAATTATGATAAACTGGCGTTTATCACACCCCCATGCTTATCTTTTGCTAGTCTCTTAGCAAAACTTTAATTTTTACGAAATGAAATTTCGGGGAAATCTAATTTTTTTGACTTTTGAGGAGAAAGAGATTACAGGACATGGGTTGATCCAAACATAATTGGTATGGGATTTGTTAAGGACAAACATCAGGATTTGTTTTCGGATCCAAAAATAAGACAAAAATGGGATCAATATATCCTCCAAAAAATTCACAGATTAACCCCTTGTTAATTCAGATGACATGAAATTTTTATTTTTAGGATTTTTCTAACTCTTGAATTTGATTCGCAACTTGCAATAACCTTTGAAACCTTGTGTTTGTGCTTGTGAAAAGCCAACATTTATAAGGGCATGTTTTTGGTTTAAAACTTTTTTTTTCTCTCCCCCATGCTTATTTTTATCATAGTCTTACAATAGATGTGTTGGGATCATCATTTCCATTACCAAACCTCGAGGGGGCTCTGGCACCAGTACTTCGACATAGCACTATCCATGACACCATCCAGGAGCTCACAACCCCAAAACACAATGCGATGCAAAGGGGCACTCTAAGCAAACTCAAGCTCTTGCTCCGATACTAAAGGTAGAGCACTGTCCAACACATTTGAGCTGCAAAATGCGCTTTAATGCTTCGATAACATGTTGGCATCGCATCCTCAATAGAGGCATTTTCCTCCTTCTCGGTGGTGGGAACTCAAACCATTAATCTACTTCAGACTTTTACTAAGGCCAAACAAGGGGGCTTTTCTAATTTTTAGTTGCTCTTAGGTGTTGGCTTGTGTGTGAAATTTCACACAAGAAATTTTGCATGAGATGCAAGTTTTTGAATCAGAAACTAACCTAGATACTTTCTAAATTACAAAAGAGGATCAAGTCACCTGAACTATCATAGTTCAGGTGGAATTTTTGAGAAAAATATTTGATCTAGTCTAAAGGTAGACCCTAAAATTCTAATGATCAGTCCGTATCTGTATCCTTATCCCTAGTTTGTTAAAGATTAAATCCCATTGTACCACAAGTGAGTTTCCAACCTTTATCCTGATTTCAAAATTTTCCTCAAAAAGCTTTCAACATTTTTTTATTTTTTTGGGTTTGCATGTAGGAAAATAAAACAAAATGACAAAAGAAAAATGCATATTTTTAGGTTTTGAAAATCCTAAATCGATCGTCAAAATTTAAAAACACCCCCCCATGCTTATGATATGCAATGTCCTCAAGCATTAAGAGGGAGAAGGGATCACCTTAGTGAAAGGCGATCGAGTTTAGGATCATCAAAATGTGGAAAATAAAGGGAAAAAGAAAGCAGGAAAAATGATGGGTTACCTCCCATCCAGTGCTATCTTTTACACCATTTAGCCGGGTGTGAAGGAATGCACGAAAAATGGACAATCATGTAAATAATTAGAAACTTGGATGTCCTCAAGAAATATGTCTTCCTCAAGATCCCTGAAAAGATGATTGATAAAGAAAGAGGGATCAAAATAAAATGGAAAGGTGGAAGAATGACCTGGATTTGGCCATGTTTGAAGTTCATGTAAAATGCCAGACTCGGCTAGGTCAAGTGGTAGGTCCAATTGAAAGGGAGGGAGAAAGTAGTCAGTGAGATGTAGGGTGGGTGAAGTTAGTGTGGATGTTTTTGGTGAAAATTTAGGAAGGTTGAAAGAGTAAAAGTCAAACCCTAATTGATCTGAAATGTTTCGGACCACGAAAACATCCTGAGAATAGGAATCAATAAAATCTAGATCCATGGTTGTCAGAGCTGAGTAGGATTTGATAAACAATGATTTCTGACAAACTGCTTCCATTGTATTATCAGTGTCCTCAAAAATTTCATGATCATTGGAGTTCTTGGAAGCTTGAAATAAATCTAATGAGAAAGTTTAACCACCATAACTTATATTTATTTTCTTATAACGAGAATTGATATTAGTTATTTTAGTAACCAGAAAGGGTCTTCCAAAGATGACATTAATGAGAGCCTTAGGTACCTTTATGTCAAGGACCAGAAAATTCATCGAAAATAGATAATTCCGAACCTTGACAATACTATTCTCAAAAATTCCCCGTGGTTGAATGGTAGATCGGTCTTCCAATTGAAATTGAACCTTAGTAGGTTTGAAATCACCGAATCAAGACTCCTTGAATAAGATCGGGGGAATGATATTAATGGAGGTACCTAAGTCAAGTGGCGCAAAAAAGGCGGTGTCATTTATGACAACTGATATGGGTGATGCACTTAGGTCCTTTTTTGGGAAAGATAGTTTGCTCTGAAAAACTAAGCTTGCTGTCATAGAAAGGACCACCCTTCCTACATCCTGGGCTTGCCATTTTGGAGTATATCATTCTTTCAACAATTTATCATTGGTAGGGGAGGCATCTAGGAGGGGGATATTAGTCTCAACTTGCCCAAATAAATCCAGAAGATCTTGGTGAGAGGGCACTGATCTCTGATTAGAAGGATTGGATTGCAGTGCTTGAGAGTGAGAGATATGATTTGAATTTGGCATTTTTGGTGTTTCTTTTTCTTCTTCTTGAGTGGGGTTAGGAAAGTCGATTTGCATAGGTTGAGAGTGGGTTTCATCAATTTGATTTGAAGGCCCTAAATCAGTGGTGCTTTTCTTACTCCTCAATGTACCTACATATGCAATTTGGTTGTCACTGGGAGGAGGTGGGGGGGCCTGATGTTGATGGAAATCGAGTTGGTGCTGAGGTATTGAGTTAAAAGGAGGTTGATTAGTGTGGTTCTAATGTTGGTGTCCACCCAGATGTTGGTTTCCTTGATTGACAAAATTTGGTGTGGGCTAGGATGGTGAATGTTCTATAGGTTTCTGACTTAGAATAACCCCAATTTGATCATTTAGATTCTTAATAACACAGGTAATTTCCGTAGTTTTCCTTTGCATCCCCTGCAGGGTTTTCATCATCTGGGCATTGATGTCTTCATGAGATGGCCTAGATTGATAAGTTTGATTTGAACCATACCCTCCAAAAGGGTTTTGTTGTTGGTGAGGAATCGGATTGGTCCAGGAGTGAGTCAGATAATTCCTCCAATTAGAGGAATTTTTGAATTTCTCTTGGAAGGTCGAGACATCTTGAGTTGGGTAATGGTTTGGATAAGTATAATTCCTTGTTGAACCATAGAAAGGCTCAGAATATTGATCACACTCAGTGCAGGTCGTATGTAAATTTCATCTCTTTGGGATGTTAGAAGGGGTGAGATGTGGAATGTGTGGAGCTTGGGTTGGTGTGGCTGGGCTCCCTAGGTTGGCTAGGTTTGTTAAATCTCTATTCAACTGCTGTTGCTTAGTTTGTAACTGAGTCATTATGGAGTTGAAATTAGGCGGGGGTCCTGATTAAGAAGCTCCTGGGTGGATAGATTGGGGATAGAAAAGTTAGCATGCAAGTTAGAGGACCAATTTTGATTTTCCATTTTTAAAGAAGAGGAAGAATGTAGGAAAAGTCCTTTTTGTGGAGGCAAAATCAAGTGGTCCCTCCAAGTGTGGAGTTTTGGACAGTCGCCTATGCAAATTGACGAAATGGTGAGGGGAGGAGAAGAGATGGAGATGAGAGAAAGTGTATAATTCAAACAAACAAAATTCTAGACCTAACTTAAATTTGACTCCCTAAAAATTAACCTAAGACTTGATCTACCTAAGAAATAAGAAATAAATAGTGAATACCCATTCTATCAACAAATCTGGCCAAGTTGCATAAGGGAAGGGTTGGGCCTAAGCATTTCCAAGGAAAATCCCCAGGGGCTTGTGTAAACCCGTGCCTGGTCGTTTGAGACAGCCCCCAATCCTAACACCAGATATAGATGACAGAATTGGTCTTAACTAGAGAAAACTTAAGACCTAGATATTAAGACTAAGTTGATGAAAGCTTATGGGTCAAATTGCTACAAATTTTAGTTAGGTCTAGGAGACTAGAGTGCATACGGAATGTGGAGGGTGTTCATTTAGGTAATGCCATGTTATTTCAATTTTTTATTATGTGTGCAGGAATTGGAAAGTTATTCCAATAGCAAACAAGTTGCCTCAATTTTTGTTTGCTTTTAGAATTTGATTTAGCATATTATATTTTAGGATTTTCTTTTTAAGGTTTAGAATAAGTTTTGGATTCCACAAAAAAAAGGAAATCAAGTTGTAACGGTGAAGATCAATTTCCTTTAATTTGTTGGTTTCTAGAAAGAAAAGAAACCCTAATCAATTTAATCCTAAATAGAAATTTAACTACCAATGAGTTTGCTTTAGGCTTTCAATTTAAGTAGTGGTCCAAACAATACAAGAAACACCACTACTGTAAGGAAAATCAAATAAGGATTCTAAAAAGTATTTTTTTTGTGATTTGAGGAATTTGTTTGATATTTTTTTAGAAATTTTCTTTGTGCTGATATCATAGTCCAGAAATGATAGCCGAGGGTATTTTGGACTTGTTAGTACCACCACCAACGTTAGAAAATTTTTTTGATTTTCTTTGAAGTGTACAATTTCACAAGGATTCTAGAAAGCTAAATTCACAAAAATCAAATGAGTATAAAAATTCCTAAAATTTGTGGACAGTAACAAAATAAGAAGATTTGAGGGGATGACAACTATGTAGTCCACAAATTTCCAATACTTAAATACAAATCCAATTAAGCTGAAATTTCAAATAGATGTTCCCTACTTGATTTGGAATCACTGGGTGAAATTTCAAGATTTTTAGAGGCCTGTGGTGTTGGGAATTTATTTTTGATGCCTAGACAGAAGTTTGGATCCAAAAATTAGAACACCTAGACTTGAAGTGGATGGTGTTAAATAATGCAAACAAGCAAACAATGGGTTTTAATTATCACCATTCCACTTAGTTAAGATGTTTAAGATCTTGAAAGCCAAGTTTAATATGTCTTTAGTAGTTTTCTTTTAGATGAGTGTGACAAGTTTAGAATTGCTAACCTAAGTTTCATTGGAAGACAAGGAACTTCAAGCTTCTCAATATCCCGCTTCTTTCCTATTGTTCCTGCACACATGATGGAGAGAAAGGCAAGGGATGAGATCAACTTATCAAGCAAGAAACTTAATGAATGCAAAGTCATGCCTCCCCGGTAACGGGGCCAAAAAGTGTAGTGAAAATACATGTGATTTGTAATTAGGGATTTAAATCATTGTAACATGGGAAATCGCAAACGCTTTTAAATTTTTAAACCTAGATAGTAGGGTATCTAGGGTCATCCAAGGAGGCCAAATGTTTGCAAAAATACGTCTCTTGCTTGGAAATGGAAATCAACTTTCTTTTTGGTCTTTTTAAATTTATAATTTTTATAGTTTTGAAATAAAGGGGCAACCGTGAATTTGTTGGCAGAAAAAAACTAAAGAACCTAATGCTTGAAGATGTAATTCTTGAAGGGGGCATCTTACATACCCTCTCTGTGAAGATGGGCGGGCATGCACCACCTTTCTCCTCCAATGCCTGGCCATCCTCCTTGGCGTGGCTCAAGGGAGAAGAAAGAAGGAGAAGAAGGCACCAAGGGGGTGGGGAGGATGCCCCCTTAAACTTCTTTTCTTCTCCTTCCTTCGTCATTAGTTATGGTGGATGTAGGGTGGAATTACACAATGGAGGATGGAGAAATGTGGGTAGTTAATGGTGTATTGATAGGAAGGGATGGTGGTGGTTGGCGTGGAGATGATGGAGGGCTAGGATTAGGTTTCGGGAGGTGGTTTGGGATCCAAAAGCTAGTAGGGGTTGGCGCCAACTTAAGGGTCACATGGGGTTGTAGTTATGGTGGTGTTGGTGGCTCTTGGTGGTGGAGAGACACCACCAAATTGGTGCCAACCTAAAGGCTTCTAGAAGGGGTGTTAGGTGGAGATGGGTTGAGGGAGTAGGTGTAGGGTTGAGATGAGGGTATTTATGGAGGGAAAAGTTGGTGCCAAAGAGGAGGTGGTTATGGGTGTTTTTGGTCCCAACTTTTGGTGTGCTTTAGTGGTGGTTGAGGGGTGAAGAGGTGGCTATGTTGGAACCAACGTAGGGGTGGACTAGGTAGAGCTTAGGTGGACTTAGGTTGCGTTACTTGGTGGAGCTTGTTTGGTAGAGTTTTAGTGTGGTGGATGGCCAAGGGAGATTGAGCATAGCTAAGCTAAGCTAGCTTAGCTAGTAATAGAGTAGAGGAGGAGGCAATTGGAGCTAGCGTTTGAGGGGAGGAGTTGGACAGAAGATGTCTGGAGATGAACTGGAGCTGGCAACCGCTGAAGAGGGTGGCATGGAGCTACTTTAGCTAGCTTAGCTTGCTAGTTCTTTGCTAGCTACTAAGCCAAGCTAAAGCAAGCTGGCTTCTACTGAAAGGAGCTGAGGTGAGCTGGGTCTGATGCCCTAGAGAGGACCTAGATAGTTATGGTAGCTAAGGTAGCTTAGCTCATCTAAGTTGAGCTAAGCTAAGTACCCAGCAGCTGGACTTGACCTTCCTGAGCTAGGATGAAGTCATCTTCAGCTAGCTGGAGTTGAGTGGAGCTGGATGTAGCTGGACTTCAGCTGGGGTGAACACTAGTCAACTCAGATGAGCTAGCTAGAGCTCCCAGTGAACTGATGAGAGCTAAGATGAGCTAGACTCTGCTAAGTTGAGAGGGATCTGAGCTGCCTTGAGGTAAGGTGAGCTAAGATGAACTCTCTTGAGTTGCCATTCTACTACGATGAGCTTAATGGAGCTAGCATGAGCTAACCTTAGTTTAATTGAGCTAGATTCCAACTATGGTGAGCTGGATAAAGTTGAGTTCCAGTTGGTTTGGTCCTCTCCTTCACCAGTTGCCTTCCTAAGTGCTAGGGTTTTAGGGATCTGTCAATCTGCATATCCCTAACACTGACAAAAATATATTAAAAAGGCAATAAAATGTAAAATGCATGCCTATCCTAATTGATGCCTAAATGCAACCCAAAAATCCATTTGCGGAGTTAAATCCTAAGAGCTAGGTTTCTTTTAATGCATAAGAATGATGATAAATTGGCATTTATCATCATGCAAGTCATCTTCTAGTAGATCCACCAAACATTTGCGAGGTGAGAGTAGAGAGTCTACTGGTGCTCCAAGTCTACTGCAATGAATTTTAATTTCTAGATAATTAGAGTTAGGATTGGTTTTTGTTCTCGACTCCTACGTACAAATTCTTTGTGTGAATTTTTGTGAGAGCCACCAAATAAGGAAAATACACAAAGAGTAGGTTCTAATAAAACTAGGAGTAAGGTGGATGGTTATGACTATCCTTTATGAAATCGTTAGCAGAAGGAGGGTGATAATGTCAAGGTTAGAAATACATTGTCCCATCCATTCCTTTCCCGGTGCCAAGAATAGGCACTTCCACTGAATAAGCCACCCAATATCCTCTTGAACATCACCAATCTCAATTAATGGCTCATGAATAAAAGTGTGTATGTCATGTTGCATTGCATTGTGTTGGTATATATATACGCGAGAAGAGAAAAGAAGAAAAAAAGGAAGTGAAGAAAATTTATTAAAAAAAAGAGTCCAAAAAGAAAAAAGTGGAAAAAGATAAAAAAAAGTGTTGGGTGGAATCATTTTATGACAACACATTAAGGCAACAATACCTACTACCCTTACGATCTACCAAATACAGCCTTGACCTACTTTTCCTTTAGTTCTAACTGCCCAAATACTGGCTGAGGCATTCTAACTTTGTTATAGGATTATTAGAACTTTATTGAAGTGTTAATGCCATGAGAGACCACCAAATATATTTACAAATTTGGTAAGATTGTGAGCTCAAAAATAAAAAGAAGAAAAAGAGGAGAAGAGAGAAAGAGAGAATGAGTACAAAGGACTTAAGAGAGCACAGTTTTTTTTTCAACCACCCTTTAAGTTGATTTAATTAGAAGTCTAGAAATCTAGATTCTGAAGTACTAGTCTACATGTAGCACCAGAGGAGTGTGAGCCACCAAATATAAATCCACTTGACTCAGACATCCTCTACCTAAGCCAAATTTTGGGGCTAACTTATGGATTACTTTATATCCCTGAGGGAAAAAGTTTGCCTATCCCAATAGAGTTTTACTAAGCGTCAAGTATGAGCTTTAGATGTTGATCGAATTTTTGCTTGGATCTATTGCATAGGCTACAACACTACACTTTCACGATTATCTGGATTTCTAAATTTTTGGATGGATGCAAAAGAAATAGATCTCTAGTCAAACTTTTGATAGAATGCATTTAGTCTTGTATTTGCTGTGGACATGCAAGATTTAGGTATGGGGGTATGATTGCACAACAATCATAGGTCTTAATCTATCTGAATTAAGTTAGATCCTAGCCTAACCTAGGAATGATGCATGCATGAGCATCATATCTTGCATCATAGTTAATTTGTGAGCGTTATGAATAATAATGCTATATTATATTCTAATTGAGAGGTAATAATAATTGCAGGTAATTCGATCCACAGATGATAAATCCAACCATACAGATCTGCTCAGAACAACAACAAGAGTCAAATGCTTCTGAGGTCGTCGTGATTGGACTCTTGTAGCATCTTATGAAGATCATGGAAGAGCAATGGCCAAGAAGCAAGGTGGTGAAAGTCTTTACCTCAGATGCCAAATCTGACCACACGGATGGATTCGGATCAACGATCATAGTCTAACGGCACAAAAATTAACTCGATTGGAGCCCTACAGCATCATCTTCAAAGTAAAGAAGATGGATGGCCACAACGGTGCCACATGGTGCCATCATAACCACCCAACACAACCACCCCATCCATTTAAGAACACTCTACGCGCTTTGTGGTCCATGGGATCGTCATCCAACAACCACAAGAGTGCCACATCGCTCACCTCTCCGCGCCTAATCAAGAATGAATCAATCTCAGCCATTGGATCCTCATCCAAAGGCTAAGGGTAGTCGAACGGAAAACCAAACACGTGACCATCTGTGTGTGTAGCATGGTGGTTAGTGCACTTGAAATGGAAGAGGCGGTGAGCGTTCAACTCACGTGGAGTGCAAAATCGAAGAAATAGTGAGGCGTGATGCAATTGCACCGCATGTTGATGATCAGGCAGAGTGGAAGTGGCTACATGGTGCATGGAGGGATGCTTGATCAGGCGGTGTGATAGACGTGTGAGGAGACACACAGTTAGACACGTCGATATATATAGCTTGGTGAGGATCGAAGAGGCAGTCGTGCGCGCGCATTTAAGTCGTCCGATCATGAAATTGAATGCACGTGCACGCACGTGATGAAAGGCGTGAGGTAGTGGGTGGGCGGCAGAGTGGCCAACACGTGGTGCAATCCGGTGCATTGCATGCGTATAACATGGATGGGAGGCTATTTTGGGATGTGATTTGATCCGTTGATCTCCCAATCAACAGATCTAATTGATCCAAAGTTGTTGCACGAGTTGGAGGTCCAAGTAACATCTTTGTCCCTCAATTTGGCTATGAAAAGGACCCCAGAGACCCCATCTGAAGGCATCTCCTCCTCTATCTCTCCCTCCAGACATCTCCAAACACCTCCACACTCTCTCTTCCTCTGAAGCATGCATCAAGACCACCTTGGTGCACCACTATTACACTCCTTAACCACTCCAAAGGCCACCAAGGGCTACCCTTGTTGCCCTTGTTCTAGTAGCTTACCTAGTTATTTTTAATTCTAGTTTTAGTAGTGCATGTTCTAGTTGTTTAGTTCTAGTTGCAACTCATGATAAAATAATTGCCTAATTTGCTTTATATGTATTGTGATTAGTATTTAGTTATAGTTAGCTATAGAACGTGCTAAAAATCAAGTCATTTTTCTGCCTCCTTGAGTTCGACTGAGACTCACCATCTTTTTATATTTATTTGCTTCGACGTATTTTTGCACTATACTATGACATAATCACCTTGAAACATGATTTTACACCCGAAGATCATCCACGTGATGTGTGAGTGTGTGAATGTTAGTATGTCTATGGATGGTGAATAGGTATGTGCATGAGTTTGGGTGTGTAAATGTGTATGTGTGTATGTGCATGTGTGGGTTGTGAACTGTATGAAGTGAGTGTGTGTGTGTGTGTTAATGTGTGTGCATGTATGGGAGAGAGTGAGCATGTGGGTATTATGGTGAGGTGAGGTGCGATTGCACAGTAAGGTGAGTGTATGTGTGTGTGGGTCTATGTCTGAGTGTGTAAGAGGGTGTTGTTGATAAGTGAGATTTGAACGTGCAAAATATTAAGTTTGAAAACCCATCATTCTAGTTGCATAAAATTCCACTATTTGATAAATTTATCTAAACTCTAGTGAGTCGCAGGTTGAATATGAGGAGGCTACGTCGATTCTAAATCAGCAATTATATATGTTTTTTTGTGACTTTTTTATAATGGAAACATTCACAATGGCCATAAACAATTAATCTACTTGCAATATAAATAAGAGAGAAAGAGAACCTTATAACTATGATAATGCTAATTACAACTAATTTTGACAACTAGAAAGCCGAAAAGCTATACAAGAAAGCGATAAAAGATAGGGGATGAGAAATTATCCTCATTGATGAATGCTTGGAGGATAAGCCGGATGGATGATGCCTAGAGGAAGGAGAATGAAGATAGAGAAAGGAGGGCGAATCTGGAAGAGTTGGGGATGAGGTAGGGCATCGACGTCGTGGGATCTACTTCCAAAATGGGGGTGAGAGGATGACTGGTAAGAGCTTCGCGAAGTGGGTGAGAAGTGGAAAATTTTGTTTTTAACTCTAGCAGTTCTAGTAGCTTGGGAGAACTAGAGTGAGCTTTAGAACTTGAGTTTTTGGCTTTTAGAGTGGTTTAGAGAAGAAGGAAGGGATGAGGAAATGTAGAGGGGTAGGCTATTTATAGGTATAGTCATGGGTGTAATTTGGTCATTTGAAAGCTTAGAATTTAATATAGGGGCCTTTAGTGACGTTTATTATCATCACAATAGCTGTGCGCCACTGAAGGCATGCCTCAACATGAGCCACTCAATGAAGATCCAAGTGTCCACATGCTACCACGTCACCATTTCCTCCTCTTCAGTTGTTTGCATGCATGTGCCTCAAGCGATCTCGGTCGTTTGATCACACAATTGGATGACCAAAATGTCGCGAGCACTTCCTCTTCAGCTGTTAGGGGGTGGAAGTGACAAACAAACAACCAATACTAACCTAGGGTTTATGCAAGCTCCTAGGTTAATTAGGTTTTGAGTTATTAGGTGTTGGAATGGAAATATAGTGGGTGGGGAGGTGGGGTACACTTACAAACCCTTCAATAGCACTTTGCTCCAATCTGCCACTTTTGCCTGCCTTGAGAGAGTACCAGCAATCACAATAAGAATGGAGACAAGTGAGGTAAAAGATAAGCAAGGTGGAAAACACAGGAAATCAAAGAACACTGCCTCCCTAGCAATAATGCCAAAATGATAAGCGAGATTTTATACACAAAAAAGATTGAGTTTGAAAACCCGCTATTGCAGTTGCATAAAAGTCCGGTATTAGAAAAATTTACCAAAACTCTAGTGAGTTCTGGGTCGAACACGGGGATGCGAATGCTTAATTTAAAATCTGCGCTTATTTTTATAACGTAGAGTAACTGATTGAAATTAATCTACGCTAGCAATTCTACTTAAAGAATAAATACTAGAAAAGTGAGAAAGTAATACAAAGAAAAAGAGAGAGTGTGTGAACAAATATTTCATACCATATGTTCATTACAATTACTTGTGTAATTAAAACAACACTAGAAAGTAGTAAAAGGATAGGGATGAGAAAAATCCTCCTCGATGGTTGCTTGGAGGATGAGCTACATTGACGTAGCACCCAGAAGGTGGTGGTGAGATGTTGGATGAGGGAGAATGAACCAGGACGATGGAAGACGAAGCAGGGCAACATCGCATTGGGATCCGATTCCCGAATGGGGTTGAGCAACAACCATGGGATGCTCCATGATGGGGGTGAGATGATGGACAAATTTTTTTTTTTTTTGCTCTAGAGGAGTATCTTGGGTTTGGGACTAGCTCCATAGAGCTTTGGAGAGGGTGAGAGAAGAAGAGAAGGGATGAAGAAGAAGTGGAGGGGGGTATGCTATTTATAAGTGGAGGAATAGGGGCAAAAGGGTCATTTCATTGCCTTAAAGTTAATATAAGGCCTTTAGTGATGCATGCAATCGTTGTTGATGGTAGATGCGGTTGTTGGGGTGCATGGAATGAGAACTATTCGATGGAGATCCAAAGGATCATGATGGGGCACTCCTTTGATCACACCCGATGAGGCATTTTTGCCTTGGACGGCTCTCCTTCCGCCACGTGGCGCCTTCATCTCCCTTTGATGGTGATCGCATGGCCAATTAGAGCACAAGCCTTGTGATTGGAGTTTAGAGCTCACTAGGGCTTGAACCCACCCCCCTCCTTGGGGATAAGGCTCTCAACCACCACACTACGGCCCTTGGATTGTCAAGTGGATGAATTGATGGTCTCACTCTGAAGGTCATTGGATCTTCAGCTAACAGTGGAGACGAAAAGCCTTCCACGTGGTGAGGGAATGTTGTGGTTGTCCTTGGGAGGTCCAAATGATGTGATGTGGTGCGATCTGGGTTGCCTGCATCTGATGCTACGGAGGTCTGATCGTGGTGATCTTAGAAGCGTTGGACTCCGATAGTTGCCCAGATCAAATTCTTACAGTTGGATCTTCAATCTAAGAGCCAGATAAATATCACCCTGTCCCCTAACAACAAAAAGGGTAAATTAATCTATGATTTGTACAATCTATTCTAAATGTAGAATGATGCATCCTATGCAATATTTATATTGGTGAATGCAATTATGCACCTAAGAACTCACATAAATAGACAGTTTATGTGAAATAGATGTGTCAACATCAGCTATGTAGCTTACCAGCACATAGGTGAGGTGAGGTAGTAATCGAATGGAGCGGTAAGGAGAGTGTGCATGAACAGTTGGTGATCGGCTAACTGAGAAGTGAGTCGGTCAATAAGAACCCCAACTAGTGGCACAGGGGTGGCGCGAGGTGAGCCTAACCAGCAAACATAGAAGGGTCAGCTGGTCGCAAAGAGAGAGAGCAAGAGAAAGAGTGGTAGGGTGGTGTGTGCATGGGTGTGTGTTGTGCCACCGACTAAGTGAGATGTGAGCTGGAGGCACAACAAGGAAAATGAACCATGATTCGATCATTGTTTCAAAAGAAAGAGAGAAGCATGGATAGCTCTAATGTCGATAAAAATCAAACGAATATAGAGAACCACCACATCTTCCTGCTTGCGTAGGAGCTAGACGATGGTGGGGCCTCGCCGTGGTGATTGCGACCATGCGAAGCTTCTACCAATTACTAGCAGGGGCTATCAATTGGTAAGAGTCTGGTGGGATAGGAGAGGGGGAGAAGGGAGAAGAGGCTTAGTGGTTGACTTTAGTGGTGAGAGCATGTGTGTGTTCTAAGGTGTGTGTGAGTGAGTGATTGTTGTGTCGACCCTTGAGAGTGGAGGTAGGGGTGTAGTTTTATACGTGAGGAGTGAGGATAAAGTGTGGGTAAATTGTAGCATCTACACTTAGGGTACTGGATAATAGATGTTGGTGAGAAGTGGGTACTAATAAATGGCAGCAGACACATAGGAATTCATGACTTAAGAATCTACCTTTCTCTCTTTCCTCCTCTAAATTATTCATGAATGCAGGTAATTACAAAATGCATGATTTTTTAATTAATCCTAGATGTGTAATCCTAGAAAATGACATAAGATTAACAAATTGTTGGCATGAATTGCTGCACCTTCAGCTGTCCTATCACCCCCATTCAGGTAGAAGATCACGTCCACCTCCTCATCCCCAATCTCTTAAGTTAAGAACTTTCTCTTAAGCTTGGCCTAAGCTTTCCTTGACCTGGTTTCCTTCTACACCTCCATCCCGTAGTCTCACTCCTTATCCCTGTCATCCAATCGCTGCCTAATGTAAAGATGTTTATATCACATAAACCATCTATTTTTGCATGTTCTTAGACATATAGTTGCATTATACATTATAAATATTGCATAACATGCATCATCTTGCATTTTGGTTAGGTTGTATAAAGTTTAGGTTAATTTTCCCTTTTTGTGGTCAGGTAATAGGGTGATATTCAATCGGGGCCTCAGATCGAAGATCTAACCATACGGATCTAATCAGGGCGATGATCGGAGTTCAATGATTCCAAGATCACCCTAATCGGACTTCCATAGCATTAGATATAATCTGACGAAGGTCAAAGATCAAGGGCCAAGATGGTGTAAATCTGCACATCAGATGACAATTCCAACTGCACGGATGGGTATGGATCAACGATCTAGCCCAACAGCATGAAAATCGATCCAATCAGACATCCATGGCACCATCTAAAACACATAGAAGATGGACAGCCAAGATGACGCCATCTCAGTTTCCCAATCAACCCAAGGACCCACTGCTACCTTTCTATTCTCAGTCGATCATCAAATCTTGATCGTTGGATTCTCATCCAACGGTTGAGATCAGCCCAAGACCATACCCTCAACTTTCTAAAGGAGTCCTCATCGCTCGATTAGAGCCCTTGGATTCTCATCCAACAGCTGAGGCACGATTTTGTTGAATCAAACTGCAACCATCTGCGAGGATGGCGCAGTAGTGACGCGCCTGTGGGCGAACCACAGGTTGCAAGTTGGAGACCCCGCGTGCTCAAAATGAAGGCACGGGCGTGGAGCCATAAGATTGCGCCATTGGATGCGGCGCAGATGGTGGATGAAGCGGCAACGTGGCGCGATCTGCATGCACGAATCACGCACATGCGATCGAACATACCTTTGAATGGTCGATTTGACACTGGTGCGCGATGAGGCACGATAGCTTCTAAGCCATCCGATCTCGTGATCGAATGACTGATATCGCACGAACATTCAACAGGCGTTAGGCACCGGGTGAGGAGGAGATGGTGGGCACTGATGATAACGTCATCATCAGCCATATCTTGCTTTATTTAGGCAATTTCCATTAATAAATGCTTCTACAAAACCATCAGAATGCCATAATTCATTGAAATCCATTTTGAGGGAAATACAAGAAATTAAGGTTAAAACTACAATTTTACCATCTTGTCATGAATACAGAATAGCCACGAGTTTTCTCAGGAGCCAAACATAAGTCAAATGTGCTTTAGAGTCTATTAAGAGGGTTCGTGTAGAATGAAAATGGTTTTCACGTGTTATGGGATTAAATGACTTTCGAAACCCTAAAAATAGACCTACTTAATTAACTGAGGTTATGGTTAAGATAAAATTTACCTAAAATATCTAAAATTCATAGAAAAATATTCTCTAGGATTTGGTGTACTTGATTTGACCATCAGAACCCACCTTAAGCCAAAATAGAGCTACACACAGACTTTTGCCCTAATTTGGGTTTTTGCATAAATTACCCAGACAAACTATGTCAAAGCCAAAATCTAACTTCACCATTGGATTCCTTAGGTCCAAATTAGGTTTGTACCAAAATTTGGTCCCAATCTGAGATCATCTTGACCTAGTTTGCAATTTAGTCCTATCTAACTCTTTTATCTCACACACTGCCCCTAACTTTTGAATCTGTTACAAATAGGTCCCAAACTTTATCATCTCTTTCTTCAAATAGGTCCTTGCCGCCATGAAATCCCAATCCTACAACTCTAGCAAGCTTGATTTGGCATTTTCTCCTTGATTCCATGACGAATCCCTCTCAGATTTGACAGGGAAGTTCGTCAAGGAATTCCCTTCCTTTTGAGCCAAATTCGAAGCTCTAAAATTTGCCAAAATCCTGGTGCGGACCTTGGAAAGATTCAGGTCCCCATCTCTGGTGATCTTCGAAGAGGCCTATAAAAGAAGCCCAAATTTATGCCGTCCATCCCACGCTCGAATTCGACCAGAATAACCCCCAATTCTTCTCTCATCCACCAAGCAAAGTGCTCCTCGACATCCGGTGACCTCCTCTGTCTCCATTCCTCATCCGTTCGCAATACTGACGATGGATTTATCTCCCTTGTCTTCCTTTGAGTCAAGCAGTACTAGTTGGCTCCTCTATCTCCATCCTCGCCATCCAACCCCCATCGGAGCCACCTTCTTCCCCAGCGTCGACCATACCGCAACTGGCGTCGCCTCTGTTCACCATTGTTTGCCAACTACCGAGATATAATCCATAACTCTACTTCATTTTCACCCAAACCACACTCAGTTTTGACTACGCTACCGCCCATTCGCTGTCCTCCCTTCCGCCTTCGGCAATCCCTCTGGCAAGGCATATCCACTGCTGCATGATAAGTCAGTTTTCGCTTTCGAATTATGTTATTAAGGTGATTTGTCGTTGTAGGATCAAAGTACTGGAAAACCGCTTAGCAAAATAATTAAAATTAAAATTAAACCACTGACAGGAGAGTGGGTCATGTCCATAGGGAGGCAATGACTTATTTAAACTCGCAATTAGGTCAAAATCATGTTCGTTAAACTATTCGCCAGATCAAACAATGGCTGTGTAGCTCTGAAAGTAAAGCTTAAATTTATGCAGAAGTCAAGGGTGTTAATGTAATTTTTATGTCAGAAAATTTTCCATGTGCAAGGGTATGCCATGTACTATTCACTTGCATGCATACTAAAATGTAATTCAAAATTAAATTCAATGCACATAGAGACGGATAATAAGGTTTAGCAATTCTCCAGAAGCATGAGCATGAAGGCATAAATTTACCACAATAAAATAATGATAAATCAAAATTCATTTTTGTGGCAATGGCATGAAATGTAATTATTAATTGAGGATGAAATAGGGGATTAGCTTCGGGTGTAGCTTATGCACGGATGAAGGGGAGATAGATGGCGAGTTGGCGACCAGAGGTAGCCCTCCCCGATTTGCACCTGACGGTGGCGGCGGTTCAATGGATGGCGGTCGAAGCCGGCCTGACGGAGGAAAGGTCAGCGGTGGGTGCCGTTAGCTGCCGTTGGCTGCATGTGCTGTAAGCACGAGGAGGGGCAGCGTGCAGGTACTACAGGCACGTGCGAGGCGTGGGCACGTGGAGGGGCAGTGCTCTGTAGGCCACACAGGCATGTGCGAGGGGTCTGTTAGCACCGACTGCAAGTGCTGCATGGAGGCACTGAAATAGGGAACTGCTGGCATGTGGTGAAGGTGAGGAGGTGCGGGTGTGCTGGCTGGTGAAGGCGCGCAGTGTGCAGGCGTGCTAACCGAGCGCATGCAGGGGCTAGCGTGTGCACTGAAGGTGAAGGTGTGGGCATGCAAGCACTGGCGTGTGTGCTGAAGGTGAAGGTGCGGCCATGCAAGCGCTAGCGTGGGTTGCTGGTTGAGGTGAGGGTGCATGGTGGGCAGGTGCGCTTGGCAGGGTTGAGGCGTGGGTAGGAGAAGTTGTAGGGACTCTTGGCGATGTGGGCTGTCACCCCACCGCCCACGGTGGTGGAGTCGCACTACTGTGGTGGGAGGCTGGTGGTATGGAATGGATGAGAAGCAAAGTTCTCTATGAATAGTGAGGAGCAAAGGGGTGGTGCCTCCTCTTGAACGACAGCCCTTCCTTCTCTTTTTAGCCATGGCTACAAAGATTTGAAATTCAAATGCCATCGTAGAATCACTGCTGATGCGTAGGAGGAGGAGGCAGAGATGGAGGAGTTACATTCAAAGGAGAAGAAGAAGAAAAAAAAGAATAAATTAATTAGGGTTATTTATACCTAACTCCTTAACTTCTATGTTAATTAAAATAGTGCACCTAATTAATTAACTAATTAAATGTATGAAACCCTAGGTTAATTATAAATGCATGAATTATGCACTTAAGCTAAAAATATGAATTAATTTATTTACATCCTAATGTATGCTATCTAAATGTTAAAATTAAATTAATATCAAAACACTTAAATACTTAAGTAGCCCACAAATATGGGCAAATCAAATACCCCAATGCCTAGTTTTTGCTAGTCCCTAGCAAATCCATGCAAAACCTAGCACTCCAAGTAGACTAACTAACCCAAATTGTCTTCCTTTAGAAATATGTTAAGTTCAGACTTTAGACCTAAGGTTCCTAAGTAGTTGCTAAGTTACAGACTAGGTCAGCTAAAGACGAGCTGCAAGCACACGTTTCCCTGATTTCTAACTCTACCTTAAGGTTTATTGATCCCTGAGATTAGAGCATTCGTGCATGTGCATTGGTTTGAGTTATTTGAGGTTGGTATGACTGCCAACCAAGAAAGGAAGAAAGATTATATATATATATATATTTTTTTTGTTTGATTCCTCTAAGCCTAACCTCAGATCAACTATCAATACGATCTGTGTCAGATTCATTGTCCCCATCACCGTACCTTGAACGGTGCTTGGCTTTAGATGCTTTGAGATAGCACCGCACATAGCAACCCCAAGAACTCTTGGCAATCAACACTTCGAGATAGTATCGCCCATGGATTTCTTAAGCGAATTCAGACCTGTGGCAATCGCCACTTTGAGATAGGGCCGCCCATGGTACCTGAACCGCACAATGCGCTTACATGCCCCCAGTAGGATGGATATCCTAAGAGACAAGCACCGAGGTAATATGTTATCATCGCATCCTCAAGGTGAGTATATACTCCACCTCTCCTAGGGCAGGAGCTCTTCCAGTCAACTTGTGTTTTCAAGCCTCTCCTAAGTCGAAACTAAGAGATCCATAGTTCTTTTAAGCAAGGAATTAAGGTGATCGCTTACTTACACAAGACCAAGTGTGTGAAATTTGGATGCTTGGGTTACAAGGACCCGTAAAACAAAAGGTAGAACAAGACTCCAGGTACTACCCCACCTTTTAACTCAATCCCTAGCTTTCCTTCCTCAACCTCTTGAGGAATGGTCCGCAACTTAACTCCTACTTAAGTTTTTAAGCCCACAAAGGACCCTAAAGGTCTAAAGCTAGTAGCTCATTTAGCTTCTAAAGTTCAACCCTTGAATCAACTTAGTCTAACCTAAGTTCTGATCTTATGCCTAGGAATGCAAGGCCAGCTAGTTAAGCTCAATAATACAAAATGTTTTTTTTTTTAATGCAAATGTATGCAATGCAGAATGCTTTAACTAAATGCTTGAATGCACTATGTATAAATGCTATGTATATCCCCAAGTACACCCCCCCATGCATAAATTCTGCAATGTCCCCATTGCATAGAAGGATATTACCTAGGTCAGAGATGGGTTGTCGTTAATTTGCTAGCAGCCGAGTAGCCAAAGAACCCACAAATTAGGTTCAAGGATTATAGAAATAGTCCCTAAAAATGAGCAAAGTAATGCTGGCCTAGAAAATAGGTAACCTACGATGTTGGCGAGCTGATGATGAATCCCAATAGCAAATGCTCGCCCAACTAAGATGGGAATGAAATCTTCCTAGGTCACCAAAAGAGGTTCTAAAGGATAAACTGGCATAACAACCTCCAAAGGGGTAGGGGAAGGATGACAAGGATCCTTCAATAGAGATGGGGAAGGAATGGTGTAGAGATAAATCCCCAAGGTAATGGACTGACTAAAGAAATCATCAATCCATACCCAATACTCCATTACAGGAAATATTAATCTGTTAAGCCCCCTAGTCAGAACAAAAGTGAGCATATCTTTAAGCCAAGGATCGTCTAGGGTGTCCAAGTTTCGAGGTTGAGGGATGGCCATAAGATCTAGGTTGGGTTTAATCAGCTCGATGTCCATCCCTAATAATCTTTCTAAATCCTCAATTGCATCCCTAGCATTCCTTACACTATCGCAAGTATCTTCCTGCACTTCATCAGGAGTCAAAATTTCGCCTTCAGACATAAGCGAATTAGAGGGTGACTTCGAATCAAATGAAGGCAGGTTGGAAGCAACAAATCTAGGGATTATCCTATCAACGTCATCCCCGGGTTCTTGTTCTTTACTAAAATCTTCCCCGGAGTCTATATGTGAATCCACATAAATCTTAGAAGTTGCTTCCAAATTTTCCATCATTTCATCATGAGGAGAAATATCATCAATGGGTGTGCTAAGGAAACCTAATTTGGTCAAATTTGTGACATCCTCAGGAGATAACTCTTCAAATATGACATAATCACTCTTGGTGTCACTCTAAATATTAATGTAGGTTCCTTATACAATTTATCCTTCTCCTCATCATATGATTCACCATATACCCAAGGTCTAGAATCATCTAAGATCTCAGCAGATCCCCTAGGGTACTCTATCTGAGGTAAATGGTTTACACTGGTAACATCGGACTCCTCAGATTGGTCAATTTCCTTAGGGTTAGGTTCCCTAAGGGTGGGCTCGAGTTCCATCTCATGATCAGAAGGGAGGGCAGGATTAACAACTTGACTTCATCCCGCTTCATCAAATGTCACGAAAATACTATCATCTAGGTCGAGGTCTTCCAATGGTACCATCATTCCCTTCTTTTGACTCCAATATAATTCAGGTGGATACTCAAACTTATCATCATCTTCCTCGAGTTGCCACCGTTCTTCATCCAATGCATAGCTACTTTCATATGTATCTTCCTCCCACTTAAGGTGTGGATCTCTCAAGGGAGTGTCATCTAATAGGGAAGTTTCAAAATCGATCATCGAAAAGTAGCTATTCTCCCTTACATAATCCCCAAAATTTCCCTCCAACTTAAAGCGTAGCTTTCCCACGGGAGACGCATCTCTTGTAGAGGGGTGCATGTCATCCTCAATGGGGTAGATTGGGTGGCTAATTTCACCTCTTTCTTGTTGGCCTGCTCTCAAAGATTCTCCTAACAATGTAATCATTTCATCTTGCTTTTTCTATACTTCCATCTTTAAGGAGGAGAGGTCATTTCTATCAGGAGAGAAGTTAGGCTCAGGCTTATAGTACCTAGGAGTGTCTGTCCAACCATTATAATTATTCAGGGAGGGTGGGTTGGGCATTTCTATGGTGTGTGGGATATTGGGCAAAGCAAATCCCGCTCCTAGGTTCTGCTCACTGATTTGGGGCTTAACCAAGACAATACTCCTATAATAGGAGTAAAACGGATCCCAATGATTGTCATTATGTCCATCAAAGGATAGACCATCTCGATGTATGGGATCGAAGAGTGCAGAGTGGGGGTATGGGTGTGGGCAAGATGTGAAAGGATGAAAATCAATTTGGTCCATTCTAACTCGCACCTCAATCAGAATTCCCCAACAAAATACAATTCAAAAAGTACCTTTTAGGTCTTTCCCAATTTAGGCTTTTGATTTTAAGTCAGACTGTAGGTGACAATACAATTTTTTCAATCAATTTACGTGCTTATTGTCAGCCTACAGATCACCTAAGAAGACCTAACTGTGACTTAGGTGATCCTCCATAAAGCCCAAAAGTTTAGTCACCACCAAACACGGCAAAGAAGGAAGAAAGTTGGATTAAACCCTTCCTTTGAAGCGTTGCTTTCGCGATGCCTCTTAACTTCCCTCAATCCGCAAGGTTTGGAGGCAACTTCACCTCAGAACTAAAGTTTGGGTCACTTCAGACCTCAGTAATTGGGGCCTCTAGTCCTAGCGGTTCCAAACCTAAGGAGTGTCTAAAAGCGTGTTGTGGTGCAAGAGATATAAGTGTGCATACACCATAAAAGATTATGAATTTTAAATCACATGCCAAGTTTGAAAATCAAATCCTTGGTTTTCAAATGTCTCTCCTTTAATTTGTCCTTTTTCCAGAAAATATGTGGCCACTTGTTAGATCTATTCAATACAGATTAGGTGGTCTTGAAATTAATCCAAATGCATTTGCATGACAGTTACGAATGCAAAGTTAGATGTGCATACCTAATTCTAGCATTCTTCATGCAATATGCAAGGTAGGAAATTAGATCTAGATGTTGCTCATTCAATTCTAAATGATGCGTCCTAAGGGCAGGTAGCTTCTAGCAGGTAGCTCGTGTTTTTGTTTTTTTCCCTTATGCACAATTAAGAAAAATAAAATCAATTCACAAAAGAAAACCAAGATCTAAAGAAAAAGGGAACAGGCTCCCAAAAATTACCCAACACGGGCCTAAAACAAAATCGGGGAACAAACTCCTCAATTGTACCCCAGAACAAGGGTTTTCCAAATGAATGTACTAAAATAAAGAGAAGAAAGAAAAATAAAATCTATATACTGCTAAATGGATGAAGATATGGTTCCCCAGATATCTCCTCTAGTGGTGGAAACAAGGTTCACCAAGGTGTTGCTTAGGCGGGTGTGATGCTCCTTCTCCCAGTGTTGCAACTCCATCGACGATGTCAAGGATCGCCTAATCTTTGAGACTAGTGCGACAAGATGTCTCCAAATACGTCTACGTCGCACCAAACAGAAAATCGAATTTAAATATGCCTCAAAGAAAATTTGAACAAATAATTAAATAAATGCGAGTCTAATAGGCCCGTTGCCTCCTGGGCAATGGCGCCAATTGATAAGTCAGTTTTCACTTTTGAATTATGCTATTAAGATGATTTGTCGTTGTAGGATCAAAGTGGTTGAAAACTGCTTAACAAAATAATTAAAATTAAACCACTCATAGGAAAGCGGGTCGTGTCCATAGGGAAGCAATGACTTATTTAAACTAGCAATTAGGTCAAAATCAAGTTTGCTAAACTATTCGCCAGATCAAACAACACCTTTGTAGCTCTGAAAGTAAACCTTAAATTTATGGAGAAGTCAAGAATGTTAATGTAATTTTTATGTCAGAAAATTATCCATGTGCAATGGTATGCCATGAACTATTCTCTTGCATGCATACTAAAATGCAATTCAAAATTAAATTCAATGCACATAGAGATGAATAATAAGGTTTAGAAATTCTCTAGAAGCATGAGCATGAAGGCATAAATTCACCATAATAAAATAATGATAAATCAAAATTCATTTTTGTGGCAATGGCATGAAATGTAATTACTAATTGAGGATGAAATAGGGGATTAGCTTCTGGTGGAGCTTATGCATGGATGAAGGAGAGATGGACGGTGAGTTGGCAACTAGAGGTAGCCCTCCTTGATCCACACCTGACGATGGTGGCGGCTCGATGGATGGTGGTCAGAGACGGCTTGGCAGAGGAAAGGTCAGCAGTGGGTGGTGTTAGCTGTCGCTAGCCGCGCGTGCTGCAGGCGTGAGGAGGGGCAGCGCGTGGGCTCTACAGGTGCTACAGGTGCGCATGGGGTGTGGGCGCATGGAGGGGTGGCTCTCTGCAGGTCCGCACAGGTGCACGTGTGGGATCTGTTGGCGTCGGCTGCAAGTGCTGCAGGGAGGCGCTTGAGGCGCTGAAGCGGGGAACTGCTGGGGCGTAGTGAAGGTGAGGAGGCACGGGCGTGCTGGCTAGTGAAGGCATGCGGTGGGCAAGCGTGCTAGGTGAGGGCGTGCAGGCACTACTGTGTGAGCTGAAGGTGAAGGTGCGGGCGTGCAGGCGCTGGCGTGTGCGCTGAAGGTGAAGGTGCAGGCGTACAGGCGCTGGCGTGGGTTGTTGGCTGAGGTGAGGGCACACGGTGGCTAGGCACACTTGGCAGGGTTGAGGCGCAGGCAGGAGAAGTTGCAGGGACTCTTAGCAGTGTGGGCTGTCACCCCACACACCCACGGTGGTGCAGTCGCACTGCTGCGGTGGAAGGCCAGTGGTATGGAATGGATGAGAAGCAAAGTTGTCTACGCACAGTGAGGAACAAAGGGGTGGTGGCCTCTTGAACGGTAGCCCTTCTCTTTTGTAGGCATGGCTACAAAGATTTGAAATTCAAAAGCCACCGTAGAATCAATGCTGATGCATAGGAGGAGGTGGCAGAGACAAAGGAGTTACCTGCAAAGGAGAAGAAGGAAAAGAGGAATAAAATAATTAGGATTATTTATACCTAACTCCTTAACTTCTATGTTAATTAAAATAGTACACCTAATTAATTAACTAATTAAATGTATGCAACCCTAGGTTAATTCTAAATGCATGAATTGTGCACTTAAGCTAAAAATATGAATTAATTTATTTACATCCTAATGTATGCTATCTAAATGTTAAAATTAGCTTAATGTCTAGACACTTAAATACTTAAATAGCCCACAAATATGGGCTAATCACTACTCCCTTCCATCCACCGCGCCGAAACTCTCATAAGCTATGCCGCATTCACCCACACAAAACCCCTTTCCTAATTTGCCACTTCACTCACCCAAATCATCCATCGAACAACTCATCACCGGACCTTCATTGTCGACTCTGTCCAGCCTCAATAATGCTCCTCACCTCATGCTGCACCCACCACCACGTTCGCCGAGCTATGGCGAAGCCTGCTGAACCATCTGACTAGGCTGCAAGGCTGTATTCTTCTCTGTAGGTGTATTCCTCAGAGATCCACCACCTCCGCCATCATCGCCGCCCCGTTCCTCATATTCTTAGTCACGCAAGCCCCAGCTAATGCTCCAAGCGACATATACTCAGTCCAGGAGGGTTTTCATGTTCTGGATTGGAGACACCAAGCATAGAACATGCCCAATTAGAGAAGGTTTCCCCTGCAGCTGTTGCTTTGAGGCATAAGTGAAGAAGGTGTGGGACTTTAGTCCCACATCATTGGTTGATGAGCAAAAGCTATGGAATAAATTGAAAAGGTGCATACGGCTGTTTGCCACCAAACACATGAGGGTGAGGATTCATGTTCTGGATTAGAGACACCAAGCATAGAACATGCCCAATTAGACAAGGTTTCCCCTGCAGCTGTTGCTTTGAGGCATAAGTGAAGAAGGTGTGGGACTTTAGTCCCACATCATTGGTTGATGAGCAAAAGCTATGGAATAAATTGAAAAGGTGCATACGACTGTTTGCCACCAAACACATGAGGGTAAGGTCCTCCTCACCCTTAACTTGCCTCGCCCGTGACACTACACACGTGGGCCTGGCGCCGACCCATCCGCCTAACTCGCACATGCCTCGGCTGTGACCCATGCCCATAGTCCTGGTCCCAGGTGTGCTTAGATTCGAATCCAACTACTTGGTACTATGCATGGCATTGTGAAGGCGGAAGAAAGGTGGAAACCCAGAGAAGGAGAGAGAGCTCGGGGGTATGGGGTTTTTGCTCTCTTGAGAGTCAGCTGACACTTAGCTGCTGGAGGGATTGCCTCCCTTTGTGCGTGAAGAACAGAAGCCAAAGAGAGAAAAGAAAGAAGAAGTTGAGAAAGAAGGTAGAAGTGGAACACAAAGAAGAGAACAACGAAGTTAAGGAAGAAGAAGAGAAGAAACAAAGGGGAAGGTAATGTAGCAAATGCATGTTTAAGTCGTCTGATGACTTAAGGCGACATCTAACTTAGGTAGAAGCAGTTGATGCTATTGATATATTTGAGTACCTAAGTTTGAACGGTTGACGGCACTGTTGCATTACTTGAACTCAATGCATATATGCTTAAGTGAATAATTGGGGATCTAAATCACCATTGTTTTTACTTTGAGATTCTTTTTGCCATGCATAACTATTGTTGAAGTCATGCTTTACATTGACTATCATTTCTGAGTAATTATTATTCATTTCTTGGTATTATTTGGCTTGAATCTTATACTCAATTACATGTTATTTACGATTAGCGATTGACTTCCACATTTGCTCCCATCGAACAACCTCGGACTTTCTTTCGAGTTATAAATTTTATTTATTTTCAAGTGACTTTGACCTATACTATGATGCAGCATTTATAATGTCGATTTTGCTCGTAAACATTTTGGCGCTGTTGCTGGGGAGCAATGCACAATTCGCCACTATTCTCTTGCAATATTTTGATTATATTTGAGCACTAATTTACCCTATTTGATTTCTTGTGATTTTACGAGGTACTTCATGATGAGATCTTCCACGCAAAACAGCCATGCCAGGGTAGGTAACTTCTCCATTCTTCGCTAATCAATCTGCTAATATTGGGAAGACAAAAAATGAAACAATCAATTAGGAATCACCTGCCTTATTTTTCATAGTAATTATTATTCAAAGAGCAAGTTTCCTGATTTGCAAAATTTTTTCTTCAAATCTAATTGAAGATTTAGACGATTTTGTTTAGAATTCCCTTCCCGAAATTTCCTATGCCTATTAGGGACTTTGCTTAATTTCTAATCTTTTTGGACTACGCACTTCTTGTTTGAAGTCCAAAGATAACATTTTAAAAGATCAAATTGGATGCAGAATAGAGCCAATTAGGGTTTCAATATTAGGGTTTGAAGTGCTAGTACACATTTTTGCCTAAATTAAAGGAAAGTTACCCTCATACACTTTTGTGATACCCAAGCCCTTGGTTGAAAAGATCTAATCATAAAAACCCTAAAATCAAGCTCTAAATTCAATTGAACCCAAAAACCCTTAGACCTAATAACCTAAGAGTCAATCAGGGTGATTTCTAAGGCTTGACCTCGATCTCATTTTGCCAATATTAGGGCAAGGCAGGTGAAGTTGGTCTACATTGTGGGCCAACCAAAACTACAAATTAGGTCACAAATTGAATTAACTTCTAATCAAGTGAAATCAATGGCACAAATTAGGACATAAAATTGGTAGACTTAAGGTCATAAAGTTTGTACATTTCTGTCTACTAGGACCCTCAGTAATAAGAAATGTCAGGTGGGGGAAACCATGTAACCCATGCAGACACTCAACCATGTAGGGGTCTTTATGAGGCTCTCCCTTCCTGGCTGCTGATTACCCATATTTGTGGGCTATTTAAGTATTTAGGTGCCTAGACATTAAGTTAATTTTAACATTTAGATAGCTTACATTAGAATGTAAATAAATTAATTCATAATTTTAGCTTAATTGCATAATTCATGTGTTGCATTCATATCTAAATGCATTTAGAATTAACTTAGAATTGCATGCATTTGATTAGTTAACCAATTAGGTGCATTACATACATTATTTTAATTAACATAGAGGTTAAGGAGTTATGAATAAATAATCTTAATTATTTTATTATTATTATTCTTCTTCTTTTGTAGGTAACCGCTTTGCCTCCTCCTCCTGCACCCATTCATTCCTCATAGCTGCTAGCATTTACAAGGATATTTTCTCGCCTCCTGTGATTTCAAATGCATTCGCTGTAGCTACAAGAGGGAGGTGGAGACGACTGTGTTTGGGAGGCCTTCATTCCCTTCCCTCACTGTGCAAAGAGTGCACCACTCTCGTCTGCTCCACCCCCATCAGCCTCAACTATGGCGACAAGACTCCACTACCGTGGGCATGTGGTGTAGCAGGCCACACTGCCATCTAGAGCTTGTTTACATTACCGTGGGAACCTCAGCAAGTAATACCCTTATCGCCATCACCAGCATCCACCACCGCAGCTGCCGCAACTCCATTACCTGCATCTTCATCTCCCCTGTCAGCTAAGACTTCCAGGAAGTTTCCTGGACGTTTGAAGCCCAGCCCCATATCTTCTTTCTTCTTCTTTCTTCTTCTTCCTCTATTTCTTCTCACCTCAAAAACAAACCCAACGCCTCACCATCCCCACGCCCAGTAGCAGCCACCTCCAACTGCCCGAGCACATCTTCCCTTCCATTCACAGCCCGTGCGACTACCCTCCAGCACCACCACACGCAGGCACGCGACACCTGTGCTCCCTCGCCATTCCGACACACACAGCCCATAGACGTAGCAGCATGTGTGCTCCTGCCCCTCTTACGTGCATGCCCAGCAGGGCAAGTGCTGTCCTCCATGTTTTCACCTTCTATGCGCAGCCGACAGTACACCTCCGCACGCACTCCTCACGCACGTCCATTGCTGCAGACACACCAGTAGCCACCGCGTGCAGCCACAACTCACTGGCAATGGCGCCATTTGATGAGTCGATTTTCGCTTTCGTTGTATCGCATAAAGAATGTCGTGTTGTAGTATGTAAGTGATGGAAAATCGTAAATCAAAATAATAGAAATTAAACCACTCAATGAGGAGCAGGTCATATCCACATGGTGACAATTGGCTAATTAAACTCATTAATATCAAAATTGAATGTTCACTAATGATTTTGTTAAGAAATCAAGCCAAATCCTCCTTTAAATCAAGATAACAATGAGAAGTTGAGCTAAAATTGCATTTGTGTGAAAGTGGAGGGGTATTCAAACAAAATAGCCACAATATACTATTAATTAAACAAAAATCCTTCTCTTGCAATGACATTCCTTCAATTTTGATTCAAAGTGTGCCAAGGCCTTTCAAACTCTAAAGGAGGCCTTGATCCCTGAACCTATTCTCTGAGTTCTTGATTGGACACTCCCATTTGAGCTGATGTGTGATGCTTCGGATTATGCAGTGGGAGCAATTCCTGATCAAAGGGTTGAGGGAAGATTTCATGTGCTGCACTATGCTAGCAAGACTCTAACTGAACCACAACAAAACTACACCATCACTGAATATGAATTACATGCTATAGTTTTTGCTCTGGAGAACTTTAGGTCTTATCTTCTTGGATCTAAGGTGGTTATTTTCACTGATCATGTGGCAGTGAAGCTTCTCATTACTAAGAAGGATTCTAAGCCACGTCTGATTAGGTGGATCCTACTCCTTCAAGAATTTGACTTGGAGATACATGAAAAGAAAGGAGTAGAAAATTTTGTGGCTGACCACCTGTCTCGCCTTCCTCTTATGACTCTCCATATAGAGACAACCACGGGACATTTCCTCATGAAACCCATATGGCAGTAACACCAACTTCACCTTGCTATGCTGATCCATCAATTACTTGGTCACTGGAGAAACTCCTGGCTCTTGGGATGAGCAGAAAAGAAAGAGATTCATTTCCCAAGCTAGATACCTTCATTGGCAAGAGCCTTAATTATTTAGAATTGGACAAAACCAAGTATTGAGATGATGTGTGCTTGAAGAGGAGCAACAAAGTGTGCTATTTTTTTGCCATGAACTTCATTGTGGAGGACACTTTGGTACTAAGAAAATTGCTTTTAAGGTTCTCCAGTCCAATTTTTGGTGGCCTTCGTTAATTAAGTATTCTCATAATTTTATTAAGGCCTATATTAGATGTCAACGGACTGGAACGATTAGGAAGAGGAATGAGATGCCTCAACACCCTATTCATTTTGTTGAAATTTTTTATTTTTGGGGAATTGACTTTATGGGCCCCTTCCCTTCATCCCATGGTTATGAATATCTCGGTGGCAGTTGATTATGTCTCTAAATGGATAGAGGTCATTCCGACTTGCACAAATGACCACTCTGTGGTCTTGAAATTTATGAAGGCCAATATCATATCTCATTTTGGTTGCCCCAAGGCCATTACAAGTGATGGGGGACCTTATTTCCAGAACCACAACTTCAATCGGCTAATCAGGAGTCTGGAAGTGACTCACAAGGTCACTACCCCTTACCCTCCTCAGACGAGTGGCTAGGTTGAAGTGTCGAATAGGGAGATAAAGAACATTTTAGAAAAGACCGTTAGACCAGAGAGGAAGGACTGGTCCCAAAAGCTCGATCATGCTTTGTGGGAGTATCAAACGGCCTATAAGACCCCTTTGGGTACATCTCCCTTTTGGATGGTGTACGGGAAAGCATGCCATTTTCCCGTTGAGCTGGAACATAGGGCACTTTGGGCAATTCAAAGTGTCAACATGGATTTAGAAAAGGCGGGTAATGCATGACTTCTGGAATTAAGTGAGCTTGAGGAGCTGAGGAATGATGCTAATTACAGCTCTCAAGCTTATAAACAGAGAACTAAGGTCTTGCATGATAAGTATATCCATAGAAAGACCATTGAGACCAACCAACAAGTTTGGCTTTTCAATTCCAAACTTAAGCATTTTCCAGGGAAATTAAAATCTCGTTGGGATGGGCCTTACATAATCACTAAAGTGTTTCTGCATGGGGCTGTGGAGATCAAGAGCCCTTCCTCTACGGCAACTCCCTTTATAGTCAACGGCCAACGGTTAAAACCATACATTACTTTGGATGGCCATCTAGTTGACGAGGTCACTCTTGAGGAGCCTTAGCTCCTGTCATTCTCCGCCTCAAATAATATCTTCCTTTAACTATTTTATTTCTAGTGAGGACATTGTTTGAAGTAAGCATGGGGGGATAGGACCTGAGGCATCTGTTTATAGCATGTCTACATTTTGCATTCATTCATGCATATTGCATTCAAAAAAAAGAAAAACATTTTATACTATTGAGCTTAACTGGTTGGGCCCTACATTTTTAAGCAGACTAGAACTTTAGGTTAGATTAAGTTGACTCTAGATGTCGAACTTTAGAAGATAAGTGAGCTACAAGCTTTAGACCTTTAGGGTCCTTTGTGGACTTAAAAACTTAATTAGGAGTTAAGTTGCGGACCATTCCTCAAGAGGTTGAGGAAGGAAAGCTAGGGATTGAGTTGAAGGTTAGGTAGCACATGGAGTCTTTTTCTACCTTTTGGTTTATAGGTCCTCGTAACCAAAGCATCCACATTTCACACACACTTGGCCTTGTGTAAATTGTGATCACCCTAATTCATTTCTTAAAAAAAAGTTGGCTCTCTTTGTTTTGACTTAGGAGAAGCTTGAAAACACAATTTGATTGGAAGAGTTCCTACTGCAGGAGAGGTGGAGTACACTTCACCTTGAGGATGCGATGATAACATGTCGCCTCCTTGGTGCTTGTCTCTTAGGATATCCATCCTACTGGGGGCATGCAAGTGCATTGTGCGGTTCAGGTACCATGGGTAGCCCTATCTCGAAGTGTCGATTGCCACAGGCTTGAATTCGCTTAAGAAATCCATGGTCGATACTATCTCAAAGTGTCGATTGCCAGGAGTTCTTGGGGTCGCTATGAGCAATGCTATCTTGAATCATCGAATGCCAGGAACCCTTCAAGGTTTGGTGATGGGAATAATGAATTCGGCACAAACCGTGTTGATAGCTGATCCAAGGTTAAACTTAGAGGAATCAAACAAAAATATATATATTACAAAAAAAAAGAATACTCGATTTCTAGGTTGGCAATCATACTGACCTCAAATAACTCAGACTAGTGCACATGCACGGATGCTTTAATCTTTGGGGCAAATAAGCCCTAGGGTAGAGTTAGAAATCAGGGAAACTTGTGCCTGCAACTCGTCTTTAGCTGAACTAGTTTGTAACTTAGCAACTACTTGGGAACCTTAGGTCTAAAGTCGGAACGTAACATGTTTCTAAAGGAAGATTGATTGGGTTGTCTTGTCTACTTTGAGTGCTAGGTTATTGCTTGGATTTGCTAGGGACTAGCAAAAACTAGGCATGGAGGTGTTTGATTTGCCTATATTTGTGGGCTATTTAAGTATTTAAGTGCCTAGACATTAAGTTAATTTTAACATTTAGATAGCATAGATTAGGATGCAAATAAATTCATTCATATTTTTAACTTAATTGCATAATTCATGTGTGACATTCATATCTAAATGCATTTAGAATTAACTTAGAATTACATGCATTTGATTAGTTAACTAATTAGGTGCATTACATACATTGTTTTAATTAACATAAAAGTTAAGGAGTTACGAATAAGTAATCCTAATTACTTTATTATTATTATTCTTCTTCTTCTGTAGGTAACCGCTCCACCACCTCTTCCTACACCCATTCATTCCTCACAGCTGCTAGCATTTAGGAGGATATGCTCCTACCTCCTATGATTTCAAATGCATTGGCTACAGCTACAAGAGGGGGGAGGAGATGATTGTGTTCGGGAGGCCTTCATTCCCTTTCCTCATTGTGCAGAGAGTGCACCACTCTCGTTCACTCCACCACCATCGGCCTCATCTGTGGCGACAAGCCTCCACTACCGTGGGCATGTGCCGTGACAAGCCACACCACCATATGGAGCTTCCTTGCATTATCGTGGGCACCTCAGCATGCAATACCCTCACCACCATCACCAGCATCTACCACTGCAGCCACCACAACTCCATGCACTGCATCTTCATCTCCCCCGTCAGTTAAGATGTCCGGAAAGTTGCCCAGATGTCTGAAACCCGGCCCCATATCTTCTTTCTTCTTCCTTTATTTCTCCTAACCTGAAAAACAAACCCAACATCATGCCATCCCCACGCGTAGCTGTAGCCACCTCCTATTGCCAGAGCACATCTTCCCTTCTACGCATAACCAGTGCGACTGCCCTCCAGCTCCACTACGTGTAGGCATGCGACTCCCTCGTTGCACTCCCTCCCATTCCTGCGCACACATAGTCCGCAGACACAACAGCATGCGCGCCCCTACCCCCTTCCGTGCACGCTCAGCAAGGCATGTGCTGTCCTCCGCGCTTTCACCTCCTACATGCATTTAGCAACACACCTTCGCATGCACTCCTCGCGCGCATCTGCTCCTGCTAACGCGCTAGTAGCCACCGCATGCAGCCATAACTTCCCACATTCATGCGCATGCCTCTTATGTAAACACATTTACACTACTTAAGATGTCTATTTATGCATGTTCTTAAGCATAGGATTGCATTTCATGATATAAATATTGCATTACATGCATCATCTTGCACTTAGAATAGTTTGAATAAAATGGAGGTTAATTGTCTCCTTTTATGTGCTTGGACAGGGCAAATATTTTATCAGGGCCTCGAATCAAAGATCCAACCGTATGGATGTGATCAGGGCGACAATTGGAGTTCAACGACTCCAAGATCGCCCTAATCAGGCATCCGTAGCATCAGATAGTGACCTAGGAACCCTAGAAGATTAAGGGCTAGGATGGTGTCAATTTGCACTTCAGATGATAAATCCGACCACACGGATGAATTCGGATCGACGATCATAGCCCAACGACACAAAAATCGAGTCAATCCGACATCTGTGGCACCATCTACAACTTCCAGAAGATGGACAGCCAAGATAGCGCCACGTGGTGCCATCTCAGCCACCCAAACGGTCGCTTCATCTTGTGAAGGCTACGTGCCCGATCGCTCTCCGCCGTTGGATCTTAATCCAACGGCTGTGGGCGCTTGCATTTAAAAGCGCCTGCTCGACCATCCGCGCCCCATAGCGCAGTGGTCGAGCGCGCCATCGCGAGCGCGGGGCGCGGGTTCGAGCCGTGGCGAGGAGCGGCGGGCGCGAGCGATTGGGCGCGGGTGGAGCGTAGGATGGAGATCGGACAACCGCACGCGCCCGATAGCATCGACGCGCGATTGGACGTGCAATCAGATGTGCAATCAGACGCGCGGGGGGTGCGCATTGCAGCGGGTGCGGACGCATCTTAAGCCATCCGATCTCGCGATCTGACGGCTAAAAATCAATGGACATGCGTGGGCGTTGCGCGCGCGAGCAGCCGAGAGGACGTGCACGTCGGCCATGAAGGGAGCTTTAGTGACGGATTTATCCGTCACTAAAGACCCCTTATTTACTATTTTAAAGTTGTAATGTCCATTTTGCCCCCACTCCTTGCAACTGTAAAAGGAAACCCCCTCCATACGAAATTCTCATCCCTTCTTTCTCCTCTCTACCCCTCCAAAGCTCAAAAGAAGCTTGTCCCACACCCGGGATGCTTCTTGCGAGATAAAGTCCAATTTTCGTTCCCCTTCGGAAGTGGATCCCGCGATGACGACGGCGTGTTGCTCCGTTCCCGTTCTTCTGCTTCGTCCTCCTTCATCCTGCTTCGTTCTCCTTCATCTAGGCATCGTCCCGTCTGGCTCGTCCTCCAAGCAATCGTCGAGGAGGATAACTTCTCTCTCCCATTCTTATTTACAGCTTTTCTAGTATAGAATTTTCCTGCTTTATAGTGTAATTGATTTTCCGCATTCTAGTGTAACTTTTATAAACTATTGAAATATTGAATGCATGTTCTCTTTCTCTCTCTCTCTCTCTTTCTCTCTCTCTCTCTCTCATAGTTTGATAGCTCCATTGTAATTATATCGCCTTGCTTAACAAAAATCCTAAAAAAAATATATAATTGCGAATATAGATCAACGTAGCCTCCCTGTGTTCGACCCGGAATTTTTTTCGGTATAAATTTTTATTTGTTGAACACAAATTCTTCGCTTTCGAGCTACAACGACAGGTTTTCCAAAACCAAACACGTAAGCGTAGCAATTCTCAAAACCCATTCAACAGCCTCCACAACAACACCTCCAGTATCCCGCTGCTGGCCACTTCAGCCATGCCATCAGCCACCACCGGCCATCTCCAACCTCACCACCACCATCACTAAACTCCCAACATGCCGGCCAGCCTTGCCTTAGAGCCTCGCTGGCCACCTTTCCCCTTCCCATGCGCAACAAAGAGAGAGTAACATTCCTCTGTTTTGCCTTGAACTAAAATTTACATTGCTTTGCCATTGCAAGAAAGGATTTTTGTTTAATTAATATTAAATGGTGGCTATTTTTCTTGAATACCCCTCCACTTTCACACAAATGCAATTTCAACACAACTTCTCATTATTATCTTGATTTAAAGGAAAATTTGGCTTGAATTCTTGACAAAATCGATAGTGAACATTCATTTCTGATATTAACGAGTTTAATTAGGCAATTGTCTCCCTGTGGTTACCATCTGCTCCTCATTGAGTGGTTTAATTTCTATTATTTTTATTTACGATTTTCCATCACTTGCATACTACAACATGACATTCTTTATGTGAAACAAGGAAAGTGAAAATTTACTCATCAGCTGCCCAGGTAATTCTCGGGTGTGGGAATTTCTGATTCAGCAGTATCATCTGCCTCACAATTGCCTTAGTCATCCAAAAACCTTTGGGTGCCTTGATTGGGTCCAACTCATATCTAGTCCCTCATCTTTTCATTAGAACATATACACAGGATGGTCCTTAGGTTAACCTAAGAGGCCTCAGTAGATCTTCTTGGGAGTCTCTTTTTAGATCGAATCGCTTCATTTTGAACTTGAATTTGATTCTAAATCCTGATTTCACCACCTGATTCAAAAATGCAACCTGCTATATAGGAAGACTATTTATAAAACCAGAGTCCCAAATGAACATGAGAGAAAAGATAATCGAGAATGCCTATAGAAAACATGAAGAATATTATAAAAGAGACATGCTGGAAAAATTGGCAAAAACAAAAAACTTCATCATGAACTATGAAGGGATAATATGCACACAAATGAAACACGGTTCAACCTGGGATCATCTATTTGCAAAACATAGTGAATTAGTGAAATTACACAATAATGATTGTCTACAATATTGGTCAAATCCTTCAGTTCTGGAAGAACTCCAGAATTTTTTGAAAGAATGGGAGGGTTAAATAGAAGCATCAATCAAAAATACCAATCAGAAGTTAATATGACATATTGGGGTAATTCTAGTATTCCATGTAATTTCCCAAATCCCAGGTGTGATGATCAAGGTTGTTATGGACCCCCAACCCAAATGGAATCAAATTCAAATTATGAACAAATTGATACACCAAACCTTGAGATGGTTGGGAGAATCCGATTGTAGGTGATCACGATTTTAAGCCAGCATTAGAAAATCAAAAGACAGGTTCACCAAGCCTAGATTTCCCAGACACCTATGATACAAAGATTGAATCAGAACCTCTCGAGGGTGTAAATTCCATCCCTTATTTTGATAAGGTGACTCTCAAGAATAATTTTGACATCCCTGTAGAGCCCAACCTAGATTCTAGTGATCCAACCCACACCCTTAACCTATAATCTACATCTGAGCCTTATTGGGATGATTACAAGGCCCCGTATGATAGAAATCAGATTTTGAAGTTGGATTATGATTCTGGGCCTTTATTTGATGAGTGCACCTCTCCAACATCCTCAGAGATACAAATCGATTTTTCAGAAGTCACGCTAATCTACGATACAGAAACGAAGGAGTTGGAAGAGTTGGGTTTTGATTGGGTCTTCCCTACAAGACAAGAACCCAAGCCCATGCCTAATAGGGACAACTTTTTGAGCTCAAAATCTGAAACCAAGTTAGATCCAAGTTAGATTGCTGATTTTACATCTTTTGATTTACTCTATGGTGGAACCTCTGATCCCGAATCAAATTTAGAGCATGATTCTCCCAAGTTCCCCGATGATTTCGAATCTTTCCCTGATTTTGGAGAACTGTTGTTTCTTGACGACTATGAGCCATTCTACAACCGCAGCATACATGATCCTTTCTTCGACTCTAAGTCTAAGGTCCCTGATCCCGAGATCATTAATTGAAAATCAGTTTCTATTGAGATGGAATCATTTCTTTTTTATCCTCAAGAATGAGAAACAGTAATTGTCGAGTGTCTACAATCCAGAGTTCGTATCTTCTCTTGACTTAAATGTCCATGATCCTATAAACACTCTTCAAGCATTTACCTTTGATTTTGATGGCTATTATGAGGACTCTCTAAATGAACCCACCATTGAATCCTTCCTAAAGGAGCCCTCACACACAATTCTTATTGATGCCACCTCTTCTACACATGTAGAACCTTCTCAAACCCATTTTCAATCTCGACTCATAAACAGACTCAATTTTTACTCTGATTCTCCTCCTGATGAACCGGTTGCACATGATTCTCCTCCACATTTTTATCAGGTTTTGGACATCGATCAAACTACAAATCATGCCCCATCCTTCTCTGATCACCCTCGTAGGGTTCTCACATCCTCCGCTGATTCTTTTTCATTTGAGGATCCCTACTTTGATCAGGTTGATTCGACTCAGCCAAACCCTAGCTATACACTTCCACATCCTTTTGAGCTTCACAGTATCTGGTAAGCACCTCATCTCTTGATCCACATCTATCAACTTACCAGATTGATTGGGTTTAGGCTACATCATCAGGCTACTGACCTGAACAAGCACCTGGTTGGACCAAGCAGGCTATTGATCAAGGTGCTTGCTCTACAAAACTCGTCTGATTTGACCACTCCTCCACACCATTTTTCACTTGACTGAAGGCATTGAATTTAGCAGTTAACGGAAGGCAACCCGTCAATCCAAAATAATCGAGATCCTTCTGATTATCCTCTTGTACTTCACATCTATTGCACTTCAAGTTCAGTTTTAGAACAGTCGACTCCACCTCTGGTACTTGTATCAAAGCTTGAAATCATCTGCAATAGTCATCTTGACCTGTTCACCCACCCGATTATCCTGTTCTAATTCCTGAACTATAGCTGGTTCATACCTTTTGTTTACAATGAGAACATTGCAAAACTTAAGTATAGGGGAGTGTTAAAGTGCAAACACACAAAAATTCATAATTTTGAAGGGTTCTCACAAAAAAAATACACATTCAAAAAATGACAAAAAAAAAACAAATTTGAAAAAAGAAGAAAAAAACGAAGGGAGGAAATTTTGAATGGATTGAATGCATATCATTCTTGAGGAGGGAAAGGGGAGGTGATTTTGAAAAGTTGAAAAGGAGCACAATTTGAAACAAAAAAGGTTAGTCATTAGTAAAAGATTATGGAATCTACTAGGTTCTAGAGCAAATCAAAAGAAGAAAATGAAAGTCAAAAAGTGCTAAGAGACAAAAAAGATTAGTATGAGTGCTGATCTTAGGCCTCTTGAGCTATGTTTAGGCTTAAAAATTCAAGTATTCGTTAAGATCTGGATAGTTCTCAAGAGGTTGAGGAAAATGCGAAGCTTAAGTATTAGGTCTAAGGATTCAGGATTATTTGGCCTCATTAACTGACCTTCAGTTTGCGGGACTTAGTAACCTAAGCACCCTAATCCACACACAGTCTGGTTCAGTGCACTTAATTATCAAAATCATGTAAATGTGTTAATTCTGTTATGAAAAAGCTACCTATATTAGGAGCAGCTTATCAACACAAGTTGATTTTGATGAATTCCTGGTGCGAAGAGATAGGAAATTCCCCTCGAAGATGCGCAATAACATACCATCACCTTGGTGCTTGTCTCATAGGAGATGTAAATATCTTACTGGGGGCATGTAAGCACCTTATCCTGGTTTAGGTTCCATGGGTAGGATTATCTCGAAATGTTAATTGCCAGGGATTGAATTTTGCTACAGAATGCCATGGGCGACACTATCTTGAAGCATCGATAGCCAGGGTTCTGGGGGTTGGCATGGGCAGTGCTATCTTGAAGCATCGGAAGCTAGGGACCTTGTGAGGATTGACGGTAGGAACTAGGAATCCGATACAGACCATGTTGTAAAGCCAATCCGATGCTAGAAATAAAGAAAAGAAAAGAGAGAGAAAACTCTCCAAAAATAAAAAAAATTCTTCCATATTTCTCTTATAAAAACATACTGCAAACTGAACAGAGACTAAAAATATTTTAAGCATGGTTGCTTTAACCGTAGAGTTCGACGAACCCTAGGTTAGTTCCTCTGGGCCTTAGAAACCATCACAGCGGACTAAGGCTAAAGCTAGTTAGGTCTAGATCTTGGTTGGTACTTGAGTACCTCTAGGCCTATTATTGACATTTTAACCTAATCTACAAAAGAAAGCACACATCAAAGATCTGAACACATGGTCTAGAATTTTAGTTAACTCTGTAAGATTTTGCTAAGGGACAAGCAAAAGTTAGGCATGGGCGTATGATGATAAAGTCATCATCAGCCATATCTAGCTTTATTAAGTCAATTTGCATTAATAAATGCTCCTACATAACTATCAAAATGCCATAATTCATTGCAAATCCATTCTGACGGAAATACAAGAAACCAGGGTTAAAACTATAATTTTACCATCATATCATGAATATAGAATAACCACAAGTTTTCTTAGGGGCTAAACAAAGGTCAAATGTGCTTTAGAGTCTATTAAGAGGGTTCATGCAGAATGAAAAGGGTTTTCATGCGTTATGGGAAAATGACTTTCGAAACTCCAAAAATAGATCTGCTTAATTAACTGAGGTTATGGTCAATATAAAATTCACCTAAAACCTCTAAAATTGATAAAAAATATTCTCTAGGGCTTGGTATGCTTGATTTGACCATCAGAGCCCTTCTTGACCTAAAACAGAGCCACAGATAGACTTTTGCCTTAATTTGGGTTTTTGCATAAATTACCTAGACAAAATAAATTAAAAGCAAAATATAACTTTACCATTGGATTCCTTAGGTCCAAATTAGGATTGTACCAAAATTTGGGCCAAATCTGAAATCATGTTAACCTAGTTTGCAATTAAGTCCTGTCTGACTCTTTTATCTTACACATAAGGCCCTAACTTTTGAATCCTTTACAAAAAGGTCCGCAACTTTATCGTCTCCTTCTTCAAATAGGTCTCTGCTACCATGAAATCCTAATCCTGTAACTCCAAAAAGCTTGATTTTGCATTTTCCCCTTGATTCCTTGACGAATCCCTCTTAGATTTGAAAGGGAAGTTCCTCAAGGAATTCCCTTCCTTTTGAGCAAGATTCGAAGCTCTAAAATTTGCCCAAATCCTAGTGTGAACCTTTGAAAGATTCGAGTCCCCATTTTTGGTGACCTTCCAAGCTTGGGAAGCTTGCTTCCCAAGCTCAAATCATCATCCAAAGGCCTATAAAAGAAGCCCCAATGCATATCGTCCATCCCACTCTCGAATTCGACCAGAATAACCCCCAATTCTTCTCTCCTCCTTCGGCCGAGGTGCTCCTTGAAGTCCGATGGCCTCCTCCATCTCCATTCCTCATTTGTGCACAATACTGATGACGGATTTATCTCCCTCATCTTCCTCCGTGTCGAGCAGTACCAGCCAGTGCCGTAATCTCCTTCATCCTTGACGTCCAACCCCCACTGGAGCTACTTTCTTCCCCGGTGCCAACGATACTACAATCGGCATCACCTCTGCTTGCCATCGTCTACCAACTACCTAGATAAATTCCCAAACTCTGCTTCATTTTCACCCAAACCACACTCGATTTCGACTATGCTACCTCCCGTTCACTCTCAACCTTTCTGTCTCTGGCAATCACTCCAGCGAGGTGTATCTGCCGCTACATCCCTCCATCCTCCTCATTGAAACTCTCATAAGATTTGCCTCATCCGCCCACTCAAAACCCCATCCAAATTCACTACTTAACTCACCCAAATCATCCACCAAACAACCCATCACCGTGCCTCCATTCTCAACTCTATCCGACCTCCACAACGCTCCTCGCCTCACGCTGCACCCACCTCCATGTTCGTCGCACTACGACGAAGCCTGTTAACCATTTGAGATGGCTGCAAGGTCATATTCTTCTCTGCTGGAGTATTTCCCGGAGCTTCGCGACCTCTGCCATCATCGCCACCCCGTTCCTCATGTTCCTGGTCACGCAAGCCCCAACTACTGCTCCAGGCGACGTAGACTCATTCTAGGAGGGTTTTCAGGTTCTAGATTAGAGACACCAAGCATAGAACACGCCCAATTAGACGAGGTTTCCCCTGCAGCTGCTGCTTATAGATACAAGTGAAGAAATAGTGGGACTTTAGTCCTACATTGTTGGTTGATGAGCAAAAGCTATGGAATAAATTGAAAAAGTGCATATGGCTATTTGCCTCCTAACACATGACGGTGAGGTCCTGCACAACCTTCACCTGCCTCGCCCATGACACTACGCACGTGGGCCTGGCACCAACCTGACCTGCCTAACCTGCGCACACCTCAGTTGCGACCCACGCCCGCATGCCTGGTCCCGGGTGTGCTTAGATCCAAATCTAACTACCCAGTACTATGCATGGCCTTGTTAAGGCAGAAGAAAGGTGGAAACCTAGAGAAGGAGAGAGAGCGTGGGGGCAAGAGGGTTTTGTTCTCTTGAGAGTCGGCTGACACTTAGCCGCTGGAGGGATTGCCTCCCTCTGTGCATGGAGAACAATGGCCAAAGAGAGAAAAGAAAGAAGAAGTAGAGAAAGATGGCAGAAGAGGTACACTGAGAAGAGAAGAAAGAAGTCAAGGAAGAAGAAGAGGAGAAACAAAGGGGAAGGTACTGTAGCAAATGCATCTTTAAGTCATCTAATGGCTTAAGGTGATGTCTGATTTAGGTAAAAGTGGTTGATACTACTGATATATTTGAGTACCTATGCTTGAACGGTTGATGGCACTGTTGCATTATTTGAACTCAATGTGTATATGCTTAAATTGAATAATTGGTAATCTAAATCACCATTGCTTTTGCTGCGAGATTCTTTTTGCCATGCATAACTATTGTTAAACTGATGCTTTACATTGATTATCATTTTTGAGTAATTATTATTCATTTCTTGTTATTATTTTGCTTGAGTCTTATACTCAATTACATGTTATTTGCGATTAGCGATTGAATTCCACATTTGCTCCCAATGAACGACCTCAGACTTTCATTCGAGTTATAAATTTTACTTGTTTTCAAGCAACTTCAACCTATACTATGACATAACAATTATAACATTGATTTCGCTTACAAACAGGCACGCTTACATGTCGCCCATGTTCAGGCCTTTAGTGATGGATAAATCCATCAGTAAAGACCCTGACATTAATGTTTTGATGGTAAAAGACCTAATTGCTGCTCAAATCTTGACCTATAAAAGGCCCTAAGACCCTTACACTTTCTTCATCCCTTCCTCTCTTCTCTCACCCCTCTAAATCTTTAAGAGCTTGTCCCAAACTTGGGATGCTCCATTAGAGTAAAAATTTTAATTTTTCCACCTTCTCATCCCCTTCATGGAGAATTCCATGGTGGTCCTCTCACCTCCATTCGGGAAGCGGATCCCGCTACGACGTTGTCCTACCCCATTCTCCATCATTCCTCATCGTTCTCCTTTATCCCGCATCTCACCACCTTCGTCCGAGCATTTCGTCATTGCGGCTCATCCTTAAAGTAGCCATTGAGGAGGATAATTTCTTTCTACCTTCTCTTTTACTGCTTTCTAGTCTAGATTTCTTGCTTTCTAGTGCAGATTTCCTACCTTCTAATGCAATCAGTAGTTGAAATTGTAATGAGCATCAACTTGTGGTAATGAAATCCATGTTTATTCTATCTCTATTTTCTCTTTGTTTGTAATATTCTCTCTCTTCTATTATTTATTCTTTAAGTAGATAGCTAGTTTAGATTCAATTCGACCCGTTAGTCTGCTTTGTGACAAATAAAACAAATGCGATTTTTAATCAAACGTTCACCTTCCTGTGTTCAACTCAGAATTCCTTTAGAGCTTTGGTAAAATTTATCTATTGACGATTTTTCTTGCAGATCAAACTACGACGGGTTTTTAAAACTCAACATCTGTTTGCGACGATCATCCACAACAACATTTTGGCGTCATTGTCGGGGAGGCGGTGCTCTTTCATTTTTCACATTTTCCTGCCTTACTTATCTTTTACCTCACTTCTCTCCTCTCTTATTGTGATTGTAGTTACTCTCACGGGGTGAGTAAAAGTGGTAGATTGGAGTAAAGTCCTGTTGAAGGGTCTGTTAGTTTACCCCCACCTCCCACCCACTAGTTTTCATTCCGCCACGTAATAACACAAACACAAGTAAACCTAGGTATTCTTATAAACTCTAAGGCTATTTTTTGACTGTTTGTTGGTCACCCCCACCTACCTCACCCTCCGCATATGAAACTACAATGATGTAAAAAAAAAACACAAAGGTACACAACCTCTTCTGATTTTCAAACTCAACCTGTAAACCGATCTTTGGAAGCAGTACATACACCCAAACACATAATCGAGTAGAAATCAGATTAGGTAACCACTTGTGTGCCTAAGTCGTGCATCAAGCCAATTGTTTGAGTTGTTTGGGCTGCACCACTTCAACTAAAATCAATTCATCAAGTAGCTACCATGTAGGTTCAACTTCTAGGGATTTACCAGGCACTCCACATTCTTCTAAGCTTTAAAGAAAAACATCTTCACCTGTGCTTTCAAAACTTGATGTGCCAACTGAACTTGATTGAATACACCTAAAGTTAAATCCTAAAAGCTACTAATCAAGATTTAAACCCTAAAATTCACCACATCCAAAAATAATCTTGCTTAAAAACCATTGGTTGTGCACACACACACATATCAATCAATCATTAAGGGCACAACTCAGAGAAAGGGCCCATCACATTCCAAAGCACATTCAAACCTAACCCTAATTAAAGTAGAGTAGACGTTGGTCCTAAGGATTGGACTCGCTCTTCGACGCCCAGACTGAGATTATTTTAGATTAGTCTATTTCTACTGTTCAGTCTGATGTTTAGCTAGGGGAGCAGAATTGAACAATTGCGGCTAGGGGGTACACTAGGAACCGGAGGTGCAAGCCAAAAGAAGAACCTTTTCCCCAGTCCCTCCCTCTAACTGGTTGGATTGAACGGAAAGAAGTAGATCAAATCATTTCTTTATCTCAACACAGGTTTTGATAGTCTGTAGGTCTTTAGGCTAGTCCATTTAATGACAGGTTTGTTTGTTTGTATTGCAGGGCACCTTTCTTCCTCCCGTTCTATCATGGATCCTTCCAAAACCTATTCGCACTTCCACTACTAGCCTCCTACAACTACTTATTCCGAAAATGATTATTATTCAGACCATACTTATTCTCGTCCATCTTCTAGTCGGCATAATCTTGATTGAAGATACAATTCCAGACCTTCATGTTCAATGTTTAACCCTGGACACCAAGATCTTGATTTCTATCATTCTCTGAGCTACATCAATTATAGATCACTGCCCTCATTTGGAGAACCTAATATGATCTACAATCAAGAAGGATATGATGATCCCTACCCTTCCACATATTACAATACATATAGGTCACCACACCTCTTTGAACAACTTGAACTGACCTATTGTCATGGAGGGTATCAAGAACCTCAATTCGTTAACTCCCCTGCATTGAACCCAAACCCACCCAACCCTGAACCAAACCATTTGCTTCAGGTGAGCCAGGTCTATGATAAGGTGTTGGCTAACTTAAGGAATACCATACAATCTTTAGTAGCTCAGCCAACACCTTGCCCTAAAGAATTGGAGCCCCTGATTGAAATGATTGATGATCTGAACAAATATTTGTTGGATTGGCTCTGGGATGTTAAGGATAAGGGCCCAGGTGAGTTTTTACTCAGGAAGTTATCAAAATTGAGGATGAGATTTGTGATTGCTCTAGTCCAATCTTGGGAGGATTCCTAGGATGAACCCCTGACACGAGAGCCGATGTCAGATCTTCTAAGGCACCTGTAGGAGGGACACATTTTATGAGACCAGGGTTGACCAGGTTGTTCTATAGCAATCAAATAAGGATGAACTAATTTTTTCACCTGAGATCCCTGAGCTGGGGTATGAGGAAATGTATGTCTCCATGGATCAGAAAGTGATTGATGATTTTGAGACATACATCAATGCGGATTTAGATTTCTTTGATTCTAAAGGTGAAGAATCATTAAGTGAAGTCTGACCTGAGTTTACAAAACATGATTTTTACGAGACGACTGGGCTTGAGGAATTTGACGAATCATATGATGGCCCAATAATTGAGGAATTTGAAGTTGTTGGGGCTCACATGGAAGATTCGGATCCCTACTTTCTGAAGGATTCAATTCAAAGCCTCGATCCCCAATCACACCCCATTGAGCTTACTGACAAATTTGATTTTGAGATCACTAGACCCAAGTCAATTCTGATTCGTCACATCTTTTAGACTTGGAAAATTCAGATGGGGTGATTAATATACAGGAGGTCCTACAAACTGAAATCCTGAATAATGAGGATAAGAATTGGGAAATGATGATTTGGGAAGCCAATTCTAGAGGAAGTAAAAGATGCAGTCTAAGGGTGCCTGTTTGTCTAAAACTCCCAACCTTCTACCAGGACCCTTATGACATCTTCGAATCAGAGGATGTCCAACCCAAGCAAACAATCAATGATTATCCTTTTGGGCTTGATATCTCTGTTATCCAACTTTTTGGACTTGTGTTACATCCTTACAAATCGCAGGCCCGACCCTGCTTGCATACTGATCTCAAGTTTTGGATAATTTTTATCCAGAACCTTAGATATACTTGACCATGGGGTATGGGTTTGTACCACAATCTGGTCCACATTTGTGGACATCTTCTCCTGGCAGGTCCAAAGCTAGATTTTCTTATTCAGATGATGACCTGCAGCTATGAATTCTTTATTTCTTCTTCTTTGTATAGTGTGCCTAGCTAAAGGCACTAAATTCAACACTTATACAGTTTCTTTTTATCTCGGAGCCGACCTGTTATTCATGCAATTCAGGTGCTTTCTACTATATTCCACTTTGTTCCATGTCTTTTTAATACATGAGGACATTGCATTAGATAGGCATGGAAGGGTGGATATTCATCTCTGAGTTATTTCGTCAGCTTCGTAGACTTTTCTTTGTTTTCTTTTATTAAAAAAAAAGTAGAATTAGGAAAGAGAACTTGGGCTCTAGAAAATTTTCAATCTTAGAGAATAAAACTGTATGATTTGAACACTTAGACCTTTCAGGTCTTCGGGCTTAATCAGCTCAGGTGTCCACTAAAATGTCGACTTGTTTCAGGAGTCCTCGGCAACCCAAATTCAGATTTTAATTCTAAAATGTGAACTTGGACTAAAATTCAGCCCATTGGTAGGTTGTCCAGAGCCCAGTCATACGACCATTCTTTTCCAGCTGCCTTTAGGTAAATCTTAGATCAGGGAAGCCACCTACTTAAAGAAAGAGAAAAAAAAAAGAAAAGGAGAAAAGAAAAAGAAAAAAATAAATAAATCACACTTCACCGCATGAGTATGGCTAGCAAGTTGTCCTGGGTAACAGCCCATTGGTAGGTTGTCCAGAACCCAGCTGAAGAAATGCACATAAAATTCCAAAACACTTAGGAAGAAGCGGAGAAGTAGAATAAGCTGGGGAGATATACACTAGGTTTGCCCTTGTGTTGACCCCATAAAAATAAAAGTAGAGAGAAAGCTATCGGTTGAATAGATACACCTTTAGGCAAAATTTCTTTTCAAGGTCACCTAGGGGCATAGAAACCTTAAGTCCATTATAATCTCAGATTAGTGAGTCTATCACATTTCACACAAAGATGCGTAGAGCTTAGGGTTCTCTTTGAGTCTTGGGTGGGTTGACTGGCCATAGAAAGCTGCTCTGAAACCCTAAACTCAAAAGTCCAAAAAAATTACAAAAGAAGAAAAGAAGAAAAAGATCCTTCTTTGAATAAGGCAAAGGGTTGAGGCGGTCTGCATTTTGGCAGATACCTAAGCGCTGTTGTGTCTCTGTAGTTCAGGTCATAGTTGAAATTCATAAGTGTTGAAAAATAACTATTTCCCAACAAATTTGACCTAATTCTCTTACAAATAGCATGTAGTTTTGCGAGGTACTAGCAAAATATAGGCATGGGGGTGTGATGTAAACATGTTTATATCACATAAGCCATCTATTTTTGCATGTTCTTGGACATATAGTTGCATTATACATTATAAATATTACATAATGTACAACATCTTGCATTAAGGTTAGGTTGTATAAAGTTTAGATTATTTTTCTCTTTTTCCAGTCAGGTAATAGGGTGACATTCAATCGGGGCCTCAGATCTAAGATCCAACTGTACAGATCAGAGCAAGGTGACGATCGGAGTTCAACGACTCCAAGATCTCTTTGATCAGACTTCTGTAGGATCAGATATAATCCAAGGAAGGTCAGAGATCCAGGGCCAAAATGGTGTAAATCTACACTTCAGGTAACAAATCCAATTGCACGGATGGGTTCAGATTGACGATCACAGCCCAATAGCATGAAAATCGGTCCAATCCGACATCTGTGGCACTATCCACAACACATAGAAGATGGACAGCTAAGATGGTGCAACATGGTGCCATCTCAATCGCCCAATCGGCCCAAGGACCCACTGCTGCCTTTCTATTCTCATTCGATCATCAAATCATGACCATTGGATTCTTATCCAATGGATGAGATCAGCCCAAGAACGCACCCTCAACTTTCTAAAGGAGTCCTCATCGCTCAATCAGAGCAGTTGGATTCTCATCCAAAGGCTGAGGCACGAGTTTGTTCAATCAAGGCTGCAACCATCTGCAAGGATGGCGCAACAGTGACGCACCCTTGGGCGAACCACAGGTCGCAAGTTCGAGACCCCGCATGCTCAAAATCAAGGTGCAGGCATGGAGCGGTCAAATTGGACTATTGGATGCGACCTAGATGATGGATGAAGGGCAACGTGGAGCGATCTGGGCACACAAATCACTCACACATGATCAAATGCACCTTTGGATGCCTAATCTGACACGGGTGCGCGATGAGGCATGATAGCTTCTAAGCTATCCGATCTCCTGATCGGATTGCTGATATCGCACGAACATGCGTGAGGCGTTAGGTGCGTTGGAGAGGAGATGGAGGGCACGCTTACACGTCGCCCATGTTTAGGACTTTAGTGACGGATAAATCCATCACTAAAGACCCTGACATTAATGTTTTGATGATAAAAGACCTAATTACCCCTCAAATCTTCACCTATAAAAGGCCCTATGACCCCCACACTTTCTTCATCCCTTCCTCTCTTCTCTCATCCCCTCCAAAGCTCTAAGAGCTTGTCCCAAACCTAGGATGCTCCATTAGAGTTATAATTATAATTTTTCCACCTTCTCATCCCCTTTGTGGAGCATTCCACGGTGGTCCTCTCACCGCCATTAAGGAAGCAGATCCCGCTATGACGTCATCCTACCCCGTTCTCCATCGTCCCTCATCGTTCTCCTTCATCCCGCATCTCACCACCTTCGCCTGGGTGCTCCGTCATTGCGGCTCATCCTCCAAGCAGCCATCGATGAGGATAACATCTCTCAACCATCTTTTTTACCACTTTCTAGTGTAGATTTCCTGCTTTCTAGTGTAGTGAGTAGTTGTAATTGTAATGAACATCAACTTGTGGTAATGAAATCCATGTTTATTCTATCACTATTTTCTCTTTATTTATAATATTCTCTCTCTTTCTTCTATTATTTATTTTTTAAGTAGATAGGTAGCTTAGATTTAATTCAACCTGCTAATCTGCTTCGGCACAAATAAAACAAACGTAGTCTTTAATCAAATGTCCGCCTCCTTGTGTTCGACCCAGAATTCCTCTAGAGTTTCTATAAAATTTATCTGTTGATGGTTTTTCCAACAAATCAAACTGCAATGACAAGTTTTCAAAACTCAACATTCGTTTGCGACGATCATCTGCATCAACATTATGAGCACCATCATCTCGTAGGATAACCGCTTTGGGACATTCTTCTCACCTCCCTCTCTTTTATTCTGCTTATCTGATGCGCAGCAATCATATGTCTTAATTGACCTAAATTAAGCTAAAACATAACATAAGCTAGTGTCATTCATGCATGCATAAGCATTATTTGCATCGTTATTGCTTTCCTTTAGCTATGCATGAAATAATGATATAATGTACTAATTAAGTGCATTATATAAATTGCAGGAAATAGGAAACCTAGAAGTTGGATCAGAAGCTGGATTAGAAGCTAGACCTGAAGCTATTGCTACATTAGAGATGGAGCAGAGGATTAGAATAAAATGTAGTAGAGAAATAATGTAAAGGGTTGAGGTATGCTATTCTATTAAGTAGGAGCAAAGTAGTCAAATTATGAACTTTGATCCAATCGTAGCCCTTGGATAGCCCTAGAAGCCTTCCCAAGCCTTAGCCACACTTAGATTAGGTCACCATAGCCTAGGAAGCCTCAAAACCCTAATTCCTGCCCTTATCTGGATGCCTAGAGAGGTTATTGGATGTCCAGGACCCTTAGCTACAACCCACACACCTTAAACCCATGTCTACAGTGTTATTGGACATCCAGACACTTGGTCAGATGTCCAATTTCTGGAGAATAACCAAGATAGAACCTTGAATCCCTCCTGACTCTGAATGGACATCCAGGCAATAAGTCTAGACTTTTGATTTTTGAGTATAAGTCATTTGATACTATTATTAGACGTCTGAAACTACTCTCCAGTTCTTGTTTTGGAATTCAAGCCTTGATCTTGAGTTCCTAGGTCCCTGAACCTAATTCCAACCCCTTAAGAACCTAAATTAAGGCACCCTAACCCTACTACACCACCTCTAGACCTTCCTAAGAATCTAATTATGTTCTCACTAAGCCCAATTGACTTGGATCATAGTGAATTACCATTGCCTATTCAATTTGACTCATAGTGAGTCCAATTGAGCGTAGATCTCTACCCATACAAGTCTAATCAGACTCAGTGAGAGCCCAATTGATCTAAGCCCAACCTAATTTAGCTATTTCACTCTCAATTAGGTTCATACTCATTCAATTAAACTTGTGTTAAGTTTAATTGCATTTTCTCCATAGCAAATTAGGGTTTTCAACCCTAATTTGAGACCTACACTAACCTAAATCGCTAAGGACCTAACCTGGACCATCTAGCCATCAAGGACACGACCACAAACACACACACACACACACCCATTCATGCACCCACATACTTACTAGAGTTCTCTAGAACTCTCTCCACTTGGGTGCAACCAATGAAGGGTCTTCTCTAGAACTCTCAAATGTGGATCTAAAAGAACCACTCCACCCTCTCTCTCCCTCTTTTGCGAGCTCCCACCGTAGACCCTCTCTAGAGAATTCTATAATTCTTTAGAGAACCTTCGTTAGGTGTATAAAAAGACCTAAGGGGTGGCCATTTGCACCCATTCACTCTTGGCTTCATTCCATAGCATAACTCCACCTTCACACCTCAATCTCCACGAGCTCCACCATGAATCCACCACCTCCACGCCATGCTTGGATCACCTCGTCCTCTCCTCTCTAAGGCCCGACTTAAGCCCCATTGGCCACTCCTCATTCTCCTCTCAACAAAGTCAAAGGCCATTGGAGCCTACCTCTGATTGCCCTTATTTTTGTTAGCTAAGTAGATAGTTCTTTGAAGATTTATTGCTTTATTACGGCTTAGTACTGTCACTCCATATTTCTCCCCCAATGATGCATGCGTAATCCCTCCATAGATTCATGTATGCAGTCATTTTCTGTTAGCTAGTTTTTTGTTTAAAGGCATTCCTCTAGAAACCTTCCTCTAGCTATGCTTTGTAACTCTAATGAAATCAATGAAATCATCCTTTTATATTCTATATATCTATGTGTGAAAATCACCATGTGTTTGCTTGCAATACTTTATTGTGATTAAGTTGCTTGCACTTATTTTACATCTTTCTTGCAACTACCATATCGGTGCCTGAAAAATTGAAGATCTTACCATTAATGCATTCTCTGTCAAAAGCCATCATTTAACTAGGATCCTGCGTGCTAAAATCGACACATTTACATTCATTATTGACTTAACACATGTGCATGTGATAAGGGTTAATCATGCAAATGGCAAAATAATGATTTGAAGGTTAGAAATCAACGTATGATTTTATGTAGAGTGAGCAAAATCGAATTCATTTTGCATTTCATAAATGCCACCATAGATGATGACCAGGGTTCAAAATTCTAGATCTGACCCCATGATGATTAAAAATCCTCATAAATTCGGTTGAAATAGTAAAAATTATAAAAAAATATTCCCTAAACAGATAATTGAAAAAGGAATCTACTTACCAAATTTCACTTCCTTTGGATTCAATTTGTGTTCAGAGAACTTGTTTGATTCTTGTGGTCTACTGAAACCCTAGAATTGCATGAACCCTAGGTTACACCTTTAAGGTTACACTCTAGAGACCACACACTTGAGTTAATCTAGACTTTACTAAGTCTAGTGTTTAGCTAGTGAGCTAGGTCACCTTGTGAGCCACTCACTCCAAACCCCAGTGAAGAAGAAAACAGGGTTAAAACAAACTCCAAAACACAAAATCAACCCAAATTCGTTGCCATACTACTGGGTGTTTTCATCCTCTCTGGCCAAACCTGGTGACTGAGTCTGTAGGGTAGTGTCAAACGATCGTAGCTCAGGGTTCAACGTAATCGAAGGCGTGAGCCGAAGGATGAACCTTCCCCATAGTCCACTCGTAACCAGATTGGCTGGGTTAGCTTGACAGGTGGGAATCACTTTCAGTCGATTCTCAATGAATTTTTCTTCAGGAATTCGAACCCAAAATGAAAAATTCAGTCATCTGATCATAAGGACCATCTAATTGACAGGGCCTTAGCCTTGTCTGGCTGGCTGCACCAACCAAGGGGTTGGCTGGTGTATGCAAGGAAGGAGGTCACTAAGACCTCAACTAGCTGGACCTTAGGAGACACTCCCAAGGAGGCGAGTCACCTCACCTGGACCATCTTCTCCCCTACACTCTTCCTCTACCCTCTTAGCCAAGATGGCTAACCCTGGACCCTGACCTGGTCAGGATCCAGCAAATCTGGACCCGATGGCTCGTCTGGAAGCCTGGGTTGTTGAATCTGTGGAATGGTAGAAATAGAAAATAAATCGTATCTTGAACACTTTGGACAGAATGCAGCATCCACTATGATGAGAACAGCTTTGTGATTTCTACGATCTGGCAGCGTCGATTGTCACACCTCTAGTTCGAATTATCGCAAACAGAGATGTGTTTGAGCTCAAGCCCAATCTAATTGGGCTGATCCAAAATTACTTTTATGGAAACTCAAAGGAGGATCCATTCCAACATTTAGAGGACCTGAGTCGAATCGCGGAAACAGCTTGACCCAGAGATGTAGATCTTGGAATTGTTCTGATGAAGCTTTTTCTGTTTTCTCTCAAAAATAAAGCTTCATACTGGTTCAAGACCAATAGGAAGTCGATTGGAACATGGCCAAAATTAAGACTTGAATTCTTGCAGAAGTTCTTCCCGATCAGTCGAACGAATGAGATGAGGCGAGAGATGACAACTTTCTCCCAAGGACCTGAGGAGAAGTTGCATGATGCCTGGGACTGATTTCATGATCTCCTGAGAAAATTCCCTCACCATGGTGTTCCCAATGGCACCTGGCTTAGATTTTTTGCCATGGGCTTGACAACACACATCGGTATCTGGTAGATGCATCCAATGCTGAGAATTTCCTTGTGGAAGATGAAAATAGTGCATTTGAGTTTTTCGAGTCTCTAGCGGAGATTTCAATGAATGCTGCACCAATGAACCAATTCCAATGGCCTGGACAGCAGCGAGTTAGTGTCCATGAGGCTCAAGCAGAGTCTGTTCGAGCTGATATGGAAATTATCACCAAGAAACTGGGAAAAATGGATTTGCAAGAAAGAAAATTGATGACATAGCTCGAGGTCAACAGGATCTGGTTGGAAATTCTACTGGCCCGAGACCCTCTTATGCATTTCAAGCCCCTCCTACTCGAGTTAATCTGCTCACTCGAGATGCACCTCCTCCGTATTCACGAGATCTTGTGTATCAGGATCCTGCCAATAATCTTGATCTAGCACCATATGATCGGGGTTACGCACCGTATGATAATTATAATGTGTATTCCCTTGATGAATATACACCTCAGATGTCGTCAGTCTACGAAGACGTCAGTGCTATTCAAGGACACGGGCATAATAACTCGTACTCAGAGACGTATAACCCTAGTTGGCGCCAACATTCGAACTTCTCCTAGTCAAGTAGCTCACAAAGACAACATCATGATCCACACTACCAGACAAGGCATTACAGGAATGCACAGATCATATACCCTAGGCAGCAACCATTCTCGTCTCAATAGCAGCAATCACACTTTCCCTATCGGTCGCTGCATCAAAATGCTAGTCACCCACCAAAGCAAGCCGATTTGGAGGCACTGAAAGTGGAGCTAAAAGAATCAATGCAAAAGTCTACACAGGATAGCTTGTAGATCATTAAGGCAATGGTCAACCAAATACAGAACATACAAAACATGCAAAACCAGCTGCTACAGGAGCATAGGACCCTGGGAGCCTTGCCCTCCCAACCTATCCCTAACCCATGATATCTGTAGAACTAGGGCACCCTGCCTAGGTTATAGGCACCACAGGTACAAGCACACACCATATTACAAGCACCTCCTGTGCCACCTAGTTGCGTTCAAGGCCAGTCACCTCTGAGAAAGAACATTGCATACTCTACCCTTTCTGCTCTTCCATGACATCATGGACAGTAAGCTGATGCAAACACTGTTTCATTGAGGAGCGGGAGGAAGACACACGACCCACCATTTAGGAAGGTGGGTCCTGATTTTTTGTGCCCTTCATCGTAGAGTGGTTCGACTCATTCATCTCAAGATCCACCTACAGTAGATAAGGGTAGAGGCCACTTGACCTTGAGGTTCCTGATCCTTTGCCCGAGGCTTTGACACGAAATGTAGTATGGGAAAAGGACACATGAAATTTTGACAACCTGAACACAATGTTCAAGGAAGTGCATATTCAGGTCCCTCTCCTCAAGGCCATTGATCACATTCCTGCTGTCGTGAGGTTCTTCAAGGACTATTGTATCCCAAAGCGAGAATTGAGAATAGGACGACAAGTGGTACCATCAAAGGAGAATAGTGCCGTAATTCTAGCTGACTTACCACCAAAAAAGAAAGACCCTGGTACCCCACTCATTTCCTACTTCTTGCAGGGTTCTCCATTTTATCAAGCCCTTCTAGATCTAGGTTCATCCATCAACCTGACTCCCACCACTGTATATGATCAATTTTGATTCTGGGAGTAAAAACCCACCTCGGTCATAATTCATCTGGCTAATAGATTAGTTGAAACACTGAGGGGGTTGTTGAGAACATGATCGTGAAAGTCCACGGATTCTACTTTCCCATAGACTTTTTCATTCTCGATATGGAGGTTCATCCTAATCTCCGTGATGCACCAATTATTTTGGGTTGCCCATTTCTGGTGATAGCCCGAGCAAACATTGATTGTGCTTCAGAGTGTAAGGAGATAGCCCTGGGTAATGAGCAACTTAGACTTGACATATTCAGGGCATCAAGGAACTTCGACTGTGATCGTATCGCGAAGGATAGTGAAGACGAAGAATCAAAACACTGTGGTAACTTTGGGTTCCTTTGCGATGACCTAATGTCGCATTCGTCTGCACTATCAGGGTTCTTGGACCTCAATCCACATGGGACTCACACCACTACAATGCACATATCTCCTCAAGGATCCGATTGTCTGGGGTGTATATCGAACCACAACACCCCTGACTCTAGCTATCCTGAACCACACAATACAGAATCACCCTTCTTAATGTAGGAAGACGTGATGACAGCAGATGGGTTTTCTGTTGACACGGTCACAATATACCACTTTACAGGTGGTGAATCAGCAGGAATTCACATGTATCCGGATCATCAGGCTTCCACCACTGATTCTACTCCTCCCATTCCAACCCCCACCCCCACTTCTGAGTCTGACCCACCACTGATTGAATTGAAGCCCTTACCTAACTCACTCAAATATGTGTTCCTGGGCAAAAGTGAGACATAGTCAGTCATTATCAATGCTCACTTGACCCAAGAAAAGGAACACCAGCTGATTTCTATGCTATAAGACCATAGGGATGCCCTAGGGTGGAGTATTGCTGATCTCTGCAGTATTCGCCCTGCGTATTGCACTCATCACATTTACATAGATGAGGGGGTGAAACCTTCCAGACAACCTCCACGACGGCTGAACCCGAACATGCTAGTGGTTGTTAAGAAGGAGATCATCAAATGGCTTGATGCAGGTATTATATACCCAATCTCTGACAACCAATGGGTGAGTCCGATTCAGAGAGTGCCCAAGAAATTAGGACTCACCGTTGTAAAAAGTGATAAGGGCGAATCCATCCCAACCCACATCGTAACATCATGGTGGGTTTGCATGGATTACAAAAAACTGATCACAGCTAACTAGAAGGATCACTTTCCTTTACCATTCATTTATCAGATCTTGGAGCGGTTAGCTGGATGCAGTTTCTTTTGCTTCTAGGATGGATACTCTAGGTATAATAAAGTAGCGATTGGCCCGGATGATCAAGACAAGACCACTTTCACATGTCCCTTCAGAACATTTGCCTTCAAGTGGATGCCCTTCGACCTTTGCAATGCACCAGCGACATTTCAGTGCTGTATGTTGGCCACCTTCTCTGACATGATAGGGGACTATGTGGAAGTATTCATGGATGAGTTCTCTATCTTTGGAGATGACTTCGAGTCTTGTCTTGATAACCTCACTATGATCCTAAATTGATGTATTGAGGTAAAGCTAGTACTATCCTAGGAGAAGAGCCATTTCATGGTGAGTGATGGCATTATACTAGGGCACAGGATCTCTACCAATGGACACGAGGTCGACCGAGTTAAATCTGAAGTCATACCCTGATTACCCCCACCTAGCTCATTCAAGTAGATAAGATCATTCTTGGCTCACATCAAATTTTATTGGAGATTTATACATGATTTCTCAAAAATCACACGACCTTTTGACGAATCTCTTGGTATCCGATACCCCATTTGAATTTAACACCTCATGTCTGAATGCCTTCAAGACTTTACAAAGCGCTATCTCTGATTCCCAGATTCTCCAACCACCCGACTAGTCTCCTGATTTTGAGATGATGTGCAATGCCACAGATTTCGCTGTCAGAGCTATTTTAGGCCAGCATCGGGAGAAACAACCATTCATCATATACTATGCTAGCATGACGCTGAATGAAGCTTAGCATAATTATACTATAACTGAAAAGGAACTGCTAGCAATAGTGTTCGTGTTGGAGAAGTTCCGATCATATCTATTAGGGTCTAAGGTCATCATCTTCACAGACCACTACGCCCTCCAGCATTTGTTGGCAAAGGATGCCAAACCCCATCTTATCAGATGGATCCTTCAATTGCAGGAGTTTGATATTGAAATACGTGACAAAGTTGGAAAATAAAATGTTGTGGCAGATTACTCCTGACTAGACCCATCTCACATCCCTTACTCCCTATTTCAGATCAATTTTCGGATGAATCTCTTCTGTTAATTCACTCTATTAAGTTCCCTTGGCACACAGATATTGCGAACTATCTTGTCACAGGCAAGATTCCCACGAACTTATCTAAGGACCAGAAACTCAAATTCACAGCAGAGGGCAAATTCTACCTCTGCGATGATCCACTACTCTTCTGCATTGGAGTGGATCAGATCATCGGAAGATGCATCCTATATTATGAGATTCCTAGTGTGTTATCTTTTTGCCACAGTGATGCTTGTGGTGGCCATTTCTTGGGACGGAAAACCACTGCAAAAATTTTATAGTCGGGATTTTTGTAGCCAACTATTTTTAAAGATACACACAAGTACGTCCAGTGTTGTAAAAGATGCCAGTCAGTCGGTTCTATTACCAAGAGAGACATGATGCCTCTCCAAGCAATCTTGGTTGTAGAAGTGTTTGATGTTTGGGGCATCAATTTTATTGGCCCTTTTTCGAATTCGCATGGCTTCGAGTACATATTGCCTGCTGTTGACTATGTCTCGAAGTGGGTCGAAGCCATCCTGGTGAGACTAACTAATCATAAAACCATCATTGCTTTCATACGAGAATACATCATTGTGAGATTCGAAACATCTTGCGCTCTGATTAGCGATAGGGGAAGACACTTCATCCACGCCCACTTCAAGTCATTACTAAAGAAATAAGAGGTACATCACCGTATAGCCACCCTGTTTCATCCACAGACTAATGGGTAGGCTGAAGTGTCTAACCGTCAAATCAAGCTAATTCTCCAGAAGACGGTTACACCGGACAGTAAGGACTGGTCCGATAAATTGGTTGATGCCATTTGGGCATATCGGACCGCCTACATGGCCCCACTCGAAATGTCTCCATATCACATGGTATTTGGTAAGGCCTGTCACCTTCCTGTCGAGCTGGAACACCATGCCTTTTGGGCAGTGTAAAAAATGTAACCTTGACCTCAATGCAGGAGGTCATGAATGAAAGCTCCAGCTCAGTGAATTAGAAGAAATACAGCAGGAGGCTTATGAGTACATAGCAATATACAAGGATAAGACCAATGCCTTTCATGACCACCACATTCGGAGAAAAGCATTCATGCCAAACCAGCAAGACTGGTTGTTTGATTCATGACTAAAACTCTTTGCAGGGAAACTCAAGTCCAAGTTGACTGGCCCATTCGTTGTGATTCACCCCATCCTATTGGGGCGGTCCAAATCATGGACCCAAAATCTGGGCATGTTTCTATAGTAAATGGGCAGCGCCTCAAGCCATTAATGGCCCAGGAACCTCCTCCAACTGATGAAGTCATTAATCTTATCGAGGACGTGTGATTGAGTTTTCGCCCAACTGGAGGCATTAAACTCAACGTCTACCCACATTCTTCATCACCCTATACATATTCGCTTTATGCATATCATATTTTTCGTTTAGCATATTTTTGTTTCGCATATTGCATACTGTCAGGTTGGCCGATGCTGAACTTTCAAATTCAGGAGCAATTCCAGGTGATCTCTACCCACCTACTCCAAGCCATATTTATTTTCTTTTATATTCATGCATGAGGACATGCAAGAACTTAGGCATGGAGGGGTAGATATATAGCAAAACTGAAAATTTTTATACCAACACTTAGAAAACCTCGGAGCAGCATGTCGAACGTACTTTAGGATCCCAAATAAGAGAACAACCAACTTCATCTCCAATGCTCACATTAGAGCTAGAAATCGTCCGCAACAGCCATTTCCGACTCACCCGCTCACGCTTTTGTTCTAAATTTAGGATCAAGCTGAGTGCAACCTAATAAGGGAATTTATGAAGTACAAAGGAAAGAGGTTACTTGTTTATAGCATTTACACATAGTGCATTGATGAATAAGAATATTTTTATTAAGAGAATGCATTAGGGATATTATCCTCTAGTTGATTCCTGTAATCTGGAATCCAGTACAATTTTCACACCCACACGTAGAATTTACAATGGATTCATGGTGAAGATTGATATATGTCTTTAGTCTGTTTCTGAACCCCTGAGCAATGTTTTCAGAGTCAGGCAGATTTTCTTCTAAAAATCTACCAAATAGTGTGAGATGAGAGTAGAGTGTACTGGTGCTATAAGATTAGCGTAAGGAATCTGGAATTCTGGATAATTAGGTAATGATACTCAGAGAATAAGCATAGTTTCCACACTCCGATCCTGCATATACATTTTGTGTGAAACAATGAGAGACGCTGATAAATGCCAGGTTATCATCATTCTTATGCATTAAAACAAACCTAGCTCTTAGGATTTTACTCTGCAAATGGGTTTTTGGGCTGCATTTAGGAATAAATTAGGCTAGGCATGCATTACATTTTTTATTGTCTTTTTAATATGTTTTTGTGAGTGTTAGGGATGTATAGATACACAGATCCCTAAAACCATAGCACTCAAGAAAGAAAATGGTGAAGGAGAAGCCCAGACTAGCTGGAACTTAACGTGATCTACCACACCACAGCTGGAACCTAGCTTACTTGAACTAGGGTTAGCTCATCCTAGCTCCATTCAGCTAATCTCAGCTGAATGGCAGCTCAAGAGAGTTCATCTTAGCTCACCCTAGCTCAAGTCAGCTCAGATCCAGCTCAACTTAGCTGAGTCTAGCTCATCTCAGCTCCCACTAGTCCACAGGGAGCTCTAGCTAGCTCAGCTGAGTTGACAGGAGTTCACCCTAGCTCAGATCCAGCTACATCTAGCTCCACTCAACTCCAGCCAACTAAAGAAGAACTCATCCCAACTAAGGAAGCTCAAGTCCAGCTCCCGGGGACTTAGCTTAGCTCAACTCAGTTGAACTAAGCTACCTTAGCTGCCTCAACCAGCTTAATTCTCCCTGGGAGCACCAGACCTAGCTCACCTCAGCTCATCATGGTAGAAGTTAGCTTACTTTAGCTTGGCCTAGCAACTAGCAAGCTAAGCCAGCTAGAGTAGCTCCATGCCAGCCTCTTTAGCAGCAGCCAGCTCCAATTTCAGCTCCAAACTTCTCCTCAGCTCCTCCCTCCAAACCCTAGCTCCAACACCTTCTCCTCTACTCCACCTTTAGCTAAGCTAGCTTAGCTTAGCTTAGCTAGCAACCAACTCCTTGGCCATCCACCACCTTCAAAGTCAACCCTAGCTAGCTCCACCAACATAAGCTTACCTAAGCTAGCTACCCTACTCAAGTTGGCGCCACCTCCTAGCCATCCCTTTGTTCTCAACGATTTTGTGCAGATTTAAAGCGTATTACATTGTAGTATAACCGACAAAACGTTTAAACAAATATAAAGAATTTTATTACTCGAACAACTAGAGTATCCGAGGTCGAACACGGGGAGCAATCTCAGTACTTTGTAAAACCAAAGAATACAACTGTTAAATGCAAATATAATTGATTCAAAGAGAGAATTTTAAAAAGGATTGTGAAAAAAAAATAGAATTGGACATTTGATTTCTGTATCAGACGTCTTAAATGTGATCTCTCTTTCTCTCTTCTTCTCCTTTCTGCTTCTGTATCTTATTTCTTCTCCTACCTTGCCTTTCTTCTTCTTTCTTCTTCTTTTTCTTCTGATCTCTTTGCAGTCTTCACTTGGCCTCTTCTTTGTTCTTCTCTCTCTTCTGCCTTGTCTTCCTTCTTCTTCTTGGCGAAGACTTCTCCTTTCACTGCTACACAGCCTCTTCTTTCTTCAGCTGCTAAGTGTTCGCTGCCTCGGTCACTTCTTCCTTCCTGCACACACCACACAGTAGCAAAAACCTACCCCCGTCCCTCTACCCAAGTGTCTCTCTTTTTCTCAAGCAGTTCACTCAAGCATGCTCTCCCAGAGCCACACGGGTAGTCGGGTCGGATTCGCACTCAGGACCAGGCGCACCAGCAAGTGGTGATGCGCGAGGAGTGCGTAGGTTTAGGTCGGGTCGGATCCGCCAGATCCGCGAGATCAAGCCGCAGACGAGGCGTATGGCGGCAGTGAGGGACCTCACCCCTGTGCTTACGGAGGCAATAAGAAGGAAACACAAAAACAATTTATAGGATACCTGAGTTTTACAATCCCACGATGTGGAACTATCTGGTCAGTCTTGCCTTCACGCGCACCCGCAGAGCTTTCGTCACTCGATTGCCCAAGCTGATGGCTCCTCTGTGCCACTGGCTGGCCTCGTTCGCTTCGCGACCTTCGCGAGAGTCTGCTGCACCTGCAGCCTGGGAAGCCTGATGCCCGAAGCTTCTCCAACCTCCCTGCTGCTTCGGCTGTTAATGGCGGCCGGAGTGTACACCTGACATCCAATAGAACGGCCTATTGGCCCAATCAGAATAGCTGGAAACCTTCGCCGTAGCACGACGAAGGCGGTGGGCGATGCTGCAGGTTGCAGGTCGGCCTAGGCATGCGTACCTAGGTCAACTTGTGGCCGGAGATGGTGGGTTGGTCGGGGGGTGCTTGTGGAGGTCTGGAGTGGCAGTGATGGGGTGGAATGGGTTCCTGGTGGTGAGGCGAAGCTCGCGAGGGGGTTGGCGAGCCGTGTGGAGGGGCAGAGTGGTGTGGGCAGCTCGCCGGAGGGCGGTCGGAGGCGAGAACGATGGAGATGGTTAGGTACTGTCGAGGGGTAATCAAGTAAAATAGTAGGGGGAAAAGAGAGAGGAGAGGATGGAGAATGTATCTGGGGTTGTCTGGAAGGAATGGAGGCAGTGGAGAGGACGGCTCGTAACTGCCGTCGTCGAGGAAGAAAGACCCTAAGGGAGGAAGCGGCGACGAAGATGAGGTCAGGAGCACGCGCGCGGGGTACAGCGCGATGCGGGAGGAAGAGACGGAGAGGACTCTGCTGCTGGTATGGCAGCAGAGCGACAAGAAGGAGGGGAGGAGGTCGCCGGAGCTTGCGGTTCGTTTGGCCGGAGATGGGAGAGAGGGAATTTGGAGGGGATCTCCGTCAAAATCAAGCTTGGGTCCTGCGGCAGGGTCTGGGGGTGTTTTATAGGTGCTGACCGCTCCTATCAGCATGTGGAGAGCGCGCAATTAGGTCTGCCGGCTTGCCGGAGTTGGAAGGAAGGTGGATACCCAAATCTCTCATGCGTTCGCATGAGAGATTGGGTTCAGACCAGCGATTATAATTGGCTTTATAAGGAAGGGAATTCCTCAGAGAATCCCCCTTCCATTTCTGGGAGGGAATCTCTGAGGGATTAGAGAGCAATCCCTCTCTGAACCTCGCCGGAGCTCGGTTCTGCCCTAACAATGGCGGCAGGACCGGATTGCAAAGGGGGCGAAGAACTTGGGGGGCTCTTTGCAAGGATATTCAAAAGATAGGGACCTATTTATGATTTGGGTGTACTAAATTGCAAAGTAGGTCAAGATGACCTCCCCTTAGGCCTGAATTTTGGTATAAACCTAATTTGGACCTAAGGAATCTAATGGCGAAGTTGGATTTCAGGTTTGACCATGTTTGACTGGACATTTTGCGTAAAAACCCAAATTTGGTTAATTGAGGAGCTAGGACCCTAATCTAGGTCAGACTAGGTTCCAAAGGCCAAATTAAGTGTTCTAAAGACTAGAGGATGTTTTTCTGTGATTTTTAGAGGGTTTAATAGATTTTTATCCTGATCGAAACCTTGTTAATTTAAGCAGGTCTGTTTTTAGGGTTACCAAGTGTCATTCAATTCTTAGATTGCACATAAACCCATTTCTGATTGACTCAACCCTCTTTTTATCGTATTTGGACCATTTGACCTATGTTTTGCTTCTGAGAAAACCCGTTTATGTACTGCAATGGTAAAATTGCAGTTTTAACCTTTATTTCATGTTTTCTTCTCAGAGCACTTGCTCCTTCAGTTAAGCCTTCTTCTAGGTTATGTAGGAGCTTTTATCTTCTTTATTGGGTCAAAATGAGCTAGTTATGGCTCATGATGAGGCTCTCATCACCCTTCACCCCATTATCACCACCAGAATACACCTTAAGTTGGCGCCAACTTTCAGCCCTTAATCCACCCTACACCTACCCACATAAGCCATCCTAACCATCCACCTACCCCTCCTTCTAGAATCCCACTTGGTGCCAACTTAGACCACCTTCTAGAACCATTTTTGGCGCCAACATCAAGGGGTGTCAACACCCATAACTACCCCCTTGGTGTCCCTTAAGGTGGCGCCAACTCACCTAGGCCATTGGATCTTTAACCACCTCCATCTCTTCATCTTGGCCCTCCATTTCAAGGGACACCTTAGCCCCCTTCCTATTCTATAAAAACCCACCACCTACCACCATTTTGGGGCATCCTCCATTAGTGTAATTTGCTACCTAAACCACCTATACCTACGGCCAAGAAGAAGGAGTAGAGAAGGAGATTTAAGGGGCACATCACCAGCCCTTTTGGTGCCTTCTTCTCCCTACTCTCTTCAACTTGGGCCACGCCAAGGAGAAGGACTCTTCCACTTCAAGGAGGATGGCCAGGAAAGGGGGAAGGACCTAGGGTGGACGTCCACCCTTGGAGAGAAGCTTAGGGCACACCCCCTTAGGGTTTGCCTTGGAGGACATCACTTTAGCTGAGCACTGCAAGGAAGGATTTGAAGGATTCTCTTCAAGATTGGGAGCCACCAACCTTGGAGCAAGAAGCCCTCTTCTTCACCACCTATCTAGAGGATTTGTGTTTTCTTTTCTTTATTTTAATTTTTCTAGTTGTAGAAGCATTCCTCTACTAGGCTTTTTTGTAAAACACTTTTCGTCAATCTAAGTTTCCTTCTTTGCAATTTTCTATTTTGCATTTCTACTTGCTTGCTTTTAGCATTCTTCACTCCCTCTCCCTAATTATTCTAGGCCTCCACTTGCTTAGAGTGAGATTAGGGAGAGGCTCTACTTGCCACATAGAAGTAGTATTTTAAATTGAAGTGTAAATCACCTTTCCGCCACCATTTCGCATGTTGTCTTAATTTGAAAACAAAAAAAAATGATATATTGAAAAATACCAAAAAGAAAGTTGAGATTTATTCCGAGAAAGAGAATCACTATTGCAAACATTTGGACTCCTTGGACAACCCTAGATACTCCCCTATCTAGGAATACAAATTTAAGAGTTGATCGATTTTACGCGTTACAATGACATATTTAACAAACCGCGTGAAATCGCTATCACTTTTTGGCGCCGTTGCCGGGGAGGCACGGCTTTGCATTAGTTAATTTTCTCTTGCTTGAAGTGGATCTCATCCCCTTCTCTTTCTTTCGTTTGTGTGTGCAGGAATTACAGCGGGAAGGCAGGAATCTGGAAGCGAGAGCTCAAAGTTCCTTTTCTTCCCACGAAATTCAGGTTGGTTCCTCTTTCTGGTCGCATAATTAATTAAAACTACCAAAAATATATTCAACTTGGCTTTCAGCATCCCAAACAACTTGATTAAGTGGAGTGGTGCATTATACAATCCATTGTTTGCTTGTCTGCTTCTTTAGCACCACTCCATTGCAAGTATTGGTGTTCTATTTTTCGGGTCTAGATTTCTGTCCGGACTTGAAAAATCGATTTATAACATCACAAGCCTCCTAAAATCATAAAATTTCATATAGTGATTTCCAATTAATCTAGGAACATCTGTTCCAAATTTCAGAACGATTGGATTTGTATTTGAGTTTTTAAAATTCGTGGACTGCAGAGGGGTCACACCCTCTAATCTTCCAATTTTGTTACTGTCCGCGAATTTTTAGAATTTTTATGCTCATCCAATTTTTGTGAAATTTAGCTTGCTAGGATCTTTGTGACATTTTGCACATCATATAAAATCATAAAAATTTTCTGAGGCCGGTGGTAATACTGAAAAGTCCAAAATACTCATAGGTATCATTTCTGGACTTTGACACCAGTACAATTAAAAATTCAAAACAATTATCAAACAAATTCCTAAAATCTTAAAAAAATATTTTTTGGAATCCTTGTTTGATTTCACTCAAGGTAGTGGTGTTGGTTGCATTGATTGGACCACTATCTATTCTAAAAGCCTAAAAATAACTCATTGGTAGTTAAATTTCTGTCTTAAGGACAATTGGCTTAGGGTTTCTTTCTTTCTCTTTAGAAACTCAATTTAAAGGAAATATACAATCACCCATACAACTTGTTTTCCTTTGGTTGTGGATTTTGAAACTTGTTTGAAAATTTAACTAGAGAAATCCTAAAATACAATTAATTAAATCAAATCCTAAAAGACAAGAATATAAAAAAAATTTGTGAGAACTTGATTTTCATTGGAGCCACTCTCCAATTCCTACACACACACAAAAAAAATCTAAATAATAGGGCAACATCCCAATAATGCCCTCCACATTCCGTTTGCACTATAGCATCCTAGACCTAATTAAAATTTGTAGCAACTTGACCCCTAAGGCTTTATTAACTTAGGCTTTCTATTTAGGTCATAAGTTTTCTTTAGTTAGTACCAATTCTGTCATCTATATCTGGTGTTTAGGCTGAGGGGCCGTGTCAAATGACCAGGCGTGGGTTTGTACAAGCACTTGGGGTTTTCCCTAGGAAATGTTTGGGCCCAAACCTCTCCTTAAGCAGCTTGGCTAGATTTGTTGATAGAACGGGTATTCACTGTTGACTACTTATTTCCTACATAGACCAAGTCTTAGGTTATTATTGGGGAGTCACATTTAAGTTAGGTCTAGTTTTGTTTGTTTGAATTGCACACTTTCTCTCATCTCTCTCTTCTCCTCCCCTCCCGTTCTTCCATTTTATGCACGGGTGACGATCTCAAAATTCACACTTGGAAGGACCATTTGATTTTGCCCCCCACGCAAAAATACCACTTTTTCTGTCTTCTTCTCCTAACAAAATGGAAACACAACAAAATAGGTCCACTGACCCTTCCACTTCCACCTCTAACACGACTCTAACCCCATCACTAACCCTAATTCTAACCCTTCCACCCAAAACCCACCCACCATTAATTTCCCGCACTTGGAGCTCCCTAATCTTGAGTTGCCCCACACACAACATCAAGACCCCCTACCTGATCTTTTAAAATTGATGGTTGATCAGATTAATAAATTAAATTCCAATCAACAAACATTGACTAGGAACATCCAAAACCTAGCCAATCCAAGGCCAAACCCACCACCCCATCAGCAGCTTGTTGTTCCTCTAAAAGATTTCTATGATCCATCTTATTATGAGGAACGACCAGGGGTGGTCATACCTGAGGGGGACTTTGAGATCAAGCCTGCGGTCCTGAACCTTATTAAACACTTTCATGGCCTTCCTAGGGAAGACCCTTTCAACCACCTTGAAGAGCTAACTCTTCTTGCATAGACAACCCATTCCAGGAATGTGCAAGAAGACATATGGCTGATGAGGCTTTTTCCATTATCTTTTAAAGATAAGGCTGCTTATTGGTTCAGGACCATTGGCTGACCCATCACAACATGGCCTCAACTCAAGAGCACCTTCCTCAAGAAATTCCTTCCCATAGGTCGTACCAATTCCTTACGAAGATCTATTACGACCTTTCACCAAAAATCTGGTGAAACTTTCCATGATTCTTGGGAAAGATTTCAAGACCTTTTAATAAGTTGCCCGCACCATGAGATTCCTTTATGGCAGCTCATGCAAATCTTCCATCATGGATTAGAAGATCAAATCCGACATTTTGTCAATGCCTCGTGTGGCGGCAACTTCTTAAATAAAGATGCTGAAAGTGTCTATGATCTGTTTGAAGAAATGAGTGAAAACTCATTTAATCAAGCTTCCATGAACACATTTTGCAGAACCCAAAACCCGCAGTTTGGTGTTCATGAAATAGGCACTCAATCAATCCCTGTTACCCAAGACAATCTTCAATTGATCGCTGAAAAACTCGACCAGATGCATATTAATCAAAAGAAAATTGATGAAAGACTGGCCACACCAACTCAAGCTCCACACCCACATCTAACCCACCCTAACTTTCCACGAAGAGAAAATTTGCACAATCTCAACACTGCTCCTGCTGATTATTCTAAGGTTGCCCATGATTCACTAGGGAATTACAACTATCCAGATCTTAACCCCACTCAAAATATTTCTGCCATCTAGGAGCACTTTAAAAATTCTTCCAATTGGAAAATTACCCGAACTACTCCTGGAATAATCAAGTTTCCTCCCAACCATATCATTTTAATGGGTATGGGTCGAATCCAAACTTCCATCTTGGGCCATCCCAACAAGACATCGATGCCCAGATGCTGCGAACCCTGCAGGATATGCAAACAAAAATGACAGAAGTAACCCGCTGACGTGCCTTCGTGCGTGTGTGTTAAGAGGTGTCGTTATAGTTGCACTTGATACTTCGATTTTAAAAGAAGTAAACGGAGGTGAGTCCGAGTGTCGATCTCAGGGAGGCGTGGAAATCGGATTTTGTTTACCACTTGTTGTCACGAAAAAGGCGGAGTTTTGCTTGCGAAAGAGACGGTTTTGAAAAGCGAGAGATAGAGAGAGTTTAGGGTTAGAAAGCTCTTGGTTTTGATCATGCACTTTAAACAGAAATTAAAATGGCAACTAAATGGAAAATAATTTCATTAAACATGCATTCATAGTTCATGGTTTACAATATTAAATACATGCTTCAACAAAAGTAAATGAAAGCTTAAAAGAGAGAGAGAGAGAGGTAGAGAGAGAGTGGAGAGCGACGAGGCAGCCACGGCGGTGGAGGAGGCTCCGTCGGCGGCTCGTCGTCTTCGGTGATTACAAGAGTGCCTAATACTAGCTAGGAGAGGAGTGGAGTAGTTGCAAGTGGGAGAGGATGCCTTGAATGGTGGTAGAAGGGGGTTTAAATAGAGTTAAGGGCTTCCTAAAAGAAGAATGTGCTTTAGCAACATCCAGAATGTCGCTAAAACCGCTTCCAGATACGTCGGTGAAGGCCTTCTGCCGCCGGTCAGCCACCCGCCCCCTCTCTCTCTCCCACGCCCGTGCTGAGATCGCGCTTCGGGCGCGCGTGCGCGCCCGCGTTTCCGCCCGGCGTGCGCGCGCGCGTGGGCGCTCGGGTGCTGTCGTCGCGCTGCGTGGCGCAATCCTGACCGCCCGCTGCTGATCGGGCGGGTCAATTTCGCCGCGCCCTTCGCTCATGCTTGATTTCCGCTCCGCGCGATTCGAACGCGCGTCGCTGCGTCGCGGGCGTGCGCGCTAACCGTTGCGCCACGCCCGTGCTTTGTCGCGGCGACCGCGGGCGAGCGCGCGGATCTCGACCGTTCGATCGAAGATCAACGGCCGAGATTCGTTCTTGGCTGGCTTGAGGGCGAGAGAGCGGTGGGGGCGAGGCGACGTGGCGCGTTCTGGGCCGTTGATCTCCAGATCAACGGTCATGATTTCTTGGGCCCATTGTGGGAGCTCCGGAAGTCGGATTTGGCTGATCTTGAGTCCGTTGGACTCCGTTCGTCGTCCTGAATCCATCCGTGCGGTTCGATTGCTCATCTGAGGCCTGCTTTGACAAATACTTTACACAAATGGCGATTAATACAGTTTATAAGCAATCTTGGTACTTGATGCATGCAACGCTCCTATTCTACTTTATGTTGTGCCTTTTATTCTAAATATGGGCCATATTCAACCTAATTACTACCACCTTGCGTGGTGTTATCATACCCCCATGCTTACTCCTTGATAGTCCCTAGCAAGGTTTATTCTTGCCTTTATTTCTTTGGAGAATTCAAGAAGTAATTGCTTCGGCACTTCGTTACTCGTCAATAAGAGGAAATATACGAAGATCTTAATCTACAAAGACTAAGCAGCGCCCCGGTGTCTTCCAAAATACGAATCGCCCGAATCATTGCTTTGTATATATAACTATACATATGTATACGTATATATCTATATGTGTCTTTTTAGAATTTTCGGAATTCAGTGTGGGTTGGTAACTTTTTACGGCTACCCAACCCACCCAAAACTCGATCAAAACCCTAAGTGCTAAGCATCTTGGTGTGAATGTTGTGATAGACTCACTTAACGGTAATTGAGACAGACTTCGAGTTTCTACGCCTCTAGTTGTCCGGAAAAGAAAATAAATTTTTGCCTGAAGGTGTATTTGTTCGACTGGTAGCTTTCTCCCTACGTTCATTTTACTTGGGGTCAACACAAGGATTTTCCAGTGTATATTTCCCCAGCTTGTACTACTTCCCCGCTTCGTCCTTAGGTGTTTTGGTATTTTTTGTGCAATTATTGAGCTGGGCTCTGGACAACCGACCAATGGGCTGTTACCCACGATCACTTGCCAGCCATACTTGTGCGGTAAAGTGTGGTTTATTTTCTTTTCTTCTCTTTTCTTTTCTCTTTTTTTTTTTTGTTTTTTTTTGTTTTTTTTGTTTTTGTTTTTTTTCGTAGGTGGCTTCCCTAATCTCAAATGTACCTAGAGGCAGTGAAAAAGAAATGGCCTGTGGCTGGGTTCTGGACAACCTGCCAATGGGCTGTTACCCACGACAACTTGCCAGCCATACCACCCTAGAGAGTTCATTAGCTACCCAATTTCTGTCAAATCTCCGAGAAGTGAGTCTGTGCAAAAATGTGTGTAAATGCTTAGACTCAAAGTTTTCCTGAGTTAGAGGGTGAGTTGATAAGTCGTATACTTATTACCTTATTTATTAGGTGGATTAGAATAGCTTAAAGTTGCAAGGATTCGTCGCTAAATCTATATTTTAATGAACACCAGGGCTAATTAAGCCTGAAGGCCTGAAAAGTCTAAGTGTTTAAGTTCTTTTTGTATTATTTTCCACTATTGACAAGTTTCTAATGCCTAAGTTTTTCTTCCTAAATTCAAATTTTTTTTTTTTTAATCAATTAATTTATTCATTCAAACTGATTAATTAAGCTCAGGATTATGCAGTTTACCATCCCCCCATGCTTAAGTTGGACAATGTCCTCATTGGCAGATGCATGGATGCAGAAGGGTTCAAAAAGATAGTACCTGAGTGACGTAAACTACCAGATCAGTCTGAATCCACTGGGTTGCCTCCCAGGAAGCGCTGAGTTTAACGCCTCCAGCTGGGCAGTGCTTGGTGTCAGCCCTCAACAAGGGTGACACTTTCCTTGGGGGGTACCTGGGCCAGGAAATGCTTCAATCTTTGACCATTGACTGTAAAGGTGTGCCCGGTATTAAGATCGGCGATTTCGACTGCCCCATTGGGATAGGGCTTGACCACCCGACATGGTCCTGTCCATTTGGACCTAAGTTTCCCTGGGAAGAGTTTCAGGCGTGCATCAAATAGCCAGACTTGTTGGTTTGGCTCAAAGGTTTTCCTATGAATGAGTCGGTCGTGGACGGCTTTCATTTTCTCCTTATATAGCCGACTATTGTCAAAGGCGTCCCGACGAATTTCTTCAAGCTCAGATAATTGAAGAGTCCTTTGCGCACCAGCTAACTGGGGATCCATGTTACATTGCTTAACAGCCCAGTAAGCCCGGTGTTCTAATTCTACAGGGAGATGGCAAGCTTTGCCAAAGACCAAGCGGTAAGGTGACATGCCTATCGGGGTCTTAAAAGCGATCCTGTATGCCCACAGGGCATCATCAAGTCGTGTGGACCAGTCTTTCCTGTCAGCTCTCACAGTCTTCTGTAAAATGTTCTTGATTTGTCTGTTTGAGACCTCAGTCTGCCCATTTGTTTGTGGATGATACGGGGTGGCAATGCGGTGGTTTACCTCGTATTTTCTAAGTAGGGCACGGAACTGGGAATGTGTAAAATGGCTTCCACCATCACTGATCATGGCCTTGGGTATTCCAAACCGGGAAAAGATGTTCTTCTTTACAAAGTCCATGACCGTCTTGTGATCGCATCGTCGGGTGGCGACGGCTTCAATCCATTTGGAAACATAGTCTACCGAGACCAGGATATACTCGAAGCCGTTGGATGGTGGAAAGGGGCCCATAAAATCGATACCCCAAACGTCGAAAATTTTGACAATCAAAATGGGCTGAAGGGGCATCATATCTTTTTTGGTCATTGTCCCTAGTGTTTGGCATCGTGAGCAAGTCTTCGCAAAGATGTGTGCATCCTTGAATAGGGACGGCCAATAAAATCCAGACTGCAAAACTTTTGCAGCTGTTTTCTTGCCAGAGAAATGGCCGCCACATGCTTGGTCATGACAAAAGGAAAGCACACTCTGAACTTCGTCTTCGGGGAGGCACCTCCTGATGATCTGATCAGCACAGAGGCGAAACAGCATGGGATTATCCCAGAAATAGTGCTTGGCCTCAGCCAAGAACCTGTCCCGTTGCTGTCTGGACCAGCTGTGCGGGGTTTGTCCTATAACCAGGTAGTTGACATAGTCAGCATACCATGGCATTTTCTTGTCTTACACGGCTAGGATGTGTTCATCAGGGAAGGTATCAGATAGAGGTAGGGAGGGTCCAATGTGGTCTGGATGAAGTCTTGACAGGTGGTCAGCCATCACATTTTTCGATCCGGCCTTGTCTTGGATTTCCAGGTCAAATTCCTGCAAAAGCAGGATCCATCTGATGAGCCTGGGTTTTGCGTCCTTTTTGGCCAACAGGTGCCGGATGGCTGAATGGTCAGTGTAGATAGTCACGTGGGATCCCAGCAAGTATGATCGGAATTTTTCCAGTCCAAAGACTACAGCAAGCAACTCTTTTTCTGTGACCGTATAATTACTTTGGGCCTCGTCCAACGTTTTGCTCACGTAGTAGATCACCACGGGCTTCTTGTCTTGCCTTTGTCCCAGGACAGCGCCTATGGCAAAATCTGATGCGTCACACATAATCTCAAAATCCTAGGACCAGTCTGGGGGTTGAAGTACAGGTGCGGTGGAGACTAAGTCCCGGAGGGTATGATAAGCCTGGGTGCAATCAGGAGACATGTGGAAAGTGGCGTCGTTGGCTAGAAGGTCGGTCAAGGGTTTGGAAAGTTTGGAAAAGTCTTTGATGAACCTTCGGTAGAAGCCAACATGTCCTAGGAAAGAGCGAATCTGTCATACCAAACTAGGTGGAGGAAGTTTGGAAATTAAATCAACCTTAGCTCGATCTACCTCGATGCCCCTATCCGAAATGATGTGTCCGAGGACAATTCCTTCTTGAACCATAAAATGCTCTTTTCCCAACTTAACACCAAGTTAACCTCGATACATCGTTTCAGGATTTTCTCCAAGTTGCTCAAACAATGGTCGAATGAATTCCCGAATACAGAGAAATCATCCATAAAGACCTCCAAGTATTCACCCACCATTTCTGAAAAAATGGCTAGCATGCAACGCTGGAAGGTCGCGGGTGCGTTGCATAACCCGAATGGCATTCGACGGAATGCAAACGTGCCATACGGGCAAGTGAATGTGGTCTTTTCCTGATCTTCCGGAGCAATTGCGACTTGGTTATATCCTGAATATCCATCCAGGAAGCAAAAATACTTCTGCCCTGCCAATCTTTCAAGGATTTGGTCAATGAATGGCAAGGGGAAGTGGTCCTTCTTAGTGGCTTCATTAAGCTTCCTATAATCAATACACACCCGCCATGCGGTGGTGGTGCGGGTGGGAATGGATTCGCCATGATCATTAGTGACAACGGTGAGCCCAGCCTTCTTTGGAACCACTTGAGTGGGGCTCACCCAGGGGCTATCAGAGATAGGGTAGATGATGTCGGCGTCGAGGCACTTGATAATTTCTTTTTTAACGACCTCCCGCATGTTAGGGTTTAACCGTCTCTGCATCTGGTGGGAAGGTCGGGCCCCGTCTTCCAGGTAAATCTTGTGGGTGCAATAGGTGGGGCTAATTCCTCTTAGATCTGAGATGGTCCAACCAATGGCGGCCCGATGTTCTGAAAGAGTTGCAGTCAACCTTAGTTCCTGATCCTTGGTTAGATGGGAATTAATAATCACTGGGAAGGTCTGGCCAGGTCCCAAGAAGACGTACTTGAGATTCTCGGGCAATGGTTTAAGTTCAGGTGCGGGTGGGACCACAGTCGATGGGAATGGAAAGGGCGGTAGTTGATCAACATCGATTTCTTCAAATGGTGTCATGTGATGATACTCAGCCTTACAGAGGTCCACAGGTAATGATGGTGACGAGTCAGAACTACGGGTTTGGTGGTCTGAGACAGAATTGAGGGTAAGGCATTCCTCGATTAAAGTTTCCACGGGATCATGTTCCTCAATGTAATCACAATCAAAAGACTTTGTTGCCCGGAAGATATCCAATTGCATTTTCATGTCTCCGAAGGCGATTTCCATACATCCCATGTCGCAATCGATGTTTGCTTTAGCCGTGGCTAAGAAAGGTCTGCCTAAGATTATGGGTGCGTTCTGTAATTTTTCAGGGACTTCCATGTCGAGCACCAAAATGTTGACTGGGAAATAGAAGTCCTTGACCCGTACAATCACGTCCTCGACAACCCCCTTCGGGGTTTTCACTGATCTATCCGCCAGCTGGATGGTGACAGGGGTTGGTGCCAGCTCCCCAAAACCAAATTGGTGGTACAAGGTTGTGGGAATTAGGTTGATAGAAGCACCTAGGTCCAGGAGCACTCTATCAAATGTCATGTCCCCGATGTTGCAGGAAATCAGGGGTGCTCCTGGGTCAGTTCGTTTGAGTGGAAGGTTGCTTGATATCACGGAACTGGCTTGCTCAGAGAGTACAACCTTCCTAGGTGCTTGAGGTCTCGGCTTACGCTTGGGTGTACAGGCATCCTTTAAGAACTTGGCGTAAGCGGGGATGTGTTTGACAGCTTCTAGAAGCGGAATATTAATCTGTACTTGTTTAAAAATTTCCATCAGCTCCTCAGTTGCCACAGTATTCTTTTTTCTCTTGATTGTTTCCAAGGCCTCAGGATAGGGTGTCTGAATTGGTTCCATGTTTGGGTCCTTGGTTGGTGTTTCTTCTAAGTCGGGTAAAGTCTCGGGGAGAGTCGGCCATTTGGGATCCTGGGTTTTGGTGCCGCTTCTCAAGGTCACCGCATTCGTAGAGGCATTGGGGCCATGGGGTGATCCTTGAGAAGACGGGGATGAAGAAGCGCCAAACCCAGGAGGTGTTTATGGGGCCGGTTGGACCATATGAGCCTGCCCGGGGTTGCCTTGGAACCCTTGCGAATTGGGGCCTCTGTTAATTATGTTTCGCGGGTTTGGTTGTGGTTGGGAAGGTAGAGATCCATGTTGTTTACAGTCCAAGAGTTGGCTTAACTGTCCCTTTACCAAGGCCATTTCTTCCTGATGTTTTTGGTTCATGTCAGCCATCATCTTTATTAGGGTGTCCATTTGGTTTTGTGGGGGAGGGGCCACCCTATTTTGGTTATATTGGGGTCTAACTGGTGGTCTTTGCTGATAGGGGGGCAAGTGTGGCTGTTGGTTTGGCCTGGGCTGGTTTTGGAATTGCGGTAGTTTCTGGTTTGTCCAACCAAAGTTGGGGTGATTACGCCAGCCGGTGTTGTAAGTGTTGGAGAAAGGGTCAGGTTTTGCATATCCTTGGACGGCTTGCACATCTTCTAGAATAGCCGATGTTGATGAAGAAGGAAGGGAGTAATCAAGGGTCGAGGGAGCAAAGGTCCCTCCTTGGAACATGGTTGGGGGTTGTTCCAGGTTCAGTTGGGTGAAGGGTTGGACCAGGTCAACATTATGTGCTCCCTTTGCTAGGGTGAAAGTCTGCAAGGGGTTCCTGGTTTGGTTTAGAAGCTCATCAATCTTCTTGTCCACCAATTCCACTCGATCCAACTTTTTGGCAATGATGTCCATGTCAACCATTCCAGAATTTGCTTGCACCTCGTAAATCCCACCACGGGGTTGACTGGACCTATTAAACTGGTTCATGGAGGCATTGTTGAGCGAATTCTCTCTCATAGACTCAAAGAGCTCAAACGCGCTCTCCTCATCCTTGTTTAGGAAGTTTCCCCCGCATGAGGCATCGACGAAATTCCGTAGGTTGCTATCCAGACCGTGGTAGAAGATCTGGGCCAATTGCCACCTTGGAACTTCGTGGTGTGGGCATTTCCTCAAAAGTTCATTGAATCTTTCCCACGCCTCATGAAATTGTTCCCCACCCTGGAGTGTGAAGGTAGTGATAGCTCTTATGAGGGCATTGGTCTTTCCTTTGGGGAAGAATTTCTTTAAAAATGCATGCCTCAGTTCCTCCCAGGTGGTGATGGGTCTACCTAGGGTTCTAAGCCAATGAGAAGCCTTGTCTCTTAATGAGAAATGGAACATCTTGATTAGAATAATGTCAAGGCTAATGTTCCTAGGTTTTACCGTTCTTGCTATGCGGTCGAGATCTTCTAGGTGCTGAAAGGGGTCTTCATTTGAGCTTCCATGAAAGTGGCTCTGGATTAGACTTAATACATTAGGTTTTAGCTCAAAATCGTCTCCCCCTTCGGGGATCCTAAGGTGTGGCTCGACTCTAATGGCAGAAGGGTTATAGAAATCACGGAGGGGTCTTGGCTGGTCCTGAAATGGTGGTAAATCAAGTGGTGGTTGTCCTGGTATGTCATTGAAAGGTGGTGGTTGTTCTTGCGGGTTCTGTAACCGTTGTATGGCTTGCATGATGGTGTGGATTTGTTGTTGCTGAAGCCGATGGTTAGCATTGATTTGAGCCTGGACGACAGCCATAGCATCTGGTGGGGGTTGATCTTCAGCCTCATCTACCCTAGGTTCAGCCATGTTTTCAATAGAATTACGTCGCCTAGATTCCTGCCCCAAAACACACAATTCGGGATGCAGTGAGCGCCTCCCGTGCATACACTAGAGAAGAACAGGAGGGGATGCGGAGGGCGATAGAAGCGAGAAATGTGTTTCAATCAAGCACGCAAGCCTAATCCTTATGGTGTATTCCTTAGGAGACCTAGAAATCTCACAAAGGGTGATTAAGTCCGTAAGCACTGGACTCCCCTTCTCAAGGCTAATCTGGCCAGGTTGATTACGAGGGGATTGCAGGGAAGGTTCTTCCTTTGGCTTGCACCTCCGGTTCCATAGACCCCACAACCACGGTCGTTTGACACTGCCCCGCAGCCTAGTCACCAGATTCTAGCAAGGGAATGAAAGCCAAGTGCCTAGCAGACAAAACCTCACCTTTTGAGACTTAACTCAGTCCTGCCTAGGGCACGTCTACTCAGTTTTAAAGGGCTAGGATAGTGCTTGTGCTTAGGGTGATGTGATGAGGCGTTGATTGGGGTGGTGCCTCTTAATGTTCTACTTTCAAAGTGTGTGCTTCTAGCAAAACATGATTTTCAAGCAAGGATTTGTTAAGATAAAGTGTCTTTTAGTGTTTCATCCTTACTTAAGTACTTTTTAGGGTTGACGTGTCTTAATATTTTCAAACAAGTTTCAGTGGGCACGTCAAGTTCTGCACACAACTTAGTGAAAGTAGATTTCCTTTTATTTTGTAGAGGCTCTAAAATCCTAGTGTACTCATCCTAATGATCATGCAACTTCTATTAGATGAGTCAGTTTTTAGGGTTGAGTGGTGCGGCCCAGGTCAACTCACGGTGGCTTCACAAACACCACTCAAGAGAAAAAGAAAAGAACACTCCAAGAATTCGTTCAGAATGTTAGAGTGTACATTTTTTTGTGGGGTGATGTGTTATGGATGTGGGTCAAGCAATCATACACCACGCCAATTTTTTTTCAGTTTTTTACAATTTTTTTAGCTTTTTCATGCAAGCAAACAATGAGAGAGAGATTGCTCACTATCAGTCCTCGAGGTGCCTACTCCCTTGCTACCGTCGTGGAATGCATCGCTTCGCCATCCATGCGCCGAATTCCTGCAACCGTCAAGTAAAAAGGAAAATAGGGCATTAGACGATGTGAGAATGAGTGTGGAATGGAGGTGATAAAACAAATCCGTTGCCTCCCCGGCAACGGCGCCAAAAACTGACGTGCCTTCGTGCGTGTGTGTTAAGAGGTGTCGTTATAGTTGCACTTGATACGTCGGTTTTAAAAGAAGTAAACGGAGGTGAGTCCGAGTGTCGATCTCAGGGAGGCGTGGAAATCGGATTTTGTTTACCACTTGTTGTCACGAAAAAGGCGGAGTTTTGCTTGCGAAAGAGACGGTTTTGAAAAGCGAGAGATAGAGAGAGTTTAGGGTTAGAAAGCTCTTGGTTTTGATCATGCACTTTAAACAGAAATTAAAATGTCAACTAAATGGAAAATAATTTCATTAAACATGCATTCATAGTTCATGGTTTACAATATTAAATACATGCTTCAACAAAAGTAAATGAAAGCTTAAAAGAGAGAGAGAGAGGTAGAGAGAGAGTGGAGAGCGACGAGGCAGCCATGGCGGTGGAGGAGGCTCCGTCGGCGGCTCGTCGTCTCCGGTGATTACAAGAGTGCCTAATACTAGCTAGGAGAGGAGTGGAGTAGTTGCAAGTGGGAGAGGATGCCTTGAATGGTGGTAGAAGGGGGCTTAAATAGAGTTAAGGGCTTCCTAAAAGAAGAATGTGCTTTAGCGACATCCAGAACGTCGCTAAAACCGCTTCCAGATACGTCGGTGAAGGCCTTCTGCCGCCGGTCAGCCGCCCGCCCCCTCTCTCTCTCCAAGCGCGATCCGTGGATGACGAACGAGAGCCGTCCGATCAAAGATCGGACGGCTGAGATCCTCCCGCGCCCGTGCTGAGATCGCGCTTCGGGCACGCGTGCGCGCCCGCGTTTCCGCCCAGCTTGCGCGCGCGCGTGGGCGCTCGGGTGCTGTCGTCGCGCCGCGTGGCGCAATCCTGACCGCCTGCTGCTGATCGGGTGGGTCAATTTCGCCGCGCCCTTCGCTCGCGCTTGATTTCCGCTCCGCGCGATTCGAACGCGCGTCGCTGCGTCGCGGGCGTGCGCGCTAACCGTTGCGCCACGCCCGCGCTTTGTCGCGTCGACCGCGGGCGAGCGCGCCAATCTCGGCCGTTCGATCGAAGATCAATGGCCGAGATTCGTTCTTGGCTGGCTTGAGGGCGAGAGAGCGGCGGGGGCGAGGCGATGTGGCGCGTTCTGGGCCGTTGATCTCCAGATCAACAGTCATGATTTCTTGGGCCCATTGTGGGAGCTCCGGATGTCGGATTTGGCTGATCTTGAGTCTGTTGGACTCCGTTCGTTGTCCTGAATCCATCCGTGCGGTTCGATTGCTCATCTGAGGCCTGCTTTGACAAATACTTTACACAAATGGCCATTAATACAGTTTATATGCAATCTTGGTACTTGATGCATGCAACGCTCCTATTCTACTTTATGTTGTGCCTTTTATTCTAAATATGGGCCATATTCAACCTAATTACTACCCCCTTGCGTGGTGTTATCACCCGCAACATCACAAATCTGAATAATCAGATTGGGGTTACTCCCATGCAAAGACTTGCAGGACATCTTCCGTCCCAACCCATACCCAACCCTAATCACCAAGGGAACCATTATATGGTAGAAATCCACACTATCCAAATAATCAGCCTCCTCCTAATCCACCACCTCAGTAGCCGCCCAGGTTTCTGCAATCACAAGCCCCCCCACCTCCTCCAAATAATAATCCGACTGCACATGCAGTTACTTTGAGGAGTGGGAAAATCACCACTGACCCCGAGCCTTCACACAAACCTGGTGAAATACCTGTGCAAATTGACTCCCCACCTCCCCATCAGGAAGAAAAAGAAATACCAAAATCTCAAGACAAGATTCCTATCCCTTTTCCACAAGCTCTCCTCCCCACCACCAACAAAAAAAAGAAATCTGAGCCCACTACAGAAGAACTCATGGATCTATTTGGGCAAGTTCATATCAATATTCCTCTCCTAGATGCCATCAAATATATACCTGCCTATGCTAAATTTTTGAAGGAGATTTGTACTCCTAAAAGGCAGGTAAAAAATCTAGGACAGGTGCATCTTTCAGAGACAGTAAGCTCTGTCGTACAGAGTAAGCTGCCTCCTAAGATGAAAGATCTGGGGGCACCTTTAATTTATATAATTATTGATGACACTACCTTTAATCGTGCCATGCTTGATCTTGGTGCCTCAGTTAATATTATTCCCACGAGTTTATTCGAAGAATTTCAGATTGGTGAATTAAAACCCGTCGAGGTTACCTTGCAATTAGCCGACCGATCTACAATCAAACCTCGTGGGATTGTTGAGGATGTTTTAGTCAAGGTCCAGAATTGTGTCTTCCCTGCAGACTTTCTGGTTCTTGACATTGAGGCACCTGAATCATTACTGGACTCCCCTATAATCCTTGGATGCCCCTTTTTTGCCACTGCAAAGGCAAATATCAATTGCCACACAGGCAAAATGGATATTAACTGTGCAGGCCAAACTATCACTTTAGATATTTTTAAATCCTCCAGGAGATTCCATGATGATAACTTCTTTGAGGACTCAGATACTGAAATTTCTAATATGGTGGAGGAGACAATGTTTATAGATACCCTTACCGACCATAATTTCTTTGAAGACTCTGATTCAGAATCAGTGGTCGGCAAAATCTGTGATCAAGAAACTTGTCTTGACCCTAAATTTATTCCTGATACCCACCCTAAGCACCCTAATCCACCAACTATTCATGCACCTAACTTTTCCACACTAACTTCACCCAATCCTCACCATTCCTTCCCTGACTCCTTTCTTACGGACCTACCACCAACCCCGCCCGAGTTTGGCATCCAACCTGATTTAAAACCATGGCTAGATTTGGGCTACACTTATCATTTTCCATCCAACTATGATCGCAATATTGCTCCTAATCAATTTTCCAGGGATCTAGAAGAAGACACCTTTTTTGCGGGCATCCAAGTGTCCAATTATTTACATGATCTTACATCTTCCGTGCATACCTTCACGCCCGGCTGAATGGCGTAAAAGATAGACTGGATGGGAGGTAACCCATCATTTTTTTCCTGCTTTCCCCTTTTCTTCTTTTTCTAGGTTTTGTTCATCCTAAACCCGACCGTTCTTCACTAAGGTGATCCCTTTTCCCTCCTAATGCTTGAGGACATGGCATATCTTAAGCATGGGGGGGTGTTTTGAAAATTTTACGATCGATTTAGGATGTTCAAAACCTAAAAACATGCAATTTTCTTTAATTTATTTCCTGCTTGCATAGCCAAAAAAATAAAAATGTTGAAAACTTTTTGAGAAAAAATTTTGAAATCAGGACTAAGGTCGAAAAATTCACTTTTGGTACAATGGGATTTAATCTTTAACAAACTAAGGATGAGGACATGGATCTGATCATTAGAATTCCAGGGTCTATTTTAGACTAGATCAGATATCCTTCTCTAAAATTCCACCTGAACTCATGATAGTTCAGGTGACTTGATCCTATTTTGTAATACGGAAAGTATTTGACTTAGTTTCTGATTCAAAAACTTGCTTGTCTTGAGAAACTTCTTGTGTCTATTTTCACACACAAGCCAACACTTAAAAATAATTAAAAATTTTGAAAAACTCCCTTGTTTGAATTTAGTAAAAGTCTGAAGCAGATCATTGGTTTGAGTTCCCATCGCCGAGAAGGAGGAAAATGCCTCCTTTGAGGACGCGATGTCAACATGTTACCGCCTCGACGCTACTCCGTATCTATATTTCATATCTTTAAACGGAGCATTAAAGCGCATTTTAGCAGCTCAAGTGTCTTGGACGGTGCTCTACCTATACTGTCGGAGCAAGAGCTTGAGTTTGCTTGGAGCGCCCCTTTTCACCGCATCGTGTTTTGGGGTTGTGAGCTCCTGGGTGGTGTCATGGACAGTGCTATCCTGAAGTACTGGTGCCACCCTCGAGGAATGGTACGGGAATGATGATCTCGACACATCTATTGTAAGACTAAGCTAAAAATAAGCATGGGGGAGAAAAAATATATATATACATATATATATATAATAATAACACATCCTTATAAATGTTGGCTTTTCACAAGCATAGACACAAGGTTTTAAATGATTTTGCAAGTTGCGAATCAGATTCATGAGCCAGAAAAATTCGAAAAACAAACATTTCAGGTCATCTGAATTAACAAGGGGTTAATTTGTGAATTTTCTGGAGGATGTATTGATCCCATTCTATCTAATGATTGAATCCAAAAACAAATCCCGATGTTTATCTTTAACAAATCCCGTACCTCCTGTGTTTTAATCTACCAAGGTCCCTTAATCTCTTTTTCTCCTTAAAAGTCGAAAAAATTAGATTTCCCAAAAATTTCATTTTCCAAAAAATTAAAGTTTTGCTAAGAAACTAGCAAAAGATAAGCATGAGGGTGCGATAAACGCCAGTTTATCATCATTCTTATGCATTAAAATAAACCTAGCTCTTAGGATTTTACTCCGCAAATGGGTTTTTAGGCTGCATTTAGGCATAAATTAGGTTAGGCATGCATTGCATCTTTTATTGTCTTTTTAATATGTTTTTGTGAGTGTTAGGGATGTACAGATACACAGATCCCTAAAGCCCTAGCACTCAAGAAGGCAAATGATGAAGGAGAAGCCCAGACTAGCTGGAACTTAGCTTGATCCAGCTCACCACAGCTGGAACCTAGCTTACTTGAAGTAGGGTTAGCTCATCGCAGTTCCATTCAGCTAATCTCAGCTGAATGGCAGCTCAAGAGAGTTCATCTTAGCTCACCTTAGCTCAAGTCAGCTCAGATCCAGCTCAACTTAGCTGAGTCTAGCTCATCTCAGCTCCCACTAGTCCATAGGGAGCTCTATCTAGCTCAGCTGAGTTGACAGGAGTTCACCCCAGCTCAGATCCAGCTACATCTAGCTCCACTCAACTCCAGCCAACTGAAGAACTCATCCTGGCTCAGGAAGCTCAAGTCCAGCTCCCGGGGCCTTAGCTTAGCTCAACTGAGTTGAGCTAAGCTACCTTAGCTGCCTCAACCAGTTTAATTCTCCCCGGGAGCACCAGACCTAGCTCACCTCAGCTCATCATGGTAGAAGCTAGCTTACTTTAGCTTGGCTTAGCAACTAGCAAAGAACTAGCAAGCTAAGCTAGCTAGAGTAGCTCCATGCCAGCTTCTTCAGCAGCAGCCAGCTCCAATTTCAACTCCAGACTTCTCCTCCTCATCTCCTCCCTCCAAACCCTAGCTCCAACACCTTCTCCTCTACTCCACCTTTAGCTAAGCTAGCTTAGCTTAGGTTAGCTTAGCTTAGCCTAGCTAGCAACAAGCTCCTTGGCCATCCACCACCTTCAAAGTCAACCCTAGCTAGCTCCACCAACATACGCTTACCTAAGGTAGCTACCCTACTCAAGTTGGCGCCACCTCCTAGCCATCACTTCACCCCATTATCACCACCAAAAGACACCTTAAGTTGGCGCCAAAAACTACCCCTAACCACCTCTATATTGGCGCCAACTTTCAGCCCTTAATCCACCCTATACCTACCCACGTAAGCCATCCTAGCCATCCACCTACCCCTCCTTCTAGAATCCCTCTTGGCGCCAACTTAGACCACCTTCTAGAACCCTTTTTGGCGCCAACATCAAGGGGTGTCAACACCCATAACTACCCCCTTGGTGTCCCTTAAGGTGGTGCCAACTCACCTTGGCCATGGGATCTTTAACCACCTCCATCTCTTCATCTTGGCCCTCCATTTCAAGGGACACCTTAGCCCCCTTCCTATTCTATAAAAACCAACCGCCTACCACCATTTTGGGGCATCCTCCATTAGTGTGATTTGCTACCTAAACCACCTATACCTACGGGCAAGAAGAAGGAGTAGAGAAGGAGATTAAAGGGGCACATCACCAGCCCTTTTGGTGCCTTCTTCTCCCCACTCTCTTCAACTTGGGCCACGCCAAGGAGGAGGACTCTTCCACTTCAACGAGGATGGCCAGGCAAGGGAGAAGTACCTAGGGTGGATGTCCACCCTTGGAGAGAAGCTTAGGTTACGCCCCCTTAGGGCTTGCCTTGGAGGACATCACTTTGGCAGAGCACAGCAAGGAAGGAGTTGAAAGATTCTTTTCAAGATTGGGAGCCACCAACCTTGGAGCAAGAAGCCCTTTTCTTCACCATCTATCTAGAGGATTTGTGTTTGCTTTTCTTTATTTTAATTTTTCTAGTAGTACAAGCATTCCTCTACTAGGCTTTTTTGTAAAACACTTTTCGTCAATCTAAGTTGCCTTCTTTGCAATTTTCTATTTTGCATTTCTACTTGCTTGTTTTTAGCATTCTTCACTCCCTCTCCCTAATTATTCTAGGCCTCCACTTGCTTAGATTGAGCTTAGGGAGAGGCTCTGCTTGCCACATAGAAGTAGTATTTTAAATTAAAGTGTAAATCACCTTTCCGCCACCATTTCGCATGTTGTCTTAATTTAAAAACAAAAAAAAAATGATATATTGAAAAATACAAAAAAGAAAGTTGAGATTTATTCCGAGCAAGAGAATCACTGTTGCAAACATTTGGCCTCCTTGGACAACCCTAGATACTCCCCTATCTAGGAATACAAATTTAAGAGTTGATCGGTTTTACGCCTTACAACGACGTATTTAACAAACCACGTGAAATCGCTATCAACCGCCAATCAAGGCAAATATGCGGAGAGCAAGTTCTCATAAAACTAGGGCTAAGGTGGATGGTTACGACCATTCTTTATAGAATCTCGGCTGAGGGTGGATATTGATGTCAAGGTCAGAAATACACCATCCTATCTGTCCTTCCCGGTGCTATAAGTAGGCAGTTCCACCAAATAAGCCACCTAATGCCTCTTGAGTACCACCAATCCCTAATAATGCCTCCTTAACAAAATTCATGAATGTGTTGCTAGATTATGTTGCATTAGAAAAAATTATATATGAAAAGAAAAAATGATGAAAAAAAAAGAAAAAAGTAGAAAAAAGAGTTTGTGAGTGTTTAGTATTTATTTCATTTACATTGATGCAATACCACCAAATAAAATTGAAACCCACCAAATATGGCCTTAACCCACTTTTTCTGTGTTTCTGACTGCCCAAGTACTGCCTAATGAATTCTAACTTAGTGTTAGGGTTATGGGAACACAATTAAAGTGTTAATGCCAAGTGAGACCACCAAATATGTATCGTATGTGAGAATCTGGTGAGATTGTGAGCTCTAAGAAAAAATAAGAGAAAAAAGAGAGAGAAGGAAAAGAAAAAAAAGAGAAAGAGAGAATGAATACAAAAAAACCAAAAGAGTGCATAGTTTTTCTCATCTTTCTCTGAGTTGAATTACTTAATAATTTAGGAATCTAGATTCTGTAGTACTAATCTCTATGTAGCACCAAATGAGGGTGAGCCATAAAATAAACAGCCATTTCCCTCTGACATTTTCTACCCAAGCTTAAAGCTAGAGGGAATTCATAGAATATCTTGAATACCCTGAGGAAAGAAGTTTGCCTATCCCGCTAGAATTTTACTAGGGGTCAAGTATAGGCTTTAGAGGTAAATCAAGTTTTTCACTCGAATCTGTTGCAAAAGCTACATAGCTGCACTTTCACGATTGTTTGGATTTCTAGATTCTTGGATGAACACAAGAAGGAAAAGAATCTCTAAGCATATACTTGATAAAAATAATCAACCCTTAGGGACCCTTCTGTAAATAACTTAGCCTTGCATTTGCTAGGGACTAGCAAGATTTAGGCATGGGGCTATGATTACGCAGCAATCATAGGTCTTAATTGGCCAAAATTAGGCTACAACTTAGCATAAGCTAGTGTAATTCTTGCATGCATAAGCATTATTTGCATCCTTACTAGTTTCCTTTACTTATGCAAGAAATAATGATATAATGTACTAATTAAGTGCATTATATAAATTGCAGGAAATAAGAAGCTTAGAAGTTGGATCTAAAGCTAGACCTAAAGCTAGTGCTGCATCAGAGCTGGAGTGGAAGATTAGAATAAAATGTACTAGAGAAATAATATAAAGGGTTGAGGTAGGCTATTCTATTAAGTTGGAGTAAAGCAGTTAAATTATGAAGAATTTAAATCCAATCCTAGCCCTAGGATAGCCCTAGAAACCTTCCCAAGCCTTAGCCACACTTAAATTAGGTCACCATAGCCTAGGAAGCCTCAAAACCCTAATTACAGCCCTTATCTAGACATCCAGATAGGTTATTGGACGTCCAGGACCCTTGGCCACAACTCGCACAACTTAAACCCATGTCTGCAGTGTTATTGGACATCCAGACACTTGGTCATGTTGGTGCTAGAGCACCACGATCGTTTATTTTGATGATAACAAAACACGTGTCATTTAACATTTGCACTTGAAGTCTTAAAATTCAGCTTAATTGAAAATGGAGACGTAGTTAGACGGAGTTCGAGCTCGCATCCATGGTAGATTGAAGGAGCTTGATGGAGAACAAAGGAGCTTCGCGAAGAGCGATTGGTTGAAGAAGGAAAGAGATGAAGAATAGGATAGTTTTCATTTTATCCTATTTTATGTAATTTTATTTCTTTGTTTTGCTCTTTATTTTTCTCTTAGATCTTATGTTAAAGAGCCTCAAAGAACCCTTAAAGTAGACCTAGGAACACTTGCACAATCCTAGGATACTTAGGTTTTCTATAGAGAACTTAGAAAAACAAAATAGGGATCAGACAGCCTTTTCAGACATCTAATCTGGATTTCGGACGTCTGATAAAACTTTTAAGATGTTTGACTATTGACTCAGACGTCCAATTATTTAGGCTGGACTTAGTTAGTTCTGTCTATTGAAATCAGACGTCTAGACCTTAGTCCATACATCTTAGGAGACGTCTGATGCCTCTACCAGACGTCCAATTAGTGGACCATTGGCTTCCTTAGTAAGCGTTGAGGAAATGACTATTAGCCTCGTATTAGACGTCCATAGAGAATCCCAGACGTTCGATACATGACCATTTTGCCTCGACTGACCCAAAATCTTCCTTCAGATATTTTATAGCCGTTAGACTCATTGGGAATCCATTTCCAGAGAACAAATAGGTTTCCAGATGTCCAGACCTTGTGCCAGATGTCATGTGTGTCGTCTGATGGACATACACTAGAACCCTATTTAGGTCTGATTCAAGTCAGGAAGGAAACCCACCTAAAATCAGACATCTGACTTAGTTCCCAAACGTCTTAAACAGGTTTTCCAGACAATTGTTGCCAAGACCGGACATCTGATGACCCTGTCAGAATCATGATTAATTCTAACTTTAGCCTGATTCTCTTGGGCCTTGCACCCAATGGCTATGGAAGCCTTCTAAGGCCTTCGAAAGCCTTCCTAGGGCCTCTATAAATAGAGGAGGAACCCTTGGCTTGAAGATACACCCAAGAAAAACCTTTGCTAGAATATTTCCACTCACTTGTGCCTAAAAGAAGAAGATCAAATAGAAGAAGCTCTAGCTCTACAAGCACTCACTTCACACCTAAGAGCTTTGTTCATCTATGCACTTGCTCTCCCGCCAATGTTACGAGATTGCTGTTGTGACAAAGTGTGGTTCACACATTCGCATCGTCACTTTGATGCACTCCCACAAAAGGGAAGTTTCCTAACTCCTATAGAAGCTAGGATTGAATATTTGAGGCTCTATGGGATTGTTGTATTTTACATTGTCCTTGGTTGGGTATTCACTTTGCAAATTCCCATCTCCTTAGCGAGACAAATTCCTTCTTCTGAAGAGAAGGGGTGTTGAGGTACACTACCCTCGGTCCAAGTAGTGTGGTTGTAATTGAGGTTCAGTCACCCTCGTTTAAGTGACTGGGTTTAGTGGATTTGATCGACTAGGTCGATCGGGAAATCCTAACTCGAGATGGTTAGGTGGTGGTTTTCACCAGGTTTGGGTTTCCATCAAAAAATACTTGTGCACATTGTGTGATTGTTTATTTTGTGAGATTGTCTATTTTAATTCCGTAATTTCTTTTTATTACGTCACGATATCTCACCCCCTTCAATAAGGGAATTTCAGGTCAGACGTCCAATTTCTACAAAATACCCAAGATAGAACCTTGAATCCCTCCTCAATCTAATTGGACAACCAGGCAACAAGTCTGGACTTCTGATTTTTGAGTATAAGTTGTCTGATACTATTATTAGATGTCTGAAACTGCTCTCCAATTCATGTTTTGGAATTCAACCCTTGATGTTGAGTTCCTAGGTCCCTAAACCCAATTCCAACCCCTTAGCAACCTAAATTAAGGTACCCTAACCCTAGTACACCTCTAGACCTTCCTAAGAACATAATTCAGTTCTCACTAAGCTCAATTGATGTGGATCGTAGTCAATTACCATTACCTACTCAATTGGACTCATAGAGTCCAATTAAGCTCAGATCTCTACCCATACAAGCCTAATTGGACTAAGTAAGATCCCAATTGACCTACGCCCAACCTAATTGAGTTATTCCACTCTCAATTAGGTTCACAATCATTCAATTAAACTTGTGTTAAGTTTAATTGCTTTTACTCCTTAGTAAATTAGCTTTTGCAACCCTAATTTGAGACCTACACTAACCTAAACCCCTTAGGCCGTAACCTGGACCACTTAGCCACCTAGGGCACGACCACATACACACACACACCCATTCACACACCCACACACTCACTAGAGTTCTCTAGAACTCTCTCCACTTGGGTGCCACCTATGGTTGCTATTTTAAGCAACCAAGGAAGGATCTTCATTAAGATCCATATTTTGTGGTTCTAAAAGAACCACTCCACCCTCTCTCTCCCTCTCTCACGGGCTCCCACCATAAGACCTCTCTAGATAATTCTATAATTCTCTAGAGAGCCTCCCTTAGGTCTATAAAAAGACCTAAGGGGTGGCCATTTGCTCCCATTCACTCCTGGCTTCATTCCATAGCATAACTCCACCTACACATCTCAATCTCCATGAGCTCCACCATGACTCCACCACCTCCATGCCAAGCTTGGATCACCTCCTCCTCACCTCTCCAAGGGCTAGCCTAAGCCCCATTGGCTGTCCCTCCTTCTCCTCTCAACCAAGTCAAAGGCCATCGGTGCCCACCTCTGAATGTCCTTATTTCTGTTAGCTAAGTAGATAGTTCTTCATAAATATACTGCTTTATTATATGTTAGTAGGGTAGCTCCATATTTTTCCCCCAATGATGCATGCAAAATCCCTCCACAGATTCATGTATGCAGTCATTTTCTGCTAGCTGGTTTTATGTTTTCAAGCATTCCTCTACAAGCCTTCCTCTAGCTATGCTCCATAACTCTGATGAAATCAATGAAATCATATTTATATATATATATATCTTTGTGTGAAAATTACCATGTGCTTGCTTGCAATACTTTATTGTGATAAAGTTTCCTGCTCTCCTTTTACATCTTTCTTACAACTAACATGTCGGTGCTTGAAAACATTGAAGCTCTAACCATTAATGCATTCTCTATCAATAGCAATCATTTAACTAGTATCGGGCATATTGAAACCCACACATTTACATTCCTTATCGACTTAATGCATGTGCACGTGATAAGGGTTAATCATGCGAATAGCAAAATAGTGATCCAAAGGTTAGAAACCGATGTGCAATTTTAAGCAAGTAGAGTGAGCAAGATCAAATTCATTATGCATTTCCTAAACACCTCCCAGAGATGAACGACTAGGACTCCAAGTCTAGTCATTTTACAGATATTTTTATTTTGATCGGATTTAGCACTATACTACGAACAATGACATTGCTTTTCCTAAAACCATGAGATCTACCGATCGAACATTATCGTATTTCTATATTTTTCTTTTTTGAAAAAGAAATGTTGACTATTATTAGTGTCTTAAATAGCACTTTTGATATAAAACTCATTGTAGTATAGGCGCGAAATTCAATTAAAAGAAAAATAACATAATTAGAAGGTATGTCTCAATCGAACTCTGGGAGGCATGATTGTGAATTCCAAACCAAATTTCTAACTTGATTTATTGACTAATCTAATGCCTAAACCTAACATGGCACAACATATAATCATTGATACTCACCATAATTTATTTGATAATAAAGGAATTTTATTCTATAAACATATTCACAATAGTGATAAGAATGTACAAAATAACTTCTAGAGGCATGCTTGACAATCTATATATATATGAAATGCAAAACAATCTAGACTAGAGATTAGGAAAGGAGGGCATTGTTGGTGCTCCGGCAATGAGTGCTTTGGCGACCTTGGAGCTCAGTGGAGATGAGAGACACGTCCAATAGAACAAGAAAAGGTGGAGAACCCTTCTTCTACCTATCCGTTCTTGAGAAGCTTTTGGAGAGGAGGTTTCTTCTTGTTAGCCATCCATGGAGTAGGAGGAGTACCCTTGGGAAGGCACCAAGGGGGACGGCCTTGAAGAATGGAGGGGAGTTCTAATGTAGGAATGAGGGAGGAGGAACCTAAGAGAACTAATGGAGGAAGAAGATGATGGGCATGCTACTATGATGGTCTTTTTATAGATGTAGGAAGCCTTAAGTGGCATTGGAAGAGGAAGACTCTAGAGAGTCTTAGGAGGCGCCATAAGAGAAGAGTGGGTCATCTTAGATCCACAATTCATGGAATAGGTTGTGGACTAAGATGGCTACTATTTTTGGTGTGGCACCACCATGGGAGAGCATATGGTTACCACTTGTAGACCACTCTAGAGAATTCTAGTGTGGGTGGCCAAGTGGTGGTGGTGTGGGTGTGCTGGGTTAGGTCCTAAGTGGGTTTGTTTAGCCCATTAAGTTGAGCCCTATCCTAATTTGGTGCACATGTGTACAAGTGGGTTACGAACTCCTTAATTAGGCTATTGGGTTTCGGGGTAATGGCCTAACCTACTCTGGTTTGTACTAAGGGTAGTGGAATAGGCTTAAGAGTTCTCTAATTAGACTTCTCAGGATGTTTGGTGGTGTTGCTAGGTGATAAGGTATAGCTCATCATAGCTAAAATGCTCAAGTTAAGTTATAAGCTAGGTTAAACACTATTAATTAACATAAGAAATGGGTTAAGTGTGAGAATTAAGGAAAACGACCTAAAACAGCAAATTAAGGTCCAAAATGCATAATTAGGTCACTCAATGAGATATTCTATTAATAAATGTAAAATGATGATAACAATTGGAAATTGAACATATGCATGAGTTCAAAACTTCAAATTAAAAGTGAAATCATGCTTTTAAATGTTCAATTATACTCTAATAAAAATCTCATGCCATTTAGACATCATTAGGCCCATGCATTAATGGCTTTATATATAGGTCCTTATTTCATTCACAATTATTCATGCATAAAACCCTCAAGGGTTTATTTGAAAAGTGGCTAAGGACCCTTTTTTAGGATTTTGGATCGCTCTGCATAACTTTCAACCACTTATGGGTTCCTTCACAATTGTTCTACCACTTTGCCTTTAAGGGCTTGTTTGCAAATTTCCTAATATGCCTGACACTATTGTGCACTATAGTGATAAAGAACTCGAGCTATAGCCATCATCGATTCTTTGATCCTATCATCCAACAGTTGATCTATATCCATTCTTTGTGTACCTTTGCGTGCAGCACCGTAGCCTCCTCCAGATCCCATATGACGATGGAGATTTGGTTTGAACTTCCCACGCAACTATCCCTCGCATCTCCACCATACGGCCTAATATTGGCTAATCACACCTCGTGGTGCTGGGAATCACCTCAGTGCCTACTTAAGAAGCTCCCTTGCCCATTACGTGCAAGCATCAGCTCTCCTTCCTACTATTTAGGAGTTGGTCCTTTCTTCCCTCTGATTTTCTCTCCTCACCAGCCCCTACTCCTAAGCATAAGCGATGTAGTTCCACCTTCTCTGACTATTAATCGCTGCTATGGATCTCATAACACCCTTGGGCAATCTGAGCTCCACCAGAGGGATTTCAAACTGCCGGAGCTCCTCCCCCATTCGTCGCTACAGCCACCACCTGCAGATCCTCATCCAGGTCCCACTCGTCCACTTCTTTAGGTTTTCTTGCTTTCTAGGTTAGTTATAGTGATAATTAGTATACTGTAGATCAGTAGTAGTAGATCGGATATTGAATTCAATGATGTGTTATCTTAGATTAAAGGTAGATTAGCTTAGAACTGATCTTACCCTCTCTACTAAATTTAGATCAAAGAGGTGTTTCTCCACCACCATTTCAATCCATTAATCTCTCTAATCATCTCATAATTCACATTCTCTAATTTCCTTGACGATTTAATTCATATTCCACACATCCACTAAGTTTAAATTCTTATCTGAAGTCTTGGCTTCTAGATCTGAATTTGCACCTAAGATTTACATGGGGGGTCTCCCACTCATTCCATAAATTCACAAAGACCCCCCAATTTGGTTTTAATTGAACCATTTTACTTTATTCTTTCATATTTGGTTTTCACGCCCAATTTTGCAATTTGGGATTTAATTTGGTGGGAAATGATTTTTATTGAGTGAATTGGTCTTTTATGAGTCTAATTGGTTTGAGTGTGATTTATAGTTTCTATACACCAATCAATGGTGTGCAGGAACTTAAGATGATCATATCATCATAGTGATTCTAGATCAAATGCCCACATGGCTTACAACTTTGATTTATTGTAAATCAACTCAAGTTGATGTTTAATGATTTGAACAAATTTGGAATGTTTTATGGAAGATCTGAGATCATTACAAGAATATTCACTATTCTTGATAGTTAAAAATGGAAGGCATTGTGAAATTAACAGTCAAGAACATGGGACGAGGAATGTACTATCGCTATTGTGTTTTCTTGACCATTATAGAACATTACCGTCAAGAATAAGGAGGACCCTCATCCGATGTGTGGCTGTTTCTCTCATTTGTTTTCAACAGTCGAGAAAAATTTTTCTCGACCATTACAAATGAACCGTCGACATAAAAATCTACGTCGACTATTATTTAGACAATTGAATAACATGTTATTCTCGATCGTTATAAACTAATAGTCGAAAATATCACTGGTGAGTGCGACTTTGCACACGAAAAGATTTGAGTTGGAAACCTGTCGTCGTAGTACGTAGAAATCCGTTATCCAAATAAAATTTATAACTGAAACTCGAAAGGGATTCTTAGGTCAAACATAGGGAGGCAAACATTTGGTTTTGTGAAATTCGCATTTTGATTTTATTTCTTTTTATTTTTTTTATCTTTTGAGATTTTTTGGTATTTTATACTACAAGAGATCAGGTCAATGAAATCTAACTAATCTACTTGCAAAATAAGACAAAGAGAGAGAGAGAGTGAGAAACAATCAACATATATGTTCAAAACAAGTGTTTGGTACAAATAATCGAGAAATTACAACTAAACTAGAAAGCGATAAAATATAAAGTGAGAAGAATTGCCTTCGACGGTCACTTGGAGGATGACTCGCTCTGACGACTCCTGGACGAAGGTCGTGAGAGGCTAAATGAAGGATAATGGTATCGGAGGATGGAGGGAGAGATGGGACAGCATTGCTGTGAGGATCTACTTCCCGAAGTGGTAAGAGGATGGCCACGGGATGCTCCACAAAGGGGGATGAGTGGCGGGAAAATAATTTGATTTTCTACTCTAGAGGACCATCTCGAGCTTGGGACAAGCTCTCTCTATAGCCTTTCAGGTGGTAAGGGAGAGAAAGGAAGAGATGAAGGTGGATGGAGGGGTGTAGGTCCTTTTATTGTGGAGGAAGGGATTGGTCACACATGGGCAATTACTGACATCCATAAACATCGCTAAAGACTCACCTTGGATGTCACTGAAGGTTGCCGACCGACACTCATGCCTACACACTCACAGGTGGATCAGGCATACACCAGTGGCAGCCATTGGATCTGAAGCGGATAGCTGAGATGGCACAGGAATCGCACGCTCAGATTGTGTGCTTGATGGCACGTCAAATTGGGCGTCAGTCGATGTGTGATCTTGTGCATACTGATCATGCAAGTTTGATTGTGCCATGTCGTCACTCTCTCCAACGCTTGATGGCCATCCAATGGGTGCAATTCCATTGCAATAAAGAAATCAATGGGGGTTACCTTTACTACAACTTCTGATGAACCAACAGGTGCAATCATAGCAGGTTGTTCACTCCGATTCAATCTCCAAGGGTGGGGATTTGGGATGTATGTGCTTAGTAGTGTATATAGAAGTAGAATCAAGCCAACCAAGTTTTCTAGCTAGTAGTAAGGTAGACTCCTGGGTTTTTTGCGTAGTACCGGGCTGGTGGAGCAAATAGAGGAGTACTAATAGTGAGTTGGAAAATCAAAAGTGGCATTTGAAATAGGAGCATTAGGTAAAGCAAGTAATAATTAAGTAACAACAACCAATAGGGGGGTTGAGCTAAGAGTCATATATGCATTCTGAAGGGTAAGATGGAAAATCCTTGATACAGGGAGCTTAGCCCAGAGAGTCCAGACAAGCATTGCACTTAGACATCCACCATGATCGAATTACATAGTTGGCTATATAAGTCTTCTCGGTTCATTACCAACCACTTTCTTCTCAGTTAACCAAGCACTGATAGATTGATTCCTGGGTAAGGCTGCGAGAGTGGACCTTTCACCACCTTACTACAAGTTTAGGATTGGCTATAGGAAATGAGCTTACCTTATTTACAATTAGAGAAAGGGGTGCAATAAGTAGGCTTCTTCTTTACGCATCTGGTAGGCACCAAAGCTTGTGAGATTCCTACCCCCATCGTGGGTCGAACTCGCACTCATGGTTTGGGAGCACTTTTGTCTTCACCGTTGCGCCAGAGCGGCGGTTTGTCTAGTTGACATATTGATAGTCACTCGTCCATGGCCATTGGATCGAGGTCCAACATTCCAGATCTGATGATCAGCTGGAGAAGGAGAGCAGTGATGATCCTTGGGTGGATGTGGATGGTCCAGATGATGCCATGTGGCATCTTTTGAGCGGTCCATCTTCTATGCCTTGTAGATGACACCACTGTTGTCAGATTGGGTCGATTTTCACACTGTTGGGTTGTGATTGTCAATATGGATCCATCCGTGCAGTCAGATTTGTCATTTGAGGTTCTGATTGGCACCACCTTGCCCCTTGGCCTTTAATTTTCATTGGATTGCATAATGTGCTACAAAACTACAATCAAGAGGATTTCGAAGGAGTCAAACTCCAATCATCATCCTCATCAGATCCGTATAGTCGGATCATCAATTTGAGCCCTAAAATAAATCTCCTTTTCTCTTGAACACAAAAGGACATGAATTAACCTAAAATATACGCAAATTACTCTAAATGCAGTATGATGAGTGCTATGCAATATTTCTAATATGGAATGCATGTGTAAGCTTAGGAACATGCATAAATAGGCATTTTACCCTAAATAAATGTGTCTACATCATACCCCCATGCTTATCTTTTGCTAGTCCCAAGAAAAATTAAACTAAATGCTATGCATAAAACTAGAATTAGGACTTGATTAGTTAGGTCTGAGTTGTTCATTAACAATAACAAATTTCAACTAAGGTCCTAAACTATGAAAACTCAACAGTACCTAGGTGTCTACCAGAATACATACCAGTCAAGTCCTCGCCTTATTTGAAAGGAGAAGATACGTTTTTTTTTCTTTTCCTTCTTTTCTAATTTTCTTGGAATTTTGGAGTTGAGTGTTTCAGGATAACTTTTTACGGTTACCCGACTCGCCTAAAACTTGAAAAGGACTCTATGTTCTAAGCATCTTATGAAAGAGTGATAGACTCATTGAGCGATCGTTAAAATGGACTTTAGGTTTCTATGGCCCTAGGTGACCTTAAGAGTTTCTGCTTAAAGGTTTATCTTTTCGATCAGCAGCTTTCTCCTTACTTTTTTTATCTTTTTTTGGGGTCAACATCAGATTGAACCCAGTGTATATCCCCCCAATTTATTCTACTTCCCCACTTCTTCCCTATGTGTTTTGGGAATTATTTGTGCATTTTTGTGAGTTGGGCTCTAGACAACCAGCAAATGGCTCGTTACCCACAGTAACTTGCCAGCCATACTCAAGCGGTGAAGTGTGATTTATTTTTCTATTTTTATTTTTCTCCTTTTCTACTTTACTATTTTTTTTCTTTTTATTTTTGAGTATCATTTTTTTCTTTTTGTAAGTAGGTGGCTTCCTTGATATAAGATTTACCTAAAAGTAGTAGATTGGGTATGATGATGTAGCTGGGCTCTAGACAACCGACCAATAGGTTGTTACCCATGACAACTTGCTAGCCATTCGACCCTATAAAGTTCATTAGCTACCTAATTTTCGTAAAAATCATCGAAAAGGGAGTTGTGCAAATAATGTGTAGATGCTTAGACTTAAAGTCCCCTCAAATCAGAGGGCGAGTTGATAAGTCGTGTATTATCATCCCAATTTATTAGCCATATTAAAGTAAAATTAACATGGAAAGGACTCAAGAACAAGTCCACATTGAGTGGACACCCGGGCTGATTAAGCTCGAAGACCTAAAGAGTCTAAGTGTTTAGGTCCTAAAGTATCATTTTCTAAAGTTAACAACACCTAATGCCTATGTTTTCTTCTACTAATTCTAATCGTTTTGTCTTTTTTAATTTGATTTTTTTTTTGTAAAGAAAATAAAAGAAATTCCATGGAGATAGCTAACCAAATAATTTCAGGATTAATTATCCACCCCCCCATGGCTAAATGATGCAATGTCATTGTAAAAATAAAGATATGAAAAGGGTAGAGTAAACAAAATATTACCTGAATTTTGTGATAATCCAGTTGGCTCCACAGAGAGAAGAGTATGCACATGTGCTAAGTTTATTAACTTTAGCTAGGAATAATATACAAACAATGAAGAAATTAGGAATTCTTAAGTGTGAGTCAGAAGCAAAATTAAAAGATTGTTCCTCAGACCCACCAGAAGAAGATGTCCACAAATGTGGACAAGTTGTGGTGCAGACCCATGCCCCAGGGTTGAGTGGTTCTAAGGTTCTGGTTGAAAATCACCCAGAACATAAGATCATTGTGCTTGCGGGGCCGAGCCTGTGGTTTTGTGGTGTGCAACCCAAGACTAAAGTGGTAGACAATCGGTAGATCTAATTCATTAAATTTGGGTGTCCAGTTAGAGTTCAGCTCAGAAAGATAGTCAATTATTTCAAGCTTGGACTTCACATCAAAGATATCATAAGGGTCCTGGTAGAAGGTAGGTGGTCTCAGGTCAACAGGAACCCTTAAATCCAAAATCATCCTTCCCTCAGAAGTAGCCTCCCAGATTTTCATTTCCAAATTTCTATCCTCCAAGTTCAAGTGCTTGATTTCCAGGACCTCAAGCATATCATTCACCCCATGTGATATATCTGAGTCTAATAATTGTGGCTGAATCAGAATTGACTTGGGTTTGATAATTTCAAGAACATCACTATATTCTTTGAGGTGCAGAAGAGAAATGGGGCTACTAATGGAATCTTCCAATAAATCAAAATTCGGATACACTAAGTTGGCCGCAACCAGATCACAATCTTTGATAATTGGGCTATGAAATGATTCATCAGATTCCTCAGGCACATCTGTCTCACTAAAACCATTTTCATTGAGCTCAAGCGAGACCTTGCCTACAAATTCTTCACCCTGACAATCAAAGAATTCTTGATCCTCATTTATATATGTCTCAAAATCATATGTTATTCCTTTCACTATAGAGGCATATTCTTCCTCGCTCCCAGGATGAGGGATCTCGAGTGAGAAAATTGATTTATCCTAAATGGGTTGCTTTAGACTAACCTGGTCTTCCCTGGTCTCAGAAAATGTGTCCTCCCCGACTAGTGCCTGAGTGGGTTCTAACATTGGCTCTCCTGAAGGGGGTTCATCCTGCGAATCATCCCAAGATTGGACTAAGGCAGCCACACATTTCATCCTCAATCTTGACAACTTCCAAAGTAAAAACTCACCTAGGCACCTATCTTAGCATCTTGGAGCCAATCCAATAAAGAACTATTAAGTTCATCAATCATTTTGAACATAGGCTCCAATGCTTCAGTGCATGGTGTTGGCTGAACTTCTAAAGATTGTATAATGTTCCCCAAGTTAGCCAACACCTTATCTTGGACCTGATTCACCAGAATCGAATGGTTCGACTCAGGGTTGGGTGGGTTTGGGTAAAATCTATGGGAGTCAATAAATTGAGGTTCTTGGGTCCCTCCCTGATAGTAGGTCATTTTTGGTTGTTCAAAGAATGGTGGTGACCTATGTTCAGCATAATCCTAGGGAGGGTAGGTGGTATAATCATCATATCCTTCTTGATTGTAGAACAGGTTAGGTTGATCATTAAAGGGTGGAGATCTATAAACATTATAGGCGTGAGAAGGATAATAATCATAGTCTTGTTGTCCAGGGTTCTGCCTTGGACACTGAGGTCCAGATTCTTATCCCTATTGAAAGCTTTCCTAGCTAGTGGATGGGTAATCATAACTCAAGTTAGGATAGTAATCATCTTGAGGATAAGTAGTGGCAGGAGGGTAGGATTGGAAACGTGTGTAGGGTGTGGAAGCATACATGGAGAAGTAGGAGGGAAAACAGAATAGAGAAAGATGCCCTACAATACAATCAACCAAACCTATCCTTAGGTGGGTAGCCTAATGACCTAAAGATTCCCAGGACCCATCTTGACATGAAAGAAATGATTTGATCTACTTCTATCCGGTCAATCCAGCCAATTAAAGGAGGGGTTGGGGAGAAGGTTCTTCCTTTGGCTTGCGTGTCTGGTTCCTTTGATCCCCCCAAACCATGGTCTCCTGATGCTACTCCCCTAGCTAGACATCAGATGGACCAGTAGAAGCAGATTAATAGGAAAAAATCTCAGTTGGAGCCTCGAAGGGCGAATAAATCCTTAAGGCTAATGTCTACTCAGTTTTAATTAGGCTTAGGATGATTGTGTTCTTGGAAAGTGGTGAGCCCTTTAGATGGGTGGCGCCCTTAATGACCAATTAAAATTTGTGTGTGTGCATGATTGGGGTTTGCAAACAAGGTTATTTGATGATGTGTCTTTTACGGTTTAACCTTGTTTAATAGCTTTTAGGGTTTAATCTTTGGTGTATTCAATCAAGTTCAGGAGAGCACTCTAAGTTTTTGTAAGCACAAGTGATGGAATATTCCTTTAAAACTCAAAAATAACGTGGAGTGCCTGGCTCAACGCTAAAAATCAACCCTATGGGGCAAGCTACTGGTGAATCACTTTTAATTTGTATGGTGTGGCCCAAACAGTTCAAGCAATTTGCCTGTTGCACTGCTTGGTTACAGCACACAAAAATGTTTAACCAAATCAATTTTCTACTCACTTATTTGTGTGTTGAGTTAAGGTGTATCAGATCCACTGGCCAGATTCTGGTTAAGTGGTAGAATCAATGTAAAGTGGTGCACCTTAGGTCAAGTGTTATGGGTGTTTAATGTGTGTAACTTTTGATAAATCCCACAATCAGATAATTCTTTTTTTTTTTCTAATTTATGTGGGTGGGTGAGTTGAGTGGAGTGACAATCAAACAACCAAGATCTAACTTAGGGTTTATGCAAGCACCTAAGTTGATTTGGGTTTGAATTATTAGTGTGGCAAAATGAAACCTACAGTAGGGGTGGTGGGGATATACTTACAAAACCTTCATCTGCATTTTCTCCAATTTAACTGCTCTATCCTACCTCGGAAGAGTACCTGCAATTACAGTAAGTTCAGAGAAAAAGTGTGATAAACATTAGGTAAGGTAGAAAAACATGAGAAAAACAAAAGAGCATTGCCTCCCCAGCAATGGCGCCAAAATGGTGAGCACGATTTCGTAAGCGAAAAGATTTGAGTTGGAAACCCCTCGTCGTAGTGAGTGGAAATCCACTAACCAAATAAAATTTATAACCAAAACTCGAAAGGGAGTCCCGGGTCGAACACGAGAAGGCGAACATTTTGTTTTGAGAAATCCACGTTTAAATTTTATTTCCTTTTGTTGTTTTGAGATTTTTTTGGCATTTTATGTGGCAAGCGATCAGGTCGATGAAATCTAACAAATGTACTTGCAAAATAAGATAGAGAGAGAGAGAAACAATCAACATATATGTTCAAAACATGGGTTTGCTACAGTAATCAAGAAATTACAACTAGACTAGAAAGCGATAAAAGATAAGTTGAGAAGAATCCCCCTCGACGGTTGCTTGGAGGATGACTGCTCTACCGGTAATCGGATGAACGTGGCGAGAGGCTGGATGAAGGGGAATGGCATCGGATGACGGAGGGTGGGACATGATGGCATTGCACCCAGGATGTACTTCCCGAAGTGGTGAGAGAGTGGCCACGAGATCCTCCATGAAGGGGGATGAGAGGCGGGAAAATAATTTGATTTTCTACTCTAGAGGAGCATCTCAGGCTTGGGACAAGATCCCTCTAGAGCCTTGGAGCTGGTAAGGGAGAGAAAGGAAGAGATGAAGATGGATGGATGGGTGTATGTCCTTTTATAGTGGAGGAAGAGCTTGGTCGCACATGGGAAATTAGTGATGCCCATAAATGTCACTGAAGACCCACCTTGGACATCCCTGAAGGTCGCCGGCCAATGCTCACGCTTGCGCGTTCACAGCTTGATCAAGCGTGGACAATTGACAGCTGTTGGATCAGAAACAGACAGATCGCTCACTCAGATCACGCACTCGATGATGCGAGGATCGCGCACTCAGATCGTGTGCTCAATGGCACATCAGATTGGGTGTTAGCCAGCATGTGATTATGCTTGAGCTGATCACGCGGGTCAGATTATGCCTCGTCGCCACTCTCTCCACCTCTTGATGGACATCCAGTGGGTGTAATTCGATTGCTCCCGTTCTCACGAGATTCCTCCCCCCACCTCGGTTTGAACTCATGCTCGTGCTTTGGGAGCACTTGTCTTCACCATTATACCAGAGCCGCAGTTTGCCGAGTAGACATTTTAGTGGTCGCTCGCCCAAGGCCGTTGGATCAAGATCTAACAGCCCAGATCTGATGACTAGCTAAAGAAGAAGGGTGATGATCCTTGGGAGACTGTAGGCGGTTCAGATGATGCCATGTGGCATCATCTGAGTCATCCATCTTCTATGCCTTGTAGATGAAGCCACAGACGACGAATTGGGTCAATTTTTTAATTGTTAGGCTACGATCGTTGATCCGGATCCATTCGTAGGGTTGGATTTGTCATTTGAGATTCTGATTGGCACCACCTTGCCCCTTGGCCTTTAATCTTCCTCGGACTGCATAATGTGCTATGGAACTCTAATAAAGATGATTTCGAAGGCGTTGGACTCCGATTGTTAACCTCATCCGATCCGTTTGGTCGGATCGCCAATCCAAGGCCTGAAATAAATCTCCTTTTCTCTTGGACACAAAAGGACATTAATTAACCTAAAATATACACAAACTACTTTAAATGAGTATGATGCATGCTATGCAATATTTATAATATGGAATGCATGTCTAAGCTTAGGAACATGCATAAATAGGCATTTTATCCAAAATAAATGTGTCCACATCAATCGCTACTCTCAACTTTTACAACAGTCGACAATAGTGATCTTCTCAACCATTTGTTTGGAACGATCGAGAATATTAATATTGTCGACTGTTGTAAAATAGTGGACAATGTGTTGCAATTTTAGTCGCATGCTATTCTTGACCATTGTAAAACGGTTGAAAATAATAGAAAATTTTTCTTTCACTAAAGGTTTTAACTTTGTGGAAGACCTATATAGAACTAAAAATCTAATAAAAATATAATCACTAAACTTAAAAAGATTTGCATTCATTTAAAACATTAGAAATTAGAGTCAAATTTTCATATAGATAATAATGTATACAAAGTACATGTACAAGCAAAATAGCAAATAAAAATACAACAATTACGCTGCGGTACCAATGCCTCCAGCACCACAACCTAAATCATCATCGTCACGATGATCTCTATACTGATGAAAGGATGGGTGATCAGTACCTCCTTGCTGAAGTGCCTTCAGGAGCTCCTTTAAGGTCTAATTCGGCTCCTTGTACTGTGTCCCAGTTTCCCTAACTTGCGTGACCAGCTCATCAATCCGCTGCTCCTCATGGAGGTGACGTAATGCCGCAATCTCCTTCCTCATCTCCTATATGAATTTGACAACATTTTGCCTATAATTAGATATTTTAAAAAAAAATTTGGCAGCATTTCCCCTATATATTGTGATATTTCAAAATTCTTGTATGAAATAAATATATAAATAAATGAAAATAAAATAAGTGTAGAAAAAAAACACCTTCCCCCTTTGCCCATTCCCTTTGCCCTTTCCCTTCCTCTTCCTTTTCCTTCTCACTCCCCACTCCATTTCCCTTCCCCTTTCCCTTCCTCTTCTTTTTCCTTCGCTTTTCCCCAATCCATTTCCCTTTCCCCTTCCCCTCCCTCTTCTCCACATTCCCCTTCACCCATGAAAACTCCTTTCCCTTCCACTTCTTTACATTTCCCTTCACTTCATTTCCCTTCCTTCCCATGCATTCTCCCTTCCATTTCCCTTCCCGTTTCATTTCATCTTCTTCACATTACTATTCCACTCTCCATTCCCTTCCTCCCCCTTTCCCTTCCTTTTCCTTTTCCTTCTCATCCCCCCCTCCATTTCCCTCCCCCTTTCCCGTTCTCTTCACATTCGCTTGCTTACTCTATTTCCCCTTCCTCTTCTCCACATTCAACACAAAACATTCAATATACAAAAGGAAAAAATAAATGCATCATCCATAGATAAAATAAACTTAAGCGGGCACACCCCACACATAAAATAAACCTAAACGAGCACACCCCACATTTAATATTAAAAGATCATTTTAAGAAAGATAGTAGTAGAAGAACCTCGCCATAATGACCAAGTAGTCTAGAAATGGTGCAAAAATTGTGTAAGAATGTGAAGAACCTATATGAGTACGCAATAAAATAAATTTCAGTTTCAAAAAATAAATGAACCTAAGCTTTGAAAAACGATGAAACAAATTTAAGGAAATTTAAACAAAAAAGACAACTAAAAATTTGTTGAATTATTTTTATTTGTGGGTTATGGATTAATACTTTTGGCAAATTACCTTATATATCAATGTCAGCTACACAAGGGGCAATTATCTCCCTCCCACAACCTATTTCCTACGTCGAAGGACAATGCTATCGGAGTTGGTTTTGAAAACTTGTCGTTGTAGTTTGCATAGCGAAGAACTCAGATTCAACAAATAAAATTTATACCGGAAAACAAATTCTGGGTCGAACTTAGGGAGGCTACGTCAATCAAGATTCACAATTATATTCCTTTTGTGTTTTTTGTTTAAAAAGTGGAGTAATTACAATGCAATGGAATTAATATAAACAATAAGAGAAAGAGAGAGAGAGAGAGAACATCCACTTGAAGTTGCAAAATGTTTGTACATCTAAGAAAGTAAGAAATTACACTAGAACGCAGGAAAACTATTACAACTAGAAAGGAGGAAAATTCTACTCTAGAAAATAGGAAAAAAAAATGGGAGAGAGAAGTTATCCTCCTCGACGATGGATTGGAGGACGAGCCAGACGAGATGATGCTTAGAAGATGAGGAATGAAGTGGGAAAAAGGAGGTCTAAGCAGGAGGAACGAGAATGAGGTAGCATGTCATCGTCGTCGCAGGATCCGCTTCTGGAATGGGGGCAAAAAATTTGATTTTATCTCATGAGGAGCATCCCGGGTGTGGGACAAGCTTCTCTTGAGCTTTGGAGATGGAAAAAAGAGAAGGAAGGGATAAGAAATTCGTATGGAGGGGGTCTCCTTTTATAATTGCAAGGAGTGGGGGCATTTTGGACATTTCAATTTGAAAAACATTAATACGGGACCTTTAGTGACAGACTTAAATGTCACCAAAGCTTTGTCGTGGGCAACGTATGCTCGCGTCGTGCACGCCCACTCCTCTCCTCTATTAAAAATGCCCGTGCATGTACGGGTGATATCAGCCGTCTGATCAAGAGATCAGATGGCTTAAACCATCCTCGCCAGCGCCGCGTGCCACATGCGATCATGCGTCAGCGTAGAGCGTCTGATCGCGCATGGTTGCTATCGCTCGCGTAGCGCCGTTTGATCCTCATCGCACGGCCCCACTCGCTCGTGCGCCCGCTCTTCCGCTCTCCAACTTGAGGCGCAGCGAGCTTGAACGCGCGTCTTCTCTTCTCGCGAAGGTGCTCGACGAAGGTGCCGTGGGCGGCTTTGTCTCGCACGCTAGTTTTGTGCGTGCAGGCCTGCAACTGTTGGATGAGCATCCAACAGTAGAGAAGCATCGATCAGATGAAGAGGAAAGGTAGAGGCGGGTCCTTGGGCTGGTTAGGCAGCTGAGATGGTGCCATGTGGTGCCATCTTGGCTACCCATCTTCTGAGTATTGTAGACGGTGCCACAAGTGTCGGATTGGACCGATTTTCATGCCGTTAGGCTGCAATCATCAATTTGAATCCATCCATGCGGTTGGATTTGTCATCTGAGGTGTAGATTAACACCATCTTGGCCCTTGATCTTTAGTGTTCCTTGATTTCTCTCTGGTGCTACGGATGTCTAATTAGGGCGATCTTGGAGTTGTTGAACTCCAATCATCGCCCTAATCTGATCCGTATGGTTGGATCTTAGATCCAAGGCCCTGATACAAGGTTGCCTTGTCCCTGACCATAAAAAGGAGACAATTATTATATAATTTATACAACTTGATCTAAATGTGTGATTATGCATGTTATGCACTATTTACAATGTATGATGCTAATGTGATACTAAGAATATGCAGTAATAGACATTTTAGTATAATCAGATGTATGCACATCACACCCCCATGCCTATCTTTTACTAGTCCCTTACAAAAACTACATGCTATTTATAAGAGAATTAGGTTGGATTACTTGGTTATAAGTTATTTTCAACATTAAGAAATTTCTTTACTCAGGATCTGAACTTTCTAAGACACAACAGTGCCCGAGTATTTGCCAAAATGCAGACCGCCTCAAGCCCTTGCCTTATTCAAAGAAAAATTTCTTTTTCTCTTTTTCTTCTTTTCTAATTTTTTTGGATTTTTGAGTTTAGGGTTAAAGAGTGGCTTTCTACGGCCATTCAACCCACCCAAGATCTGATGAGAACCCTAAGCTCTAAGCATCTTATTGTGAATATGACAAACTCATTGATCGGCAATTAGAATGGACTTCGGGTTTGTATGCCTCTAGGTGACCTTAAAATGGGAGTTCTGCCGAAAGGTGTATCTTTACGACCGGTGGCTTTCTCCCTACTTTTATTGTTATGGGGTCAACACAAGGGTGAATCCAGTGTATATCTCCCCGGTTTATTGTACTTCTCCACTTCTTCCTAAGTGTTTTGGGGATTTTTAGTGGATTTCTTGAGTTGGGTTATGGACAACCGGTCGATGAGCTGTTACCACCGACAACTTGCCAGCCATACTCGTGCTGTGAAGTGTGGCTTATTTCTTTTGTTTTCTTTTTTTTCTTTCTTTTCTCCTTTCCCTTTTCTTTTCTTTTTGACTTTCTTTTTTTCTTTTTTTTTTAAGTCAGTGGCTTCCCTGGTCTAAGATTTACCTAAAGGTAGCAAGAAGAGAATGGTCTAGTGACTGGGCTCTGGACAACCTACCTATGGGCTATTACCCGCGATAACTTGCCAACCATATCACCCTAGAAGGTTCATTAGCTACCCAATTTCAGTTAAAACCATCGATCAACAAGTCAGTGAAAAGATAGTGTGTAGATGCTTTAGACTTGAAGTTCGCTCAAATCAGAGGGCGGGTTGATAAGTCATGTACTTATCACCCAAACTTATTTACTCACATTACAATAGAATTCAAGATGGCGAGGACTCGAAAAACAAATTCACATTTTAGTGGATACCTAGGCTGATTAAGCCTGAAGACCTGAAGGGTCTTTGTGTTCAGATCCTAATGGAAAATTTCTTAAGATTGAAAAGGGCTAATGTCCAAGTATTCCATCTTAATTTAATTTAATTTTTTTTATGTATATATAAGAAGGGAAATAGAATTTACAAGAATTTCACAGAGCTAACAAAATGATTCAAAAATGAATCCACCTCCCCATGCCTAGCTAATGCAATGTCCACATTAAGAAAAAGAGACATGAAAGGAAGGATAGATTACGGAAGATATCACCTGAATATGAAGCTTGGGTCAGCTCTGAGTCATATGTACAACTGCTGAGTTTAATGACGTCAGCTAGGCGAAGTCTAACCAAAGAAGTCATAACATGGCTAGAGCAACCATGTCTGAGACAAGTTTTGGAAGAGTACGGTCAATAACAGGTTTTAGACATTGACCGTTAACTTTGAATGAATTACCCTTCTTCAGGTCAGAGATGTGAATGGCTCTGTATGGAAAAATCTGGTTGATAATAAATGGGTTGTTCCAATTCGCCCAAAGTTTGCTAGGAAAGAGCTTAAGTCGAGAATCGAATAACCAGACCTTCTGATTCGGCTCAAAGCTCTTGTGGGAAATCAATTAGTTATGTAGAGCTTTGGTCCGAGCCTTATAGGTCTTGGCATTCTCATATGCATCATCCTTAAGTTCCTCCAACTCAGATAGTTAGAGTTTCCTGGTCTTTTCGGCTAAACTCAGATCAAGATTGCACTACTTCATTGCCTAGAATGCCCTATGTTCAATCTCTACGGGTAAATGGCACAGCTTTCCATGCACCAGATGAAATGGAGACAGGTCGATGGGCATTTTATACGCCATTCGGTAGGTTCAAAGAGCATCCTCAAGCTTTTGAGTCCAGTCTTTGCAATCAGGCCTAACTGTTTTCTATAGAATATTCTTGATCTCCCTTTTGGAGATCTCGGCCTGTCCATTCGTCTGGGGATGATAAGGTGTGGATATTCGGTGATTAACCCCATATTTAGCCAGCAAATTACGGAACTCGGCAGTAGTGAAATGAGTGCCACCATCACTGATGATGGCCCTCGAAATCCCAAACCTGCTGAAGATGTTCCTCTTGACAAAATCGATGACCACCTTATGGTCATTGGTTCGGGTGGGAATCGCCTCAATCCATCTGAACACGTAATCAATAGTGATGAGAATGTACTAATGTCCAAATGAAGGGAGGAAGGGTACCATGAAATCGATGCCCCAAACATCGAAGATTTCGATAGGAAGAATTGGGTTTAGGGGCATCATATCTCTCTTAATTATGCTCCTGAGTGCCTGGCATCAGGAACATGACCTTGTGGAATCCTGGGCATCCTTGAACAAAGATGGCCAATAGAATCCAGATTGCAAATTTTTTGTAGCCATCTTTTTCCGAGAGAAGTGTCCACCACATGTAGATGCATGGCAGAACTCAAGTATACTGTTGAATTCATTCTCCGAAACACATCGGCGAATAATCTGATAAGAGTTGATGCGATACAGTTAATGGTCCTCCAAGAAGTAATATGTTTACGGGCTAGATCGTGTTTTAACAGATATCTCATTGTAATATAGATGAACATTCCGCGAAAACAAATAAAAATTTATAACATGAAAATCAAAGTATCCGAGGTCGAACACAAGGAGCAAATTGGGTTTTCTAAAACTTAAGAACACAACTTTTAATAAGAAGCAATAACTAGTTCAACAAAAATAACAGGATAATGTTATGGAGAAAATGCTCAAAAAGAATTGGACGTTTGATATTGTATCAGATGTCTTAAAATTCAAACTATAATTGGCCTTCAGTATCTTGTCTTCTTTTGTTTGCTTTGGTTTGCTACAGCTATGGCTTCTTGTTCTCCTTTTCTTTCTCTTCCTTAGCCGCTCCTACTCCTCTTCTTTTTTCCTTCCTTTGGTTTCTCTCTTCTTGATTCTCTTCCTACAGCTAAGTCCTGGCCTTGCCTCTTCTTTAGTTTCCTTCTTTTTCTTCCTCCTCTTCCTTTGCTTGGCTCTATCTTTGCTTCTCCTCTTCGTCTGCCCCTTGATATCTCTCTTCTTCTTCTTCTCTTGGTCTGCTCTCCTCTGCTACAGTATGTCTCTCTTCTTCTTCTCCTTCTCATGCAGTGGCTAAGTCCTGCTTCCTCCCTTAGCATCCTCTTCCTGCACAAGCACCACACAACATCACCTATTCCCCTACCCTTCCCGTGCATCACTCTCTCTATGTGTCTCTCTTCAGTACACTCTCCCAGAGCCGGGTTATCGGGTCGGTCATGCGCCCGGGTCCAGGTGCACCGACATGGATGTGCTGCGCGAGGAGTACACGGAGGGGTTAATCGGATCCGTGTGGTAGGTCCATGGGTTATATGTCATGGACGAGGTGCGATAGGTGAGGGGAGGGACCTCACCCCAATGAATTTGAGGCAAACAACAGAGAGCACAAAATCCACTTAAACTGCTCAAAAAGATTATGACTTACCGAGGTGGGACTAAAAGTCCCACCTGCCTTCCCTGACACTTGCAGGAGAATGACTTCACAATTGATGTAGCTACAGGTCTCGCGGCACTTGCTCCCAGGATGGACTCACTCTCGCCCTCAATCCGTGCAACATGGAAGCCTGGGACCTGACGCTTGTGGCCTGGAGCCGGGGAACGATCAAGCTCAGGTGCTTGTTAATGGCAGAAGGGAGCTCGACCCTACACTACACAAAAGGAGCCTTGCGGCACTATCAGACCACAGCAGGACCTTTGCTGTGTCACGACAAAGGTGAGGCGGTAGGTGGTAGGCCGCGGGGCTACCTAGGCGTGCATGCCTAGGTCGCTCTGTGGCCAGATTTATGGGTTAGGTCAGGGGACGCATGGAGTGCGTGTGGAGACTTGTGGATGGGTGGAAGACATTCGGTGGAATGTGGCAGTTGTTGTGAGGTTGGTGGTGAGACATGTGGAGGTGTGGAGTGACGGATGCGTCTGGCCGGAGGGTGGTCGGAGATGGGGAAGATGCGGGGGACAGTGGCAGTCGAGGGGTGTTTTGTGAAATAGAGTGAGGGAAAGGAAAGAGTAGAAGACGAGGAGGTTATCCAGAGTACTTGGAGCAAAGGGGAGGCAGAGGGGATGGATGGCGCATTTGTGCTGTCGTCGGAGAAGATGGCCCTGAGGGGGAGATAACGGCGACGAGAAGGAGGACAGGAAGGCATGCACTGGTGCAGCGCGATGCGGAAGAACGAGGTGAAGTGAACCCCACTACTGGTATGGTAGTAAAGAGATGAGAGGGAGGAGGAAAAATCGCCAGAGCTTGCGGGCTACTTTGCCGGAGAGAGGGGAGATGAAGTCTGGGGCAGTCTGTGGCCAAATCAAGCTTGAGAGATTCGCAGAGGACCGGGGATCCTTTTATAGTTGCTGGCCGAGCTTCTGGTGCGTGGAGGGAAAGCATTCTACCACCGACTTACCGCCGGAGAAGGAAGGTAGTTAGAGATCCAAATCTCTCGTGTGTTTGCATGAGAGATTGGATGCAAATAAAATATTGCAATTGCGCTCAGATGGAAGGGAATTCCTCAGAGAATCTCCCTTCCAAATCTGGGAGATCTCTGAGGAATCAGGGAGTATTCCCCCTCCATTCCTCACCGGAGAAGGATTCCTCCCCATTAATGGTGGAGGGACCTGTTTGTAAGAGTGGTGGAAGATAGGGGGGTTTGCGTAATGGTTTTCAAAAGATAGGGGAAAAATGTAATTGGGTGTACTAATTTGCAAAGTAGGTCAAGATGACCTACCCTTAGGTCCAAATTTTTGTGCAAACCTAATTTGGACCTAAGGAATCAAATGGTGAAGTTGGATTTTAGGTTTGACCATTTTGGCAGGATATTTTGTATAAAAACCCAAATTAGATCAATTGATGATCTAGGACTCCAATCTAGGTCAAAATAGGTTCCAAACGTCAATTTGAAGGTTCTAAACCCTAGGGAATATTTTTCCATAAATTTTAGAGGGTTTACATGATTTTTATCATGACCAGAACCTTGTTGAATTAAGCAAGTCTATTTTACGGTTGTAAAATGTCGTTTAATTCCTAGACTGCACATTAATCCATTTCCAACTGAACCAACCCACTTTTTATCTTAGTCAGACCATTTGACCTATGTTTTGCCTCTAAGAAATCCTGTTTATGTACTGCAAAGGTAAAATTGAAGTTTCAACCTTTATTTCATGTTTTCTTCTCAGAACACTTATTCCTTGAAATAAACCCTTCTCTTAGTTATGTAGGAGCTCTTATTCTCTTTCTTAGGTCAAAATGAGCTAGTTATGGCTCATGATGAGGCTCTCATCTTACTCCCATGCCTAGCTTTCACTAGTCCCTTAGCAAAATTTCAAGGTTTTAACTTCTGTTCTAGACCCTAGGTGACTGTCATCAGTTATGATAAGTGCTTTTCTTTTTCTTTTGTGATTAGGTTAGAATGCCGACAATAAGCCTAAATTTACTCAAGTACCAACCAAAATCCGGACCTGACCTGCTTTAGCCTCAGTCTTCCGCAAATGTTTTTAAGGATCACAGAAACTATCCTAGGGTTTGTTGGACACCACAGTTAAAGGACCCATGCTTGAGACATTTTTAGCCTAGGTTCAGTTTGCAGTGCATTTTTCTATAAGAGAGAGACAGAAGATTTATTTTTTTGGAGAGTTTTCTCTCTCTTTTCCTTTTATTTCTAGCTTCGAATTGGCTTCTCAACACGGTCTGTATCGGATTCCTTATCCTCGTCATCAATCATCAAGGGTCCCTGGCAATCGATGCTTCGAGATAGCACCACCCATGGAAACCCCCAGAACCTTGGCTTTCAAGATTTCAATATAATCCCACCCATGGCGTTCCATGGCCGAATCTAGACTCTAGCAATCATCATTTCGTGATAATGCCACCCATGGTATCTGAACCAGCATAGTGCTTACATGCCCCCGGTAAGATATTTAAATATCCTACGAGACAAGCACCGAGGAGACGATATGTTGTTACGCGTCTTCGAGGGGATTTTCCCGCCTCTCTGCGCTGAGGACTCATCCAAATCAACTTGTGTTGATCAGCCGCTCCTAATCTAGGTGACTTTTTTTAGAACATTGAAATGCTTTTTGTGATTTTGATATTTATGCATACTGGACCAGACTGTGTGAATTGGGGTGCTTAGGTTACTGAATGCAGCAAATCGAAGGTCAGTTAACGAGGCTGAATACTTCCTAAGCCTTAGACCTAATACCTAAGCTTCGCATTTTCCCCAACCTCCTGAGGATTATCCAGATCTTAGCGGATACGTGAATTTTTAAGCCTAAGAATCTAGCCCAAGAGGCCTAAGATCAGCGTTCCTGCTAATCTCTTTTTATGTCTTCTTAGCACTTTTCCTTTTATTTTTCTCTTTTCTTGATCTGGTCTAAAACTTTAGTTAATCCCATAATCTTTTACTAATGACCACTTTTTCTTTTTCATTTTGTGCTCCTTTTCTGACATTTCGCTCTTTTCCTCGTTTCATTTCGTATAGCTCAAAACCTTTCTCTCGCCCCTCAGTTTTTCAAGATTTCTTTTTTGGTTGAAACCTTTTCTTGATATGAATTTTCCTGACATTTTGCACTTTCATACCCCCCCATGCCTATGATTTGAAATGTCCCGATTATAAATTAGGTTGGTTCAATTTCAGCTTAGTTCATGCATTAGGACATGTGTTGGGTGGGTGAATGGGTCGAGGTGACTGTTGCGAACGATTTCTAATCTCAGGTAGGGGTACCTGAGATGGAGTCGGCTGTTCTAATGGACGAACCCTAAAGTGCAATATGAATTCCGTGTAGAAATGTTAGAAAAGGTTTTGGGTTTTTCAAAGAATTATGGGTTGCCTCCCGTTAAGCACTGAGTTTTACGCCATCGGCTAGGTGCAATCAGCTCAAGGAGAATGGAGGGTAAAGGATGACTCAGCCAAATTTGTGTTAGTCATGTCAATGAATGGTTTGAGTCTCTGACCATTCACAAGAAAGGGTTCAGAATCGTGGCTGAGTGGGCTGATCTCAATGGCTCCATTTCCAAAGATTTATCGGAGTAGATAGGGTACGACCCACTTAGATCATAGTTTTCCTAGGAATAATTTGAGTCAGGCATCAAAGAGTAAAACCTTTTGACTAGGATGAAAGATCTTTCTAGAAAGGTGTTTGTCATGAAAAGCTTTAACCCGTTCTTTGTAAATTCGCGAGTTCTCATATGCGTTGTGGCGTAATTCATCGATCTCGCTTAGTTAAAGCCTTCTATGGGTTCCAGCCTTAGAAAGATCTAAGTTGCAATTCCGTACTTCCCAATAGGCTTTATGCCCCAATTCGACGGGGAGGTGACATGCCTTCCCGTACACCAGTCTGAAGGGAGACATACCTAATTGGGTCTTGTGGGCGATCCTATAGGCCCACAATGCTTCCGGAAGCAGAGAAGACCAATCCTTCCTGTCAGGTCGAACAGTAAGCTGGAGGATTTTCTTGATCTCTCAATTTGATATCTCAACTAGACCATTGGTTTGGGGGTGCGATTGCACCGCAAAATACACCTGCGATAATGCCTTCTTATGCTATTTTCTAGCACTACCTGTGCATATTAGGATTCCGTAGTTGCATTTGTAAAACTACATGCATTCATGCATTTTATTGAGAGGAAAGAATGAAATAAGTGGCTTGCATTTTATCTTTTTTTTCCTCAAGTGCCTCTTTGCAAAAATCCACCACCTCTATTTTTATCTCCACTTGATTTTTATTTTTCCCAACGACTGCAACTTCTTCTCCGCACCCTCTCCCTCCCAACCCTCTCCCTGCCCTTGCCATTCCCTACGGCTACCGTTCCTTCCCTCTCCCTGCAGCAGCATGCATGAAGCCATGCCTTCTCCCCTTATAAAGTAGCCATGTCTTCTTCTTCTTCAGGGGGGCGGCAGCAAGATAAATAAACTCCACCAGCTGGCCGGGGGCTGCAGCAAGAGAAATAAACTCCACCAGTAGGCCATCACCTTCCACTCCTCCCTCTACCCCCATACGCCGGCTCTCCTCCGAGGAGAAACCCGGCGAGCAGGAGCTCACTGTGGTGCACACCACCACAGTGAGACCACCACCGCCCAGCTCTTCAAAGAGCCGGTGGGCGTGGTGGCTCTTCTTTCGTTTTCGTTTCTGTTCCAGCAACTTCCCACCATTGGAGTCGCTTCAAGCTTCGCAGCTCAGCAGCTAAGCGGCGACAGCAGTACCAGCCCCAGCAGCTTCTGCACGCATTTGTAGGCACCCCAGCTCCTCCTTGCATGCCTGCAGGCCTTCGCCGCTTCCGCTTCTCCGCTCTGACGCATGCCCTCCATGCCGGCAATCGGTCGTTGCGCGCCTCTGTAGCGGCCGGCCAAGCTCCTCCCCGCCCCCTGCCAGCCTCTGCAAGCCTCCACGCCCACCTGCAGACATCTCTCCCTCCAGGTCCACGCGCTCAGTCGCGAGTTCTCAGCGCTGGCAGCCGGCAGGCGCAGTAATCTCCTCTGCGCGAATACGCACCTGCGCATTGAAGACCATCAGACGACGGCCTTCACGTGCAGATGACTTAAAACGCACTCCCTCGCCTCCAACAGAGTGGCTGCGCTCTTCCTACCGCTCTCTCCTGCTCTCTCTCTTTCTCTCTCCCTCTCTCTTTCGCACTCTCCCTCACTCACTTACAACACTCTTCACCGACGCACACACACACCTACACTCACACTTTCTCACACACACACGCACCTAAACTATAAACATATATATATACGTATACTTATATATTGATATATATATATACATATATATATATTTATATACATATATATATACATATATACATATATATGTATATATACTTATATTTATACATATAGTAGTATCTATATACTTATGTATTAGTATACATACATACTTATATATATATATATACATATATACTTATATTTATACATATAGTAGTATCTATATACTTATGTATTAGTATACATACATACTTATATATATATATATACATATCTAGATACATATATATATATACATAGTTATATATATTTACAGATATACATATACTACTATGCATATACATATATATATATATATACTTACATCTATATATATCGCAGTATTAGTATACTTATATACATATATATACATATATCTATATACTTATACTTATATATATATATACATATATATACATATCTAGATACATATACCTATATACCTATATATATACATCCATAGAGTATTATATACATATATACATATATATATATACATCTATACATATATATATATATATACTTAGCTACTTATATCTATATATCCATATATTACTATATACTTATACATACATATATATATATATACCTCTATATTGTTATATATACAGAGTTATGCATATATATATATATATATATATATATATAGATCTATACATATATCTATCTATACTTATATATATATATATATTTACATACCTATATATATATACATATACATATATACATATATAGCTATATACATATATACATACATAGATATATATACATATACTCCTATATATATATGCATATATATATATCTACATATATATATACCAATACATTTATAACTATATATATATATACATATAGATATATTTACTTATATACATATATATATATATATATATATTTTTTTTTTTCACATTATTTACCATACGCTGTATCACGGGAATATCTGCACCAGTTGCTAATATTCCCTGATACACGCGTACAAAAAGCGTGGTTACATACACCATCCACCATCCATCCCACACTCCACGTGGCACATAGTCCTGTTGGTTGCGTCTCTCTAGACGACGACCAACTCGACATCGTGCTACACTCCATCGCCGCCTCCACCCCCACCCCTTTAAATATATAATATATACCTATATATATACATACTATATTTACTTTATTTTTGTTTGCTTTCCCAATAGTAAAAAGACAAAAAAATATATATATAAAAGAGAAAAGATAATCTTTGACCAGTAGGTATCCCGTCTTACGAATAGCAAGACCCATTTTTTATTCTGTTTTGGCTCAAAGCTAAGAACTCAATTTTGAGGGTGTACCTCAAGGACAAAGATTACCAGAAAAAATATATAAATGAGAAAAACACCAAAAACACAATAAATGAACGGAAGAGACTCGTTGTAGGAAAAGCGTAGAAACTCGACTTGTAACCCCACTTCCCTGAGTTCGACCCTGGGCCTAAAAGTGACAAGATAAAATCAAGTAGGCCAGGTTAAAAATTTTGTAAAGAGATGGTTAGGTCTGAATTAGGTTAACCACTATACACATTTCAACGATAAAATCATCATATTAACAACCTATCCAGCTCGACCATACAGGGTGGTAAGGAGTAGAGATTAGATGTGACACCCCATATTTGGTCATCAGTGATCTGAACTGAGCATTTGTAAAATGGGTCCCTCCATCGAAAATTATTGCATGTGGAATCCCGAACCTTGAGAAGATGTTTTGATGAATGAATTTGATAACAACCTTATGATTATTGGTTTGGGTCGGAATGGCTTCTATCCACTTGGACACGTAGTCAACGGCGAGTAAGATATATTCGAAGCCATCCGAGATAGGGAAGGGTCCCATAAAATCGATTCCCCAAATGTAAAAAATTTCGCATACCAGGATCGGCTATAGAGGCATCATGTCTCGATGGCTTATGTTACCCAAGGTCTGGCAATGGGTACATGCCTTACAGTGATCGTATGTTCCATGAAAATTGTAGGCCAATAAAAGCCACACTGGAGGACTTTTGATGCGATTTTGTGTCCTGAGAAATGTCCACCGCATGCTTGGTAATGGCAAAAGGAGAGTATGTCTTTGACTTCTACTTCCGCGACACACCGTCGAATTATTTGATCAGCACCAATGCAGAATAGATACGGGACTTCCCACAGGTAATACTTGGCATCGAAACGCAATTTGTCCTTCTTGGCCTTCGGCCAATCGGACGAGATCTGATGTGATGCTAGGTAGCTCACTATATTTGGGAACCATGGAATCCCTATATTGATAGTCAGGAGGTGCTCATCAGGAAAGTGTTCTGTAATGGGTCTGGAAGGGTCAATTATTTCAAAAGGAAGGTAGGACAAGTGATCAGCTACCACATTTTCCTTTCCCGCTTTGTCGCGAATCTCGAGGTCAAATTCTTACAACAACAAGATCCATCGAATTAATCAAGGTTTCGCATCCTTCTTTGCAAGGAGATGCCCCACAACTGTGTGATTTGAGTATATGATATCATGGGAACCCAGAAGGTATGATCTGAATTTTTCTAGGGCAAATACTATAGCTAGCAGCTCTTTCTCAGTAACCGTGTAGTTACGCTGAGCCTCATCTAGTGTTTTGCTAGCGTAGTAATTGACCACATGTTTTCTGTCAATTTTCTGCCCCAAAACTGCACCTACAGCGAAGTCAGATGCATCGCACATGATCTCAAAGGGTTGAGACCAATCAGGGGACTGTAGGATTGGGGTTAGGTTGACTCGATCACGAAGGATCTCAAATGATTGAGTGCATTCCTTGGAAATTTCGAAAGGAACATCCTTGTAGAGAAGAGTAGTTAGGGGGTGCATGATTTTTGAAAAATCAAGGATAAGTCGATGGTAAAAAATGATGTGCCCCAAAAATGATCGGATGTCCTTAATCAAGCTAGGCATTGGGAGCTTGGAAATCAGGTTAAACTTAGCTTGATCGAATTGGATGCCTTTCTCCGAGATTAGATGTCCCATGACAATTCCCTCAGGCACCATGAAATGGCTCTTTTCCCAGGGAAGAACCAAATTCACATCGATGCATCGCCTGAGTATTTGGACCAAGTGTTGGAGGCAATCGTCAAATGATGCCCCAAAAACTGAAAAGTCATCCATGAACACTTCTAGATAATCACCTACCATATCTGAGAATATGGCAAGCATGCATCGCTGGAAGGTTGCGGGTGCATTGCAGAGACCGAAAGGCATCCTTCGAAATGTGTACGTCCTGAAGGGGCAGGTGAACGTGGTCTTTTCTTGGTCTTCTGGATGGATTGCCACCTGGTTGTAACCAGAGTACCCGTCAGGAAAGAAGAAGAACCTATTTCCAGCTAGTTTCTCGAGGATCTAATCAATAAACGGTAGTGGGAAATGGTCCTTCGTGGAGGAATTGAGTCTTCTGTAATCAATGCAGACTCTCCACGAGTTAGCTATTCGGGTAAGAATGATCTCTCCGATTTCAGTTGTGGTGATGGTGAGTATGGCCTTCTTAGGCACAACCTGGATTGGACTCACCCAATGACTGTCGGAGATCAGGTAGATGATCCCTACATCTAACTACTTGATGATCTCCTCTTTCACGACCTCCTGCAGGTTAGGGTTTAAACGTCTCTGCATCTCTTGTGAAGGTCATGCACCCTCTTCTGTGTAAATTTGATGTGCGCAGTACGAGGGGCTTATGCCAGTCAGGTCATCGAGAGTCCATCCAATGGCTCTACGATGTTGTTGGAGAACAGTAATCAGATGGGATTCCTGATCAAGTGTGAGTCGGGAGTTGATAATCATAGGAAACGTCTGATTGGAACCCAAAAAGACGTACTTCAGATGCTCGGGAAGGGGATTGAGTTCCATGATAGGATTATCAGCAGCAGTGGGTGGTTCGGTGTTTGTATCAGCAACAAGGGTCGGAGGCATGGGTGTGTCTAGATCAGGTTCACACTCCTCTGTTTGCTGGTTTTGATCTTCTAATAGTTGATCAAGGATAATCGGGTTTTCCTCTATATGTGATTCATCAACCACGGCTCTGATATCACATATTTGCTATATAACCCCGCAATTAATCCCTTGTTGGGCCTTAAAGATGTCAATCATCAGAGTCTGATTCCCAAATTTTAATTCTATTTAGCCCTCTTCACAGTTTATGTTGGCCCTAGCAGTGGCCAAAAAAGGTCTCCCTAATATTATTGGTGTGTCCCTTAGGTTCTCAGGTGCATCCATATCCAGAACTATGAAATCCACTGGGAAGTAGAAATCCCATACCCTAACAATGACATCCTCGAGTACTCCTTTAGGTGACTTGATGGATCGATGGGTTAACTGCAACGTCACCTCAGTCGGTTTAATTTCAGACTCTTCAAGGTGGTCATGGAGGGATGTAGGTATTAGATTTATGGAGGCACCTAGATCTAGTAAGGCTCTGTCAAATTGGGTTTCACCAAATTTACAAGAAATCAGGGGGGTTCCTAGGTCTTTAGCCTTGGGTGGGAGCTTACTCAAGATTACAGAGCTGGCTTGCTCTGACAGTATGATCGAATTACCACTCTTGGTTCGCAGCTTATGTTTAGGTGTACATATGTCTTCCAGGAATCTTCCATAAGCTGGTACATCGCGAATTGCATCCATCAAGGGGATGTTTATCTGGACCTGTTCAAAGAGCTTGACCAAATCCTCCATGGGAGCCATGGGTTTCGTTATCCTTTTTCCTTTGGTCAAAGCCTCAGGAAATGGAATCCTAGTTGGTTCCTCTAGAATAGGTCCAGGTTCTTGATCTAGGATAGGGGTATCCTGGATAACTATCCTAAGGTTTTGGCTACTACCAGTCTTGGAGTGGTTCTGATAATGTGGGTCTTGGGTTGCTTTACCACTACGTGTTGTTACAGAGTTTAATCCTACCTGGCTTTGGTTTGGGTTTGGTAAGAGGGGTGCCTACTGCTGAAATCCCGCATAAGATGTCGAAGCTTCCATCCCATCTAGTGATGGAGCAGCAGGGGCCTGATAAATGAAATGTGCGTGGCCTGAATTTGGGTTCATAATGTGCTTCTGGGTCAGCACGTTATTTGGGTTTGGCAGAGGTTGCGAAGGAAGGGTGCACGGTTGGAAGGAATTTGCCATCTGGGCTAGTTGATTGCGAACCTCTGTGATCTCGTCCTTGTGCTATTTTTGCATTGCCGCATTCATCTTTTGAATGTCCGCCAGTGCTTGAAGGATAAGAGTCATTTGATCCTGGTTTGGCCCGGATTGATAGGTGGGATTGGGCCGAGGCTAAGGCAGCTGATATGGACGAGGGGCTTGCCGATGGGGCGGATAAGGTGGTCTTTGTGTTTGAGAATTTATCGTCCACGGAAATTTGGGATGATTTCGCCATCTAGGGTTGTAGGTATTGGAGAATGGGTCATTCTGGATGGCATTGAGGTCCTCGCAGGTCAGAGGAACCTCAGGAAAGTCAGAATACAGGGGTTCAGAGTTCCCCCAACTCGAATAGAATGGATCGGAGGTCACTTCGGTCCGACGGTCAGACGGGGGTGGATACGAGTCCATCCTTTGAGAAGATTGGTGATAGATGTTTTGCACAGTTTCCCTCACCAGAGGTGGCCATGCAAAAGAGTTCTACGCAGAGGTCGCTCGCTGCAGATGCCGAGTTAGCTCGTCCACCTTTTCTCTATGATAGAAACCTTGTCCAACCGATTGGCCATCAGTCCCAGGTCGACGGATGTGGACAGGTCCTGCGTCTCATGTGCCCCTCTCAAATTTGTCGATGCGCGGGCATTCGTCCTGTCGAATAAGCCCATGGAGTCATTATTGATGGAGTTCTCACACATGTTTTCGAGAATCTCCCACACCGTGCCATCATGTTGACTGATGATGTTTCCTCTGCATGTTGCATTGACGAATAATCTAATGTCTTCACAGAGTCCCTGGTAAAAGGACTGGACTTGGTCCTATTTAGGAACTCCGTGATGGAGGCACTTTCGCATGAGATCTAAGAATCGGTCCCATGCTTCGTGAAGAGGTTCTCCTGTTTGTTGAGTGAAACGGGTGATCTGGGGAGCAAGGCATTCCTCCAGCCAATGGGAAAGAAATTTTTCAAAAATTCAGACTGAAGTTCATCCGATGTGTTGATCGGACGAGTCTAAGTTTGATACTAATGGGCATCCTTGTCCTGGAGGGAGAAAGAAAATATTTTCATGAGCAGAATATCCCAATTTTGTGGATCTGACCCAAAGGTCTGGGCTAGATGCTTGAGTTGTTCAATGTGCTGGAATGGATCCTCGGAGTTAAGCCCATGAAACTTTCGTATGGCATGAATCATATTGGACTTGAGTTTAGAATCAGGACCTCCAATCGGGATTCGGACTCGAGGCTCAATTGCCACTGTATTAGGATTATAGTGATCTCTCATCATTGGTCGCTGCGGTGGGTTTACAAAGTTTTGGAGGAGATCCATTAGGCGCTGAAGTTGGTGCTCGAGGTTGTTTTCTTCTTCAATGTGTTGTGCCATGAAGGAAGAAGAAGGAGAACTTGGTTCTGAATCAGATGAAAGGTTTATGTGGTGAGGTTGCTGCACAAACAAGGATGTCGAGGCTTGGCCTTGGTGAGAATGAATTTCTAAAGGAGGTCTTAAGGATGGTCCTAAGGACCTCCAACCGAACATGCACCGAAGGATGTGATGAGGTTAGAAGGTGCTAGACCCAATCGAGAAACCCAAAAAAATTGTTGGGTGACTATAGAGGTTCGGGGCAATGATATCCCTTAGTCAGAAAGGTCGTCCACTTGAGAAGTACCTGGGCAGCCAGAGAGGGAGAGTCCCGCAAAGACCCCTACACGATAGAGCATCCTCACAGTTACAGGGTTTCCCCCACCCGACCTCTCTTGTCACTGAGATTCCAGGTAGACCAAAATGGGGACCTTGACCTCTTAAGTCTACCTTTTTTACTTTAAGACCAAGGTGCGTAGGGTTCCACTTGAACTTTTAGGTCATTTGAGTGAAAAAAGTGACCTAATTTTAAGGTTGGTTGAGCCAAAGGATCAACTTCACCTCTTGTTCCTTTGAGAGCTTTTAGGTCCTTTCTTTTAGGGTTCAAATGGATTAAGAGCCTGACTTGCTTAGGGTTTCTCTTGTATAGATCTTTTCAAATAAGGCTTAGGCACACCTCTTTTTGAAATGTTTTGCTTCTTTGTTTAAGAGAAGATGTGTCGCTAAAAACCCTAGCTTTGTAATCCTTAGGTTGGCTCTATTTGGTCCAATTTAGTTGCCTTAAAAATTGGTATCTACGGCTCAATCAAGAAAGTTTTAGCCCTAGTTACCTTAGTTGGATGTGCAATTCAAGATGTGTTGAAATGAAAATCAGGCAACTTCGATGAATTACTAAGTATGAAACAGGTAGCCCTAGGTTGATTTTTCTTTATTTTCTTTTTCTTTTCAGACTTTGACTGGATTAAGAGAGAGGGCTAATGAAAGTTACTTATTCCTTGGTGTGGTTGTTGTGCGGCTACTCTCTTTTTTTTTCTGCTTTCCCTGAAGAAAGCACCACAAAGGAGAGGAATTAAGTCAGTATTGGATCAGAAGTTGTAATCAAAAGCTTCAGAAGTGCCCGTTGCTCCCCAGCAACGGCGCCAAAATGTTTACGTGGCTGGATCGTGTTTTAACAGATATCTCATTGTAATAGAGATGAACTTTCCGCGAAAACAAATAAAAATTTATAAGTCAAAAATCAAAGTATCCGAGGTTGAACACAGGGAGCAAATTGGGTATTCCAAAACTTGAGAACACAACTTTTAATAAGAAGCAATAACTAGTTCAACAAAAATAACAGGATAATGTTATTGAGAAAATGCTCAAAAAGAGTTGGACGTCTGATATTGTATCAGACGTCTTAAAATTTACACTATAATTGGCCTTCAGTATCTTCTCTTCTTTTGTTTGCTTTGCTCTGCTGCAGCTATGGTTTCTTGTTCTCCTTTTCTTTTTCTTCCTTATCCGCTCCTGCTCCTTGATTGCACCACAAAAATACGCTTGCAATTGTGCTATCTTGTGCTATTTCCTAGCATTACCAGTGCATATTAGGGTTCCATAGTCGCATTTGTAAAAATACATGCATGCATGCATTTAATTAAGATGGGAGGAGAATGAAATAAAATGGCCTTGCGATTACATTTTTCCTCAAGTGCATCTTTACAAAATTCACCTTCCTTTTAATTTTACATGATTTTCAAACTCTTCCCGCGGTAGCATGAGAACTTCTCTTGACGCCATGTCCTGCTTCACCTCTCCCTACAGCTGCAGGCACCTCTCCTTGCCATGAGCCGTGCATGAGCCATGCACAGCTAGGGCATGGCCATGCATGGCTTTCTTCTTCTATAAATACAAGGCATCTTCTTCAAACAGCTTGGTCCAACGCCAAAAACCCTACACTTCTCCTTCCAGGCCACCACCCTCTCCTCCGTCTCCCTCCATACGCCAGCCCTCCTCCTCCGAGGCGACACCCGGCGGACAGGAGTCTTCATTGTGGTGAGCACCCACCATCGTGAAACCACCAATGCCTAGCTCTTCAAAGAGCCAGTGGGTGTGGTGGCCTTCTTCACTGTTTTCACCTTCCACGCCATTCCAGCCATTGGAGCGGTAGCTTCAAGCTTTGAAGCTCAAGCTCCGCATGCAGCAGCAACCGCCCCACTCCTTTCCGCGCAATCCTACAGGCCACCTTCGCCTTTCCTTGCACGCATGCAGGTGCCTCCGCCTTCGCTTCTTCTCTCTATCACGCTCTCTCTTCCACCCGCAGCCGACCACTACGCGTCACTGCGGTGGCCGGCCAAGCACCCCAAAGCACCCCTGCAGCACCCGCATCGCCCTTGCCTTCCCCCGCGCACACCAACTCCCTTTGCACGCGCTCTGTCGCGAGCTTCTACGTGCCTACAACCTGCTAGCACAGACCTTCTTCCTCGCGCTCCAACCTGCGTGCGCCAGTCGCTAGTCGGCCGCACTCACACCACCTGCAGCTCTCGGTTGCGTGGCGCGGCCATACACTGTAGCCACTGTTCACGCCAGTCTACGCGACACTGTGGCTACAGAGCGGTGACCGGTGAGCTTCTCAATTAACCGGTCACCCTATGCACCACAACCGGCCGCAGCCCGCACTTGCATCTCTACCCACGTTACCCGCACCCGCCCACGTGTCAGCCAGCCCGCATATGCCTACCTTAGCCCGCTCTCTTCTCCTACGCGTGCCTGCCAGCACCCGCTCCAGCCTTCGTGCAGCACGGTGCACTGCGTCTCTTCTCCACACCCCTTGCCCTCCAGCGCGCACGTCCTCGTGTGCATACGCACCTACGCGTACACTTGAGGACCTCCAGACAGCGCCTGCTGGTCGTGGACAACTTAACCCTCCAGCAGGGCTCTCTCTCTCCCGCTCTATCTCTCTCTCTCTCACTCTTTCTCACAACACTCTCTTTACCGACGCTTACACACACATACACTCACACGTCCACACACACACCCGCACACCTATACACTATTATATACATATGTTTATATACGTATACATATATATTGATATATATATATATATGTATATTTACATACATATATTTATATATATACGTATATATATATACTTATATTTATACATATATTACTACCTATATACTTATGTATTAGTATAGATACATACATATATATATATATACATACATATATACATATACCTATATACATATATATATATATATATTTATACGTATATCTATACATATATTAGTACTTATATAAATATGTATTTGTCTATATAGATACACATATATATATGGACATCTATATACTTATGTATATATATACACATATATACACATATACTTATACATACATATATATACATATACTTATACATATATATATATATATATATATACATACATACATACATACATATATACATTTGTATCTATATAACTATATAACTATATATACATATATATACATGTCTAGCTACATATATCTATATATACATAAATTACTATATACATATATACATATATATATACATATACATCTATATAATATCGTACACAAACATATACATAAAAATACATATATACATATATATATATACGTATATCTGTATGTACATATACTTATATTTATATATATATTTACATACATATATATATATCCATATCCATATATACCAATATAGCTACATATATATACGTATACTTATATATATTTTTATATATATACATATATATACACCTATAGATATATACCTATATATATACCTATATATTTATAACCATATATATATAGATATATTTACATAGATATATATATTTTTTTCACATTATTTACCAAATGTAGTACCACGGGAATATCTGCACCAGTTGCTGATATTCCCGGATACACGCGTACAAAAAGTGTGGTCACATACATCTTCCATCATCCATCCCACACTCCACGCGGCACCTCGTCTTGTTGGTTGCGTCTTTCTAGACGACGACCGACTCGACACCGTGCTACACTCCATCTCCACCTCCACCCCATCCCTTTATACATATATAGTATATACATATATATAGACACTATATTTACTTTTTTTCTATTTATCTTTCCTGCTAGTAAAAAGATAAAAAAAAAATATAAAAGTGAAAAGATGATCTTCGACTTGCAGGTACTCCGTCTTGATAATAGCAAGACCCATTTTGGAACCCTGTTTTGGCTAAAAGCCAAGAACGCAATTTGGAGGGTGTGCCTCAAGGACAAAGATTACCAGAAAAAATTCTAAATAGAAGAAACAAATACCGAAAACACAATAAACGAATGGAAGAGATTCATTGTAGGAAAGGCGTAGAAACTTGACTTGTAACCCCACTTCCCTGAGTTCGACCCTGGGCATAAAAGTGACTAAGATAAAATCAAGTAGGCCAGTTAAAAAATTTTTTAAAGAGATGGTTAGTCCGATTTAGGTTAACCACTATACACACTTCAACAATAAAATCATCATATTAACAACCTATTCGGGTCTGACACCATACGTTTTCTGGCACCGTTACTGGGGAAGTGCGCCTTCAAGTAAGTTTTTACTCCTTTCCTGTAATTTTTTCTCTTCTCTTCTCTCTTCACAGGTATCTCTATTTTTGGTGTGCAGGTGAACCTGGTGCAAGGAGAAGGCAGGCAGATAAAGTCGAAGACGTGAACCGATCCAAGGCGAGAACGAGAGCGTGAAGATGTCGGCACCGCATTGGAGCTTCGCACACGTTGCCGAACAGGTTGGTCTTCTTTTCTTAGCAACTAGGGTTAACTTGTCACCATAATAAAAAATAAAAATAACTAAAAACAAAAAAAAACTAGAAAAACTTCTTGGGATCTCTTAGGGCAAGTGGACTAAAATTCACTTGTTTGATTGATTGTCTTCACTCCCACCGCCCTGCGATTTCCCGCCTTACTTCGCATAGCGAAAATCCAAGAATCTTGATTCTTGAATTTTTCGCCATGTGAAGCATTCTTTGAGGCAAACACAAAAAGATTGATTGCACCCCTCTTTTGCCTCACTTATCTACAATTCGAGATCACCTTTTTGGTGGGAAGACTTGGAATTGAGTTAATTCCAACCCTACCACTACTTTTCAACTTGCCTAAGATTCAATCCCGAACACCTCAACCCCCAACAATTTGATTTTCTTTATCTTCTGGTTGAGACTTGTGTGTCGAAATCTTTTTGGTGATTGGGAGCACTTGAATTGAAGTGCTTTGGCTCCCATTCACACTAATATAAAACCGATTCGTTCATCCACACATAGAAATCTTCATTTAGGGTAGCCCATTGCATTTTAGCATGCATTAACCAACTGATATTGAAGAAGGGTTTGTTGGGCTTTGAAGAAAACCTGTATTCTCTCAAAAACCCAGAGATTGGTTGAATTGGTAATTCAGAGAAATCCTAAAATTCATATTACTTAAAGCTGAAACTCTAAAAGTCATTCACCAATTAAAATTTCAATTCGGGGAGATTTCCCCATTGCATGCTTATTTTACACACTCTGAAAAAAATCAATCACTTGGGCATTACCCGTAAAAAACGCCCTTCACATTCCAAAATCACTTGACCCTAAGCCTCTAACAAAAATTGGTAGTAACCTGACCCTTATTAAGGATTGGAGGTCTAACTACCTGCGTGTAGCACCTACGTTCTGGTGAGAGTTCCCGCATGCTATCGGGTGTCTAAGACTGGGGTAAACGGCCTTTCAATCTGGCTTGGTGGTTCCGCGGTGCTCGCATTTGGTTCCGTAGTTTGTGATAGTAGGTAACTTAGATCTTTAGGTCTAAGGGCACACTGTAGAGGTTAGAAATTTGATTGAATTGATTTGTCACCAAACGTACCTTTGTGCCATGATTTCTCTCATCCCTTTTCCCTTATCATCTCACCAATTCTTCCTGTGGTAGTGCATGTTTGGGAGGAGGTCACAAAACCCTGAACTGATTGAATTGCCTGATAAATCTAGAAAAGAAGCCGAATCGTCCTCCTCCTCCACAAACATGGTTGCATGCCCACCCCCAAATCCCGAGGGAGGAAATCGCCCTCAGAACTCACTAGGTGGTGGAGCCTTAGATCCCATAACCCGCCTCCAAGCCCTAATGGAAATGTATAATGAGCAAATTGAAGCCATTCGGGAAACATTGGAGGAAATGCAGAACCCTCCTAAACGGGAGGAGCCTAGTTCTCTTAGCCCCTATTAGAATCCCACTGTTACAGAGACCATAGGATAAATTCGGGTCCCCATGGTAGGGGACGACTTTGAATTAAAACCGAACATAATTGGCCTAATAAATTTTCACTTCCATGGTCTTACAAGTGAAGATCCTTTTCTCCACTTGGAAGACTTAACCCGATTGGCTGAAATGGTTAAACTAAGAAATGTTGGGTTACCTATAGTCCTCAAGAAAATGTTCCCGTTTTCATTGCGGGATAAAGCGTCGCAGTGGCTACACACCCTTGGGAGAACCATCCACCCTTGGGAAGAGATGCGAACAGCGTTTCTCAAGAAGTTCTTCCCAATCGGGCAAACCAATGCGCTTTGCCTTGCTATCACTTCATTTACGCAACAAAACGGTGAACAATTTCATGAGGCATGGGAGAGGTATAATGACCTCCTCAGGAAGTGTCCGCACCATGGTCTGCCTAAGTGGCATATAGCCCAGCTTTTCTACTATGTGCTAAATGAGACTTTGAAGCAGATTGCAGATGCTTCCTGCGGAGGGAACTTTATGAATAAAGACGAGAATGGAGCATTTGAATTGTTTGAAAATATGAGTGAAAACTCGATGAACAATGCTTCCATTGTTTCCTTTAATCGTACCAACCAACCACGAAATGTCCACGAAGTTGACACGGGACCCTCCCATTCATCCACTGATCTAAGCCTTATTGCACAAAAACTAGATGAAGTCTCCGTCATGCACAAGAAGCTGGACGAGCTTCTGGCCAACCCCACCTGATCTCTGGCAAACACCACCACTTCACCACTTCGTCACAATTCCAATTCTTCCAACACCAAGCTTATTCCAAGAAACCCCGTATGACCTTCCTTACCGAGTGTCGCGCCAAGCGACTCGATAAGTCATGTGGAACTAGCTTCTGCGAGATAGTATTTTGACACGAAGGACCAAGCCTCCGTGTGCTCGGAAGCATATTTACATGCGGGGGGCTATGGTGGTAGGATGGGGGGTTAAGTTGCCCCTTGAAATGGAGGGCTAGGATGGAAGGATGGAGGTGGTTGGTGATCCTATGGCCAAGGGTGTTTGGCGCCAACCCAAGGGGTGTTAAAGGGGGTGGTTATTGTGGTGTTGGTGGCTTTTGGTGGTGGAGAGACACCACCATTTTGGCGCCAACCTAGGGTCTTCTAGAAGGGGGGTTAGGTGGATGGTGGAGATGGATTTAAGGGGAATTGTGTGGTGGAGATGAAGGAGAATTTCGGAGGGAAAAATGGCATCATCAACGGGGTGGTTAGGATGGTTTTGGCACCACTTTTAGGTGTCTTTTGGAGGTGGTGGGTAGGCTAGGTTGTTGCCAAGTAGGTTAGCTTATGTGGAGCTTAGGTGGAGCTAGTTGGGTGGAGTTGTTAGGTGGGTTTTTGGGGTGGTACAAGCCAAGGAAGTTGGAGTATAGCTAAGCTAAGCTAGCTTAGCTAATGGAGGAGTAGAGGAGAAGGTGTTGGAGCTAGGGTTAGGAGGGAGGAGCTGAGGAGAAGTCTGGAGCTGAAACTGGAGCTAGCTGCTGCTGAAGAGGCTAGCATGGAGCTACTCTAGCTGGCTTAGCTTGCTAGTTCTTTGCTAGCTGCTAAGCCAAGCTAAAGTGAGCTAGCTTCTACCATAATGAGCTGAGGTGATCTAGGTATGGTGCTCTCATGGAGGATCAAGCTGGTTGAGGCAGCTAAGGTAGCTTAGCATAACTGAGTTGAGCTAAGCTGAGTCCCCGTGAGCTGGACTTGAGCTTCCTAAGCTGGGATGTGTTCTTCTTTAGCTGGCTAGAGTTGAGTGGAGCTGGATGTAGCTGGATCTGAGCTGGGGTGAACTCCTGTCAACTCAGCTGAGCTAGCTAGAGCTCCCTGTGGACTAGTGGGAGCTAAGATGAGCTAGACTCAGCTAAGCTGAGCTGGATCTAAGCTGACTTGAGCTAGGGTGAGCTAAGATGAACTCTCTTGAGCTGCCATTCAGCTAAGATTAGCTGAATGGAGCTGGGATGAGCTAATCATAGTTCAAGTGATCTAGGTTCCAGCTGTGGTGAGCTGGATCAAGCTGAGTTCCAGCTAGTCTGAGCTTCTCCTTCACCATTTGCCTTCTTGAGTGGTAGGGTTTTAGGGATCTGTATATCTGTTCATCCCTAACACTTACAAAAATATATCAAAAAGACAATAAAAAATGCAACGCATGCCTAACCTATTTTATGCCTAAATGTAACCCAAAAACCCATTTGCGGAGTAAAATCCTATGAGCTAGGTTTGTTTTAATGCATAAGAATGATGATAAACTGGCGTTTATCAGCGATTCGATCTCAGGGCACTCTTCCTACCCAACCTATTCCCAACCCGTGAAATTTTATACCCCATGGTCCGCAACCACAGGTATAACCTTTTCAGCGATAGGTTCCCCAGATTTTGCAAGCTTCGAGCATTCCACCAAGATTTTAGGCTAATCCCACTGCAGCACCGCACTCTTGTGTCCCTATTGCAAACCCTCCTCCGCCGTATGATCCCACTAGACCCGCATCGTCCAATGCTATCAATACGAGGAGTGGTAAGCAAATCGTCGATCCACCTCAACCTGATCCTGGCCCATCTTCTTCTTCATCGCCCTCTCATTCAGGATGCACACCGCATTCGCGAGAGGACGATGCACCCAAATTCGTGCCAGAATCAGTCCCATTCCTGAGGCTCTACTGAGGAAGCCAAAAGGCAAAAAGAAGGATACGCAGGCATTTGATAACCTACGTAATTTGTTCAGGGATGTAGAAATCAAGGTACCCTTGCTCGAGGCTATCGACCACATACCTACTATCGCCCGATTTTTCAAAGACTACACAACACCCAGGCGACAGTCAAAGAAAACTAAGAATCCGGTGGTTCTCTCACCTCATGCTAGTTGTGCTATACTATCAAACCTACCACCGAAGTAGAAAGATCCGGGCACACCACTTATTTCCTGTAGCATCCAAGGCTGCATTTTAACCGTGCCCTGCTTGATATAGGATATTCCATAAATCTTATACCGACCATCATGCTCGAGAAATTTTCCATGGGAAATCTGAAACCCACCCCTGTCACGTTATAGTTGGCAGATCGTTTTGTCAAAATCCCGAAGGGTGTGATGGAAGACGTGGTGGTTAGTGTCAACAGTCTCTGTTTTCTTGTTGACTTTTTTGTTTTAGATATGGAAGTTCCTAGTTCACTTTCTAATTGTCTGATCATCCTTGATCGACCTTTCTTGGCCACAGCCCGTGCCCTTATCGACTGCGAGTCGGGCTGTATTGAGATTGCCATTGGATCTGAAAAGCTCAAGCTTAATATCTTCAAGGTAGCCAAGAACTTTGATTGCAATTGCATCGAGGATGACACGTCTGACGAGGACATGGCCGCCAGTGCATGTATCGAACTAATTAGGACCTATTCTTACTACTACGGATTGCCTGTAAACACTGTCGACTGCTTGACCAACACATATTGTGATGTTCCCCCATCCCTCCCTTGTCCCGTACCTTCTCCTAGCCAGACTTCTGACAAGGTTTTCTCCGCTTCCCATACCTCGTGGTCTGAGTCATATCTGGGCTGCTCACTGCCGGTCCGTACTCTTGAAGACCGAATTGCCCTTTCTTTGCAACCAAATCAGGCGAATTCGCAACTCCACACTGGGACCTTGAGCTCACATCTTACTCACTAGGGCTATTCCTTTTTGGTTCCATCTATCCAAGAAGCCCCTCTTCTTGGCCAACCTGAGGGCCAACTTCTTCCCAACTTGTTCTCCGATCCACCTGGGACACTCTCATCCCATGAAATGCCAGACCTTTCACCATTCACCATCACTTTTCACGCCACTATCTCGATCTCTTCACTTTTCACTTTACCACCCACCATCCACCCACCCTACCACCCTGCTGTATACCCTGCACCTCAGCTCTCGTTACCCGATCTTTCGTCCTTTCTCTACCTTTCCTTGCATGCATATGAGGACATAGCATTGTTTGGCATGGGGGGGTGGATAGGCATCTATAGGATCTGGGTATTTTATGGTATCATGCAGTTTCCACCTATTTATAAATATGCAAGAAAAAGAAAAAGAAAAAAAAATATATAATAATAATAAATGGTTTTTAGTAATGATCTGAAAGCTGAAACAAAAATACAATAAGTGTTTATGGATATTCAACCTCTGTTTTGAAGACTTTTGATAGCGAAATATGCGTGATTTGTAAAAGCAGTTTTTTAACGTCGTTGTAACACGTGAATCCGCTTTCGCTTTCAAAAATTTATATCCTAGATAGGGGAGTATCTAGGGTCGTCCAATGAGGCAAAAATTGCAATAATGATTCTCTTGCTTGGAATACAATCTCAACTTTCTTTTTAATATTTTTCAATATGTAATTTTTTTGTATTTTGAAAAGACGAGGGCAAACGGCAGATTGTAGCGAAAAGAACTAACACCTACAAATGATTAAAAATCTAAAAGATAGAAATATCTTCTTCCTAAGCTCACTCTAGGCAAGTGTAGGCCTAGGGTAATTAGGAAGAAGAGGTGAAATAAGTGCTAGAACCAAAACAAACAACTGCAATAAAAAGCTTAAAAAAAGGCCATTTTTTGATTGAGTAGAATGAGTGTTCTTTTCAAGGACAAGTAGAGGAAAGCTTCTACTATAATTGAACAATTTAAAAGCAAGAAAGGAAACACAAATCCTCTTGTAACAATGGTGAAGAAGGTTGTCTTCTTGCTCCAAGCCTAGCTGCTCCTTGGCTTGAAAAGAGGGCCTCCTTCTTCTCCTTCCTTGAGAGCTTCTCCAAGGTGGAAGCTACCACCTTTAATGCTCTCTCCAAAGGGGTGGGCGTGCACCACCCTTAAAACTCCTCCAAGGTGGCGTGACCACCTTCAAGATCTCCTCCAAGATCTTCCTTGCCTGGCTTCTCCTTTGGCTGCCATGACCCAAGAGAGAAGGGAAGAGGGGAAGGCACCAAGGGGACAGAATATCCCCTTAATCTTCTTCTTCTTCTCTCTTGGACGTGGGATTCTTGGTGGAATATGAGAGTGAAATGGCTAGCCAAGGATGGCTTGACTGGTGGTGGGTAGTGGTCTTTTTATAGGGTAGGATGGGGGGTTAAGGTGCCCCTTGAAATGGAGGGCTAGGATGGAAGAATGGAGGTGGTTGGTGATCCTATGGCTAAGGAGAGTTGGCGCCAACCCAAGAGGTGTTAAAGGGGGTAGTTATGGTGGTGTTGGTGTCTTTTGGTGGTGGAGAGACACCACCATGTTGGCGCCAACATGGGGTCTTCTAGAAGGGGGGTTAGGTGGATGGTGGAGATGGGTTCAAGGGAGATTGTGTGGTGGAGATGAGGGGAGATTTTGGAGGGAAAAGTGGCGCCATTAAGGGGTGGTTATGGGTAGTTTTTGGCGCCACTTTTAGGTGTCTTTTGGAGGTGGTGGGTAGGTTAGGTTGGTGCCAAGTAGGTTAGCTTATGTGGAGCTTAGATGGAGCTAGTTGGGTAGAGTTGGTAGGTGGGTTTTTGGGGTAGTACAAGCCAAGGAAGTTGGAGCATAGCTAAGTTAAGCTAAGCTAAGCTAAGCTAAGCTAGCTTAGCTAATGGAGGAGTAGAGGAGAAGGTGTTGGAGCTAGGGTTTGGAGGAGGGAGCTGAGGAGAAGAAGTCTGGAGTTGGAGCTGGAGCTGGCTGCTGCTGAAGAGGCTGGCATGGGGCTACTCTAGCTGGCTTAGCTTGCTAGTTCTTTGCTAGTTGCTAAGCCAAGCTAAAGTGAGCTAGCTTCTACCAAAATGAGCTAAGGTGAGCTAGGTCTGGTGCTATCGGGGAGAATCAAGCTGGTTGAGGCAGCTAAGGTAGCTTAGCTCAACTGAGATGAGCTAAGCTGAATCCCCGGGAGCTGGACTTGAGCTTCTTGAGCTGAGATGAATTCTTCTTCAGCTGGCTGGAGTTGAGTGGAGCTGAATGTAGCTGGATCTGAGCTGGGGTGAACTCCTGTCAACTCAGCTGAGCTAGCTAGAGCTCCCTGTGAACTAGTGGGAGCTGAGGTGAGGTAGACTCAGCTAAGTTGAGCTGGATCTGAGCTGACTTGAGCTAGGGTGAGCTAAGGTGAACTCTCTTGAGCTGCCATCCAGCTGAGATTAGCTGAATGGAGCTGGGATGAGCTAACCCTAGTTCAAGTAAGCTAGGTTCCAGCTATGGTGAGCTGGATCAAGCTGGGTTCCAACTAGTCTGGGCTTCTCCTTCACCAATTGCCTTCTTGAGTGCTAGGGTTTTAGGGATCTGTGAATCTGTACATCCCTAACACTCACAAAAACACATTAAAACAATAATAAAAAATGCAATGCATGCCTATCCTAATTTGTGCCTAAATGCAGCCCAAAAACCCGTTTGCAGAGTAAAATCCTAAGAGCTAGGTTAGTTTTAAAGCATAAAAATGATGATAAACTGGTGTTTATCACACTCCCATGCTTATCTTTTGCTAGTCTCTTAGCAAAACATTAATTTTTTTTTGGAAAATGGAATTTTTGGGAAATCTAATTTTTTTGACTTTTGAGGAGAAAAAGAGATTAAGGGACCTTGGTAGATTAAAACACAGGAGATACGGGATTTGTTGAAGATAAACATCAGGATTTGTTTTTGGATCCAACCATTAGATAGAACGGGATCAATATATCCTCAGAAAATTCACAAATTAACCCCTTGTTAATTCAGATGACTTGAAATGTTTGTTTTTAGGATTTTTCTGGCTCGTGAATCTGATTCGCAACTTGCAAATTCCTTTAAAACCTTGTGTCTGTGCTTGTGAAAAGCCAACCTTTATAAGGACGATTTTTTTTTTTTTTTTTTTTTTTACCCATGCTTATTTTTAGCTTAGTCTTACAACAGATGTGTCGGTATCATCATTCCCATTACCATTCCTTGAGGGGGCTCTGGCGCCAGTACTTCGGGATAGCACTATCCATGACACCACCCAGGAGCTCACAACCCCAAAACACGATGCGGTGAAAAGGGGCGCTCCAAGCAAACTCAAGCTCTTGCTCCGACGCTATAGGTAGAGCACCGTCCAAGACACTTGAGCTGCTGAAATGCGCTTTAATGCTCCGTCTAAAGATATGAAATATAGATATAGAGCAGCGCCGAGGCGGTAACATGTTGACATCGCGTCCTCAAAGAAGGTATTTTCCTTCTTCTCGGCGGTGGGAACTCAAACCAATGATCTGCTTCAGACTTTTACTAAATCCAAACAAGGAAGCTTTTCAATTTTTTTTAGTTGTTTTTAAGTGTTGGCTTGTGTGTGAAAATTGACACAAGAAGTTTCTTGAGACCCGCAAGTTTTTGAATCAGAAACTAAGTCAAATACTTTCCATATTACAAAATAGGATCAAGTCACCTGAACTATCATGAGTTCAGGTGGAATTTTAGAGAAGGATATCTGATCTAGTCTAAAATAGACCCTGAAATTCTAATGATCAGATCCATATCCTCATCCTTAGTTTGTTAAAGATTAAATCCCATTGTACCAGAAGTGAATTTTACGACCTTAGTCCTGATTTCAAATTTTTTCCTCAAAAAGTTTTCAACATTTTTATTTTTTTTTTTTGGGTATGCAAGCAGGAAATAAATTAAAGAAAATTGCATGTTTTTAGGTTTTGAACATCCTGAATCGATCATAAAAATTTAAAAACACCCCCCCATGCTTAAGATATGCCATGTCCTCATGCATTAGGAGGGAAAAGGGATCACCTTAGTGATGACGGTCGGGTTTAGGATGATCAAAACCTGGAAAAAGAAGAAAAAAGGAAAGCAAGAAAATGATGGGTTACCTCCCATCCAGTGCTATCTTTTACGCCATTCAGCCGGGCGTGATGTGTACTAGTGATCAAGGGTGGTTGGCTCAGTAAAATTAAAAGATTCAGATGGAATTTTAGGCGTATGGTCAAAATAGGGCTTTAAACGCTGGCCATTGACTTGAAATATCGAATTAGTTTGTGGATCAAAAAGGTCAACAGCGCCGTATGGATATGTTTTATGAACAATAAAGGGGCCGATCCATTTAGATTTTAATTTGCCAGGAAAAAGACGTAATCTCGCATCGAAAAGCCAAACACGTTGATTAACGTCAAAGTGTTTCCGAACAATATATTTATCGTGAAATTTCTTTGTTCGGTCTTTATAAATCCTCGCATTTTCATAGGAAAAATTACGTAATTCTTCCAATTCAGTTAATTGTAATTTTCTATGGTTACCGGCATCAGATAAATCCATATTAAGTTGTTTTATTGCCCAAAAAGCCCTATGTTCTAATTCTACCGGGAGATGGCATGCCTTCCCGAAAATCAGACGGAAGGGAGACATGCCAAGCGGAGTTTTAAAAGCGGTACGGTAGGCCCATAAAGCGTCGTCCAATTTGGTGGACCAGTCTTTACGGTCGGACCTAACCATTTTTTGTAGAATATTTTTAATTTCCCGGTTAGAAACTTCAGCCTGGCCATTAGTTTGGGGGTGATATGGTGTGGAAATTTTATGATTAACCCCGTATTTAGAAAGGAGGTGACGGAATTGTGAGTGGGTGAAATGTGAGCCTCCATCACTGATAATGGCCTTTGGTATGCCGAATCTTGACAAAATATTTTTCTTAAGAAATTCGACAACCACACGGTGATCACTAGTGCGGGTGGGTATTGCTTCTATCCATTTAGAAACATAGTCTACTGCGACTAATATATACAAATACCCACCAGAGTTGATGAACGGTCCCATGAAGTCGATGCCCCAAACATCGAAAATTTCAACCTCTAAAATAGGATTAAGGGGCATCATATCCTTTCGAGTCATGTTGCCGATGCTCTGGCAACGCACATAGGACCGAACAAAGTCATGAGCATCTTTGTGCAAGCTGGGCCAATAAAATCCTGCATTAAGGATTTTAGCTGCAGTTTTCTTGCCCGAAAAATGTCCGCCACAGGCCATTGAGTGACAATGTGTTAAGATATCATGGATTTCAGAATCAGGGACACATCGTCGAATAACCTGATTGGCACAAATGCGGAAAAGGTCGGGCTCCTCCCAAAAATAATATTTAATATCAGCAAAGAACTTATCCCGTTTTGTTTTTGGCCAATCAGCGGGGATTTGTTCTGTTGCTAAGTAGTTTGCAATGGGTGCAAACCAAGGGAGGGTTGTAGCAGCTAAAATACTTTCATCAGGGAACTGATCTGGTGGGGTCATTATGTCATTTGTCATAAGACGAGAGAGATGATCGGCCACTACATTGTGCAATCCCGCCTTATCCTTGATTTCCAGGTCAAATTCCTGGAGTAGCAGAATCCAACGGATAAGGCGGGGTTTCGCATCTTTCTTAGTCAGCAAATATTTAATTGCTGAGTGGTCTGTATAAACAGTGACACGTGACCCCAACAGATAAGATCTAAATTTTTCCAAGGCAAAGAATTGGCAAGAAACCCGTTGTGATCTATTATGCCAGCAAAACCCTTGATGACGCGCAACGGAAAGAAAGTTGAGATTGTATTCCAAGCAAGAGAATCATTATTGCAATTTTTTCCTCCTTGGACGACCCTAGATACTCCCCTATCTAGGATATAAATTTTAAAAGTGATAGCGAAATACGCGTGATTTGTAAAAGCAGTTTTTTAACGTCGTTGTAACACGCGAATCCGCTTTCGCTTTTAAAATTTATATCCTAGATAGGGGAGTATCTAGGGTCGTCCAAGGAGGCAAAAATTGCAATAATGATTCTCTTGCTTGGAATACAATCTCAACTTTCTTTCTAATATTTTTCAATATGTAATTTTTTTGTATTTTGAAAAGACGAGGGCAAACGGCAGATTGTAGCGAAAGGAACTAACACCTACAAATGATTAAAAATCTAAAAGATAGAAATATCTTCTTCCTAAGCTCACTCTAGGCAAGTGTAGGCCTAGGGTAATTAGGAAGAAGAGGTGAAATAAGTGCTAGAACCAAAACAAACAACTGCAATAAAAAGCTTAAAAAAAGGCCATTTTTTGATTGAGTAGAATGAGTGTTCTTTTCAAGAACAAGTAGAGGAAAGCTTCTACTATAATTGAACAATTTAAAAGCAAGAAAAGAAACACAAATCCTCTTGTAACAATGGTGAAGAAGGTTGTCTTCTTGCTCCAAGCCTAGCTGCTCCTTGGCTTGAAAAGAGGGCCTCCTTCTTCTCCTTCCTTGAGAGCTCCTCCAAGGTGGAAGCTACCACCTTTAATGCTCTCTCCAAAGGGGTGGGCGTGCACCACCCTTAAAACTCCTCCAAGGTGGCGTGACCACCTTCAAGATCTCCTCCAAGATCTTCCTTGCCTGGCTTCTCCTTTGGCTGGCATGACCCAAGAGAGAAGGGAAGAGGGGAAGGCACCAAGGGGACAGAATATCCCCTTAATCTTCTTCTTCTTCTTCTCTCTTGGACGTGGGATTCTTGGTGGAATATGAGAGTGAAATGGCTAGCCAAGGATGGCTTGAATGGTGGTGGGTAGTGGTCTTTTTATAGGGTAGGATGGGGGGTTAAGGTGCCCCTTGAAATGGAGGGCTAGGATGGAAGAATGGAGGTGGTTGGTGATCCTATGGCTAAGGAGAGTTGGCGCCAACCCAAGAGGTGTTAAAGGGGGTAGTTATGGTGGTGTTGGTGTCTTTTGGTGGTGGAGAGACACCACCATGTTGGCGCCAACATGGGGTCTTCTAGAAGGGGGGTTAGGTGGATGGTGGAGATGGGTTCAAGGGAGATTGTGTGGTGGAGATGAGGGGAGATTTTGGAGGGAAAAGTGGCGCCATTAAGGGGTGGTTATGGGTAGTTTTTGGCGCCACTTTTAGGTGTCTTTTGGAGGTGGTGGGTAGGTTAGGTTGGTGCCAAGTAGGTTAGCTTATGTGGAGCTTAGATGGAGCTAGTTGGGTAGAGTTGGTAGGTGGGTTTTTGGGGTAGTACAAGCCAAGGAAGTTGGAGCATAGCTAAGTTAAGCTAAGCTAAGCTAAGCTAAGCTAGCTTAGCTAATGGAGGAGTAGAGGAGAAGGTGTTGGAGCTAGGGTTTGGAGGAGGGAGCTGAGGAGAAGAAGTCTGGAGCTGGAGCTGGAGCTGGCTGCTGCTGAAGAGGCTGGCATGGGGCTACTCTAGCTGGCTTAGCTTGCTAGTTCTTTGCTAGTTGCTAAGCCAAGCTAAAGTGAGCTAGCTTCTACCAAAATGAGATAAGGTGAGCTAGGTCTGGTGCTATCGGGGAGAATCAAGCTGGTTGAGGCAGCTAAGGTAGCTTAGCTCAACTGAGATGAGCTAAGCTGAATCCCCGGGAGCTGGACTTGAGCTTCCTGAGCTGAGATGAATTCTTCTTCAGCTGGCTGGAGTTGAGTGGAGCTGAATGTAGCTGGATCTGAGCTGGGGTGAACTCCTGTCAACTCAGCTGAGCTAGCTAGAGCTCCCTGTGAACTAGTGGGAGCTGAGGTGAGGTAGACTCAGCTAAGTTGAGCTGGATCTGAGCTGACTTGAGCTAGGGTGAGCTAAGGTGAACTCTCTTGAGCTGCCATCCAGCTGAGATTAGCTGAATGGAGCTGGGATGAGCTAACCCTAGTTCAAGTAAGCTAGGTTCCAGCTATGGTGAGCTGGATCAAGCTGGGTTCCAACTAGTCTGGGCTTCTCCTTCACCAATTGCCTTCTTGAGTGCTAGGGTTTTAGGGATCTATGAATCTGTACATCCCTAACACTCACAAAAACACATTAAAACAATAATAAAAAATGCAATGCATGCCTATCCTAATTTATGCCTAAATGCAGCCCAAAAACCCGTTTGCAGAGTAAAATCGTAAGAGCTAGGTTAGTTTTAAAGCATAAAAATGGTGATAAACTGGTGTTTATCAACTTTCCAGGCCACAGAAGCTTGATTAGCTCAGGCTCGGGCTTAATTCACTTAAGCATTGACAAAATAGATTAGAATCTCTCCTAACGAAGGATGTATTCTTGTACCTGAAACATCAGTACAAGATCCGTTGGTTTGCTTTTACTTGAGAGCTTAAGTAAACATGGTTCACACTACACATACCATGAAAGACCAGGTGAACATAAGATCCAACCCTAGTGTTCATTAGGGAAGGTGGAGTCCTTACCTCTGCACGTAGGTAGACTTTTTATCCCAGGTTTTAGTCTTGTGTTTAGGAGAAACTCTTTCCACCAAAAAGAAGCTCTCCCACGAAAAAGAAAAGTGTTCTCCTCCAAATAATGTTGTAACAGATATACTGACACGTGTTTCTATTAAAAAAAAGAAAAAAAAAAGGATGCAAATAAGTCAGTATATCTCGTAAATATCTGTAAAGTCTCTACCCTAAAAGTTCTTCAGGGCAAGTCGCAAATACCCTATTTTCCTATGAGCCACAAATGTCAGAAATGGGAGTTGAGTTTCCATCAACTTCTTAAGGGTCAATTCGAAGACACGAGATGAAACTGGGACCAAACTTTAGTTAAAAAATCATGAAACCCTTGGCTTGAATCTTAATGTTCATCTGGTCAGTCTTGATCCTTCACTAAGCACTAGCCATAACCTCTTGAGCTCTCAAGTACGGCAAAAACCTCCTAGGACCTGGAAATCATACTTAAGGTTTAAATATCATGAGTCCTGGTTAGTTGAGAGATGATCTTTGTCATGTGAGACTTAAAGTACTGGTAGTCTTCTCTGCAACTGGTTCTCACAATATCCAACAATAAACACACCTATATTGCCTCAGAAGAAAATCTTCAACATAAAGATCATTTCTAAATACTGTTTCGCTAGGGACTAGCAAAAGATAGGCGTGGGGGTATGATTGCACCGCAAAAATACACCTGCAATTGTGCTGTCTTGTGCTATTTCCAAGCATTACCAGTGCATATTAGCATTCCATAGTCACATTTGTAAAAATACATGCATGCATGCATTTAATTAAGAGGGGAGGAGAGTGAAATAAAATGGCCTCGCGATTACATTTTTCCTGAAGTGCATCTCTACAAAATTCACCTTCTTTTTACTTTTACTTGACTTTCAAACTCTTCCCACGACTGCATGACAACTTCTTCTCTTCATGCCATGTCCTGCTTCACCTCTCCTTGCAGCCGCAGGCACCTCTCCCTACAATGAGCCGTGCATGAGCCATGCACAGCCATAGAATGGCTGTGCTTGGCTTTCTTCTTCAATAAATACAAGACGTCTTCTTCTTCTTCAAACAGCCTGGTCCAACGCCAAAAACCTAGCACTTCTCCTTCCAGGCCACCACCCTCTCCTCCGTCTCCCTCCATACGCCGGCCCTCATCCTCTGAGGAGACACCCGGCAGACAGGTGTCTTCACTGTGGTGAGCACCTACCACCGTGAAACCACCACCGCCCCGCTCTTCAAAGAGCCGGTGAGCGTGGTTGCCTTCTTCACTATTTTCACCTTCCACGCCATTCCAGCCATTGGAGCGGTAGCTTCAAACTTTGAAGCTCAAGCTCCGCACGCAGCAGCAGCCGCCCCACTCCTTTCCGCGCAAGCCTACAGGCTGCCTTCACCTTTCCTCGCTCGCCTGCAGGTGCTTCGCCTTTGCTTCTTTGCTCTGTCGCGCTCACTCCTCCGCTCGTAGCTGGCCACCACACGTCACTGCAGCGGCCGGCCAAGTACCACAAAGCACCCCTGCAGCGCCTGCATCGCCCTCGCCTTCCCCCACCCACGCCAACTCCGTCTCAGCGTGATAGCGATAATACGCGGTTTGTTAAAATACATCGTTGTAACGCGTAAATCCGCTTTCGCTCTTAAATTTATAATCCTAGATAGGGGAGTATCTAGGGTCGTCCAAGGAGGCCAAATGTTTGCAATAGTGATTCTCTTGCTTGGAATATATCTCAACTTTCTTTTTGGTAATTTTCAATATACCATTTTTTTTTTGTTTTTGAACTAAGGCAACATGCGAACTGATGGCGGGAAAAGTGTTTACACTTCCAATTAAGTAAACTACTCTAAAGTGGCAAGTAGAGCCTCTCCCTAAGCTCACTCTAAGCAAGTGGAGGCCTAGAATAATTAGGGAGAGGAAGTGAAGAATGCTGAAAATAAGCAAATAGAAATGCAAACAAGATATGCGAAGAAGGCAACTAGATAATTGATAAAGTGTTTAACAAAAATGCCTAGTAGAGGAATGCTTCTACTACTAGATAATTGAAATAAAGAAAGAAAACACAAATCCTCTAAATAGATGGTGAAGAAGAGGGCTTCTTGCTCCAAGGTTGGTGGCTCCCAAGCTTGAAAAGAATCCTTCAACTCCTTCCTTGCAGTACTCCGCCAAAGTGATGACCTCCAAGGCAAGCCCTAAGGGGGCGTGCCCTAAGTTTTTCTCCAAGAGTGGACGTCCACCCTAAGCTTTTCTCCTTTGCCTGGCCGTCCTCCTTGAAGTGGGAGAGTCCTCCTCCTTGTCGTGGCTCAAGTTGAAGAGAGTGGGGAGAAGAAGGCACCAAAAGGGCTGGTGATGTGCCCCTTTAATCTCCTTCTCTACTCCTTCTTCTTGGCCGTAGGTATAGGTGGTTTAGGTAGAAAATATACTAAGGGAGGATGCTCCAAAATGGTGGTAGGTGGTGGCTTTTTATAGAATAGGATGGGGGGTTAAGGTGCCCCTTGAAATGGAGGGCTAGGATGGAAGGATGAGGGTGGTTGGTGATCCTATGGCTAGGGTGAGTTGGCGCCAACCCAAGGGGTGTTAAAGGGGGTGGTTATGGTGGTGTTGGTGTCTTTTGGTGGTGGAGAGACACCCCCATGTTGGCGCCAACATGGGGTCTTCTAGAAGGGGAGTTAGGTGGATGGTGGAGATGGATTCAAGGGGGATTGTGTGGTGGAGATGAGGGGGGATTTTGGAGGGAAAAGTGGCGCCACTAAGGGGTGGTTATGGGTAGTTTTTGGCGCCACTTTTAGGTGTCTTTTGGACGTGGTGGGTAGGTTAGGTTGGTGCCAAGTAGGTTAGCTTATGTGGAGCTTAGGTGGAGCTAGTTGGGTGGAGTTGGTAGGTGGGTTTTTGGGGTGGTACAAGCCAAGGAAGTTGGAGCATAGTTAAGCTAAGCTAAGCTAAGCTAAGCTAGCTTAGCTAATGGAGGAGTAGAGGAGAAGGTGTTGGAGCTAGGGTTTGGAGGGAGGAGCTGAGGAGAAGTCTGGAGCTGAAATTTGGAGCTGACTGCTGCTGAAGAGGCTGGCATGGAGCTATTCTAGCTGGCTTAGCTTGCTAGTTCTTTGCTAGCTACTAAGCCGAGCTAAGGTAAGCTAGCTTCTACCATACTGAGCTAAGGTGAGCTGGGTCTGGTGCTCCCGGGGAGAATCAAGCTGGTTGAGGCAGCTAAGGTAGCTTAGCTCAACTGAGATGAGCTAAGCTGAATCCCCGGGATCTGGACTTGAGCTTCCTGAGCTGAGATGAATTCTTCTTCAGCTGGCTGGAGTTGAGTGGAGCTGGATGTAGCTGGATCTGAGCTGGGGTGAACTCCTGTCAACTCAGCTGAGCTAGCTAGAGCTCCCTGTGAACTAGTGGGAGCTGAGGTGAGCTAGACTCAGCTAGGTTGAGCTGGATCTGAGCTGACTTGAGCTAGGGTGAGCTAAGGTGAACTCTCTTGAGCTGCCATCCAGCTGAGATTAGCTGAATGGAGCTGGGATGAGCTAACCCTAGTTCAAGTAAGCTAGGTTCCAGCTATGGTGAGCTGGATCAAGCTGGGTTCCAACTAGTCTGGGCTTCTCCTTTACCAATTGCCTTCTTGAGTGCTAGGGTTTTAGGGATCTGTGAATCTGTACATCCCTAACACTCACAAAAACACATTAAAACAACAATAAAAAGTGCAATGCATGCCTATCCTAATTTATGCCTAAATGCAGCCCAAAAACCCGTTTGCGGAGTAAAATCCTAAGAGCTAGGTTAGTTTTAAAGCATAAAAATGATGATAAACTGGTGTTTATCACAGCGCGGTCTGTTGTGAGCTTCTCCGCTCCTGCAACCTGCCGGCGCAGACCTTCTTCCTCGCACGCCAGCCCACGCACGCCAGCCGCGAACCAGCCGCACTCACACCACCAACAGCTCCCGGTTGCCTGGCGAGGCCTTACATTATGGCCACTATTCACGCCAATCTGTGCGACACTGTGGCTACAGTGGTGTGACCGGTGAGCTTCTCACCTAATCGGTCACCCGGCGCGCTGCAACCGGTCGCAGCCTGCGCACGCATCTCCGCCCACGTCACCCGCACTTGCCCGCATGTCTGCCAGCCCGCGTACGCCTGCCTTCGTCCGCTCTCTTCGCCCACATGCGCCTGCCAGCGCCCGCTCCAGCCTTCACACAGCACGGCACGCTGCATCTCCTCTCCACACCCCTCGCCCTCTAGTGCGCACGTCCTCATGCGCATACGTGCTTGCGTGTGCACTTGAGGACCTCCAGACGATGCCCGCTGGTCGCGGACGACTTCACCCTCCAGCAGGGCTCTCTCTCTCCCGCTCTCTCTCTCTCTCTCACTCTCTCTCAGAACACTCTCTTTACCGATGCTCACACACACATACACTCACACTTCCACACACACACACACACACCTATACGCTATTATATACAAATATATATATACGTATACATATATATATTGATATATATATACATATATTTACATACATATATTTATATATATACGTATATACATATACATACTTATATTTATACATATAGTAGTACCTATATACTTATGTATTAGTATACATACATACATATATATATATATATCTATATACTTATATATATACATCTATATATATACATACATATATACATATACTTATATACATATATATATATATGTAAATTTATACATATATCTATACATATATTACTACTTATATAAATATGTATTAGTCTATATACATACACACACACACACACACATATATATATACATCTACATACTTATATATATATATACATATATATACACATATACTTATACATACATATATATACATATACTTATACATATATATATATATATATATATACAAAGATATATACATTTATATCTATATACCTATATATACATATATACATATATATGCATATCTAGCTACATATATCTATATATACATATATTACTATATACATATATACAAATATATATACATATACATCTATATAGTATCATACACATACATATACATATAAATACATACATATATATATATATCTATACATATATCTATCTATACATATGCTTATATATATATATTTACATACATATTTATATATACATATACATATATACCTATATAGGTACATATATATATACATATACTTATAAATATATATACATATATATACACCTATATATTTATAACCATATATATATATGGATATAATTACATACATATATATATATTTTCACATTATTTACCATACGTAGTATCGCGGGAATATCTACACCAGTTGCTGATTTTCCTCGATACACGCATACAAAAAGCATGGTCACATACATCTTCCACCATCCATCCCACAGTCCACGTGGCACCTCGTCCTGTTGGTTGCGTCTTTCTAGACGATGACTGACTCGACACCATGCTACACTCTATCTCCACCTCCACCCCACCCCTTTATACATATATAGTATATGCATATATATATACACTATATTAACTTTATTTTTGTTTCACTTTCCTGCTAGTAAAAAGATAAGAAAAATATATAAAAGAGAAATAATAATCTTCGACTTGCGGATACTCCGTCTTGCGAATAGCAAGACCCGTTTTGGAACCCTATTTTGGCTTAAAGCCAAGAACCCAATTTTTGTGGTGTGCCTCAAGGACAAAGATTACCAGAAAAAATTCTAAATAGAAAAAAAAAAACCAAAAACACAATAAATGAACGGAAGAGATTCGTTGTAGGAAAGGTGTAGAAGCTTGACTTGTAACCCCACTTCCCTGAGTTCAACCCTGGGCCTAAAAGTGACTAAGATAAAATCAAGTAGGCCAGGTTAAAAATTTTGTAAAGAGATGGTTAGGTACGATTTAGGTTAACCACTATACACACTTCAACGATAAAATCATAATATTAACAACCTATTCGGGTCCGACACCACTCCCCTTCTTTTTTCCTTCCTTTGCTTTCTCTCTTATTGATTCTCTTCCTGCAGCTAAGTCCTAGCCTTGTCTCTTCTTTAGTTCCCTTCTTAGTTTTCTTCCTCTACTTCCTTTGCTTGGCTCTATCTTCACTTCTCCTCTTTGTCTGCCCCTTGATCTTTCTCTTCTTCTTTCTCTTGGTCTGCCGCTCCTCTGCTCTGGTATGTCTCTCTTCTTCTTCTCCTCTTGCGGTAGTGAAGTCCTGCTTCCTCCCTTAGTGTCCTCTTCTTGTACAAGCACGACACAACAAAACCTATTCCCCTACCCTTCTCGCACGTCACTCTTTCTCTATGTATCTCTCTTCAGTACGCTCTCCCAAATATGAGTTATCGGGCCGGTTGCATGCCTGGGTCTAAGTCCACCGGCGTGGATGTGCTACGTGAGGAGTGCACGGAGGGGTTAATCGGATCCGAGTGCCAGGACTGCGGGTTATACGTCACGGACGAGGCTTGATAGGTGAGGCGAGGGACCTCACCCCAGTGAATTTGTGGCAAACAGTAGAAGCACAAAATCCACTTAAACCGCTCAAAAAGATTACGACTTACTGAGGTGGGACTAAAAGTCCCACCCACCTCTGTTGACACCTGCAAGAGAGTGACTTCACAATCGACGCAGCTGCAAGTCTCGCGGCACTTGCTACCAGGCTGGACTCACTCTCACCCTCAATCCACACAGTCTGGAAGCCTGGGACCTGACGCTTGTGGCCTGGAGCTGGAGAACGATCGAGCTCGGTTTCTTGTTAATGGCAGATGGGAGCTCAACCCTGCACTGCACAAAAGGAGCCTTCTAGCTCTATCAGACCATAGGAGGACCTTCGCCGTGTCATGGCGAAGGTGAGGTGGTAGGTGGCAGGCCGCGGGGCGGCCTAGGCGTGTGTTCCTAGTTCGCTCTGTGGCTGGATTTATAGGTTAGGTTGGGGGTCTCGTGGAGGGCACGTGGTGACCTGTGGATGGGTGGAAGATGTTTAGTGGACTGTGGCGGTGGTTGTGAAGTTGTAGACGAGATGTGTGGAGGTGTGGAGTAACGGATGCGTCTCGCAGGAGGGTGGCTGGAGATGGGGAAGATGCGAGTGGAAGTGGCAGTCGAGGGGTGTTTTGTGAAATAGAATGAGGGAAAGGAAAGAGTAGAAGATGAGGAGCTTATCTGGAGTACTTGGAGCCAAGGGGAAGAAGAAGATACGGATGGCACATTTGTGCCATCGTTGGAGAAGATGACCCTGAGGTGGAGATAACTGAGACGAGGAGGAGGATAGGAAGGCGTGCACTGGTGCGGCGCGATGCAGAAGAATGAGGCGAAGTGAACCCCGCTGCTAGTATGGTAGCAAAGTGACGAGAGGGAGGAGGAGAAATCGTCAGAGCTTGCGGGCTACTTGGCCGGAGAGAGGGGAGATGAAGTCTGGGGACTCTGTGGCCAAATCAAGCTTGAGAGATTCGCAGAGGACCAAGGATCCTTTTATAGTTGCTGGCCGAGCTTCTGGTGTGTGGAGGGCAAGCTTTCTACCACCGACTTCTCTCCGGAGAAGGAAGGTAGTTGGAGATCCAAATCTCTCGTGCGTTCGCACGAGAGATTGGATGCAAATCAAATATTGCAATTGAGCTCAGATGGAAGGGAATTCCACAAAGAATCTCCCTTCCAAATCTAGGAGATCTCTGAGGAATCAGGGAGTATTCCCCCTCCATTACTCATCGAAGAAGGATTCCTCTCCATTAATGGTGGAGGGACCTATTTGTAAGAGTGGCGAGGAAGTTAGGGGGGTTTGTGTAGTGGTTTTCATAAGATAGGGGCCAAAATGTAAGTGGGTGTACTAATTTGCAATGTTGGCCAAGATGACCTCCCCTTGGATCCAAATTTTGGTACAAACCTAATTTGGACCTAAGAAATCCAATGGTGAAGTTGGATTTTAGGTTTGGCTACGTTTGATGAGACATTTTGCATAAAAACCCAAATTAGGTCAATTGATGAGCTAGGACCCCAATCTAGGTCAAAATAAGGTCAATTTGAAGGTTCTAAACCCTAGGGGATATTCTTCCGTGAATTTTAGAGGGTTTACTTAATTTTTATCCTGACCAGAACCTTGTTGAATTAAGCAGGTCTGTTTTAGGGTTATAGAATGTCATTTAATTGCTAGACTGCACATTAACCCATTTCTGACTGAACCAACCAACTTTTTATCTTATTCAGACCATTTGACATATGTTTTGCCTGTGAGAGATCCCGTTTATGTACTGCAATGGTAAAATTGCAATTTTAACTTTTATTTCATGTTTTCTTTTCAGAACACTTATTCCTTGAATTAAGCCCTTCTCTTTGATATGTAGGAGCTCTTATTCCCTTTCTTAGGTCAAAGTGAGCTAGTTATGGCTCATGTTGAGGCTCTCATCATAATATTTGGCCTCAGATTTGAGTCTATCCCGTTGTTGTTTGTTCCAATCCTTAGGGATTTAACCAATGGCCAAATGATTAACAATGTCAGTAAACCATGGGGATTGGATGCCTGAAACTGTAAGGATGGTTCGTCGGGAAAGGTGTCAGCAATCGAGATGTCCAGACAATAAGAATCACTCAGAAGTCTCAACAAATGATCTGCCACCACATTTTGTACCCTAGATTTATCCTTGATGTCAAGATCAAATTCTTGAAGCAGAAGAATCCAATGAATAAGCTGGGATTTGGCATCCTTTTTGACCGAGAGATGTCTGAAGATTGAGTGGTTGGTATATATAATGACGTGAGACCCTAAGAGAAAAGCCCTGAAATTCTCCAAAGTAAATACTACGGGTAGTAATTCCTTCTCTGTAACAGTGTAATTCCTCTGGGCCTCATCTAGAGTTTTACTAGAGAGGTAGAAGATAGAGGGCTTCTTATCAACTTTCTAATCCAAAATAGCTTCGACCACATAATCAGAAGCATCGGTCATGATCTCAAAAGGGGCTGTCCAAACTGGTGGTTGCAACACTGGAGCACAAGTTACTATCATTTTAAGAAAATCAAATGCCGTACGGCATGATTCGTCGAAATCAAACAACGTTTATTTAGCGAGAAGATTGCTCAGAGGACTAGCAACCTTCGAGAAGTCCTTGATGAATCTTCTGTAGAATCCCACATGACCAAGAAATGATCGAATTTGTTTAAAAAATGTGGGAGGAGGAAGTTTAGCGATAGCAACAACCTTAGCTTTATCCATTTCAATTTCCTATTCAGAGATTACATGATCCAAGATGATGCCTTTTTGTGTCATGAAATGACTCTTTTCCTAGCTAAGGACCAATCTTGTTTTAATGCATCGTTTAAGAATCATTTCAAGATTAGCTAAACAAGAGTCAAACGATTCTCCAAAAATAGGGAAATCATCAATGAAGACTTCCATAAACTCTCCCACCATGTCAGAGAATATGGCCAGCATACACCATTGAAAAGTCGCAGGTGTATTGTATAAACCGAATGGCCTCATACGGAAAGCAAAGGTTCCATAGGGATAGGTGAAAGTAGCTTTTTCCTAATCCTCAGGATGGAGAGGGACTTGGTTGTATCCAGAGTATCCATCAAGAAAATAGAAGTACTTTTGCCCAGCTAATCTTTCCAAGATTTGATCAATGAACGGCAGAGGGAATTGATCCTTTTTCGTCGTCGTGTTAACCCTTTTGTAATTGAGACAAACCCTCCAAGAGGAACCGGAACGAGTTGTGATAGATTCTCCTTTCTCATTAGTCACAACAGTAATCCTAGCTTTCTTGGGAATAATCTGTACGGGACTTACCCAAGGACTATCAATGATCTGATAAACGATTCCTGCATCGAGCCACTTAATAATCTCCTTCTTGGCCACTTCTCACATATTTGGATTTAATCTCCTCTGCATCTGGCGAGAAGGGCGGGATCCATCTTTCAAAAATATTCTATGATTGCAGTAAATGGCTCGATCCCCCTAAGGTCATGAATGGTCCAACCAATTGCCTCCTTGTATTCCTTCAGGACATTAATCAGTTTAATCTCCTGCTCCTTTGTTAATTTAGCATTGATAATCATAGGGAGCGTCTTGTGTGCTCCTAAAACCTGATATCTCAGATTCTCAGGTAATGGTTTTAGTTCAAGTTGGGGTAGGCTGATGATTGAAGGTAAGAAGATGCTGGTGACTCATCAAGAGGAAGAGGTTGAGTGTAAACAAAATCAATAACCTCTTCAGAAGATGGCAAGTCTGCCGTAGAGGGTTGCAGGTCCAATTCATCATCAAAGGAGGAACTTTCAAATGCAGAAACCATCATACATGTTTCAATATTCACATTATCATCCTCAAGTTCCTGAATAAATCCATAATTCTCTAATTTATTAATCACCTTAAAAATATCCAATTTCATTCGTTGATCCCCAAAGGCGATTTCCATGCTACCACTTTCACAATTAACATTGGCCTTAGCGGTAGCCAGGAACGGATGCCCCAGAATGATGGGCGCGTTCCTTAGATTTTTAGGTACATCCATGTCAAGGATAAGGAAATCTATAGGAAAATAGAAATCCTTAACCTTAACAATAACATCTTCAATAACGCCTCACAGATTTGTGACCGAACGGTCTGCTAACAGCAGCATTACTGAAGTCAACCGAAGTTCACCTAATCCAAACTTCTCTAAAAGAGAAGTCGGCATTAGGTTGATGGATGCACCCAGATCTAGTAGTGCTCTATCAAAAGTGTAATCTACGATGACACAAGAAATCAAAAGAGCACCTGGATCTCTTTTTTTCTGAGGGAGGTGGTGCAAGATAATAGAACTAGCCTACTTGTAGAGTACCACCTTCCTCGAAATAAACTCTCTCGACTTACACTTTTGTGTAAATAAATCCTTTAAAAATATCGTGTAAGTCGGTATATGCTTGATAGCATCGAGGAGTGGGATATTGATCTCGACATTCTTGAAAATATTCAGAAGCTCCTCATTACTAGCAACTGACTTCTTCTTCCTTTATCTGATCACTGCTTCAGGAAAAGGAACATGAGTCGAATCTTTGGAATTAGGTTCCTGAGCCTTGATTTCTTCTCCAGAGTTCTCCTTTCTCTCCTCAAGTTCTTCAGGATTCGGTAAATCAGAACTGAGGTTGTGGATCCTAAGCTTGTTACCACTGCTCAAGTTAACAGAATTTACGGATGCATACAATTATGGGTCTTGGGGAGGGTTAGGAAAGATTGGAGGGGCTTCATTAGCCAAGAATCATTAATTTACAGAAGAAGAAGAAGAGGAAGGACCCTACTCAACCACCTGAGCATGGCGTGTGGGTCCCTCTTATTTCCGTACAGATGGGCTTGATTACCCAGATTCAGGATATTTCATGGATTGGGTACTGGTTGGGATGGTAGAGATACAGGTTGACGAGAGTTAGCTATGAGCCTGGTTTGCAAGTTGTCTGGCAAGGTTTTCATTTGTTGCATGAGCTGGAGCATGGATCCTTGCATTTCTACCATTTGTCAATTCAAATCAGCCTGCCCTACTGGTTGACAGGCATTCCAAGCTGGCTGATTGACCTGATTCCGGGCGAATTGAGTACAAACATGACCCTGACCCATTGGTTGTTGCAGAGCATAGTTGCTGGATCAGAATTGGGTCTGCTGCCTCGAGTTTTTCCAAGAGAAGTTAGGATGGTTTCTCCAACCCGGATTATGAGCATTGGAGTAGGGGTTGGATCTAACATTCTCCTGTACAGCACAAACATCCTCATAGGGTGAGGATGGAGAGAAAGAAAGGGAAGGATCAGAGAAACTGGGATGAAAGGCCCTAGTTTGAAACTCATGGGGTTTCGAATAATGCTGGCTCGCAGGTTGAGCCACATCAAGTTGATTCATGAACTCCTGGGATTGAGTGGATCGAGAGTTGTTCATTGAATTTCCAGCCATCCACTTCTCCAATCTCTTAGCAACCAAGTCCACCTTATCAAGTTTATTATAGATCAATTCCATATCGAGTGAATGAGAGTCGTGGACTTCATTAACATTCAATCTGGGCTACTGAGACCGGTTAAAAGTATCCATGGAGGCATGATTGATCGAATTCTCGCTTATTTCCTCAAACAAATCATGCGCACTATTTGCATCTTTTTTGAGCAAATTACCTCCACAAGAAGCACCCATGTGATTTATGAGTTGCTCAGTCAACCCATGGTAGAAGATCTGCACGAGTTGCCATTTCAGCACCTCATGGTGTGGACATCTCAGTAATAGGTCCTGGAATCACTCCCAGGCCACATGAAACTGCTCCCCCGACTGCTAGGTAAAGGTAGTGATTACCCATCTGAAAGCATTGGTATGTACGACAAGGAAGAATTTCTTCAGAAAGGCTAATTTCAACTCATTCCAATTTGCAGTTGGTCTTCCTATAGTTCTATACCAATGAGCGGCTTATCCCTAAGAGAGTGAGGGAAGAGCCTCATGATCACTTGCTCCTCATTCACGTTTCGCGCCTTGGTGGTCTGGACCAAAGTGGTCAAGTCCTCCAAGTGCTGAAATGGGTCTTCAGAGCCAAGCACATGGAAATGTTTGATCAGGCATAACACTTGGGGCTTGATTTCTAGGTCTCCAGCAGGAATCTGGATGCTGAGACATTCCCCGTAATTTGAAGGATCGTAAAAATCCTTCAAGGTTTGAGCACCCTGCACTCTCTGGAACCATTCTTGCATTCTCTACATCTGTTCCAGCTGCCTTTGAAATTCGTCCTGTGGATCCCGAGGCAGAGGAGGCTGTCGGTTGGCCATGGGATCGATTTGGCCAAAATCCAATCTATGCCTCCTAGAATACTCTAGTGGTCCTTTCAATCGGGGATTCAATGAACTTCTTTCCAGCATAAACTAGAAAAGGTTGGAAGGACTGGGGATAAGAACCTTGTAGCAAAACAAAACAAGCTTGCCCTTAAGTGGGGTAGCCTAAGGATCTATATACTCCAGAACCCGGCTTAAGATTATAAACGATTTACTCTATTTGTGTCTGCTCAATCCAACCAGTTAGAAGGAGGGACTGGGGAGAAGGTTCTTCCTTCGGCTTGTGCGACTGGTTCCTAGTGTACCCCCCAGCTGCGGTCGTTTGACGCTACTCCCATAGCTAGGCATTAGATTGATCAGTACAAGTAGGTTAATCGTAAACAATCTCAAACTAGGCCTCGAAGAGCGAATCAGTCCTTAAGGACAATGTCTACATGATTTTATAGAGGCCTAGGATTGTAGTGCTTATGGAATGTGATGGGCCCTTAAAATGGGTTGTGCCCTTAATGATTGATTGAATATGTGTAAGTGCATGCACAACCAGGGTTTTCAAGCAAGATTATTTCTGATGTGTACATTTTAATGTTCAAATCTTGCTTAAGTAGCATTTAAGGTTTAGAATTAGGTTGATTTCAATCAAGTTTGAGGCAAACTAGTTTTTCAAGCACGGGTAAAAATTGCTTTCCTTTAAAAATTAGAAATAAAGTGGAGCACCTGGTATGAACCTAGATTGAAAATCCTAAGAGGAAGCTATTTGGTGAGTTGATTTTAGGTTGAGCGGCTTAAACAACTCAAACAATTGGCCACAATTGCACCACTGGGTTAGGCACACAAAAATGATTAACCTAGAATGATTTCTATTCTTTTATGTGCTAATTTGTGTGTAGTGGTTCCATAGATCAGAATCTGGTTGAGTAGAAGAAAATCAAGTAGGTTAAGTGCTTTGAATGTGGGTGTATGTCGTGTGTATTTTGAATTATCCAACAAAATTATCTTTTTATTTTTTTTTTTTAATATGCGAGGGTAAATTGTCAGTGAGTGTGAGTGGAAATCCAAACAACCAAACTAATCCAAGGATTTATGCAAACACCTAGGTTAATTGGAATTTTAATTTAATGTGACAAATGAAATCTATGGAGGGGGAAAGAATGGGGAGCACTTACAGTCGACTTCAACTGCACTTTACTCCGATCTACCACTTGACGATTCCTTGATAGAGGTATTTGCAAAATAATAGGCATAGGAGAAAGCAAGTTAGAAGACAGCAAAGTGCATGAAATGCAAAAAGAATGTTGAAAAATCATTGCCTCCCCAGCAACTGTGCCAAAATGTTGAGCATCAGAGGACTATGCTATCGGAGTTGGTTTTGAAAACCTGCCATTGTAGTTTGAATAGCGAACAACTCAGGTTCAACAAATAAAATTTATACTGGAAAAGAAATCCTGGGTCGAACTCAGGGAGGCTACAATGATCAAGATTCGCAATTATATTCTTTTTGTATTTTTTGTTTAAAAAGCGGAGTAACTACAATGCAATGGAATCAATATAAACAATAAGAGGGAGAGAGAGAAAACATCCACTTGAAGTTGCAAAATGTTTGTACATCTAAGAAAGCGAGAAATTACACAAGAAACTAGGAAAACTATTACAACTAGAAAGTAGGAAAATTCTACTCTAGAAAGCAGGAAAAAAAATGGGAGAGAGAAGTTATCGTCCTTGATGATCGCTTGGAGGACGAGCCGGATGAGACGATGCCTGGAAGATGAGAACGGAGTGGGAAGAAGGAGGTCGAAGTAGGAGGAACAGGAACGAGGCAGCACGTCGTCGTCATCGCGGGATCCACTTCTGGAATGGGGGTGAAAAATTTGATTTTATCTCATGAGGAGCATCTTGGGTGTGGGACAAGCTTCTCTTGAGCTTTGGAGAGGAAGAGAAGAGAAGGAAGGGATAAGAAATTAGTATGGAGGTCTCCTTTTATAGTTGCAAGGAGTGGGGGCATTTTGGAGATTTTAATTTGGAAAGCACTAGTATGGGACCTTTAGTGACGGACTTAAACGTCACTAAAGGTCCATCGTGGGCGACGTGTGTGCACGTCGCGCACACCCGCTCCTCTTCTCTATTCAAAATTCCCACGCATGTATACGCAATATCAGTCCTCCGATCAGGAGATCAGACGACTTAAACCATCCTCTCCTACGCCGCACACCTACGTGCGATTACACATTAGTGCCACGCATCTGATCGTGCGTGGGCGCTATCTCTTGCGTAGTGCCAGCCGATCCTCATAGCACGGCCCCACTCACTTACGCGCCCACTTTTTCGCTCTCCAATTTGAGGCACAGCGGGCTCGAATGCGCATCTTCTCTTCTCGCGAAGGTGCTCGACCAGTGTATTGCAGGCGGCTTTGTGTTGCATTCTTGTTTTGTGCACGTAGGCCTGCAGCTGTTGGGTGAGCATCCAATGGTGGAGAAGCATTGATCAGATGAAGAGGAAAGGCAAAGGGTCCTTGGGACCGGTTGGGCGGCTGAGATGGCACCATCTTGGTCGTCCATCTTTTGAGTATTGTAGACGGTGCCACGGGTGCCGGATTGGATCAATTTTTGCTTCGTTAGGATGCTATCGTCGATCCGAATCCATCCATATGGTTGGATTTGTCATCTAACATGCGGATTAATACCATCTTGGCCCTTGATCTTTAGGGTTCCTCGGTCTCGATCTAGTGCTACAGATGCCCGATTAGGGCAATCTTGTAGTCGTTGAACTCCAATCGTCGCCTTGATCAGATTCATATGATAAGATCTTCGAACTGAGGACCCAATAAGAGGTCACCCTATCCCTGACCATAAAAATGAGATAATTACTATACAATTTATACAACTTGATCTAAATTCATGATTATGCTTGTTATGAACTATTTACAATGTATGATGCTAATGTGATACTAGAACATGCATTAATAGACATTTTAGGTTAATCGGATGTCTGCACATCTCCTAGGGGTTAGAATTCCTATAGTTTGTCATGAAGTGCTTCAAAATTTGTCCAAGTTCATATCATTCCCTAGCTATAAACACGAAAAATATAACCCATAATCCATAGCCATAAATTCAATAACAAAAAAAAGTATCTCTTAACATAAAACCCTAAATCCCAAGCTAAAACAAAAAATCTAAACTCAATACCATAAATTGTAAATCTAAACTCAAAGCCAAAAATCGTAGATCTAAACACAAAGCCAAAAATTCGTGCATTTGAACTCAATACCCTAAATCCAAGAAACAAAACCTAAACCTAAAAGCTAAAATCTAGTTTCATAATCCTAAGCACAAAACCCTAAACCATAAATCATAAATCCTAAATCTAAACCTTAAATAGTAAATAAGAAATCCTACACCTTAACTCAAAGCCCTAATTCCCAAGTCTAGAACTCAAAACCTAAATGCAAAACCAAAAACCCAAAATACTAAACCTAGAACACTAACCCGAAACCCTCAACACTAAACCCTAAACACTAAACCTAAACCATATGCACAAAGCCCAAACTTCAAAACATAAACCCTAAACCTACAACTACATGTAAACACTCTTCCAAAAAATTTCGGCAGAGTTTCCCTGTAAAATAGAATATTTCTCAAATTTTAAAGATAGAAAAATATCGCAACAAATATGTGCACACCACACATTTCAATCCTAACAATAATGTGACAAAACCATTAAATTTTAACTAAAATTAAACTAAATATTCTAGAAAATAACTTGAGATTATTTTCTGTGGGTTTCACTATATAACCTGATCCTTTCTCTTCATGTTGTCTATGGCATGAGAGAGACTAGGTCAAAGTTTCTGCTATTTCTTTTAACTCTGATTGTGATTTGGTAGAGTGCTTAGATATGTTACAAAGGTTTTACAACAAATGTGAGTGAAGTTTTCATGTTTTGAAAACTTAATTTTAAATTCATCTTCCCATTATCTTTAGTATGAAGTGAAGATCAAATTAGGTTCTCTACTATTGAGGAGAATTTGATTAAAGTTTGAAATGCATGTTTAATGACATAGTACCTTGTGTAACATCTGAAGTAGATCGTTAATGGTTTAATTGTCGGATCTGATTTGTTTTCTCCATAATCTATAGTGGAAAAAGGCAAGCAATCAGGGTCATTGAGATAAAATGAAAGTAATGATTCAGCTAGAAACATTTCCAGACATTCCATCAAGTCTGATCTAAGTTGCAGTAGCAACATGCAGCTAAAAGAATAACAGCAGCAACTCTTGGCTGCTAAATTTCAGCCACAGTTGCTGCCATTTGATAGCAGCAGCAACAGCAGCTACTGTGTACTACCTTCAGGGTTTTAGTTGGGATTTTGAGTTATAATGGGAAGTTGACTTATGTATAGTGTAGAATAGTATGAAACAAGCATTTACGTACTTGAATTGAACTTTAATGTAATTGGAATTGCTTGTAAATCTTGTTCAGAGCCATTGTCACTTATTTGTATTAAGCCCAACTGTCCAATATAAAGTTTTAATGAAATTTGAGATGAAAATCATATTTTATGGTTTAAACATGTAGTTTGTATTGTGTTGGATCGGTCTGAGTGTTTGAGTTGCATTCCCAGCCCTTAAAACTCTTTTTAGAGCCTTAGGTCCTTTATTGAAAATCCTTTGAAGGCCTAAAGTGGGTTAGCTTTGTAAATAAATAAAATCCAACAAAAATCACAAAAAATTAAAATAAATCTATCTTGATGAAGATTAGGCATATTTCTATGTGCATGCAAAGTTGTAAAGTAATCCGAACACCCAGCATGATAAAACATACTAACTGACGGTTCGGTCTACTTTGAAACTTAATAAAAAAGTTCAAATAAAAAATCACAAAAAAGACCATTCTTCTCTCTTCTGACCCTTTTTCTCTCATCTCCAACCAACATTATACTTGTAAAAACAACAAAAATCACAAAACACCCCAAAATACTCAAAAATACCATGTATAGTGTATTTATACATGTAAATATAACTAATACTTGGCTATATGTAGATATTGTAATATATGTAAATAATGTAGAAAAATAACTTAAAATTGTGTTCCATATATTTAAATAAGTAAGAGAATGATTTATTCTGCATATAACCTCATTATCTAATTATATATTAATTTATATTTGATTAAATGTATATATTCCTAAGTGATGGGAACAATATCATAGGCCCTAACCAGCCACTTTTAGTCAGATTTGATGGACAAATGTTCTTACATAATCATCTGAGGGTCGTAATTCCACGTCATTCTGTTTCGAGAGGAAAATAGGAAATCAGGGTTAATTCTGCAATTTTAATAGCATATCATAAATACAGGTTAACCACGAGGTTTTCCAATGGTTAATTAAAGGTCAAATGAGCATTAAAGTCCAATTAGTGGGTCCATACAGACAGAAACAGGGATTCACGTATTTCAGGAATTGCAATAGCATGCAAAACACTAATTTCAGACCCGCTTAAATTGAAGAGGTTCCAGATAGGATAAAATTTATCTAAATCTCGTAAAATTCATAGAAAAATATTCTAGGAGGTTAAGTACCCATAGTTTGACCATCTTAACCCATTTTGACCTTGAATAGAGTCATAGACAGAATTCTACCCTAATTGTGTTTTCTATGCAAATTGTCAAGACAAACAAGGTCAAAACTAGAACCTGACTTCACCATTAGATTCCTTAGGTCCAAATTAGGTTTGTACAAAAATTTAGGCCCAATCAGAGTCCATGTTGACCTAGTTTGCATCTCAGCCCTTCAAATCTCTATTTCTTTCACTTAAACCCGTAGCTTTCGAAAATATTTGCAAAAAGGCCGCCAACTTCTCGTCGCTCTCTTCAAAGAGGTCCATGCCGCCATTGCCAATGAGAACCCAAAAGCATCTGACCTTCAATCAGAGATTCCTCTCTGATTTCTCAATCGAATCCCTCCAAATTTGGAGGGAATGTTCTTAAGGACCTTCTTAATCTATTGCACTGCCTCTCAAACCCTATTTTGAGCCTCACAGATCAAGCGAATGAGTGAAATTTCAAGGATCTCCCCTAAAATACCAAGCTCTTCAAGCTTCTTCCCAATCTTGGAGCTCTTCCTTATGCCTTTAAAAGGATCCCCTTTGCAAGGCTTTGCTCCTCAGTAAATTTTAAGGCAAAAAACCTTTCTTCTCCTCCGACCTCTGACCTGCTTCACTTTGCTCTGGTGACCCTCCTTCTCTGGCTTCTTTGCCCTCTATCACATTCCATAGGTAGAGGGAAACTCTTCCGCTCTGTTCCCCGCTCCACGCCATACCTGCTAGGAGCCTCCTCCCCCTTCAGATGTCGCCGTCTGCCTCTCCAGAGCTCTCTTCATCTTCGGTGCCGGCCAATCATAGCCGACGTCACACTCGCTCTCCCTTCATCTGTAAAAATCCTCCTTCGACTCCTCTCCCTCCCCTAACTCTTCCTACACCCTTCGAAGTTAGGTTTGCACACTGCATCACCCACACCACCTCTGCCTTCCTTAGTGCCAATGTACCTCCGGCAAGCTCGCATGCTCGCTCCACTGCACTAATCACCTCACCAAAACTTTTAGAAGCACCGCCACATCCCAATGGCAAAAAGCCCTAACAACATGGGTCTATTAGCCACCCAAACCTCCCACCGAGGACCACCACCTTCGATCACTTTCATCGACTTCTCCACGCACACATACACCTCTTCACCGTACGCAGCCACCACCAGCCTATTCGACACACTCAGGCGATCCTCTTGAGCAATTCTGAGAGGGTCGAGAGGCTGTATTCTCCATTGCAAGTCTATGTTGGAGCTCTATCACCGCCACCACCTTCTCCAACTCCATCTGCGGTTCCCTAACAAAATCCACACTCCTACCTCCAAGCGCTACAGACTAGTCCCAGGATCACTTCAATTCTTCAATTGAAGCATTAGGTGCCCCCTTCAACCTCAATTGACCCAACCATCACCTGTAGCCACTGTATGAAGTGAAGGCAGTGGGAAAGTCCAACATTGTGGATTTTGAAGCCTGCTATAGCAAATAAAGGGAATTTGTGATAGGGGCTTATCACCTAGCACACAGGGTAAGGTCCCACTCACCGCACGTGTGCTTACTCCTCTCTCACTACCTCACGCCCACGATCCTAGGCCCCTGGATCCGATTACCTGCTTGATTACCTGGTACTGTTCATTTGTGTCTGAGTTGAGAGAGAGTGGGGGGGTTTTGCTTTACTTGGGATTCGTGCCCTCCATCTCTCTCAAGCACTTAGCCTCTGAGGGCATTGTGCGAGGCCCTTTTGCCTCTATCTATGCCTCCATTGGGGTTTTGTTGTTGTGCCTCTTCTGTGAAGCTTACGGCAAGGCCTTATGCCTTGTGAGCTCTTGTTGGTTAAGGCATCTAAAGCCTTCTATTATCATCTGATCTGGCAATTGATTGGTTTTGACTCTGATATTTGATTGAGCATACTATTCATTTATTTGAAACAACTGTGAGCTTAAACTTAAGGGTTAATTTGGTGATTCAAATCACCATTTTAACCCCATCTTTTTGCACTGACTCTCTATTCTTTATTGGAATATTATTTTGAGCATTTCATTGGCTTGAGTTGCATATTATTTTTGATATTGTGATTAGTGGATTGAAATTTTCATATTTTGCTCCCTATGAATGACCTCGGACTCCAAATAGATTTCGAGCTTTAGAAATTTCAGTGTTTTGTGTGATTTTCATCCTATACTATAATGTGCTTCTCAAAACATTAACAATTTCATGCAAACATTTTGGTGCTATTGCTGAGGTGCAATGCATAGTTTCATTTCAATTATTACAATTCTGATCTAATTCTAACCTGGTTTATCTAATCTGTTGTGATTTTGCAAGGTACACAGGAGAAGATTAGCCACACAACAACCACTCTAGGGGCAGGCAACTTCATTTCCTTCTTCTTAAGCCCCTCATTTCTGGAATGAATTACAAAGAGAATCAATTAGGATCAGCTCGCATTCCTTTTTAGAATTAATCATTTGAGATTCTTGATTTGATTTATTTAGAAATCCCCATCCAGATATCTGCACCTATTAGGGACTTAAGGTGCCTAAGGCTCTTCACCTTCTTGATTGAGCCCTAGGTTCCAAATTTGGAAAGAATTAGACTTGGAAAAGAACCAAATTAGGGTTTCCATCCGTAGGGTTTCAAGAAAACACACTTGCTTGATATTAAAAGAAAATTGATTTCCCATTTTGTGTGCCACTCAAGCCTTGATTGAATTGAGCTAATCAGGAAGACCCTAAAAAAAAAAGAAGGCCCTAACATTCACTTGAATCCCTAAATTTTGAGACTTAATAACCTGCTTGCAAATCAAGCAGGGTGATTTTAGGTTATTTACCCAATTCATCCTAAACTTTAGGGTAGGTTAGGTGAAGTTGACCCACATTGTAGGTTAACCAACCTTTAAATTAGTTCACAATCACAATCAATTCTAAAGTTCAAGTGAAATTCAAAGCACTATAATTCATAATTAAAATTGGTAGACTTAAGGTATCAAGTTGCTCATTCCAGTCTACTTGGATTCTTAGTGACGAGGAAGGTCGGGTAAGGGAAACTCTATAACCCGTGGTGACGCTCTAACATGTAGGGCTCTTTGCGGTGCTCTCCCTTCGTGGTTGCTTGAGTACTTCTCAAGTGAGTGACTTTCTAATCAAGAGGTATCATCCACTTCAAACCTCCTTAGTCATCAGAAGATTTTTTAGGTGCCTCGATTGGGTCCATCACACATTCTATCGCTTATTTTGCTCTACAGTGCATTCTCAGGAGGAGGTCCTTATGACCACCCTTGAGGCCTCCATTAGCAGTCCATTCTCATCGAGGCCAAGCCTCGACCCACTTGTTTGTGCTATGACCCAACCAAATTGATATCTTTTCCGACTCATCTACTTCTGAGCCTAGATCTCTTTCATCCATGGAAAATCATGAAGAACTTGATTTCCAGAATCATCTACAGTGCCTTAATGATCTATTCTATGCACACATAAACGCACTGCTGCATCCTCAGATGAGTGATCACTACAACCTACTGCAGTGGAGATCGAGCCCAGGGTACAAATCCTAGCTTGAGCACCTGATGTTGAACTCAAGCCAAATATGATCCATGCTATCCCTCAATTCCATGGCTTGAACTCCGAAGATCCCTTCCAACACATCAAGCAACTGAGACATCTACCCTAGACCTTCAGGCATGCCATACAAAATCGGGACATCCTGCTCATGGAGATGTTCTCCTCTCTCATGGATAAAGCTATCGATTGGTTTCATACTCCAACCCGTCCAACCAACACTTGGGGGGGACTTCAAATTGAATTATTACAAAAATTCTTCCCCGTTGGTCAGACAAATGCTTTAAGGCACCAAATCATGCACTTCCTGCAAAATGAGGGAGAACCACTTCATGAGACATGGGACCATGATTGCATCAGATTCGCATGCGGAAAGGATTCGAGTTTAAAAATCCATCATCGTAGTTCGATTCTCGAGAAAATCCTTCGATCAAATAAAATTTATAACCAAAACTCGAAAGGTGTCCCAGGTCGAACATGGGGAGGCGAACGTTGTGTTTGAAAAATCCGTGTTTCGCTTTTTTTCTTTTTTTCTTGTTTATCTTTTATAATTTCTTTTGTGATTTTATCAAGTAAGAGATCAGATTGATGAAAACATTATCTAACTAATCTACTTGCAACAATAATGCAGAGAGAGTGAGAGAGAGAAAATATCAATATATTGATGGACAAATGTTTTCTACAGCTATGAAAGCGAAAAAACTATATTGAAAAGCAGTAAAGATAGATGGACATGAGAAGAGTCCCCCTTGACAGTCGCTTGGAGGATAGCTTGCTCTAACAGTGCCTGGATGAAGGTGGTGAGGAGTGGGACGAGGGAGAACGATGTTGGAGGGAGGATGGGGTAGGACATCGTCGTAGCAGGGATCTTCTTCCCAAAGGGAGGTGAGAGGACTATTAGGAGCGCTTGATCGGGTTTTAAAAAGGTCACGTAGCAGTACAGTCAAAAAAGCTTTCAAAACAAATACAATTTATTACTCAAATTTTAAAGTCCGAGGACGAATATAGGGAGCAAATTAGGGTTTAGAAATCAAGATCACAACTTTAGAATTTAAAAGAATAAAATATGGAATAATATCAATGTTATACTGTGAAAAGATAGGAGTAAATGTAAGGCACAAAATACTAAAGGAACCAATGTATGTCAATTGCACTCAAAATTGGACGTCTGATTTGTGAATCAGACATCTTAGAAATGCTTATGCTACAGTGCTTGGTCTCTTTTCTTTCTTCTGCTTCTCCTATCCTTCTTTCTTTATCTCTGCTTTCGTCTTCAATCTTCTTCTTTATCTTCCTTCGTCTCTGTTCTCTGGCGTCTGCATTTCTTCCTTGGCCTTTTGATGTAAACACATTTGTTGAGGGTAAAATGCCTATTCATGCATGCTCCTAGACTTAGATTTGCATTTCATGTTATAAATATTGCATAGCATGCATCATTCTGCATTTAGAGTAGTTGTATATAATTTAGGTTAATTGCGTCCCTTTTGTGGTTAGGAGAGAAGGATATTTATTTTAGAGCCTCGGATTGACAATCCGACAGTACGGGTCTGATCAAGACGACGATTGGAGTCCAATGCCTCTGAAATCGCCTCGATCGGAGTCTCGTAGCGCCATATGCAGTCTGAGGAAGATCAATAGCCAAGGGACTAGGAGACATAATTTGGAGCTTCAAATGACAAATCTGATCGCACGGATGGATTCGAGTCGACGATCGCAGCCTAACGGCATGAAAAATGACTCAATCCGACCTCTGTAGTAGCCCATACAACAAGAAGATGGATGGCCCAGACTACACCACGTGGCGCAGCCCAGGCTGCATAGCACATGCACGTAGCACCGCATGCATGTAGCAGTGCGGGTGCACGCACGCGCGTAGCCATGCATGCGCATAGCGCAGCACCAGTGCGTGGGCACATGCATGTGGGGCAAGGCGGGTGAGCAGCGCCAGCTATGCATGGGCTGGACCTAAAACGACGCATGAGCTGGACTTACAGATACACTTATAGCTGTTGGTAATTCATCGCATGCCAATAAAGCTTGCTGTGGGTGCTAGTGGGCATGAGCTACCTACAGTGACATTTCCAGCGACGGCCTAGATGTCACTATTGGTCCCATACATATTTTTTGCCTCTTCTCTACTATAAAAGGACCTACACCCCCTCCCTTCCAAGCCATCTCTACCTACTCTACTCCCACCTACACCCAAGCTCTAGCAAGCCTACCAACGCTCCATTAGAGCTTATTTTCAAGCTCCCAAGGCGCCTATTAGTGTAGCAAACCTCCACCCCACCAAATACTCCTCCAACTTCCCATCCCCCTTCATAAGTCACCTTGAAGCCATCCTCCCACCTCCATTCTGGTAGCAGATCAACTCCGTCTTCTCACCTCCAATCCAGTACTACATCGAAGCTTTCCTCAACCCAACATCCTCCTGCATCTCACTTCCATTGTCCTACTCCTCACCTCCTTCGTCCGAGCTTCCACCAGGCGCCATCGTCTCGCCAAACAGCCGATTCGAGAGATTTCCTCTCACCTCCCTTACTCTTTATTCTTTTATCATTCATTGTAATCGACATTGAATTGATATATATATATCATATTTGTTCCATTTCTATCTTGTGATTCATTCTGCTTGTTTCTTCTTACAAAAATACAAAAAATAACAAATCCCTAAAATACCAAAAAGAAATGAATCAAAGTGTGGTTTTCACGTAAAGTAAACGTCGCCTCCCTGTGTTCGACCTGGGACTCCCTTAGAGTTTCAGTATAAATTTTATCTGATCGGCATGTTTTGTAACTATGACGACAGGTTACTTGTAATCTCAATTTCTAACACGTGAAACACGCCCGACCATTTTGGCGCTGTTGCCGGGGAGGCAACGGAATTTACTTTATTGTTTATTATGTTTCTTTGCATTTACATAGCACTAACCCTCCTTGTCTTTGATCTACTATCTTGTAGGTACCCTAGCATGGATATCCAAGTGTGGTAGACTAGAGTAAAGTGTTGGTAGAGTGTTTTGTAAGTGTCCCCCACACCACCCCCACCTTAGTTTTCATTCCATAGCCTAATAACTCAACCCAAATCAACTTAGGTGCTTTGTATAAACCCTAGGATTGATTTGGTTATTTGTGTGCCACCTCCACTCACCTCACCATCTACATAAATAAAAATAATTAAAAAAAGTGTTATCTGATTGTGGGATTTTCTAAAAGCTACACACTTAACACCCATAACTTCTTATCCTAAGGCACACAATCACTTTGATTCTACCACTTAATCGGGATCTGACCTGTGGACTCGGTACACTTCAACTAAATACACATAAGTGAGTAGAAATCTGAATAGGTTAAGCATTCTTGTGTGCCTTAACTAAGTGGTGCAATAGGCCAATTGATTGAGCTGTTTGGGCTGCACAACTCAATGTAAAACTGATCCATCAAGTAGGTTGCCACTTAGGGTTAATTCTTAGGGCTGAACTAGGAACTCCACATTATTTTTGATTTTTAAAGGAACATATCATCACCCGTGCTTTCAAAACTTTGAGTGTTCTACTAAACCTTGATTGAACCAATCTAAGAATTAAACCCTAAAAGCTACTAAACAAGTTGAAATCCTAAAAGACACATCATCAAATAACCTTGTTTAAGAACCCTAGTTGTGCACGCACACATTTTAACTGATCATTAATGGCATAACCCATCTAAAGGGCCCATCACATTCCTGAAGCACCATTGTCCCAAGCCTAACTAAAATTGATTAGACGTTGGCCCTAAGGACTAGTTCTCTCATCTGGATCCAAATTGAGATTGTTCACGATTAACCTGCTTATACTAGTCAATCTGATGTCTAGCTTGGGGAGTAGCGTCAAACGATCGCGGCTGGGGGGTACACTAGGAACTAGAGGTACAAGCCAAAGGAAGAACCTTCTCCCCAGTCCCTCCTTCTAACTGGTTGGATTTCATGGACATAAGTAGAGTAAAGCATCCATAATCTTAGGACGGATTCTGAGAGTCTGTAGACCTTTAGGATATCCAACCTAAGGACAGGCTTGTATTTTTGTATTGCAAGGCTCCTTTCTCTTCTAATTTCCCTCCTTACTTCACCATGTACCCTTCCACATGCTACACATATTTCACATCCTACCCTCCTACCACCAATTACCCCCAAGATGATTATTATCCCGACTTAACTTGAAATTATCCATCCACTAGCTGGGATGACTTTGAATGGGGATATGAATTCGGACCTTAGTGTCCAGGGCCTAACCCTGGACAACAAGACTATGATTACTATCCTTCCTAGAGCTACAATGATTATAGATCTCCATCCTTTCAAGATCAACCTAACCAGATCTACAACCATGAAGGATATGTTGATTATAACACTTACCCTCCCCAGAATTATGCTGAATTTAGGTCGCCACCAACCTTTAAACAACCTGAAATGACCTACTATGAAGGAGGGACCCGAGAACCTCGACATCTTGACTCCCTTAGATTTAACCTAAACCCACCCAACCTGAACCAAACCAGTCGATTCAAGTGAACCAGATCTAGGACATGGTGTGGACTAATTTGAGAAACACTATACAATCTTTAGAATCTCAGCCAACACCAAGCATTGAAGCACTAGAGCCTATGATTAAAATGATTAATGAACTTAATAGTTCTCTAATGGATTTGTTCCAAAGTGTTAGGGATAGGGACCTGGGTGAGTTTCTTCTTGGGAAATTGTCAAGGTTGAGGACAAAATTTATGGTTGCACTAGTCAAATCTTGGGATGATTCTCAAGATAAACCCCCTTCAGGAGAGCTAATGCTTGAACTTGCTTAGGCGCTTGTCGAGGGGGATACATTTTCTGAGACTGGGGATGACCAGGTTGTGCTAGAGCAACCACTTGAGGATGAACCGATTGATTCACCTGAGATCCCCGAGACAGGGATTGAGGAAAAATATATCTCCATAGGCCATGAAATGACATATGATTTTGAGACGTATATAAATGAGGATCATGGATTCTTTGACTTTGTGGGTGAAGAATCTTTTGTTGAAGTCTCACTTGAACTTAAGGAAGAGGATTTTAGTGAGACAAATGGGCTTGAGGAATCTGATGAACCAGTTGATAGCCCAATTATTGAAGATTTGGATTCAGTTGGGGCTAACTTGGTGGATTTGAATCCTCATTTACTAGAAGATTCAATCAATAGCCCCATTCCTCAACCACACCCAAAGGGATTGATTTTGATTTGAAACTCATATACCCAAGTTAACTTGAGTCAGACACGATTTCTGGACTTGGGAGAATCTTATGGGGTGAATGATATGCTAGAGGTCCCGAAACCTGAGTACCTGATGTTGGAGGATAGGAATGTTGAAATAAAAATTTGGGAGGTTAATTTTGAGGGAAAAACAAGTTTGGATATAAGGGTACCTATTGACCTGAAATCACCTATATTCTATGTGGACCCTTATGATATCTTTCACATGCAACCCAAGCTCAAAATAACTGATTATTTTTCTAAGCTTAATGTTAAGTGGACAACCGCACCTATTGAACCATCTTTTCCTGTTGTTCGACACTTTGGTCTTGGGTTGCACACCACTAAAACGTAGGCCCGGTCCCGCAAACACAACAACCTTCGATTCTGAGTGATTTTCGTTCAGAACCTGAGAAGCACTCGACCCTGGGTCATGGGTCTACACCATAATCTGGTCCACGTCTGTGGACATCTTCTGTTGGTGGGTTTCAGAATGAATATTTTTATTTTGATTCTGACCCACACTTGTGAATTCTCAATTTCTTCCTTGTATGTATTTTATGTCTAGCTGAAGGCATTAAATTTAGCATGTGTTTATATTTCACATTCTCTGCGGAGCTGATCGGATTTCTCACGATGTTCAGGTGATATTCTACTTACTCCACCCTTTTCATGTCTTTATTTTTACAATCAGGGCATTGCATCATTTAGGCATGGGGGGTGGATAATCAATTTCTAAAATCATTATGTTAACTCCGTAGAATTTCATCTTGTTTCTTATAAAATTAAAAAAAAAATTGAAAATTTGAAAAAAGATAGAAAAAGAAATTAGGAAAAGAGAACTTAGGCATTTCAAAGTTATTAACTTCCGGAAATGATACGAGAGGACCAAAACACTTAGACTCTTCAGGTCTTCGGGCTTAATTAGCTCGGGTGTCCACTCGAATGTTGAGTTAGTCTCGAGTCCTCGTCAATTAAAATTCATTTTAATTTGGTAAATAATTTGGGATGATAAGTATGCAACTTATAAACCCGCCCTCTGATTTGGGGGGACTTCAAGCCTAACCATCTACACACATCTTTTTTCATTGACTCACTTTCCGACAGATTTTACGAAAATTGGGTAGCTAATGGACTGACTTGGGTGGTATGGCTGGCAAGTTGTCGACGGTAACTGCTCATCGGTCGATTGTCCAGAGCCCAGCCACAAGACCATTTTCATTGTACTGCCTTTAGGTAAATCTTAAATCAGGGAAGCCACCTACTTAAAAAAAAACAAAAGAAAAGAGAAACAGTCAAAAAGAAACAAATAGAAAAGGGAGAAAATAGAAAAAATAACAATAATAAAAAATAAAACCACACTTCAGTGCACGAGTATGGCTGGCAAGTTGTCGGTGGTAACAGCTCATTGGCCGGTTGTCTAGAACCCAACTCACAAAAAAAAATGCACAATAATTCCAAAAATACTTAGGGAAGAAGTGGGGAAGTAGAATAAACTAGGGAGATATACATTGGGTTTGTCCTTGTGTTGACCCCAAAAATAAAAGTATGGAGAAAGGTACCGATCGTAATGATAAACCTTTAGGCAAGGTCACCTAGGGTTGTAGAAACCGAAAGTCCGTCTTAACAGCCGTTTTGTGAGTTTATCACTTTTTCACAAAGATGTTTAGTACTTAGAGTCCTTTTCGAGTCTTGGGCGGGTCGGGTAGCTGTAAAAAGTTATCCCGGAACTCTTAAACTCCAAAAGTACAAAAAAATTAGAAAAGAAGAAAAATAAAGAAAATGTATCTTCCCTTCTCAAATAAGGTGAGAACATGGGCGGTCTGCATTCGGGCTGACACCCGGGTACTATTGAGCTTTCATAGTTTAGGACCTTAGTTGAAATTTTCTATTGTTAATAAACAACTTAGGCCTAAGTGATCTAATCCAAATTCAACTTTTATACAAAGCATGTAGTGTAATTTTGCTAGGGACTAGAAAAAAATAGGCATGTGGGTATGATGTAAACACATTTGTTGAGGGTAAAATGCCTATTCATGCATGTTCCTAGGTTTAGATTTACATTTCATGTTATAAATATTGCATAGCAGGCATCATTCTACATTTAAAGTAGTATATAATTTAGGTTAATTGCCTCCTTTTTCCAGTTAAGAGAGAAGGATGTTTATTTCAAAGCCTCGGATTGACGATCCGACCGTACAGATCTGATCAAAACATTGATCGAAGTCTCGTAGCACCATATGCAGTCTGAGGAAGACCAACAGACTAAGAGACATAATTCGAAGCTTCAAATGACAAATATGACCGTGCAGATGGATACGGGTAGATGATTGCAGCCTAACGGTGTGAAAATCTACTCAATCCGACCTCTGTAGTGGCCCCTACAACAAGAAGAAGATGGATGGTCCAGACTGTGCCACGTGGCATAGCCCAGGCTGCACAGCGTAGCCCTAAACAGCGCCAGCACGTGGGTACGCAGGCACGACAAGGTGGGTGAGCAGCGCCAGCTATGCATGGGCTGGACCTACAGCGATGCATGAGCTGGACTTACAGTGACGCTTATAGCCATTGGTAATTCATCGCATGCCAGCAAAGCTACTTGTGGGTGCCAGCGGGCATGAGCTACCAATAACGATGTTTCCAGCGATGGCCTGGATGTCACTAATGGTCCCATACCTATTTTTTGCCTCTTCTTATCCACTATAAAAGGACCTACACCCCCTCCCTTCCAAGCCATCTCTATCTACTCTACTCCCACCTACTCCCAAGCTCTATCAAGCCTACCAATGCTCCATTAGAGCTTGTTCTCAAGCTCCCAAGGTGCTTATTAGTGTAGCAAACCTTTGCCTCACCAAATACTCCTCCAACTTCCCATCCCCTTCGTAGGTAGCCTTGGAGCCATCCTCCTACCTCCATTCTAATGGCAGATCAACTCCATCTTCTCACCTCCATTCCAGAGCTATATTGAAGCTTTCCTCAACCTGATGTCCTCCTGCATCTCACCTCTGTCGTCCCACTCCTCACCTCCTTCATCCGAGCTTCCACCACGCACTGCCGTCTTGCCGAATAGTCGAATCAGGAGATTTCCTCTCACCTCCCCCGCTTTTTATGCTTTTATAGTTCATCGTAATCGACATTGAATTTATATATATATCATATTTGTTCCATTTCTATCTTGTGATTCATTCTGCTTGTTTCTTCTTACAAAAATACAAAAAAATAACAAATCCCTAAAATATCAAAAAGAAACGAATCGAAGCATTGTTTCCACGTAAGGTAAACGTCACCTCCTTGTGTTCTACCCAGGTCTCCCCTAGAGTTTCGGTATAAATTTTATCTGACGGACGTGTTTTGCAACTACGATGACAGGTTACTTGTAACCTCGATTTCTAACACGCGAAACATGCCCAACCACCTTTCTCTTCCTCTGCCTTTTTCTCTTTCTTTTTTTGCTTGTTGCCCTTCCTTTGCTTTTAGCTTCTTTTGCCTTTAGTGTCTTTCTTCCCTTCCTTTCTCTTCTAACTTCAACCTTCTCTACTTCCTTGCCTTCTCCTTTTTCTTCCTTAGCTTCAGCCCTTAGCCTTTTTCCTTGCCTTCCCCTTATCCTTCTCTTCGTCCTGCTGAGCAAAACCTAACCCCTACCCGCACAAGCTCTTCTCTTCCTTTTCTCTCTTAGGTTAGCTCTCCTAGTGCCACAGCTACTCGGGTAATCAAATCAAGTCCGCACTTGGGACCAGGCCCACTGGCGTGCGAGGTTGGGCGAGGTGTGCTAGTCGGGTCGGGTCACCAGGTCCATGGGGCGTGGTCGCAGACGAGGCGTCGGGTAGAGTGAGAGAGGGACCTCACTCTGTGAGTTGGAGGCGATATGCCTAATGTAGAAAATCAACTTATGCAAGTGTGATGCTCCAAATCTTTCTAAGGTGGGACTATCTTCCACCACTCTTTCACGCGCGCCTACAATAGAGTGTGCCATTTATTACAGTTGAATCTATGGCCTTTGACACCAATTGGATGCCTAGAGATGTTGGTGAAGGCTTTCCATGCAACCTGGGCCTGTGACCAGGAGTGGGCATGACCGGGAGCAGCTTGCAAGCAAGATTCAAGCTGTGTGTCAATGGCGGAGAGCTCTTGGACCTAAAATCATGACAACGGCCTCGTGGCCACGTTAAAAAGCTCAGGGAGCTTTGCCAAGGTGCATCGAATGTGTAGAGGTGGCCGGCATGGCGTGGGAATGTCTGAGGGAGCATGCTCAGGGCACACTGTGGTCGTGTGCGTAGGTGTGTTTGGGGGTGTGTTTAGGTGAGTGGTGGAGTGAGATAAGTGGGGGGTTATGATCAGTGAGTCGAGGCGGTGCTTGTGGATCTGTCGGTGAGGAGGGAGGTGGACTGTGGAGGTGGAGCGAACTCACCAGAGTTGGTGGCCAGAGGTGAAGGGGATGATGGTGGTGGAGTGCGATAGTGGTCGTTTGAAGGAAATAAGGAGGGGAAAAGAATATAGCGAGTAAGAGATACTTATCTGAGGGTGAAGAGGTGAAGGGGGAGGCAGGAATGGCATCTGGCTTGTATCAACGATGCCGGATGCAAAGGTGCTCAGTGAGGGTGGTCGGCGAGGACAAAGGGGAGGTAGGGGCAACAACAGGTGCTGCACGACGTGGAAGAGCATGAGGAAGAGGAACGTACCACCAGTACTGCAGTTAGGTAGTGAGGGAGAGAAGGAGAGGTGGCAGGAGCTTGATGAGCGAGTCAGTCGGAGGAGGAGAGATGAAATTAAGGAGGTTCTCCGACTGATTTCAAGCTTAGGAGATGCAAGGCGAATTAGGGAGTCTTAAATAGGCCATGGAAGTCGATTTTGTGCTTTGAAGCCAAGCTTCCAAGCACGGCAAGGTCGTCGACAATGGTAACTCGAGAGAGACCCAAATCTCTTATGCATTTGCATGAGAGATTGGGTACCAAATAGGACCTCTAATTGGGTTCACGTTGGAGGGGATTTCTCAGAGAATCTCCCTTCCAATTTTGAAGGGGATTCTCTAAGAGATCAGGGAGAAATCACCCTTTCAAGCTTACCGGAGTAGGATTCCCTCCGCTATAATGGTGGAGGGACCTAATTGTAAAGAATGAAGAAGAAGCTAGGGGGTCAAATGTAAGGGTTTTTGAAAGATAGGGGTAGAAATGTAATTGGGCTGGACCTATTTGCAAAGTTGGTAAGATGAATTCCCCATAGGTCTAAATTTTGGTACAAACCTAATTTCGGACTAAGGAATCCAATGGTGATGTTGGATTTTGGGTTGGATCACGTTTGACTAGGAAATTTACGTAAAAACCCAATTTAGGGCAAGTATTTGTCTGAGAACCCATTCTAGGTCAAAATAGGTTCCAATGGCCAAATTGATGGTTCTAAACCATAGAGAATATTTTTATATAATTTTTATTAGGTTTAGGTGAATTTTATCCTGACAAAAATGTTGTTTAATTAAGTGGGTTTGTTTTAGGGTTGCAAGAAGTCATTTAATTCCCAAAATTCACATGAACCCTTTTCTATCTGATTCAACGGACTTATTATCTTGTTAAGATCATTTGACTTGTGTTTAACCCTTGAGAAAGCCCATTGTTGTACTGTAATGGTAAAATTACAGTTTTACCCCTTGTTTCCTTCTTTTATCTCAAAATGATTATTCAGTGAATTTGGACCTCCAGTTGGATATGTAGGAGCTTTTGTTCTCTTTTATGGGTCAAAATGGGCTAATTTGGGCTTATGATGGTGTTCCCATCAAGGACGGTCACTGGATGCTCCATGAATGGGGATAAGAGGCGTGAATAAGTGTTTGTTTTCTACTCTAGAGGAACATCCTAGGCTTGGGACAAGCTCTCTCTATAGCCTTGTAGGTGGTGAGGAGAAGAAAGGAAGAGATGAAGAAAAATAGGGGGGGTAGGTATCCTTTTATAGTGGAGAAAATAATCAAATTCATATACAGGACATTTAGTGATGGTAATAAATGTCGCTAAAGACAACCCACGCACCCACCAACCGCTGCGCTGAAGTGCACTTTGTGTGCCCGTGTCACGCTCCTTGCGTGAGCACCCACTGCGCTACTGTGCATGAGTGCCTCTACGTATGTGCGTGTGCATGCGATGGCGAATGCATGCGCATGGGTGGCCAGGGTTGTGCCACATGGTGCAATCTGGGTCATCCATCTTCTTTCCATTGTAGGGGCTGCAATAGAGGTTGGATTGAGTCGATTTTCGCATCGTTGGGCTGCGATCGTCGACCTTAATGCATCCATGCAGTTGGATTTGTCATTTGAAGCTTTGAATTACATCACCTAGTCCCTTGGCCATTGATCTTTCTCGGATTGCAAATGATGCTATAGGAATCCAATCAAGGTGATTTCGAAGGCGTTGGATACCAATCGTCGTCCTAATCAAATCTGTACGGTCAGATCATCAATCCAAGGCTCTAAAATAAATTGATTTCTCTCTTGACCACAAAATGGATGAAATTAATCGAAAATATACACAACTACTCTAAATGCAGAATGATGCATGCTATACAATATTTATAATATGGAATGCAAATATAAGCCAAGGAACCTACATAAATAGGCATTTTAACCAAAATGGATGTGCCTACTTAAGACCACTTTTTGGATCTCATGCGAAAATGACCCCATCATGGAGTTCCTAAGTGGTAACAAGTCCAATCTTTTTGCCATGGGCTTTACAAGGATATCAAGCTCTTTGGCAATGCAACCTATGGTGGAAGCATCATGGGTCAACATGAAGATACAGTTTGGGAGATTCTCAAGAACATGTGCGAGAACTCAATGAATCGCTGGGTGTGTTCGACTAGATGACCACCCGTACATTGACAAACATGTAGGGAGCGTACAAGACTCAAGGCCTATTTGCATCCGTCGATCTGGAGTTGGTGGCTAGTCACTTGGATAAGGTCTCAATCATCGAGAAAAAGGTGGATGAATTGACTCGACATCTGCAGAGAACCATGCTGCACAGCAAAACATGTATTTGACATCACAAAAAGCGTTTGGTTAAGTAGTTCCTTGTAGTATGCGCTTACAACCAAAATTTTAAAGAGAATAATCGTACGTGAGTACGAGTGTCGAACAAAGGGAGGCGTGAAATCGAATCAGTTTACCACTCATTTTTAATGTCACAGGATGCTCATTTTATTTGCTTGCGAAAAGAGAGAAAGAGTGAGATAGAAAGAGAGAGAGAGTTAGAGATTCATAATAATGTGAAGATTGCCAACTATGCATGAAACTAAGTAGATGTTAATATATTGCCAAAACAGAATCGTCTTACAACTATACTGATAGATGAAAGCTTAAAATAGTATAAACATAAAACTAAAGAAATTAGCAGCTATATGGAGAGGTGAGGCAACCATGGCGGTGGAGGGGCGTCGATCGGCTGCTCAACAGCTCGGGGACCTTCCTTGAAGCTCTATGGAGGTGGGAGAATTGCTTGGTAGAAGATATGATGAGAGCTTAATAAATGGAGCGGTGTATGTCCCTTTATAGTGGAGATATGAAGGCCAAAAGCATATTCATGTCAACAACAACATTCAATTCATCGTTGAAGCTTTGCCACAAGCGTTGCTAAAGGACCCAGCTCACGCGCCCACGAGTGCCTGCTCGAGTGTGGATAGTGCCTCGCTCGCAATTCGCGCGCTCGCGCTCACAGTCATTCGATCAAGAATCGATGGCGTAGATTACGTATGGCCGCTCCCTTCGGATCGTGCGAAGTGCACGTATGATCAGGCATTAGATTGGCCTTTGGATGTCACGTACATCTGGCACATGAGATCGTGCCACGTCGTGCCCTTCAGAATCGTTGGATGAGAAATCAAGGGTCGAATTTTGCCCACCGCCCAGATGTTGTTGATTTACACACTCGTGAGGCTTCGAACACATGCCTGCAGAGTATGGGTTGAGGTGTGGACCGCTGCTCCACGCTAGCAGATAGTCATGCGCATGCGCTGTTAGAGCTATGTCCACAGTCGTTGGATGCGATCGGACAGTCGAGTTAAGGTGAGGAGTGGTGAAACCCTCACAGTTGGATCTTCATCCAATGGTGGAGAGTTACCATTGGAAGGGCCTTCAGAGGATGTGAAACACGTGGGAGAGTCATGAATGAGTGACACATGGTCGATTCTGGGCCGTTGATCATCAGATCAATGACCAGAACTTCTTTGGCTCATTGTGGAAGCTACGGCTGTCAAATTGAGGTGATTTTGAGTCCATTGGACTCTATTCGTCGATCTGGATCCATCTGTATGGTCCGATTGCTCATCCGAGACCTATTTCAATGTGCACTTATATCCATGGTCATTAAACATTAATTATAAGCAATCTTAATGTAGGAATAACATAATATGCATGCAATGCTCCCAATCCCACTATAGCATGATATTAATGAACATATGCACTCGAAATTGACTCTAATTAATAGAATTATTGACATTACATGTAGAGTTATCATACGCCCATTCCAAGCCCTTGCTAGTCCCTAGCAAGGTTAACCTAAGTGCTATCCACAACTAGAATTAAGAATTGATCACTCAAGCAGAAGTTACCTGTCATCCGAAGGAAATTTCTACCAAAAGCCTAGCCCACAATGACTCAACAATGCTTGGGAGTCTGCCAAAATTTAGACCACCCAAGTCCACAACTTATTCCATATAGAACCAAATACATTTTTTTCTTTTTCATTTTTTGGGATTTTTGGAGTTGAGAGTTTCAAGGTAACTTTTTATGGCTACCCAACCTACCCAAGGCTCAAAAGGGATCCTAAGTGCTAAGCATCTTATCGCGAAAATTGTGATAGACTCACTCAACAACAGTTAAAATGGACTTTAGTTTTCTAAACCCCTAGTGGCCTTAAAAACTAAAATGCTGCCTAAAGGTGTATCTATTTGATCGGTAGCTTTCTCCCTACTTTTACTTTTGTGGGGTCAACACAAGGGTGAACCTAATGTATATCTCCCTGGATTATGCTACTTCCCTGCTTCTTCCTTAAGTGTTTTGGAATTCTTCTGCATTTTAGGAGTTGGGATTTGGACAACCGACCAATGGGCTATTACCCATGACAACTTGCCAGCCATACTCGTGTGGTGAAGTGTGGCTTATTTCTTTTTTCCTTTTTTCTCCTTTTTCTATTTTTAAGTAGGTAGCTTTCCTGATCTAAGATTTAACTAAAGGCAATAGTAAAATGGAATGGTCCTATGGCTGGGCTCTAGACAACCGGCCAATTAGCTGTTACCCATGACAACTTGCCAACCATACCACCCTAGAGGGTTCATTGGCTGCCCAATTTTCGTTAGAACCACCGATGAGTGAGATGGTGCAAAATGTGTGTAGATGCTTAGACAAAAAGTCTCCCTAAATCAGAGGGAAGGTTGATAAGTCATATACTTATCACCCTACCTTATTGACCAGATTAATATAAATTACGGTGGCGAGGACTCGAGAACAAGTCCACATTTTAGTGGACACCCAGACTAATTAACTCCGAAGACCTGAAGAGTTTAAGTGTTCAGGTCCCTAACGTATCATTTCCGAAAGTTGACAAGCTCCTAATGCCTAAGCTTTTTTTTCCTAATCTTTTTCTTTTTCTTATTCTTTTTAAGAAAAAGAAATTATTTCAAGCTATCAATTTTGCACTCAAATCATGAGAATTACCACCCCCGATTCCTATCTTGGACAATGTCCTCATTAGAATTTAAATGCATGCAAGAGGGTAAGGAAAGAAATCACCTAAGTTGTAACTGTGTATCCGGTCTGACCACTCAATACGGTCCTGTCCACCTAGATCTCAATTTCTCTAGAAGGAGCTTAAGTATTGTATCAAAAAGCCAGATTTGCTAATTCGGCTCAAAGGTTTTTCTATTAATGTACTTATCATGGATAGCTTTCATCTTGTCCTTATAAAGCTGAATGTTCCATAAGCGTCTCGATGAATCTCCTCGAGCTAGGAGAGTTGGTGCTTCCTCTGAGTTCCAGCCATCTAGGAATCCACATTACATTGCTTAATGGCCCAGTATGCCTGGTGCTCTAACTTGACCAGAAGGTGGCAAGCTTTTTCAAAGACCAATTTATATGGTGACATGCCTATCGAGGTTTTAAAAGTGATCCTATATGCCCAAAGGGCATCATCCAATCTTGTGGACCAATCCTTCTAGTCAGGTTTCACAGTCTTTTGTTGAATATTCTTAATCTGCCTATTTGAGACCTCAGTTTGCTTATTCGTTTGCGGGTGATACAAGGTGCCAATGTGGTGCATGGCCCCGTATTTCTTATGTAAGACACAAAACTGGCCATTGATGAAGTGACTCCCACCATCATTGATCATGGCCTTAGTTATCCCAAATAGGGAAAAGTTAGTTTTCTTAACAAAGTCGATGACAGCATTATGATCAAATTTTCAAGTAGGCACGGCTTCGATCCACTTCGAGACATAGTCCACTGAGACTAGTATATACTCAAAGTCGTTTGATGGTGGAATGGACCCATGAAATCGATGCCCAAGACATCAAATATTTCAATGACAAGAATGGGTTGTAGAGGTACCATATCTTTTTTGGTCATGGTCCCTAGGATCTGGCATCTTACACAGGTTTTAGCAAAGTTGTGTGCATCCTTAAATAGTGATGGCCAATAAAAATTAGACTGCAAAACTTTTGCAGCTGTCTGCTTCCCAGAGAAGTGACCACCATAGTCTTGGTTAGGACAGGAGGATAGCACACTTTGAACCTCCTCTTCAGGGATACACCTCCTAATGATTTGATCAGCACAAAGTCTAAATAGCATAGGATTGTCCTAGAAATAATGTTTCACTTTAGCCAAGAACTTATCCTGCTGTTGTCTAGACCAACCATGTAGAATCTACCCTACCACTAAATAATTAACTAAGTCTGCATACGAGGGGAGACTCTTTCCATGCATAGCTAGAATTTGTTCATCAAGAAATGTGTCAATTAAGCGCAGCGAAGGTCCAATATGTTCCAGATCATGTCTGGATAAGTGGTCGACTACAACATTCTTGGATCCATCCTTGTCAAGTATTTCTAGATCAAATTCTTGTGGGAGTAGGATCCATCTAATCAGCTGGGTTTAGCATCCTTTCCGGCTAACAAGTGCCAGATACCTAAGTGGTCAGTGTAAATGATCACATGGGATCCTAAAAGTTATGATCAAAACTTTTCTAATAAAAAAACTACGGTGAGTAGCTCATTTTCTATAATAGTGTAATTCCGTTGAGCCTCATCCAAAGTTTTGCTCGCATAGTAGATCACCACAGGTTTCTTCTCTAATCTTTGCCTTAAGACTGCTCCAACAGCAAAATCTGATGCATAACACATTATTTCAAAGTCCTTGGACCAATTTGGGGTTTGTAAAATAGGTACAATCAAGATTGTATCCCTTAGAGTGGTATATGCATTGACACAATTAGGTGTCATGTCAAAATGTACATCGTTGGCTAGAATGTTAGCCAAGGGCTTGGATAGTTTGGAAAAATATTTTATGAACCTTCTATAAAAGCCAGCGTGTCCTAGGAAAGATCTAATTTCTTTGATTGAGCTAGGAGGTGGAAGTTTTGAAATTAAATCAACTTTAGCTCAGTCAACTTCTATGCCGCTATGTGAGACGATGTGACTGAGGACAATCCCTTCTTGAACCATAAAATGACTCTTTTCCTAGCTTAAAACTAGGTTGACCTCGATACATCGTTTTAGGATTTTCTCCAAGTTACTAAGACAATGGTTGAATGAGTCTCCAAAAATAGAGAAATCATCCATAAAGACCTCTAGGTATCCACCTACCATCTTCGAAAAGATGGCTAACATACAATGCTGAAAGGTAGTGGGAGTGTTGCATAACCGAATGGCATAAGGTGAAATGCAAACATGCCATACAAGCAAGTGAATGTGGTTTCCCTTGATGTTCTAGTGCAATAGCAACCTGCTTATATCCTGAATATCAATATAGGAAGCAGAAATATTCCCACCCTACCAATCATTCGAGAATCTAGTAAATGAATGGCAGGGGGAAATGATACTTTATAGTGGGTTCATTAAGCTTCCTATAGTCAATACACACCAGCCATGCGGTGGTGGTGTGGGTGGGGATGGATTCTCCTTGGTCATTTGTGACCACAGTGAGCCTAGCCTTCTATGCTCCTACTTGAGTATGGCACACCAAAGGGCTATCAAAAATCAGATAGATGATTTCCTCATGGAGTCACTTAATTATTTCTTTTTTAATAGTATCTCGCATGTTCAGGTTCAATCGCCTTTGCATCTAGCAAGAAGGTCAGGCCCCATCTTCTAAATAGATCGTGTGTGTACAATAGTTAGGGCTAATTCCCCTTAAATCAGAAATTGTCCTCCCAATTGTTGCCTGATGTTCAGAAAGAGTTGTAGTCAACCTAAGCTCTTAGTCACTAGTCAGGTTTGCATTGATAATCACAAGGAAAGTATGATCAGGTCCTAGGAAGACATACTTGAGGTTATTAGGCAGAGGTTTCAATTCAGGTGCAGGTGGTACAATGTTGAATGGGTAAGGGAAGGGAGGGAGTTAAGTGACATCAATCTCCTCAAATGGAGGTTGCCAGTGGTGATCAATTTTGCAAAGTTCAACAACCTTTAGAGATTTGGATGGGTCAAGGTAGTCTACAGCTAGTTGAATCAGATGGTCCTCTAAAGAGCTTATAGTTAGGCATTCTTCAACCAGGGTTTCCACGAGTTCGTCTTCCTTGACCCAACCACAATCGAAAGACTTAATTGCCTTGAAGATATCCAATTGCATTTTCCTATCTCCAAAGGCAATTTCCATACATCCCGTGTCACAGTCAATGTTAGCCTTGGCCGTAGCCAAAAAGGCTCTACCGAGGATGATGGGTATGTTCTGTAGTTGTTTTGGGACTTCCATGTCAAGGACTAAGAAGTTAACTGGGAAGTAGAAGTCCTTAACCCGAACAATTACATCCTCAACTACCCCTTTCAGGGTTTTCACAGACCGGTTGGCCAGTTGGATAGTCACAGGTGTGGGCTTTAATTCTCCAAATGTGAACTGGTGATAAAGGGTAGTCGGGATTAAGTTAATTGAAGCACCTAAGTCCAGGAGTGCTTTGTCAAAAGTCATGTCACCAATATTACATGAGATCAAAGGTGCTCCAAGGTCAGTCCCTTTAGGAGTTAGGTGACTTAATATCACCGAACTATCTAGCTCAGATAGTATTACCTTCTTAGGTGCTTGTGTTCTTGGCTTACACTTGGGTGTGCACACATCCTTCAAAAACTTTACAAAAGCCAAGTTATGCTTGGTTGCTTCGAGGAGGGGTATATTGATTTGTACTTATTTGAAAATCTCTAAGAACTCATTCTCAACCACATTTCTCTTCTTCTTTACCTTATCCAAGGCTTTAAGGTTTGGGATTTGGGTTTAAACCAGGTCAGGTTCTTGTTCCTTGGGTTCCCCCCGTTCATCCTCAGACTCATTTATCTCAGTTAGTGAGGTCATGGGAGGGGTCGACCATTTGGGGTCATGGGTTTGAGTGTTGCTTCTCAAGGTAGCTGCATTAGCTGAGGCACTGGAACCAGCGTTGGGTCCGTGAGAAGAAGAAGAAGCAGTAAACCTAGGCAGTGTCTGTGGGGCTTGTAAAATCATATGGGCTTGCCCCTGATTTTGTTTGAACCTTTGAGGATTGTGGCCTTTGTTCATTACATTCCTAGGGTTCTGTTGTGGTTGAGATGGAAGGGACCCCTGTTGTTCGTTATGTAATAGCTTGCTCAATTATCCCTTCACTAAAGCCATCTCCTCCTGATTTTTCTTATTCATATTAGCCATCATTTTGATCAGAGTATCTATTTGGTTTTGTTGTGTAGGAGCCACCCTATTCTGCTTATAGGGTGTTAAGTAGGTGGACCTTGCTGATAGGAGGGTGGGTTTTGCCTAGGTTGGTTTTGGAATTGGTTTTCTTTTTGTTTCGACCAGGCAAAGTTTGGGTGGTTGCACCATCCAGGGTTATAGGTATGGAGAAAGGATCGGGCTTAGAGTATCCCTAGATGGTGATGCGAGAAATACGTGGTTTGTTAAATGATGTAATTGGTGTCGTTGCAGCGTGTAAATCCACAATCAAACTTTTACAATTTATAATACCAAGATAGTGGAGTATCTAGGGTCATCTAAGGAGGCCAATTTGTTAATCACATGAATTGGTTCTCTCTCCCACCTCTCAAATCAACACATATATTTTTGTGATTTTCATTTTATTGTTTCTATATTTTTCAAAACAATCAGGCAACGGAATGCAAGGTGATAACTATGCTAACAACTACACCTATCACTAATCCTAAGTGACATGGATGACTCTTCTTTTCTAAATTCACCCTAGGCAAGTGTGCCTAGGGTAATTAGAAGAAGAAGATGTGGTGCACTAATAAACTAACAGTAGCATGAAAGACACATTAAGCTAGATAGCATGAAATTAAAGGCAATAGACAACTTTGTATTACTAGCAAAGCAAGGGATAAGTAGCTGAATTCTTCTTACAACAAAAGGAAAAACTACACTAGATAATACAAAGAAAATAGAGATAAAGAAAAATCCTCCAGAGATGGTGAAGAAGGAATGGTCCTTGCTCCAAGTACAACAGCTCCTCCGCTTGAAAAGAATTCTTGCCTCTAATATGGTGACTCCTCCAAGCTTTCCTCCAAGGAGAGTATCAACCACCTTGCTCCACCTCTTGCTTGGCTATCCCCTTAGTGTTGAAGATCTCCTCCTTTGGCATGGCTAAGGGAAAAGGAGAGGAAGAATTCACCAAGGGGGTGGGTGTGTTTCCCCTTGATCTTCTTCTCATCTTCTTCCTCCTTGGCATTAAGATGGAACCTAACTAATAGAGAGGGGATCATTCTAAGGTGTTGGTTGGATGTGTTTTTATAGGAAGAGAAGGTGGTGGTTGGCATGGGAATTAGGTGTAGGGCTAGTATTAGGTTTGGTGGGTAGTTAAGGGTGGTTATGGGAATCCTAGGGTATATGATAGCTAGCGCCATTCTTAGGGATGCAAAGGGGGGTAGTTATGGGTGCAATGACACCTAAAAGGTGGCACCAAACATGAAGAGAAGCCTCCATTTTGGTGCCACCAACGAGGGTTCTAGAAGGGGGGTTATGTGTAGGTTAGGAATGGCTTTTAGGGGTATGTGTATGGCTGGGATGTGGGGTTTTGGAGGGAAAGTGTTGGTGCCAAGGTAAGGTGGTTATAGGCTTGTTGGCGCCAACAACAAGGTGTCCTTTGGAGGTGGTGGTATGAAGGGTTGTGGTTGACATGGTGCCAAGGTGACGTGAAAGTAGGGGTAGCTTCTGTGGAGCTTAGGTGGGCCTATTTGGTGGAGCAAGTTAAGTGGGTTCTAGGGTTAGGTTGGGATGCCATGGAGGTGGACTAGCTAAGCTAAGCTAGCATAGTTAGTAGGGAGTTCGGGGGAGAGGTAGATGAAGCTAGGGTTTTGGAGGTTATGAGCTGGAGGAATCTATCTTGAGCTACATTAGAGCTGGTGGCTGCTGAAGAGAGCTGCAAGGAGCTACCTTAGCTGGCTTAGCTTCCTTGTTCTTTGTTAGCTGCTAAGCCAAGCTAAGTTAAGCTGGCTTCTGTTGATGTGAGCTGAGATGAGATTGGTCTGGTCTTCTCGAAGATTTCTAAGGTAGCTAGGGTAGGTAGCTTAAGTCAAGTAGCTCAACTCAGCTTAGTTGAGCTGAGTTGAGCCTCTGGGAGCTGGACTTTATTTAAAGTGAGGTCATCTTCAACTGACCAGGTCTAGCTAGTAGCTAGTCCTAGTTAGGTTGAGCTTCCAGTGGACTCTTTTCCACTGAAGGAGCTGGAATGGAGCTGGGATCAACTAACTTAAGCTAGTTTGAGCTACGATCTAGCTAAGATGAGTTGAATGGGGCTAAGGTGAACTAGCTAGAGCTATCATTTAGCTGAGATGAGTTGAATGGAGCTAGGGATGAGTTGATCCGACTGGAATGAGCTGGACTTAGCTAGAATCCAACTGGAATGAGCTTCTTCTTCATCTTCTGTCTTCCTGAGTGCCGAGGTATGTGGCATCTAACTTTTTGCTTATCCCTAACCCTCAAATAAACTTATCAAAAAGATAATAAAATGCAATGCATGTGTAAGCACCTCTATTTTATTGCACCAAAATTATGTTTATTTCTAAGAATGACATTTCAAGACTATCTTGTATTGAAGCCCCTTTTCATGTCAAGTGCAGATAGTTGTTGATGTGCGTCTTTTCATCTTTTTTGACTCTAGGACTTCTTTGCAAGGAACCTCAAATAAAATTCAAAAATAGATTTTTGTGTATCTTTTCAAAACCAACTTTTAGGGTTATTGATTGACCAAAATTCCTAATTGATTGACCAAATCACCTTGATCGACCAACCAACTTCATTAACCGATCAAATCAGGTCATTTTAGGAAGTTGATAAAAATGTTTTTGATCAACCAATCAAGCTAATTGATCGAACAACTAGCGATCGAACAACCATCTTAATTGATCAACCAAAGTGCGTTTTGATCAACCAATTAGCCTTAATTGATCGACCAATTTAATTTCCTATTCAGGCAAAACTTTTAGTATAAATAGAGGTCATACGTAGCCCATCTTTTCTTAACTTTCAAATAGAAACACCTTACAAAAGTTAGAGCTTCTCGTGAATACTTCAAAGGCCTCCAAATCCTATTCTTCACATTGTTCAAAAGCACATTACCTCGAACCTCCGTGGAAAATTGGTTTGATCTTTTATTGAGGTTGCATAAAAGTTATTTCTATTATTCTATTGTTGCTTTGATTTACGGATCCGATGTTTGTTGGGAAAGATCTGTGGTTGTTGTTTTTGCTTCTCTTTAGGACAAAAAGGGAAGTGGTTGTAAGAGGTTGTGCCACCTATGTTCAAGTGGTATGTGTAGCGAATTGACTAGCTTGGACTAGTGGAAAAAATCCTAAGCTGGGAGGCTTAGGTAGTGATTTTCACCTGGATTGGGTTTCCACTATAAATTAGGTGTACTCTGTGCATAAATCTCTAGTGCTTTATTTTTTAATCTATCCATATATTTTAAAGCAATACTATTCACCCCCCCTCTATTATTTAGTTGCTATCCATAGGATATTCTATTGCTCTCAGCATGTCTATCCTATGTAAATGCCTAAATGTAGCTCGAAAAATTGTTTGCGGAGTTAAAACCCTAAGAACTCGGTCAGTTTTAGGGTAGAAGAATGATCATAAACTGGCGTTTATCACACCCACATGCTTATCTTTTTCTAGTCTCTTAGCAAAATTATTTTCACAAAATGAATTTTTGGGAAAGGCTAATTATTTTTACTTTTGAGGAGAAAAAGATTACGGGGCATTGGTTGATTGAAAATAGGAAAGGCACGAGATTTGTTAAAGATAAAACATCATCATTCATCTTTATATCCGAAAGTTAGATGAATCGGGATAGTGTATCCTTCAAAATTTCACAAATTAACTCATTGTTAATTCAAATGACCCAAATTTTTGTAGCTAGGATTTCTCCAGCTCTTGAATCTGATTCACAACTTAGAACATCCTTTAAAATCTTATGTCTTTGCTTGTGAAAAGGAAACATTTATAAGGTAGTGTTTTCAATTTAAAACTTTATTTTTTGTGTCCCCCATGCTTATTCTTAGCTTTGTCCTATAACAGATGTGTCAGGATCACCATTTCCATTACTAATCCTTGAGGGAGCTCTAGCCTAGCACTTCAAAATAGTACCGTCCAAGACACCACCCAAGAGCTCACAACCCCAAAATACGATGCAGTGTAAAGGGATCTCCAAGCAAAGTCAAGCTCTTTCTCCGATGCTATAGGTAGAGCACCATCCAAGACACTTGAGCTGCAAAATGCACCTTAATGCTCTGTATAAAGATATGGAATATAGATATAGAGCAGCATTGAGGTGATAACATGCTGACATCGTATACTTGAAGGAGGTATTTTCCTCCTCTACGGTGGGAACTCAAACCAATGATCTACTTTGGACTTACTAAGGTAAAATAAGGAGTTTTCCTAATTTCTAATTTTTTCTTTGCTGTTGGCTTGTGTGTAAAATTTGACATAAGAAATTTTGCAAGAGATGCAAGTGTTTGGATTGGAAGCTAAGCAGATACTTTCTAGGTCACAAATGGAGATCAAGGCACATAAATTATCATGAGTTCAAGTGGAATTTAAAGAAGGATACCTGATCTAGTCTAGAGATAGACCCAGAAATTCTAATAATCAGATCGGTACCCTTATCCCCGGTTTGTTAAAAATTAAATCCCATTATACCTTGAAGTAAATCTTCAACCTTAGTCCCAATTTCAAAATTTACTTAAAGAGTTTTCAACATTTTTACTTTTTTGGGCATGCATGTAGAAATGAAACAAGAAAATTGAATGTTTTTGGATTTTAAAAATCCTGATTTGATCATCAAAATTTGAAAAAACCCCCCATGCTTAACATATGGAATGTCCATATGCAATAGGAAGGGAAAAGTGACTACCTTGGTGAAGGCAGTCAAAATCAGGATCAGCAAAATAGCAGATAAAAAATAGAAAAATTGAAAGTGGGAAAAATGATGGGTTACCTCCCATCCAGTGCTATCTTTTACGCCATTTAGCTGGGCATGAATTGCAGCAAGGATCATTAGATGGTAGGTAGGTTAAATCAATAGTGTTACATGGGGGATTCAAAGTATTATCTAGATAGGGCATTAAACGTTGGCTGTTGACTTTAAAAGTGGTATTTGTTTTAGGATCAAAAAGAACAACAGTGCTGTATGAATAAGTTTAAAGGACAATAAATGAGCCAGTCCATTTGGATTTTACTTTTCTTGGAAAAATTCGTAATCTAGTGTCGAAAAGCCAAATGTGTTAATTGACATCAAAATTTTTCTGAACAATATATTTATCATGAAACTTCTTTGTTCGGTCTTTATAAATTCTTGCATTTTCGTAAGAAAAATTATGCAATTTTTCCAATTCTTATAATTGTAGTTTCTTGTGTGTACCAGCTTCAGATAAATCAATATTTAATTATTTTATTGCCCAAAAAGCCCTGTGTTCGAGTTCTACCGCAAGGTGGCTTGCCTTTCCAAAAATTAGATGAAAAGGAGACATGCCAAGAGGGGTTTTAAAAGCCATACGGTAGGCTCATAAAGCATCATCCAATTTATTGGACCAATCTTTACGATCGGGCTAAACCATCTTTTGTAAAATATTTTTTATCTCCCGGTTAGAAATTTCTGCTTGGCCATTTGTTTAGGGCTGGTAAGGAGAGAAAATTTTATGATTAACCCCATATTTATAGAGAAGGTAATAGAATTGAGAGTGAGTGAAATGTGATCCTCCGTCACTGATGCTGGCCTTCGGAATGCTGAATCTTGAGAAGATGTTTTTCTTGATAAACTCGACTACCACTTTATGATCATTGGTGCATGTGGGTAATGCTTCGATCCATTTTGATACAATGTCAACTGCAACTAGTGTATATAAATACCACAAGAGTTGATGAATAGTCCCATGAAGTTGATGCCCCATACATCACAAATTTCAACTTCAAAAATTGTATTTAGGGGCATCACATCCTTCCGAGTCATGTTGCCGATGCTCTGGCAACGCACATAGGATCGAACAAGAGAATGAGCATCTTCGTGTAGGCTGGGCCAAAAGAATCCAGAAGTGAGGACCTTAGCTATAATTTTCTTGCCCAAGAAATGTCTGCCATAGGCCATTGAACGACAGTGTCAAAATGTCATGAATTTCTAAGTCGACGACACACCGTCTAATGACTTGATCAGCACAGATGCGGAAAAGATCGGGCTCCCCCCAAAAGTAATATTTAATGTCAGCAAAGAACTTATCCCTTTTGGTTTTAAGACAATCCAAGGGGATTTGTTCTATTGCAGAATAGTTTGCAATAGGTGAAAACCAAGGGAGGGTATTGGTAGCTAGGATAGTCTCATCAGGGAATACATCAAGGCGGGGTCAACATGCTATTCGTCATGAGATGAGAGAGATGATCAACCACTACATTTTGTGACCATTCCTTATCTTTGATTTCTAGGTCAAATTAGATAAGGTGAGGTTTTGCATCTTTCTTGTTCAACAAATATTTGAGTGCTGAGTGGTCTGTGTATACATTGACATGCGACCCCAATTGATAAGAGTAGAATTTTTCTAAGGCAAAGATAATGGTAAGAAGTTCTTTTTCAATAACAGTATAATTCCATTGTCCATCATCAAGAGTTTTATTGGTATAATAGATCACAATGGGTTTCTTGTCAATTCTCTGCCCTAGAACGGTCCCCATAGCAAAATCAGAGGCATCTGTCATTAATTCAAAGGAACAATTCCAGTCAGGTCCCTGTAAAATTGGTGCCTCTTTGACATCCTTCTTCAATTGATTTAAACTCTCTAGGCATTGAGGATTAAAGTCGAAAGGCTGGTCTTTAGTAAGTAGTTGACTCAAGGGGTTAGAGATTTGGGAAAAATTTTTGGTGAAATGGCGGTAGAAGCACATGTGCCCCAGAAAATATTGAATTTGCTTCACTGTAGTGGGTGGTAGCACCTTGGAGACAGCATCAATTTTAGCTCGATCTACAACAATTCTCTTTTTGGAAATAACATGGCCTAGGACGATTCCTTCCTAGACCATGAAATGACTATTTTCCCAACTAAGGACTAGGTTAACTTCTATGCATTTTTGGAGAGTTCTTTCTAGATTTCTAAGACAAAGATCCAAAGAATCTCCAAATACAAAGAAGTCATGCATAAATACTTCCAGACATTCACCTACTAGGTTCAAAATAATTGCAAGCATACATCGCTGAAAATTTGCAGGTGCATTGCAAAGACTAAAAGGCATCCTTCGGAAAGCAAAGGTTCCAAAGGGGCAAGGTATTGTAGTTTTTTCTTAATCCTCAAAATGGACTGCAACTTAATTATAGTCGGAATAACCGTTTAGAAAATAATGTTAATCACGTCCGGCTAATTGCTCCAAAATTTGATCAATAAATGGGAGTGAAAAATGGTCCTTCTTGGTGGTAGTGTTCAATTTTTTGTAATCAATGTACAAGCGCCAAGAAGAAGCGGTCCTAGTGGCTATATTTGCCCCATGTTCATCAGTGACAACTGTTAGTCTAGATTTTTTTGAAACTACTTGTGTGGGAATAACCCAAGACCTATGAGAAATGGGGTAGATGATATCAGCATCAAGCCACTTTATAATCTCCCTTTTAACAACCTCGTACATATTAGGTTTCAAGCGCCTTTGTTGTTGGTAGGAGGGGTAAGCGTTGTCCTCAAGATAAATTTAATGGGTGTAGTAGGACGGATTAGTACCCTTAAGATCAGAAAGGATCCAACCAATAGCTTTTCTGTTTTTGCTCAATACCTAGAGAAGTTTTTCCTCTTGTGCCCCAGTAAGCCGATAATTGGCAATCAGGGGCATGGTCTGGTTTGGACCCAGGAAAAAATATTTAATGGAGTCGGGCAAGGATTTTAATTCCAGTTGAGGGCTTGGCTCCGAAATGATTTCTACTTTTAGGGGTGAAGTGCAAGGGAGGGCGTTAGATGAAGAGTCAGATGGAGAAAGTGTGGTTAGGGTGGGAGGGTGGGTTAAATCAGATTGTTCAGGAACCGTGTGAACTACAAAGTAGGAACCCATGTGTGAAATTTTCATTGTTTCCTTCACTAAATTTTCAATCTCAGAATCCGAGTCAACAAAGAAATTTGGTTCTTGGAAATGCCTAGAAGCTTGGAAAATATCTTCCATAACAGATTCACTGCCGCACATGATTTTTATCTTTCCAGAATCACAATCAATATTGGCATTGGCGGTGGCTAAGAATGGTCTTCCAAGAATTATGGGGGCATTCTTTAAAGCTTTCAGTACCTCTATATCCATGACCAAAACATCTACGACAAATAGATAGTTTTTTATCCAGACTATTACATCCTTGACAATCCCCTAGGGTTTAATTGTAGATCAGTCTTCTAGTTGAAGTGTTACCTCGATAGGCTTTAATTCACCGATCCTGAATTCCTCGAAAACGACAGTGGGGATGAGATTAATTGAGGCACTAAGATCCACTAAGGCATGATCAAAAGAAGTGTCATTAATGACAACTTGAGGATTGAGATCTTTTCTTTTTAGAGGTAGTTTGCTCTACACAACTGAGCTTATTGTCTCTGGAAGGATCACCTTTCCTAGGTTTCTTGGCTGCTTTTGGGGGTATGCAAATCTTTTAAGAATTTGGCATAGGCAGAGATGTATTTTATGTCATCTAGGAGAGGGACATTTATTTCTACTTGCCCAAAAATATCCACCAATTCCTAATTAGTGGGCTCAGATTTCTTTTTCTTAGGTTTTGAAGAATGAAGGGCTTGTGGAAAAGGTGCTGGCTGTTCTTGTTTTGCATTTTCGAGTTCCTAAATGGGGTTAGAGAAAGAGGGAGAAGAGTTGATCTGCTTTTCTTTTAGGCGGGTTTGTTGAGCAGGCAAGGGATCATGAGTGCTTTTCCCATTCCTAATAGTCACTACATTTGCAATATGGTTGTTTCTAGGAGGAGGACGGGGGCCTGATTTTGATTAAAACCCTACCAATGCTAGGGTGCTGGGTGGATAGGTTGATTGGGATATCCACCTTTATAGTGATTCTGTTGATTGTTAGGGTTGGGCATGGATTGGGATGGCAGGTTGCCAGCAGGTCTATGATTAGGAGTAACCTTGACTTGATGTTGTAAATTGGTAATCATACAAGTTACTTTAGTCATTTTAGTCTGCATTCCTTGTAGAGTCTTCATGACCCCGGTGTTGATATCTTCCTGGGATGGCCCAGGTTGATATAAGTTTTCTCCATAATTTCCAAATTGATTTTGTTTGGGAAACGAAACTTCATTTGGGGCTTTCTAGGAGGGATTCTAGTCGGTCCTCCAATTTTGATTATAAGAATTGGAGGAATTTCTAAATTTCTCCTAGAGAGCTGAAATGTTTTCAGTGATAGGGTCAAAATGATTTGATCCATAAGACCAAAGGTCCCAGTCAGATCTTGTTAGAATTTAGATAAAAAATGCTGACCAGCAGGGGCAGTTTCAATATTATGCAAATTTCTCTTCTGAGAAGGTGATGAGAGTTATGGTAAGGAGCTTGCTTTTGTGTGAGATTTTCTTTCATTTTTTTTTGGTTGATTTGCATCTGGTCCAGTCGTTGAGCAATCATATGTATATCATCTTGAGTGACTGGAACAGATGTGGATTTGTAGTCAATTTCATTAATTCCAAGACTTAGGTTGTTGGTTCTACCAAAAGTGTCCATTGAAGCCATATTAAGTGAATTTTCACTCATTTCTTCAAAAAGGAGGTAGGCACTTTTAGCTTCTTTACTAAGGAAATTACCCCCATATGAAGCATCCTTGAATCTTTTTAATTGATCCTCTAATCCATGATAGAAGATTTGCACTAGCTACCATCATGGAATTTCATGGTGATGGCAACTTCTAAGTAGTTCTTGATATCTCTCCCATGAGTCATGGGGAGGTTCACCAGATTATTATTGAAAGGTCATTATTGATCAACATAAAGAATTTGTATGACCTATCGGAAAGAATTTTTTGAGAAAAATGCTTTTTAATTAGGGCAAGGTGGTGATAGGATGCTCCACTATTCTAAACCAATGTGACACTTTGTCTTTTAGTGAGAGAGGAAAAAGTCTCATGAGCAACACCTCTTCCTACACATTGTGGGAATGGGTGATTTGATGGAGGATAGTTAGCTCCTCGAGGTGGCAAAAGGGGTCCTCTCTCGGAAGACCATGAAAATGTTTGATTAGGTTTAGAATGGTGAGTTTAATTTCAAAATCCCCTTATGGTATAACCACTCTGGGTCTCTCTTCATAGTTAGAAGGATCATAGAAATCCTTAAGAGGTATGAGAGGCTCTCTGAGTGGCTGACCTAGCCTTTAGTTGGCTAGGTTCGTGACTATCCTAGCCAACTACTACTGGTTTGTTGAAGTCAAACAAATTGGTTGACCATAAGAGAAAAGGGGTTTGTATTTCGATTTAGAGGGCGACTTGGCCATTCAGGGTTTTGTGGTAGCTCCAAATGCGGGAGGTTAGGGATGGTGAAGTCAACTTGAGGGTCAGCTGACAAGTTATGTTTAGGTTGAGATGTGGAAGTAGAATTTTTTGAATGGTTTTCCATGTTTTCCATGTTCAAAAGAGTGGAAGAAGAAAATAAAGATCTTTTGGTGTGGGGGGCGAAATCAAATAGTACCTGAAGATGTGGATTTTGGGACCTTCGCCCATGCGTGCACTTAATAGAAGAATGGGTGGGGACAAGGAGAGAGAGAGACGAGAGAGAGTGTACAAATCAAACAACCAGGCCTAATCTATCCTAAGGTTGACTCCTTAATGAAACGTAAGACTTAGGAACCCAATAAGGAAGAAATCAATAAGTGAACTTAGTTCCTTAAGATTAACCAGCTAGACTAAAAGAGGTGGATTGGACCCAACATGTCCAGAGAACATCACCAGGGGCTTGTGTAAACACATACCCGTCGTTTGACTTCTCTCTAAGTCTATTGCCGCATGTTCAAAAGGAATTAGGAACACTTAGTAATTGTTAGATACTGGATATCATGACTACTTGTTTTAATTTATGCTTGGGTATCTGATTGTGAATGGGAATGTGGAGGGCGTTAACTGGGGTAATGTCGTATTATTTCAATTTTTTAAAGTGTGTGAAAATTGGAAGGAGTGATTCCAAAGCTAATTTCAAGTTGTCACACAATTTTCTTGTTGTTTTTCTACTTTTAGGATTTGATTTAGCTTAGTATCTTTTAAGGTTCTCTTTTTAAGCTTTCAAACATGTTTGAGATCTACAATCAAAAAGAAATCAAATTGTATAGGTGAATGTAGATTTTCTTTTAAAATGTTGGTCTCTAGAAATGAAAAGAAACTTTAATTGATTTGATCCTTAAACAAAAATGTTACTACCAGTGAATTATTTAAGACTTTTCTTCTTAAGTAGTGGTCCAAACAAACCAAACAACATCACTACGGGAAGGCAAATCAAAAAAAAATTCTAGAAAATATTTTTGTGCAATTTTAGGAATTTGTTTAATATTGTTTTGATATTTTTCTTTATCCTAGTGTCAAATTCCAGAAATGATATCGGTGGGTATTTTGGACTTTTTAGTAGTGCCACCGGCCATTGACAGAAGGTATTTTCGCGTATTTCAATGTCGTCGGAATTGTAGTATAGTCGTACAAAAATGATCGTCAAAAATATGTTTGTAAAAATAACAAGACTTTGAGTCCCGATCGTTCGTCTCTAGGAAGCGTTTGTTTAATTCTGAAATCGATCTTTTCGCTCTACTTGTTTACAATCACATGGCGATTTATGGTTATTACGTATTTAAACACGACATGCTTAGTGGAAATAGATAATAATGAAAAGCAAGCAACTTTTATCACACGAAATATTTTGCAATCAATAAGCTCATGGTGATTTTCAACATAGAGACATGTGTATAAGAAATATATCTTTTATTCATTCATTTAGAGGATGTTTGCAACATGGAATGCAGAGGAAAGCTTGTAAAGGAAAGCTTGGAAAACACCAATCTAGCTAGCAGAAAATGATCGCATACAGGAATCTATGGGGGGATTTTTCATGCATCATTGGGGGAGAATAAGAGCTACACTACTAAGCAGTAAATGAAAGCAGTAAAACTATGAAGAGCTAAGCTACTAATCTAGTAGAAAAGAAGGGCATTCGAAGGTGGGCTCCGATGACCTTTGAGTGGTTGAGAGGAGGAGGGGCGGCCAATGGTGCTTAGGCTGGCCCTTGGAGAGAGGTTGGAGAGGGGATCCAGCATCCTGGAGTGGAGATGGTGGCTTCCATGGTGGTGCTCCTCGTGGAGGTAGAGTGGAGGTGGAGATGTAGCTAACCTAGATGGATGAGAGCCAAGAATGGGATGGCCAAGAGTGGATGGGTGCAAATGGACACCACTTAGGTCTTTTTATAGACCTAAGGGAGTCTCTCTAGAGAAGTGTGGAACTCTCTAGAGAGAGTCCAAGAGTGGCCAGCCAAGTGGTTTTGAGATCGACAAAAAGTGGATCCCAATTTGAATGCCTCTTGGTTGCCAATTTTGGCAGCCAAGAGTGGTGCCACTTGGAGAGAGTTCTAGAGAACTCTAGATGTGTGGGAGTGTGTGAATGGGTGTGTGTGTGTGTGTGTGGTCGTGTCCTAGGTGTCTAGGTGATGTAGGTTAGGTCCTATGGGGTTTAGGTAGGTGTATGCCTTGAATTAGGGTTGCAAACCCTAGTTGCTAAGGGGAATTTGCAATTAAACTTAACCCAAGTTTAATTGAATAAATGCGAACCTAATTGATAGTGAAATAACTCAATTAGGTTGGGTTTATGTCAATTTAACTCTCACTAAGTCCAATTCGTCATGTGTGTGTTGAGATCTAAGCTCAATTGGACTCAACGAGCCCAATTGGCTTAGGTAATGGTAATTGACTATGATCTTAGTAAATTGGATTTGGTGAGGACCTAATTAGGTTCTTAGGGAGGTCTAGAGGTGATGTTCTAGGGTTAGGACACCTTAATTTAGGTTCCTATGCGGTTGGAATTGGGTCTAGGGAGCTAGAGATCCAAGATCATGGCTTGAATCTGAAAATAGGAACTAGAGAGTTGTTATAGATCTCCAAAAATAGGATCAGACAACTTATACTCAAAAATCAGAAGTCCAGACTTCAGTTCTGGACGTCCAATATGAGTTCGGGGGAATTCGAGGTTCTATTTTGGGTATTCTGCAGAAATTAGACATTTGACAAAGTGTCTGGACGTCCAATAACACTACGGAAGTGGGTTAGAGGTGTGCGGGAGTCAGCTAAGGGTTATGGACGTCCTATAACTTGTCTGGATGACCAGATAAGGGTTGGAACTAGGGTTTTAGGGTTTGCTAGGGTGTTGTGACCTAATCTAAGGGTGGCTAAAGCTTGGGGGATGTCTCTAGGCTATCCTAGGGCTAGGATGGACATAAGCTCTTCACATTTTACTACTTTATTCCTACATAATAGAATAGCATACCTTAATTCCCTTACATCAATATTTCCTATGTCTAATCTAAGTCTTCTGCTCCAGTCCTGCAGTAGCACCCCTTATTCTTGATCCAACCTCAGATCCAGCTCCAGATACAGCTCAAGATCTAGCTTCTGATAAGCTTATTGCTTGCATTTGACATAATGCACTTAATCAGCACATTATAACATTATTTTATGTATAACTAAAGGAAAGCAGTAAAGATGCAGATAATGCTCATGCATGCATGAATTACCCTAACTTATGCTAAGTTCTAGCCTAATTTAGGTCAATTAAGACCTATGATTGCTGCGTAATCATACCCCCATGCCTAAATCTTGCTAGTCCCTAGTAAATGCGAGACTAAATTATTCACATAAGGGCCCCTAAGGGATTGATTATTTTAACAAGTGTATGCCTAGAGATTTTTCTCCTTTTTGTTTTCATCCTATGCTCTAGAAATCTAGACAATCGTGAAAGTGCAGCTATGTAGCTTTTACATCAGATTCGAGTGAAAAATTGATACACCTCTAAAGCCTGTACTTGACCTCTAGTAAAATTCTAGCGGGATAGGCAGACTTCTTCCCTCGGGGTATTCAAGATATTTTATGAATTCCACCCTAGCTTTAAGTTTAGGTAGAGAATCTCTGAGGGAAAAGATTATATATTTGGTGGCTCAATCTCACTTGGTGCTACATAGAGACTAGCACTACAGAATCTAGATTCTCGGATTACTAAGTAACTCAACTCAGAGAAAGATGAGAAAAAGTATGCTCTCCTTTTATTCCTTTGTATTCATTCTCTCTCTTTTTCTTTTTCTTTTCTTTTCTTAGAGCTCACAAGCTCACCAGAGTCACATATATGACCTATATTTGGTGGTCTCACTTGGCATTAACACTTTAATTGAGTTCCCATAACTCTAACACTAAGTCAGAATTCCTCAGCCAGTATTCGAGTTGTCAGAAACATAGAAAAATAGGTTAAGGCCAATTTGGTGGATTGCAAATTTATTTGGTGGTATTACCTCACTGCAACAGAAATAAACACTAAATATTCCTTCTTTTTTCATTACTTTTTCTTCCTTTTCAAATTTTTTTTTTCAATTCTTCTTTCTTTTCATTTTTTTTTTAACATAACAGAACTAGCACGCATCCATGAGCTTTATTTAGGAGGCATTATTAGCAATTGGTGGTACTCAAGAGACATTGGGTGGCTTATATGGTGGAAGTGCCTACTCACGGCACCGGAGAGATGGATAGGACGGTGTATTTCTGACCTTGACATCAATATCATCCTTCAGTCGAGGATTCCGTAAAGAATGGTTGTAACCACCCACCTTAGCCCTAGTTTTATGAAAACTCTCTCTCCACATATTTGCCTTATTTGGTGGCTCTCAAAATTCACACAAAAATGTATATGCAGGAGCCGAGAGCGAAAACTATGCCTAATTTCTGAGTATCATCACCCAATTATCTAGGACTCTGGTTTCCTTGCACTAATCTTAGAGCACCAGTACACTCTACTCTCATCCCACACTATTTGGTGGATTTTTGGAGGAAGATCTGCCTAATTCCCAAAACACAGTCCAGGGGTTTAGGAAAAGAAGCACTGCTTCTTCTCAACAAACTAAAGATGTTTATCAGCGTTCACCATGAATCCATTACAAATTCTACATGTGTGAAAAATTATACTGGATTCTAGATTATAGGAATCAACTAGAGGATAAAGTCCCTAATGCATTCTCTTAATAAGATAATCTTATTCATGGATGCACTATGTATATATGCTATAAACAAGTAACCTCTTATATTCGTACTTCATGAAATTTATCTTATCGGGTTAGATTCAGCTTGACCCTAAATTTAGAACAAGAGCTGAGCGAGTGAGTCAAAAGTGGCTATTGCGAACTATTTTTAGCTCCAATGTGAGCATTGGAGGTGGAGTTGGTTGTTCGTTTATTTAGGGTCATAAAGTATGTTTGACATGTAGCTCCAAGTTTTTCCTAAATGTTGGCATAAAAATTTTCATTTTTGTCGTATCTACCCCCTATGCCTAAGCTCTTGCATGTCCTCATGCATGAATATAAATGAAAATAAATACAGCGGGGAGTAAATGGGCAGAAATGACCTGTAATTGCTCCTGAAATTATACATTCAGCACCAACCAACCTGTCAATATGCAATATGCAAAAAGAAAATATGCTAAAAGAAAAATTTGCTATATATAAAAGTGGTTATGTATAGATGATGGTAGTATGTGAGGTAGATGCTATCTATATGTGCTGAGTTTAATGCCTCCAGCTCAGTGAGAATTCAATCACATGTTCTCAATAAGATGAACAATCTCGTCAGGTGTAGGAGGTTCCTCGGCCAAAAATGGCTTGAGGCACTAGCCATTTACCGTAGATATATGCCCAGATTTTGTGTCCCTGATCTGGACTGCCCCATTAGGATATGGCTAAATCATGATATACGAGAAAATGCAGTTGGACTTCAGCTTCCCTGCGAAAAGTTTCAGTCGTGAATCAAACAACCAGACTTGCTAGTTGGGAGTGAATGCTTTCCTTCAGATGTGGCGGTCGTGAAAGGCCTTGGTCTTGTCCTTGTATATCAATGCATTCTCATAGGCCTCCCACCGGATCTCTTCTAATTCGCTGAGCTGGAGTCTCCGTTCTTGACCTCCTGCAACGAGGTCAAGGTTACATTTTCGCACCACCTAAAAGGTGCGGTGTTCCAGCTCTATGGGAAGGTGACAGGCCTTGCCATATACCACATGATATGGTGACATTCCGAGTGGGGCCTTGTATGCGGTTCGATATGCCCAGAGTACATCAACTAATTTATCAGACCAATCCTTCCTATCTGGTCTAACCGTCTTTTGGAGAATCAGCTTGATCTGACGGTTAGACACTTCAACCTACCCATTGGTCTATGGGTGAGACGGGGTGGCTATACGGTGATGTACGTTGTATTTCTTTAATAATGACCTGAAGTGGGTGTGGATGAAGTGGCTTCCCTCGTCACTAAACAGAGCGTGGGCTATTCCGAATCTCTCGAAGATATACTGTCGTATGAAGGAAATGACAGTCTTATGGTCAGCCCATCTTTCCTGGATGGCCTCGACCCACTTTAAGACATAGTTGATGGCTAATTATATGTACTCGAAGCCATGCGAGTTTGGAAAAGGGCCCATAAAATCGATGCCCCAAACGTCGAACACTTCTACAACCATGATGGGTTGGAGTGGCATCATGTCTCTCCTAGTCATAGAACTGACCGACTGGCATCGTTTGCAGTGTTGGGCATATTTGTGTGTATCTCTAAAAATAGTTGGCCAGAAAAATCTTGACTGCAAAATTTTTGCAGCGGTTTTCCATCCTGAGAAATGACCACCACAAGCATCATTGTGGCAAAAAGATAACACACTGTGGATCTCAGAATCTGGGATGCATCTTCGATAATCTGATCCGCTTCAATGTAGAAGAGTAGTGGGTCATCTCAGATGTAGAATTTGGCCTCTGTAGTGAATTTGAGTTTCTGGTCCTTGGATAGGTTCGAGGGAATCTTGCCTGCGGCAAGGTAGTTTGCAAAATCCACGTACCAGGGGAACCCAACAGAATGAACTGCCAAAAGAGATTCATCTAGAAATTGCTCATGGATAGGCAAGGAATAAGGAATGTGGTCTGAGTCCTATCTGGATAGGTGATCCGCCACAACATTCTGCTTTCTGTCTTTCTCATGGATTTCAATATCAAATTCCTACAATAGAAGGATCCATCTAATGAGTCGTGGTTTGGCATCCTTCTTTGCCAACAAATGCCGGAGGGTGGAGTGGTCAGTGAAGATGATGACTTGGACCCTAATAAGTAAGATCTAAATTTCTCCAACTCGAATACTACTGCTAGCAGCTTTTCTTCAGTGACAGTGTAATTGCATGGAGCCTCATTCAGCGTCTTGCTAGCATCGTATATGACAAAGGGTTATTTTCTCAACGCTGGCCTAAAACGGCACCGACGGCAAAGTCAAAAGAATCGCACATCATCTCGAAATCAAGGGACCAGTCAGATGGTTGGAGAATCAGGGAATCAGAGACAGTGCTTCATAAAGTCTCGAAGGCACTGAGACACGAGGTGTCGAATTCAAAGGGGACATCGGCAACAAGGAGATTCGTCGAAGGTTGTGCAAAATTTGAGAAATCATGTATAAATCTTCGATAGAAGCCAACGTGACCTAAGAATGATCTGATCTGCTTGACCGAGCTAGGTGGTGGTAAGTGGGAAATAATCTCTGATTTAGCTCGATCAACCTCAAGTCCATTTTTAGAGATCCTGTACCCTAGTACTATGCCATCCCTCACCATGAAATGGCTTTTCTCCCAGGATAGTACTTGATTTACCTCAATACACCATTTTAGGATCTTGGTGAGGTTATCAAGACAAGATGCAAAATTATCTCCAAAAATAGAGAAGTCATCCATGAATACCTCCACATAATCCCCAATCATGTCAGAGAAGATGGCCATCATACAACGCTGAAATGTTGCTGGTGCATTGCAGAGGCCAAAGGGCATCTGCCTGAAAGCGAATGTTCCAAAGGGGCATGTGAATGTGGTCTTGTCTTGATCTTCCGGGCTAATCGCTACTTGATTATACCTAGAGAATCCATCTATAAAGCAAAAGAAACTACGTCCGACTAACCGTTCCAAGATCTGATCAATGAAAGGCAAAGGAAAGTGATCCTTCTGGGTAGCCATGTTCAGTCTCCTATAGTCGATGCAGACCCACCAAGATGTCACAGTGCAGGTTGGGATGGATTTGCCCTTATCATTTTTCACAACGGTGAGTCCTGCTTTCTTGGGCACTATCTGGATCAGACTCACCCACTGGCTATCAGAGATTGGGTATACAATACCTGCATCCAGCCATTTGATGATCTCCTTCTTAACAACCTCTAGCATATTCGAGTTTAGCCGTCTTTGAGGTTGTCTCGAAGGTTTCAACCCCTCATCCGTGTAAATGTGATGAGTGTAATACGAGGGGCGAATACCGTGGAGATTAGTAATACTCCAACCTATAGCAGCCCTATGGTCTTGTAGCGTAGAAATCAATTGATGCTCCTGTTCTTGGGTTAAGTGGACATTAATAATGATTGGGTATGTCTCACTTTTGCCTAATAACACATACTTAAGTGAGTCAGGTAAGGGCTTCAATTCAATCACGGGTGGATCAGAGTCAAGAATGGAAGTGGAAGGAGCAAACTTGAGGGTGGGAATCTGCTATCCGTATGCATGTTAATTCCTACTGATTCGCTTCTTGCGAAATAATTGGTTGTGATTGCGTTAATGTGAAACCCATTAGCTGTGGTCATGTCTTCCTGCAACAACAGGGGTGATTCAGTAGTGTGCGGATCAGGATAGCTGGATTCAGGGGTACTGTGGTCAGAAGCACACCCTAAATAGTCAGGTCCTTGGGGAGATATGTGTACTGCAGTGGTTTCAGTCCTGTGTGGATCGAGGTCCAAGAACCCTGATAGTGCAGACGAATGTGACATTAGGTCGTCACAAAGGAGCCCAATATTACCACAGTGTATTGAATCTTCATCTTCACCATCCTCCTCTATGCGATCACAGTTAAAATTCTTTGCTGCCCTGAATATGTCATGTCGAAGTTGCTCATTGCCTAGGGCTATATCCATACACTTGGATGCACAATCAATGTTCGCTCGGGCTATTGCTAGGAATGGGTGACCCAAAATAATTGGTGCATCTCAGAGGTTAGGAGGAACTTCATGAAAAAGTCTGCGGGAAAGTAGAATCCGTGGACTTTCGCGATCACATTCTCAACCACCCCCTCAATGTTTTTATTGATCTATCAGCTAGCTAAATCGCCACCGACGTGGGTTTTAACTTCCCAAATCGAATCGATCAAATACAGCAGTGGGAGTTAGGTTGATGGACGAACCCAGATCTAGAAGGGCCCGATCAAATGGAGAATCCAGCAAGAAGCAGGATATGAGTGGGGTACTAGGGTCTTTGTTTTCGGTGGTAAGTCAGCTAGAATCACGGCACTGGCTTCTTTTGACAGTACCGCCTGTTGTCTAATTCTTGGGTATCGCTTCAGGGTACAATAGTACTTGAAGAACCTAGTGATAGTGGGAATGTGATTGATTGCCTCGATGTGGGGGACCTGAATTTGTACTTCCTTGAACATTGATTTCAGGTCCACAAAATTCCGTGTGTCCTTTTTCATACTACATTTCGTGTTAGTGCCTCAAGAAAAGGGACGGGAATCTCTGGGTCAAGTGGCCTCTTACCCTTGTCTACCATAGGTGGCTCCTGAGATGGAGTCAAACCCACCTACGGTGAAGGGTGAGAAAAATAAGGACCTGCCTGCCTATGTGGGGTGCCTTGGTTCTGTACATATCGAGGATTCGGGATGGGTTGGGAGGGCAAGACTCCCTGAGTCCTATGCTCTTGCAACAGCTACTTTTGCGTGTTCTATATAGTTTGTATTTGGTCAGCCATCGCCTTCATAATCTGCAAGCTATCCTGTGTAAATTTCCTCATCGATTCTTGCAGCTCCTCTTTCAGTGCCTCCAAAGGGTCAGCCCACTTTGGAGGGTGACTACCAACTTGGTGCAGCGGCTGGTATAAAGAATGGGGTTACTGATGCTGAGACAGAAATGGCTGCTACCTAGGGTACGTGTTTTGTGCATTCCCATATTGCCTGGTCTGGTAGTGTGGATCTTGATGTGGTCTCTGTGAGTTACCAGACCAAGAGAAGTTTGGATGCTGGCACCAACTAGGGTTATATGTCTCTGAATATGAATTATTATGCTCGTATCCTTGGATAGCACTGACGTCCTCATAGGCTGAAGACGTCTGAGACGTATATCTGTCTAGGGGATACGCATTATAATCTGCGGGTGGTGCGTAACCCTGGTCGTAAGGTGCCAGATCTGGATTGTTTATAGGATCCTGATATGCAGGATCTCGTAAATAATGAGAAGTTGCATCCCGAGTGAGTAGATTAACTCGACTAGGAGGGGCTCGGGGTGCATAGGAGGGTCTTGAAGTAGTAGAGTTCATGTCAGGATGACCCTGACTAATTTGGTCAATCTTTTTCTCAATCAGATTTATTCTATCCAGCTGCTTGAAGATGATATCCATGTCGACTCGAATAGACTCAATGTGAAACTCATGGACACCAACCCATTGTTGACCAAGCTGCTGGAACTGGTTCATGGATGCGGCATTCATCGAGTTCTCCACCAAAGATTCGAACAACTCAAATGTGATGTTCTCGTCTTTCCTGAGGAAGTTACTGCCACTAGATGCATCGGCCAGATATGGATGTGTGTCATCCAGCCCATGGTAAAAGATTTGAGCTAGGTGCCATCTGGGTATACCATGGTGCGGGCATTTCTAGAGAAGGTCGTGAAATTTGTCCTAGGCTTCATGCAACTTCTCCCTAGCTCCTTGGGAGAAAGTCGTGATTGCATGCTGCATCGTGTTTGTTCGACTGATTGGGAAGAACTTTTGCAGGAATTCACGTCGTAATTATTGCTAGGTTCCAATTGGCTTCCCAATGGTCTTGAACCAGTATGAAGCTTTAACCCTCAGAGAAAATTGGAAAAGCTTCATTAGAACAATCCCAAGATTGATATTCCTGGGTCAAATCATTTCTGCGAGTCGACTCAGGTCTTCTAGGTGCTGGAACGGATCTTTGCTTGAGTTCCCATAGAAGTGAGTGCTGATCAATCCAATCACATTACGCTTGAGCTTAAACGTGTCTCCGGCTGCGGGAATCCTAAGGGTGCGACGATTGGTGCGGCTGGATCGTAGAAATCCCACAGTTGTTCTCCTCGCGGTGGATGCTGCATCTTGTCAAGCACCGCCAAAATGCAGTCCATGCTTTTCCGAAGCTGCTCCTCAGATTCCACTACCCGGGCTTCCAGACGAGCCATCGGGTCTAGATTATCAATATCCTAACCCGGTCTTGGTCCAAGTCTAGGATTAGCCATTAAGGCTATGGGAGTAGAAGTGGGGGGAGAAGTAGGCCCTAGCAAGGTGACTCGCCTCCTTGGGAGTAGCTCCCAAGGTACAGCCAATTAAGGTCTAAGTGACCTCCTTCCCTGCATACACCACCCAACCCTTGGGTTGGTGTAGGCAAGCCAGACAAGGCCAAGGCCCTATCAATCAAATGGTCTTTATGAATCAGATGACCAGATTTTTCATTTTACATTCTAATTCCTAAAGAAAACTCGTCGTACAACCGACTGAAAGCGATTCTCACCTCTCGACTAACCCAGCCAAGCGGTTGAAAGCACCCAGTAGTACGACAACGAATTCAAGTTTAATTCGTGTTTTAAAATTGATTTTAGCCAGTTTTCTTTAGTTGGGGTTTTTTTTGTTTTTTGTTTTTGGTGAGTGGCCCACAAGGTGACCAAGCTAATCAGCTAACTACTAGACTTGATTAAGTCTAGTCCAACTCAAATGTGGTCTCTAAGTTGTAACCCTAAGGGTGTAACCTAGGGTTCATGCAATTCTAGGGTTTTGTTCTTTTGATTTCAGCAGACCACAAAAATTACAATCATTTCTCTGGTAAATTTGAAATCCAATTAGTATAAAATTTGGTGATTAGATTCATTTTTCAATTATCTTTTCAAAGAATATTTTTTTGGAACTTTTACCATTTCAATCTAATTTTTAGGGATTTCTGAATGTCAGGGGATCTGATCTGGAATTTTGACCCCTGGTCGATTTTTCTCTTTGAAACAGTACTAAATGACTTTCAAAAATTCAGGCAAAATATGTAAAATAAATCCAATGAGGTCAGCTTTCAACCCCCACCATTTTTAGTCAAAATAAATTCTCATAATGCTCTGAATTGCTTTTTGAAATTTGAAAAATCATGAATCTAGGTTAGTCTGACTCCCTTGCACTTCATGAATTTTTAAAAATTATATACTTAGAATTTTTTCAAAAGAACAGTTGCATTTGAAAGATGGTTTGAAAATGAAGGTCTACCTCGAAGTTTAGATTTTTTTATTCAGTGCTTTTCAGCAAACGAATTTTTAAAGCAGACTTTGAATCTTGGCCAAAAGTCAGGAAATGGTGGAGAAGCTTTAAGGATGGTTTGAGTTTGAAATCCAAGCTTTCCACCATAAGTGTTTTTCTTTTTCAAAATCTTTTGCATGTTTTTTTTCTCAAAAGGATTTTTTTCCAAAGGATTTTCAAAAATATATATATAATTTCTTTTCTGCATTTTCAAACTAACCTAAGATTCAAAAGAAACCTAGTCTAGATTTTCTCTTGAAATTTTTTTTATTTTTTATTTCATGAAAGTGAATAATAATATTTTTTCAAAAGAAATTGCTGCAAGCCAACCTAATCCTAGGGTTCAAAAGAAAACCTAATCAAAGAAGAGAAGTGCACCTGATTTCTTTTTGTACACTCGTGTGCGTAGATCCCATTTTCTTCCTGTGTTGTCCTGCACATCCAAAAAAAAAGTAGAGGAAGATTTGTCAGGCATAGTTTAAAAGATCGAAATCAAGAAAAATGGCGTTGCCTCTCCGGCAATGGTGCCATTTGATGGAATGCATTTTCACACATTTGAAAGTCACCAGAATCGTAGTATAACAATGTAAAAACATTCGTCAAAAATAAGTTCGTAAAAATAACGAGACTTTGAGTCCCGGTCATTCGTCTCTGGGAGGCATTTGTTTAATTCTGAAATCGACCTTTTCGCTCTACTTGTTGCATGGTAGTTTATGGTTATTACGTATTTAAACACGACATGCTTATTTGCAATAGATGATAATGGAAGGCAGGCAACTTTAATCACACGAAATATTTTGCAATCAATAAGCACATGGTGATTTTCAACATAGAGACATGTATATAACAAATATATCTTTTATTCATTCATCTAGAGGATGTTTGCAACATGGAATGTAGAGGAAAGCTTGTAAAGGAAAGCTTGAAAAGCACCAATCTAGCTAGCAGAAAATGATCGCATACAAGAATCTATGGGAGGATTTTGCATGCATCATTGGGGGAGAATAAGAGCTACACTACTAAGCAGAAAATGAAAGCAGTAAAACTATGAAGATCTAAGCTACTAATCAAGTAGAAAAGAAGGGCATTCAGAGGTGGGCTTGGATGGCCTTTGAGTGGTTGAGAGGAGGAGGGGTGGCCAATGGTGCTTAGGCTGGCCCTTGGAGAGAGGTTGGAGAGGTGATCTAGCAACCTATGGTGGAGATGGTGGCTTCCATGGTGGTGCTCCTTCTGGAGGTAGAGTGGAGGTGGAGATGTAGCTAACCTAGAGGGATGAGTGCTAAGAATGGGATGGCAAAGAGTGGATGGGTGAAAATGGCCACCCCTTAGGTCTTTTTATAGACCTAAGGTAGTCTCTCTAGAGAAGTGTGAAACTCTCTAGAGAGAGTCCAAGAGTGGCCAGCCAAGTGGTTTTGAGATCCACAAAAAGTGGATCCCAATTTTAATGCCTCTTGGTTGCTAATTTTGGCAACCAAGAGTGGCGTCACTTGGAGAGAGTTCTAGAGAACTCTAGATGTGTGGGAGTGCATGAATGGGTGTGTGTGTGTGTGTTGTCGTGTCCTGGGTGTCTAAGTGATGTAGGTTAGGTCCTAAGGGGTTTAGGTAGGTTTATGACTTGAATTAGGGTTGCAAACCCTAATTGCTAAGGGGAATTTGCAATTAAACTTAACCCAAGTTTAATTGAATGATTCCGAACCTAATTGAGAGTGAAATAACTTAATTAGGTTGGGTTTAGGTCAATTGGACTCTCACTAAGTCCAATTGGACTTGTGTGGGTTGAGATCTGAGCTCAGTTGGACTTAATGAGTCCAATTGGCTTAGGTAATGGTAATTGACTATGATCTCAGTCAATTGGGCTTCGTGAGGACCTAATTAGGTCCTTAGGGAGATCTAGAGGTGATGTACTAGGATTGGGGCACCTTAATTTAGGTTCCTATGGGGTTGGAATTGGGTCTAGGGAGCTAGAGATCCTAGATCAAAACTCGAATCTCAAAACAGGAACTGGAGAGCAGTTCTAGACATCTAAAAATAGGATCAGACGTCTTATACTAAAAAATCAGAAGTCCAGACTTCAGTTCTGGATGTCCAATCTGAGTCAGGGGGAATTCTAAGTTTTGTTTTGTGTATTTTACAAAAATTGGACGTCTGACAAAGTGTCTAGACGTCCAATAATACTGCAGAAGTGGGTTTGAGGTGTGCGGGAGTTGGCTAAGGGTTCTGGACATCCTATAACTTATCAGGATGTCCAGATAAGGGTTGGAACTAGGATTTTAGGGTTTCCTAGTGTGCTGTGACCTAATCTAAGGGTGGCTAAGGTTGGGGGAAGTCTCTAGGCTATCTTAGGGCTAGGTTGGACCTAAGCTCTTCACATTTTACTACTTTATTCCTACTTAATAGAATAGCATACCTTAATTGCCTTACATCATTATTCCCTATGTCTAATCTAAGTCTTCTGCTCCAGTCCTTCTGCAACACCCCTTTTTCCCTATCCAACTCTAGATCCAACTCCAGATCTAGCTTCTGATCAGCTTATTGTCTGCAATAAACATAATGCACTTAATCAGCACATTATAACATTATTTTATGCATAGCTAAAGGAAAGCAGTAAAGATGCAGATAAACCGATCAACTCTTAAATTTATAAACCTAGAAAGTGGGGTATCTAGTGTCGTCCAAGGAGGCAATACGTTTGCAAAATTAATTCTCTTGCTTGGAATATAAATCTCAACTTTCCTTTTGGTCTTTTTCAATATATCATTTTTATGTTTTTTAAATTAAGGCAACATGCAAAATTATGGCGGGAAAGTGACTTACACTTCAACTCAATATACTACTAAAGTAGCAAGTAGAGCCTCTCCCTAAGCTCACCCTAGGCAAGTGGAGGCCTAGAATAAATAGGGAGAGGGAGTGAAGAATGATAAAAGCAAAGCAATTAAAAATGCAACTAAAGAAATTGCAAAGAAGGTAACTAGATCAATGAAAAAGTGTTTTACAAAAAAGCCTATTAGATGAATGCTTCTACTACTATAAAAATTACAATAAATAAAAGAAAACACAAATCCTCTTGATAGATGGTGAAGAAGAGGGCTTCTTGCTCCATGCTTGGTAGGTCCCAAGCTTGAGAAGAGTCCTTCAACTCCAAGCTTGCAATGCTCCACCAAGGTGATGCCCTCCAAAGCAAGCCCTAAGGGGGCATGCCTTAAGCTTCTCTCCAAGGGTGGACGTCCACCCTAGGTCCGTCTCCTTTGCTTGGCTGTCCTCCTTGAAGTAGATAAGTCCTCCTCCTTGGCATGGCCCAAGTTGAAGAGAGTAGGGAGAAGAAGGCACCGAAAGGGCTGGTGATGTGCCCCTTTAATCTTCTTCTCTGCTCCTTCTTTTCCATAGGTGTAGGTGGGTATAGCTAGAAAAATGCACTAATGGAGGATGGGAATTATGTGGTGGTAGGGTAGGATATTTATAGGATGGGAAGGGGGGTGGTTATGGTGTTTTTTTGGAGGGAAATGAAGGGGTGCTTGGATATTTTTGGAGGGAAAAATGGGAGGGAAATGAAGAGGTGCCTTGGTTTTCCCTCCAAAAATGCCTTCTAAAAGGCAATTTTGGAGGGAAAAAATGGAGGGTGGAGATGGGTTTTGATGGTGGATGTAGGGTGGTGATAGAAGGGATAGTTGGCACCAAAATAAAGTAGGAGTAGGTGGTCTTTTTGCTGGAGCTTAGGTAGTAGGGTAGTAGGGTAGTAGGTTTTGGTGCCATGGAGGTGGACTAGCTAAGTTAAGTAGCTTAGCTAGCAGGGAGTAGAGTTGGAGGCATTTGGAGCTAGGGTTTTCAGGGAGAAGAGCTGGAGGTAGTCATCTTGAGCAGCACTAGAGCTGGTGGTTGCTGAAGAGAGCTACAAGGAACTACCTTAGCTGGCTTGGCTTGCTAGTTCTCTGCTAGCTACTAAGCCAAGCTAAAGCAAGCTGGCTTCTGCTGAAAGGAGCTGAGGTGAGCTGGGTCTAATGCTCCCAGGGCTGATCAAGCTCGGTGAGGCAGCTAAAGTAGCTTAGCTCAACTGAGTTTACCTAAGCTGAGTCCCTGGGAGCTGGACTTGATCTTCCAATGCTGGCATGAAGTCAGCTTTAGCTGGTTGGAGTTAAGTAGAGCTAGATGTAGCTGGACCTGAGCTGGTGTGAACTCCAGTCAACTTAGCTGAGCTAGCTAGAGCTCCCTGTGGATTAATGGGAGCTGAGGTGAGCTAGACTCAGCTAAGTTGAGCTGGATCTCAACTAACCTGAGCTAGGGTGAGCTAAGATGAGCTCTCTTGAGCTGCCATTCAGCTGAGATGAGCTGAATGGAGCTAAGATGTGCGAACCCTAGTTCAAGTGAGCTGGAATCCAGCTATGGTGAGCTGGATCAAGCTGAGTTCCAATTAGTCTGAGCTTCTTCTTCACCAGTTGCCTTCTTGAGTGGTAGGGTTGAGTTCTAACAATCTGCATATCCCTAACACTCAAGAAAACACATTAAAAAGATAATAAAAAGTGCAATGCATTCCTAACCTAATTGATGCCTAAATGCAGCCCAAAAACCCATTTGCGGAGCAAAATCCTAAGAGCTAAGTTTGTTTTAATGCATAAAAATGATGATAAACTGGCATTTATCGCACCCCCATGCTTATCTTTTGCTAGTCTCTTAGCAAAACTTAAATTTTTACAAAATGAAATTTTTGGGAAATCTAATTTTTTCTACTTTTGAGGAGAAATAAATTAAGGAACCTTGGTTGATCTAAACACAGGAGGTATAGGATTTGTTAAAGATAAACTTCGAGATTTGTTTTGGATCCAACCATTAGATGAAACGGGATCAATATATCCTCCTGAAACTTCACAAATTAAGTCCTTGTTAATTCAGATGACTTGAAATTTTTGTTTTTAGGATTTTTCTGGCTCATGAATCTGATTCGCAACTTGCAAAAATCCTTCAAAGGCTTGTGTCTGTGCTTGTGAAAAGCCAACATTTATAGGGGCATGTTAATTTATTTATTTATTCTTTTTTTTTCTCCCCCACGCTTATTATCAGCTTAGTCTTACAACAGATGTGTCGGGATCATCATTCCTGTTACCAATCCTTGAGGGGGCTCTGGTGCCAGTACTTCGGGATAGCACTGTCCATGACACCACCGAGGAGCTCACAACCCCAAAACACAATGCGGTGTAAAGGGGCGCTCCAAGCAAACTCAAGCTCTTGCTCCAACACTATAGGTAGAGCATCGTCCAAGACACTTGAGCTGCTAAAATGCACTTTAATGCTCTGTCTAAAGATATGAAATGTAGATATGGAGCAGCACCGAGGCGGTAACATGTTGACATCGCATCCTCAAAGGAGGCATTTTCCTCCTCGACGGTGGGAACTCAAACCAATGATCTATTTCAGACTTTTACTAAGTCCAAACACGGGAGTTTTCCAAATTTTAGTTATTTTTAAGTGTTGGCTTGTGTGTGAAAACTGACACAAGAAGTTTCTCAAGACATGCAAGTTTTTGAATCAGAAACTAAGCCAAATACTTTGCACACTACAAAGTAGGATCAAGTCACCTGAACTATCATGAGTTTAGGTGGAATTTTTAGAGAAGGATATCTGATCTAGTCTAAAATAGACCCTGAAATTCTAATGATCAGGTCCACATCCTCTTCCCTGGTTTGTTCAAGATTAAATCCCATAGTACCAAAAGTGAATTTTTCGACCTTAGTCCCTATTTCAAAATTTTTCCTCAAAAAGTTCTCAACATTTTTTCCTTTTGGGTATGCAAGCAGGAAAATAAAATAACTAAAGAAAAATGCATGTTTTTAGGTTTTGAAAATCCTAAATCGTTCGTCAAATTTTAAAAACACCCCTCCAATGATTAAGATATGTCATGTCCTCATGCATTAGGAGGGAAAAGGGATCACCTTAGTGAAGAATGGTCAGGTTTAGGATGATCAAAACCTGGAAAAAGAAGAAGAAAAAGGAAAGCAAGAAAAAAAATGATGGGTTACCTCCCATCCAGTGCTGTCTTTTACGCCATTTAGCCGGGCGTGAAGGTATGCACGGAGGATGGAAAATCATGTAAATAGTTGGACACTTGAATGTCTTTAATAAAAGTGTGTTCCTCAAGATCCCTAAAAAGATGAGTGGTAAAGATAAAGGGATCAAAATAAAATAGAGAAATGGAAAAATGACCCAGGTCTGTCCATGGTTTGAATTGATGATGAAAGCCAAACTCAAGTGGATCAGGTGGTAGGTCCAATAGAAAAGGGAGGGGAAAGGAGTTAGTGAGATGCAGGATGGGTGAAGTGTGGATATTTTTGGTGAAAAGATAGGAAGATGGAAATGGGGAAAGTTAAACCCTAGTTGATCTAGAAAGTCTTGGACCACATAATTATCCTTAGAATAAGAATCAATAAAATCTAGACCAATAGTGGTCAAAGGTGAATGAGATTTGATCAACATAGACTTCTCAAATACTACTTTCATTTTATTATCAGTGTCCTAAAAAATTTTGTGTTCAATGGACCTCTTGGAAGTTTGAAATAAATCTAATGAGAAGGTCTGGTTATTTCAACTTATATTCATTTTCCCAGAATGAGAATTGATATTAGCTATTGCCATAGTCAGAAAAGGTCTTCCAATGATGGCATTAACGAGAGCCTTAGGAACCTCTATGTCAAGGAACAGAAAATTTATCGAAAATAGATAATTCTGAACCTTGATGATACTATCCTCAACAACTCCCCACGGTTGAATGGTAGATTGGTCTTCCAATTGAAATTGAACCTTAGTAGGTTTTAAATCTCGGAATCGAAATTCCTCAAATAAGACCGGGTGGATGAGATTAATAGAGGTACCTAAGTTGAGAGGGGCGCAAAAAAAAATGGTGTCAGTTATGACAACTGAGATGAGTGATGTGCCCTGGTCATTTTTTGCGAAAGGCAGCATGCTCTGAAAAACTGAGCTGGTTGTCTTTGAAAGGACCAACCTTTCTAGATTCTGATCATGCCCTTTTGAAGTAAATTTTTTATAGGCATAGGGAGAATCTAGGAAGGGAATATTCCTCTCGACTTGCTCAAATAAGTCCAAAGGATTGTGGTCAGAGGACTTTTGTTTTGGATTGTTGGATTGCAATTTTTGAGAGTGGGAAATAGGGTTTGAATCAGGTGTTTTTGGGATTTCTTTTTCTTCTTCCTTATTGAGGTTAGGGGAGTCAATCTGCATTGGTTGAGAATCAGTTTCATCATTTGAATGTGAAGGCCTTAAATCCATGGTGGTTTCCTCACTCCTCAAATTCTCTACATACACAGCTTGGTGATCACTGGGAGGAGGCGGGCAGGCCTGATTTTGACAGAAACTGGGTTGGTGCTGCGATATTGGGTTAATAGGAAGCTAAACAATGTGGTACTGATGTTGGTATCCACCTGGGTGTTGGTTCCTGGGATTAATAAAGTTTGGTGTGGGTTGGGAAGGTGAGTGTCCTGCAGGTCTTTGAGTCAGAATATCCCCAATTTGATCATTGAGATTGTTAATAAGATGGGTTGTTTCCATTGCTTTTCTTTGTAACTCCTGCAGGGTTTTCATCATCTGGGCATTAATGTCTTCTTGAGATTGCCCAGATTGATAAGTTTGATTTGAACCATACCCTCCAAACGGGTTTTGTTGTTGGTGTGGAATCGGATTGGTCCAGGAGTGAGCCGGATAATTCCCCCCATTAGAGGAATTTTTCAATTTCTCCTGGAAAGTAGGGACATTGTGGGTGGGGTGATGATTGGGATAAACATAATTCCCTGTTGAACCATAGAAAGTCTCAGAATAATAATTATACTCAACATGGGATTTATGCAGATTTTCTCCCTTGTGGGTGTTAAAAGGGGTGAGATGTGGAATGTGTGGAGCATGGGCAGGTGTGGCAGGACTCCCTTGGTTGGCTAGGTTTGTTAAATCCTTATGCAACTATTGTTGCTTAACTTGTAGCTGAGCCATGATAGAGTAGAGATTAGGTGGAGGGGCCTGATTAAGTAGTTCCTCGGTGGGAAAATACGGGAAAGAAAAATTAGCATGCAGGTTAGAGGACCAATTTTGATTTCCCATTTTTAAAGAAGAGGAAGAATGCATGAAAAGTCCTTTTTTGGGGAGGCAAGATTAAGTGGTCCCTCCAAGTGTGGAGTTTTGGACTGCTGCTCGTGCAAAATTGAAGAAGTGGTAGGGGAGGAGAAGAGATGGGGATGAGAGAAGTGTGCACACAAGCAATCAAATTCTAGACCTAACTTAATTGTGACTCCCTAGAATTTAACCTAAGACTTGGTCTACCTAGGAAATAAGTAATCAACAGTGAATACCTGTTCTGTCAACAAATCTAGCCAAGTTGCTTATGGGAGGTTTGGGCCCAAGCGTTTCCCAGGAAAATCCACAGGTGCTTGTACGAACCCACACCTGGTCATTTGACACGGCCCCTCAGCCTGAACACCAGATATAGATGGCAGAATTGGTATTAACTAGAGAAAACTTAAGTCCGATATAGCAAGCCTAAATTGATGAAACCTTAGGGATCAAATTGCTACAAATTTTAGTTAGGCCTAGGATATTATAGTGTACACGGAATGTGGAGGGCTTTAATTGGGTTGTTGCCCTATTATTTCAATTTTTTTAGTGTGTGCAAGAATTGGAAAGTGGCTCCAATCAATAAGCAAGTTGTCACACAATTTCTTATATTTTTGTCTTTTAGGATTTGATTTAATTAAATGTATTTTAGGGTTTTTCTTTTTAAATTTTCAAACAAGTTTGAAACTCCACAATCAAAGGAAAAATAAGTTGTATTGGTGATGGTTAATTTCCTTTAATGTGAGTCTCTAAAAAGAAAGAAAGAAACCCTAAGTCAATTATCCCTAAGACAGAAAATTACTACCAATGAATTAATTTTAGGCCTTCTGTAATAAGTAGTGGTCCAAACAAGTCAACCGATACCACTACTTTGAACAAAATCAAACAAGGATTCCAAAAAATATTTTTGTAAGATTTTAATAATTTGTTTGTTAATTATTTTGAATTTTTAATTGTACTGGTGTCAAAGTCCAAAAATGATACCTATGGGCATTTTGGACTTTTTAGTATTACCACTAATCTCAAAAACTTTTTGTGATTTTATATGATGTGTAAAATTTCACAAGGATTCCGACAAGCTAAATCTTACAAAAGTTGGATGAGTATAAAAATTCTAAAAATTCATGGATAGTAGCAAAATAGGAAGATTGGAGGGTGTGACCCCTCTACAGTCTATGAATTTTTAAAAATTAAATGTACATCCAATTGATTTGAAATTTGGAAAAGATGTTCCCAACTTAATTTGAAATCACTGTATGAAATTATATGATTTTATGAGGTTTGTAGTGTTAGTAATCGATTTTTCAAGTCTGGATAGAAATCTGGACCCGAAAAATAGAACACCAATACTTGCAATGGAGTGGTGTTAAAGAAGCATTCAAGCAAGCAATGGATTTTAAAATGCACCACTCCACCTAATCAAGTTGTTTAGGGTCTTGAAAGCCAAGTTTAGTGTATTTTGGTAGTTTTTAACTAATTACGTGACCAAAAAGAAGAACCGACCTGAATTTCGCGGGAAGAAAAGGAACTTTGAGCTCTCGCTTCCTGATTCCTGCTTTCTTCCTGCAGTAGTTCCTGCACACATGAAAGAGAAGAAAGAGAAGGGGATGAGATCTAATGCAAGCAAGAGGAGAAAGAATAGCAAAGCCGTGCCTCCCCGGCAATGACGCCAAAAAGTGACACGGATTTTACGCGATTTGTAAAATACGTCGTTCTAATGTGCAAAATCGATCAACACTTACATTTATAAACCTAGATAGTGGGGTATCTAGGGTCGTCCAAGGAGGCAATATGTTTGCAAAATTAATTTTCTTGCTTGGAATATAAATCTCAACTTTCTTTTTGGCCTTTTTCAATATATCATTTTTATGTTTTTGAAATTAAGGCAACATGCAAAATTGTGGTGGGAAAGTGACTTACACTTCAACTCAATATACTACTAAAGTGGCAAGTAGAGCCTCTCCCTAAGCTCACTCTTGGCAAGTGGAGGCCTAGAATAATTAGGGAGAGGGAGTGAAGAATGCTAAAAACAAAGCAATTAAAAATTCAACTAAAGAAATCGCAAAGAAGGCAACTAGATTAATGAAAAAGTGTTTTACAAAAAAGCCTAGTAGATGAATGCTTCTACTACTAGAAAAATTACAATAAATAAAAGAAAACATAAATCCTCTAGATAGATGGTGAAGAAGCGGGCTTCTTGCTCCAAGCTTGCTAGCTCCCAAGCTTGAAAAGAGTCCACCAACTCCTTCCTTGCTATGCTCCGCTAAGGTGATGTCCTCCAAAGCAAGCCCTAAGGGGGCGTGTCCTAAGCTTCCCTCCAATGGTGGATGTCCACCCTAGGTCCTTCTCCTTTTCCTGGCCATCCTCCTTGAAGAAGAGAAGTCCTCCTCCTTGGTGTGGCCCAAGTTGAAGAAAGTGGGGAGAAGAAGGCACCAAAAGAGCTGGTGATGTGCCCCTTTAATCTTCTTCTCTACTCCTTCTTTTCCGTGGGTGTAGGTGGGTATAGGTAGAAAAATGCACTAATGGAGAATGGGAATTATGTGGTGGTAGGGTAGGATATCTATAGGATGGGAAGGGGGGTGGTTATGGTGTTTTTTTGGAGGGAAATGAAGGGGTGCTTGGATACTTTTGGAGGGAAAAATGGGAGGGAAATGAAGAGGTGCCTTGGTTTTCCCTCCAAAAATGCCTTCTAGAAGACAAGTTTGGAGGGAAAAAATGGAGGGTGGAGGTGGGTTTTGATGGTGGATGTAGGGTGGTGATGGAAGGGATAGTTGGCACCAAACTAAATTTGGAGTAGGTGGTCTTTTTGCTGGAGCTTAGGTAGTAGGGTAGTAGGTTTTGGTGCCATGGAGGTGGACTAGCTAAGTTAAGCAGCTTAGCTAGCTTAGCTAGTAGGGAGTAGAGTTGGAGGCATTTGGAGCTAGGGTTTTCAGGGAGAAGAGTTGGAGGTAGTCATCTTAAGCTGCACTAGAGCTGGTGGTTACTGAAGAGAGCTGCAAGGAGCTACCTTAGCTGGCTTGGCTTGCTAGTTCTTTGCTAGCTACTAAGCCAAGATAAAGCAAGCTGGCTTCTACTGAAAGGAGCTGAGGTGAGCTAGGTTTAATGCTCCCGGGGTGGATCAAGCTTGGTGAGGTAGCTAAGGTAGCTTAGCTCAACTGAGTTGAGCTAAGCTGAGTCCCCAGGAGCTGGACTTGAGCTTCCTAAGCTGGAATGAAGTCATCTTTAGCTGGCTAGAGTTGAGTACTGCTGGATGTAGCAGGACCTGAGTTGGGGTGAACTCCAGTCAACTCAGCTAAGCTAGCTAGAGCACCCTGTGGACTAATAGGAGTTGAGATGAGCTAGACTCAGCTAAGTTCAGCTGGATCTGAGCTAACCTGAGCTAGGGTGAGCTATGATGAGCTCTCTTAAGCTGCCATTCAGTTGAGATGAGCTGAATGGAGATAAGATGAGCTAACCCTAGTTCAAGTGAGCTGGAGTCCAGCTATGGTGAGTTGGATAATGCTGAGTTCCAATTAGTCTGAGCTTCTTCTTCACCAGTTGCCGTCTTGAGTGCTAGGGTTTTGGAGTTCTGACAATCTGCATATCCCTAACACTCACAAAAACACATAAAAAAGATAATAAAAAGTGCAATGCATGCCTAACCTAATTGATGCCTAAATGCAGCCCAAAAACCCATTTGCGGAGCAAAATCCTAAGAGCTAGGTTTGTTTTAATGCATAAAAATGATGATAAACTGGCGTTTATCACCTGACCACAAAAAGAGAAAATTAACCTAAAATTTATACAATCTAACCTAAGTGCATGGTGATGCATGTTATGAAATATTTATAATGCATGATGCAATTATACGCCTAAGAATATGCATAAATAGACGGTTTATGTGACATAGATGTCTCTACATCACACCCGCATGCCTATGTTTTGCTATTCCCTAGTAAAACTATATGCTATTTATAAAAGAATAAGGATTAGATTTCTTGGGAAAATGCTATTTTTCAACATTAGGAAATTTCTACCAAGAGTTGAACTACGGAAACACAATAGTGTCTGGGTGTCTTCCAAAATATAGACCGTCCAAGCCATTGCCTTATTCGAAAGGAAAGGCATCTTTTTCCTTCTCTTCTTTTCCTATATTTTTTGGATTTTTGAGTTTAAGGATTCGAGGCAACTTTCTACAGCTACCCAACCCACCCAAGACTCAGAGAAAACTACAGGTACTAAGCATCTTTTTATGTGAATGTCATAGACTCACTGATATACGATTAGAATCGACCTCGGGTTTCTACGCTCCTAAGTGACCAAGAAACCATAAAAAAAAATTCTACCTAAAGGTGTATCTATCCGACTAGTAGCTTTCTCCCTACTTTTTACTTTTATAGGGTTGACACAAGGGCAAACCCAATGTATATCTCCTTGACTTATCCTACTTCTCTTCTTCTTCCTAATTGTTTGTTATTAAACATGCATTTTTTTGTGAGTTGGGTTTGGGACAACGGAACGAAGAGTTGTTACCACCGACAACTTGCTAGCCATACTCGTGCGGTGAAGTATTGCTTATTTCTTTCTTCTTTTATATTTCATTTTCTTTTCTTTTTTTAAACTTTTTTTTTTAAGTAGGTGGCTTCCCTGATCTGCGATTTACCTAAAGGCAACATGAAGAGAATGGTTGTGCGGTTGGGCTCTAGACAACCAGCCGATGAGCTGTTACCACCAATAACTTGCCAGCCTTACCACCCTAGAATGTTCATTAGCTACCTAATTTTCGTAAAAATCGCTGAAAAGTGAGTCAGTGCAAATAGTGTGTAGATGCTTAGACTTAAAGGCCCCTCAAATCAAAGGGTGGGTTGATAAGTCGTGCAGTTATCATCCCAACTAATTTTACCAATTTGAATTGAATTTTCAAATGGCGAGGACTCAAGAAACAGGTGCACATTTTAGTGGACACCGAGGCTGATTAAACTCAAAGACCTGAATGGTATAAGTGTTCAGGTCATACTATATTATTTTCTAATGTTGCAAATTTCTAAAGCCCAAGTCCTCTTTTCCTAATTCAATTTTGTTTTCAAAAATAAAGAGAAAATAAAAGGAATCTACGGAGCTAATTGTTTGTCGCTGCTAGACAGGTTAGAAAGATTCAATCTTATCATTGTAGTGCAAATCGCAATGGAACAAATAAATTTATAAAATCCAGTGAGTACCGAGTCGTTCGCAGGGAGGCAATCTCGATTTCTGCAGTAGCTATCTAATAGAACTGCTCTAAATAGATATTTATATATATGTATAGATCAAATATGCAGAAGATCAGAATTTTATTGCATTCAAATAGAGTTTTTCAAAATAGAAATTTCCAAGATAGATAGTAGATAGATAGAAACAGAGAGAGATGCAAATAGATGACACTGCTTGTGGGATTCTTGTGCGAGGTGTGGTAGCACCCTGACGGAGTGCCATTTTCACGCATTTGAAAGTCGTCAAAAATCGTAGTATAGTCGCGCAAAAACATTCGTCAAAAATATTATTTTGTAAAATAATGAGACTTGAGTCCCGGTCGTTCGTCTCTAGGAGGTGTGTTTCTGTTTTTGAAATCGATCTTGAAGCCACTCTACTTAATATTCTAGTGCGCAATATATAGGCGGTTAAAGAACAGGCACTTAAATTACGCAAATAAAATAATCATTCAGCTCATGGTGATTTCAAACACATAAAGAGTGATAAATATATATAAATGCATTTTCATTCATTCATTGGGGGAGAGTTGTTTGTACAGGAAATCTAGAGGAAAGCTTATACAGGAATGTTTGAAATTAAACCTAGCTACCAGAAAACGATTGCATATAAGAATCGACGGGGGGATTTTGCATGCATCATTGGGGAAGAAGAGAAACTACTCTACTAAGCAGTAAATGAAAGCAATAAAACTTATGAAGAGCATGATCTAAAGCTAAAAGAGTAGAGGGCATTCAGGGGTGGTCCCCGATGGCCTTGGAGTGGTCGAGAAGAGAATGAGGGGTGGCCAATGTAGCTTAGGCCAACCCTTGGAGAGAGGTAGGGTTGATCCAGCATCCCGGCATGGAGTCCTCCATGGTGGTGGGAGTGAGCTCGTGGAGGTGGAGTGAGTGGCTAAGTGGAGGTGGCGTGAATGGCACCAATGGAGTGTAATTGCCAAGGGAGTGAATGGGTGCCAATGGCCACCCATGGGGTCTTTTTATAGACCCAATGGAAGCTCTCTAGAGAATTATGGAATTCTCTAGAGAGGCCTATGGTGGGAGCTCGTGGGAGAGAGAGAGAGAGAGGGTGGATGGTGGTTTTTAGATCCACCAAATGTGGATCTAAAAATTGAATGGCTCTTGGTTGCTATTTTTGGCAACCAAGGCAACCACACATGGTAGAGAGTTCTAGAGAACTCTAGGCTAGATATTTTTGTGTGGATGGTGTGTGTGGGTGTGTGTGGGTCGAAACTTAGGTGGCTAGGTTGATTAGGTTGGGTTCTAGTGGGTTTAGGTCAAGGTAGGTCTCAAATTAGGGTTATAAACCCTAAATCACTAAGGTAAAGTGCAATTAAACTTAATACAAGTTTAATTGGGTATGTGAAAACTTAATTGAAAGTAAAACAACTCAATTAAGTCAGGTCTAGGTCAATTGGACTCTCACTGAGTCCAATTGGACAGTGTGTGCTGAGATCAGGGCTCAATTGGACTCAATTAGTCCAATTGAATAGGCTGATGGAATTGACTAAGATCCAAGTCAATTAGGTTTAGTGAGGACCTAATTAGGTCCTTAGGGAGGTCTAGAGGTGATGTACTAGGGTTAGGGCAGTTTAATTTAGGTTCCTATAGGGTTGGAATTGCGTTTAGGGACCTAGAGATCCAAGATCAAGGCTTAAATCTCAAAACAGGAATTGCAGAGCAGTATCAGACATCTAATTATAGAATCAGACGTCTTATACTCAAAAATCAGAAGTCCGGAATTGTTGTCTAGACGTCTAATCAGAGTCAGGAAGGATTTCGGGTTCTATTTTGGGTATTCTGCAGAAATTAGACGTCTGACAAAGTGTCTGGACGTCCAATAACACTGCAGAAGTGGGTTTGAAGTGTGCGGGAGTTGGCTAAGGGTCCTGGACATCTTAAAACTTATCTGGACATCCAGAGAAGGGTTGGAACTAGGGTTTTAGGGCTTCCTAGGGTGTTGTGACCTAATCTAAGGGTGGCTAAGGCTTGGGGAAGTCTCTAGGCTATCCTAGGGTTAGGATGGACCTAAGCTCTTCACATTTTACTACTTTATTTCTACTTAATAGAATAGAAAACCTTTAACCCCCTTACATTATTATTCCTACATCTAAACTAGGCCTTCTGCTCCAGCTCTGCCACAACTCCCGTTATTTCAGATCCAGCTTCAGATCCTGCTCCAGATCCAGCTCCAGATCTGCTTATTGCCTGCAATCGACATAATACACTTAATCAGCACATTATAATATTATTTTATGCATAGCTAAAGGAAAGTAGTAAAGATGCAGATAATGCGTATGCATGCATGAATAACCCTAACTTATGCTAAGTCTTAGCTTAATTTAGGTCAATTAAGACCTATGATTGCTGTGCAATCACACCCAGATCCAGAGCGCCGAGACGAAGGTTGGAGTTGCAAAGAGAGAGGCGGAAGACCGTGGAAGAAGGTTGAAGAGAGATAGATGGAAGAGATTTGTCTGGAAGACGCGTTCAACTATAGGGCCTTAGGCCTACTTTTACAGGAAAAGAGGGTATTTTGGCCATTAAAACTGTGCAACAACTTTAGGCTAATCCGGCCCATCGATCTGGAGATCAACGACTTTGATTTAGCCTCAAAACACCTTTAAATGCACCCTCTACGTGGGGATTGATCCTGGTGGCAACATGTGACAGCCTCTGGAGTGTTTGATCGCAATTGCTCGGCTGTGCGCACTCCACGTCAACGCCCAACACCCGCTCAATCTTTTCTCTTTGCTGCACGTGCCCTCGTGAATTCAAATCAAGCACCTTAATCTCAGTTTTCCTATCGTTAAAATGAGTGTAGTACCGCCTTTTGAAGAGGGCATGCGTTGAGCGTGCATCTTTAGCAGGTGTCAGATTGCGCATGGCTATCCCACGCACATCAATGCACCACGCGTTCACATCTCCACCACTCGATCCAAATCTAACGAACCAATTGCTCCCGCGCCCTCTGTTTCTTCCAATTTCTCCTTCACATGGCTTCAGCCCACGCTCTCGCGCCATTTGTTTCTAGTTTGTGCGTGGTTGCCCTCAGCCATTGGATGGAAATCCAATGGCTGAGATCTTTCCTTATGGCGTGAGGATGGGCCGATGGTGTGGACGCACCTTGATCATTGGATCTTGATCCAATGCTCCACAACACGGGACGTGATGCCTTTAGTAGTTGGGGTTGGTGTGAGGGGAGGTTGTGATGGTTTCACGTGGCACCATCATGGCCATGCATCTTCTTTTCTTTATTATTGGTGATGTAGGCCTTCGATTGGTTTGATTTTTCCGTCGTTGGACTGTGATCGTTGATCTGGATCCATTCCCGTGGTTGGATCTTTCATCTAAGGGTTGGAACTCTATCATCTAGCTTTGTGGCCTTTATTCTTCTATAGACTTCACAAGATGCTATAGTTGTCTAATCGAGATGATTTTGAGAGTGTTGGACTCTTGTCATCGTCTTGATCAGTTCTATTTGGTCTGATCTGTCATCTGTGACTTCGATTTATGTACAATTAATTTCACCTCTTATTTAGTGCATAAATTGACAATATTATCTATGCAGCTAACAAACTAACTACTATGCCAATCACGACACTTATGCATGCATTATTCCTAAGATATGATAGAACCTGACATATTTTAGGTAATTTAGGTCCCATGATTGCTGTGCAATCACCCATATGCCTAAATCTTGCTAGTCCCTAGCAAATGCAAGACTAAATGAGAAGTGATCCTATATGACTGAATTTTATCAAGAGTTTGACTAGAGCTTTATTTCATTTTTTTTCATCCAAAACTTTAGAAAGCTAGACAATTGTGAAAGTGTATTGTTGTAGCCTATGTAACGAATCCAAGTGAAAAGCCAATCCTCATCTATAGCTCGTACTTGACACTTAGTAAAATTCTATTAGAATAGGCAACTTCTTCCCTTGAGGTTATAAAGTAATCTGTAAATTTAACCCTGGCTTTTGGCTTAGGTAGAAGATAGTTTAAGTCAAGTGGATTTGTATTTGGTGGCAAAGAAACTATGCTCTCTTTAATTCCTTTATACATATTCTCTCCCTTTTTTCTTTTTCTTTTTCTTCTTTTTCTTCTCTTTCTTTCTGAGCTCACAATCTCACCAGATTTGTCGGTAAATTTGGTGGTCTCTCCTGGCATTAACACTTTGATTAGGTTTTGATAACTCTACGACTAAGTCAGAATTTCTCAGCCCATATTCAGGTGGTCAGAAATACAAAAAAGTAGGTCAAGGCTATATTTGTTGGATTGTGAGGGTGGTAGGTGTTGTTGCCTCATTACACTTGGAATAAATTCTAACTCATAAACTCATTTTCTTTTTTTTCTACTTTTTCTCTTTTTTCTATTTTTTTATGTATATATATGTTTTTCTTTTCTTTTCTTTTTCCTCTCTTTTTTTCTATAAATATATATATATATATATCTTTTCTTTTTCTTCTTTTTCTTTCGCATCCAAATATGTACTAACCCAACACAATATAGCATACGAACTTTTATTTATGAGGAATTATTCGAGATTAGGGGTGTTCAAGAGGATATTAGGTGGCTTATTTTGTGAAAGTACCTATTCTCAGCACCAAGAAGGGAATGGATAAGACAACATATTTCTGACCTTGACATTAATACCCTCCTTCAACCGAGAATTCCGTTAAGGACGGTGGTGACCATCCACCTTAGTCATAGTTTTATCAAAACCTACTCTCTACTTATTTGCCTTATTTAGTGGTTATCAAAATATTCACACTAAGAATTTGTGCATAGAAATCGAGAGTGAAAACTTATGCCTAACTCCGAGTAGCATTATCTAATTATCCAAAAGTTAAGATTCCTCATAGTAGCCTTAGAGCACCAGTAGACTTTTTACTCTCAACTCACACTTGTTTGATGGATCTGCTAGAAGATCGTTTTCCTGACTCCTTAATTACTAACTGAGATTTCAGGAGAAGAAGCATTGCTTCTTCTTGACAAACTAAAGATGTTTATCAGTCTTCACAGTGGATCCACTGCAAATTTTACGTGTAAGTGTGAAATTGTACTTGATTCTAAACTCAGGAATCAACTTAAGAATAAATCCCTAATAAAACCTTAATAAAAATTCTTTATGCCTAAATGTAATTTTTTTTTTTGACATAAAAGTAATACATGCAATGTCCACCCCTACATGTCTATTCATTACAATGTCCTCAATGAAATGTATGCAGGAGAATATAATAAGCAAGAGGAGGGGCAATCAACTGATATGCTTGTTAATCCAGGTCAGCATGGATGCTGAGCTACCTGTAAAGAGTACTGGGTTGCCTCCCAGCTAGTGCTAAGTTTAACGTCATTTGGTCTAAGAATATGTAATTCAATATTGTGGTTCAAGAGGAGTAATAATTGTTGCAAAGAGATTCAAGATTGGTATAAAGATATGATCATTTGGTCTAAGAATTAGTGATCCACAAATGCAGACTAGTTGATGAAATAGTGCCACTCCAAAGAGTCTTTTTGATTTAAAATATGGAATAGGATCAAGTGGATGAGGTCCGAGATGTAGAGCATGTTCGTCAATCCAGTTCCACAAATCAAGAAGAGGTGGTAGAGGATCTAGCTTGAGATCATGATTGAGATTTAAGTCTGGTTCTGAATCAAAGTCATAAGGGTCTTCATAATGGTACTTGATATCAAAAATCATGAGTTCTCCAGGATTTGTGTCATATGAGGCCAAAGGTAGAGTTGTGTTGAATTTGTCAAAATCTTCAACAGATATTACCTCTTCATCCGAAGTCATTTCTCCCTCAGATTCAAGCCATCCATTTGAACCAGTTGGCTTATAAATTCTTCACCAATCCATAATGTGTTGAACTTCTTCTGGGGTTATTTCCTTGTTCATGTCATTAGGTTGTCCCCCCTCAAAATTCAACAGTTCTTGGATTTTGAGGTGAGTGTATTGAGGATTCTTCACATTATCATCTTACTCATCATAAGTTAATCCCAAGAGTTTCTCAATATCACTAATGTCCTTTTCAATTTGAGTTTCTATGGGAGGTGGTAGATCATAATCATCCTCAAGTACATCCACTTCTTGCCTTTGGTGCTGATCTTGAGCTTTGGCAGGATTCGAATCATCTTTAGTGTGAATTGCCAAAACTTATTCAATTGTTCCTACAACCTCAATGGAACCACAAGTCAACTTATTCTTTCGGGACGCTTTAAAGTTGTTGAGATGGCAATTTTTCCTTCTTGAGGTGATGTGCATAATCCCCATCTCACAGTTTATTATAGCCTTGGTCATGTCTAAGGAAGGTCTCCCTAAGATTATCGGGGTGTGGTTCAAAGTTTTCTGATGCCTCCATATCCACCACAAGGAAGTCCACAGGGTACTCAAACTCCCTCACTTTTATAATCACATTCTGTACAAGGCCCTTTGGAATTTTGGTTGACCTATTAGCAAGCAAAAGAGTCACATTACTGTGTTGTAAGGGGCCTAAATCCAACTCTCAATATAATTCTGTGGGGATTAAGTTGATTGAGGAACCAATCTCCAATAAGGATCGATCCAGGATAAAACCATCTATTTCACATGAAATTAAGGGGTCTCTGGATCTTTCTTTTTAGGAGAGAGCTTATTTAGGATGATGGCATTGGCTTGTTCAGAAATCATGACCCTTTTTTATGGTTTGGCCTGGCATTTCGGTGTGCATATTTATTTCAAAAATTTCTCATAGGCTGGGATGTTCTCAATGGCTTCATGGAACGGTATGTTCACCTGGACTTGCTTTAAAATCTTAAGCCACTCAGATTGATTGGTTTTCTTTTACCTGGATTTGTTCAAGGCTTCAGGAAAAGGTGCTTAAGAAAAATCATGAGTATTCAAATCTTGAGTCTTGTTTTCTATATTAGCTTGGTCTCCCACGTTAGATTTAGGCTCCTCAAGATCTTGGTAAGATTTTGATGTAGAAGGATAAGGATCTTGGATTTGTTTCCTACTTCTCAAAGTGATAGCACAGGCTTGTGCATTAGGGTTAGAAGGGTAAGGTGGGTTTTGCAAAATGGGTTGAGCCTGGTTTGGGTTAGGGTTAACAAACCAGGTGGGTGCTAGGGAACAAGATGAATCATGTGTGCTTGTTGCTCCTGTGTGTTGTGCTGATTAACCCTATTGCAGTTTACAGGTTGGGATGGCAATATCCCGTGTTGTCTGGAATCAACAAGCTGGTCTAATCATCCAGTCAAATTTGTCCTCAATTGATTCATTTCTTCTTTATGTCTCAGATTCATTTCTCTTATTTCTTTGAGGACAAGACTTACATCAGAGGGCTGCTTTTCCTAAGTAGGTTGTGGCTGATATGTGCATGGTTGTGTGTGCTTGCTAGGTTGCCCATATGTGTTTGGCTTAGTCAAGTTAGGACCCTAGGCGAGTTTCTAACTTGACCAAGCAAAGTTAGGATGGTTGTGCCATCTAGGGTAGTAAGTGTTTGAATAAGGCTCATTTCTAGTGTAACCCTGGAGTGCATTCACATCCTCAGGATAACTAGGCATCAGGATGTCTAGTTCAGAATTCGAGGGCATCAAGGTCCCCCCTTGGTACCCAGAAAGAGATGGATCCAAGTACAATTGGCTCATAGTTGGAGCCATGGTTAGGTCATTGATGTTGTGCACTAGTTCATGACCTAGGGTGTTGGGGAGTTGGTTGTGGGTCAACATATTCATTCCTTGGGTAGGCATAGGGTTTTATCTAGGTTGCGTACCTAAGGAACTCCCGCCCTTCAGAAGATTATCCAGTTTCTTATCCAAATTCTCCACATTCTTTCCCATGAGTTCCACCTTGTCTAATCGTTGTGCAATTAACTCTTAATCAACCAAGTTTGAATTATCTTTGATTTCATAAACTCTACTCCTTGGTTGATTAGCTCTGTTAAGGGCAGACATTGAGGCATTGTTGAGGGAATTTTCACTCATGTTTTCAAATAATTGATAGGCTCCCTCAGCATCTCGACTTAGGAAATTGCCCCCAAATGTTGCATCAACAAAATTCTTCAGATTGTCACTTAGCCGATAATAGAAAATATCGGCCAAGTGCCACTTTAGGATCCCATGATGGGGCATTTCCTGGCTAAATCATTGAACCTTTCCCAAGCCTGATGTAGTTGTTCCCTAGGGTTCTACTTAAAGGTTGTTATGGCACATCTAAGGGCATTGGTTTTTCCTACGGGAAAGAATTTCTTTAGGAATGTGCTCCTTAAATCTTCCCAGGTTAGTATTGGTCTACCAATCATTCTCAACCATTGGGCAGCTCTGTCTTTCAAGGAGAATGGGAACATTTTCATCATCAGCGTACCTTCATTCATGTTTCTAGGGCCAAAGGTCCTTCCTATGTGTAGCAGCTCTTCCAGGTGGTGGAATGCGTCATCAGAATTGCGTCTATAGAAGTGGGGAATCAAATTGATAATCTAAGGTTTGAGTTCAAAATCATCCCAATCCTAAGGTACCTTGACAAAGGGTTTAGGCTGGGCATTGGGAGGGTTGTAAAAGTCACGGAGAGGCCGATCTGCCCTTCCATTTTTGAGTTGTCGCTCATGATGCTGGCCCTTCTTAGTGATCTACCTTTGTAAGAGGGTCATAGGATCTAGATTTTCCTCTTCAATCTCTTCTTCCTCTTGGTGACTAGCCATTACAAAGGGCTCAGATTTAAATTCTGGATAAATAGGTCTTCTGCTAGGATCTCTTTCTAATGGTTGTAGCAAATCAAGATTGAGATCTTCTACCTTGAATGCAACAGAAGAATGTCGGTAGACGAGAGGGAGAAGACAAATGAGAGAATACCCCACCCTTTCAATACGAGCAATCAAACTGGTCTTTAGAGTGTTATCCCTAAATAGACTTAATCTTGACTCCCCAAAACACGACTGGGTTAGATCAACCATTGAATTACTTGGCTGGCCAGAAGGGTGGGAACCCCTAGGACACCTCGCACGGCGAGACACCACTAAGGGTTAACGCGGTTACCGCGCTGACCTTTCTTGTCACCAGTGGCCACAAGTAGACAAGGCATTGACCTTAGTCTACTCTAATTTCAAGTCCCCAAGACTATTAGTCCTGCCTAGGGCACATCTACTCAGTTTTAGACTTAGGTTTGATGTGATTTTGGAATATGATGGGTGTTACGGGGGTGTTTTCCCTTAAAATAGATTTTAGATGTGTGAAGTGCACAGGCAAAAGGGGTTTACAAGGAATTTTTCTTTTTTTTGATGAAGTATCTTTTAAGGTCCAAATGGTTGTATTAGTAAATTTTCGAGTTCACTTGATTTAATACTTTCAACCAAGGTTTTGATGAGGCACACACGACTTTTGCAAATCCCAGTTTGTTTGATAGGTTTCCCTTGAGTATGGAAATGAAAGTCTTCTCTAACCTTAATGTAAAACACTAAGCAAGATAGTTCTAGATGATTTTGTTAAGTTCAAAATTAGATGAGTGGTGCGACCCAACGAACGCAATAAATTGGTCCTATTGCACCACTAACTAGGCACTCAGAAACTATTCTTTCAAGAATTTTAATACATGTTTTCTATTTTTTTCTAATTTAAAGTATACTGCGGATTTTGTAGTCTATTTTAACCCCGAGTTCATAATTGAATAATTCATCCAATCAAACTTTTTTTTTCAAATTTTTCTTAAATTCTTGATTATCTCAAGAATTCATTACCGTAAATTTCAAGTCAATCAGGCTTGTAAAAAAATTTTGATGATATTTTGAACTCCAAATAATCAGGAATAATAATCGTTTTGATAATAGATCAGTAGGCAAATTTTAAAATTTTTCTATAACTCGAATTTGCGTAAAATTTGGATATGTTATTTCTGACCTTAAAACCCACATCCACTAAAAATTTGAGAATTTTTGGACGTGCGGATCTATAGGAATTAAATTTATAAGTTAAGAGTTTCCTTCAACCTAAAAATCACTAATAAGAGAAATTCTTTTTTTCAATAATCAAGTAAATTATAACTAATCCTAAGGTTCATTCAAATCCTAATTTTTCTAAATCTAATTAATCTAAACTATAGGTACTTACCTGAGATTCAAACCCACGATTTCTTCATTTTTCGTGTCCTGTTCAGATTTCCATGATTCCTGAAATCAATGAAAATAGGAAGTTGGAGATGTTGAATAAGCTCTGAAAAGCTTCAAAAGTTTCCATTGCCTCCCCAGCAACAGTGCCAACTTGTTCCCTGTTGCTAGATGCGTTAGAAAGATTCAATCTTATCGTTGTAGTGTGAATCATGACAGAACAAATAAATTTATAAAATCCGATGAGTACCAGGTTATTCGCAGGGAGGAAATTTCGATTTATGTTGAAGCATTTTAATAGAACTTGCTCTAAATAGATATTTATGTATATGTATAGATTAAACATGTAGAAGATCAAAATTTTATTGCATTCAAATAGAGTTTTTAAAATAGAAACTCCTAAGATAGATAGCAGTTAGATTGAAAGAGAGAGAGAGAGAGAGAGATGCAGATAGACGATGTCGCTTGTGAGATTCTTGTGTGAGGTGCAACAACACCTCAGATGCAGATCGCCGAGACGAAGGTCGGAGTTGCAAAGAGAGAGGTGGAAGATCATGGAAGAAGGTGGAAGAGAGAGATAGATGGAAGAGATTTATCTGGAAGATGCCTTCAATTGGGGGGCCCTGGGGCCTTCTTTTATAGCTTTAATGAGGGGAAAAGAGGGTATTTTGTCCCTTAAAACCATGAAACAACTTTAGGCTAATCAGATCCATCGATCAGGAGATCAACAGCTCTGGTTTGGCCTCAAAACACCCTGAAACGCACCCTCTACATGCGGATTGATCCTAATGGTGACACATGGTGGCCTCTGGAGCATCTAATCGCGATCGCTCAGCTGTGTGCACTCCTCGCCAACGCCCAATGCCCGCTCAATCTTTTCCCTTTGCTACGTGCACCCACACGAATTCAAATTGAGCACCTTAATCTTAGCCGTCCGATGTTACGATCAGATGGCTTAAAATGAGCATAGTACCATGTTTATAAGAGTGCGTGTGTTGAGCACGTGTCTTTGGTGGGCATCAGATCGCACGTGGTTATCCAACGCTTAGCAGTGCACGACACATTCTTATCTCCACCGCTCGATGCAAATCTGATGGACCAATTGCTCCCACGCCCACCTCTTCTTGCAATTTCTCCTTTGCGTGGCTTGAACCCACGCTCCTTGCTTGCTTATGGGTGTCCTGACCACTATATTGCTCCTCCACAAGTGTTGAGTTTCTAATTTGTGCATGGCTACCCTCAGTCGTTGGATTTCCATCCAATGGCTAAGATCCTCTTTCCTTTATGGCGTGAGGGTAGGCCGATGGAGTGGACGCACCTTGACCAGTGGATGTTGATCCAATGGTCCATAACATGTGGTGTGACGCCTTTAGTAGTTGGGGCTAGTGTAAGGGGTGCCCTCATGCCTAGTTTTTGCTAGTTTGGAGCAAAAGTGAAAATATTGGAAGTAATCAAGGGAATTCTTCTTTCTTTATTCCACAAATTTAGAGATATAGACAAATGTGAAGTGATAATAATAATAGCCTAGGTAACCGATCCAGGTGAAATAACCAACTTACATTTCTAGTTCGCACTTATCTCTTGATAAATATTTCTATCGGGATAGGCAACTACTTCCCTCGGGGATAAAGCAGAAGATAATCTGTAATTTGACCCTAGCTTTTTGGCTTAGGTAGGAGATATCGAGTTGAATGGATTTGTATTTGGTGGCAAACACTCATTTGGTGCTACATGTAATCTAGTACTACAGACTCTAGATCTCTAGACTATTAAGCAAGTCAACTTGGAGAGAGGCTAAACAACTGTGCTCTCTTGATATTCCTTTGTACTCACTCCTTTCCTTCTTTTCTTTCTGAGATCACAAATCTCGCCAGATTTTGTAAATGTACTCACTATTTGGTGGCCTCACATAGCATTCACACCTCAGCTAAAGTCCTAACAACTTACAACTAAGTTAGAGTCCTCAGCTAGCATTCAGGAGATCAGAAATACTGAAAGGTAGGTATGGGTCATACTTGGTGGATTGTGATGGGTGTTTTTGTTGCCTCAGAAACATCGTCACGAAGATAAAACTATAAACTTGGGCTCTTTCTTTTTCTTTTCTTTCTCTCTTTTCTCTCTTCTCTCTATTTTTTTTTTATAATTGTTTCTTTCTTTCTTCTCTTTTTCTTCCTTTATAAATCAACATAACATGACACAGACTTTTATTTATGAGGCATTATTAGGGATGATGATGGTCAAGAGGATATTGCGTGGCTTATTTGGTGGAAGTGCCTACTCTCGGCACTGGGAAAGAATGGATAGGACAAGTGTATTTTTGACCTTTAACACTATTACCCTCCTTCATTTGAGGACTCTATGTAGGACGGTCATAACCGTCCACCATAGTCATAGCTTTATTAAGACTCAATCTTTGTGTATTTGACTTATTTGGTGACTCTCAGGAATTCACACAAAGTACGCACACAGGAACAGAGAGCGAAAACTATGCATAACTCTGAAGTATCATCATCTAATTGCCCAAAATTTAAGAGTCCTTTTACTAGACTTAGCACACCAGCAATCTCTCTACTTTCTTCTCAAAAATATGAGGTGGATTCACTAGAAGGTAGTATGCCTGACTCCCTATTAACTGTCCAAGGGTTCAGTAGAGTAAAAATGCTTATTGGTTTTCTTCAAAGATCCATTACCCAATCTACGTGCAAGTGAAGCAAATGTAATGGATTCTAACTTAAGAAACAATTTGAGAAGAAAAATCTTTAATGGCACTTCCATGACAAAGATGTTTTGCTAGGGACTAACTAATTCAGCTTAAATTTTTTTTTTTATATGTTAATACACCTAACTTAAATGCTTGAATACTGCCTAAAAAGCAAAATGCATCCCTCCATGCCTAAATCCTACAGTGTCCTTGTTGTAAAATTAAAATAGGGGGAGAAAGGAAGGAAATCACCTGATGACGGTGTTATTCAGAACGCTGGAGTGCCTCACAACAAGTACTGCATTTTTTGTTAGTAGCCAGACTTATAGGGAACCTATAAGTCTGGTTCCAGACAGAAAATGCTAGGCCCTAAAAATATGCATAATAGCATGGGCCTAGAAAATAGGTAGCCACGGATATTGGTGAGCTGATGATGTAGCATGATTCCAAATGCTCGGTAGAAGATATGAAAATAGAGAACCTCGTAGGCTACCTGGGGAGGTCTAGGGATAACAAGAGGAATATGAAAAGTGACCTCCCAAAATGGAATAAGTGGAGGATAACAAGGATTCTCCAAAGCAGGATGGGTTTTAAAAGATATAAACATTATTATTTCCAACCCTTGAATGGCAAGGCTAAAAGTACAGGCATCAATCCACACTCACCATTCTACCCGACGATGTACTGGCCTGATATGTTCTCCAAAAAGAATGTAAATGAGCAGAGACCTGAGCCGAGGATTAGGTAAGGAATCTATTGGTTGCTTGAGTGATTGGGTGGTAATTATTAAGTCCAAAGAGGGCTTAGGCTATTTAGGTTCCATTCCCAATAAGAATTCATATTCCACATCCTTACCTAGCTTCAATATTTTATGAACCTCCAACTGCTCCTCTACAATAGATGAGTTATGAATAGAATTCAATATCTCATTAGTAGACTCACGATCAACATGCTTTGACGACAGTTGGGTTTCTTGGGAAGTAGCGAGACCAGAATTATGATCATATCCATCCCCGTGCTCTTTCTTGTCAATTACATCCTCTCCGGGGACTTTGTGTGCCACTTCATTATCCTTAATATCTTTAGGAGGATTATCAGCTTTAATGTTATGGAGAAAGCCAATATCACTGAATTTGTCATTCTTCTCGGGGTATAAATCCTCAATTGATGTATATTGTCCCTGAGTCTCCCCTAGGCTTCTCACTATTGTGTTTGTCCTCCAATATCAACTCATGATTTTGCGAAGGATGACTCTCAAAATTGAAAGAGGGGAGGAATCCAGATTTCACCAGATTATTTATATCCTCAAGGGCTAAGTCCTCAAATAACACATAATCCCTCTGTGATTCACTCTAGATTTTTAGTCAGGGTCCCTCCATTGGGTCATCCTCATCTTCTGAAATAGACTCTTTATATCCCAGAGACCAAAATTGATCTAATTCATCCTCCATTCCCTTAGGTCACCTTCATTGGATGCAATTAAATCCTCAGGATGCTAAATGGTGGGTGTTGATTCCCTAAGTGGAGGGTCAGGATTAGGCTCACTAAGGGTAGAATGGGATTCCACCAGATAATTAATAGGGGAAGTGACATGAACAATACAACCTTGACTCGGGTTATCTGTGGTAAGGAAAATACTGTCATTGGGGTCAAGGTCCTTAAGAGGTACCATCTTCCCTTTCTTTTGACTCCAATATAACTCAGGTGGATAAATAATAAGATTGTTCTCCTCTAGTGGCCATGTCTCATTAGGAGAGTCTAAGTGATAGCTACGTAAAATGGGATCCCTATTGTCATCGGTTCCTCAAAATTATTTTCATGATCACGGTCATATGGGTAGGATCAGAATTACTGGGAAGAGCATAACTAAGCTGTCTAATTTCATTATTCAATTGTTGACTATTCCTCAACATCTCTCCCATAGATTCCATCATTTCCTTTTGTTGTTTTTGCATTTCTGCCATAAAAGAGGAGAGGCTACTACTATCAGATTGGGAAGGATAGTCAATCTCAGGCTCTGGTTGCCTAGGGGTATGAGTCCAACCATGATACGGAGAATCATGAAGGGTGGGAGGGTTGGGTTTTTGCATAGAAGTAGGGATTCCAGGGTTGGAAAATCCCATTCCTAGGCTCTGCTCAAAAGTGGGAGTTATCGGGCCAGTACTCCTAGGATAAGAATATAAATATCCCATGAATTATCAATGTACCCATCAAAGGAAGGATACAATAGAGGCATGGGGTCCTAGTTAAAATGATAGGAGTAAGGATAGTCCATTTCTATCAATTAAACAGGTTAAACTCTCTTAGGATTTAAAAGAAATCAGAAATTTCCTAGAGAGTTCAACCACTGTAAAAGCAAACGCAAATACAGTGGCATCTATTTTTAGTAGATTCTTGGTCTTAGCTGTTTAGTTGGTGGCCAAACAAGTTTTGCAGGAATTACACTTCCTAGGCCGACCTTCATTGGTGCCTACAGCCTACTCGCAAGGGATGGAAGTCTCGAATCGAACCCATGCACGAGGAACCGAAGTAACTTGGTGGATGGGCTTGTTGATTTTTGATTAACATCCCTTGTGGTGCAAAGAGGAGAGGTAGAAATTTATCTTGTGACTGTATGTGTGAAGTGCACAGTGTCTCAGGTGTGCAGTTATACATTCGTGTTTTGAGCTTTGAAATCTCACAAGCAAGATCCTTTTGCACATAATTTTAGGTCATAGATTTTAAGGTCCAACCTCTTAGCAGTCCCAATTTTTAGTGTGACCACTGAATTAATTCAATTCAAGCACTTTAGATTTAGGTACAATGCAGAAGCATGACAGGTAATTGATGCTCAAGAAAAAGGCATACCTTACTCTAGCTTTCTTCAATGCAGGAAGCTTTCAATGCAAAAAGAAAAGCTAGATGCTGCTCATTCAGTCCTAGATGATCGCCCTATTAACATGCATCTTCTAGCAGGCAGTTCGATATTCTTTTTTTTTTTTTTGAAATAAATATTAAGTAATCAAACCTAATATAACTAACTAACTAACCAATATGCAGTTCAAATAATTGAAATAATCCTATACTCTAAATGAAATGGGAACACGCTCCAAAAATACGCTCTCTCATACAAGAGCGATAGGAAATAAAGAAACACTAGGAACACAATCCCAAAAATGGCCAACAAGGGTCCACAAGATAGAAATTAAATTCTAATGTCTATCTAAACTACGATCTAATGACTAAATTAGAAAAAGGTTCCTCCGTACTCCTACGTGTGTGGGATCAAGGCCCACAAGCACCCGTTGTTGGCCTCCAGAAGGCGTCAAGGTCCACCAAAAGATCACCTCCATCGTGCGCGTCCACCACGTTCATTGCATGTTTTTGCACAGAAGAAGATCCACAATTAGTAATTGAGAAAAGCTTTCAAAATAGCATAAAAATAACATAAAATTCTTGAAAAAATTCATAGGCATGTTTCCTCCCTGGCAATGGTGCCATTTGAATGAGCAATCTTCATTTTTGATTAAAACCTAAACATAAAATGACATGTCGTATGTAATCGCGTGGTAGAAAATCACTTTTCAAAACATTTTAATTCTCAGAATCTAACCACGAAAATTGTTAGGTTGTCTCCGCAGGGAGGAATTAGCCTATCGAATTAGTGAGTGGTGACTCGTTAATTCGGGAATCTCAATGGGTGCATCTATTCTTTAGTGCAACTTGTTAGCCTCATGAATCTCATTCTAAGTAATTAATTAAAATTATAGGGGTCTACATGCAAAATTACCATAATATAATATTCTGTTAACTAATGATCTGGCTAATGATAATCAACATAACAAGTAATTTCCCATAAAAGAGACCTTGTTCATTGAAATCAATATCCTAATCATGCACAATTGCAATCATCTGCAATTCGGATAAACTAAATGGATGTCCATGCAAATCTGCCTTAATATAATAATAAGATAAATAAGTTAATAGTATCTCTGCAATGGCATTATTTGTAATTACTTATTGCAACCTTCACTGTAGCAAAATAGGGGATTACTTCCCCTCGTGCTCGTGCGAAGGAGAGGGCATGGCTGAATGCGTGGTGCTCGGAGGAGATCGGCCAGGATGCAGGCTTCGCATTGGTGGTTGTGGCGTCGACGGAGGTGGCCAGCGGTGGCCAATCGGAGCTTTGGGTGCTGTCGGTGGCGATGTTCGATGGCCAGCCGTTGAGTGGGCGGTTGGTGCTACCGATGGTGTGGTTGAGGTCGTGGGGTCGAGGCGACCACTCCGATTGTTTTGGTAAAGAAAGAGATGGCTCGAGGTGGTGTGGACAGCGAGGGGGGCTAGCTGCACTTTGGGTTCTTCCATTGGAGTTGCAGGTGGCCAGATGGGAGGAAGAAGACAAAGATGGCTACTGGCGGTGTGCGCATGCATGCGCACGTGAGGAGTGCGGGCATGCTGGCTGGAGCGTGGGCGAGCGGTGCAGGCGTGTGGCTGTAGGTGCGTGGGTGCAGCGCACGCGTAGGTCGATAGGTGCACGCAACGCACACATAGGTGGTTGTGCGCATGTGAAGAGGGCGTGCAAGGAGGTGATGCGGCTGCGGTGTGATGGCTAGCGATATTTGTTGGTGGTTTACGGCTAAGGGGGAAAGTCGCGGAGGGTGGTGGGTTGCAAATGCGGCTGCAGAGGTGGTGATGCAAGTTGTCACCGTGCACCACTATGGTGATGGAGGTGAGGATGCTTGCTTTAGATCATGGTGCACGCCATGTCCACGGTGTGCGCATGAGTAGCACGGTGGAGGCGAGAGGTGGAGAAGAACTCCCCGCCAGGGGAAGCGATCCTCTCTTTTCCACTGCCGTAGTTCTCCAACTTTTTGAATCCAATGGGCAGGCATTTGGTTTAATAAATCTGCCCTAACTTTCCAGCCTTACGTGATCTCCTCCAATAATGCCCGCGTGATGAGGTGCAGCTGTTGCACGCGGAGCGGCACAGGCGTCGATGGTTTGCTCTGCGGGGAAAAAAATAAAACAAAAGGAAAGTGGGTTATTTATAAAGTTATTCCAAAATGATGCATGTAATGCATACATGACAGCATAATTTATATTTCCCTCTATTACATGTGAATGTGATGTATAAAATAAGCATGCCATCATATTTATAAACTAATCTATTTATAAATCTAAGTATGCTATGTACAAGTAGAAATCCTTCTAATATCTAGGTATTTATGCATTTGATTAGCCCACAAATGCAGTCTCATCAAGGGGCAGCTATGATGGAGCCACATGGAGCCATCATGGTCATCCATCTTCTTTTCTTTATTACTGGTGATGTAGGCCTTCTATCAGGTTGATTTTTGTGTCATTGGACTGCGATCGCTGATCCAGATCCATCTATGCAATTGGATCTTTCATTTGATGGTTGGATCTCTGTCATCTAGCTCCGTGGCCTCTATTCTTCTATGGATTGCACAAGATGCTACAGTTGTCTGATCAAGACAATTTTGGGAGCATTGGACTTCTTTCATCATCCTGATCAGATCTATACGGTTTGATCTATCATCCACAACTTCGATTCATCTACAATTAATTTCATCTCTCATTTTGTGCATAAAATGACAATATTATCTATGCTGCTAACAAACTAATTATTATGCGAATTACAACACTTATGCATGCATTGTTCCTAAGTTATGTTAGAATCTAACTTAATTCAGGTAATTTAGATCACCTGATTGCTATGCAATCACTAACAAGATGATTCAGATAATGATATCCACCTGCCCATGCCTATCTAATGCAATGTCTGCATTGTTTTAAAAGGACATGAAATAGAGTGGAGTAGAGTAGAAAGCACCTGAATTTCGTAACTACCCGGTGATGGGGGCGTGCTTCGCATGCTAAAATTAGGGGTTCAGAGGACTTGTCATCCTAGCTCGCAAAACGCATCTATCAAATAAAATTTATAATCGAAACTCGAAAAGTGAGTTCTGGGTCGAACACAGGAAGGCGAACGGTTGGTTTTGGAAATTTGCATTTTTCTTTTATTTAATTTTGGTCATTTTTATCTTCTAATTTTTTTGGCATTTTTAGTAAGCAAGAGATCATGTCGATGACTTGTAGCTAATCTACTTGCAATAATATAAGAGAGAGAGAAAGAGAGAGAGAAATAATCATCTATTTATAAACGAATGTTTGTTACACTATGAAAGCGAAAAATTTACATTACGAAAGCATAAAAGGATAGAATGAGGTGAGAGAAATCCCCCTCGACAGTTGCTCGGAGGATGACTCGCTGTGACGTTGCTTGGGGGAAGGTGGTGAGAAAGAGACAAAGGAGGACAGAACCAGAGGATGGAGGTTGGGGCAAGACGGCGTCATGATGAGGATCTTCTTCCTGAAGGGCAGTGTGAGGATGGCCACGCGATGCTTCACAAATAGGGATGAGGGGAGGGAAAACTATTTGATTTTCTACTCTAGAGGAGCATCCCGGGCTTGGGACAAGTTCTCTCTAGAGCCTTAGAGGTGGTGAAAGGAAGAAAGGAAGAAATGAAGAAAAATGGGAGGGGTAGGGGTCCTTTTATAATGGAGGAAAGAATCAAATTTGTATACAGGACATTTAGTGACGGTCATAAATGTCGCTGAAGATCTACCGCAAGTGTCATTGAAGACAGCCCACGCTCCCACACTGCTGCTGTGCTGGCATGCGCTCCGCGTGCCGTGTCGCGCACCTCCGCGCGCTACTTACTTGCGTGTGCTGCCGCTGCATGCACGTGCACGTGCAGTGGCACGTACATGCGCATGGACGGCTTGGGTTGCGCTACGTGGTGAGATCTGGGCTATCCTTCTTTTCATTGTAGGGGCAGCTACAAAGGTTGGATTGAGTTGATTTTCATGCTGTTGGGCTACGATCGTCGACCCGAATCCATCCACACAGTCAGATTTACCATTTGAAGCATCGAATTATGTCACGTAGTCCCTTGGCCATTGATCTTCCTCAGACTGCATATGGTGCTACGGGACTTTGATTAAGGGGATTTCAGAGCCGTTGGACTCCGATCCTCATCTTGATCAGATCCGTATGGTTAGATCATCAATTCGGCTCCAAAATAAATATCCTTCTCTCCTGATCACAAAAAGGACGCAATTAACTTAAATTATATACAACTACTCTAAATGCAAAATGATGCATGCTATGCAATATTTATAACATGAAATACAAATCTTAGGCTAGGAACATTCATGAATAGGCATTTTACCCTCAATAATTGTGTCTACATCACCTGGTCATCTCTGAGATAAGAAAGACTGTATACATGCTGAATTTAGTGCCTTAAGCAAGGCACAATAAACAAATAAAGAAGAAACAAAAAATTCAAAGATGCAGGTCTGAATCAAGATAAAAAAATCTATATTTAGACCTGCCAGGAGAACATGCCAAAAGATGTGGATGAGGTTGTGATGTAGACCCATTCCCCATGGTTGAGTGTATTTAAGGTTCTAGATAAAAATTACCTAGAACCTAAGATCAATATGCAATCAGGGTCGGTCCTGCTTTTTATGAGGATAAAACACAAGTCCAAAAAGTTGAATAATAGGAAAATCAAGATCAAAAAGAAAATCAGTGAATTTGTGCTTGGGTTGGACATCCTTGAAGTTGAAAATGTCATAAGGGTCCTAGTAAAAGGTCAGTGGTTTCATGTCTATAGGAACCCTTAGACTAAAATTTCTACTTCCCCTGAAATTGGCTTCCCAAATTTCAATTTCCCAACTCCTTTCCTCCATAATCATAATTTTTAGAACCTCACAAATGTCATCATCTCGGTATAAAATATCCAAGTCCAAAGTTTGTGGCTGAATCAGAATTGACTTGGGTCTAGTGATCTCAAAAATCAAATCGTCATTATGCTCAATGTGGTGTGATTGAGGAATGGTGTCATGAATTGAATCATCCATGAAAATCGGATCTGAATTTTCAATGTTAGCCCCGATGGGATCACAAACATCAATTACTAGGCGATTAAATAATTCATCAAATTTCTCAGGCCTAGTTGTCTCACTAAAATTATCTTCCTTAAGTTCAGGTGAGACTTCATACAATGATTCTTCACCTTTAGAATCAAAGAATTTTGGACCCATAATTATATATTTCTCAAAATCATTGATCATTTCCTAGTCCATGCAGACATGTTTTCTCGTACCCTGGTTCATGGACTCAGGTGAATAAATCAATTCATCCTTAATAGGTTACTCTAAACAAACCTAGTCAATCCCAATCTTGTAAAACGTGTCCCCCTAACAGGTGCCTGAGCAGATTCTAACAATGGCTCTCCTGAAGGGGGTTCATCCTCAGAATCATCCCAAGATTGAACTAAAGCAACCACAAATTTCATCCTCAATTTCGATAACTTCCCAAGTAAAAACTCACCCGGGTCCTCATCCTTAACATCTTGGAGCCAATCCAATAAATACTTGTTAAGATCGTCAATCATTTGAATCAAAGGCTCCAATTCTTGAACATACGGTGTTGGTTGAGTTTCTAAAGATTTAATGGTATTCCTTAAGTTAGCCAACACCCTATCTTGGACCTGGTTCACCTGAACCAAATGGTTTGGTTCAGTGTTGGGTGGGTTTGGGTTCAATCCAAGGGAGTCAACAAATTGAGGTTCTTGATACCCTCTGTGATAATAGGTCATTTCATATTGCTCAAAAATGGGTGGCGACCCATATGTAGTGTAATCTTGGGAAGGGTAAGAGTTGTAATCAGGATACCCTTCTTGATTGTAGATTGGGTTAAATTAATCATTAACAGGTAGTGATCTATAATCATTATGGCTTAGAGAAGGATAGAAATCACAATCTTGGTATTTAGGGTTAGACCCTGAACACGGAGGTTCAAAATTGTATCCCCAATCAGGATTATCCCAACTAGTAGATGGGTGAGAATAAGCCTGGTTAGGATAATAATCATGTTGGGAATAAGATGTGTTAGGAGGGTAAGAGTGGAATGCGAGTAGGAGTGGAAGCATCCATGGCAAAGTGGGAGGAAGAAAGGTGCCTTGCAGTACAAACAAACAAACCTATCCTTATGTAGGGTAGGCAAAAGATCTATAGACTCGCAGAACCTGTCTTGAGTTGAAAAGAACAATTTGATCTATTTCTTTTGCAATCAATCCAACCAGTTAGAGGGAAGGGCTAGGGAAAAGGTTCTTCCCTTGGCTTTCACCTCAAGTTCCATTGATACCCCCCAATCACAGTCGTTTGACTGTACTCCCCTAGCTAGACATCAGATTGAATGGCAGAATTTGATTAATGAAATATAATCTCGGTCTGGATCCCAAAGAGCAAGTCCAATCCTTAAGGCCAACATGTACTTTGTTTTAATTATGGTTAAGTTTCAATGTGCTTTGGAATGTGATGAGCCCTTTATCTGGATTGTGCCCTTAATGATTGATTAAAGTGTGTGTGCATGCACAACCAATGGTTTTCAAACAAGGTTAATTGATTTGTCTTTTAGAGTTCAACCTTGTTTAGTAGCTTTTAGGGTTAAACTTTAGGTATATTCAACCAAGGTTCAGTTGGCACACCAGGTTTTGAAAGCACAGATAAAGATGTCTTCCTTAAATACTTAAAAGAATGTGGAGTGCCTAATTAATTCCTAAAGGTTGAATCCTAAGAGGCAGCTACTCAACGAGTTGTTTCTAGATGAAATGGTGCAGCCCGGACAAATCAAGCAATTGGCCTAATGCACCACTGAATTAGTCACACAAGTGATTACCTAATTTGATTTATAAATTATGCGTTGATAGGTGTACCAGTTCCAAAGATCAGGTTACCGATTGAGTAAGAATCAGAAGAGGTTGTGTACCTCTGTGGATTTTTTTTAGAATTTTCTTTTTATATAAGCGAAGGGCGAGTTGGGTGGAGGTAACAAACAAACAACCAAACTAAGCCTAGGGTTTATGAGAGCTCCTAGGTTAATTAGGATTTGTGTCATTATGTGATGGAATGAAAACTACTGGGTAAAGGTGGGATATTCTTGCAAATCCTTCATCCACACTTTTCTCCAATCTAACTGCTCTGCCTCACCTCAAAAGAGTACCGACAATCATAGCAAGATTAGAGAAAAAGTGAGATAGAAGTTAGGTAAGGAAGAAATGCGAGAAATCAAAGGGCGTCGCCTCCCCGGCAACAACCCCAAAATGTTGAACAAGATTTTATACGCTGAAAATTTGAGTTTTGAAAACCCTGTCATTGTAGTTGTGTAAAAAATCCATCAAATAGGTAATTTTAACCAAAACTCAAAATAAGTCCTGGGTCGAACACGAGGAGGTGTACATTTGGTCAAAAATCGCATTGATATTTGTTGTCACGAAGTAGATTAGCTGGTTGAAATAAATCTACACTAGCTATCTACTTAAAGAATAATTAATAGAAGACAGAGAGCGAATAATACAAATAAAGATAAAATAGGGGGAGAATGAACAAATATTTCATAACCACAAAATCATGTTCATTACAACTACTTGCTACCCTAGAAAGCAATAGAGAGAAGAGGGAGCATAGCTATCCTCCTCAACGGCTACTTGGAGGATAAGCCACATTGACTGAGCACCTGGATGAAGGTGGTGAGATGTTGGACGAGGAAGGACGAAGATGGAGGAAGGAGGATGGAGCAGGGTGATATCGTAGTGGAATCTACTTCCTGAACGGCGGTGAGAGGACAACCGCAGGATGCTCCATGAAGGGGGTGAGAAGGTGGAAAATAAAATTATATTTTTACTCTAATGGAGTATCCCGTGTTTGGGACAAGCACGTTGAGTAATGGATGAGGTGAGAGAAGAGAGGAAGAGATGGATAAAATGGAGGGAATATGGGCTCCTTTAATAAGGTTTTGGATGCGGGTATTTTAGTAAAAATATAAAAAAAAATGTGGGCCTTGTTAGCACCCACGTTCCCATGTTTTCATTGGTTGCACATTCCCACGTCGTGCACTTCTCCCACATGACTGGTGTGGAGAATCAGCAGCCCTTGGATTCTTATCTCATGGTAGTGGATGCCTTTTGGTATAGTGTGCTCCATCTCCATCAGATGACGGCAAGAGCCTTCTGTCATCTTAAACGCCGCTGGATCTTCTCGAGCGAAGGCATCATCCTCTTCAATCGTTGGATCATGCTTAGACTCTATAGATTACTCGCGAAAGCACACTGAGAGGTGCATAGAATCACACGTGCACATAGGAGCCAAATCGTGCATATATCTGATGGCTTAATCTGAGACGTTGATTGACGGGTTGGTTCTTCGCTTTTAAAGTCGTTTGTAGTTTTATGTGGTGGAAAAATCGACTAATCAACAATTAATATAACCACTCACTTAAGAGTGGGTGTTGTCCACAGGGAGGCAATGATGTAATAATATCTCAATTATTTCGTATTCGTTCAATCTCGTGAGAAATCCGTAGTCAAATCTGACATGAAAAGTGACGGAAAGAAGATGCACAATATCTTGAAAATAGAAGGGTAGATGTGCAATTTTTCCTCACTGAAATATTCAATAAATATGTGATGATTTTATGCAATTTTCCATCGAGATGTATTAAAGAAAATTTGTGCACATTTAAATCCCAAAACAAATGTCAAACAATGTTAATTACAAAAGCCATGCAATTGTAAGAGAGCTTGAGTATGAAGTTGTAAATTTTACCACAATAAAATATTCATAAACCAAAATTCTTTCTCCTGGCAATGGCATGAAATGTAATAACAAATTAAGACCAAAATAGAGGATTTTACCTCTCTCCTCCTCGCGATCGGGAGACAGGTTCAATCATGGAGAGGTTCGCACAGGCGGTTGGCTGAAGTGAGGCCATCGTGGTGGTGGCAGCCGCACGTCGAACGGTGGCCGGAGCAAACCTGCCGGAGGAGAAAGGTAGTGGCAGTTCTGGAGTTGCTACTGTCGCAGGTTGCACACGGCGGTGGAGTGTGTGCTGCAGGCTGGAGCGCGTGTGCTGCTGCACGTTGAGGTGCGCTGGAGGTGGCGGTGAGGCATAGAAGGGATGAGCATGGGCTCTGCAGGTGATGCGCGCTCTGCAGGCTGTGCGCGATCTGCAGGCGGTGTGAGGTCTGCAGGCACATTGGAGAAGTGCTGCAGGCTGGCGTGAACGCTGGCGAGCGGCTGCTTACGTGGGCTAGTGCAGGCGTGAAGGCGGTTGTTGCAGGGTCCACGCGTGGGTGGTGCAGGCGTGAAGTCGGTTGCTGCTGCAGAAGGTGCAGCGCGCCGAGGTTGCAAGGAAGGCTCGTGCAGGCTAGGGACTGCGCTAGAAGTTGGAGGTGATGCGGGTGTGAAGTGGAGGTGAGGCGTAGGGTGCACGCGGAAGGTGCTGGAGGATGGAAGGGGAGTGAGGGCATGAAGGCGGTCTTGTGTAGTGAAACGTCGGTTCTGTTATAACGTTGTAGTAAAGCCGGTTATTACCAACATTTCAAATATAAATTTTTTTACTCGGAAAAATAAAAGAGTTCCCGAGGTCGAACTCAGGGAGCAAGTTGTATTCTAGAGATATACATGTTTCTTTTACAAAAATAAAGAGAGAGAGAGAATTTGTTGTTCTCTTTGTTCTGCAGAGGGGGGTGCTCTTCTTTCTCTCTTTCTTTAGATCTCCTTCTTTCTCTCTGTTCAGGTGATATTCTTCTCTTGCAATGGTGGTGCTCTTCTTCTTCTTCCTGCTGTTCTTCCGTTGGTGATGTTCTTCTTTCTTCAGAGCTCCTTGTTCTTCTTCTTCTTTGGTTTTCTGCCTTGACCTCTCTTCTTCTGCAATGGTGATGCTCTTCTTCTTCCTGCTGTTCCTGCGTTGGTGATGTTTTTCTTTCTTCAGAGCTCCTTGTTCTTCTTCTTTGGTTTTCTGCCTTGACCTCTCTTCTTCTTCTTCTGCAATCGTGGTGCTTCTGCCTTCGGCTACTAAGTCTCCCTTCCTTCTTCTTCAGCCTGCCTTCTGTGTTGCTCTGGCTGCTGACTTTCCGTCGTCTGGCCCGGTGCTTCGACGACTTAACTGAGCATTTGCTACAGTGCAGCTCCTTCTTCTTCGCCTGCACTTCTTCTTCCGCGGGTCTTCTTCTTCTTCTTTGGCCTGCACACTTCAGAGTTTTTCGTCAAGAGGCAAAACCTACTCTACCCTCCCCCCCCCCCGCGTCTCTCTTTCTCTCTGAAACCACTCTTGGGACAGCTCTCCCAGAGCTACCGGGTAATCGGGTTCGGGTCAGGCCCGGGTCCAGGCCCACCGGCGTGCGGTGGTGGGCGAGGAGTGCAGGTCGGTCTAATCGGGTCGGGCCAGGTCCGCGGAGCGTGGTCACGGACGAGGCCGGGTCGGGTGAGAGGGACCTCACCCCGTGGTCAGGAGGCAGACAGCATAAGGCACTTTTTGCCTTTATGCGTCCGCGCGCCTCCGAGAAGTTCCGAGGTGGGACTAAATGTCCCACCCCAATTGAGCGCCCGTCGCGGAGAATTTAGCAGGAGATGGCAGCGTCACGCGGAGTTTTCTTCCTCGGCTGCGAACCTGGTGTTTTGCCAAAACTCCTCGCAAGGCCTGAGAGTGAATCTGGGCTTGGCGCTGAGCGTGGCGCGCCTGTAGCTGCAGGTGGAAGCAGGTCCTCCTGCGCGTCAATGGCGGCGGAGGTCGGGTGGCCTGTTCAGAAGAAAACGGCCTCTCGGCCTAATCAGAGAGTGCCAGGAGCTTCGCCAGGGTGCGGCGAAGCTCGTGTGGGTGGTGGCGAGGCGCGGGGCGGCGTGCGAGGGCTGCCCTAGGTCGGACTGTGGGTCGGAGGATGGGTCTGTTCGGTGGGGTTGCAGAGGGTGATGTGGGGGGAGTGGCAGGGCGGAGGTTGATCAGAGTGAGGAGGCGGAGGTCCTGCGGTGGTCGGCGAGCCGTGTGGGTCGCTGAGGTGATGGGAGCGGCTCGCCGGAGGGTGGTCGGAGGCGAAGGGGGTGAAGGTGGTCAGAGTCGGTCGAGGGCTTAATTGACTAAATTGAAAGCGGAAAGAAAGAGGAGAAGAAGGGGAGTAGTTCTAACTTACTTGCAGGGACGAAGGGGGAGGAACAGGGCGACAGTCGTATCGACTGTCGCCGGAGAAGACGATGCCCAGTGGGGGGAGGACGGCGGTGACGACGGGGCAGAGGCAGCGCGCGCCGGTATTGCGCGACGCGGGAAGAGCAGGGGAAGAAGTCTCTGCTGCTGGTATTGCGGCAGAGCGAAGAGGAGGAGGAGGAAGAACCGCCGGAGCTGGTGGGCGTCTGCCGGAGGGAGAGGAGAGGAAAGTTGGGGGTTTTCTCCGTCAGATCCAAGCTGCCCTGGTCGGTGGAGCAGCGGGGGGTATTTATAGGGATGAAACAGGGAGGAAGGCGGAGGGAGACGACGTGTCTCCCTCGCCGGAGAATGGTCGGAGACGAACCCATACCGTCCGTGCGTTCGCACGGCCGGTATGGTGGCCTACAATGACCAGGGGGGTGCTCCTGCGACGGCTGACGACGCAGGGCACCCCCGGTTTACTTGCCAGGTCCCTCACCTCACCCTGCGCGGCGCCATGCTCCGCGCAAGGTCGCCGGAGCATGGTGCTGGCAGGGTTTTGCAGGAGGGACCTGATTGCAAAGAACGAAGGAGAGTTAGGGGCCAAAATGCGAGGGTTCAAAAGTTGAGGGCCAAAGAGTAAATATATGAGGACCAAAGTGTGAAGTCGGTCAAGGAGGTTTCTTCTTAGGCTCAAGTTTTTATACATGACTAATTAGGACCTAAGGAATCTGATGGTGAATTTTATTTTCATATTAAACCTTGTTTGACCGGTCAATTTGCGCAAAAACCCAAATTAAGTTATTAATTGGGCATGGTTCTCAATGTAGGTCAAAATGGGTTCTAAAGGCCAAATTGAAGGTTCTAAACCCTAGAGATTATTTTTCTATGAATTTTAGAGGGTTTATTCTATTTTTACTTTGCCTCAAACCTTGTGAATTGAAGTGGGTTGTTTTAGGGTTACAGATTATCATTTGGTTCCTTGGAAGTGCTGTAGCCCTTGCTAGATCATCTCATCCCACTTTTATTCTTATTAAGCTGTTTTGACCTGTGTTTGGTCCCTGAATTACCCTGTATGCAGATTATACTGGTAAAATTGCACTTTTACCCCTTATGACTTGTTTTCTTCTCAAACTCAGAATTCTCTGAGTTACGCCTTTCCTTGAGATATGTAGGAGCTTTTATCCTTTGTATTGGGTCAAAATGAGTTAGTTATGGCTCATGATGAGGTTCTCATCATACCCCCATGCCTAGCTTTTGCTAGTCCCTTAGCAAAAACTTAAGGTTTCAACCCTTGTTCTAGACCATGAAGTTTTCAATAGTTTTAGATAAGTGCCTTCATAGATTAGGTTAGAATGCTGATCATAGGCCTAAAAGGTACTCTAGTACCAATCAAGATCCAAACCTGTCTAGCCTTAGCCTCAGTCTTTTAGCAAAGGTTTTTAAGGCCCGCAAGAACTAACCTAAGGTTTATTGGACTTCGTGGTTAAAGCACCCGTGCTTGAAATGATTTGAGCCCTGGCTCGGTTTGCAGTGCGTTTTGTAAGAGAGAGATAGAAAGTTTTTCTGTTTGGAGAGTTTTCTCTCTCTTTTTCTTTTTAGTTCTAGCCTAGGATTGGCATTTCAACACGGTTTGTATCAGATTCCTTGCTCCCATCATCAATCCTCAAGGGTTCCTGGCGATCGATGCTTCGAGATAGCACCGCCCATGGCAACCCCCGGAACCCTGGCTATTGAGCTTTCGAGATAATCCCATCCATGGTATTCCGTGGCCGAATCCAGACCCTGGCAATTGACATTTCGAGATAATGCCATCCATGGGATCTGAACCAGCAGAGTGCTTACATGCCCCCCGTAGGATATGTAAATATCCTAAGAGACAAGCACCGAGGAGATGATATTTTGTTACGCATCTTCGAGGGGATTTCCCGCCTCTCTGCGCTGGGAACTCGTCCAAATCAACTTGTGTTGATTGGCCGCTCCTATTCTAGGTGTTCTTTTCAGATTTTTGCAACGCTTCTGCGTGATTCTGATTTTTACGCTTACTGAACCAGGCTGTGTGTGAGATTAGGGTGCTTAGGTTACTGAGTCCCGTAAACCAAAAATTAGTTAACGAGGCCGAATACTCCCTAAGCCTTAGACCTAATACTTCAGCTTTTCATTTTCCTCAACCTCTTGAGGAGTGTCCAGATCTTAATGGGTACTAAGAGTCTATTCAAGAATGCCTAAGGTTTGCATTCTTACTAATCTCATTGTGCACTATTCAGTTATTTTCTTGAATGAGGTCTAGAACTTAGGTTAATTCCTTAGTTCCTTACTAATGACTATCAACTTTTCTTATAATTTTGTGCTCCTTTTTCATTTTGTTTCTTTTCTCCTTCACAAAATTTTCTTCTCCTCTTTTCCTCTTATTCTTTTTCGAAAATTTTTTAATTTTTATGGTGTTTTTGGCATATGTGAATTTTTTTTGTTTGAAACCTTTTCTTACAAGTTTTTGTACTTTCATACCCCCCCATGCCTAAGATTTGCAATGTCCTCATTGTAACCTAGGGGGTCTTAGTTCATTCCTTAAGACAGAAATTTGGGTGAGTGGATGGGTCGGGTTGAATTTTTGCGGACGATTTCAAATCCCAGATGCAAACATCTGAGTTGGAGTCGGCTGTCCTAAAGTGTGAACTTCAAGTGCAAAAAGCTGTCAGAACAAGTTTCAGGTTTTCAAAGAGAATGACGGGCTGCCTCCCGTTGAGCGCTAAATTTGATGCCTTCAGCCAAGCGGGAAATGCGATGGAGAGGGGATGGTCAACTCAGCAGAGTTTTGTAAGACAAGCACCTTGATTAAGAGCCTGGTTGGTCCAACCAGGTGCTTGTTCAGATCAACAGGCTGATGATGCAGCCCAAACCCAATCAATCTGGTGGGTTGATAGATGTGGATAAAAAGGTGTGGAGCCCACCAGAAATTATGAAGCTCAGATGGATGTGGAAGTGTAAACGCAGGGTTTGGCTGTGCCGAATCAGCCTGGTCAGAGTAGGGACCCGTAGGATAATCAGTGGTTGATGCAGGAACCCTACAGGGGTGATCAGAGAATGATAGAGCATGGTATGTAGTCTGATCAATGTTCGAAACCCGATGTGGAAATGCAATCGGCTCGGTGAGAGGTGAATCAGCATAGAAATTGAGTCCGGTTGCGGGTCGGGGTTTGGGAGAGGTTTTGATCCGTTCTGTGTGTGCGGATGAGGTGGCCATTGTGTACGAGGGCTCTTCTAGAAACAGATGATAGGTGATTTTCTGTAGAGAGTCCTCTGGGTAACTATCAAATGCCGGAAGAGTGTTTGTAGGGTGAAAGAAATCGGATTCGAGAAAAAATTTGGATTCTTGGTTGCAATTACTCTTGGCATTTTCTGTTTTTGGTTCCTGAGGATCGAAAAGGAATGATTCTGTGTTATCGGTGATCTCGGGAATCAGGACCTCAGAGTCAGAGTCAGAGTCAGAATCATGTGAACTGAGGTCGTAGATAGGCCTGGCGTGTTCAGGAAGGGGAATCTCTCCGCAATTATAGTCAGATCTGAAATTGTCGGAGAGTTGGCGAAAATGATCATGAATTCCACCACAGCAGAAATCATCAGATGTGGAATCAGCAGCCTGACTGGGTTCTAGCCTATATGTCAATTCTGGGCTCAAAAAGATGTTCTGTTCAAGCTCTAAGCTGGTAGGATAGACCCCATTAAAACCTTGCTCATCCAACTCCTCAGTTTCTGTATCATAAATTGGCATGTTTTCTGAAAAATCAATCAGATTTCCTGAGGATGTTGGAAAAGGACATTCATCAAATAAAGGCCCGGAATCATATTCTGTAAAAATTTGATCTTTCTCATAAGGGGCCTCATAATCTTCCCAATAAGTTTCAGATCTAGGTTCTAGGCTTAGGATGTGGGTAGAATTATTAGAACCTAAGTCCGAATAACCTTCGAGGGTTACCTTATCAAAACAAGGGGCGGAATTTATACCCTCCAGAGGTTCAATTCTAATCTTGTTATTGCAGGAGTCTTGGAGTTCTAAGCTTGGTGATTTATGGCCTAGGGTTGGCTCAGCATTGTGTTCTCCTGCAACTTCCCAACCTATTTTAATGCTATCTTCTATTTGGGTTGGGAGTCGACAACCACCTTGTGCCTCAATCCCGAGGTCTGGGAAACTGGATTGATTCTTAGTACTGTTCCAAGATGACTCATCCTTTGTTTCTGGTATATACGGGTATTTCTGGTTGATAATTTGTTCTACTGATTTCATTATTTCTACCCGTTTTATAAGGGCATCTTGGTGTTGTTCCCAAAGTACAGGATTTGTTAAGCATTGAAGGTATTCAGATTGGTGTAATTTTTCCATCTCAATGTATCCTGTCATGAGCATGTCTCGGGTTGATCCTTTTGAAATTCCAGTCAATAGAATTTGGGCACAGTTTATGATGAAGGATGTGGTTGTTGGGACATCAACCTGAATATCTCCTATTGGTGTTGAGGTTTTTTCTTCTTTTTCATAGAATTTTATGGCATCCTCGATCATTTTATCTTTCATAGATCTCCGATATTCAGGTTTCTTGAATGGTAGTCTTGATAGGTAATTAGGCTGCATAATTGGATCAGGTGGTGGAATAGAATCAAAGTTTGAATCAAGATGGAAGAAGGGGATTTTGTTCAGAATCAGAGGAAAGAGGGGCTATGTGAATGATTTCTGCAAAAACAAAGGAGCCGAGGCTTAGCCTCGGGAAGAGTGAATTTCTATAGGAGGTTTCAAGGACCTCCTGAAAAATACTGAAGGGCTGGATGAGATAAGCAGGTGCTGGACCCAATCAAGACACCCAAAAATTGTTGGGTGACTATAGAGGTTCGGGGCAGATGGACCCCTTGATCAGAAAGATCGTCCACCTGAGAATTACCTGGGCAGCCAGAGAGGGAGAGTCCCGCGAAGACCCCTACACGGTAGAGCGTCCCCACGGGTTACAGGGTTTCCCCCACCCGACCTCTCTTGTCACTGTGGTTCCAGGTAGACCAGAATGGGGATCTTGACCTCTTAAGTCTACCAATTTTAAGATCAGGGTGCTTAAGGTTTTCACTTGAACTTTAGTCTTTTAAGTGCAAAGAGTGACCTAATTTAAGGTTGGTTGACCCAAGGGGTCAACTTTACCTCTTGTTTTCTTTGAGAGCTTTTAGGTCCTGTCTTTTAGGGTTCAAGTGTTTAGAGAGCCAATTGTTTTAGATTTTCTTTGAATAGGTATTTTCAGACAAGGGCTTGGGCACACTTCATTTGGTTTTCTCAATTCTTGCTTAAGGAGTGTGTCTCTAAATCCCTAGTGTTGGATCCTAGGTTGGCTCTACTTGGTCCAGTTAATTCTTTGTTGGGTAATTAGGGCTCAAGCAAGAATGTGTTAGCCCTTAAATACCCTTAATAGTGTGCAGAAATAATGAGTTGAAAACATGCAACTTTTATGGTTACTAAATATGGAAGACAGGTTAGCCCTATATTGCTTGTTCTTTTCTTTTCTTTCTCTTTAGAGCTTAGGGGTTAATAGTGAGAGGAAAAATTTACCTGTCTTTGGTGTGGTTGCTTGTCTTCTTGAGTTCCTGTAGCTGCACAAAAGAGAGGAGATTATCAGAAATAAAAAAAAATACAGGAATGTTTACCTCTAGAATAGCCGTTGCTCCCCGGCAGCGGCGCCAAAAATGAAACGTCGGTTCTGTTATAACGTTGTAGTAAAGCCGGTTATTACCAACATTTCAAATATAAATTTTTTTACTCGGAAAAATAAAAGAGTTCCCGAGGTCGAACTCAGGGAGCAAGTTGTATTCTAGAGATATACATGTTTCTTTTACAAAAATAAAGAGAGAGAGAGAATTTGTTGTTCTCTTTGTTCTGCAGAGGGGGGTGCTCTTCTTTCTCTCTTTCTTTAGATCTCCTTCTTTCTCTCTGTTCAGGTGATATTCTTCTCTTGCAATGGTGGTGCTCTTCTTCTTCTTCCTGCTGTTCTTCCGTTGGTGATGTTCTTCTTTCTTCAGAGCTCCTTGTTCTTCTTCTTCTTTGGTTTTCTGCCTTGACCTCTCTTCTTCTTCTGCAATGGTGATGCTCTTCTTCTTCCTGCTGTTCCTGCGTTGGTGATGTTTTTCTTTCTTCAGAGCTCCTTGTTCTTCTTCTTTGGTTTTCTGCCTTGACCTCTCTTCTTCTTCTTCTGCAATCGTGGTGCTTCTGCCTTCGGCTACTAAGTCTCCCTTCCTTCTTCTTCAGCCTGCCTTCTGTGTTGCTCTGGCTGCTGACTTTCCATCGTCTGGCCCGGTGCTTCGACGACTTAACTGAGCATTTGCTACAGTGCAGCTCCTTCTTCTTCGCCTGCACTTCTTCTTCCGCGGGTCTTCTTCTTCTTCTTTGGCCTGCACACTTCAGAGTTTTTCGTCAAGAGGCAAAACCTACTCTACCCTCCCCCCCCCCGCGTCTCTCTTTCTCTCTGAAACCACTCTTGGGACAGCTCTCCCAGAGCTACCGGGTAATCGGGTTCGGGTCAGGCCCGGGTCCAGGCCCACCGACGTGCGGTGGTGGGCGAGGAGTGCAGGTCGGTCTAATCGGGTCGGGCCAGGTCCGCGGAGCGTGGTCACGGACGAGGCCGGGTCGGGTGAGAGGGACCTCACCCCGTGGTCAGGAGGCAGACAGCATAAGGCACTTTTTGCCTTTATGCGTCCGCGCGCCTCCGAGAAGTTCCGAGGTGGGACTAAATGTCCCACCCCAATTGAGCGCCCGTCGCGGAGAATTTAGCAGGAGATGGCAGCGTCACGTGGAGTTTTCTTCCTCAGCTGCGAACCTGGTGTTTTGCCAAAACTCCTCGCAAGGCCTGAGAGTGAATCTGGGCTTGGCGCTGAGCGTGGCGCGCCTGTAGCTGCAGGTGGAAGCAGGTCCTCCTGCGCGTCAATGGCGGCGGAGGTCGGGTGGCCTGTTCAGAAGAAAACGGCCTCTCGGCCTAATCAGAGAGTGCCAGGAGCTTCGCCAGGGTGCGGCGAAGCTCGTGTGGGTGGTGGCGAGGCGCGGGGCGGCGTGCGAGGGCTGCCCTAGGTCGGACTGTGGGTCGGAGGATGGGTCTGTTCGGTGGGGTTGCAGAGGGTGATGTGGGGGGAGTGGCAGGGCGGAGGTTGATCAGAGTGAGGAGGCGGAGGTCCTGCGGTGGTCGGCGAGCCGTGTGGGTCGCTGAGGTGATGGGAGCGGCTCGCCGGAGGGTGGTCGGAGGCGAAGGGGGTGAAGGTGGTCAGAGTCGGTCGAGGGCTTAATTGACTAAATTGAAAGCGGAAAGAAAGAGGAGAAGAAGGGGAGTAGTTCTAACTTACTTGCAGGGACGAAGGGGGAGGAACAGGGCGACAGTCGTATCGACTGTCGCCGGAGAAGACGATGCCCAGTGGGGGGAGGACGGCGGTGACGACGGGGCAGAGGCAGCGCGCGCTGGTATTGCGCGACGCGGGAAGAGCAGGGGAAGAAGTCTCTGCTGCTGGTATTGCGGCAGAGCGAAGAGGAGGAGGAGGAAGAACCGCCGGAGCTGGTGGGCGTCTGCCGGAGGGAGAGGAGAGGAAAGTTGGGGGTTTTCTCCGTCAGATCCAAGCTGCCCTGGTCGGTGGAGCAGCGGGGGGTATTTATAGGGATGAAACAGGGAGGAAGGCGGAGGGAGACGACGTGTCTCCCTCGCCGGAGAATGGTCGGAGACGAACCCATACCGTCCGTGCGTTCGCACGGCCGGTATGGTGGCCTACAATGACCAGGGGGGTGCTCCTGCGACGGCTGACGACGCAGGGCACCCCCGGTTTACTTGCCAGGTCCCTCACCTCACCCTGCGCGGCGCCATGCTCCGCGCAAGGTCGCCGGAGCATGGTGCTGGCAGGGTTTTGCAGGAGGGACCTGATTGCAAAGAACGAAGGAGAGTTAGGGGCCAAAATGCGAGGGTTCAAAAGTTGAGGGCCAAAGAGTAAATATATGAGGACCAAAGTGTGAAGTCGGTCAAGGAGGTTTCTTCTTAGGCTCAAGTTTTTATACATGACTAATTAGGACCTAAGGAATCTGATGGTGAATTTTATTTTCATATTAAACCTTGTTTGACCGGTCAATTTGCGCAAAAACCCAAATTAAGTTATTAATTGGGCATGGTTCTCAATGTAGGTCAAAATGGGTTCTAAAGGCCAAATTGAAGGTTCTAAACCCTAGAGATTATTTTTCTATGAATTTTAGAGGGTTTATTCTATTTTTACTTTGCCTCAAACCTTGTGAATTGAAGTGGGTTGTTTTAGGGTTACAGATTATCATTTGGTTCCTTGGAAGTGCTGTAGCCCTTGCTAGATCATCTCATCCCACTTTTATTCTTATTAAGCTGTTTTGACCTGTGTTTGGTCCCTGAATTACCCTGTATGCAGATTATACTGGTAAAATTGCACTTTTACCCCTTATGACTTGTTTTCTTCTCAAACTCAGAATTCTCTGAGTTACGCCTTTCCTTGAGATATGTAGGAGCTTTTATCCTTTGTATTGGGTCAAAATGAGTTAGTTATGGCTCATGATGAGGTTCTCATCATGTAGCAAGGGCATGCGCCATGGAGGCAGCAGGAGGTGCGGCGCAAGTGTGCAACCGAAGGCGCGGGCGTGAAGTGAGCGGCCGGTTGCTGTTGGAGTAGGGGGGTCCAAGCTTCAGACATCCGAAAAATTTCCCGGATGTCTTAACTAACTGAGAAGATGAAAATGCAATGGCTATGGCGGTGGTTGTTGGTGATGACGGCGAGGGTAGTGCACGCGAGGTGCTCACGGTAATGCGAACGAGCTCTGGATGGCGGTGTGGCCTGTCACACCACCCACCCACGGTGGTGGAGGCTCGTTGCCACGGTTGAGGCCACCGGTGTGGAATGGACGAGAGACGAACTCTCTGCACAGTGGTGGGTCGGGGGAGGAGGCCTCCCGAGCTCGGCTGCCTCCTCTGTTTTGAAATCAGCTGCCCCGACCAGATCCAACACATCCGCTCCTCCTTGATTGGGTTCTTCACTGCGGCAGCTGGTGGAAGAAATGCAGCTATTGCACGTAGAAGAAGAATAAAAAATAATGATAAAATATTATGGTTATTTATATACAAACCCTCAACTTTTATGTTAACCTAAATTAATGCATGCAATGTATCTAATTGGTTAACTAATTAAATGAATGCAATTTTAAGTTAACTCTAAATGCATTTAAATATGAATGCAATGCATAAATTATGTAATTAAATTGGTAATCTGAATTAACCTATTTACATCCTAATTTATGCTAAATAAATGTTAGAATTAACTTAATGTCTAGGCACTTAAATACTTAAATAGCCCACAAATATGGGCTAATCAAATACCCCCTTGCCTAGTTTTTGCTAGTCCCTAGCAAATCTAAGCAGAACCTTGCACTCCAAGTTGACTAGTCAACGCAATCGGTCTTCCTTTAGAAACATATTAAGTTTAGACTCTAGAACTAAGGTTCCCAAGTAGTTGCTAAGTTACAAACTAGGTCGGCTAAAGACGAGTTGCAGGCGCAAGTTTCCCTGATTTCTAACTCTACCCTAAGGTTTATTGATCCCTGAGATTAAAGCATCCGTGCATGTGCGTTGGTCTGAATTATTTGAGTTAAAGGAAAAAGGATATATATATATATTTTTTTTTTTTTTTTTTAAATTTTTGTTTGATTCCCCTACATCTAACCTCGGATTAGCTATCAACAAGGTCTGTGTCGGATTCATTGTCCCCATTACCATACCTCGAAGGATGCCTGGCTTTCAATTCTTCGAGATAGCAATGCCCATAACGACCCTAAGAACTCCTGGCAATCGACACTTCGAGATAGTATCGCCCATGGATTTCTTAAGCAAATTCAGGATTATGGCAATCAACACTTCGAGATAGGGTTGCTCATGGTACCTGAACCGTACAATGCGCTTACATGCCCCCAGTAGGATGTATATCCTAAGAGACAAGCACCGAGGAGGTAATATGTTATCATCGCATCCTTAAGGTGAGTATATACTCCACTTATCCAGTGGCGGGAACTCTTCCAATCAAATTGTGTTTTCAAGCCTCTCCTAAGTCAAAACTAAGAGAACCAAATCTATTTTAGGAAAGAAAGAAATTAAATTAATTACCAGACCAAGTGTGTGAAATTTGGATGCTTGGGTTACAAGGACCCGTAAACCAAAAGGTAGAACAAGACTCCAGGTACTACCCCACCTTTTAACTCAAACCCTAGCTTTCCTTCCTCAACCTCTTAAGGAATGGTTCGCAACTTAACTCCTACTTAAGTTTTTAAGTCCACAAAGGACCTTAAATGTCTAAAGCTAGTAACTCATTTAGCTTCTAAAGTTTGACCCTAGAATTAACTTAGTCTAACCTAGAGTTCAGATTTGCTTAAGAATGCTAGACCTAGCTAGTTAAGCTCAAAACTTTTTTTTTTTGGATGCAAATGTATGTAATGAATGTACTATGTTATGTATATTCCCAAGTACACCCCCCCATGCCTAAAATCTATAATGTCATTGCATAGAAGGATATTACCTGGGTCAGAGCTGGGCTGAATGGCCAAAGAACCTGTAAATCAGGTTCAAGGATTGCAGAAATAGGCCCTAAAAATGAGCAAAGTAATGTTGGCCTAGAAAATAGGTAACCTAGGATGTTGGCGAGCTGATGATGAATCCCGATAGCAAATGCTCGCCCAACTAAGATCGGAATGAAATCTTCCCAGGTCACCAGAGGAGGTTCTAAAGGATAAATAGGAATAACAACCTCCAAAGGGGTAGGGGGAGGATGACAAGGATCCTCCAAAAGGAATAGGGAAGGAATGGTGCAGAGATAAACCCCCAGGGCAATGGACTGACTAAAGAAATCATCAATCCATACCCGATACCCCATTACGGGAAATATTGGTCTGCTAAGCCTCTCGATTTTAACAAAAGTGAGCAATTCTCTAAGGCAAGGATCATCTAGGGTGTCCAAGTTACGAGGTTGCGGGATGGCCATAAGATCTAGGTTGGGTTTAATCAGCTCGGTGTCCATCCCTAACACTCTTTCTAAATCCTCAATTGCATCCCTAGCATTCCGTGCACCATCACATGTATCTTCCTGCTCTTCATTAGGACTCACAATTTCGCTTTCAGATATAAGTGAATCAGAGGGTGACTTCGAAATGAATGAAGGCAGGTTTGAAGCAACAGATCTAGGGATTATCCTATCAATGTCATCCCTGGGTTTTTGTTCTGTACTCAAATCTTCCCCAGAGTCTATATGTGATTCCACATAAATCTTAGAAGTTGCTTCCAAATTTTCCATCATTTCATCATCAGGAGAAATATCATCAATGGGTGTGCTAAGGAAACCTAATGTGGTCAAATTTGTGACATCCTCAGCTGCTAACTCTTCAAATAAAACATAATCACCCTTAATGTCACTCCAAATCTTGAATGTAGGTTCCTCATATAATTCATCTTTGTCCTCATCACACAATTCATCATATACCCGAGGGTGCTCTATCTGAGGTAAATGGTTTACACCGGTAACATTGGACTCCTCAGATAGGTCAATTTCTTTAGGGTTAGGTTCCTTAAGGGTAGGCTTGAGTTCCATCTCGTGATCAGAAGGGAGTGTAGGATTAACAACTTGACTCCGACCCACTTCATCAAATGTCACAAAAATACTATCATCTGGGTCGAGGTGTTCCAATGGTACCATCATTCCCTTCTTTTGACTCCAATATAATTCTGGTGGATACTCAACCTTATCATCATCTTCCTCGGGTTGCCACCTTTCTTCGTCCAATGCATAGCTACTTTCATGTGTATCTTCCTCCCACCTAAGGCGTGGATCTCTCAAGGAAGTGTCATTTAATGGGGAGGTTTCAAAATTGATCCACGAAAAGTAGTTATTCTCCCTAGAATTTCCCACCAACTTAAAGTGTAGCTCTCCCACGGGAGATGCATCTATTGTAGAGGGGTGTATGTCATCCTCAGTGGGGTAGATTGGGTGGCTAATTTTATCTCTTTCTTGTCGGCCGGCTCTCGAAGATTCTCCTAACAATTCAATCATTTCATTTTGCATTTTCTGTATTTCCATCTTCAAGGAGGAGAGAAGTCATTTCTATCATGAGAGAAGTCAGGCTCAGGCTTATAGTACCCAGGAGTGTCTATCCAACCATTATAATTTTTCAAGGAGGTTGGGTTGGGTATTTCCATGGTGTGTGGGATATTGGGCAAAGCAAATCTTGCTCCTAGGTTCTGCTCATTGATTTGGGGCTTAACCAGGCCAATATTCCTATAGTAAGAGTAAAACGGATCCCAATGATTGTCATTATGTCCATCAAGGGATGGACCATCTCGGGGTATGGGATCGAAGAATGTAGAGTGGGGGTGAGGGTGTGGGCAAGATGTGAAAGGGTGAAAATCAATGTGGTCCATTCTAACTCACACCTCAATCAAAATTCTCCAAGTAAAACACAATTCAAAAAGGACTTTTTAGGTCTTTCCCAATTTAGGCATTTGATTTAAGTCAGATTGTAGGTGACAATACAATTTGTTCAATCAATTTACGTGCTTACTGTCATCCTACGGCTCGCCTAAGAAGACCTAGTTGAGATTCAGTGTTCTTCCCTAAATCTCAAATGGTAAAGCAACTCCAAAGACAGAAGATAGAGGGATGCAAGTAGGCCTAAACCTTCCTTTGAAGCTGTGCTTTCGCAGTGCTTCTCAACTACCCCCAAAAATCCGTGACAGGGTATCCCCCTCTTTGGATTTACAAAACCTTTGATCTCAAGTTCCGAGCACTTCAGAATCCAACGATAGGAGGGCTCCTGTCCTAGTATTTCCAAACATAAGGGGTGTCTAAAAGCCTGCTGTGGTGTAAGCAAAATAAGTGTGCATACACCGCAAAAGATTTTGAATCTTGAATAGCACGCCAAGTTTGAAAATCAAATCCTTTGTTTTTGAAATGTCCCTCCTTTATTTAGTCCTTTTTCTAGAAAATATGTGACCACTTGTTTAATTTATTCAATACAGATTAGGTGGTCTTCGCATTAAGTCCAAATGTAATGCGTGATCAAGAATAGGATGCAAAGTAAGAGAATGCGTACCATGCTTCCAACAATCAATGATGCGAGAATGCATGCAATGCAGAGAAGTAAATCTAGAGGCTACTCATACAGACCTAAATGATTCGTCCTAGGGGTAGGCAGCTTCTAGCAGATAGCTCATTTTTTTATTTTTTTTAAACTACTTATGCACAAGCAAATGAAAGTAAACAATCCACAAAATAAATTAAAAAAAACTAAATCTAAAGAAAAGGGAACAGGCTCCCAAAAATTACCCAACACAGGCCTAAAACAAAATTGGGGAACAAACCCCTCAAAATATACCCCAGAACAAGGGTTTGAAACCAAATGTGCAATGCAAAAAAAATTAAGTCTAAAGTCTTAATCCTACTCTAATTAAATTAGCGACTAAATATACAAAGATGATCATCATGTCCTCGTCCTTCCCCTCCTTTTCAAAGTTGCTCGACCAATTCCTCCTCTAGCGACGTCAAGGGTCGCCTCTTACAATACTGATTCTTGCACAAATTTCTCGCACAGAAATAAGAATAATTGGTCAGATCATTGTGCAATTGACAAATAATAAAAAATAAGATCAGGTGAAATTATTGCGTATGTTGCCTCCTCGGCAACAGCGCCATTTGACGAGCTGGTTCTTCACTTTTAAAGTCGTTTGTAGTTTTATGTGGTGGAAAAATCGACTAATCAACAATTAATATAACCACTCAATTAGGAGCGGGTCATGTCCATAGGGAGGCAATGATGCAATAATATCTCAATTATTTCATATTCGTTCAATCTCTTGAGAAATCCTTAGTTAAATCTGACATGAAATGCGATGGAAAGAAGATGCATAATATCTTGTAAACATAAGGGTAGATGTGCATTTTTTCCTCAATGAAATATTCAATAAAATTGTGATGATTTTATGCAACTTTCCATTGACATGTATTAAAGAAAATTTGTGCACATTTAAATCCCAAAACCAATGTCAAACAATGTTAGTTACAAAAGCCACGCTATTGTAAGAGAGTTTGAGTATGAAGTTGTAAATTTTGCCACAATAAAATATTCATAAACAAAAATCTTTTTCCTAGAAATGGCATGAAATGTAATAACTAATTAACACTAAAACAGAGGATTTTACCTCTCTCCTCCACTCGATCGGGAGAGAGGTTCAATAGAGGAGAGGTTCGCATAGGAGGTTGGCTGAAGTGAGGCCTTCGCAGTGGTGGTAGCCGCACGTCGAGCGGTGGCTGGAGCCGGCCTACCGGAGGAGAAAGGTAGCGGCGGTTCTGGAGTTGCTATTGTCGTAGGTCGCGCGCGGCGGTGGCACATGTGCTGTAGGTTGGAGTGTGCGTGCTGCTGCGAGCTGAGGTGCACTGGAGGTGGCGGCGAGGAGCAAAAGGGATGGGCGTGGGCTCTGCAGGTGATGCGCGCTCTGCAGGCAGTGTGCGGTCTGCAGGCGGTGTGCGGTCTACAGATGCGTTGGAGAAGTGCTGTAGGCTGGTGCGAATGCTGGCGAGCGGCTACGTGCGTGGGCTGGTGCAGGAGTGAAGGCGGTTGCTACAGGGTGCGTGCGTGAGTGGTGCGGGCGTGAAGTCAGTTGCTGCTGCAGAAGGTGCGGCACGCCAAGGTTGCAAGGAAGGCACGCGCAGGCTGGGCATGGCACTGGAAGCTGGAGGTGATGCGGGCGTGAAGTGGAGGTGAGCTGTAGGGTTCACGTGGAAGGTGCTGGAGGATGGAAGGGGAGTGCAGTGTAGCGGGCGGGAAGGTGGTCTTGTGCAGTAAGGGCTTGCGCCGTGGATGCTGTAGGAGGTGCGGTGTAAGTGTGCAACCGAAGGCGTGGGTGTGAAGTGAGTAGTCGGTTGCTGTTGGAGTGGTGGTGTCGAAGCTTCAGACGTCCGGGAAATTTCCCGGATGTCTTAACTGACTGAGAAGATGAAAATGCAGTGGCTACGGTGGTGGCTGTTGGCGACGACAGCGAGGGTAGTGCACGCTGAGGAGCTCACGGTAATGCGGACGAGCTCCGGATGGCGATGTGGCTTGTCACACCACATGCCCACGGTGGTGGAGGCTCGTCGCCACGATTGAGGCCGCCGGTGTGGAATGGATGAGAGACGAACTCTCTGCACAGTGGTGGGTCGGGGGTGGAGGCCTCCCGAGCTCGGCTGCCTCCTCTCTTTTGAAATCAGCTGCCCCGACCAGATCCAACACATCCGCTCCTCCTTGATTGGGCTCTTCACTGCGACAGATGGAGGAAGAAATGCAGCCGTTGCAACTAGAAGAAGAATAAAAAATAATGATAAAATATTATGGCTATTTGTATACAAGCCCTCAACTTTTATGTTAACCTAAATTAATTCATGCAATGTATCTAATTGGTTAACTAATTAAATGAATGCAATTCTAAGTTAATTCTAAATGCATTTAAATATTAATGCCACGCATGAATTATGTAATTAAATTAGAAATATGAATTAACCTATTTACATCCTAATTTATGTTAAATAAATGTTAGAATTAACTAAATGTGTAGGCACTTAAATACTTAAATAGCCCACAAATATAGGCTAATCATTGATATCTGATCGGATGGTCCAATTTTCCTTGTGTGCGTGAAGAAGGAAGCACAAATCAAAGAATATAACTTGCCACCTGTGCCAATGGAGGATTTTATCCACAGCGCTATGTGCATGGATTATTGAGGAGAGCATTCTTGTGCCATTTGATCTTGACCGTTTGATCTCGATCCAACAATCAGGATCAAACATAGAGTTCTTCTCTTGTAAGGTGTGGCTTGAGGGAGGCGATGTGGTTGATTCTTGGTCGTTGGACGAAGAAGCAGGGTAGTGAGCGGTTTGGAGTGTGCGAATGGCACCACATGGCATCATCTGGACCATCCATCTTCTCTTGTTTGTAGGTGGTGCTAGGATGACAGATTGAATCGATTTTTGCATCATTGGGCTGCAATCGTCAATCCGAACCCATCCGTGCGGTTGGATTTTTCATCTGATGTATGGATTTTACACCACCCTGCCCCATGACCTCTGATCTTTCTCAGACTGTATCTGATGCTACGAAAATCCAATCGGAGCAATCTCGAAGTCATTGAACTTCAATCATCACCCATATCAGATCTATACAGTTTGATCTTTCATCCGAGGCCCCGATAAATATTGCCTTGTTTCCTACCAAAAAAAGGGAAAATTAACCTAAACTTTATACAATCTAGCCAAAATGCATGGTGATGCATATTATGCAATAGTTATAATGCAGCATACAATTTTATGCCTAAGAACACACATAAATTGACAGTTTATGTGACATAGGCATGTCTACATTAGTTGGGATGCCATGGAGGTAGACTAGCTAAGCTAAGCTAGCTTAGATAGCTTAGCTAGTAGGGAGTTGGGGGGAGAGGTAGAGGGAACTAGGGTTTTGGAGGTTATGAGCAGGAGGAAGCTACCTTGAGCTGCACTAGAGTTGGTGGCTATTGAAGAGAGTTGCAAGGAGCTACCTTAGCTAGCCTAGCTTCCTAGTTCTTCGTTAGTTGCTAGGCCAAGCTAAGATGAGATGGCTTCTACTGATGTAAGCTGAGGTGAGTTGGGTTTGGTCTTCTCGGAGGTTACCTAGCTAGCTAGAGTGGCTAGCTTAAGTCAAGTAGCTCAGCTCAACCAAGTTCAGCTGAGTTGAGCCTCCAGGAGCTGGACTTGAGCTGGCCTGAGCTGGTTAAGGTCATCTTCAGCTGTCCAGGTCTAGCTAGTAGCTAGTCATAGTCAGGTTGAGCTTCTAATGAACTCTTCTGTGCTGGAGGAGTTGGAATGGAGTTGGAATCAATTGACTTGAGCTAGTTTGAGCTACCATCCAACTATGGTGAGCTGAAGGGAGCTAAGGTGAACTAGATAGAGCTACCATTCAACTAAGATGAGTTGAATGGAGCTAGGGATGAGTTGATCTAGCTAGAATGAGCTGGATCTAGCTAGAATCTAGCTGAAATGAGCTTCCTCTTCATCTTTTATCTCCTTGAGTGCCAAGGTATTTGGGATTTGACTTTTTGCTTATCCTTGACACTTAAATAAACTTATCAAAAAGATAATAAAATGCAATGCATGCTTATCCTAAATAAATGCCTAAATGTAGACCAAAAAACTATTTACGGAGTTAAAACCCTAAGAGCTAGGATAGTTTTAGGGCATAAGAATGATGATAAACTAGCGTTTATCCAATGGCATGGGCATCTTCAAAGGTAGAAGGTGCCGAAGTGGAGGGGAAAGAATAATCAAGGTTTAAGGAGCCAAGGTCCCTCCCTGGAACATGGTCAAAGGTTGTTCAAGGTGCACTTAGTCCATAGACTAAACTGGTCGACATTGTGTGCTCCATTCGATAGGGAGAATATTTACAATGGGTTTCAGGATTGGTTCAAGAGCTCATCAATTTTCTTGTCCACCAACTCAACCCAATCCAATTTCTTTGCTATAATGTCCATCTCAACCATCCCAGAATTAGTATGCACCTAATAAATCCCACCACGGGGTTGACTGGACTTGTTGAATTGGGTCATCGAGGCATTATTAAGCAAGTTCCCACTCATTGACTTAAAGAGCTCAATCGCGCTTTCCTCATCCTTATTCAGAAAATTGCCTCCACATGAGGCATCCACGAAATTCATAAGGTTATTGTCCAGACTAAGGTAGAAAATCTGGGCCAATTACCACCTCGAAACCTCATGATGTCGGCATTTTCTCAATAACTCATTGAATCATTCCTACGCTTCATGGAATTGTTCTCCAGTTTGTATGGTGAATGTAGTGATGGCTATTCTAAGGGCATTAGTTTTTCCTATGCGGAAAATCTTCTTAAGAAATGCATGCCTTAATTCTTCCCAAGTGGAGATGGATCTCCCTAAGGTCCTAAGCCAATGAGAAGCCATGTCCCTTAAGGAAAATGGGAACATCTTAATTAAAATATTGTCCAAATAGATGTTCCTTGGTTTCATGGTTCGAGCAATCCGATCTAGGTCCTCCAAGGGTTGGAAAGGGTCTTCATTTGAGCTCCCATGTAAATGGCTTTGAATCAAGCTAAGGACATTGGGTTTTAGCTCAAAATTGTCTCCCCCTTTGGGGACCCTAAGGTATGGCTCAACATGGATGGCAGACAGGTCGTAGAAATCATGAAGAGGCCTTGGTTGACCCTCAGGGGTTGTGGTGGGTTAGGTGGGTTCAGTGGGGGTTGCCCTGAAGGGTTTTGCCCTTAGGGGTTCTACCCTTGAGGGTTCTGCAATTGGCATATGGCCTGCATGATGGTATGGACTGTTGTTGCTGAAGTTTGTGGTTGGCTATAATTTGAGCTTGAATTATAGCCATGGCATTGGGTTGAGGTTGGTCCTCAACCTCTTCAACTCTTGGGTCAGCCATTTCCTCAGTCCTTCCCCTTGAAAAATCAAATCTCCATCTAATCTCTCTATCTAAAGCAACTAATTCAAGATGAACTGTTCGTCTTCCATGCATACACTAGAGAAGAATAGGGAGGGATGAAAGGGGAAATAGATACGAGAATAATGCGTGCATAACCAAGCAAACAAATCTAGGCCTTATAGTGTAGACCTCAATAACACATACTTCAGAAACAAGCTTCGGCCACACAACGAATTCGGTGTTGTCCTTACTCTTGAAGGTGCTAAGGTTGGGAAGGCAAGGTAGGGGGAGCGTGTCCCGAGGGTCGCTAATTTTGCCAAACCCCTGCTTACTCAAGTCGTTTGACAATCGGGCCTCCCAACTTAGCACCTTTTGAAGCAAGCAGATGCTAGTAATTCTCAATGCGTTCAGGAAAATACCCTGAAATGGACCCAATGAATCCTAAGGCCAACGTCTACTCAATTTTAAGTTGGGTTAGGTGAGCGCTTGTGCTTAGGGATTATGTGAAGTGCGTTAGGGGGGTTGGTGCCCTTTAAAAATTCCACTTAAACTATATGCGCAGTCAGGTGTAAGGACCTAATGCCAAAACAAGTGATTTTTTTATCAAGCAAGATTGAGATGTACGACTTTTAGAGTTTGAACCTTGCTTTATTGGATTTTAGGATTACACTTGTTTACAAGTTCAATCAAGGCACAAAGATGTGGTCTCACGGTTGGTGAAGATTGATTTTCTTTAGGCCTTTTGTGTGACTTTGAAGTTAAAAGCACCCTAATGTGGAAGATCCTAGGGCATGCATCATCTACTAAATGAATATTTTTAATTCAGAATTTATTAAGAAGGGTCCAAACAAAGGAAGCAATGACCCTATCCTAACCAAAATCAAATGAGCTTTCCAGCAAAATCAATTTTAGAATTTTTCAAGGATGATACATCACCCAAATTCACGTTTTTCCAAGAGGGGGTCAATCTATCTAGAACTTCTAGATCAGTGAGCGAGTTTAGGAATTGAATCAGAATAAGAACTAATATTTTTCAAACGTAGAAATAGTCTTCAGAAGAAGTGCATAGCACTTCAAGAGCTTTCCAGAAATATAAATCTCACACAAATCCAAGCTACGTGGAGTTTGCACCAACAGAAACAACCTATGAGTCTCCAGAAATGCAGACAACCTTGCTCACTTCCAGTAGAGAATTTCTGAAGTCCAAACCACGAAGATTTTGACTATGAAGTTTTAATTCAAGTTTGCCCACTAGAAGGAGCACGTCAGAGATTTTTTTTAGAATTTTTAGAGGTGTTAAGGGTCCTGTAATCACGTGCTCAACCCAAGTCTAGAAAATAGTGTCTTGAAATTGATGGGTTGAGAACTTAGTGGTGGTATCTCCTTCGACAAACACAAGAGGTTTTTTTTCTAAAGTACCACCACTTCCATGGTCCATGGATGAAGGGTTACCTTTGGATCGTGGGAAGATGAGATATCAAATCCTCAGGTTGATGGTGGTCTTCTCTTGCGCTTCCTTTGATCCAATCTACTATCTTGGTTTTTGCACCTCTCGTCGCTGATGCACTTGATTCTTGTAATAAGTAGGAAGAAAGAAAGGCTAGTTAGACGATGTGAGTACTACGAATGCCCAAGGAAATGAAAGCGAATAACAGATCCGTTGCCTCCCCGTCAATGGTGCCAAAAATTGATGTCGCGAAACACGTTAAGTTATGTAGTTCATTGTAGCATGCGCTTACGACCTCAATTTTAAAGAGAATAACTGTACGTGAGTACGAGTGTTGAACATAGGGAGGCATGTAATCTGATCAGTTTATCGCTCGTGTTTAATGTCACAAGATATTCATTTTTTTTGCTCGCGAAAAGAGAGAAAGAGTAAGAGAGAGAGAGAGTAGAGTTTCATAAAAATGTGAAGATTGCCAACTACACATGAAACTAAGCAGATGATAATATATTGTGAAAATAGAATCGTTTTACAACTATAACGCTAGATGAAAGCTTAAAATAGCATAAACATAAAACTAAAGAAACTACCAACTAAATGGAGAGCCGAGGCAGCCACTGCAATGGAGGGGCTTCCGTCGGCAACTTGACAGCTCTGAGGCCTTGCTTGATGCTTTATGGAGATGGGAAAATTGTTTGGTGGAAGATATGATGAGAGCCTGATAAATGTAGGGGTGTAGGTCTTTGTATAGTGGAGATATGAAGGCCAAAAAAAAATTTGGGTCAACAACGACATTCAATTAATCACTGAAGATCCGCCGTAGGCGTTGGTAAAGGACCCAGCTCACACACTCGCTAGCGCTTGCTTGCACGTGAACAGTGGCCTTGCTCGCAATCCATGCACTAACACTCACAGCCATTTGATCGAGATTCGACAATCCAGATCACGTGTGGCCGCACCCTTTGGACTCACAGAGCATGCATATGATCAAGCATTGGATCAAGCATTGGATGGTGTGTGCACTCATCGCATGCATCAAGCGCGTGAGATCACACCACATTATAGTCTTCAAAACTGTTGGATAAGAAAGCAAGGGCCAAATTTTGCCCGCCATTTGCGTATTATTGATTTGTGCCCTTGCAAGGCTTCGAATGCACGCCCGCAGCATATGAGTTGAGGTGCCTACTACTGTGCCACGTCCGCGGATAGTTGCGTGGATGCGCTGCTAGTGCTGTGTCCACAACCATTGAATGCGATCAGACGGTCGAGCTAAGGTGAGGCGTGGCATAACCCTCACCATTGGATCTTCATCCAACGGTGGAAAGGCATTGCTAGAAGGGCCTTCAGCGGATGTGAAGCGCATGGGGGAGGCACGGATGAGTGACACGTGGTTGCTTCTGGGTCGTTGATCATCAGATCAATGGATAGAACTTCTTTGGCTCATTGTGGGAGCTACGGAAGTTGGATTGAGGTGATTTAGAGTCCGTTAAACTCCGTTCGTTGATCCGGATCCAAGTGTATGGTCTAATTGCTCATCTGAGCCTGTTTCAATGTGCACTTGTGCCCATGGTTATTAAAAATTAATTATAAGAAAGCTTAATGTAGGAATAACATAATATGCATGCAATGCTCCCAATCCCATTGTAGCATGATATTAATGCACATATGCCCTCGAAATTGACTCTACTTGATAAAATTATCGACATTATATGTAGAGCCATTAGTATAAGCAATCGCCCTCAAACAAGGAGGTCATCCATAACATTTACCACCACTCTCACTAGAGGATGGACCAATGTCAACCCCCGTCTGATCCCAAATTTGGAGGACACTCCCGACCCAGCTACTCTAGTTAGATGAACTTTGAACCCTTGTAGTCTGACTTTTTTTGGAGTTCCTTAGATCTATGAGGATCTCCACACCATCCAGAATGATCCTTTCTCTAATATCGACAACCCTGGATGGTGTAATCATCCTAATTTTGTGTGGTCAGGAAATAATCAGAACACCAGATCTCAATTCCAACCCTGACCACAAACCCCACGCCCATATTAGCCCACTCAGCTTAGGCCAAAACCCAAATTACCAATCCGGGCCACCAAGGGAAGATCACATGACTTTGATTCTATAAACCTTGGCTGACATCCAAAAAACTAATGTAGCTATGTAGAAACAACACAAAGACAGGATCACAGAGCTTCGAAATTAGCTCGCATAGATGGCTGGGTCTCGCTAGCCTGGTGCACTACCATCTCAACCTCTGCCAAATCCAAATAATGTGCCAAACCAGAGGCATATTATGAGCCCAAAATTAAGGCCAAGCTCATTTTGTTTATCAAGGCCCTTCTGCTCCATCACCCAACGGGATGGAGGGCTCGACATCATATTTGGGATATCAGCAGCAATAACCTATTTTGCCAACTCCGAACCAAAACCAAGCAGATCTTAATTCTATTACCACCTGATAAACATGCATGAATTGAAGATAAATGCTTATTTACTATAGTTTAGAGGCCTAGCATTGCATATCATAGTATAACTATTAAATAACATTCATTGCATTGCATGTTGGATAGTTTGCATATTCTGTATATTAATTCCAACATTTTATATGGCCAGGAGGCAGAGCGACATCTTTACAGGCTTCAGATGAAGAATCTAACCATACGGATAGATCCGGAGTGATGATCACAGTCCATCAGCGTGAAAATTACTCCGATTAGAGGTCCGTAGCATCCTCTATCAGGAGAAGGAGATGGACGGTGTAGATGATGCCACGTGGTGCCATCCAGACCTCCCTACACGAGCCACAGCCTCCGTAGCTTCACGCATAGAGTGATACCAGCCATTGGATCTCAATCCAATGGCTGAGGGATGCTCTACATTGCCCAGCCTCAAGCATCTCATGGAAGACAAGATCTCGACCATTGGATCTTCATCCAACGGTTGAGAGCACAGCTGTACTAATTCTCCATGCGACCATCAGATGCCTTGGCCAATTGGTAGCATGCCTGATCTGCATAGAAAGGATGCGAGTTCGAGTCCCAATCCACTGCGACCGCCTAAGTGTTGAAGCAATTGGATCGCTTGATCTTTATTGAGCGGTCGAGATGACACACCCGCGCTACACGACAACGCGCAACTGCATGCCAATGTAGACACACACCATCTGGTGCTCTCATTTAAGTCGACTAGGTGCACTATTCATTATTTGATCTTCATGATAACGTAGTCAGTGTGATTCAAATTGCGAGGGTGTGATCTGCGGGTGCCCCCTGCCGTGCGATGGTTCATCCAGCGACTGCCAGCAGTGCGTGCGCATTTGAATCCGCAGGCATGCGCGATCTCCTTACGATCTAATTCATCCGCACCCAATCCAACGGCTGTCGATCTCGTCGCGCAACGCCAACTGCAGCCATGCCTCTTCACACTAGCCAAGGCGCTTGAATGTATAGCGACACCCCGACAGGTCTTTAGTGACATTTTAAATGTCATTGAAAACTTGTGCGCACAAAACACCTCCATTCCACCACTATATAATCACCATGACCCCTTCCCTTCCAAACCATCTCTACCTACTTTACTCCCACCTACTCCTAATCTCTAGTAACGTACCAAAGCTCCATTAGAGCTTATTTCCAATGGCCTCTTATTAGTGTAATGTTCTTATACCCCACCAAATATTCATCCTCCATCTCACCACCTTCATAGGAAGCCTCAGAGCCATCCTCCCACTTCCATTCCGGTAGAAGATCGCCACCATCTCCTCATCCCCATTCCAGAGCCTTGGTGAAGCATTCCTCTACCCGGCATCCTCCAGCATCTCACCTCCATCGTCCAGCACCTCACCCTCTTCGTCCAAGCTGCCGCCAAGCACTGTCGTCTGGCCAAACAGCTGATTTGGGAGATTTCTTCTCACCCCTATCTCTTTTATGTCTTAGCATATTGTAATAGACATTTGAATGCCATTGTGAAATATCATACTTGTTTCTCCACTTTGTGAAGTTATCTCACTTGTCTTTTTATTTCAAAAACACCAAAAAAATCACAAAACCATAAAATAGAAAAAAGAAACAAAACGAACTATGGATTTCAACAAAAGTAAACGTCGCCCCCCTATGTTCAACCTAGGACTCCCTTGGAGTTTTGGTTAAAAATTGTATTTGATAATGTGTTTTGTAAACTATGATGATGGGTTTCTCCTAACCTTGATTTTACTTTGCCAAAACCCATTCATCATTTTAGCACTGTTGCCAGGGAGGCAATGGAATTTGCTTTCTTATCTTCTATGTTTCGTTGCATTTACTTATTATTAACCCCACTTGCCTTTGACTTAATGCCTTGCAGGTACCCTAGCAAGGAGATCCAAGTGCAGTAGATCATAGTAAAGTGCGGGTAGAGTAATTTGTTAGTGCCCCCACATTCCCCCCCTTACAAGTTTCATTTTGCCACATCAATAACCAAGACCTAATCTACTTAGGTGTTTGCATAAACCCTAGGATAGAATTTTTTTGTCTTATTTGTCACCTCCACTCATCTCACCCTTGCATATTGTAAAGGAAAAACAAAAAGATACTTTTTGTGGGACAAATCAACATACACACTACATACACCCACATTTGAGACACAACCTAACTTGATTTTTATCCACTCAAGTAGGATTCCGACCTGTGGAATCAGTGCACCAATTCAACACATAAAGGAGTAGAAATCATACTAGGTTAATCACCTTTTTGTGTGCCCTAATCGATTGTGCATCTAAGCCAGTTGATTGAATTGTTTAGGCTGCACCACCTAATCTGAAAGGAATTCATTTTATAGCTACCCTTTAGGATCAATAATTAGGTCAAGACAGGCACTCCATCTTTTTCTTGATTTGTAAAGGAAAATACTGGAACTCGTAATTTCAAATTTGGTTTGCCTCCTAGAAATTTGGCTGAATCTACCTAATATTTGAACCCTAAAAGCTACTAAGCAAGATGTGAATCTTAAAACTCACTTCATCCTCAATAATCTTGCTTAAAACTTTTTGGCTATGCACATATACACATTCTCAAACAAATCATTAAAGGCACAACCCACTAAGGGCCCATCACATTAAAGAAGAACTAATATCCCAAGCCTAACTAAAATTGATTAGACATTGGCCATAAGGACTCATTCGCTCTTCGGGGCCCAGATTGAGATTGTTCATGGTTAACCTGCTTATACTAGTCAATCTGATGTCTAACTAGGGGAGTAGCATCAAACGACCACGGCTGGGGGTATACTAGGAGTCGAAGGCACAAGCCAAAGGAAGAACCTTCTTCCCAGCCCCTCCTAGCTATTTGGATTGACTGGATACAAGTAGTGTAAATTGCCTATAATCTTGAGACAGATTCTGAGAGTATGTAGACCTTTAGGCTACCCAACCTAAGGACAGGCATGTATTTTTTGTGTTGCAGGGTTCATTCTTTTCCCCATCCTTCTAACTTCCTTCAAGTGTATTCTTGGAAGGAGGTCATTGAACACTCGTCTGGTATGACCTTTAGACCATTCCAGGAGGTAGAGGTTGAGTTATGGCAAAGCAGATCCCATGGCTGATCAACAACCACCTCCTTTGCCCTCGAACCTGTAGGAGCTGATTCAGAGACAATTGGAAGAATTGCAGCAAATGCAGTAATGGTTGCAATGGATGTATGGTCAGGGCGCTCGACCCTTAAAGGATTTCTATGATCCTTCAAACTATGGGGAACGTCCCGGTGTCATGATTCCTGTCGGAGATGTAGAAATCAAGCCCCATGTCTTAAGTTTGACTAAGCATTTCCACGAGCTTGGCTCGGAGGACCCATTCCAACACTTGGAGGATTTGACTCCTTTGGTTCAGACCCCTAAAGTGAGGAATGTGAACGAAGAGTAAATGATCATGAGGCTCTTTCCCCACTCTCTCTGAGAAAAGGCTGCACATTGGTTTCGGTCTATTAGAAGGCCGATAGAAACATGGGCTTCTCTTAAGTCGGCTTTCCTGAAGAAATTCTTTCCTATCGAATGGACCAATGCCTTGTGACGGGGGATTACAACGTTTGTCCAGCAACCAAGGGAACCGTTTCATGGTGCCTGGGAGCGATTCTAGGAACTTTTGAGGAAGTGTCCACACCACGAGGTGCCGAAATGGCAACTCGTGCAGATATTCTATCATAGGTTGGTCGAACAACTCCGTAACCACGTGGACACCTTTTGCGAAGGTAATTTCCTTAACAGGGATGCAGATAGCACATATGACCTGTTTGAGGAAATGAGGAAGAATTCAATTAATCACACCTCGATGCATTCCTTCAACTGATCCCAACAACCCAGGTCAAATGCTAATGAGATCTAGGATTCTCATTCATTTGACATGGAATTTATTTGTAACAAGCTTGATAAGATGGACTTGGTTGCTAAAAGAATGGAAGAATGGATGTCTGGGAATTTGGGAAACATGTCTACACCCACTCAACTCCAGAATTTGGGATTCCATTCCTCACGAGCTCCCACTGGGCGGGAGTTCATGAACCAACTTGAATCAGCTCAACCTATGAGCCAAGATTTCTTAGAACCTTATGGGTTCAAAAATGAGGCCATTGATCCTAGTTTTTCTGATTCTTCCTTCTCTCCATCCTCGCCCTATGAGGATGCGTATGCAATACAGGAGAATGCTAGGTCCAACCCATATTTCAACACTTTTAACTTGAGTTGGAGGAACCACCCTAACTTCTCTTGGAAAAGTAAAGGGCAACAAACCTAAACATGACCTAGCAACTATGCACCTCAGAGACCTATGGGTCAAGGTCAGGTATACACCTAGCTGCCTCTGAGACTAGTTACTCAGCCACCTTGGAATGCCCAACAATTTGTAGGGTAGAATGATTTAAACCGGTAGATGGTAGAAATGCAAGGGTCTATGCTTCAGCTTATGCAGCAAATGAAGACATAATTGGACAACTTGCATTCTTGGTTTATTGCTAACACTCTACAACCTGGATCTCTACCTTCCCAACACGTACCCAACCTGCGCAATGTGCAAAATCAGGGTAATAGAGCCCAAGTGTACGAAAATCAAAGGGACCCACATGCACATGCTCAGGTGGTTGAGTAGGGTCCCTCCTCTTCTTCTTCTGGATACGTGACCAATCAAGGCCCTCCAATCTTCACTAACCCACCTCAAGACCCAAACCCATACACCTCTGCAAACTCCATTACCTTGAGAAGTGGAAAGTAGACCCAGAACCCTGAATTAACTTCTAGAAGCAAAACCCTGGGGAGCTCGAGAGAGAAAAAGAGAAGATTAAAGAAGACAATAAGGCCTAGGGATCGAAAATTGAAGACACTACCCACATCCCGTTTAATAAAGCCTTATTGAAAACCAAGAAGAAGAAAACCTTAGAGTGCAACGAGGAGATCTTGAATTTATTTAAGAGTGTAGAGATCAATATTTTGCTCCTCGATGCTATTAAGCACATCCTGGCTTACGTTAAATTTTTGAAAGATCTATGTACCCAAAAGCATAAGTCAAGAGAACCCACTTTGAGGAAGGTTATTCTTTCTAAGCAAGCAAGTTCTATTATCTTGCATCACCTTCCTCAAAAGAAGAACGATCCAGATGCCCCCTTGATTTCATGAGTCATTGGGGAATACACTTTCGATAGGGCATTGTTGGATCTAGGTGCATCCATCAACCTAATACCTACCTCACTTTATGAGAGGTTTGGGTTAAGTGAACTTCAACCAACCTCAGTAATGCTACAACTAAAGGACCGTTCGGTCACCACACTGAAGGGCGTTATTGAGGATGTAATCATCAAGGTCAAGGACTTCTATTTTCTCGTAGATTTCCTAGTCCTTGACATGGATGTATCTAACGATTTGAGAAAGATGCCCATCATTCTGGGGCACCCATTCCTAGCTACGACCAAGGCCAACATAAATTGTGAGAGCGATAGTATGGAAATCGCCTTTGGGGATAGGAAGCTAATTCTTGATATTTTCAAGGTTATAAAAGGATTTGAGGATTGTAGATTCATTAACGAGCTCGAGGATCAGGATTTTGAGACTTGTATGTTGACCAGTGTACTCGAGGACTCCACTAGACTTAGCAAAACTAACCCACAACCCTCCATGGTAGACCTGCCATACCTTGAAGAGGCTGTTGATTTTGTTCATTCCCAACCTCTTCCACTGGATCATCCTGATGAATCTCTATTACCATCCTCCCTTCCCTCTATACTAAACCCACCTCAGCTAGAATTGAAACCATTGCCTAAAAATTTGAAATACGAGCTCTTAGGACCTAAGAATATTCTTCCTATGATTATTAGTGCTTATTTGACTAAGGAGCAAGAAGTGAGATTGATTAAGGTCCTTGAGAAAAATAAAGAGGCAATTGGTTGGACCATCCATGACCTTAGGGGGATCGAGCCATCTTATTGTAATCACCATATTTTTATGGAAGTTGGATCCCACCCTTCTCACAAAATTCAAAGGAGATTAAACCCAAATATGCAAGAAGTAGTAAAAAAGGAGATAATCAAGTGGCTTGATGCTGGAATTATTTACCCGATCTCGAATAATCCATGGATTAGCCTGTTCAAATTGTATCCAAAAAGGTGGGAATAATCGTTACGACTAATGGGAAAGAAGAATCCTTTACCACCCATTCAGCTTCTGCTTTGAGAGTTTGTATTGACTATAGGAAGCTGAACACAGCCACCAAAAAGAATCATTTCCCCTTGCCATTCATTGATCAAATCCTAAAATGGTTAGCTGGGCAAAAATACTTTTGCTTCCTATATGGTTATTCAGGATATAACCAACTCCCTATCCATCCCGAAGATCGAAAAAGACAACCTTCACTTAACCCTACGAAACCTTTACATTCCATAGAATGCCAATCGAGTTTTGCAATGCCCCTGCAACTTTTCAAAGGTGCATGCTGGCCATTTTTTCTGACAAGGTGGGAAACTGTCTTGAGGATTTCTTGGATGATTTCTCCATTTTTGGAGATTCTTTCGTGTCTTGCCTAGCTAACTTGGAATTGATCCTCTAGAGATCCATCAAGACACGGTTGGTCCTTAGCTGGGAGAAGAGCCACTTCATGACCCAAGAAGGCATTGTCTTGGGTCATGTGGTCTCTATTCGGGGTATTGAGGTTGATAAGGCTAAGGTGGATGCTATCTCTAGACTTCCTCCACCCACATTTATGAAATAGATCTGCTCTTTCCTTGGGCATGTGGGTTTTGTAGAAGATTCATCAAGGACTTTTCGAAGGTTGCTCAACCCTTGATTAACCTTCTGGCCAAAGACATGCCGTTCAAGTTTGAAGAATCATGTTGTAAGGCATTTGATTTATTAAAAATGGCAGTCACTTGTGCCTCGATGTTGCAACCACCGGTCTGGATAGCTCCATTTGAGATAATGGTGGATGCATCTGATTATGCAGTTGCAATTGTCTTGGGTCAGAAAATTAAGAAAAATCCCTCCATAATTTGCTACACTAGTAAGACTCTAGACGAGGCCCAGAGGAATTACTGCTATTGAAAAAGAGTTGTTAGCCACAGCTTTTTCCTTAGAAAAATTTAGGGCTTATCTTTTAGGTTCTCACATTATCATTTACACTGACCACTTGGCCTTGAAACAACTCTTGGCCAAAAAGGATGGTAAGCCCTGGCTTATTCACTAGATTTTGTTACTTTAAGAATTCGATCTTGAAATAAGGGCAAAGTCGGGGCACAAAATGTAGTGGCAGATCACTTGTCAAGAATTCTAATTGATTCTCCTCATCTGGATATTCCTATCTTTGAAACTTTTCCAGATGCAACAATCCTTACAGTGTCGAGTATCTGAAGCCCCTTGTTTGTGAATATTGTCAATTATTTGGCCGTTGGTCAAATCCCCCAGGATTGGACCAAACAAAAATCGGATAGACTTATGTTCGAGACTAAATATTATTTTTGGGACAATGCCGAGCTTTACCATATCGACGTCGAATAAATTATTCGTCGATGCATATCGGGAAATGAGTTTCAAAGTATAGTTGAGTTCTACCATGCATCTACGTGTGGTGGATAGTTTTTTGGGAGAAAGATGATAGCCAAGATTTTGCAATCCAACTTCTATTGGTCGTCGCTATTTAAGGATGCCTAGGAATTCTCAAAGTCGTGTGCCCAATGGCAAACACTTGGGAACATGGCCAAGAGCGACATGATGCCCCTAAAGCCAATACTTTCCACCGAAATTTTCAACATTTGGGGCATCGACTTCATGGGACCCTTCCCTCCTTCATTTGGACACCAATATATTCTGGTCGCTGTTGATTATGTGTCGAAATGGGTTGAGGCAATCCCCACCCATACCAATGACCACAAGGTGGTCATCGATTTTGTGAAGAAAAATAACTTCAGTTCGTTCAGGATTCCTCGAAAAATTATCAGTGATGGTGAACACATTTCACTCATTCCTAGTTTTGGAATTTATTGGGGAAATACAGGGTAAATCATTGTATTTCCACACCTTATCACCCACAAATGAACGGACAGGCTGAGGTCTCTAATCGAGAGATCAAAAACATTTTGTAGAAAATCGTAAGGTATGATAGGAAAGATTGGACCCAAAAGCAAGATGATGTTCTTTGGGCTTACCGTTCGATGTAAAAAATGCCTATCGGTATGTCTCCGTTCTGTTTGGTGTTTGGTAAGGCATGCCACTTACCCATAGAGTTAGAACACCAGGCATTTTGGGACATCAAGAAATGTAATTTTGACCTAGAGGTAGCTAGGAAGATCGGGAAACTCCAACTATTTGAGTTGGGGGAGCTTACAAATGATGCCTATGAAAATGTTAGAATATATAAGGCAAGGACTAAAGCTCTTCATGATCAAATGATTTTGCGTAAGAGCTTTGAGCTGAACTAGAAGGTCTGGCTTTTCAATTCTTGACTGAAGCTTTTCCTCGTTAAGCTTAGGTCAAAGTGGAACATCCCATTCATTATTGAGTGGATTTTTTCTAGTGGGGCCATTGAAATCTCTGACCCAAAGGCAGGTAATTCCTTCAAGGTCAATGGGCAACATCTTAAACCCTATGTTGACCATGTGCTCCCTAAACCCATCTCGGACAAGGTTTCTCTCACCTTGCCCTAACCACCACTGGCCGAATATCGCCTATCTAAAGGCAGTAAACTCGGCATGTGTAAAGGTTGTTTCGAGCTAACCAAAATCTCATGGAAACCTGGTGCTATTCCTCCAATTCTACTCTCCTGCATGCTTTCATTTTAACATTGAGCACATTGCATTAGCTAAGCATGGGAGTGGATATCTTATGAAATAATCATTTTGTAAGCTGTAAGAGTAATTTCCTGTTATTTTATTAATTGTAAAAAAATATAGAATTGGGAGAAGAGAATGTAGGCATCAGGAGTTGCAAACTTTAGAAATTGATACTTTGGGACCTAAATACTTACTCTTCAGGTCTTCAGGCTTAATTAGCCTAAGGCTCCACTCGAATGTGGACTTAGTCTCGTGTCCTCGCCAAATAATTTTATTCTAATTTGGCTAATATATTCAGGTGATAAGTACATGACTTTTCAACCTGCCTTCTGATTTGAGGGAACTTTAAGTCTAAGCATCTACACACTATTTGCACTGACTTACTTTTAGGCAGTTTCTTCGGAAATTAGGTAGCTAATGAACTTTCTAGGGTAGTTTGGCTGGCACGTTGTAATGCATAGTAGCCCATTGGCTGGTTGTCTATAGCCCACCTACTTGACCATAGTCATTCTACTGCTTTTAGGTAAATCTTAGATTAGGGAAGCCACTTACTTAGAAAAAGAAAAAAATGGTGCTCAAAAAAAAAATGAAACAAAAAGAAAAGAAGAAAAAAATAGAAAAATAAACCACACTTCACCGCACGAGTATAGCTAGCAAGTTGCCATAGGTAACAACCCATTGGCTAGTTGTCTAGAGCCCAACTCGCAAAAAAATGCACAAATAATTCCCAAAACACTTAGGTAAGAAGCGGGGAAGTAGAATAAATTGGAGAGGCATACACTGGGTTTGTCCTTTTGTTGACACCATAAAAAATTTAAAAATAGGGAGGAAGCTACCGTTCAGAAAGATAAACCTTTAAGCAGAAACTCTTAAGGTCACCTGGGGTCGTAGAAACCTGAAGTCCATTTTAACGGCCGCCTAATGAGTCTTTCACTCTTTTCACAAGATGCTTAGCACTTAGAATCCTTTTCGAGTCTTGGGTGGGTTGGGTAGCCGTAAAAAGTTATCTCAAAACTCTCAAAGTCAAAAAGTCCAAAAAAATTAGAAAAGAAGAAAAAGCAAAGAAATGTATCTTCCTGTTTAAAATAAGGTGAGAGCTTGGGCAGTCTGCATTTTGCTAGACACCCAGGCACTGTCGAGTTTTTGCAACCAGGTCTTGGGTTGAAAGTTTCTAAAGTAACCAACAAATCATTCCTATGTGATCAAATCCTAATTCTACTTTTATACATAGGATTTAGGTTAATTTTGCTAGGGAGTAGCAAAAAGTAAGCATGGGGGTTATGATAAACACACATGAATTCATGATAAAATGCTTATTTACGATAGTTCCTAGGCCTAGCATTGCATATCGTAGAATAAATATTGCATAGCATTCATTGCATTGCATGTAGGATAGTTTGTATATTCTGTATATTAATTCCAACATTTTATATGGCCAAGAGGTAGTGCAACATCTTTATGAGCTTTGGATGAAGAATCCGACCGTATGGATGGATCCGGAGCGACAATCGCAGTCAGTCAGTGTGAAAATCACCCCGATTAGGGCTCCGTAGCATCCTTATAAGGAGAAGAAGATGGACTGCCCAAATGGCATCACGTGGCACCATCCAGACCACCCTACACGAGCCACACCCTCCCCAGCTTCACTCAAGGAGTGATCCCAGCTGTTGGATATCAATCCAATGGCTGAGGGGTGCTCTACATCACCTGGCCTCAAGCATCTCAAGGAAGACTTGATCTCGACCATTGGATCTTCATCCAACGATTGAAAGCACAGCTACAATAAAACTCCATGTGACCATCGAGTGCCTTGGCCATGTAGTAGCACATCTGACCCGCATAGAAAGGATGCAAGTTTGAGTCTGAATCCACTATGATCGCCTCAGCGTCGAAGCAATTGGATCGCTTGAGCTTGATCGAGCGGTCGAGATGACGTACGCTCGTTGGACAACGACGTGCAACCGCATGCCAAGGTAGATGCATGCCATCTAGAGAGCTCTTTTACGTCGTTTGGGTGCATTATCCATCGTGTAATCTTCACGATTATGCAGTAAGCGTGATTCAAATTATGAGGGCACGATCTGCGAGCGCTCCCAACCATGCGATGGTTCATCCGATGACTGCCAGAGGGGCAAGCACGTTTGAATCTGCGAGCGTGCGAGATCTCCTTACGATCTCATCCATCTATGCCCGATCCAATGGCTGTCGGTCTCCTCAAACTACGCCAACTGCAGCTATGCCTCTTCATGCTAGCCAAGGTGCTTGAATGTCTAGCAACACCCTCGACGGGTCTTTAGCAACATTTTAAATGTCACTAAGGACCTATGAGCGCAAAACACCTCCATTCCACCACTATATAAACACCACGACCCCTTCCCTTCCAAACCATCTCTACCTACTCTACTCCCACCTACTCCTAAGATCTAGTAGCCTACTGAAGCTCAATTAGAGCTTATTCCCAAGCTCCAAAGGCCTCCTATTAGTTTAATGTTCCTATACCCAGCCAAATATTCATCCTCCATCTCACTGCCTTCATAGGAAGACTCAGAGTCATCCTCCCACCTCCATTCCAGTTGAAGAACACCTCCATCTCATCATCCCCATTCCAGAGCCTTGGTGAAGCATTCCTCTACCCGGTATCCTGCATCTCCCCTCCGTCATCCAACACCTCATCCTCTTCATCCAAGCTACCGCTAAGTGTCATCGTCTTGCTAAATAGCCAATTTGGGAGATTTCTTCTCACCCCTATCTCTTTTATGTTTTAGCATATTATAATAGACATTTGAATGCCATTGTGAAATATCATATTTGTTTCTCCACTTTGTGAAGTAATGTCACTTGTCTTTTTATTTCAAAAACACCAAAAAAACTACCAAACCTTAAAACACCAAAAAGAAACAAAATGAAGTGCGGATTTCAACAAAAGTAAACGTCACCTCCCTGTGTTCGACTCGTGACTCACTTTGATTTCCAGTTAAAAATTGTATTTGATAACGTGTTTTGCAAACTACGATGATGAGTTTCTCCTAACCTTAATTTTACTTTGCCAAAACCCATTCATCACCACTCGTGGTGGTAAATCGACCCAGGATCCACCTTATCCTAGCCACCCGACGCCTGGTAGTTAAGATCCTAATAGTAGGATAGTTATCCCGGATACTCCTATCCCAGATCTCAAGCCTGAATCAATTCTAGAGGAAACTACAGAGGTTCCATTGTAACACCCTGAATTTATAATACTCTTAATAAGCTAATTAAAAACCGTAATTGGTTGCTTAATGTGAGTTGAGGGTTTAGGGAACCCTTATTTAGTGATTATTACACTTGGAATTAAACAAATCCCCTAAGTCACTAACAAAATGTTAATAAATGAAAAGTTGAGGGGCCATTTGTAAGAAAAATATGTTTGGAGGACTTTCTTAAGGCTCAAGAAAGAAGCTGAAGGGCTTAGATGCAAATTTCACAACCCTTATATAAGAAAGAGAGATTTAAAAATTTAAAAGAAAATCACATTTTCTTCTCTCCTCAACTGCTGCGCCTTCCTCCCTGCTAGCTGCTGCTACTGTTGGCGTTGCTATTGCTACTGCTACTACAAGGAGGTGGAGAAAGGAAGGAGGAGGAGAGCTACTGCTGTTGCTATTGCTACTATTACGAGGAGGAGGAGAGGGGAAGGAAGTGGAGAGTTGCTGCTACAACTGTTGTTGAAGCTGCTGCTATTGCTAATGTGGTTGTTGCTACTCCTACATGGGGAAGAGAATGGAGACTCCAACTAAGGTAGGGTTATTCACTTGTTTCATTCTTTTGATTCCATGATTTCAATTACCCAAAAGAAAAAGTTATTTTGGTTTAAGATTCCGTGTTGTTTATGAAATGGTAGAGAGTCTTCTTCCACTTTTGTTTCCTTGTTTAGAGGTGATAGAGGGGAGGCTTTTAATCTAAATAGACAGGTAGGCTTATAGATAAAATGATAGGTGTTTGGAAATGTGAACTGGGTGTTGAGAGCACCTAGTACCAGTACTGGCGACCAGCACCAGCACTAGTTGACCTAGCACCACTATGTAATGCATTGAAAAGGGGACTGAGAGCACCCAGTACCAGTACTGGTGATCAGTACTGGTACTGGATGATTCCAATCTGTGAATTGGGGCTGCCATGTACCGGTACTAGTGTTTAGTACTGATACTGTCTAGATTTTTGGTACAAGGCCAGTGGTGCCCAATATCGGTACTTGTGTTTAGAACTGGTACTGGTTAGGGTTTTGGTAGAAGGTCAGTGGTGCCTAGTACCATATTGGTGTTTAGTATCGGTACTGGCTGGGTTTTGCTGATACAAAACTAATGGCATGAAGTGTCGGTATTGGTTCCCAGTATCAATACTGGTTGGAACTTGTGAATTTGGTATTAGGGTTGCTTAGTACCAGTACTAAAGCTTAGTACTGGTATTGGTTGGCCGAGTTGAGTTTGGGGACAGAATGTGCAAATACTTGTGGGTGTATGCGGTTATAAATTGAATTCATGTTGTAAACAATAATTCTTTGGGTAAAAGTTATTGTACATGGCATTTGGATGTTAGGAAATCATCTTGAACTCCGATGCAATTCTGAGTGGGTTATCCGACATCTGATGATCCATTAGGCATCTGATAGCCTTAATCCTGATGTCTGATCTTTTGGTTAGACATCCCTGCAACTCAATTGTAGTTCCAGGGACTAAGCCCCCCAGTGAATGGACGTCTGACAGTTGTACTAGACATTTGATAAGATACATGTGGTCTTGTTATGTGTGGAATTTCCCTACGTGGGCTAGGAACTTAAAATGATTAGTTAAATCCCTATCTAGTGCCAGGAATGGAAGATAATTAATCCATGTTAGTGTCTAATGTTAGAAACTTGGGTTTTGGGCATAATCGGGACTTACGATGGTAAGTCCTGATGAGAAATGGAGTGAATCTTAGCATAATGCATGAGGCTATGTTGTCAGGATATCCGCGAGGCCAGATGCTTGATATTAAACAAGGTAAAATATAAAACATGGAAAGGGTATAGAAACCCTAATTGGCGAATAAGCATAACTCTGTGATAATAGAGTGTCGGCTCTATCAACAACCTTGGTAATAATAAAATATGAGGAACTGAATGGGAGATTCAAGGTTTGGAACTTGATGCTAGAGGCACCTAGTACAAATACTAGTAACCTATGTCGGTACTAGCTGGCTTAACATGAGCTAGAGATGGAACTTAACGTAGGCACTAAGGGCACTTAGTATTGGTATCAGTGACACGTACCGATACCGGATGGGTGCAGTAGCCATGACAGAGGGTGCCCGATATCGGTATTGATGCTCAATACTAGTACGGGCTGGATGATAAATGCTAGTTTATCAACTTTCTTATGCATTAAAACAAACCTAGCTCTTATGATTTCACTCCGCAAATGGGTTTCTCGATTGCATTTAGGCATAAATTAGGTAAGGTATGCAATTTACCATTTATTGCCTTTTTGATGTATTTTTGTGAGTGTTTGGGATATATAGATTGACAGATCCCTAAAACCCTAGCACTCAAGAAGGAAACTAGTAAAGGAGAAGCCTAAACCAGCTAGAACTCAGCTTTGTCCAGCTCAGCATAGTTAGAATCCAGCTCACTTGAACTAGGGTCAACTCATCCTAGCTCCATTCAGCACATCTCAGCTGAATGGCAACCCAAGAGAGATCATCTAAGCTCACCTTAGCTCAAGTCATCTCAACTTAGATGAGTCTAGCTCATCTTATCTCCCATCAGTTCACTGGGAGCTCCAGCTAACTTAGCTAGTTTGACTAGATTTCACCTCAGCTTGGGACCAGCTACATCTAGCTCCACTCAACTCCAGCCAGCTGAAGATGACTTCATCTTCGCTTAGGAAGCTGAAGTCTAGCTCCTGGGGACTCATCTTGGTTCAATTTAGTTGAGCTAAGCTACCTTAGCTACTCCAACTAGCTAGGTCATCCCCGAGAGAATCAGACCCAGCTCACCTTAGCTCATTACAACAGAAGCCAGCATACTTTAGCTTGGCTTAGCAGCTAGCAAAGAACTAGCAAGCTAAGCCAGCTAAAGTAGCTCCATGCCACCCTCTTCAGCAGTTGCCAGCTCCAATTCAGCTCCAGACTTCTCTCCAGCTCCTCTGCAAAAACCTTAGCTCCATATGCCTCCTCCTCTACTCTATAACTACCTAAGCTTGCTTAGCTAGCTTAGTTTAGCTAACCTCCAGCTCCCTTGGCCATTCACCACCATAAAACCCTAACAAACTAGCTCCACCAATTAGCCCTACCTAATCTCCACCTAAGCTACCTAGGCCACTCCACTCTTGGTGCCAATCTAGGCATCCCTTCACCCCATCACCACCACCAAAAGACACCACATTCTTGGCACCAAAACCACCTATAACTACCCCCATTTTGGCACCAACTTTTCCCTCCAAAAATCCCCCCATCATAATGTTGTGTCTCATAGAGTGCGTTGTGATAGGAAAATGCGTCATAGTATAGTGCGCAATATGATAAAAAAAATATATAAATTTATATAAAGATAACAAGACTTTGAGTCCCGGTCGTTCATCTTTGAGAGGCGTTATGCAAATCTAAAATCGATCTTTTATCGCTCTATTTGTTTAGAATCGCACGCCGATATCCAATCTTCAGATTAAAGTTTTGCCACTTCTATTGTGAACTCTGATAACGTGCACATGTGTTAGATAAATAACAAAGGTGAAAGTATGAGTTTCGTTATGAACAGTTCTAATTATATGGTGGTTGTTTCCAAAAAATGCACTGATAGTTTAATGTTCAATATCTTCTGGTACCGACATGCTGGTTGCAATATATAAAAATGAATAGCAGGCAACTTGAATCACACAAAATAGATTGCAATCAATAAGCTCATGGAGATTTTCAACACAGAGATATGTATATAAAAAATTATTTCTTTCATTCATTCATTCAGGAGGGTGTTTGCAACATGGAATGTACAGGAAAGCTTATAAAGGAAAGCTTGAAAATATAAATCTAGCCAACAGAAAATGATTGCATACAGGAATCTATGGGGGGATTTTGCATGCATCATTTGGGGACAATAAGAGCTACACTACTAAGCAGTAAATGAAAGCTTGTAAATATGAAGAACTAGCAACTAATCTAGTAGAAACTAAGGGCATTCGAAGGTGGGCTTAGATGGCCTTTGAATGGTTGAGAGGAGATGGAGGGGTAGCCAATGGTGCTTAGGCTAGCCTATGGAGAGAGGTTGGAGAGATGATCCAACATCCTGGCATGGAGATGGTGGCAACCATGGTGCACAACTCGTGGAGGTGGAATGGGGATGAATGTAGGTAACCTAAGTGTGAATGAGTGCCAAGAATGGGATGGGTGCAAATGGCCACCCCTTAGGTCATTTTATAGACCTCAGGGACACTCTCTAGAGAAGTGCGGAACTCTCTAGAGAGAGCCCCATAAGTGGCCGGCCAAGTGAGAGAGAGGTGGTTCCTAGATCCATAAAAGTGGATCTCAATTTGAATGGCTCTTGGTTGCTAATTTTGGCAACCAAGAGTGGCGCCACCTTTGGAAGAGAGTTCTAGAGAACTCTAGATGAGTGTGTGTGTGTGTGAGTGTGTGGCCATGCCGTATGTGGCTAAATGGCTTAGGTTAGGTCCTAAAGGGTTTAGGTTGGTGTAGGCCTTAAATTAGGGTTGCAAAAACTAATTGCTAAGGAGGAATTGCAATTAAACTTAACACAAGTTTAATTGAATGAGTGTTAACCTAATTGAGAGTGAAATGACTCAATTAGGTTGGGCTTAGGTCAATTGGACTCTCATTGAGTCCAATTGGACTTGTGTGGGTTGAGATCTAAGCTCAATTGGACCCTATGAGTCCAATTGGATAGGCAATGGTAATTGACTATGATCTAAGTCAATTGGGTTTAGTGAGGACCTAATTAGGTCCTTAGGGAAGGCTAGAGGTTGTGTACTAGGATTAGGGTACCTTAATTTAGGTTCCTATGGGTTTGGAATTGGGTTTAGGGAGCTAGAGATCTAAGATCAAGGCTTGAATCTAAAAAGATGAACTAGAGAACAGTTCCAGATGTCTAATAAATGTGTCAAATGACTTATACTCAAAAATTAGAAGTCCAGACTTGTTGTCTGGACGTCCAATCAGACTCAGGAGGGTTTTTAGGTTCCGTCTTGGGTATTCTGCAAAAATTAGACGTCTAACCAAGTGTGTGGATGTCCAATAACGCTGCAGAAGTGGGTTTAAGGTGTGCGGGAGTTGCCTAAGGGTTCTAGATGTCTTAAAATTCATCTAGACATCCAGATAAAGGTTTGAACTAGGGTTTTAAGGTTTCCTAGGGTGCGGTGACCTAATCTAAGGGTGGCTAAGGCTTGGGCAAGCTTCTTGGCTATCCTAGGGCTAGGACGTCCTAAGTTCCTCACATTTTACTACTTTATTCTTACTTAATAGAGTAGCATACCTTAACTCCCTTACATCATTATTTACTATATCTGATCTAAGTGTTCTGCTCTAGCTCTGCTGCAACACCAACTATTCAAGATCCAGCTTCAGATCAAGTTTATTACTTGTAATTGACATAATGCACCTAATCAGCACATTATAGCATTATTTTATGCATAACTAAAAGAAGGCAGTAAGGATGCAAGTAATGCTTATGCATGCGTGAATTACCCTAACTTATGCTACATCCTAGCCTAATTTAGGTCAATTAAGACCTATGATTGTTGTGCAATCATACCCCCATGCCTAAATCTTGCTAGTCCCTAGCAAATGCAAGACTAAATTATTCACAGAAGGATCCTTAAGGGATTGATTATCTTATCTGGTCTATGCCTAGAGATTTTTCTCCTTTTTGCTTTCATCCTATCCTCTAGAAATCCAGACAATCGTGAAAGTGTAGTTATGTAGCATTTGCAATGGATTCGAGTGAAAAACTAATTCACCTCTAAAGCTTTTACTTGAACCCTAGTAAAAATTCTAGCGGGATAGGTGGACTTCTTCCCTCATGGTATTCAAGATATTCTTTGAATTCCACCCCAGCTTTAAGCTTGGGTAGAGGTTGTCTGAGGGATACGGGTGTTTATTTGGCGGCTCACTCTAACTTGGTGCTACATAGAGATTAGTGCTATAGAATCTAGATTCCCAGATTATTAACTAACTCAACTCAGAGAAAGACGAGAAAAACTATGCTCTCTTTTGGTTCCTTTGTATTCATTCTCTCTTTCTCTTCTTCTTTTTCTTTCTTTTCTTTCTTTTTCTTAGAGCTCACAATCTCGCTAGATTTACACATGGGTTCCGTATTTGGTCTCTCATGGCATTACTACTTTAATTGAGTTCCCATAACCTTAACACTAAGTTGGAATTCGTCAGCCAGTATTCAGGGGGTCAGAAGCACAGAAAGATAGGTTAAGGCTATATTTGGTGGGTCTTAAATTTATTTGGTTGTATTGCCTCAATGCAACTAAAATAGACACTAAATATTCACTCTTTTCTTTGCTTTTTCTTCTTTTTCTGATTTTTTTTTCAATTTCTCTTTCCTTTCATCATTTTCTTTCTTCTTTTTCTTTCCTTTTTTTTCTTTTTTTCAACATAACACAACTAGCACATATCCATGAACTTTATTGAGGAGACATTATTAGGGATTGGTGGTACTCAAGAGACATTAGTGGCTTATTTGGTGGAAGTGCCTACTCACGACACCGGGAGAGACGTATAAGATGGTGTATTTCTGACCCTGACATCAATACCCTCCTTCAGTCGAGGATTCCGTAAAGAATGGTCATAACCATCCACCTTAGCCCTAGTTTTATGAAAACTCTCTCTGTGCATATTTGCCTTATTTGGTGGCACCCAAAATTCGCGCAAAAATTTATACGCAACAACCGAGAGCAGAAACTATGCCTAATCTCTGAGTATCATCACCTAATTATCTAGGATTCCGGATTCATTGCACTAATCTTAGAGCACCAGTACACTCTACTCTCATCTCACACTGTTTGGTGGATTTTCGGAAGAAAATCTACCTGACTCCCAAAACATTGTCCAGGGTTCAGGAAAAGAAGCACTTCTTCCCGACAGACTAAAGACGTTTATCAGCCTTCACCATGAATCCATTGCAAATTCTACATGTGTGTGAACAGTTGTACTAGATTCTAGATTACAGGAATCAACTAGAGGATAAAATCCCTAATGCATTCTCTTAATAAAAATCTTATTCGTGAATGCAATATGTATATATGCTATAAACAAGTAACCTCTTATATTCATACTTCATGAAATTTCCCTTTCGGGTTACATTTAGCTTGACCCTAAATTTAGAATAAAAGGTGAACGGGTGAGTTGGAAGTGGCTATTGCGGACGATTTTTATCTCCAATGCGAGCATTGGAGCTGGAGTCAGTTGTTCTTTTATTTAGGGTCCTAAAGTAAGTTTAACATGTAGTTCTGAGGTTTTATTAAGGGTTGGCATATAGATTTTTAGTTTTATTGTATCTACACCCCCATGCCTAAGTTCTTGCATGTTTTAATGCATGAATAGAAAGAAAAAAAATTTGACAGAGGATGAGTGGGTAGAAATCACCTGGAATTGCTCTTGAAAATATACATTTAGCACTGACCAACCTGACAATATGTAATATGTAGAAAGAAAACATGCTAAAAGAAAAATATGCTATGTACAAAAATGATTATGTATAAGGTGATGGCAAAATGTGAGGTAGAGGCTAAGTTTAATGCCTCCAGCTGGGCGAAAACTTAATCAGATGTATCAATTCTTGCATAGGAGCCAGTCAAGATTAAGAGAAAGATGTGCTCATATGCTCCTAGAATCAGTGGTCTGGAGTTGCGAACCAGCTGATTGTGCACCCCTACTCCAGAAAGTCTAGCTATAAGAAAGTGTGGAGTGGTGGTGGAAAATAAAGGATAATCAGAGGGGGAATCATGATGTTTATTCAGCTGATTTATCATGTCCCACAATTTAGTAGGAAGTTGCTGAGGGAGTAGATCAAAATGTATCTCAGAACCAGAATCTGAGTCATAGGGATCCTCACAATGATAATTGACAACAAAGATCATGCCCTCTCCTGGCTCTAGATCATATGGGGGTATTCGTGAAAGTAGATCTATAGGGAGGTCATTGAAATCCTCGTCAGAAATTACTTCGTCCTCATCAGTACTCATCTCTGATCCATCGAAGGCTGACTCCTCAGGCTCAGAGTCGAGCCCTCCATTAGATTGACTAGGATGGTAGGTGCATCCCCATTTCATTATGCTCAAAACTTCACCCTCGTATGCATTGGGCTCCTCAATAATTCCTGCCTCAGGTAGCATATTTATTTCTTCTTTCAAGTCATCCATAGCTACTTCTGGTCTTCGGATGTCAGGATCAGGGATAGAAAGTGTCATCTCAGAATCTTTATCATCTAAATTAGGGATGTAGGTGAAAGAAGAAGAGTGCAGATCAGAAGATGTTGGCTCTAGCACAGGTTCACCTACAATGGGAAGTGGCCTAGATTGATTAGTAGTGTCACATGTAATGTTTGCCTCAAGATCCATATCCTCAACTAGATCTACTTCCCTTATCTCAGTTGGGTTTCTAACCCATGAGGTATCTCCCAGGATTTAGGATAATCTGGTTTTGGCTTAGTCTTGGAGGTATCAGTCCTTCCCTCCTCAGTTTCCTGAATGGAGTTCTCAGACAAACCCATTCGGCATACTTCCTCCTCCTGTCTCATATCGAAGCTAGATTCTTCTTCCCCTAAATTATCTTCGGGCATCTACTCCTAAGAATCTCCTATGTGTCATTCCGACATAATCGTTTCAAATTCTTCGAGGTCTTCAAGGCTATTTTCCACTTGATATCTAAAAAGCAGAAGTTCTTAAGTTTCCCGATTCTGTCAAATTAGCCTTGTTATCCCTACTGTTCCCTAAAGGAGCTCCATCGCAGCTTGTTGATACGGAATCCAGCCTTGTCTTTGGTTCGGCTCAGTGATAGCTTGGATTTCGTGTAGATAAGATGCAGCCTTTTCCTTAACACTAGCAATAGTTCTCTATATTCTATAGTGCGATCGCATATGCACTGGTAGCTCTTCAGGGGTTCCAGGGGGTGAATCATGTCTACCCGTATTCCATGGGTGAGATGCAGGAGTGTGAAATCCATACCCTGGGTTATAAGATGCGTTCCTTTGAGATGCGTTCCTTTGAGGAACCGGCTGGTATGGGTCATAATATCTAGGGTTTAGGATATGGGTTAACCATTTCGGTATCCCAAGGGGAAGGATCAGGCGAAGTGAAAAGTCATCTTCGCCACCTTGGGTTCTGATCCCAAGGTTGAGTTGATTCAGTGACCTGGGCTCTCAAAAAAGCTCATGGGTCCATCTCTTTTGGATCCTGATTAGGTCCAGATCTAGGGTTAGCCATTGCGGCTAAGTGACTAGAAGAAGTGGGGGAAGAAGATGGTCCTACCAAGGTGACTCACCTCCTTGGGAGTGGCTCCCAAGGTCCAACCAGTTGAGGTTTAAGTGACATCCTTCCTTGCATACACCACCCAACCCCTCGGTTGGTGTAGCCAAGCCAGACAAGGCTAAGGCCCTATCAATTAGATGGTCCTTATGATCGTGTGACCAGATTTTTCATTTTAAGTTCTAATTCTTGAAGAAAAATTTGTCATCCAACCGACTGAAAGTGATTCCCACATCTCAGCTAACCCAGCCAAGAGGTTGAAAGCACCAAGTAGTACGACAACGAATTCGGGTTGATTTCGTGTTTTAGAATTGATTTTAGCCCATTTTTCTTCAGTTGGGGTTTTTGGTGAGTGGCGCACAAGGTGACTGTTGAACGCCTGAGTTGCTACGCTAACTTATTTGGTTTTGAAAAACCTGTCATCGTAGTATGAAAGCGAAGAACTCATGTTCAACAAATAAAATTTATACCAGAATAGAAATCCTGGGTTGAACACAGGGAGGCTACGTCATTCTATATTCGCAATTATATTTTTTATAGAATTTTTCTTGAAAAGTGAAGCGATGTAATTATAATGAAGCCATAATAACAATCAGACTAAACTAGAGAAAGAGAGGGAGAGAGAGACCATGGATTCAATAATTCAAAATGTTTATACAATAAAACCAAAGAAGAATTACACTAGAAAGCAGGAAATCAACTACACTAGAAGGTAGGAAAATTCTACACTAGAAAGCTGTAAAGAAGAATGGGAGAGAGAAGTTATCCTCCTCGACGATCGCTTGGAGGACAAGCTGGACGAGATGCCACCTGGACGAAGGAGGACAGAGCGGGAAGAAGGACATCGAGGCAGGAGTAATGAGAACGGAGCAGCACGTCGTCGTTGTCATCGCGGGATCTGCTTTCGAAATGAGAGAAAAAATTTGACTTTATCTCGCGAGGAGCATCCCGGGTGTGGGACAAGCTTCTCTTGAGCTTTGGAGAGGGAGAGAAAAGAAGGAAGGGATGAGAATTTCATGTGGAGGAGGTCTCCTTTTATAGTTGCAAGGAATGAGGGCAAATTGGTCTTTTAAATCTCAAAACATTAAATAAGGGGTCTTTAGTGACGGATAATACCGTCGCTAAAGCCCCATCGTGGGCAACGTGTGGCGGGGCACGCGCTCCCGCTCGCCTGCTCGCTCGTGTAATGTGCTTTCACGTTTAGCTAATCTCAGCTGTCGATCGTGAGATCAGATGGCTTATCTCACGCCTCCACCCGCTCCTCAGCGCACGCTCCCACGTGTGATCCCGCTTGAGGCGCGGTGTGAGATACGGTGTTAATGCAATTGCACGCGTGCAACCGCTAGATCGCAATCGAGCGGTCAATCCTGCCCGCTCACTGTGCCCCAGCAGCCACTCGCCGCGATTCGAACGTGTGTCGCCCACTCGCGATAAGTCTTTCACCTGCTGCATTGTGGAGGAGAGATGGTCGTGCGGATGTTTTGAGGTGCGGTTGCCCACAGCCGTTGGATCGTGATTGTGCGGTCCAAATCTAACATGCGGTGGTCTTCAAGATCAGGTGGGCCTGTTTGGGCGGCCAAGATGGTGCCACATGGCATCTTGGCTGTCCATCTTCTGGATGATGTAGATGGTGCCACGATTGTCAGATTGAGTCGATTTTCACGTCTTTGGTTGTGACCATTGATCCGAATCCATCCTTGTGGTTAGATTTGTCGTTTGAAGTGTGGATTCACACCATCTTGGCCCTTGCTCTTCTAGGGTTCCCCGGTCTCTATCTGATGCTACAGATGTCTGATTAGGGCGATCTTGGAGTCATTGAACTCCAATCGTCACCCTGATCACATCTGTAGGGTTGGATCTTCAATCTGAGGCCCCAAGAAGAAGTTTGCCCTGTCCATCAACATAAAAGGAGACAGTTAACCTCCATTTTATTGAAACTAATCTAAATGCAAGATGACGCATGTTATGCAATATTTATAGTATGCAATGCAATCCTATGCATAAGAACATGCATAAATACACATATTATGTAGTGTACACATGTTTACATCAGTGACCAAACTCACCGGCCAAGCACTAGACTTGATTAAGTCTAGGTTAACCCAAATGTGGTCTCTAGATTGTAGCCTTAAAGATGTAACCTAGGGTTCATTCAATTCTAGGGTTTTTTTGTTCTTTTGTTTTTTTCTTCTTCAGTAGACCACAAAAATAAAAATAGTTCTCTACACAAAATTGGAATCCAATTAAATTGAAATTTGGTGTGAAATTCCCTTTTAAATTATCTTTTCATAAAATATTTTTTTGTAATTTTTACTATTTCAACCGAATTTATAGAGATTTTTTAATTTCATGGGATCAGATCTAGAATTTTGACCCCTGGTCGATTTTTTACTTCAAAATAATATCAAATGACTTTCAAAAATTTGGAAAAAATATGAAAATAAAGCAAATGAGATCAGATTTCAAACCCCACTATTTTAGTCAAAACAAATTTGCAGATTACTCGAAATTGCTTTATGAATTTTAAGAAATCCCAAATTTGGGTCAATTTGACCCCCTTGTACATTACTAATTTTCAAAAATTTTATGCTTGGAATTTTTTTAAAATAATGGTGCCTTTGAAAGATGGTATGAAAATGAAGGTCTAGCCTAAATTTCAGATTTCTTTTGTTTAGTAGTTTTTCAGCAATCAAATTTTTAAAACATACTTTGAAATATGACCGAAAATCAAAGAATGGTGGAGAAGCTTTAAAAAGTGTTTGAGTTTGCAATTCAACTTTCTATCAAAAATATATTTTTTTCAAAATCTTTTGAAAGAATTTTTTTTTTAAAAAGGGATTTTTTTTCAAAGGATTTCGAATTTTTTTTTTTTGCTTTTCCAAACTGACCTAGGATTCAAAAAGAAACTTAATCTAACTACCAAGATATTTTTTTCTTTGATTTTTTGTCCCTTTTCCACAAAAATGAATAAGCTTTTTTTTAATTTTTTTTTTCTAACGAAAATTGCTAGAAGCAAATCTAACCTAATGTTCCCAAAAAAAAGGAAACTAGCCTAAAGAAGGTGTGATGTGCACCTGGAAATTTTTTCGCGCTCGTTGTGTGTGCAAATCCCATTTTATCTATGTTGTCCTGCACATGCAAAAATGAAGTAGAGGAAGATCTGTCAATGCTAGCTCAAAAGATTGAAATAAAAAAAATGACGTTGCCTCCCCAGCAACGGTGCCATTTGTTGTCTCATAGAGCTCCTTGTGATAGGAAAATGCGTCGTAGTATAGTGCGCAATACAATAAAAAAAAATATTTATATAAAGATAACGAGGCTTTGAATCTCGGTCATTCGTCTCTGCGAGGCGTTATGCAAATCTGAAATCGATCTTTTATCTCTGTACTTGTTTAGAATCGTACGTTGATAACCAATCTTCAGATTAAAGTTTTGCCACTTCTATTGTGAACTCTGATTACATGCGCATGTGTTAGATAGATAACGAAGGTGAAAGTATGAGTTTCGGTATGCACAATTCTAGTTATATGGTGGCTGTTAAAGGAAAATGCATTAATAGTTTAATCTTCAATATCTTTTGGTATCGACATGCTGGTTGCAATATATAAATATGAAGAGTAGGCAACTTGAATCACACGAAATAGATTGCAATCAATAAGCTCATGGTGATTTTCAACACCGAGATATGTATATAAAAAAATATATCATTCATTCATTCATTCGGGAGGGTGTTTGCAACATGGAATGTAGAGGAAAGGCTATAAATGAAAGTTTGAAAATATAAATCTAGCTAATAGACAATGATCACATACAAGAATCTATGGGGTGATTTTGCATGCATCATTGGTGGAGAACAAGAGCTGCACTACTAACCAGTAAATGAAAGCATGTAAATATGAAGAACTAGCCACTAATCTAGCACAAACTAAGGGCATTCCGAGTTTGGCTCCGATGGCCTTTGAATGGTTGAGAGGAGAATGAGGGGCGGGCAATGGTTCCTAGGCCAACCCATGGAGAGAGGTTAGGGAGACAAGCCAGCATCCTGGCATGGAGATGGTGGCAGACATGGTGCACAACTCTTGGAGGTGGAATGGAGATGAATGTAGCTAACCTAAGTGTGAATGAGTGCCAAGAATGGGATGGGTGCAAATGGACACCCTATAGGTCTTTTTATAGACCTAAGGGAGACTCTCTAGAGAAGTGTGGAACTCTTTAGAGAGAGCCCCATAAGTGTCAGGCCAAGTGACAGAGAGAGGTGGTTCCTAGATCCATAAAATGTGGATCTCAATTTGAATGGCTCGTGGTTGCTAATTTTGGCAACGAAGAGTGGTGCCACCTTTGGAAGAGAGTTCTAGAGAACTCTAGATGTGTGTGAGTGTGTGGCCATGCCGTATGTGGCTAAATGGTTTAGGTTAGGTCCTAAAGTGTTTAGGTTGGTGTAGGCCTTAAATTAAGGTTGCAAAAACTAATTGCTAAGGAGGAATTGCAATTAAACTTAACACAAGTTTAATTGAATGAGTGTGAACCTAATTGAGAGTGAAATGACTCAATTAGGTTGGGCTTAGGTTAATTGGACTCTCACCGAGTCCAATTGGACTTGTGTGGGTTGAGATCTAAACTCAATTGGACCCTATGAGTCCAATTGACTAGGCAATGGTAATTGACTATGATCTAAGTCAATTGGGTTTAGTGAGGACCAAATTAGGTCCTTAGGGAGGTCTAGAGGTGGTGTGCTAGGGTTAGGGTTCCTTAATTTAGGTTCCTATGGGGTTGGAATTGGGTTTAGGGAGCTAGAGATCCAAGATCAAGGCTTGAATCTCAAAATAGGAACTTGGGAATAGTTCCAGACGTCTGATAAATGTGTTAGATGTCTTAATACTCAAAATTCAGAAGTCCAGACTTGTTGTCTAGATGTCCAATCAGAGTCAGGAGGGTTTCTAGTTTCTATCTTGGGTATTCTGCAGAAATTGGACGTTTAACCAAGTGTCTGGACATCCAATAACACTCCAGAAGTGGGTTTAAGGTGTGCAGAAGTTGGCTAAGGGTTCTGGTCATCCTAAAATTCATCTGGACATCCAAATAATGGTTGGAATTAGGGTTTTGAGGTTTCCTATTGTGCAGTGACCTAATATAAGTGTGGCTAAGGCTTGGTTAAGCTTCTAGGCTATCCTAGGGCTAGGATGTCCTAAGTTCTCATTTTACTGCTTTATTCCTACTTAATATAGTAGCATACCTTAACTTCCTTACATCATTATTTACTATATCAAATCTAGGACTTCTGCTCCAGCTCTGCTGCAACGCCAATTATTTCTGATCCAGCTTCAGATCCAACTTTTTACATGTAATTGACATAATGCACCTAATCAGCACATTATAGCATTATTTTATGCATAGGTAAAAGAAGGCGGTAAGGATGCAAGTAATGCTTATGCATGCGTGAATTACCCTAACTTATGCTACATCCTAGCCTAATTTAGGTCAATTAAGACCTATGATTGCTACGCAATCACTTAATCCTACACATACCCCTTTAAGCCATCACCACCCTACACCTACCCCCCTTCTAGAAGCCCCCATAGTTGGTGCCAAAACCATCGCACCTCTCCATGGTAGCGCCAACCTATGAAGCCTCTCCACCACCATAACAACCACCACCACATCCCTTAAGGTGGCACCAAACACCCTCCACCATAGGATCACCTAACCACCTTATAGAACCCATCCTAGCCTTACATCTAACCCATGGCAACTACCCCCTTCTCCACCTCTATAAAAACCCTCCTAACCACCACTAAAAACTCATCCTCCATTAGTGTAAAATCTACCCTATACCCACCTAAATCTACGACTAAAGAAGAAGAAGAAAGGAAGAAGTTTATGGGGGCATCCTACCCACCCCCTAGGTGCCTTCTTACCCTTCTCTCTTCTCCCTTGATCCACACCAAGGTGGAGGACTTCCATTACCTGGAGGATGTCCAGGCAGTGGAGGAGGAAGGGTGGTGCACGCTCACCCTTGTAGAGCAAGAAGCCCCTCTTCTTCACGATTTTTATTGCGACATGATTGTTGAAGATCATATTTTTGGTGCCATTACTGACGAGGCAACTCTCTATATGCCAAAATTTTTATTTTATTCTTTATTTGTATATATTTTTTATTTCTTTCATTCATATTATTTGTTGTATGTAGATTCTTTTATTGAATTTATTCTTGATTTATTTTTGTATATAATTGTCTTACTAATCATCTGGTGTTCTTCCAGCACTTGAGGAGAAGTACCAGAAGTGTCTTCTTCCAGGTGAAGTCTTCTTCCTAGTGGGTCCACTGCGCTTTAGACCTGACTTCCAAGAGTTTTTTCAAGAGCTGTAGATTTCTAGTTTTTAGTAGTATAGTGTAGTATAGTGGTAGTTTAGACTTAGGATATTTTGTTAGGCATAAGTTGTGAGAGCATGTTCCCACACGTTTTTGTAATAACTTGAACTTTCTAGACTCTTTCTATTATCTCTCTACTCATCTCATTGACTCAATTTTTCGTATCAATTTCTTTTTCTTTTTGATTTTGTTTGTTGCATTAACAAAATTCAAAAAAAAATTATCAAATCAAAATTGCCAAAAAAATAATTCATCTCTTATCTAGCAGCACCATTTCTTATGCATTCATACGTATGTTGCATTCTTCAAGTTGCATTATTGTAAAATTGTTGGAGTTAGGTATGTATTTCTATCTCTCTTGAGCTCCTACCATCTCTTGCTTTTGACTTAATGGTAAAATGACCATCCCTTTCTTGAAAAGATTTAAATGCGAGACTAGTTGCATAGAATACACATCTAAATATCAAATCAAATTCAAAAGGAGACAAAATAACTTGTTTGAAACCCTAGTTGAGCTTTCCACCAATATATGTTGCATGATTATTGTGTACACACTACACAACCACTTAAGCACACAAAACACTTAGGTTTCTATCTCATCTCCTTGAGAAACAACATGGTTTGGATTTGCACTTTAGTCTTAAATGGATTCCGAGTGGATTTTAAAGGTCTGCACTCTGCTAGGTTTTCTATAGGACTAGTATAATTGTACTGAAACATTTGTTTGCATACTACTATTTTCATGTAGCAGACCCTAAGCAAAGTTCGAATTTTCTCGCTTGACTTGATTGATTGGTCTTTGATTGAGATATTGGGACTTCTAGTTTTATTTGATATTGATTGATTGAGATTTACTTTTCTTAAGTTGTGATTGATTCAAAAAAGCAATTTTCAAAAATTGACACATGGACGGTAGGAGATCCCAAAACCCCGAGCTTGTACCTCCCATGGGTGTTGGTGCTTAAACTTCCACTTCTACTTCTATGCCTTCCACATCTAATCCTGTACCTCCTGGGCCACAAACTCCCATTCACCACCCCACTCATCTAGAAGATGATTACGGTTTTGCACAATTTGAGGATTTCAAAGAACTTCCTCAACATCTTTTTGCACATCCTCCACCACCACCACCTCCACTTCATTGGTTCCAACCACCTCCCTACCCAAACCTTCCTAACCAACCACAACCTGAGAGAGGTCCACAACCTAAACTTCAACACCTGTTTGACACAAAATTACAAATAAATACCCTTACCCAATAGGTGCAACTGCTTACTCAAGCTATTAATCTTCTAGCAAATCCCTATCGTAGGCTTGTAGACCTCAACTATGGGATTATTATAATCCAACGGTCTCACCTACAATGCCTGCAATACACTATCCCACTAGGGGTCATGCTACTAAACTGAAGCCAAATATCATTACACTTATTCCTTACCTCCGTGGTCTTGCTTCTGAGGACCCTTTTTAGTATTTAGAAGAGATGAAAAATCTCGCCTAGACCTTGGGTCCACAAGGCCATGATTAGCACACATTGCTGATGTTGTTCTCCTTTTCACTGAAGGACAAAGCTTCCTTTTACTTTAGAACACTATCATGGACTACACCGAGAGAAACATGGGCTTCTTTGGAACATGAGTTCCTTAAGAAGTACTTCCTTGTAGGCCACACAAATGCCTTGAGGCGTGCTATCACTACTTTCACACAAAATTCAGGAGAATAAATGTACGAGACTTGGGAGCAATTCCACGAGCTTCTCCGTAAATGTCCCCACCATGGTGTCCCATGCTGGCAACAAGTCCAGATCTTCTACCATAGGCTCCATGATGACACAAGGAACTTTGTAGATGCTGCATGTGGAGGCAATTTATTGTGTCGAGATGAGAACTCAACCTTTGAGCTCTTCAAAGGAATGGTCGAAAATTCTATTAACAATGCTTCAATAAGCGTGTTTAATAGAAAGTCATTGCATTCCAATTGGCATTCAAGTGTACATGAAGCCCAATCTAGCACACGAGATTTAAAGATTGTAGCTAGTCAGCTGGATAAGGTGGGCTTAATAGAGAGGAAATCTGATGAAGTATGGAAGTTCTTATCTAAGCCTTCTTCTTCTTCTCAATCACCTACACATCACACTTCTTCTCAGTTTTCCACTGGGAGGGAAACTGTGAACAACCTATCTGTGACACAACCACCTCCACCAGATTATTCATTTTCGTATCCTTCACTGGTTAGAGGAACCCTTGTTACTCCATACACTGAATTCCTTTCACATTCAACAGCTTTGAAGGAGCTCCACACCATTCACAATGACCCATATTCATAAACCTACAACCCTAGATGGCGTAATCATCCAAATTTCTCGTGGTCGGGAAATTCATAGGGACCCAACTTTCAACAACCTTCTGTACCACCACTACAAAACCCGATCTAAGCACCACCTCCACAACAACATGGGTATCCATCATGTGCCTACCAGCAAGCCCAACCCAGTCCCACCCAATACTCTCAATCTGGGCCTACACGAAATGATCAGTTGGGGAATATCATGAAAGCCCTTGATGACATGCAACAACAAAACATTACTATGCAGTAGAGATAGGATGTGGCACTAGTTGAGATGAGAGTTCAACTAGAACATGTAGCTACACCTCAACAAGCACATACACTACCAACTCAAGCAGAACCCAACCCTTGGAACATATATACCTTCCTAGAGGTATGTTTAACCTAATCCTTCCCAAGCCCAAACACATGTCATATCACAAGCCTTGCACAATCTTGAACCTTCTACACCTTAGATCAGTAACCACCTCTTCTTCCCAACCCTAATTTTCTTTGTCATCTCGATCTGCATTCATTAATTGAAGAGGTGGAACCTGTTGATTTTTTCTAGACATTCTGTTTCTCTACTTGGACCTTAAGCCAAGTATCTCTGATCTGATACACATTTTCTACTTGGGCCTTGTACCGAGTATTTTAATTTTGATTCACATTGGTTTTGGAGCTGTCGAGATCACTAAGATTGACAAATCTAAACCTTTCACTTTGAATGGACAAAGATTAAAAACTTTCATTGAGCTGCATGATCTCAGACTTGTCAATTCTATCATTTCGCTCCAATAGTTTGAACTTACTTTTGACACTTCTACTGGGTTTGCGCCTAACTGAAAGCATTAAACTTAGCAAGCCTATCTCTTGTATATAGCAGTTTTTGCCTTTCTTATTTCCCATTTTTTTCATTGTCTATCATTGAATTTTTAGTATGCATTCATAGTCACACTTGTCATACATTTCACTACTTAACCCGACTTTTCACTCTAATTTTGTATCAGATTTGAAATCGTCCTCATAGAGATTTTTATCTCCTCATTCCGATTTCCTTTCGTCACGTAGTCTAAGTTTGAGAAAAGAAGAGCATGCATTTGCATTCACCCTATTCATACAATGAGGACATTGCATCATTTAAGCTTAGGGAGTTAGAAATGGTGAAATCATTTTCTAAAATGCAAGTATAGACACACTAGTGTTGTATACAGTATAGTATTATTGAAAATACAAGAAAATTGAAAAATTTTGAAAAAAAAATTACAAAGTCAAAAATTAAAAAAAAAATGAAAAATAAAATAAGTGACCTACAGTTCTTAATGTTGAGGGAAAACTCCACAAAATAGAAAAGCTTTGAAGAGATTTATAAGTGTTTAATTAAGATCTTATAGCTGAAAACAAAAATATAATAAGTGTTTATGGACATTCAACCTTTGCTGGTTAGACTTTTCAGGCCACTATAGCTTGATTCGCGTAGGCTTTGGCTTAATACACTTTAAGCGTTGACGAGATAGACTAGGATCTTCCCCAACATAGGATGTAATCTTGTACTTGAGTCACCAGTATAGGACTCATTGGTATGCTTCCGCTTAGGAGTCTAAGTAACATTGGTTTACACTACACAGTGTCGAGAATGTCCTTATGAACTTAAAATTCAACTTAGTGTTCACTAAGGGAGGTGGAGTCCTTACCTATGCGTGCAGGTAGACTCTTTATCCTAATCTTTAGTCTTGTATTTAAGATAAGCTCTTTCCACCAAAGTACCCACCTACCACCTAAGTGTGCTCTACAAGATAAAGTTGTTAAAGACATACTAACATTTTTGTAAAAAGAGAAACAAATCAGAAAAGTTAAAAAGGTTTTTTCGAAAAAGTCATTCTTTTGAATAAGTCAAGTATGTTCTCCAAAGTCCTGTATATACTTTCCACCAAAAATATTGTTCAATGTACATTACAAATATCCTGTTTGCACCAAATATTCTTTGAGCCACAATGCAATAAGAGTTGGGTTTGAGTCTTCTCTCATTTTGAGAGTTGATCCAGAGATATGAGCTAAAGGTAGGACCAACCTGAACTTAAAAAGATGTGAAACCTAAGGATTGAGTTTTAAAGTTCACCTGGTTAGTCCTGACCATTCACTAATCACAACCATAACCTCCTAGCTTCTGAGCTTTGTAAAACCCTCTTGAATCAAGGAAATCGTACTTAAGGTTTAAATATCAAGAGTCCTAGTTGGTCGAGAGATTGTCGATGTCATATCAGTCTTAAGTTCTGGTTAGTCATCCTAAGCAGTTAGTTCTCGTAATGTTAAGACATAAACACAGTTGGTTTATCTAAAGAAAAGTTCAGCTTAAAGATCATCTCTAAACACTTAACATTTGAAAAAGAAAAATAGATATCTCATCACACTTACTTAGCTGATACTAAATGCCTTACACTTAATGAGTTGTTTGTTAAGGGACTAGCAAAACCTAGGCATAGGGGTATGATGAGGTGTGCCTCATCATAGCAAAAATGCCCAAGTTAAACTAGAAACTAAGTTAAACACTATTAATTAACACAAGAAATACGTTAAGTGTAAGAATTAAGGAAAATGACCTAAAATAATAAATTGAGGTTAAAAATGCATAATTAGGTCATTAAATGAGATATTTTATTAATAAATGTAAAATGATGATCCAATTGCAAATTGAACACATGCTTGAGTTCAAAAGTTTAAATTAAAAGTAAAATCATGCTCTTAAATGTTCAAATATACTCCAATAAAAATATCATGGTATTTGGACAGCATTAAGACCATGCATTAATGACTTTACTTATAGGTCCTTATTTCATTCACATTTATTAATGCATAAAACCCTTAAGAGCTTATTTGAAAAGTCCCCAGGGACCCTTTTGTAAGATATTGGATCGCTCTGCATAACTTCTAACAACTTATGGGTTCTTTCACAATTGTTTTGCCACTTCACCTTTAAGGGCTTATTTGCAAATTTCCCAATACGCCTGACATTGTGGTGCACTGTAACCGTAAAGAACTCACGCTATAACCACCATCAATTCTTTGATCCTATCATCTAATGGTTGATCTCGATCCATTCTTCACTTGCCTTTGCGCACAGCACCGTAGCCTCCTCCAGATCCCATCTGACGATGGAGATTTGGTTTGAGCTTCTCGCGTAGCTATCACTCACATCTCCACCGTATGCCTTAATATTGGCTAATCATACCTCACAGTGCTTGGAATCACCTTAACGCCTACTTAAGAAGCTCCCTTGCCCTTGCGTGCAAGCATCAGCTCCCCTTCCTATTCTCTTGGAGTTGGTCCTTTCTCCCCTTTGATTTTTTCTCCTTACCAACCCCTATTCCTTCACCTGAGCGATGGAATTCTACCTTCTTTGACTCTTCCTCACCACTACCAATCTCATATCACCCGAGGGCGATCTAATCTCCACTAGAGAGCTTTCAAACCGCCAGAGCTCCTCCCTCATTCGTTGCTGCAGCCACCAGTTGCAGATCCTCTTCCAGGTCCCATTCATCCACTTAGGTTTTCCCACTTTCAAGGTTAGCTATAGTGATAATTAGTATACTATAGATTAGTAGGAGTAGATCGATATTGAATTCAGTGATGTGTTACCTTAGATTAGGGGAAGATTAACTTAAAAGCAATCTTGCCCTCTCTACTCAATTAATCTCATAATTCACATTCTCTTATTTCCTCAAAATTTTAATTCATATTCCACCTATCCACTAAGTTCAAATTCAGATCTAAAGTGTTGGATTCTAGATCTGAATTTGTATCGAAAACTCACTTAGGGGGTCTCTCATTCATTCCATAAATTCACAAAGATCTCCTGATCTGGTTTTAATTGAACTATTTCTCTCGATTCTTTGATATTTGGTTTTCACTCCCAATCTCGCAATTTGGGATTAAATTTGGTGAGAAATGATTTTTATAGAGTGAATTGGGTTTTTATGAGTTTAATTGGTTTGAATGTGATGTGCTTTAGCTATTTGAACTTGATTCTTTTCACTGAATCATTTTTTCCCAATTTGAAACTTGATCTTTGATTTTCTTAGGCACTTTGGTAGCCTGAGCCAATGAGAATCAGATGTATTTATTCGAGGATTGAGCAATGATCCAATGAGTTTAAAAGGATCATTTATAGTTCCTATACACTAATCTATGGTGTGCAGGAACTCTAGATGATCATATCATCATAGTGATTCTAGATCAAATGCCCATATGGGTGACCGATTAATGGGTTTTCGCGAAGAAAAGTTAGGGTTTCGGGAAAACCTGTCATCATAGTCATAAAACTCGCTATCAAATAAAATTTTATCGAAGCTCCAAGGGAGTCCCTAGTCGAACATGGGGAGGCGAATGTTTGGTTTTGTGAAATCTGTGCTTCAATTTTATTTGTTTTTGTTGTTTTTTTATCTTTTGTTTTTTTTTTTGGAATTTTTATACGACAAGAGATCGCCTGAATTGTTATCTATTCTACTCTACACTAACAAAATAAGAGAGAGAGAGAGAGGGAGAGAGAAACATTTGATAAAATCAAACAATATATATATGTTTAACACAAGGTGTAGGGCGAAAGTGAAAAGTCGAAAGTGAAAAGTGTTCCCGGCAACGGTGTCGAAATGTTGCCAGGCGGCAAGATCAGGGTTTATAAAATAAATGATTTTGTGTCGTAGTATAGTGGAATCGCCTTGTAAACAAATAAGAAATTTTTATTACTCGAAAACCTAAGTATCCAAGGTCAAACAAAGGGAGCAAATGGAATTTTTTCACTACTAACAATAAATGCAATTTGAACACTTAAATCTACTCAAAATCAAATTCATAACATAATGCAGGAGTTTATGAATTATAAAATGAAGAAAAATAGAGAGATTGAATCAGAGGAAAAAATATTTGATTCTTCTTTTGATCTTCTCTTCTCTTTCGCTTCTTCTCTGCCATAACTTTTCCTCTTTCTTCTTTCTTCTTCTCTTTTCTCTTTGGTTCTTCTCTTTATCTGCGTGCTTGCCTTGGCTTCTCTTTCTCTTCTCTATCTATGGCCTTCTTCTTCCTTGATGTGTCCTTCCTTCTTATTCTTCCTTTCCTCTACCTTAGCCTTGCCTTTCTTCTTCAGTCACACACTCTCTGCTATAGTGCTTTCTTCCTTCCTTCTCTAGCTTGGCTCTTCTTTCCTTCTTCTTCTGCTATCTCTGCCTTTCCTCCTTGGCCTTCCCCCACCTTTGCCTTGCCTTTTCTTCTTCAGCCGCACATCCTCCTTCCTTCTTCTTCTACCTTAGCTTCTCTATGCTTTAGCCCTTTGCTTGCCTTAGCTTCCTTAGCTTCTTCCTCTTCCTACACACACAAGAGTGCAAAACCTATCCCCTACCCTCCCTGTGTACACTCTCTCTCTATTTCACTCTTGGGTTCGCTCTCCTAGAGCTAGCCGGGTAATTGGGTCGAGTTATGCACACCCGGGTCTAGGTGCACCAACGTGGGTCGTGCGCGAGGAGTGCGGGGTTAAATGGGTCAGTTAGCCAGGTCCACAGAGGCGTGGGTCGTGGATGAGGTGGGTGAGCATGGGCGAGGGACCTCACCCCGTGTACTTGAGGCAACCAGATGGAAACACAAATTCAATTTAAGTAACTCACCACACTCCTGACTTTCCATGGTGGGACTAAAAGTCCCACCCGCTTCACTCGCACAATAGCACGACGTTCTTCTCTCAATTGCTGCGGCTGGGTACTTTGCAAAGCTACTCACTTGGCTGGATGCATGCGCGAACTCCCCTTGTGTCACTTGGACCTAGAGACCTAGAGCAATTTGGCCTGGAATGAGCTTGCGAGAGCCTTCCTCATGCTTCAATGGCGGAAAGGGGGTTGAACCTACAACTCAACAAGATGGCCTCGCAGCCTCATTAAACCACATGGGGAGCTTCGTCGTAGCACGACGAAGGTGCTGCGGTAGGTGGCTGGCCGTGGGGCAGCCGAAGCATGTGTGCCTTGGTCGCTCTGTGGCTGTGGAAGTGCACATGTTCGGTGGACACTTGGGGAGGTGTTGGCGGTCGATGTAGGTGTGGATGATGATCAGTGGGTGATTGCAGAGGTTATGAGGGGTCTGGAGAGGCATGTGGGAGCATGGAGCAATGGAAGCATCTTTGCCGATGGTCGGTCGGAGATGAAGAAGGTGGTGGTGGTCTGCGGCGTCGAGGGGATAAAAATAGAAATAAAGATTGGGGAAATAAAGAGAGGAGGGAGAGGAAGAGTTCTAACCTAACTAAGTGGATGAAGGGGGACAGGAGAATGGCTAGCCGTACCTGCCGCTGTAGGAGAAGAGGGTTCCAGTGGAATGAGAATGGTGATGACGAAGGGGTTGGAGGCGCATGCGTAGGTATGACGCAACGCGGAGGAAGGTGGTGAAGACGTCTCTGCCACTGGTGTTGTGGCAGAGTGACGAGAAGGAGGAGGAGAAATCGCTAGAGCCTGCTAGACACTTGGCCGGAGGAGAAGGGAAGAAATTGGAGGGTTTTCTCTGGCCAAGCCAAGCTAATTTTGAGCAGTCGGAGATGAGGGTCCTTTCATTGGTGCTGGCAGAGGCTCTTGTGCTTGGAAGGTAAGCTTCCAAGCGGAAGAGTCCTCATTGGAGAAGGAATGTGGGAGATGCCCATATCTCTTGTGCATTCGCACAAGAGATTGGGTGCAAATCAGATCCTGGAATTGTGTTCGGACGAATGGGAATTCCTAAAAGAATCTCCCTTCCAAATCTGAGAGGAGATCTAAGAGGAATCAAGGAGCAATCCTCCTTGAATCCTCGCTAAAGTAGGACTCCTCTGCTTTAATGGCGAAGGGACCTAATTACAAAGGGTGGTGAGGAAGTTAGGGTGGTCTGTGCAATGATTTTCAAAAGTTAGGGGTCAAAATGTAATTGGGTGGACTGTTTTCCAAAGTAGGTCAAGGTGACCTACCCTTAGGTCAAAATTTTGTTGCAAACCTAATTTTGACCTGAGGAATCCAATGGTGAAGTTGGATTTTAGGTTTGACCATGTTTGGCTGGACATTTTACACAAAAACCAAATTTAGGTCAAATATCTAGCTTAGACCCCTACTTAAGTCAAAATTAGTTCCAAAGGCCAAATTGAAGGTTATAAACCTTAGGGGATAATTTTCCATGAATTTTAGATGGCTTAGTTGATTTTTATCCTGATCAAAACCTTGTTGAATTAAGCAATTATGTTTTAGGGTTACAAGAAGTCATTTAATTCTTATTTTTCACATGAACCGTTTTCTGACTGAACCAACCCACTTTTTATCTTCTTAAGACTATTTGACCTATGTTTAGCTCCTTATAAATCCCGTTGATGTACTGCAATGGTACAATTTTAGTTCTACCCTTTGTTTCATGTTTTCATCTTAAAATAGTTATTCCTCGAGTTGGGCCCTTCTCTAGGTTATATAGGAGCTTTTATTCTCATTCTTTTGTCAAAATGAGCTAGTTAGGTCTCATGATGTTGTTCTCATCATACCCCCATGCCTAGCTTTTGCTAGTCCCTTAGCAAAATTTTAAGGTTTTAACGTCTATTCTAGACCATGAGTTTCTTTCACCAGTTATGATAAGTGCTTTCTTTTTTTCTTTGTGACTAGGTCAAAATGCCGACAGTAGGTCTAGAGGTACTCAAATACCAACAAAGATCTGGACCTGACAAGATTTAGCCTCGATCTCCTGTGAAGGTTTTTAAGGCCCGTAGGAACTATCCTAAGGTTCGTTGGAATCCACAGTTAAAGCACCCATGCTTGAGACATATTTTAGCCTTGGTTCAGTTTGCAGTGCATTTTTGTAAGAGAGAGATAGAGGATTTATTTGTTTGGAGATTTTTCTCTCTCTTTTCTTTTTATTTTTACCTTCGGATTGGCTTCTCAACATGGTCTGGATCGGATTCCTCGTCCCCATCATCAATCCTCAAAGGTCCTTGGCAATCGATGCTTCGTGATAGCACCACCCATGGAAACCCCTAGAACCTTGGCTTTTGAGATTTCGAAATAATCCCGCCCATGGCATTCTGTAACCAAATCCAGACCCTGGCAGTAGACATTTCGTGATAATGCCACCCATGGCATCTGAACCAGCAGGGTGCTTACATGCCCTCAGTGGGATATGCCCAAAAGGCCTAAGATCAGCGTTCCTACTAATTTTTTTTTGTCTTATTAGCACTTTTTTCCTATTTTTTTTCCTTGATGTGATCTAGAACTTCAGTTAATCCCTTAATCTCTTACTAATGATTATCTCTTTTTTCTTTTTCATTTTGTGCTCCTTTTTGTCATTTTGCTCTTTTCCTCCTCATGTTCATGCGGCTTCAAAATTTTCTTCCCTCCTCCATTTTTTTGTTATTTTTCACAATTTTCTAATTTTTTTGGTATTTTTGACATATGAGATTTTTTTGTGTGAATCCTTCTGACTTTCCTTGGTTTTGTATGTATGCACTTTACCAACCCCCATGTCTAAGTTTTGCAATGTCCTCACTGTAAACTAATGGTGTGAAATAATGTTGGGTTTAGGGACTTAGAATAGGATTTATCTTATGGGCAAATGGGTCGAGAATGACTGTTGCAAACGATTTCAAGCTCTGGAACATGTACTAGAGGTGGGATCAACTCTTGTAAGATTGAACTTAGGGTGCAATAGACGTGGAGTACAGATGGATAATCAAATGGATCTCAGAGTTTTTGGGAATAACGGGTTGCCTCCTGTTAAGTGCTAAATTCAATGCCTTCAGTCAAGCCGAAGATGGTATGGAGAGGGACTGGTCAATTCAGTTGAGTTTTGTAAGACAAGCACCTTGATTAAAAGCTTGGTTGGTCCAACCAGGTGCTTGTTCAGATCAATAGGCTGATGATGCAGCCTAAACCCTATTAATCTGTTGGGTTGATAAATATAGATCAGGAGATGCGGAACCCACCAAATGCCAAGAAGCTCGGATGGATGTGGAAATGTAAACTTGGGTTTTGACTGAGTCAGGTTAGCCTGGTCAGAGTAGGGCTCCGTAAAATAATTAGGGAATGATGTGAAAACCCTACGGGGGTGATCAAAGAATGATGAAGCATGGTTTTTAGTCTAATCAATGTTTGATACCCGGTATATGTGTGGAGTTAAATCATCTGCAAATGGCTCAGTGAGAGGGGAATCTGAATAGAAATTGAGTCCAGTTGCGGGTCAGGGTTGAAAATGAGTTTTGATGGGTTCTGTATGAGGGGAAGAGGTGGCTTCAATGAGAATTGTGTATTAGGGCTCTTATAGAAAGGAGTGACAGGTGGCTTCATGTAGAAAGTCCTCATAGCAGCTTTCAAAATCAAATGTGAATGCCTGAAGAGTGTCTATAGGATGTAGGAAATTTGAGTCGAGAAAAGATTCGAACTCTAGGTTGCAATTACTCTCAGCATTTTCTGGTTTTGATTCCTGAGGATCGGAAAGAAATGATTCCATGTCACTAGAACCTGAACTTAAATTAGTATCTCTGGAATTTGGACCTTAGAGTCTAGGTCGGAGAATGAATCATGTGAGCTGAGGTCATAGATTGGCTCTTTGTATCCAGGCAACAGAAGTTCTCCGAAATCAAGATAAGATTCAAAATTGTCGGAGAGTTTGCAAAAATCAAGTTTGGACTGAGATTCGAGACCATGGGTTCCATCACAGAATAAATTGCATAATGTAGATTAAGCAACCTGACTCGGGTCTAGCCTATATGTCAATTCTGAGCTCAAAATGGTGTCCTTATAGGGTCTGGGCTCAAGTTCTAGACTTGTGGGAAAGACCCAATTAAAACCCCACTTGTCCAACTCCTTGATTTTTATGTCATAAATTGGCGTGACTTCTGAAAAATCGATTTGATTCTTTGAGGATGTTGGAGAGGGATATTCATCAAATAGAGGCCCAGAATCATATTCTTCATTGAAAATTTGATCTTCATTATGCAGGGCCTCGTAATCTTCCAAATAAGTTTTAGATCCAGATTCTAGGCTTAAGCTGTGGGTTGAATTACTAGAATCTAAGTTCGAATGTCCTTTGAGGGTCACCTTACCTGGACAAGGGGTGGGATTTGCACCCTCGAGAGGTTCAATTCTAATCTCATTACTGTAGGAGTCTTGGAATTCTATGCTTGGTGACCTATGGTCTAGGGTTGGCTCTACATTGTGTTCTCCTACAATTGGAACTTCCCAACCTCTTAACTATCAAGCATGTTGTATTCTATCTGGGTTGGGAATCCACAACCGGTCTGTGCCTCAAACTCGAGATTTAGGAAATTGGATTGCTCCTCAACATTGTCCAAGATGGCTCATTATCTATTTGGGGCACGCACGGGTATTGCTGATCGATAACTTGTTTTAGTAATCTCATTATTTCTCCCCATTTTTCAAGATCATCTTGGTTGTGTTCCCAGAGTATAGGATTTGTCATGCATTGGATGTATTCAAAATTGTGCAATTTTTCTATCTCAATGTATCCTGTTATGAGCATGTCTCGGGTTGATCCTTTTGTGGCTTCAGTCAATAATACTTGGGCATAATTTATGATGAAAGTTGTGGTTGTTGGTAGACTAACCTGAATGTCTTCTACTGGTGTTGAGGTTTTGTATTCAATTTCATAGAATTCAAGGGCATCCTCAATCATCCTATCTCTCATGGTTCTCATGGATTCAGGTTTCTTGGTAGGTAGTCCAAAGTAATTTGGCTGCATATTTGGATCTGATGGTGGAATCAAGATGTAGAATTAGAATTTGGATCAAGATGTTGAATCAAGTTGTGAAGTGATTAGATTTGAATAGAGAGTCCCACTGAAATTTTATGTGTGTGCTCTAAAGTGAAGGGATGAGGGACTAGTTGTGTCGTTGACCCAATCAAGGCACCCAAAGACATTTAGATGACTATGGAGGTTCGGGGCAGATGATACCCCTAGATTAGAAAGTCATCCACCTGAGAATTACCTGGCCAGCCAGACTGGGAGAGTCCTACAAAGACCCCTACACGGTAGAGCATCCGCACGGGTTACAAGGTTTCCCCCACCTGACCTCTCTTGTCACTGAGATTCCAGGTAGACCCGAATGGGGACCTTGACCTCTTAAGTCTACCACTTTTAAGATCAAAGGTGCTTAGGGTTTTCACTTGAGCTTTAGATGTCTTGGTGTTGTGACCTAATTTTGAGGTTGGTTGACCCAAGGGGTCAACTTCAGCTGACCTGCCCTAAAGGTGGTAGAATGATTCTAGGTCAAGACCAAGAAATCACCCTGATCTGACTCCTAGGTTACTAGGTCCAATGTTTTAAGATTCAAGTCATTTTAGAGCTCAATTTTAGGGTTTGTCTTGTTTAGATCTTTTCAATCAAGGGCTTTAGGTAGCACACTGATGTAGGTGGGTTTGTTTCCTTTTATGCAAGCATGTGTGAACTAGCACTCCAAAACCCTACTGTTGAAACCATAATTTCGTTCTATTTCCAATCCTCTTTGCTTTTCACAATAGTTCTCTTTGGACTTAAAAACAAGAAGTGTGTAGTCCGTGGAGATTTAGAAGTTAAGAGTGATCTCAAATAGGCAGAGGAACTTGTGGGGTAGGATTTCTAAAAGTCGCTTCACCTTTAATAGCCTTTGAAAAAACTTTCACAAAATCAGGAAACTTTGCCTTTAAAATGGTAATTACTATTAAAAGAAGGCAAATGATTCCTAATTTGATTATTTCTTTTTTTTTGTCTTCCCAGGATTAGGAGATGGATGCATGGAAGAAGAGAGAATTTACCTACCTTGGAGTGGTTGATTCGCGTGGGAGACTTCTTAGTGAAATACTTGCAAAATCACAACAAAACAAATAGGGCATGTTAGTGTTCAAATATAATAGAAAAAATGATGCAGAGATTAGTGATAAATTGCGTGTTGCTCCTCAGCAACGGTGCCAAAATGTTTAACACAAGGTGATGGACGAAAGTGAAAAGTCAAAAGTGAAAAGTTCTCCCAGCAACGGCATCGAAATCTTGCCAGGAGGGGAGATCAGGGTTTATAAAATAAATGATGTTGCATCATAATATAGTGGAATCGCCTTGTAAACAAATAAGAAGATTTTATTACTTGAAAACCTAAGTATCCAAGGTCGAACACAGGGAGCAAATGGAATTTATTCACTAATCTCAACAAATGCAATTTGAACACTTAAATCTACTCAAAATCTAATTTAGAATATAATGCAGGAGTTTACGAATTATAAAATGGGGAAAAATAGAGAGATTGAATCGGAGGTAAAAATATTTGATTCTTCTTCTGATCTTCTCTTCTCTTTCTCTTCTTCTTCTCTGCCTTAGCTTTTCCTCTTTCTTCTTTCTTCTTCTCTTTTCTCTTTGGTTCTTCTCTTTCTCTGCATGCTTGCCTTGGCTTCTCTTTCTCTTCTTCTCCATCTTTGGCCTTCTTCTTCCTTGATTTCTCCTTCCTTCTTATTCTTCCTTTCCTCTGCCTTAGCCTTGCCTTTCTTCTTCAGCCGCACCCTCTCTGCTACAGTACCTTCTTCCTACATTCTCTGGCTTGGCTCTTCTTTCCTTCTTCTACCATCTCTATCTTTCTTCCTTGGCCTTCCTTCAGATTTGTCTTGCCTTTTCTTCTCCAGCCGCACCTCCTCCTTCCTTCTTCTTCTGCCTTAGCTTCTCTATGCTTTAGCCCTTTGTTTGCCTTAGCTTCCTCAGCTTCTTCCTCTTCATGCACACATGAGAGTGCCAAACCTATCCCCTACCCTCCCCATGTACACTCTCTCTCTATTTCTCTCTTGGGTTCGCTCTCCCTGAGCCAACCGGGTAATCAGGTCGGGTTATGCGCACCTGGGTCCAGGCGCACCGGTGTGGGTGGTGCGCGAGGAGTGCAGGTTAAATAGGTCGGTCAGCTAGGTCCGTGAAGGCATGGGTCACGGACGATGCGGGTGAGCATGGGCAAGGGGACCTCACCTCGTGTACTTGAGGCGACCAGATGAAAACACAAATTCAATTTAAGTAACTCACTACACTCCTAACTTTCCGTGGTGGGACTAAAAGTCACACCTGCTTCGCTCACACACCCACAGGAGGTTCTTCTCACAATTCTGCAGTTGGGTGCTTTGCAACGCCACTCACTTGGCTGGATACATGCACGAACTCCTTGCGTATCACCTGGACCTAGAGACCAGGAGCAATTTGGCCTAGTGCGAGCATACGACCTATTTGCTCGCGCTTCAATGGCGGAAAGGAGGATGAACCTGCAACTCAACAAGTTGGCCTGTGGTAGGTGGTTGGCCACGGGGCGACCTAGGCGTGCGTGCCTAGGTCACTTTGCGACTGTGGTAGTGCATGTGTTCAGTGGACACTTGGGGAAGTATTGGCGGTCGATGGAGGTGTGGATTATGATTAGTGGGTGATGGCGAAGGTTATGAGGGGTCTGGTGAGGTGTGTGGGAGCGTGGAGCGATGGAAGCGCCTTCGCCAGTGGTCGACCGGAGATGAAGAAGGTGGTGGTGGTCTATGGCGTCATGGGGATAAAAATATAAATAAGGCTAGGGGAAATAAAGAGAAGTGGGAGAGGAAGAGTTCCAACTTAACTAAGTAGACGAAGAGGGACAGGAGAGCAGCTGGTCATACCTACCACCGTCGGAGAAGATGGTTCTAGTGGAGGGAGAACGGCAACGTCCAAGGGATTGAAGGCGCGTGTGCAGGTATGGTGCGACGTGGAGGAAGGTGGTGAAAATGTCTCTGCCACTGGTATTGTGGCAGAGCAATGAGAAGGAGGAGGAGGAATTGTCAGAGCTTGCTAGACACTTGGCCGGAGGAGAAGGGAAGAAATTGGAGGGTTTTCTTCAACCAAGCCAAGCTAATTTTGAGCGGTAGGAGATGGGGGTCCTTTTATAGGTGCTGCCAGAGGCTCTTTTGCTTAGAAGGAAAGATTCCAAGAGCAAAAGTCCTCGCCAGAGAAGGAATGTGGGAGATACCCATATCTCTTGTGCGTTCGAATGACAGATTCGGTGCAAATATGATCCTGGAATTGCACTCAGACAAAAGGGAATTCCTCAATGAATCTCCCTTTCAAATTTGAGAAGAGATCTCTGAGGAATCATGGAGCAATCCTCCTTGAATCCTCGCCTGAATAGGACTCCGCCTTAATGGTGGAGGGACCTAATTGCAAAGGGTGGCGAGGAAGTTAGGGGGGTCTGTGTAATGATTTTCAAAAGCTAGGGGCCAAAATGTAATTGGGTGGACTATTTTGCAAAGTAGGTCAAGGTGACCCCCCCTTAGGTCTAAATTTTGGTACAAACCTAATTTGGACATAAGGAATTTAATGGTGAAGTTGGATTTTAGGTTTGATGATGTTTGACCGGACATTTTACCCAAAAATGCAATTTAGGTCAAATATCTAGCTAAGACCACTACTTAGGTCAAAATAGGATCCAAAGGCCAACTTGAACGTTCTAAGCCCTAGGGGATATTTTTTCATGAATTTTAGAGGGTTTAGTTGATTTTTATCCTGACCGAAACCTTGTTGAATTAAGCGAGTCAGTTTTAGGTTTACTATAAGTCATTTAATTCTTAGTTTGCACATAAACCCTTTTCTGACTGAACCAACCAACTTTTTATCTTATTAAGATCATTTAACCTATGTTTATCCCCTGAGAAATCCCACTGATATAATGCAATGGTAAAATTATAGTTTTACCCTTTATTTCATGTTTTCTTCTGAGAATAGTTATTCCTTGAATTAGGCCCTTCTCTAGGTTATGTAGGAGCTTTTATTCTCTTTCTTATGTCAAAATGAGCTAGTTAGGACTCATGTTGATGTTCTCATCAATATATTACAACTAATTGAAATTACACGAGAAAGCAATAAAAGATAGAATGGGTTGAGAAGAATCCCCCTCATTGGTTGCTTGGAGGATGGCTCGCTCTGACGGCGCATTGGAGGAAGGTGGGGAGGAGCTGGATCAAAGAGGACGGTGGCAGAAGCAGGACAGTATGGGATGGTCTCATGGCGAAGATCTACTTCTTGAAGTAGTGAGAAGACGACCACGGGATGCTCCACGAATGGGGATGTGAGGTAGGAAAAATATTTGGTTTTTCACTCTAAAGTAGCATCCCAGGCTTAGGACAAGCTCTCTCTAGAGCCTTGGAGGTGGTGCAAGAAAGAAAGGAATAAATCATGGTGGATGGAGGGGTACGGGTCCTTTTATAGTGGAGGATGAAGGGCTTAGTCGTACGTGGGTAATTAGTGACATCCGTAAATGTTGCTAAAGATCCTCCCATCTGTCGCTGAAGATTTGCACCAACTCACACTCGCTTGCAGCTATGCTCACGCACTGATCACGAGGTCATTTCGCATGCACATGTTAGCGCTTGCACTGCAGTGTGGGTGCGTGGGCTGGTGCTGGCTGGTAAGCCCTCGTCTAATTGGAGGATTGGGGGTGGCGTTCCAGGTTTCGAACCCGCACTCGTCCTTTGGGAATGTGCCTCAAGGCCAATACACAAAGCCTACGAGTTTGTCCAAAGGAGGAGCCATGGGCATGCGGTGGAGATGGCTTCTCAACTGTTGGATCATGATCCAACGGTTGGGAAGCCATCTCCATCGCATGCCCATGGCTCCTCCTTTGGACAATCTCGTAGGCTTGGATGATGTAGATGAAGAGAAAGCATTGGATAGACTGCTGGTTGGTGTTGGGTGGCCGAGATGGCACCACGTGGTACCATCTGGGCTATCCATCTTCTTTCACTTGCAGAGGATGCCACGGTGCTCGGATCGAGATGATTTCTGTATTGCCAGGCTGTGATCATCATTCTGGATCCATCCATACGGTTGGACATTTCATCTGAAGCCCGTAAGGATGTCGCATTGCCCCCTGGTCATTGATGTTCTTCAGACTGCATATACTGCTACGGGATTCCGATCTAGATGATTTAGGTGACGTTGCACTTTGGTCTTCGTCCTGATCAGATCCGTATGATCAGATCATCAATCTAAGGTCCTAAATTAAATCTCCTTTTCTACCCATAAAAGGATACAATTAATCTAACATATACACAAACTACTCTAAATGTAGAATGATGCATGCTATGCAATATTTATAACATGGAATGCATATCTAAGCCTAGGAACATACAAAAATAGGTATTTTAACCTAAATGGATGTGTTTACATCATAACCCCATGCCTATCTTTTGCTAGTCTCTAGCAAAATTAAACTATATGCTATGTATAAAAATAGTATTAGGGCTCAATCGCTTAAGGCATTAGTTGTTTATTAACAAAAGAAAATTTCAACTAAGGGCTTAAACTACGAAGACTCGACAGTGCCCAGGTGCCTGCCAAAATGCATTCCACCCAATTCCTCACCTTATTTGAAAAGGGAAGAGACATTTTTTTCTTTTTCTTATTTTCTAATATTTTTGGACTTTTGGAATTTGAGAGTTTCGAGATAACTTTTTACAGCTACCTGACCTGCCCAAGGCTCGAAAAGGGCTCTAAGTGCTAAGCATCTTGTAAAAGAGTGACAAACTCACTAGGTGGCCTTTAAAATGGACTTCAAGTTTCTACAGACCTAGGAGACCTTAAGAGTTTCTGCCTAAAGGTTTATCTTTTTGATCAACAGCTTTCTCCCTACTTTTTTATGGGGTCAACACAAGGGCGAACCCAGTGTATATCGCTCCGATTTATTTTATTTCCCCACTTCTTCCCTAAGTGTTTTGGGAATTATTTGTGCATTTTTGTGAGCTGGGCTCTAAATAACCAGCCAATGGGTTATTACCCATGGTAACTTGCCAGCCATACTTGTGCGGTGAAGTGTGTTTTATTTTTCTACTTTTAATTTTTTCTCCTTTTTCTAATTTTCTTTTTATTCTTTTTTTCTAGTATCATTTTTTTCTTTTTCTAAGTTGGTGGCTTCCCTAATCTAGGTTTTACCTAAAAGTAGTAGAAGTATTGTCATGTAGCTGGGCTCTGAACAACCGACCAATGGGCTGTTACTCACGATAACTTGCTAGGCATACTACCTTAGAAAGTTCATTAGCTACTACCTAATTTCCATAAAAACCACCGAAAATTGAGTCAGTGTAAGTAGTGTGTAGATGCTTAGACTTAAAGTCTCCTCATATCAAAGGGTGCATTGGTAAGAAGTGTACTTATTGAAAGAGCGATCTTCATTTTCGTTGAAAACTCTAGCATGAAATGACGTGTCGCATGTGATCACGTGGTAGAAAATTACATTCCAAAACATTTTAATTATCAGAATCTAACCACGAAAATAGTTAGGTCATCTCCACCGGAAAGAATTAGCCTATTGAATGTCTTATTTGTTTAGGAATATCATCAGATGTACATACTAATTATTACAACTCACTTTCTCACATAAACTCTTAATCTAAGTAATTAATCAGGAATGTAGGTGTTTATATGCAAAATTACCCCAATATAATATTCCAAATAATGACCTTGGTAATAGTAAACAATGTTAACATTAATCTCCTACCAAATGACACCAATTTACTATAACCAATATCTCATGTTGTATGTCATTCATAAGAAGAAATCAATCACACGTAATTCAAATTTAAGTAAGGGATGCCCATGCAATTTTAGCCAACTATTTTATAAGATAAATAAATGAATAGTACTTCCAGTAATGGCAAGATTCGTAAATTCTAGTTCGCTATTTACTGTAGCGAAACAGAGGAAATGATTCCCCTACTTGCACGCGTTGAGGAGGCGTTGGCCGGTGTCGCGATCACCGGTTGTGGGTCTCTGAGGTGCGACCTTCGAGATGGAGGTGACGGGGCGGTTGGAGGTAGCCGGCGATGGCCGGACGGAGGAGGGAGAGAACGCCGGTGATGGGTGTTGTGCCCACGCGCGTGGGCTATTGTGGTTTGCGTGGAAGCGTGGAAGGGCTTGGTGTGCCGCGTGGAGGTCCCTGGTGGCATTGGTGGTGAAGATGGTGGTCGACGATTGTGGCTACGTGGAGGGAGCGTGGCAGCTTTGGGTTCTTTCGTTGGAGTTGCAGGTGGCCGATTGGGAAGGAAGACGAGGATGATGAAGAAGACCAAAGCGAATAAGTGGGTGAGCTCATGGTCATGGTAAGTGGGTGAGCTCGGCGGCCTATCACTCCGTCGGCCCACGGTGTGGTGAGGCTTGGCTGTGGAGACCATAGTGATGGGCTGATACACGGTGATGGGGCGGGCGGCGTTTCCCAGAGCATGGTAGCCTTCATCTTTTCTTTATCCCAGTCGAGGAGACTAGATCCACTTCTGGCACTGGGATCTTCAATGCGGCTAGAGGAAGAAATGCAGTCGTTCCTCATAGAAGAAGAATAAAATAATAACAAAATATTATGGTTATTTATACACAAACCCTTAACTTTTATGTTGACTTAAAATAATGCATGTAATGCACCTAATTGGTTGACTAATTAAATGAATGCAATTCTAAGTTAATTCTAAATGCATTTAAATATTGATACCACAAATGAATTATGCACTTAAGCTAAACATATGAATTAATTTATTTACATCCTGATGTATGCAATCTAAATGTTAAAATTAACTTAATGTTGAGGCACTTAAATACTGAAATAGCCCACAAATATGGGCTAATCAATCACCCTCCATCAAACCAACATCCGCATCTTCAGCCAATATAGCAAATCTAGAAATCATGGTCGCCACCACCTCTCTTGATCTCAGGTGAAGCGGCAGACCATTAATCTCTAGTCTCCCCAATCTAGAGTCTGTCCTTTGGGGCAGCCTCTCTGGCAAAGCTCCATAAAAAGGAGAGACTAATCTCCATATTACCATCAACCCCTCAAAAGAACTTGACTAAAAATGCAAACGTTCGATGTCCATCATCCCCCAGCCAGAAAGCACAAATCGTGTGGGGGATAGAAAAGCGATTTTCCAACCGTTGGTCAATGGGGATAAAGAGCTTACCAGCTTTTGGAGCTTCTCTGAGGATGGGTTGCCGGTCATTACCTCTCTGATCAGAGCCCCTCTTAGCACCAGTTTTGCCATTCTGATGTCCTCTTTCATAGGGACTTTTACATCGATCGTATGACCCCCGTATGTAGGAGGAGGCAGCGATGGTGGCGGCTGTGCCTAAAATTCAAACCTCTGGGGCGCATATTAGACCCACCCTTCATCTGCCCACTATTGGCCTTACACGAGTCCTGCTTATGGCCATGTCCTTCAGACGCAAGGCACACAAGGGGGGAATGGCATACCACTGCCATATGACCTCAACGCCGACATCAGAAGCAGACAATCTCCCTGTCGCCCTACGACCTACCCCTATCTATCCTCCTCATACCCACCTCCCATCTACCATTGGCCATGAAACCTCGCCTTTCTTTCCATCTACAAGCCCTAGATCTCCACATTGTCCATCCCTCAGCATCAGGGTTCCTCCTACCTATCACCCCATGATCGCCCTCCATCATCACTTAACAGTTATATTTAATAACGACAACATTTAAAACATGATTTTTATTACAACACGATTGTCAATGAGCACTAGGTCAAAAGGAGTGAACCCATGCATTAGATTTCAAAAACAACAACTGGAGAGCACGTCTAGATGTCCAGAAGAGTGGTTAGACGTCTTATACTTCGACTGAAGAGTGGTTTAGAAAGGCTATCCTAAGGTTTCTAAGGGTAGGGATAGGGCTATCCTCCTCTTTCCTCTTATATGGATCAGTCTTCCTCTCTCTTTATTGCCTTATTCCACTCTATCTCACATCCTGGATCTTTATTACCTACAAATAGCAACAAAAACATTAAATAGGAAGATAATCTCATCTTATTCTATATACAATGCTATAAAATGATGTAATGCATGATATGAAAGATATGAATGCAATATTTACAAAATAAGCTAGGTTCTAACATTATTTAGGTTAATTAAGACCTATGATTGTTGCACTATCATACCCCCATGTCTAAACTTTGCTAGTCCCTAGCAAATGCAGGAATAAATGCAAGGTGTATGAACTATGTTATTTACAAATTTATCCCTAAAGGACTTACTTATTCCTTCAATCAAGGGTTTGACTAAAGATTCCTTCTTGTTTTCATCCAAAAATCTAGAAATCCAGGCAATCATGAAAGTGTAGTATAGTAGCTTAAGCAATAGATCCAAGTGAAAAGCCTCCTACATCTAAAGTTTGTACTTGACCCTAGTAATAATTCTATCAGTATAAGAAAACTTCTTCTCTCAGCGATACATAACAAATAATCTATGATGTTACCCTAGCTTTTTGGCTTAGGTAGAAAATGTATGAGTCAAGTGGTTTTCTATTTAGTGGCTCACACTCATCTGGTGCTACATATAATCCAGCAATACAAACTCTAGATTTCTAGACTATCAAACAAATAAACCTGAAGAGAGGCCAAAAATTATGCTCTCTTTGGTTCCTATGTACACTCTTTTTCTTTTCTTTTCTTTTCCTTTTCTTTCCTTTCTAAGCTCATAATTTCACCAGATTTCGTAAATTCACACAATATTTGGTGGCTGTTTGATTGAAAGATCTACGCAAATGGGATTGAGTTCTGCAAGCCAGTCATCGTAGTATGATTTGTGAAGAAATCCATCAATAGATAAATTTACCAAAACTCAAAAGAATTTCAAGTCGAACACAAGGAGGCAAACTTTGATTAGAAACCGCATTTATTTTATTTGTCATAAAGCAGATTAGCTGGTTGAATTGAATCTAAACTAGCTATCTACTTAAAGAATAAATAATAGAAGAAAGAGAGAGAATATTACAAATAAAAACAAAATAGAAATAGAATAAACATGGATTTCATTATAACAAGCTGATGTTCATTACAATTACAACTACTCACTACATTGGAAAGCAGGAAATCTATACTAGAAAGCGGTAAAAGAGAAGGTGGTAAGATGAGGGATGAAGAAGAACGACGAAGGACGACAGAGAATGAGGCAGGATGACATCATAGCAGAATCCGCTTCCCAAATGGTGGTGAGAGGACCACCGCGGAATGCACCACAAAGGGGATGAGAAGATGGAAAAATTATAATTTTAACTCTAATGGAGCATCCTAGGTTTTGGACATGCTCTCAGAGTTTTCGAGGGGGTAAGAGAAGAGAGGAAGGGATGATTGAAATGTGGGGCTCATAGGCCTTTCTATAGGTGTAGAGGTTGGGGGCAAAAAGGTCATTTCAAGTTCAAAACAATAAATTAAGTGTCTTTAGTGACGGATTTATTCATCACTAAAGCCTGATCGTGGCTGAACTGTGCATGCCCCCTCGCCTCCTCGCACCCAATGCTTAACCACATTCTTTGATTCTCAGCCATCCAATCTCAAGATCAGATGGCTTAAAACACTCCTCGCTTGCTTCAACTTCACGCGTTAAGCTTGTGTGATCGTGCGTGCATAACCACATCCAATTGCGCATCTGTCTGATTGGAAGATCTCTAACCTTCCTGGATTATATCTAATTCTACGGAAGTCCGATAAGGGCAATCTTGGAGTGGTTGAACTCTGATCATCACCTTGATCTGATCCGTATAGTTGGATCTTCAGTCTGAGGCCCCCATTAAATGTCACCTTGTCCCTAGCCACCAAAAAGAAGAAATTACTATACAATTTGTATAATTTGATCTAAATGCATGATGATGCATGTTATGCAATATTTACAATGCATGATGCTAATATGATACTACGAACATGCATTACTAACATTTTTGGTTATTCAGATGTATGCACATCACACCCCCATGCCTATCTTTTGCTAGTCCCTAGCAAAAACTATATGCTATTTATAAAAGAATTAGGTCAAATTTCTTGGGCGAAAGTTATTCATCAACACTTGGAGATTTTTACTAAGAACCTGAACTACAAAGACACAACAGTGCCCAGGTATCTGCCAAAATGCAGACCGCCTCAAGCCCTCGCCTTATTCAAAGGAGGATCTTTTTCTTCTTTTCCTCTTTTCTAATTTTTTTGGATTTTTGAGTTTAGGGTTTCAAAGCGACTTTCTACGGCCACTCAACCCACCTAAGACTCGAAGAGAACCCTAAGTTCTAGGCATCTTTGTGTGAAATGTGATAGACTCATTGTTCGGTGATTTGAATGGACTTTGGGTTTCTGCACCCAGAGGTGACCTTGGAAAGAAATTTTGCCTAAAGGTGTATCTATCTGACCGGTAGCTTTCTCCCTACTTTTAATTTTATGGGGTCAACACAAGGGCAAACCCAATGTATATCTCCCTGGCTTATTCTACTTCTCTACTTCTTCCTAAGTGTTACGCATTTCTTGAGCTGGGTTCTAGATAACCTACTAATGGGTTGTTACCCACGATAACTTGCTGGCCATACTTGTGTGAAGTGTGGCTTATTTCTTTTTTATTTTCTTTTCTCCTTTTCTTTTTCTTTTTTTTTCTTTTCTTTTTGAATTTTTCTTTAAGTAGGTGGCTTCCCTGATCTAAGATTTACCTTAAGGTAGCAAGAAAAGAATGGTCGTGTGACTAGGGTCTGGACAACCTACCAATGGGTTGTTACTCATTATAACTTGCTAGCCATATTATCTTAGAAGGTTCATTAGCTACCGAATTTTCATTAAAATCGCTGAAAAGCGAATCAGTGCAAATAGTGTGCAGATGCTTAGACTTAAAATCCCCTCAAATCAGAGGGTAGGTTGATAAGTAGTATACTTATCATCCCAACTTGTTTAACCAATTAAAATATGAATTTAGAATGGCGAGGACTCAAGAAACAAATCCACATTTTAGTGGACAGCCAGGCTAATTAAGATCGAAGACCTAAATGGTCTAAGTGTTCAAATTATACAGTTTTATTTTCTAAGATTGAAAATTTTCTAATGCCCAAGTTCTCTTTCCTAATTCAACTCTTTTTTTTAATAAATAAAAAGAAAAAAAAAGTCTATGGAGCTAACAAAATAATTCAGAGATGGATATCCACCCCCCCATTCCTATCTAATGCAATGTCCTCATTGTATTAAAAAGACATAAAAGAGAGTGGTGTAGAGTAGAAAGCACCTGAATTGCGTGAATTTTGCTCCAAGATGAAAAGAAACTTTATACTTGCTGAATTTAGTGCCTTTAGCTAGGCACACTATAGAAAGAAGATGAAATAAAGAATTCACAGGTGTAGGTCAGAATCAAAATAAACGGATTCACCTCAAGGCCTGCCATTAGATGTCCACAGACATGGACCAGATTGTGATGAAGACCCATACCCCATGGTCGAGTATATCTAAGGTTTTGGATAAAATTTATCCAAAACCTGAGATTAGTACGCAAGCAAGGTCGGGCCTACGCTATAATGTTGGATAATAGAGAGATCAAGTTCAAAAGGATAATCAATGAATGTTTACTTGGGTTGGACATCCTCTAAGAAGATGTCATAAGGGTCCTAGTAGAAGGTTGAAAGTTTTAGACAAATTGAAACCCTTAGACTTGGTCTTTTGCTTCCTCCGAAATTGACTTCCCATATCAATACCTCCCAACTCCTATCCTCCACATTCAGACTTTCAAATTATGGGACCTCCTATATATTAAGCACCTCGTCTAAATTTTCCAATTATAAAAGATGTGACTAAATTAGAATGAACTTGGGTTTAGTGATTTCAAAATCAAAATCTTCAGTAAGCTCAAAGGGGTGTAATTGAGGAATGGGGCTTTGAATTGAATCCTTCATGAAATCAGGATCTGAATCAGCCATGCGAGCCCCAATAGGATCAAATTCTTCAATTTTAGGGCAATCAAATGATTTATCGAATTCCTCAGGCCCAGTTGGCTCACTAAAATCATGTTATGTAAACTCATGTGAGACTTCGCATAATGATTCTTCACATTCAGAATTAAAGAAATCTAAATTCGCATTGATGTATGTCTCAAAATCATCAATGACTTTCTGATCCACAGAGACATATGTTTCCTCATACCTTAGCACAGGAATCTCAGGTGAAGAAATCAGTTCATCCTTAATTCGTAGCTCCAGATCAATCTAGTCAATCCCGATATCGTAACACGTGTCCCACCTAACAGGTGCCCGAGGGGGTTCTAAGATTGGCTCTCTTGTTAGGGGTTCATCCTAGAAATCCCCCCAAGATTGGACTAAAGCATTCACAAATCTCATCCTCAATTTAGATAACTTCCTAAGTAAAAACTCACCCGGGCCCTTATCCTTAACATCCTGGAGCCAATCCAACAAATACTTGTTCCGATCATCAATCCTTTCAATCAGGGGCTTTAATTCTTCAGTGCACGGTGTTGGCTGAGCTTCTAAAGATTGTATGGTATTCCTCAAGTTAGCCAACACCTTCTCTTGGGCCTAGTTAGCCTGAACTAAATGGTTTGGTTCAGGGTTTGGCAGGTTGAATTCAGTGTAGGGGAATCAACGAATTGAGGATCTCGATACCCTCCCTGATAATAGGTCATTTCAGGTTGTTCATAAGATGGTGACGACCTAAAGGCAGTGTATTCTAGGGGGGGTAAGGATTGGTGTATCCTTCTTGATTGTAGATCGTACTGGGTCTATCCAAATGATGGCAGTGATCTATAATTCATGTAGCTCGGAGAAGGACAAGAATCAAGATTATGGTGTCCAGGGTTAGACCCTAAACATGGAGGTCCGGAACTGTATCCCCAATCAGGATTATCCCAACTAGAAGATAGATGAGAATAAGTCTGGTTGGAAAAATAATCACTTTGGGAATAAGTAGTGGTAGGAGGGTAGGAGTGGAAGTGTAAATAGGATGTGGAAGGATCCATGACAGAATAGGAGGAAGAAAGATGCCCTGCAATACAAACAAACAAACTTGTCCTTAAATGGGCTAGCCTAAAGACTTATAGACTCCCAGAACCCATCTTGAGATAAAGAATCGATTTGATCTACTTCTTTTCAGTCAATTCAACCAGTTAGTGAGAGGGACTAGGAGAAGGTTCTTCCTTTGGCTTGTGCCTCCAGTTCCTAGTGTACCCCCCAGTTGCGATCGTTTGATTCTGCTCCCCTAGCTAGACATCAGATTGAACGATAGAAATAGACTAATCGAAAATAATCTCGGTCTGGGCTCCGAAGAGCAAGTTCAATCCTTAAGGCCAACGTCTACTCTGTTTCAATTCGGGTTAGGTTTGAATGCGCGTTGTATTGTGATGGGCCCTTTATCTAAGTTGTGCCCTTAATGATTGATTGATATGAGTGTGTGTGCACAACCAGTGGTTTTCAAGCAAGATTATTTTTGGATGCGATGAATTTTAGGGTTCAAATCATGCTTAGTAGCTTTTAGGATTCAACTTTAGGTATATTCAATCAAGTTGAATTGGCACGCCAAGTTTTGAAAGCGCAGGTGAAGATGTTTCCCTTTGAAACTTAAAAGAATGTGGAGTGCCTGGTAATTCCCTAAAAGTTGAACTTATGTGGCAGCTACTTGGTGAGTTGATTTTAGTTGAAGTGGTGTGGTCCAAACAACTCAAACAATTGGCCTGATGCACCACTTAATTTGGCACACAAGTGATTACCTAATCTGATTTCTACTTGATTATGTGTTTGGGTGTGTGTATCGGTTCCAAAAATTGGTTTACCGATTGAGTTTGAAAATCATAAGAGGTTGTGTACCTCTGTGAGATTTTTTTAATTTTTCATTTATATGTGCAGGTGACGTGGGTGGAGGTGACAAACAAATAATCGAAAACTAACCTTAGAGTTTATAAGAACACGTAGGTTGATTTGTGTTTGTGTTCTTACGTGGTGGAATGAAAACTAGTGGGTGGGAGATCGGGGTAAACTTACAAACCCTTCAATAGCACTTTAGTCCAATCGACCACTTTTGCCCATCCCAAGAGAGTACCTGCAATCACAATATTAAAGGAGAAAAGTGAGGGAAAAGATAAGTAAGGCGGGATAACGTGAAAAATCAAAGAGCGTTGTCTCCCTGGCAACACTGCCAAAATGTTTGATCGGAAGATCTATGCAAATGGGATTGAGTTTTGAAAACTCGTTGTTGTATTATGATCTACAAAGAAATCCGTCAATAGATAAATTTACCAAAACTCGAAAGAATTCCTAATCGAACATAGGGAGGCGAACGTTTGATTAGAAATCGCATTTGTTTTCTTTGTCACGATGCAAATTAACTGGTCGAATTGAATCTAAACTAGCTATCTACTTAAAGAATAAATAATAGAAGAAAGAGAAGGAATATTACAAATAAAGAGAAAATAGAAAAAGAATAAACATGGATTTGGTTACCACAAGCTAATGTTCATTACAATTACAACTACTCACTATTGTAGAAAGTAGGAAATCTACACTAGAAAGCGGGAAATCTACAGTAGAAAGTAGTAAAAGAGAAGGTAGAGAGAAGTTATCCTCCTCAATGGCTGCTTGGAGGACGAGTTGCAACAACGGAGTGCCCAGATGAAGGTGGTGAGATGCAGGACGAAGGAGAACGATGAAGGATGATAGAGAATGGGGCAAGATGACGTGGTAGTAGGATCCGCTTCCCGAATGATGATGAGAGGACCACCGCAGAATGCTCCATGAAGGGGATGAGAAGGTGGGAAAATTATAATTTTAACCCTTATGGAGCATCGCAGGTTTGGGACAAGATTTTAGAGCTTTGGAGGGGGTGAGAGAAAAGGGGAAGGGATGATTGAAATGTCGGGGGCATAGGCCTTTTTATAGGTGTACAGGTTGGGGGCAAAAAGGTCATTTCAAGTTCAAAACAATAAATTAGGGGCCTTTGGTGACGGATTTATTCATCATTAAAGCCCAATTATGGCTGAAGTGTGCACACCCGCTCGCCTCCTCGCACCCAATGCTTAACCACGTTCTTTGATTCTCAATCGTTCGATCTCAAGATCGAACGACTTAAAACGCTCCTCACCCACTTCAGCTTCATGGATTAAGCACGTGTGATCACGCGTGCATAACCGCGTCCGATTGCGCATCTGTCTGATTGGAAGATTCTGGTCGTTCGCAGTTGATCTCACAGTCGAGATTATTCTCATCCACAGGAGGAGAGGCACATGCGGGTGGCTCGAACTCGAGCTCCTTGCATGAGCAGCGCCTTAACCACTCGCTATGCAGCGGTTTGAGGCGCGACGCTGAATTTAGGTGCGAGCTCTCTCAGCCGTTGGATCTTGATCTAATAGCTGAGATCATCCACTCGATTGAGGAGAGAGGGCAGCGAAGGGTCCTTGGGCCGATTGGGTGGCTGGGATGGTGCCACGTGGTGCCATCTTGGCCGTCCAACTTCTATGTCTTGTAGATGGTGACACGAATGTCAGATTGGACCGATTTTTGCGCTGTTGGGCTGCGATCGTTGATTCGAACCCATCCGTGTGGTTGGATTTGTCTTCTGAAATGCAGATTTACACCATCTTGGCCATTTTTCTTAACATTCCTCAGATTATATCTGATGCTACGAAAGTCCGATTAGGGCAATCTTGGAGTCATTGAACTCTGATCGCCGCCCAGATCTGATCCATACAGTTGGATCTTCAGTTCGAGGCCCTGATTAAAAGTCACCTTGTCCTTGGCATCAAAAAGAAGAAATTACTGTACAGTTTGTACGATTTGACCTAAATGCATGATGATGCATGTTATGCAATATCTATAATACATGATGCTAATATGATATTAAGAACATACATTAGTAGACATTTGTGGCTATCCAGATGTATCCACATCAGTGTCGTTACATGGCATTAACACTTTAATTAAAGTTCTTATAACCCAATAACTAAGTCATAATCCCTCAGCCAATATTCGGGTGGTTAGAAATATTGAAAAAGTAGGTAAGGGCCATATTTGGTAGATCGCAATGGCAATGGGTATTGCTGTTTCCTTAATGTTGTTGACTTGAAATGAAATAAACACAACTATGAACTCAATGTTTTTTCAAACTTTTTCTCTTTTTCTATTTTTTCTTCTTTTTCTCCTTTTTTCCACACATATATATATTTTCTCATATCTATCAACACAATGCATTACAGCACAACACACATAAATTTCATTCTAGAGGGATTATTAAGGATGATGATGTTCAAGAGGATAATACGTGGCTTATTTAGCAGAAGTGCCTACTCTCAACTCTGGGAAAGGAATAGATAAGACAACGTATTTTCTAACCTTTGACACTAATACACTCCTTAGGTCAAGGATTCTGTTAAGGACAGTCGTGACCATCCACCTTAGTCATAGTTTTATTAGAACTTGATTGCTATGGATTTGCCTTATTTAGTGGCTCTTTGGAATTTACACTATTCGTACGTAGGAACTAAGAGTGAAAATTATGCCTAACTCCAAGTATCATTATTCAATTATCCAGAACTTAAGAATCCTTACACTATACATAGAGCACCAGTAGTCACTCTACTCTCACCTCACAAATGGTTAGTAAATCTTAATGGAATAAAACTTGCTAGACTCCATATCCACTGTCCAAGGGTTCAAGAAAAGAAGCAATGCTTCTCCTTTGACAAACTAAAGATGTCTACTGGTCTTCATAATGGATCTATTGAACAATTTATGTGAAAGTGTAATAGTTATACTAAATTCTAAATTAAGGAATCAACTCAAGAATACAATCACTAATAAAACCTCTTAATAAAAATATTTTATTCATGGATGCAATATATATAAATGCTATGCACAAGTAACCTCTCATGGTTGCAGTTCAAATTTTCCCTTTATTCAGCTACACATTTAGCTTGGTGCTAATTTAGAATAAAAAAGCTGAGTAGATGAGTCGTGAATGGTTGTTGCAGATGATTTCTAGCTCCAATGGAAACATTGGAGGTTTAGTCAGTTGTTCTTAAATTAAGGACCCTAAAGTGTAATTAACATGATGCTCAAAGGTTTTTCTAAGGTGTTTGTAGAAAATTTTTCAGTTTAAGTATACAAAGCCCCCCATGCCTAAGTTCTTGCATGTCCTCATGCATGAATATAAAGAAAAATGAATACAAGACAAGAAGTATAAAGGGCAGAAATCGCCTAGAATCACATCTGAATTTTGTTTGCAATCAGCATATTCCAATACCTATGAAAGGAAAGAAATATGTAGGAAAATATGCTAAATAAAATATGTTATATATAAGTGTTGAGTTTAACACCTTGTTGTAATCCTGTATGATGCATATTTAATTTGGAAGGCATCATAATATAGTGCAAATTATGACTTAAACAAAAATTAATATAACAAGATAGTGAGTCCTAGTTGACCTCCAGGAGGCGTATGAAAATGAAATTGATTTCTGATTTTACATTCTTGCTTAAAATCGGACTCCAGATTCTATGGTGAGTCAAAGACACGCCAATTGCATTGTTAACATGGAAAACGTGTGCATGTGTCAAATATATCACAAAGGTGAATGTGTGCATTTGCATTCTCATGACCTTAATAATACGATGTCGACTAGCAGAAAATAAATCGATTTCTAATTCATTGATATCCTCTCAAACTGACATTTTGTTGCAATATAGATAGACAAATTGAATATCAGGCAACTAGAGATTTTATTTCCAAAAAAATATAATCATTAAAATGAAGGTTAGAGGAAAGCTTGTACATGAAAGCTTAAAACGACAATTCTAGCTAATAGAAAAGTGATGCATGCATGGATCTAAGGAAAGATTATGCATGCATTCATTAAGGTAGAGTATTACTATGCTAATAAGTAGAAAACTAATGCACAAGAAAAAAAAAATGAAGAACTAGCTAACAGAAGTCAGGCATTGGAGGTGGTCTCCAATGGCTGTGTGACCTGAGGTGGTGGGAGGGGAAAGAGGGATAGCCAAGGTGGTTGGCCAGTGTCTTGAGATTGTGGTGGAGGTGCTCTAGCCCTTGGACGTGGAGGTGGAATGGAGATGGTTGATGGAGCTCACCAATGGTGTGTGCACAAGCATGAAGTATAAGAACTAGATGGGGTCTTTTGGCCATCCATAATAGTCTTTAAATAGACCAAGGTATGACTCATCTAGAGAAGTGTGGAACTCTCTAGAAGAGTTCCCAACTTGTCCATCCAACATATTTGAAAGGGGTCATCTTAGATCCACTTCTCATGGGAATGCTTGTCGACTCCTTGAAAGACTAAAAATAGTCATTCAAGGTGGTACCACTTGGAGGCCATTCTACAAAATTCTAGAGTGGGCGGCCAACTAGTGATGTGTGTGTGTGCATAAGTATGTGGCTATGGCTAGGTAGTCTAGGTCGAGTCCTATAGGTCTAGGTGATTGGTTTAGCTAAATAGGGTTATAAACCATAATACTAAAGTGACAAGTGTAATTAAACTTATCCAAAGTTTAGTTTAGTGGATGTGCATGTAATTGGGAGAGAAAGTTCCCAACTAGGTCAAGCTTGAGTCAATTGGACTCTCACTGAATCCAATTAGACTTGTGTTGGTTGAGGTTTGAGGTCAATTGGACTCTGAGTCCAATTAAGTAAGTGAAGTGTAATTGACTTAGATCCAAGTTAATTAGGTTTAGTAAGAACCAAATTAGGTTCTTAGGAGGGTCTTAAGGTAGTGTACTAGGGTTAGGGCACCTTAATTTAGGTTCCCTAGGGTGTAGAATTGGGTTTAAGGCCTTAGGAAATCAAGATCTAGGCTTGACTTCAAAAACAGTAATTGGAGAGGGGTTCTAGACGTTTGATTTAGTAATCTGATGACTTAAACTTCAAAATTAGAAGTCCAAGTCTTTGGGCTGGACATCCAAAGTTGAATTAGAGTGGAGTTTAGGTTCTGCCTTGGGATTCTACAGAAATTGGACGTTTGACACCTTGTCTGGACGTCAAATATTCCAGTAGAATTGAGTTTTGTTCAACTGGTGGTGTCTAAGGGTCCTGGACGTCAAGCAACCTACTTTGACTTCCATATATGGGCTAGAATGAGGGTTTTAAGGTATTGTAGGTTAGGATGACCTAATCTATAGGTGGATAGGGTTTTGGAAGGTCTCTAGGGCTATCTTAAGGCTAAGAAAGGTCGTATGTTCATAATTTAATTCATACATTATGATTCAACTAGTAAGCTAGTATAGCTCACACCTACATTATTTCTTCATCGTTATTTTAAGGCTCTTGCTCTAGCTCTGCAGCAGATCTAGCTTCCTCTCTTCAGTTCCAGCTTTAGGCCATCTTCTGAGCATCTTATTATCTACAATCCAAAATACTGCACTCATCAGTACATAATGACATCGAATTCATAGCGGAAAGGATTCGGATTTGGAAAACTCATCGTCGTAGTTCAATTTATGAGAAAATTCATCGATCAGATAAAGTTTATAACCAAAACTCGAAAAGTGAGCCCAGGTCAAACACGAGGAGGCGAACATTTGGTTTTGAAAGATACGCATTTCACTTTTTATTTGTTTTTGTCGGTTTTGTCTTTTCTATTTTTTTTGGTATTTTTAATAGGGAAAGAGGTTAGGTCAATGAAATCTACCCAATCTACTTGCAAAATAAAAAGAGAGAGACAGTGAGAGAGAGAAACAAACATGTATTCTTATAATGAAATTTTTATTACAATAAGGAAAGCAGGAAAACTATACTACGAAAGCAATAAAAGTAGAGATAGGTGAGAGAAATCCCCCTCGATAGTCGCTTGGAGGATGACTTGCTCTGACGATGCCTGGAGGAAGGTGGTGAGGAGCAAGACAGATGAGGATGGAGTCGGAGGATGGACGGTGGGGTAGGATAGCGTCACGGCGAGGATCTTCTTCCTGAAGGGAAGTGAGAAGATGGCCACAGGATGTTCCATGAAGGGGGATGAGAGGCGGGAATAAATATTTGTTTTCTACTCTAGAGTAGCATCCCGGGCTTGGGACAAGCTCTCTCTAGAGCTGTGGAGGTGGTGAGAGGAAGAAAGGATGAGATGACGAGGAAAGGGAGGTGTAGGGGTCCTTTTATAGTGAAGGGAAGGGGAGGAAATCCATCCAAGGGCTATAGTGACATCAAATGAGTAACTGAAGATCCGCTCCAACGAATGCCCCAAATGTTGCTAAAGCCTGCTGATGCTTGTGCTCTATCTCCACTGGCATTAGTTGGAGACCCTCCTCGCCGTTTGATTAAGATTTGAAGGCTCAAGCGCACCCATTGATCGTGCCATTTGAAGATGCATACCACTATCGTTGAAGAGAGGCGTGCGCACCGCTGGATCAGTATCAGACAGCTGACAATGCCAGCGGATGTCTTAAGTTCGCACCCGCATATGATCATGCATGTGATTTCGCATGATCGCAAGCGTGGGCAAATATAGCCCATGGGATTGCGCCATGTGGAAACTTCGTGGTTGCTTGATGAATATCCGACGGCCGAATTTCAATTGAAGCGGTGAGGACAATCCTATGGGATTTGACCCCATGCCATTTGATCTGCGAAGAGTGCTTAGTCAATGTGCTAAGCCCTCATTTGTGTCACGAAGAGGAGAGCGATGCAAAGGCCTCTCAGCCGTTGGAACAAGATCTAATGGCTGGGAATGGAGGTTGCGGATGAAGAGTGGTGTGGGTAGGTGCTGCTGGCTAATGTTGGGCGACCTAGATGGCACCATGTGGCACCATCTGGGCCATCCATCTTTTGTCTGTTGCAGAGGGTGCCAAGCTTCTTGGATCAAGGTGATTTCCACATTGCTGGACTGCGATCGTTTTCCAGATCCATCCATACAGTCAGATTTTTCATCTGAAGCCTGTATGGATGTCGCATTGCCCCCTGGCTGTTGATCTTCCTCGAACTTCATATAATGCTACGAGATTTTGATCTATATGATTTCGGAGTTGTTAGACTCTGATCGTCGTCTTGATCAGATCGGTACAGTCAGATTGTCCATCCGAGGTCTTGAAATAAATCTCCTTTCCTCCTGGCCATAGAAAGGACGTAATTAACCTAAAATATACACAACTACTATAAATGCAAGATGATGCATGCTATGCAATATTTATAACATGAAATGCAAATCTAAGCCTAAGAACATGCATGAGTAGGCATTTTATCGTCAATAATTGTGTCTACATCTATTGGTAGTAGAAAACTACGTGATCGAAGTTAGATTTGAAAAACCCATTGTTGTAGTTTGATTTGCAAAGTAATCTGTCAACAGATAAAATTTAACCGAAATTCTTAAAGAAATTCTGAGTCTAACACAAGGAGGCAGATGTTTGATTCAAAATCACGTTTGTTTAATTGTCACAAAGCAAATTAGCTAATCGAATTGAATCTAAACTAACTATCTACTTAAAGAATAAAGAATAGAAGACAGAGAGAGAATATTACAAATAAAGAGAAAATAGAGATAGAATAAAAATGGATTTCATTACCAAAAGCTGATGTTCATTACAATTATGACTACTCACTACACTAGAAAGTAGGAAATCTACACTACAAAGCAAGAAATCTATACTAAAAAGTAGTAAAAGAGAATATAGAGAGAAGTTATCCTCCTCGACGACTGCTTAATGGATGAGCCGGACGGGGTGACGTCTGGAAGATGGAGGATGAAGTAGGAAGAAGGAGAACAAAGCGGGAAGAACCAAGGGTGAGGCAGGGCATCGTCGCCATCGCGAGATCCACTTCCCAAATGGAGTGAGAGGACAACTGCGGGATGCTCCACGAAGGGGGAGAAGGTGGAAAAAATTCTAATTTTTACTCTAGATGAGCATCCCGGGTTTGGGACAAGCTCTTAGAGCTTCAGAGGGGGTGAGAGAAGAAAGGAAGGGATGAAGAAAATGTGGTTGTCGTAGGGCTATTTATAGGTGAGGTTTGAATGAGCAAATAGCTCATTTTACTTTAAAAAATTAAATCAGGGCCTTTAGTGACAGATAAAACCATCACTAAAGCCAAGATCGTGGGCATAGCTACTGCATGCGTCGCTCCTCCTCCTCCCCCCACGCCTCAATGCACATGCACGTACGATCATTCTCAGCCATCCGATCACGAGATCGGATGGCTTAAACGCATCGCGTCGAATCTTGCTCAGTGCCTGCTGAGAGGCGATGCAGCCTCCTTCATCGCCGTTAGATTGAAGATCAACGGCTCAGGACGTGCGCTCGCCTGCCTTTACAAAAATGTGACTGATGGTGCGTTCGTGTTCCTCACATCTGTGTTGTTCATTCACCATCCAACAGCCTAATTTCGCCGCTCTTGTGCTCGCACAAGATTTGAGGCGCAGTAGGGATCAAACCTGCGCCTTACTCTCATGAAAGAGCAGTCGACCGATATGCTATGGCCGCCTCTTTGTCGTGCTTATGTTTTAAGCGCACGTGCCTTCAGTTGTTGTGAAGCAGTGCTGCAGCTGGTTTGGGCGGCTATGATAGCACCATGTGGCGCCATCATGGCCTTCCATCTTTGGTGTGCCATGGATGTCGGATTAGATCGATTTTTGCGTTGTTGAGCTGCAATCGTCAATCTCAATGCATTCATGTGGTTGGATTTGTCATCTGAAGTGTAGATTTACACCATCTTGGCCCTTGATCTTTGACCTTCCTCGGATTATATCTGATGATACGGAAGTCCGATCAGGGCGATCTTGGAGTCATTGAACTACAATTGTTTCCCTGATCAGATTTGTACGATTGGATCTTTGATCTGAGGCCTCGATTAAAAGTCGCCCTGCTACCTGACCAAAAAAAGGGAAAATTAACCTAAAATTTACACAACCCAACCAATGCAAGATGATGCATGTTATGCAATATTTATAATGTATGTTGCAACTATAACACTAAGAACATGCATAAATAGGCATTTTTGGCTATTTAGATGTATGCACATCGCACCCCCATGCTTATCTTTTGCTAGTCCCTAGCAAAAATACATGCTATTTATAAAAGAATTAGGAATGGATTACTCAGGCAAAAGTCATTTTCAACATTAAGAAATTTTTACTTAGGAATTGAACTTCAAAGACACAACAACGCCCAGGTATCTGCCAAAATGCAGACCACCTCAAGCCCTTCCCTTATTCAAAGAAGGATCTCTTTTTCTCTTTTTCTTCTTTTCTAATTTTTTTGGATTTCTGAGTTTAGGGTTTCAGAGCAGCTTTCTATGGCCACTCAACCCACCCAAGACTTGATGAGAATCCTAAGTTCTAAGCATCCTTTTGTGAATGTAATAGACTCGTTGATCAGCAATCAGAACAAACTTTCGATTTCTATGCCCCTAGGTGACCTTAAAAAGAATCCACCTAAAGGTATATCTATACGATCGGTAGCTTTCTCCCTACTTTTATTTTTTATGGGGTCAACACAAGGGTGAATCCAATGTATATCTCCTCGACTTATTCTACTTCTCCACTTCCTCAGAAGTATTTTAGGAACGTTTACATGCATTTTTTGAGCTGGGTTCTGAACAACCTACCAATGGGCTGTTACCCACGATAACATGTTAACCATACTCGTGCAGTGAAGTGTGGCTTATTTCTTTTATTTTCTTTTTTTTCTTTTCCTCCTTTTCTTTTTCTTTTTCTTTTCCTTTTCTCTTTTTGGAATTTCTTTTCCTTTTTTAAGTAGGTGACTTCCCTAGTCTAAGATTTACCTAAAGGTAGCAGGAAAAGAATGGGCCAGTGGCTGGGCTTTAGACAACCTACCTATGGGCTGTTGCCCACGATAACTTGCCAGCCATACCACCCAAGAAGGTTCATTAGCTACCCAATTTCTGTTAAAATCATTGAACAACGAGTCAGTGCGAATAGTGTGTAGATGCTCAGACTTAAAGTTCCCTCAAATCAGAGGGCAGGTTGATAAGTCATGTACTTATCACCCCAACTTATTTAATCAAATTGAAATAGAATTCAGGAAGGCGAGGACTCGATAAATAAATCTACATTTTAGTGGATACCCGGGATGATTAAGCCCAAAGATGTAAAGGGTCATAGTATTCAGATCCTACTGTAATATTTCCTAAGATTGAAAAGTCCTAATGCCCAAGTACTCTTTCCTAATTCAAATTTTTTTTTTCAAAAATAAAGAGAAAATAAAAAGAATCAACGGAGCTAACAGGATGATTTAGAGATGGATATTCACCCCCCATGCCTATCTAATGCAGTGTCCTCATTGTATTAAAAGAAATGAAACAGATGGAATAGAGTAGAAAGCACTTGAATTGCATGAATAACAGGTCGGCTCTGAAATGAAAAGAACCTATGTATATGCTAAAGTTAGTGCCTTTAGCTAGGCACACTATACAAATAAAGAATAAACAAAGAATTCATAGGTGTAGGTCAGAATCAGAATAAAAAGATTCACCTCAAGACCTACCAGCAAATGTCCACAGATGTGGACCAAATTGTGATGTAGACCCATACCCCATGGTCGAGTATATTTAATGTTCTGGATAAAAATTATCCAAAACCAGAAATCAGTGCGCAAGCGAGGTTGGGCCTGCAATTTGTGAGGATGCAACTTAAGACCATAAAAGTTGGGTTACAGAGAAATCAAGCTCAAAAAGATAATCAATGAATGTGTGCTTGGGTTGGACATCCTCTGAAAATATGTAATAAGGGTCCTGGTAGAAGGTTGGGAGTTTTAGACAAATTGGAACCCTTAGACTTGGTTTTCTGCTTCCTCTGGAATTGACTTCCTATATCATCATTTCGCACTTTCTATCCTCCGCAATCAGAATTTCAAATTCTAGGACCTGCATATTAATCACCATGTCTGAATTTTCTAAGTCTAAAAGATGTGACTGAATCAGAATGGACTTGGGATTAGTGATTTCAAAATTAAAATCGTCAGTAAACTGTATCGGGTGTGATTGAGGATCGGAGTTATGATTTGAATCCTTTAAAATAGGAATCTGCCATGCGAGCCCCAACAGGATCAAATTCCTTAATTTTAGGGCCATCAAATGATTTATCAAATTCCTCAGGCCTAGATGTCTCACAAAAATCATGTTCTGTAAACTCATGTGATACTTCGCATAATGATTCTTTACGTTTAGAATTAAAGAAATCTAAATCCACATTAATGTGTGCCTCAAAATCATCAATCACTTTCTGATCCATGGAGACAGATGTTTCCTCGTACCCCGACTCAGGGATCTCCAGTGAAGAAATCCAATCATTCTTATTTGATTGCTCTAGAACAACCAGGTCAATTTTGATCTCGTAACACGTGTCCCCCACAACAGGTACCTGTGTGGGTTCTAACCTTGGCTCTCTTGAAGGGGGTTCATCTTGGGAATCATCTCATGATTGAACTAAAGAAACCACAAATCCCATACTCAATTTTGATAATTTCCTAAGTAAAAACTCACTTGGGTCATTATCCTTAACATCCTGAAGCCAATCTAATAGATACTTGCTAAGATCATCAATCATTTCAATCAGGGGCTCCAATTCTTTAGTACAAGGTGTTGGTTGAGCTTCCAAAGATTGTATAGTATTCCTGAAGTTAGCCAACACCTACTCTTAAACCTGGTTAACCTGAACCAAATGGTTTGGTTGGAGGTTGGGTGGGTTTGGGTTTAGTGTAGGGGAATCAACGAATTGAGGATCTTGATACCCTCCCAGATAATAGGTCATTTTAGGTTGTTCCTAAGGTGGTGATGACCTAAAGTCAATGTATTATGGGGAGGGGTAAGGATCAGTGCATCCTTGTTGATTGTAGATCGTATTAGGTTGTCCAAATGTGGCCGATGATCTATAATCAGTGTAGCTTGGAGAAGGATAATAATCAAGATCATGGTCTCCAGGGTTAGACCCTGAACATGGAGGTCCAGAACTGTATCCCTAATCAGGATTATCCTAACTAATGGATGAGAATAAGTTTGGTTGGAATAATAATCATTTTGGGAATAAGTAGTGGTAGGAGGGTAGGAGTGGAAGTGTAAATAGGATGTGGAAGGATCCATGACAGAACAGGAGGAGCAAAGATGCCCTGCAATACAAACAAACAAACTTGTCCTTAAATGGGCCAGCCTAAAGACCTATAGACTCCCAGAAACCATCTTAAGATAAAGAATCGATTTAATCTACTTCTTTTCAGTCAATTCAACTAGTTAGTGGGAGGGACTGCGGAGAAAGTTCTTCCTTTGGCTTGTGCCTCCGGCTCCTAGTGTACCCCCCAGTTACGATCGTTTGATTCTGCTCCCCTTGCTAGACATCAGATTGAATGATAGAAATAGACTAATCGAAAATAATCTAGGACTAGGCTTCGAAGAGCGAGTCCAATCCTTAAGGCCAACGTCTACTCTGTTTCAATTAGGGTTAGGTTTGAATGTGCTTTAGAATGTGATGGGCCCTTTATCTCGGTTATGCCCTTAATGATTGATTGATATGTGTGTGCATGCACAACCAACGGTTTTCAAGCAAGATTTCTTTTCTTTGGATGCGGTGAATTTTAGGGTTCAAATCTTGCTTAGTAGCTTTTAGGATTCAACTTTAGGTGTATTCAATCAAGATCAGTCGGCACAACAGGTTTTGAAAGCATAGGTAACGATGTTTTCCTTTAGAGCTTAAAAGAATGTGGAGTGCTTGGTAAATCCCTAAAAGTTGAACCTATGTGGCAGCTACTTGATGAGTTGATTTTAATTGAAGTGGTGCGGCCCAATCAACTCAAACAATTGGCCTGATGCACCACATAATTAGGCACACAAGTGATTACCTATTCTGATTTCTACTCGATTATGTGTTTGTGTGTGTGTACCGATTCCAAAGATCAGTTTATCGGTTGAGTTTTAAAATCAGTGGAGGTTGTGTATCTCTATGAAATTTTTAAAATTTTTCTTCTTTTATATGCGGAGGGTGAGGTGGGTGGAAGTGATGTAAACACATTTACACTACTTAAAATGTCTATTTATGCATGTTCTTAAGCATAGGATTGCATTTCATGATATAAATATTGCATTACATGCATCATCTTGCATTTAGAGTAGTTTGAATAAAATGGAGGTTAATCGTCTCCTTTTATGTGCTTGGACAGGGAAAACATTTTATTGGGGCCTCGGATCAAAGATCCAACCGTATGGATGTGATCAGGGTGACGATTGGAGTTCAACGACTCCAAGATCGCCCTAATCAGGCATCCGTAGCATCAGATAGTGACCTGGGAACCCTAGAAGATCAAGGGTCAAGATGGTGTAAATCCACACTTCAGATGATAAATCCGACCGCACGGATGAATTCGGATCGACGATCGCTACCCAACGACACAAAAATCGAGTCAATCCGACATCCGTGGCACCATCTACAACTTCCTGAAGATGGACGGCGAAGATAGCACCACGTGGCGCCATCTCAGCCGCCCAAATGGCCGCTTGCATCTTGTGAAGGCCCCGCGTCCGCTCGCTCTCCGTCGTTGGATCTTAATCCAACGGCTATGGGCGCTCACGCTTAAAAGAGTCCGCTCGACCATCCACGCCCCATTGCATAGTGGTCGAGCGTGCTATCGCGAGCACCAGGTGCGGGTTCGAGCCGTGGCGTGGAGCGGCAGGTGTGGGCGATTGGACGCGGGTGGAGCGTCAGATGGAGATCGGACGTCCGCGTGCACCCGATAGCGTCCACGCGCAATTGAACGCGTGGGCGGACGAGCGATCACACGCGGGTGGGCACGCAACGCAGCGAGCGGAGATGCATCTTAAGCTGTCCGATCTCGCGATCGGACGGCTGAAAAGCGACGAACGTGCGCAAGCCGTTGAGCGCGCGAGCAGGCGAGGAGGCGCACGCGAGCCGCCCATGACACCCAGGTTGAGGGCTTTAGTGACGGATTTATCCGTCACTAAAGACCCCTCTTTTATTATTTTAAAGTTGTAATGTCCATTTTGTCCCTACTCCTTGCAACTATAAACGGAGACCTCCTCCATACGAAATTTTCATCCCTTCCTTCTCCTCTCTACCCCTCCAAAGCTCAAGAGAAGCTTGTCCCAAACCCAGGATGCTTCTCGCGAGATAAAGTCCAATTTTCGTTCCCCTTCGGAAGTGGATCCCGCGACGACGACGGCGTGCTGCTTCGTTCCCGTTCTTTTGCTTCATCCTCCTTCGTCTTGCTTCGTCCTCCTTCGTCCAGGCGTCGTCCTGTCCGGCTCGTCCTCTAAGCGACCGTAGAGGACGATTTCTCTCTCCCTATTCTTTTTACTGCTTTCTAGATTAATCTACTCGTCCTCCAAGCGACCGCCGAGGAGGACATTTCTCCCTCCATTCTTTTAATGCTTTCTAGAGTAAATTTACCGCTTTCTAGTGTAATTGTTTTTTGCTTTCTAGTTGTAATGAACAATCTCCTCAATGAGAAAATCTTTGTTTATTCTACATCTCATTTTGATTTTCATGTGTAATACTCTCTCTCTCTCTCTTACCCCTCTCTTTTACCCTCTCTCTCTCTTCTATTTGTTGTAGATACTTAGATAGTTTTACATTAAATTACTTCATGATAAATAAAAAGAAACACGAAGTTTTTAAATCAAACATCCGCCTCCCTGTGTTCGACCTGGAATTTTAATTTCGGTATATATTTTATTTGTTGGACATGAAATTTTCGCTTTCGAACTACAACGACAGGTTTTCCAAACCCAAACACGTTAGTGTAGATTCGTCACGTTCAACATTTTGGCGCCGTTGCCAGGGAGGAGACGATCTTTGGTTTCTCTTCGCGTTTTCTAACTTACAAATCATTTACTTCACTTTTCTCCTTTCTTATTGTGATTGCAGGTACTCTTGCAAGACAGGCAAAAGCGGTAGATCGGAGTAAAGTGCTGTAGAAGGTTTTGTGAGTTATCCCCCACCTCTCACCCATTAGATTTCATTTCATCACATAATAATTCAAACATCAATCAACCTAGGTGTTCTTATAAACTCTAAGGTCAGATTGTTTGTTGTTTGACACCCATACTCACCCCAACCCCCACACTAAAACAAAAAAAATAAAAAATTTAAAAAAAAAACTCACAGAGGTACACAACCTCATATGATTTTCTAACTCAACCGGTAAACCGATCTTTGGAGCCGGTACACACATTCGAACATATAATTGAGTAGAAATCAGATTAGGTAATCATTTGTGTGCCTAATTAAGTGGTGCATTTGTGGCCAATTGTTTGAGTTGATTGAGCTGCACCACTTCAAATAAAATAAACTCATCAAGTAGCTGCCACTTAGGTTCAACTCTTAGGGATTTACCAGGCACTCCACATTCTTTTCAAACTTTAAAGGAAAACATCTTCACCTGTGCTCGTAAAACCTGGTGTGCCAATGAAACTTGATTGAAAACACCTAAAGTTGAATCCTAAAAGCTACTAAGCAAGATTTGAAACTTAAAATTCACCACATCAAAAATAATCTTGCTTGAAAACAATTGGTTGTGCATGCACACACAAATCAATCAATCATTAAGGGCACAACCCATTTAAAGGGCCCATCACATTCCAAAGCACATTCAAACCTAGCCCTAAATAAAATAGAGTAGACGTTGGCCTTAAGGATTGGACTCGCTCTTCAGAACTCAAAACGAGATTATTTTTTATTAGTCCGCTTCTACTGTTCAATCTGATGTCTACCTAGGGGAGCAGAGTTAAACGATCGCGGCTGCGGGGTACACTAGGAACCGGAGGCGCAAGCCGAAGGAAGAACCTTCTCGCTAGTCCCTCCTTCTAACTGGTTGGATTGAACAGACAGAAGTAGATCAAATCGTTCCTTTATCTCAAGATGGGTTTTGGGAGTCTGTAGGTCTGTAGGCTAACCCACTTAAGGACAGGTTTGATTGTTTGTATTGCAGGGCAGCTTTCTTCCTCCCGTGTCTCATGAATCCTTCCACATATTTCACGCATTCCCGCTCTTTCACTCCTGTTGTGAATTATCCTCAACATGACGATTATCCCAACTCGTATTGTAATCAACCATCAGTTAGTTGGGATAATTCGGATTGGGGATACAATTCCAGACCCCTGTGTTTAGGGTCTAACCCTGAACACTTTGATTCTGATTTCTATCCTTCTCAGTGCTACATCGATTATAGATTGTCCTCCTTTCATGAACAACCTAATACGATCTACAATCATGAAGGATACACCGATCCTTACCCATCCACTGATTTCGCTAACTTTAGGTCATCACCATCTTTTGAACAATATGAAATGACCTATTATCAGGAAGGGTATAACGAATCCCAATTCGGTAATTCCCCTGCATTGAGCCCAAACCCGCCCAACCCTGAACCAACTCATTTGGTTCAGGTTAACCAGGTTCAAGATAAGATTCTGGCTAACTTGAGAAATATCATTCAATCTTTAGAAGTTCAGCTAACACCTTGCACTGAGAAATTGGAGCCCCTGATTCAGATGATTGACGATTTAAACAAGTCTTTGTTGGATTGGCTCCAGGATGTTAAGGATAAGAACCCAGGTGAGTTTCTACTCGGGAAATTAGCGAAATTGAGGATGAGATTCGTGGTTGCTTTGATTCAATCTTGGGATGATTCCGAGGATGAACCCTCTTCAGGAAAGCCAATGACAGAACCTGCTCAGGCACCTGTTGGGGGAGACACGTGTTATGACCAGATTGAATTAAAGCAACCAATTAAGGAAGATCTGATTTCTTCACTTGAGATCCTTGAGCCGGGATACGAGAAAACGTATGTCTCTTGGGAACACAAAGTGACAACTGATTTTGGGACATACATTGATACGGATCCTGATTTCTTTGATGGTGAAGATTCAAGTTGCGAAGTCTCACGCAAGTTTTCTGAACATGATTTCTGTGAGACGATTGGGCCTGAGGAATCTGATAGATCATTTGATAGCCCAATAATTGAGGAAACTGATCTTATTAGGGCACACGATACGGATCCAAAATCGCATTTTCTGGAGGAATCAATTCAATGCCCTCATTATCAGTTACACCTTATTGAGCTTATTGATGATTCTAATTCTAAGATAATTAGACCCAAGTCAATTTTGATTCTGCCACATCATTTAGACTTGGACATTTCAGACGAGGTGATGAATATACAAGAGGTCCTGGAATTTGATACGCTAAATGAGGAGGATAGGAGCTGGGAGGTTATGATTTGGGAAGTTAATTTTGGAGGAAATGGAAGACTAAGTCGAAGGGTTCCTTTTAAGTAGAAACCATCAAATCAGAACCCTTACGATATTTGTTTCGAGGATGTTCAACTCAAGCACACATTCAACGATTATCCTTTTGAGCTTCAATTCTCTGTAACCCGACTTTTTGGTCTTGGGTTTCATCCTCATAAATCGCAGGCCCAACCCCGCTTGCATTTTGATTTTAGGTTTTGGGTAATTTTTATCCAGAACCTAAGATATTCTCGATTATGGGTGTGGGTCTGCACCACAATTTGGTTCACATCTGTGGACCTCTGTTGACAGGTCGGAGGATTCTTCTGTTTATTCTAATTCTGACCTGCACTTGTGAATTTTTCATTTCTTTCCTTGTATTGTGTGCCTAGCTGAAGGCACTAAACTCAACACATATACAGTTCTTTTTCATTTCCATCTTGGAGCGGACCTGATATTCACGCAATTCAGGTGCTTTCTATGCTTTTCCACTCTGTTTTATGCCTTTTTAATACAATGTGGACATTGCATTAGATAGGCATGGGGGGGTGGATATTTATCTTTGAATTCATTCGTCAGCTCCATAGATTTGTTTTCTTTTATAAAAAAAAAAAATTTCAGAAATTAGGAAAGAGAATTTTGGTTGAAGAAAATTTTCAATCTTAAGAAATACTATATTAAGATCTAAACACAAAGACCCTTCAGGTCTTTGGACTTAATCCGCCCGTGTACCCACTAAAATGTGGATTTGTTTTTCGAGTTCTCACCAACTTGAATTTTATTTTAATGGGAGTAAATAAAGTTTGGGTGATAAGTACACGACTTATCTGAAAGTTCATCCCTACCAGGGGGGTGACGTAATAAAATTGCGGAAATAAAAATATAAAGCAATCTCACAAAAATAAGCAATCGCACAATGTACACAAAGATTTTTAGGTGGAAACCCAAACTGGGTGAAAACCACCACCTAACCCTCTCGAGTTAGGATTTTCCGATCAACCTAGTTGATCAAATCCACTAACCGAATCACTTTGAACGAGGGTGATTCAACCTCAATACAACCACTCTACAAGTACGAGGGTAGCGTTCCTCAACCCCTTCTCTCCACGAGAAGGATTTTGTCCCACGAAGGAGACGGGAATTCGCAAAGCGAATACCCAACCAAAATACAAAGATAAAATAAACAACAGTCCTATAGAGCCAACAAAATTAAACCTAGCTTCTATAGGAAATAGGAAACTCCCCTTTGCAAGGAGTGCGTCGACGATGACGCGGTGCGTGTGCCACGCGATGGCGCTACGTCGCTCTCGTTATCAACGCCGGGAGAGCGGGTGCGCAACGGGAATGATGCTCTCAAGATGATGGAGCTTGAGCTTAGAGAGCAAGTGCTTCTTGGACACAAGAGAGTGGAAATACTTGATCTTAGTGTATTGCAAAGTGTTTCTTGTGTTTCTCTTGTTGTAGTCTATTTATAGGCAAGTTTGGAACCTTCAAGAACACTTGGGAGAGCTCTTCTAGCCGTTGGAGACAAATCCCAAGAGTTTAGGACGAAATCCACACAAAATCAGGACAATGATTGCATTTGACAGGGTTATCAGACGTCTAACTCTGGCATCAGACGTCTGGAAGTCCACTTTAAGACGTCTGATTCCAAGGTCAGACGTCTGATTCTATGCGGGTTTCTCCCTGACTTGAATTAGATCTAAACAGGGTTTTTGTGCAAGTCCATCAGACGACATACAGGACGTCTGGCACTATTCCTGGACGTCTGGAAACTAACTTTTTCTTTGGAATGGATTTGCAACGGCTAGAAAATCTCTGAGAAGAGATTTTCGGGTCAGTCGAGGCAAAACGGTCAATTATCAGACGTCTGGGAAGACCTATGGACGTCTGATAAGGCTCTAACGGTCATATTCTGCCGTGTCTGCTAAGTTAGCCAACGGTTCACTAATTGGACGTCTGGCAAGTCCATCAGACGTCTTCTAAGACGTCTGGACTAAGGTCTGGACGTCTGATTTCATCAGACAGAAAACTAAGTCCAGCCTAAAAGGTTATCAGACGTCTGAAACAACAGTCAGATGTCTTAAAACACTTCATCAGACGTCTGATTTTGGGATTAGACGTCTGGAAATGCTGTTTGAGCCCTATATTGGTTTTCTAAGTATTCTACAGAAAACCTAAGTATCCTAGGGTTGTGCAGGTGTTCCTAGGACTACTGTTAGGGTACTTTGAGGCTCTTTAACATAATATTCTAAGGAAATAAAAAGAGCAAGAAAATAAAGACAAGAGATACATGAAAGGATTAAAAAAGAATCTATCCTATTCTTCTTGTCTTCTATCTTCAATCTGTCGCTCCACGCGAACCTCCTCTGTTTTCCGTCAAGCTCCTCCAATCCGTCCTGGATGCGAGCTCGAACTCCGTCTAAACACGTCCACATTTGCAATTGACCTGAAATCTAGGACTCAAATTGCAAATGTTAAATAACACGTGTTTTGTTATCATCAAAACAAATGATCGTGGTGCTCTAGCACCAACAATCTCCCCCTTTTTGATGATGACAAAACCGTAAATAATAATGCATAAAAATCCTCCCCCTTTTTGACATTATCAAAAAGGTTTGATTGATTTTAAATTTTCTATTACTCCCCCTTAAAACATGCTTCTTCTATTTATTTTTAACAAAGGTAATGTCCTCCCCCTTTTTATAACAACAAGATAGCTATTATTTTTCTCCCCATTACTAAAGGAAATTTAGCCAACTTGTATCTCCTCCTTAAAAATTGACAATAAGCTCATCATTTTTAACTCCCCCTATCTAAATGCTTATAAAAAGGATAGGGTTAAGAATTTTACCTCACCTACCATGGCCAATAAAATGGCCCGAATGGTGGTGGTGGATGCCACATCGGATGGGGCTCCCATCCGTAGCTTGGAGGCCCGGGCATTGGCGCCGGTCTCCAATCTGGTGGTCTACGTGCGGCGGGTCCGTCGTTTGTTCGCCGTCTCGTCGGTCTTCTTCTTCTCCTCCTTGGTCTACTCATTGGTTCTCCCAACTTAAGTTGACCAGCCTTGAGTTTGTAGGTCCAGTCCTGTGTATTGTAGTTGTCCCTGAATCCTACAAAACAAGATTCTAATTCCTTTTTCGGTATCCAAGTGGGCTTGGATCCGGATTTGTTAGAGGTTCTCCTTGATGGAGATCCTTTCTCAACCTTAGGGCTATAAAAATTATCAACTTTGTTGATTAATTTGTTAGAATTTTCCCTAAGACATGCAATTTCTTTTTCTATAATGTTCATTTTAGTCTTTAAATCTGAAATTTCTAATTTTAGACTAACATTTTCCTCAATCAATTTATTATTTTCATTGATGAGGTTATGATTATCTAATAATAGGTTATCATCCTTAGGACTAGCTTCTATGTCCTTAAGTTGTTTTTCTAACCTATCATTTTCATTTTTAAGAAAAATAAGGTTCTTCTTCATGCTTTTGTTTTCTATTTTTAGTGATTTACTAATCTCGAATAATTCATTAAAAGCTTCTTGTAAATCAAAATTTACCTCGTCGTCGGAGTCGCTTCCGCTTTCACTGTCGCTTCCTCTGGCCATGAAGCCGAAGCAAGCGGTTTCTTCTTCTATGGTCTTTTCTTCTTCTTCCTCCGAGCTAGAATCGTCCCAAGTGGCTTGGAACGCCTTCTTTTTCTCCTTTTTGAGAAGAGGGCATTCTGGTCGCAGATGCCCTTTCCCGTTGCAGTGGTAGCAACGTCTCGGGCTTTCCTTCTTCTCCTTTTTCTTTTTCTTTAATTCCCTACAAAACTTGGAAAAATTTTTAAGTAAAATTCTAAAGTCTTCGTCGTCGGAACTTACCTCGCTATCCGACGTGGCTCTGAAGGCGAGAGTCTTCTTTAGTTTAGGCTCCGGTGTATCCTTCTTCTTCTGCTTCAACTTAGTCTCGTAGGCCATCAGATTGCCTAGGAGATCTTCCATGTTGAGCTCCTCCATTTCGTTCACCTCCTCGATGGCGGTGACTTTCTGTTCCCACTCCGGTCCAAGGGAACGAAGAAGCTTCCCTTGAAGCTCCCCCTTTATGAAAGTCTTTCCTAAAGCTTTCAAGTTATTTACAATGAGAGTGAACCTAGTGTTCATCTCACTTAAAGACTCGTTAGATTTCATTGAAAAAGATTCAAATTCTTGAGAAAGTAAATTAATTTTTGAGGTTTTTACCTTAGAGGTACCTTCATGAGTTACCTCGAGTGTGTGCCAAATCTCGTATGCGGTGGCGCACTGCGAGATTCTGTTGAATTCTTCCGAGCTGAGCGCGCAATACAACGCGTTCATTGTTTTCGCATTGAGAGAGAGCTCCCGGATCTGCTGCTGCGAGTATCCTCTGGCGGGTTTCTCTGGGATGTCGAAGGGGGTCTCGCACTTGGCCCAGACTGTGAAGTCGGTGGCTTGAAGCCACGTCTTCATCCGCAACTTCCAGTAGGGGTAGTTGCTCCCGTCGAAGAACGGCGGACGGGTTGTGGACTGTCCCTCGGAAATCCTGCTTGTGGAACAGCTTCCCTCCATGATCTAGATCCTCGCCGGTTTGTAACGCCGATTTCGCGAGACCTGCTCTGATACCAATTGAAAGTTCGTCCCTACCAGGAGGGGTGACGTAATAAAATTGCGGAAATAAAAATATAAAGCAATCTCACAAAAATAAGCAATCGCACAATGTACACAAAGATTTTTAGGTGGAAACCCAAACCGGGTGAAAACCACCACCTAACCCTCTCGAGTTAGGATTTTCCGATCAACCTAGTTGATCAAATCCACTAACCGAATCACTTTGAACGAGGGTGATTCAACCTCAATACAACCACGCTACAAGTATGAGGGTAGCGTTCCTCAACCCCTTCTCTCCACGAGAAGGATTTTGTCCCACGAAGGAGACGGGAATTCGCAAAGCGAATACCCAACCAAAATACAAAGATAAAATAAACAACAGTCCTATAGAGCCAACAAAATTAAACCTAGCTTCTATAGGAAATAGGAAACTCCCCTTTGCAAGGAGTGCGTCGACGATGACGCGGTGCGTGTGCCACGCGATGGCGCTACGTCGCTCTCGTTATCAACGCCGGGAGAGCGGGTGCGCAACGGGAATGATGCTCTCAAGATGATGGAGCTTGAGCTTAGAGAGCAAGTGCTTCTTGGACACAAGAGAGTGGAAATACTTGATCTTAGTGTATTGCAAAGTGTTTCTTGTGTTTCTCTTGTTGTAGTCTATTTATAGGCAAGTTTGGAACCTTCAAGAACACTTGGGAGAGCTCTTCTAGCCGTTGGAGACAAATCCCAAGAGTTTAGGACGAAATCCACACAAAATTAGGACAATGATTGCATTTGACAGGGTTATCAGACGTCTAACTCTAGCATCAGACGTCTGGAAGTCCACTTTAAGACGTCTGATTCCAAGGTCAGACGTCTGATTCTATGCGGGTTTCTCCCTGACTTGAATTAGATCTAAACAGGGTTTTTGTGCAAGTCCATCAGACGACATACAGGACGTCTGGCACTATTCCTGGACGTCTGGAAACTAACTTTTTCTTTGGAATGGATTTGCAACGGCTAGAAAATCTCTGAGAAGAGATTTTCGGGTCAGTCGAGGCAAAACGGTCAATTATCAGACGTCTGGGAAGACCTATGGACGTCTGATAAGGCTCTAACGGTCATATTCTGCCGTGTCTGCTAAGTTAGCCAACGGTTCACTAATTGGACGTCTGGCAAGTCCATCAGACGTCTTCTAAGACGTCTGGACTAAGGTCTGGACGTCTGATTTCATCAGACAGAAAACTAAGTCCAGCCTAAAAGGTTATCAGACGTCTGAAACAACAGTCAGATGTCTTAAAACACTTCATCAGACGTCTGATTTTGGGATTAGACGTCTGGAAATGCTGTTTGAGCCCTATATTGGTTTTCTAAGTATTCTACAGAAAACCTAAGTATCCTAGGGTTGTGCAGGTGTTCCTAGGACTACTGTTAGGGTACTTTGAGGCTCTTTAACATAATATTCTAAGGAAATAAAAAGAGCAAGAAAATAAAGACAAGAGATACATGAAAGGATTAAAAAAGAATCTATCCTATTCTTCTTGTCTTCTATCTTCAATCTGTCGCTCCACGCGAACCTCCTCTGTTTTCCGTCAAGCTCCTCCAATCCGTCCTGGATGCGAGCTCGAACTCCGTCTAAACACGTCCACATTTGCAATTGACCTGAAATCTAGGACTCAAATTGCAAATGTTAAATAACACGTGTTTTGTTATCATCAAAACAAATGATCGTGGTGCTCTAGCACCAACATTATCAACCCGCCCTCTGATTTGAGGGAATTTTGAGTCTTAAGCTTCTACACACTTTCTTTGCACTGACTCGTTGTTCGATGATTTTAACGGAAATTGGGTAGCTAATGAACTTTCTAGGGTGATATGGCTGGCAAGTTATTGTGGGTAACAGCCCATAGGTAGGTTGTCCAGAGCCCAGTCACTGGACCTTTCTCTTTTTGCTGCCTTTAGGTAAATCTTAGACTAGGGAAGCCACCTACTTAAAAAAAAAAAAAAAAAAAAGGAAAAAAAAATTATTAAAAAGAAAAGGAGAAAAGAACAAAAAGAAATAAGCCACACTTCGCCACACGAGTATGGCTGGCAAGTTGTCGGTGGTAACAGCTCATCGACCGGTTGTCCAGAACCCAGCTCAGAAAACACACTAAAAATTCCTAAAATGCTTAGGAAGAAGCGGAGAAGTAGAATAAATCGGGGAGATATACACTGGATTCACCCTTGTGTTGACCCCGTAAAAATAAAAGTAGGGAGAAAGCTACCGGTTGTAAAGATACACCTTTAGGCAGAATTCCTTTTCAGGTCACCTAGAGGCGTAGAAATCCGAAGTCCGTTTTAATTGCCGGTCAATGAGTCTATCACAATCACAATAAGATGCTTAAAGCTTAGGGTTCTCATCAAATTTTGGGTGAGTTGAATGGCCGCAGAAAGACACTCTTAAACTCGAAAATTTGAAAATCCAAAAAATTAGAAAAGAGAAAAAGAGAAAAAGAAAATTTTCTTTTAACAAGGCAAGGGCTTGAGGCGATCTGCATTTTGGCTGATATCTGGGTACTGTTGTGTCTTTGATAGTTCCGTTCCTAAATAGACAATTTCTTAATGATTGAAAAATAACTCAAGTCCAAATAATCCAACATAATTCTTTTATAAATAACATATAGTTTTTGCTAGGGACTAGAAAAAGATAGGCATGGGTGGAAGTGATGTAAACACATTTACACTACTTAAAATGTCTATTTATGCATGTTCTTAAGCATAGGATTGCATTTCATGATATAAATATTGCATTACATGCATCATCTCGCATTTAGAGTAGTTTGAATAAAATGGAGGTTAATTGTCTCCTTTTATGTGCTTGGACAGGGCAAACATTTTATCGGGGCCTCGGATCAAAGATCCAACTGTATGGATGTGATCAGGGCGACGATTGGAGTTCAACGACTCCAAGATCGCCCTAATCAGGTATCCGTAGCATCAGATAGTGACCCGGGAACCCTAGAAGATCAAGGGCCAGGATGGTGTAAATTCACACTTCAGATGATAAATCCGACCGCACGAATGAATTCGGAACGACGATTGCAGCCCAACGACACAAAAATCGAGTCAATCCGACATCCGTGGCACCATCTACAACTTCCAGAAGATGGACGGCCAAGATAGCGCCACGTGGCACCATCTCAGCTGCCCAAACGGCCGCTTGCATCTTGTGAAGGCCCCACGCCCACTCGCTCTCTGCCGTTGGATCTTAATCCAACGACTGCGGGAGCTCACACTTAAAAGCATCCGCTCGACCATTCGCACCCCATAGCGTAGTCGTCGAGCGCGCTATCGCGAGCGTCGGGCGCTGGTTCGAGCCAAGGCAAGGGCGGCAGGCGTGGGAGATTTGGCGCGGGTGGAGCATCAGATGGAGATCGGATGGCCGCACGCGCCCAATAGCATCCACGAGCAATTGAACGCGTGGGCGAACGCGCGATCGCACGCGGGTGGGCACGCAACGCAGCGGGCGAAGGTGCATCTTAAGCCGTCCGATCTCACGATTGGACGGTTGAAAAGCGACGAACGTGCGCAAGCCGTTGAGCGCGGGAGCAGGCGAGGAGGCGCACGCGAGCCGCCCACGACGCCCACGTTGAGGGCTTTAGTGACGGATTTATCCGTCACTAAAGACCCCTCTTTTATTATTTTGAGGTTGTAATGTCCATTTTGCCCCCACTCCTTGCAACTATAAAAGGAGACCTCCTCCATACGAAATTTTCATCCCTTCCTTCTCCTCTCTACCCCTCCAAAGCTCAAGAGAAGCTTGTCCCAAACCCGGGATGCTTCTCGCGAGATAAAGTCTAATTTTCGTTCCCCTTCGGAAGTGGATCCCGCGACGACGACGGCGTGCTGCTTCGTTCCCATTCTTCTGCTTCGTCCTCCTTCGTCCTGCTTCATCCTCCTTCATCCAGGCGTCGTCCCGTCCGGCTCGTCCTCCAAGCGACCGTCGAGGAGGATTTCTCTCTCCCTATTCTTTTTACTGCTTTCTAGTATAGATTTACTATTTTCTAGATTAATCTACTCGTCCTCCAAGCGACCATCGAGGAGGACATTTCTCCCTCCATTCTTTTAATGCTGTCTAGAGTAAATTTACCGCTTTTTAGTGTAATTATTTTTTGCTTTCTAGTTGTAATGAACAGTCTCCTCAATGAGAAAATCTTTGTTTATTCTACATCTCATTTTGATTTTCATGTGTAATACTCTCTCTCTCTCTCTTACCCTCTCTTTTACCCTCTCTCTCTCTTCTATTTGTTGTAGATACTTAGATAGTTTTACATTAAATTACTTCATGACAAATAAAAAGAAACGCGAAGTTTTTAAATCAAACGTCCGCCTCCCTGTGTTCGACCTGGAATTTTAATTTCGGTATAAATTTTATTTGTTGAACACGAATTCTTTGCTTTCGAACTACAGTGACAGGTTTTCCAAAACCAAACACATTAGCGTAGATTCGTCACGTTCAACAGAAAGTGACAAATAAACAATCAAAACTACCGTTAGAGTTTATGCAAGCTCCTAGGTTAATTAGGGTTTGTGTTATTAGGTGATGGAATGAAATCTAGTGGGTGGGGAGGTGGGGGTAAACTTACAAACCTTTCAACAGCACTCTACTCAAATCTACCACTTTTGCTTACCTCGTAAGAGTACCTGCAATCACAATAAGAAAGGAGAGAAGTGAGGTAAGGCAGGGAAATGCGAAAAATCAAAGAGCGTTGCCTCCCCAGCAATGGTGCCAAAATGTTGGTAGCGGAAAACTACATGATTGAAGTTGGATTTGAAAAACCTATCGTTTTATTTTGATTTACGAAGCCATCCATCAACAGATAAAATTTAACCAAAATTTGTAAAGAAATTCTGAGTCGAACATAGGGAGGAAGATGTTTGATTCAAAACTGCATTTGTTTAATTGTTACAAAGTAGATTAGCTAGTCAAATTAAATCCAAACTAACTATCTACTTAACGAATAAATAATAGAAGACAGAGAGATAATATTACAAATAAGGAGAAAACAAAGATAGAATAAACATGGATTTCATTACCAAAAGCTAATGGTCATTACAATTACAACTATTCACCAAGCTAGAAAGTAGGAAATCCACACCAGAAAGTGGGAAATCTAAACTAGAAAGCAATGAAAGAGAAGATAGAGAGAAATTATCCTCCTCAACAGCTACTTAGAGGATGAGTCGAATGGGGCAACGCCTACAAGATGGAGGACAAAGCAGGAAGAAGGAGAATGAAGCAGGAAGAACTGAGAGCAAGGCAAGACATCATCGTTGTCACGGGATCCACTTCTCGAATGGAGTGAGAGGACAATCGCAGGATGCTCCACAAAGGGGGGAGAAGGTGGAAAAAATTCTAATTTTTACTCTAGAGGAGCATCCCAGGTTTAGAGCAAGATATTAGAGCTTTGGAGCAAGTGAGAGAAGAGACGAAGGGATGAAGAAATTATGGTGGTCATAGGGCTATTTATAGATGAGGTTTGAATGGGCAAATAGGTCATTTTACTTTAAAAACATAAAATCAGGGCCTTTAGTAACGGATAAAACCGTCACTAAAGCCCAGATCATGGCCGTAGCTGCCGCGCATGCCGCGCCTCCTCCTCTCCCTACACCTCAATGAACGCGCACATACGTGCATTCTCAACCGTCCGATCGTGAGATCCAACAGCTTAAACATGCCGTGCCCAATCTCGGTCAATGCTTGCAAAGAGGTGACGTGGCCTCCTTCATTGCCGTTGGATCGAAGATCAACGGCTCAGAACATGTGCTCACCCATCTTTACAAAAATTCATCTGATGGCGCGTTCGCGTTCCTCGCATTTGGGTATGCCATGTCGCCTACATCCACATCGTTCATTCACCATCCAACGGCCTAATTTCGCCGCTCCCTCACTCGCGCCTGATTTGAGGCATAGCAAGGATTGAACCTGCGCCTCGCGCTCGCTAAAGACCGCACAACCACAGCACTGCAGCTGCCTCATTGTGGCGATTATGTTTTAAGCGCATATGCCCGTGGCTGTTGGACCAAGATCCAACGGCCCAGATCTTGCCTCACCCGCACCTTTAGAGGTTGAGAAGCAGTGCTGCGGTCGGTTTGGGTAGCTGTGATGATGCCACGTGCCGCTGTTGAACGAGAATCTACGCTAACGTGTTTGGTTTTGGAAAACCCGTCGTTGTAGTTCGAAAGCGAAGGATTCGTGTTCAACAAATAAAATTTATACCGAAATAAGAATTCCGGGTCGAACACAGGGAGGCGAACGTTTGATTTAAAAACTCCGCGTTTCTTTTTATTTTGTCACAAAGAAATTCAATTTAAACTATCTAAGTATCTACAACAAATAAAAGAGACAGAGGGAGTAAGAGAGAGAGAAAGAATACTATACATGGAAATCAAAATGAGATGTAGAATAGACAAGGAATTTATCATAAAAGAGTTCTTTCGTTACAACTAGAAAACATAAAACAATTACTCTAGAAAGCATTAAAAGAATGGAGGGAGAAATGTCCTCCTCGACGATCGCTCGGAGGACGAATAGACTACTCTAGAAAGCAGTAAATCTATACTAGAAAGCAGTAAAAAGAATAGGGAGAGAGAAATCCTCCTCGACGGTTGCTTGGAGGACGAGCCGGACGGGACGACGCCTGGACGAAGGAGAACGAAGCGGGACGAAGGAGGACGAAGCAGAAGAACGGGAACGAAGCAGCACGTCGTCGTCGTCGCGGGATCCACTTCCGAAGGGGGACGAAAATTTGGACTTTATCTCGCGAGAAGCATCCCGGGTGTGGGACAAGCTTCTCTTGAGCTTTGGAGAGGTAGAGAGGAGAAGGAAGGGATGAAAATTTCGTATGGAGGGGGTCTCCTTTTATAGTTGCAAGGAGTGGGGGCAAAATGGACATTACATCTTCAAAATAATAAATAAGGGGTCTTTAGTGACGGATAAAACCGTCGCTAAAGCCCCGCCGTCGCCGTCGCCGCCGCGCCCACGCGCGCCCGCTCGGCTGGCCTGCGCGCGTAACGCATACGCACGTCCGCGTCGTCTCAGCTGTCCGATCGCGAGATCGGACGGCTTAGATCGCGTCCGCGCCCGCTGCGTAACGCGCCCGCCCGCGTGCGATCGAGCGTCCACCAGAGCGTCAAATTGCGCGTCGGTGCTATCGGGCGCGCGCGGCCGTTGGATCTTCATCCGACGCTCGTGCGCGCCCGCTCGCCCGCGCCTTCCACCCGCTCACCGCGGCTCGAACCCGCGACCTCCGCTTCGCCCGCAGCTGCGTCGCCGCTGCGCTACGCGGGCGAAATGGTCGCGCGGACATTTTTAAACGCGAGCGACCGCAGCCGTTGGATCGAGATCCAACAGCGGAGAGGAGACGGTGCGCGGTCTTCACAGGACTCCTGCGGCCGATTGGGCAGCTGGGATGGCGCCACGTGGCGCCATCTTGGCCGTCCATCTTCTGGAAGTTGTAGATGGTGCCACGGATGTCGGATTGACTCGATTTTTGTGTCGTTCGGCTGCGATCGTCGATCCGAATTCATCCGTCTGGTCGGATTTTCCATCTGAAGTGCGGATTTACACCATCCTGGCCCTTGATCTTCTAGGGTTCCCCGATCTCTATCTGATGCTACGGATGCCTGATTAGGGCGATCTTGGAGTCGTTGAACTCCAATCGTTGCCCTGATCATATCCATACGGTTGGATCTTTGATCCGAGGCCCCGATAAAATATTTGCCCTGTCCAAGCACATAAAAGGAGACAATTAACCTCCATTTTATTCAAACTACTCTAAATGCAAGATGATGCATGTAATGCAATATTTATATCATGAAATGCAATCCTATGCTTAAGAACATGCATAAATAGACATTTTAAGTAGTGTAAATGTGTTTACATCATACCCCCATGCCTATCTTTTGCTGGTCCCTAGCAAAAACTATATGATATTTATAAAAGAATTAGGTTAGATTATTTGGACCTGAGTTATTTTCAATCATTAAGAAATTGTCTACTTAAGAACTGAACTTTCAAAGACACCACAGTGCCCGGGTATCAGCCAAAATGCAGACCGCCTCAAGCCTCGCCTTATTCAAAGAAAAATTTCTTTTTCTGTTTTTACTTTTTTTTTTTTTTTTTTTCAAATTTTAGGGTTTAAGAGTGGCTTTCTACGGCCATTCAACTCACCCAAGATTTCATGAGAACCCTAAGTTTTAAGCATCTTATTGTGATTGTGATAGACTCGTTGACCGGCAATTAAAACGGACTTCGGATTTCTACGCCTCTAGGTGACCTCAAAAAGAATTCTGCCTAAAGGTGTGTCTTTACAACCGGTAGCTTTCTCCCTACTTTTATTTTTTTTTTAACGGGGTCAACACAAGGGTGAATCCAGTGTATATCTCCCCGGTTTATTCTACTTCTCCGCTTCTTCCTAAGTGTTTTGGGAATTTTTAGTGCATTTTCTGAGCTGGGTTCTGGACAGCCGGTCGATGAGCTGTTACCACCGACAACTTGCCAGCCATACTCGTGCGGCGAAGTGTGGCTTATTTCTTTTTGTTCTTTTCTCCTTTTTGATTTTTTTTTTTTTTTTCTTTTTTTTTTTTTTTAAGTAGGTGGCTTCCCTGGTCTAAGATTTACCTAAAGGCAGCAAAAAGAGAAAGGTCCAGTGACTGGGCTCTGGACAACCTACCTATGGGCTGTTACCCACGATAACTTGCCAGCCATATCACCCTAGAAGGTTCATTAGCTACCCAATTTCCGTTAAAATCGCCAAACAACGAGTCAGTGCAAAGAAAGTGTGTAGATGCTTAAGACTCAAAATTCCCTCACATCAGAGGGCGGGTTGATAAGTCGTGTACTTATCACCCAAACTTATTTATTCCAATTATAATAAAATTCAGGTTGGCGAGAACTCGAAAAACAAATCCACATTTTAGTGGATACATAGGCTGATTAAGTCCAAAGACCTGAAGGGTCTTTGTGTTCAGAACATAATATAGTATTTCTTAAGATCGAAAATTTTCTTAAACCCAAATTCTCTTTCCTAATTTTGATTTTTTTTTTTTTATATATAAAATAAAACAAATCTACGGAGCTGACGAATGAATTCAAAGATAAATATCCATCCCCCCATGCCTATCTAATGCAATGTCCTCATTGTATTAAAAAGACATAAAATAGAGAGGAAAAGCGTAGAAAGCACCTGAATTGCGTGGATATCGGGTCCGCTCCGAGATGAAAATGAAAAAGAACTGTATATGTGCTGAGTTTAGTGCCTTCAGCTAGGCACACTATACAAAGAAAAGAAATGAAGAATTCACATGTGCAGGTCAGAATTAGAATAAACAGAAGAATCCTCTGACCTGTCAGCAGAGGTCCACAGATGTGGACCAGATTGTGGTGCAGACCCACACCCCATAATCGAGAATATCTTAGGTTCTGGATAAAAATTACCCAAAACCTAAAATCAGAATGCAAGCGGGGTCGGGCCTGCGATTTGTGAGGATGCAACCCAAGGCCAAAATGTCGGGTTACAGAGAATTGAAGCTCAAAAGGATAATCGTTAAATGTGTGCTTGAGTTTGACATCCTCGAAACAACTGTCGTAAGGGTTCTGATTTGATAGTTTCAGCTTAAAAGGAACCCTTCGACTCAATCTTCCATATCCTCCAAAATTAACTTCCCAAATTAGAACTTCCCCGCTCCTATCCTCCTCATTAAGTGTATCAAATTCCAAGACCTCTTGTATATTCATCACCCCGTCTGAAATCTCCAAGTCTAGATGATGTGGCAAAATCAAAATTGACTTGGGTCTAATTATCTCAGAATTAGAATCATCAATAAGCTCAACAGGGTGTAACTGATAATCAGGGCATTGAATTAATTCCTCCAGAAAATGCGATTCTGGATCCGTATCGTGTGCCCTAATAAGATCAGTTTCCTCAGTTATTGGGCTATCAAATGATCTATCAGATTCCTCAGGCCCAATCGTCTCACAAAAATCGTGATCTGAAAACTCGTGTGAGACTTCGCAACTTGAATCTTCACCATCAGGATCCGTATCAATGTATGTCCCAAAATCATTTGTCACTTTGCGTTCCAAGGAGACATACGTTTCCTCGTAACCCGGCTCAGGGATTTCAGGTGAAGAAATCAAATCATCCTTAATTGGTTGTTTTAATTCAATCTGGTCAGCTTCATAACACGTGTCCCCCCCAACAGGTGCCTGAGCGGGTTCTGTCATTGGCTTTCCTGAAGAGAGTTCATCCTGGGAATTATTCCAAGATTGAATCAAAGCAACCACGAATCTCATCCTCAATTTCGCTAATTTCCCAAGTAGAAACTCACCCGGGTTCTTATCCTTAACATCCTGGAGCCAATCCAACAAAGACTTGTTTAAATCATCAATCATTTCAATCAGGGGCTCCAATCTCTCAATGCAAGGTATTGGCTGAACTTCTAAAGATTGAATGATATTCCTCAAGTTAGCCAGAACCTTATCTTGAACCTGATTAACCTGAACCAAATGAGTTGGTTCAGGGTTGGGCAGGTTTGACATCAATGTAGAGGAATTAACGAATTGAGATTCGTTATACCCATCCTGATAATAGGTCATTTCAGATTGTTCAAAAGATGGAGATGACCTAAAGGCAGTGAAATCAGAGGATGGGTAAGGATCAGTGTATCCTTCTTGATTGTAGATCGCATTAGGTTGTTCATGAAAGGAGGACGATCTATAATCGATGCAACTCTGAGAAGGATAGAATTGAGAATCAAAGTGTTCAGGGTTAGACCCTAAACATGGGGGTCCGGAATTGTATCCCCAATCCGAACTATCCCAACTAACTAATGGTCGATTACAATACGAGTTGGGATAATCGTCATGTTGAGATAATTTACAACAGGAGGGAAAGAGCGGGAATGCGTGAAATATGTGGAAGGATTCATGAGACACGGGAGGAAGAAAGGTGCCCTGCAATACAAACAATCAAACCTGTCCTTAAATGGGTTAGCCTACAGACCTACAGACTCTCAAAACCCGTTTTGAGATAAAGGAACGATTTGATCTACTTCTGTCTGTTCAATCCAACCAGTTAGAAGGAGGGACTGGGGAGAAGGTTCTTCCTTCGGCTTGCGCCTCCGGTTCCTAGTGTACCCCCCAGCCGCGATCGTTTGACTCTGCTCCCCTAGCTAGACATCAGAAACAGACTAATCGAAAATAATCTCGTTCTGAGTTCTGAAGAGCGAGTCCAATCCTTAAGGCCAACGTCTACTCTGTTTTATTTAGGGCTAGGTTTGAATGTGCTTTGGAATGTGATGGGCCCTTTAAATGGGTTGTGCCCTTAATGATTGATTGCTTTGTGTGTGCGTGCACAATCAGTGGTTTTCAAGCAAGATTATTTTTGATGTGATGAATTTTAAGGTTCAAATCTTGCTTAGTAGCTTTTAGGATTCAACTTTAGGTGTTTTCAATCAAGTTTCATTGGCACACCAGGTTTTGCAAGCACAGGTGAAGATATTTTCCTTTAAAGTTTAAAAAGAATGTGGAGTGCCTGGTAGATCCCTAAGAGTTGATCCTAATTGGCAGCTACTTGATGAGTTGATTTTATTTGAAGTGGTGCGACCCAAACAACTCAAACAACTGGCCTGATGCACCACCTAATTAGGCACACAAATGATTACCTAATCTGATTTCTTACTCAATTATGTGTTTGGATGTGTGTACCGGATCCTAAGATTGGTTTACCGGTTGAGTTAGAAAATCAGATGAGGTTGTGTACCTCTGTGAGATTTTTTTTTTATTTTTTTTCTTTTTTTTTAATGTGGGGGTTGGAGTGAGTATGGATGTCAAACAACAAACAATCTAACCATAGAGTTTATAAGAACACCTAGGTTGATTGATGTTTGAATTATTATGTGATGAAATGAAATCTAATGGGTGGGAGGTGGGGGGTAACTTACAAAACCTTTCACAGCACTTTACTCCGATCTACCGCTTTTGCCTGTCTCGAAAGAGTACCTGCAATTACAATAAGAAAGGAGAAAAGTGAGGTAAATGATTTGTAAGTTACAAAATGCGAAGAGAAATCAAAGAGCGTTGCCTCCCCGGCAACGGCGCCAAAATGTTGAACGAGAATCTACGCTAACGTGTTTGGTTTTGGAAAACCCGTCGTTGTAGTTCGAAAGCGAAGGATTCGTGTTCAACAAATAAAATTTATACCGAAATAAGAATTCCGGGTCGAACACAGGGAGGCGAACGTTTGATTTAAAAACTCCGCGTTTCTTTTTATTTTGTCACAAAGAAATTCAATTTAAACTATCTAAGTATCTACAACAAATAAAAGAGACAAAGGGAGTAAGAGAGAGAGAAAGAATACTATACATGGAAATCAAAATGAGATGTAGAATAGACAAGCAATTTATCATAAAAGAGTTCTTTCGTTACAACTAGAAAACATAAAACAATTACTCTAGAAAGCATTAAAAGAATGGAGGGAGAAATGTCCTCCTCGACGATCGCTCGGAGGACGAATAGACTACTCTAGAAAGCAGTAAATCTATACTAGAAAGCAGTAAAAAGAATAGGGAGAGAGAAATCCTCCTCGACGGTCGCTTGGAGGACGAGCCGGACGGGACGACGCCTGGACGAAGGAGAACGAAGCGGGACGAAGGAGGACGAAGCAGAAGAACGGGAACGAAGCAGCACGTCGTCGTCGTCGCGGGATCCACTTCCGAAGGGGGACGAAAATTTGGACTTTATCTCGCGAGAAGCATCCCGGGTGTGGGACAAGCTTCTCTTGAGCTTTGGAGAGGTAGAGAGGAGAAGGAAGGGATGAAAATTTCGTATGGAGGGGGTCTCCTTTTATAGTTGCAAGGAGTGGGGGCAAAATGGACATTACATCTTCAAAATAATAAATAAGGGGTCTTTAGTGACGGATAAAACCGTCGCTAAAGCCCCGCCGTCGCCGTCGCCGCCGCGCCCACGCGCGCCCGCTCGGCTGGCCTGCGCGCGTAACGCATACGCACGTCCGCGTCGTCTCAGCCGTCCGATCGCGAGATCGGACGGCTTAGATCACGTCCGCGCCCGCTGCGTAGCGCGCCCGCCCGCGTGCGATCGAGCGTCCACCAGAGCGTCCAATTGCGCGTCGGTGCTATCGGGCGCGCGCGGCCGTTGGATCTTCATCCGACGCTCGTGCGCGCCCGCTCGCCCGTGCCTTCCACCCGCTCACCGCGGCTCGAACCCGCGACCTCCGCTTCGCCCGCAGCTGCGTCGCCGCTGCGCTACGCGGGCGAAATGGTCGCGCGGACGTTTTTAAACGCGAGCGACCGCAGCCGTTGGATCGAGATCCAACGGCGGAGAGGAGACGGTGCGCGGTCTTCACAGGACTCCTGCGGCCGATTGGGCGGCTGGGATGGCGCCACGTGGCGCCATCTTGGCCGTCCATCTTCTGGAAGTTGTAGATGGTGCCACGGATGTCGGATTGACTCGATTTTTGTGTCGTTCGGCTGCGATCGTCGATCCGAATTCATCCGTGTGGTCGGATTTTCCATCTGAAGTGCGGATTTACACCATCCTGGCCCTTGATCTTCTAGGGTTCCCCGATCTCTATCTGATGCTACGGATGCCTGATTAGGGCGATCTTGGAGTCGTTGAACTCCAATCGTTGCCCTGATCATATCCATACGGTTGGATCTTTGATCCGAGGCCCCGATAAAATATTTGCCCTGTCCAAGCACATAAAAGGAGACAATTAACCTCCATTTTATTCAAACTACTCTAAATGCAAGATGATGCATGTAATGCAATATTTATATCATGAAATGCAATCCTATGCTTAAGAACATGCATAAATAGACATTTTAAGTAGTGTAAATGTGTTTACATCAGCCGCCATCATCGCTGTCCATCTTCTGTGAGTTATAGATGGTGCCACGGATGTCGGATTGGACCGATATTCGTGCTGTTGGGCTGCGATCGTCTATTGGAATCCATCTGTGTGGTCGATTTGTCATCTAAAGTGTGGATTTACACCATCTTGGCCCTTGATGTCAAACCTTCCTCGAATTATATCTGATGCTACAGAAGTCTGATCAATGCAATCTTGGAGTCGTTGAACTCCAATCGTCGCCTTGATCAAATCCGTACAGTTGGTTCTTCAATTCGAGGCCCCGATTAAAGGTTGCCTTGTTACCTGACCACAAAAAGGGAAAATTAACATAAAATTTGCACAACTTAACCTAAATGGAAGATGATGCATGTTATGCAATATTTAGAATGTATGATGCAACTATAATACTAAGAACATGCATAAATAGACATTTTTGGCTATTTAGATGTATACATATCAACATCAAACCCCCATGCCTATCTTTTGCTAGTCCCTGGAAAAATTAAACTATATGTTGTCTAAAAATGGAATTTGGACTCAATCGCTTAGACCTAAGTCATTTATTAACAAAAGAAAATTTCAACTAAGGTCCTACACTATGAAAGCTTAGCAGTACCTAGGTGTCTGCCAGAATGAAGACCGCCTAAGTCCTCACCTTATTTGAAAAGGGAAGATACATATTTTTGTTTTTCTTCTTTTCTAATTTTTTTGGACTTTTGGAGTTTGAGAGTTTCGAGATAACTTTTTAGGCTACCCGACCCACCCAAGACTCGAAAGTACTCTAAGTGCTAAGCATCTTTTGAAAGGGTGATAGACTCATTAGGTGGCTGTTAAAACAGACTTTGGATTTCTACGACCCTAGTTGACCTTAAGAGTTTCTGCATAAAGGTTTATCTTTCTGAATGGTAGCTTTCTCCCTACTTTATTTCTTATGGGATCAACACAAGGGTGAGCCCAGTATATATCTCCCCAGTTTGTTTTACTTCCTTGCTTCTTCCATAAGTGTTTTGGGAATTATTTGTGCATTTTTGTGAGCTGGGCTCTAGACAATCAGCCAATGGGCTATTACCCATAGCAACTTGCTTGCCATACTCGTGCGGAGAAGTGTGGTTTTATTATTATTATTTTTTTCTCCTTTTTCTAATTTTTTATTCTAAGCATTTCTTTTTTTCTCTTTTTTTTTTCTTTTTTCAAAGTTGGTGGCTTCCCTGATATAAAATTTACCAAAAGGCAGTAGGAAGATAATGGTCATGTGGTTGGGCTCTGGATAACCAGATGATGAGCTGCTACCACTGACAACTTACTAGCCGTACCATCCTAGATAGTTCATTAGCTTCCCAATTTTCGAAGAAACTGCCGAAAGGTGAGTTAGTGCAAACAGTATGTAGATGCTTAGGCTTAAAGTCTCCTCAAATCAGAGGGTGGGTTGATAAGTCATATACTTATCACTCCAATTTAATGACCAAATTAAAGTAGAATTGCTTGGCGAGGACTTGAGACAGTCCACATTCAAGTGGACACTCGGGCCAATTATGCCCGAAGACCTGAAGAGTCCAAGTGTTCAGGTCCTAAAGTATCATTTCCTAAAGTTAATAACTTCCAAAAGCCTAAGTTCTCATCTCCTAATTCTTTTTTTTTTTTTCAATTTTTATCATCAATTTTTTTTTAAGAATGTGAAAGAAATTCTATGGAGTTAACAAAATGATTTCAGGAATTAATTCTCCACCCCCCATGCCTAAATGATGCAATGTCATCATTGTAGAAATAAAGACATGAAAAGGGTAGAGTAAACAGAACATCACCCGAATTTCATGAAAATCTGGTCAGCTCCGAAGAGAGAAGAGAGTATACACATGCACTAAGTTAATGCCTTTAGCTAGGTGTAAAATACATACAAGCAAGAAATGGAGAATTCACAAGTACGAATCAGAATCAAAATCAAAAGATTAATCCTCACACCCACTAAAAGAGGATGTCCACAGATGTGGACCAAGTTGTGGTGCAAACCCATGCCTTAGGGTTGAGTAGTTCTAATGCTTTGGATGAAAATTACCCAGAATCAGAGATTATTGTGCTTACAGGGCCGAGCGTGCAGTTTGGTGGTGTGGAACCCAAGACTAAAGTGGCGGACAATGGGTAGATCTGATTCACTCAACTCGAGTGTCCACTTAAAGTTCAACTTAGGAAGATAGTCAATTATTCTGAGCTTGGGTTGCACATGAAAGATATCATAAGGGTCCTGGAAGAAAGTAAGTGGTTTCAGGTCAACAGGTACCCTTAGATCCAAAATCGTAGTTCCCTCTAAAATAGCTTCCCAAATTTTTATTGTCAACTTCAGATCCTCCAAGATCATGGTTTCTTGGACCTCCAGATCATTGCACACCGCATCCAAAATACCAAAGTCCAACAATTAGGACTGAATTAGGATTGACTTGGGTCTGGTGGTCTCAAAAATATCATAGTTCAGCTCTTCAGGGTATGGTTGAGCAGTGAGGCTACTGATTGAATCATCAGGACTCGGATCGTCCAAGTTAGCTCCAACATGATCATAATCTTCAATAATCGAGCTATCAAAAGGTTCATCATGCTCCTCATGCCCGTTCGTCTCACTAAAATCCTCTTCCTTAATTTCAATTGAGACTTCACCTAATGATTCTTCACCCTCGAAGTTAAAGAATTATTGATCGTCATTTATATATGTCTCAAGATCATGTCATTTCATGGTCCATGTAGACATATTTTTAATCATTTTCTGGCTTGGGGATCTTTGGTGGAACAATCGGCTCATCCTGAATCCTGTTGCTCTAGGATAACCTCGTCATCCCCGATCTTAGAAAATGTATCCTCCCCAACTGGCGCCTGAGTGGGTTTAGACATTGGCTCTCCTGAAGGGGGTTCATCTTGAGAATCATCCCAAGACTAGACTAGGGCAACCACAATTTTCATCCTCAATCTCAATAATTTCCCAAGTACGAATGTTGAAGCGACAGGTTACTATGCTTTCGAGTTTGGTTTTGAAAACCTGGCGTTGTAGTTTGAAAGCAAAGAACTCATGTTCAACAAATAAAATTTATACTGAAATAGAAATCCTGGGTCAAACTCAAGGAGGCTACATCGATCAAGATTTGCAATTATGTTTTTTTTTTGTGTTTTTGTTGAAAAGCGAAGTAATTACAATGAAGCACTATAAACAATCAGAATAAGAGAGAGAGAGAAAACATTCACTTAATACTTAAAAATGTTTACACAATTAGGAAAGCGAGAAATTATAGTAGAAAGTAGGAAAACTATTACGCTAGAAAGCAGGAAAGTTCTACTCTAGAAAGTAGGAAAAAAGAATGGGAGAGATAAGTTATCCTCCTCGACGATCGCTTGGAGGACGAGCCGGACGGGACGATGCCTGGAAGATGAAGAACGAAGCAGGAAGGAGGTCAAGGCAGGAAGAACAAGAATGGGGTAGCACGTTGTCATCGTCGCGGGATCTGCTTCCGAAATGGGGGCGAAAATTTGACTTTATCTCTTGAGAAGCACCCGGGTGTGGGACAAGCCTCTTTTGAGCTTTAGAGAGGGAGAGAAGAGAAGGAACGGATGAGAATTTTGTATGGAGGGTGTCTTCTTTTAATTCTGTCACTAAAGGCCTGAACATGGCTATAGTGGGCGACTCTCGCGAGCTCCCTCACCTTCCCGTGCCTCAACGCACGTTCACATTGTTTAAATCTCGGCCGTTCTATCTCACTCGTGAGATCGAACGGCTGAGAGCACTCTTCGCCTGCCTCATGTGCGTGCCTTAACATGTGGGATGTCACGTTTCCTCACCGCGTCAAATGGTACATTCATCTGATTGGGCATGCACAACGGCCCGATCTCCATCGTGTGGTCAAACGCACGCACGCACCTGCTCCAATTGAGGTGCCCCGCAACTCGAGCTCACACCTCAGTGTTTAGTTAAGACGCTCGAGCAATGTGCTATGGGTGCATTTGCATCGAGCGCTTAACTTAAGCGTGGGTGCCTCACAGTCGTTGGATCTTGATCCAACAACGAAGAAGCGTTGGCGTGAGGTGCTTCTAGGAATGCATGCGGCCGGTTTGGCAGCCTAGATGGCGGGAATGCATGCGGCCAATTTGGCGGCCGAGATGGTTCCCTGTGGTGCCATCTTGGCCATCCATCTTCTGGGTGATGTAGATGGTGCCACATGTATCGAATTGAGTCGATTTTCGCGACGTTATGCTGCGACCGTCGATCCGAATATATCTGTGTGGTTGGATTTTTCGTCTGAAGTGCAGATTAACACCATCTTGGCCCTTAATCTTCTAGGGTTCCTCAATCTCTATCTGATGCTATGGATATCCGATTAGGGCAATCTCGGAGTCATTGAACTCCAATCGTCGCCTTGATCAGATCTGTACAGCTGGATCTTCAATCCGTAGCCTCGATAAAAAGTCACACTATCCCTGACCATAAAAGGAGACAATTAACCTCCATTTTATTCAAACTAATCTAAATGCAAGATGATGCATGCTATGCAATATTTATAGTATGTAATGCAATTCTATGCTTAAGAACGTACATAAATAGACGTTTTATGTAATATAATCATGTTTACATCACACCCCCATGCCTATCTTTTGCTAGTCCCTAGCATAAACTACATGCTATTTATAAGAGAATTAGGTTGGATTATTTTTGCATAAGTTATTTTCAACATTAAAGATTTTTAGTTAGGATCTAAACTTTCAAAGACAACAGCACCCGAGTATCTGTGAAAATGCATTCCGCCTCAAGCCTTTGCCTTATTCAAAGAAAATTTTCTTTATCTCTTTTTCTTCTTTTCTAATTTTTTTGGATTTTTGAGTTTATGGTTAAGGAGTGGCTTTCTATGGCCATTCAACTCACCCATGATTTCATGAGAGCCCTAAGTTCTAGGCATCTTGTTGTGATTGTAATAGACTCGTTGATCGGCAATTAGAACGAACTTCAGGTTTCTATGCCTCTAGGTGACCTTAAAAAGGGAGTTCTGCCTAAAGGTGTCTCTTTACAACTAGTAGCTTTCTCCCTACTATTTTTATGGGGTCAACAAAAGGATGAATCCAGTGTGTATCTCCCTGATTTATTCTTCTTCTCTGCTTCGTCCTAAGTGTTTTGGGAATTTTCAGTGCATTTCTTGAGCTGGTTTCTGGACAACCGGTCGATGGCTGTTACCACCGACAACTTGAGAACCATACTCGTGCGGCGAAGTGTGGCTTATTTCTTTTGTTTTCTTTTTCTTTTCTTTTTGATGTTTTTTTCTTTTTTTTTTAATGTTGATGGCTTTCCTGGTCTAAGATTTAATTAAAGGCAGCAAGAAGAGAATGGTCCAGTGACTAGGCTCTGGACAACCTACCTATGGGCTGTTACCCACAATAACTTGCCAGCCATATCACCTTAAAAGGTTCATTAGCTACCCAATTTCCGTTAGAATCGTTGATCAACAAGTCAGTGAAAAGAAAGTGTGCAGATGCTTAAGACTCAAAGTTCCCTCAAAATAGAGGGTGGGTGGATAAGTCATGTACTTATCACCCAAACTTATTTACTCAAATTATAATAGAAATAATATGGCGAGGACTCGAAAAACAAATCCACATTTTAGTGGATACACAAGGTGATTAAGTCCGAAGACCTGAAGGGTCTTTGTGTTCAGATCCTATTGTAATATTTCCTAAGATTGAAAAGTCCTAATGTCCAACTATTCCTACCTAATTTTATTTTATTTTTTTATGTATATATAAGAACAGAAATACAAGAATTTCACAAAGCTGACAAAATGATTCAAAAATGAATCCGCTACCCCATGCCTAGCTGATGCAATGTCCACTTTGAGAAAAAGAGGCACGAAAGAAAGGGTAGAGTATGAAAGATATCACCTGAATATGAAGCTCGGGTCAGCTTTGTGTTATATGTACAACTGCAAAGCTTAATGCGGGTCAGCTAAGCGAAGTCCAGCCAAAGAAGTCACAATATGGTTAGTGCAATCGTGTCTAAGACAGGCTCTAGAAGAGTACGATCAATAACAGGCTTCAGACGTTGATCGTTACGTTAAATGTGTTACTCGTCTTTGGGTCAGATCTGGACGGCTCCATTTGGAAAAATTTGATCGATAATGAATGGGCCGTTCCATTTAGATCTAAGTTTACCGAGAAAGAACTTAAGTCGAGAATCGAATAACCAGACCTTTTGGTTCGGCTCAAAGCTCTTGTGGGAAATCAATTAATCATGTAGAGCTTTGGTCTGAGCCTTGTAGATCTTTGCATTCCCATATACATCATTTCTAAGCTCTTCCAACTCAGATAGTTGAAGTTTCCTAGTCTTCCCAGCTAAATTCGATCTAAATTGCATTGCTTGATTGCCTGGAATGCCCTATGATCAATCTCTACGAGTAAATGACACACATTTCCATACACCAAACGAAACGGAGACATGTCGATGGGAATTTTATACATCGTATGGTTGGCCCAAAGAGCGTCCTCAAGCTTTTGAGTCCAGTCCTTGCAATCAGGCCTAACTGTTTTCTACAGAATATTATTGATCTCCTGATTGGAGATCTCGGTCTGTCCATTCATCTGGGGATGGTAAGGTGCAGAGATTCGGTGATTAACCCCTTATTTAGGCAACAAATTACGGAACTGGGCATTAGTAAAATGAGTGCCACTATAACTGATGATGGCTCTCGAAATCCCAAACCTACTGAAGATGTTTTTCTTGACAAAATCGATGACCACCTTGTGGTCATTGGTTCGAGTGAGAATCGCCTCAATCCATTTGGACACATAAACAACATTGACAAGAATGTACTGATGTCCAAATGAAGGGAGAAAGGGTCCCATGAAATCATGCCCCAAACATCGAAGATTTTGACAAGAAGAATTGGGTTTAGGGGCATCATATCTCTCTTAACAATGGGAACATGACCTTGAGAAATCTTAGGCATCCTTGAATAAAGACAGCCAATAGAAGCCAGATTGCAAAATCTTTGCAGCCGTCCTTTTCTCGGAGAAATGTCCACCACACGCAGATGCATGGCAGAACACGAGTATACTATTGAATTCATTCTCTGGAACACATCAGCGAATAATCTGATCAGAGCCGATGCAGTACAGTTCAGGGTCCTCCCAGAAGTAGTATTTGGCCTCAGATTTGAGTCTATCCTATTATTGCTTGGTTCAATCCTGGGGGATTTGACCAATGGCCAAATAATTAACAATGTCAGCAAACCACAAGGTTTGGATACCTGAAACTGCAATGATAGTCTCGTCCGGAAAAGTGCCAACAATTGGGACGTCTGGACAAGAAGAATCACTTAGAAGTCTCGACAATGATCTGCCACCACATTTTGTATCTAATAAAAGCCAGTTTATCATCATTCTTATGCATTAAAACAAACCTAGCTCTTAGGATTTTACTCCGCAAATGGGTTTTTGGGCTGCATTTAGGCATTAAATAGGTTAGGCATGCATTGCATTTTTTATTTTCTTTTTAATATGATTTTGTGAGTGTTAGGGATGTACAGATATATAGATCCCTAAAACCCTAGCACTCAAGAAGGCAAATGGTGAAGGAGAAGCCCAAACTAGCTAGAACTCAGCCTAATCCAGCTCACCTCAGCTTGATCCAGCTCACCTCAGCTTGATCCAGCTCACCGCAGCTGGAACCTAGCTTACTTGAACTAGGGCTAGCTCATCCCAGCTCCATTCAGCTAATCTCAGCTGGATGGCAGCTCAAGAGAGTTCACCTTAGCTCACCCTAGCTCAAGTCAACTCAGATCCAGCTCAACTTAGCTGAGTCTAGCTCATCTTAGCTCCCACTAGTCCACAGGGAGCTCTAGCTAGCTCAGCTAAGTTGATAGGAGTTCACCCCAGCTCAGATCCAGCTACATCCAGCTCCACTCAGCTCCAGCCAGCTGAAGAAGAACTCATCCCAGCTCAGGAAGCTCAAGTCCAGCTCCCGGGGACTCAGCTTAGCTCAACTCAGTTGAGTTAAGCTACCTTAGCTACCTCAACCAGCTTGATTCTCCCCGGGAGCACCAGACCTAGCTCACCTCAGCCCATTTTGATAGAAGCTAGCACTTTAGCTTGGCTTAGCAACTAGCAAAGAACTAGCAAGCTAAGCCAGCTAGAGTAGCCCCATGCCAGCCTCTTCAGCAGCAGCCAGCTCCAACTCTAGCTCCAGACTTCTTCTCCTCATCTCCTTCCTCCATTAGCTAAGCTAGCTTAGCTTAACTATGCTCCAATTTCCTTGGCTTGTACCACCCCAAAAACCCACCTACCAACTCCACCCAACTAGCTCCACCTAAGCTCCACATAAGCTAACCTACTTGGCACCAACCTAACCTACCCACCACCACCAAAAGACACCTAAAAGTGGTGCCAAAAACTACCCATAACCACCCCTTAATGGCGCCACTTTTCCCTCCAAAATCCCCCCTCATCTCCACCACACAATCCCCCTTGAATCCATCTCCACCATCCACCTAACTCCCCTTCTAGAAGACCCCTTGTTGGCGCCAACATGGGGGGTGTCTCTACACCACCAAAAGACACCAACACCACCATAACCACCCCCTTTAACACCCCTTGGGTTGGCGCCAACTCACCCTAGCCATAGGATCACCAACCACCCTCATCCTTCCATCCTAGCCCTCCATTTCAATGGGCACCTTAACCCCCCATCCTATTCTATAAAAAGCCACCACCTACCACCATTTTGGGGCATCCTCCCTTAGTATATTTTTCTACCTAAACCACCTATACCTACGGCCAAGAAGAAGGAGTAGAGAAGGAGATTAAAGGGGCACATCACCAGCCCCTTTGGTGCCTTCTTCTCCCCACTCTCTTCAACTTGAGCCACGCCAAGAAGGAGGACTCCTCCACTTCAAGGAGGACGGCCAGGCAAGGGAGAAGGACCTAGGGTGGACGTCCACCCTTGGAGAGATGCTTAGGGCACGCCCCCTTTGGGCTTGCCTTGGAGGACATCACCTTGGCGGAGCACTGCAAGGAAGGAGTTGAAGGATTCTTTTCAAGCTTGGGAGCCACCAACCTTGGAGCAAGAAGCCCTCTTCTTCACCATCTATCTAGAGGATTTGTGTTTGCTTTTCTTTATTTTAATTTTTCTAGTAGTAGAAGCATTCCTCTACTAGCCTTTTTTTGTAAAACATTTTTCAGTAATCTAGTTGCCTTCTTTGCAATTTTCTATTTTGCAGTTCTACTTGCTTTGCTTTTTAGCATTTTTCACTCCCTCTCCCTAATTATTCTAGGCCTCCACTTGCCTAGAGTGAGTTTAGGGAGAGGCTCTACTTTCCACTAGAAAGTAGTAGTTAAATTGAAGTGTGAATTACCTTCCCGTCACCATTCCGCATGTTGTCTTAATTTAAAACAAAAAAATGATATATTGAAAAATACCAAAAAGAAAGTTGAGATTGTATTCCAAGCAAGAGAATCACTATTGCAAACATTTGGCCTCCTTGGACAACCCTAGATACTTCCCTATCTAGGAATATAAATTTAAGAGTTGATCGGTTTTACGCGTTACAACAACGTATTTTAACAAACCGCGTGAAATCGCAATCAGTATCCTGATTTTATCCTTGATTTCAAGATCAAATTCTTGAAGCAGAAGAATCCAATGAATAAGCTGGGGTTTGACCTCTTTTTTGGCTAAGAGATGTCTCAAGGCTGAGTGGTCAGTATAAATGATGCCATGAGACCCTAAGAGATAAGCCCTGAATTTTTTCAAAGCAAATACTATTGCTAGTAATTCCATTTCAGTAATGGTGTAACTCCTCTAGGCTTCATCCAGAGTTTTACTAGCGTAGTAGATGATAGAGGGCTTCCTGTCAACTTTCTGACCCAAAACAACCTCGACCGCGTAATCAGAAGCATCATCATGATCTCAAAAGGGGCTGTCCAAATCAGTGGTTACAACACTGGAGCACAAGAGACTGCCATTTTCAGGAAATAAAATGCCTTATGACAAGATTCGTGAAAAACAATTGGTGTTTCTTTGGCGAGAAGATTGCTCAGAGGACTAGCAACCTTCGAGAAATCCTTGATGAATATTCTGTAGAATCCCACATGACCAAGAAATGATTGAATTTGTTTAACAGATGTGGGAGGAGGAAGTTTAGCGATAGCATCAACCTTAGCTTTATCCACTTCAATTCCCTGTTCAGAGATTACATGACCCAAGATGATGCCTTCTTGTGTCATGAAATGACTCTTTTCCCAGCTAAGGACCAATCGTGTTTTGATATATCGCTTAAGAATCATTTCTAGATTAGCCAGACAAGAGTCAAGTGATTCTCCAAAAATAGAGAAATTGTCCATGAAGACTTCCATAAACTCTCCCACCATGTCAGAGAATATGGCTAACATACACCTTTGAAAAGTTGCAGGTGCATTGCATAAATCGAAAGGCATCCTACGGAAAGTAAAGTTTCTGTAGGGACAGGTGAAAGTAGTTCTTTCCTGATCCTCGGGATGGATAAGAACTTGGTTGTATCCCGAGTAGCCATCAAGAAAATAGAAGTACTTCTTCCTGGCTAGTCTTTCCAAGATTTGATCAATGAAGGGTAGAGGGAAATGATCCTTTTTCGTGGTCGTGTTCAACTTCTTGTAATCAATACAAACCCTCCAAGAGAAAGCTGAATGAGTTGTGATAGATTCTCCTCTCTCGTTAGTCACAACGGTAATCCCAACTTTCTTGGGAACAATTTGCACTAGACTTACCCAGGGACTACCAGAGATTGGATAAATAATTCCTGCATTGAGATACTTAATGAGTTCCTTTTTGACCACTTCTTGCATATTTGGATTTAATCTCCTTTGCATCTGGCGAGAAGGGTGGGATCCATCTTCTAAGAATATTCTATGATTGCAGTAAGATAGTCGATCCCCCTAAGGTCATGAATGGTACAACCAATTGCCTCGTTGTGTTCCTTCAAGACCTTGATAAATTTAATCTCTTGCTTCTTTGTTAATTTAGCATTGATAATCATAGGGAGCATCTTCTTTGGTCCTAAATATTGATATTTCAAATTCTCAGGCAATGGTTTCAGTTCAAGCCAGGGTGGGCTGATGATTGAAGGTAAGGAAGATGCTGAAGACTCATCAAGATGAAGAGGTTGAGAGTGAGCAAAATCAATAACCTCTTCAGAAGATGGCAGGTCTAGCATAGAGGGTTGTGGGTCCAATTTATCATCAAAGGAGGAACTTTCAGCTGAAGAAACCATCAAACAAGTTTCAATGTTCACATTATCCTCCTCAAGTTCCTCTATAAATCCATAATCCTCAAATTTGTTAATCGCCTTAAAAATATCTAATTGCATTCGTTGATCCCCAAAGGCAATTTCCATGCTACCACTTTCACAGTTAATGTTGGCCTTAGCGGTAGCCAGGAATGGATTCCCCAGAATGATGGGCATGTTCCTCAAATTTCCCAGTACATCCACGTTAAGAATTAGGAAATCTATAGGAAAATGGAAATCCTTGACCTTAACTATAACATCTTCAATAATGCCTCGCGGATTTGTGACCGAACGGTCCACTAACTGCAGCGTTACTGAAGTCGGCCGAAGTTCACCTAATCCAAACTTCTCGTAAAGAGAAGTGAGAATTAGGTTAATGGATGCACCCAGATCCAAAAGTGCACTACCAAAAGTGTAATCTCCGATAACACAAGAAATCAATGGAGCACTTGGATCTCTTTTTTTCTAAGGGAGGTGGTGTAGGATAACAGAACTAGCCTGCTCAGAGAGTACCACCTTCCTCGGAATAGATTCTCTCGACTTATGCTTTTGTGTACATAAATCCTTTAAAAATCTCACGTAAGCCGATATATGCTTGATAGCATCAAGGAGCGGGATATTGATCTCAACATTCTTAAAAATATTCAAAAGCTCCTCATTGCTATCAACAGACTTCTTCTTCTTTGATTTGATCAAGGCTTCAGGAAAAGGAACATGAAATAGATCTTTGGAATCAGGTTCCTAAGCTTTGATTTCTTCTTCAGAATTCTCCTTTCTCTCCTTAGGTTCTTCAAGATTCAGTAAATCAGAACAGTGTGGTTGTGGATCCTAAGTTTGTTTGCCACTCCTCAAGGTAACTGCATTTGCAGATGCATAAGAGTTTGGGTCTTAGGGAGGGTAAGGAAAGATTGGAGGTTCTTGATTAGCCAAGAATTGTTGATTTGCAGAAGAAGAAAAAGAGGAAGGACCCTGCTCAACCACCTGAGCATGTGCTTGGCTGCCTAGATTCAAAATATTTTGCGGGTTGGGTATGGGTTTGGATGGTAGAGATCCGGGTTAACGAGAGTTAGCTATGAACCAGGTTTGCAAGTTGTCCAGCAAGGTTTTCATTTGCTGCATGAGCTGGAGCATGGATCCTTGCATCTCAACCATTTGTTGGTTCAAATCAGCATGCCCTGCGGGTTGATGAGATTTCAAGCTGGCTGATTGACTTGATTTGGGGGCAACTAAGTATACAAATGTCCCTGACCCATTGATCATTGTGAAGGATAGTTGCTGGCTTGGAATTATGTCTGTTGCCTCAGGTTTTTGCAAGAGAAGTTAGGGTGGTTTCTCCAACCCGGATTATAAGCATTACAGTAGGGGTTGGATTTAACGGTCTCCTGTATAGCATAGACATCCTCATAGGGTGAGGATGGAGAGAAAGAAAGGGAAGGATCATAAAAACTGGGATTAAAGGCCCCAGTTTGGAAACCATAGGGTTCCGAATAATACTGACTCACAGGTTGAGCTGCATCGAGTTGATTCACGAACTCCCATCCAGAAGGAGCTCGCGAAGAATGGAATCCTGAATTTTGGGATTGAGTGGATCGAGAGTTGTTCATAGAATTTCCAGCCATCCACTCTTCCATTCTCTTCGCAACCAAGTCCACCTTATCAAGTTTGTTACAAATTAATTCCATATCAAATGAATGAGAGTCATTAACATTTAATCTGTGTTGCTGGGACCTGTTAAAAGTATCCATGGAGGCATGATTGATTGAATTCTCACTCATTTCCTCAAACAATCGTGTGCACTATCTGCATCTTTGTTGAGGAACTTGCCTCCGCAAGAAGCGTCCACGTGATTTCTGAGTTGCTTAGTCAACCTGTGGTAGAAGATCTACACGAGTTGCCATTTTGGCACCTCGTGGTGTGGAGACCTCTGCAATAGGTCTTGGAATTACTCCCAGGGCACATGAAACTGCTCCCCCGACCACTGGGTGAAGGTAGTGATTGCCTGTCTCAAAGCATTGGTAGGTCCGACCGAGAAAAATTTCTTTAGAAAGGCCAATTTCTATACCAATGAGCGGCTTTATCCCTGAGAGAGTGGGGGAAGAGCCTCATGATCATTTGCTCCTCATTCACATTTCATGCTTTGGTGGTCTAGACCAAAGTGGTTAAGTCCTCCAAATGCTAAAACAGGCCTTCAGAGCCAAGCCCATGGTAATGTTTGATCAGGCTTAACACCTGGGGCTTGATTTCTACATCTCCGGTCAGAATCTGGACGTCGGGACATTCCCCGTAATTTGAACGATCATAAAATCCTTCAAGGGATGAGTGCCCTGCATTCTTTGGAATCTTTCCTGCATCCACTGCATTTGTTCCAGTTGCCTTCGGAATTCCTCCTGTGGTTCCTGAGGTAGAGGAGGCTGTTGATCAGCCATGGGATCAATTTGACCAAAATCCAATTCAGGGCTCCTAGAATACTCTGGTGGTCCTTCCAATCAGGGATTCAATGACCATCTTCCCCGCATAAACTAGGAAAAGGTCGGAAGGACTGGGGATAAGGACCCTACAGCATAACAAAACAAGCATGTCCTTAAGTGGGGTAGCCTAAGTATCTACAGACTCCCAAAACCCACCTTAAGATTATAAATGATTTACTCTACTTATGTCTGCTCAATCCAACCAGTTAGAAGGAGGGACTAGGGAGAAGGTTCTTCCTTCAGCTTGCACCTCCGGTTCCTAGTGTACCCCAAAGCCACGGTCGTTTGACGCTACTCCCCTAACTAGACATCAGATTAATCAGTACAAGTAGGTTAATCATAAACAATCTCAGACTAGTCCTCGAAGAGTGAATCAGTCCTTAAGGCCGATGTCTACTCGATTTTATTGAGGCCTAGGATTGTAGTGCTTATGGAATGTGATGGACCCATAAAATGGGTTGTGCCCTTAATGATTGATTGTGTATTATGTAAGTGTGTGCACAGCCATGGTTTTCAAGCAAGATTATTTGTGATGCATAGATTTTAATGTTCAAATCTTGCTTAAGTAGCCTTGAGGGTTTAGAATTAGTTTTATTTCACTCAATGTTTGAGGCAAATCAGGTTTTCAAGCACGGATGAAGATTGCTTTCCTTTAAAACTAGAAGTAAAGTGAAGTGCCTAGTATGAACCTAGATTGAAAACCATAAGAAGATACTTGATGAGTTGATTTTAGATTGAGTGGTGCGGCCCAAACAACTTAAACAACTAGCCACAACTGCACCACTATGTTAGACACACAAAGATGGTTAACCTAGAATGAATTCTAATCTTTTATGTGTTGCTTTGTGTGTACAGATTCCACAGATCAGAACCCGGTTGAGTAGAAGCAAATCATGTAGGTTAAGTGCCTTGAATGTGGGTGTATGTTGTGTGTCTGTTGAAAATTACCTCACAAAATTATCTTTTTGTTTTTTTTTTATAAGCAAGGGTAGAATGTAAGTGAGTGAAAAATCAAACAACCAAACTAATCCTAGGATTTATGCAAACACCTAGGTTAATTGGAATTTGAATTTAATGTGACAAATGAAATCTATGGTGTGGGAAGAATGGGGAGCACTTACAGTTGTCTTCAACTGCACTTTACTCCAGTCTACCGCTTGATAATTCCCTGATGGTGGTCTCTGCAAAACAATAGAGACGAGAGAAAGCAAGTTAGAAGACAATAAAGTGTGTTAAATGCAAAAAGAAGATCTGAAGTCATTGCCTCCCTAGCAATGATGCCAAAATGTTGAAGCGACAGGTTACTACTCTTTTGAATTTGGTTTGAAAACCTGTCGTTATAGTTTGAAAGCGAAGAACTCAAGTTCAACAAATAAAACTTATACCGGAATAGAAATCTTGGGTCAAACTTAGGGAGGTTATGTCGATCTATATTTGCAATTATATTTTTTTTTATGTTTTTATTGGAAAGCAAAGTAATTACAACGAAGCACTATAAATAATCAAAATAAGAGAGAGAGAGAGAAAACATTCACTTAATACGTCAAAATGTTAACACAATTAGGCAAGCGAGAAATTACATAAAAAAGTAGGAAAACTATTACACTAGAAAGTAAGAAAATTCTACTCTAGAAAGTAGGAAAAAGGAATGGGAGAGAGAAGTTATCCTTCTCGACGATCGCTTGGAGGATGAGCCGGATGGGACGACGCCTGGAAGACGAAGAATGAAGCAGGAAGGAGGTCGAGGCAGGAAGAACGAGAATGGGGCAGCATGTCGTCGTCGTCGCAGGATCTACTTCCAAAATGGGGGCGAAAATTTGACTTTACCTCTTGAGACACATCCCGAGTGTGGGACAAGCCTCTCTTTAGCTTTGAAGAGGGAGAGAAGAGAAGGAAGGGGTGATAATTTCGTATGGAGGGGGTCTCCCTGTTCGTCACGCTTTTGCGGGTTTTAAAAGAATGTCACGTTGTAGTATAGCCGACAAAGCATTCAAACAAATAAAGAGTTTTATAACTCGAAAACCGGAGTATTCGAGGTCGAACACAGGGAGCAATTGGAATTTACTACTAATCAAAATGTAATTGAACACTCTAATTTACTCAAAACTTAAATTCAAGTGTATTTAAAAAGTAATTCGGGCAAAAGAGTAAAATTGGACGTCTGATCTTGTGATCAGACGTCATAAAAGTGTTATTCTTCTCTTCTTCTGATATTTCTTTTTCCTCTTCTCAGCAGTCTCTCCTTATTCCTTCTGATCTTGGCTTCTGCGAAGGCTTCTTCTTCCTCTTCTCTTCTCTTCTCTTTAAAGTTTTCACTTGGCCTCTCTTCTTTCTCTGCAGTCTCTCTTCTGCCTTCTTCTTCTTTCTGGGAAGGCTTCTCTTTCTTCCTTGGTCTCTATTCTTCCTTCTCTTCTCTGCCTTGCCTTCTTTCTTCCTTCTCTTCTTCTTCCTCGCGGCTAAGTCTTTCTTCCTCAACGTTCAGCCTACCTGCACAGAGTGAAACCTATCCCTTTCCCTCTACCCACGCGTCTCTCTCTCTCAGCAATTCACTCAAGGACGCTCTCCCAGAGCCACACGGGTAATCGGGTCGGATTTCACACCCAGGACCAAGCGCACCTACAGGTGGGTGATGCGCGAGGAGTGCATAGGTTAGGGTCAGGTCGGATCCCGCCAGATCCGCGAGGTGAAACCACGGACAAGGCGGGCACTAGGGCAGGTGAGGGACCTCACCCCTGTGCGTTCGGAGGCAACCAAACAATATCACAAATTCAACCATACTACTACGGCGCCTCGTATTTCCACGATGTGGGACTAAAGTCTCTGGCCCAATCTCGCGCACGCCCGCAGACCTGCCTGCAATCGCCACAGCTGCAGACTTCTCCACGCTCCTTGTTGGACCCTCGGCTTCATACTGCTCGCGCGCATTTGCTACACCTGAAGCCTGGAAGACCTGATGCCTGGAGCTGCTGAAAAGCTGCTTCAAAGGTTGTCAATGGTGGCAGGGGCGAAATCTTGTTAATCACAAACACGGCCTATTGGCCTAATCAAACCAGCTGGGCACCTTCGCCGTGGCACGGCGAAGGTGGTGCACGGTGCTGCAGGCCGCAGGACGGCCTAGGCGTGCGTGCCTAGGTCAACCTGTGGCCGGAGGTGTGGGGTTGTTCGGGGGGTTACTACGGAGGTGTAGAGGGATGGATGATGGGAGGAAGCTGTTCCTTGTGGTGAGGCGCAGCTTATGAGTCGATTGGCGAGCCGTGTGGAGGGGCGGAGTGGTGGATGTGGCTCATCGGAGGTTGGTCGCTGACAAGGAAGATGGAGGTGGTTAGCGTCAGTTGAGGGGCAATTCAATGAAATAACAGGGGGAAAAGAGAGAGGGGAACATGGGGAGTAGTTCTAACCTAATTGTAGGGATGAAGGGAGATGGAGGGCGGACAGCTGTACCTGCTGTCGCCGGAGAAGACGTTGCCCAGTGGGGGAGGACGGCGGCGACGACGGGGCTGAGGCGGCGTGCGCGGGTGTTGCGCGACATGGAGGAGAGTCAGGAAGATGACTCTGCCACCGATTTTGTGGAAGAGCGAAGAGGATGGGAGAGGGAGCTCGCCGGAGCTTGCTGGGCACTTGGCCGAAGAAGAAAGAAACGAATTGGAGGTGGAAGCTCGGCCAAATCAAGCTAAACTTGAGCGGCCGGAGGTGTGGGTTCTTTTATAGGCACTGGGTCGGGTTTTCAGAGCGTGGAGGGCACGCCTATTGCCTCTGATGGCTCGCCGGAGTAGGAAATAGGTTAAGATACCCAAATCCCTCGTGCGTTCGCACGAGAGATTAGGTTCACACCAGAGGTTGTGATTGGCCGTAGATGGAAGGGAATTCCTCAGAGAATCTCCCTTCCATTTCTGGGAGGGGATCTCTGAGGAATCAGAGAGTAATCCCTCTCTAAACCTCGCCGGAGGCTGGTTCTACCCTAACAATGGCAGCAGGACCTGATTGCAAAGGTGGCGAGGAAATTAGGGGGCTCTCTGCAATGATTTCAAAAGATAGGGACCAAATTGTGATTTGGGTGTACTAAATTGCAAAGTAGGTCAAGATGACCTCCCCTTAGGTCCAAATTTTGTTATAAACCTAAATTGGACCTAAGGAATCCAATGGTGAAGTTAGATTTTGGGTTTGACCTCGTTTGACTGGACATTTTGCGTAAAAACCCAAATTAGGTTACTTGAAGAGCTAGGACCCTAATCTAGGTCAAACTGGGTTCCAAACGCCAAATTAAGTGTTCTAAACCCTAGAGGATATTTTTCCATGATTTTTACAGGGTTTACTTGATTTTTATCCTCATCGGAACCTTATTAATTTAAGCAGGTCTGTTTTAGGGTTACCAAATGTCATTTAATTCCTAGATTGCACATAAACCCATTTTTGATTGAATCAGCCCACTTTTTATCTCATTTAGACCATTTGACCTATGTTTTGCCTCTGAGAAATATCGTTTATGTACTGCAATGGTAAAATTGCAGTTTTAACCTTTAATTCATGTTTTCTTCTCAGAGCACTTATTCCTTCATTTAGGCCTTCTTCTAGGTTATGTAGGAGCTTTTATCTTCTTTATTGGGTCAAAATGAGCTAGTTATGGCTTATGATGAGGCTCTCATCATACCCCCATGCCTAGCTTTTGCTAGTCCCTTAGCAAAATTTCAAGGTTTTAACTTCCGTTCTAGACCCAGAGTGTCCTCAGTTATGATCAGTGCTTGTTTTGTGATTAGGTCAGAATGCCAATAATAGGCCTAGAGGTACTCAAGTACCAACAAAAATCCGGGCCTATTCCGCTTTAGCCTCATCCTCCGCAAAGGTTTCTATGGCCCACAGAAACAAACCTAGGGTTTGTTGGACTCCGCGGTTAAAGCACCTGTGCTTCAGACATTTTTAGCCTAAGTTCAGTTTGCAGTGCATTTTTGTAAGAGAGAGAAAGAAGATTTATTTGTTTGGAGAGCTTTTCTCTCTCTTTTCTTTTTATTTCTAGCTTCGGATTAACTTCTCAACACGGTCTGTATCGGATTCCTCATCCCCATCATCAATCCTCAAGGGTTCCTGGCTATCGAGATTTCCAGATAATTCTGCCCATGGCAACCCCCAGAACCCTGGCTTTCGAGATTTTGAGATAATCCCGCCCATGGCGTTCCGTGGCTGAATTCAAACCCTGGCGATCGACATTTCGTGATAATGCTGTCCATGGTATCTGAACCAGCAGAGTGCTTACATGCCCCCAGTAGGATATTTAAATATCCTAAGAGACAAGCACCGAGGAGACAATATGTTGTTACGCATCTTCGAGGGGAATTTCCCGCCTCTCCGTGTTGGGAACTCGTCCAAATCAACTTGTGTTGATTGGCCGCTCCTAATCTAGGTGACTTTTTCAGAACATTAAACGCTTTTCGCGTGATTTGGATGTTTATGCGCACTGAACCAGATTGTGTGTGAACTTGGGGTGCTTAGGTTACCGAATCCCGCAAACCGGAGATCAGTTAACAAGGCTGAATACTTCCTAAGCTTTAGACCTAATACTTAAGATTTGCATTTTCCCCAACCTCTTGAGGATTATCCAGATTTTAACAGATACGTGAATTTTTAAGCTAACAATCTAGCCCAAGAGGCCTAAGATCAGCGTTCCCGCTAATCTCTTGTTATGTCTCCTTAGCACTTTTCTTTTATTTCTTTTCTTGATCTGGTCTAGAACTTTAGTTAATTCCTTAATCTTTTACGAATGACTATTTCTTTTTTTTTTCATTTTGTGCTCCTTTTTGTCCTTTTACTCTTTTTCTCCTCCTTATGAATATGTGGCTCACAAAATTTCCTCCCTCCCCCCATTTTTTTGTTCTTTTTCATAATTTTTAAAATTTTTTGTGTTTTTGACATATGTGAATTTTTTTGTGTGAGAATCCTTCTGATTTTTTCTTGGTTCTGTATGTATGCACTTTATCACCCCCCATGCCTAAGTTTTGCAATGTCTTCATTGTAAACAGAGGGTGTGAATTAGTGTTGAGGTCAGTGGCTTAGAACAGGATACATCGGGTGGGTGAATGGGTCAAAAAATGACTGATGTGGATGATTTCAAGCTCTGATATGTGTACCAGAGGTGGGCTCAACTGTCTAAGACTGAACTCAAGGTGCAATAGACATGGAGTACAGACGGATAATCAGACGGGTCTCTGTTTTCGGGATGACGGGTTGCCTCCCATTAAGCGCTAAATTCAATGCCTTCAGCCGAGCGAAAAATGGGGTGGAGAGGGAGTGGTCAAATCAGTGGAGTTTTGGAAAACAAGCACCTTGATTAAGAGCCTGGTTGGTCCAACCAGGTGCTTGTTCAGATCAGTGGGCTGATGATGCAGCCCAAACCTAATGAGTCTGGTGGGTTGATAGATGTAGATCAACAAATGTGGGACCCACCATATGCAATGAAGTTCTGATGGATATGGAAGTGAAAAGTCGGGTTTAGGCTGAGTCGACTCAGCCTTGTCAGAGTAGGGTTCCGAAAAATAATCAATGTAAGGTGTGGAATCCCTACAGGGGTGATCAATGGATGGAGGCTCCTGATTTTTGGTCTGATCAATACCTGATACCCGGTATAGATATGGAGTTGAATCATCTGCAATAGGCTCAGTGAGAGGTGAATCAGAATAGAAATTGAGTCCGGTTGTGGATCAGGGTAGGGAACGGGTTTTGATTGGTTCTGTATATGTGGGGCAGGTGGCTTCAAAGAGAATTGACATGTTATAATCAGGAAGTAGATTTTCTCCGATGTTATGGTCAGATTCAAAATCGTCGGAGAGTTTGTGAAAATCAAAATTTGAATGAGATTCCAGATCATGAGTTCCACCATAGAATAAATAATATGTTGCATACTCAGCAGCCTGACTGGGGTCTAGCCTAAATGTGAATTCTAATCTTAAAAGGGTGTCCCTACCTGGTAGAGGCTCCGGTTCTAAGCTAGTAGGGCAGACCCAATCGAAACCCCGCTCGTCCAACTCCTCGATTTCTGTATCGTAGATTGGCATGACTTCCGAAAAATCGATTCGTTCCTCTGAGGATGTTGGCGCGGGATATTCATTAAATCGAGGCCCAAAATCATATTCTTCATTAAAAGATTGATCTTCTCCATATGGGACCTTGAAATCTTCAAAATATGTTTCAGATCTAGGTTCTAGGCTTAGGATGTGGGTTGAATTACTAGAATCTAGGTCTGAATAACCTTCGAGGGTCACCTTATCAGAATAAGGGACGGAATTTATACGCTCGAGAGGTTCAGTTCTACTCTCTTACTTGCAGGAGTTTTGGATTTCTAGAATGGGCTCATCATGGTATTTTCCTGCATTTGGAGCTTCCTAACCTTCTTCAATATCAGGCACATTGTATTCTATTTGGGTTGGGAATCCACAAACATTTTGTGCCTCAAACCCGAGATCAGATTTATCCTCGATGTTGTCCCAAGATAGTTCCTCCTCTGTTTGTGGTATATACAGGTATTTCTGGTCAATAACTTGTTTTACTAATCTCATTATCTCTTCCCATTTTTCAAGACTATCTTGGTGTTGCTTCCAAAGTCGAGGATTTGTCATACATTGAAGGTATTCACTATTGTGCAATTTTTCTATCTCAATGTATGCAGTAATGAGCAAGTCATGGGTTGATCCTTTGTTGGCTTCTGCTAATAGTACTTGGGCACAAGTTATGACAAAGGCTGTGGTTGTTGGGACATCATCCTGAATGTTTCCTACTGTAGTTGAGGTTTCTTCATTTTCATAGAATTTCTTGTCATCCTCAATCATTTTATCTCTCATGGATCTCTGATATTCAGGTTTCTTGAATGGTAGTCCTAGGTGGTTTGGCTGCATATTTGGATCAGGTGGTGGAGTCAAGATGTAGAATCAAGTTATGAATCGCGATGTGTTATGAAGCGATCAGATCTGAATAACAAGTCCCACTAAAAATGTGTATGTGTGCTCTAAAGAGAAAATATGAGGGACTGGAGATGTTCTTGACCCAATCAAGGCACCCAAAGATGTTTGGATGACTATGGAGGTTCGGGACGGATGGACCCCTGGATCAGAAGATCGTCCACCTGAGAATTACCTGGGCAGCCAGAGAGGGAGTCCCGCAAAGACCCCTACACGGTAGAGCGTCCCTACGGGTTGCATGGTTTCCCCCACCCGACCTCTCTTGTCACTGAGATTCCAAGTAGACCAGAATGGGGACCTTGACCTCTTAAGTCTACCACTTTTATTTCAAAGCTGCTTTTAGGGTTCTCACTTGAACTTTAGATGTGTTGATGTTGTGACCTAATTTATTGGTTAGTTGACCCAAGGGGTCAACTTCACCTGAACTGTCTTATAGATGGCAGAATGATTCTAGGTTTAGAGCCTAGAGATCACCCTGATTTGACTCCCAGGTTATTAGGTCCAAAAAATTTTAAGATTCAAGTTATTTTAGAGCTCAATTTTTTTAGGGTTTGTTTTGTTAAGATCTCTTCAATCAAGGTCTTGGGTAGCACACTGATGCGGGAAGGTTTATTTCCTTTTATGTAGGCATGTGTGACTAGCACTTCAAGATCCTACTGTAGAAACCCTAATTTGGTTCTATTTCCAATCCTTTTTTCTTTTTCACAAGGTTCTCTTTGGACTTAAAAGGAAGAAATGTGTTGTCCGTAGAGATTAAGCGTTGTTTCTATTAGGCACATGAATTTGTGGGATAGAATCTAAAAAAAAATCTCTCCAACTTCAAGAAGAATTAAAAAATTTCCCAAAATTAGGAAATGTTTGCCTTCAAGATGGTGATTACTATATAAAGAAGGTAATTGATTCCTAAATTGATTTTTCTTCCTTTTGTCTTTTCAGGATTAAGGGATGGTTAAGGAAGAAAAGAAATTACTTGCCCTGGAGTGGTTGACTTGCGGGAGGGATTTTCTCGTGAAATACCTGCAAGATCAAAACAAAGTAGGGCAAGTTAGTATTCAATATGATAAAAAGAATGTAGAGACTAGTGGTAAATTGCGCGTTACTCCCCGGCAATAGCGCCAAATTGTTCGTCACGCTTTTGCGGGTTTCAAAAGAATGTCATGTTGAGTATAGCCAACAAAGCGTTCAAACAAATAAAGAGTTTTTATTACTCGAAAATCGGAGTATCCGAGGTCGTACACAGGGACCAATTGGAATTTATTACTAATCAAAATGTAATTGAACACTCTAATGTACTCAAAACTTAAATTCAAATGTATTTAAAAAGTAATTCGGGCAAAAGAGTAAAATTGGAGTGTTATTCTTCTCTTCTTCTGATATTTCTTTCTCCTCTTCTCAACAGTCTCTCCTTCCTTCTGATCTTGGCTTCTGTGAAGGCTTCTTCTTCCTCTTCTCTTCTCTTCTCTTTGCAGTCTTCACTTGGCCTCTCTTCTTTCTCTATAGTCTCTCTTCTAACTTCTTCTTCCTCTTTCTGCGAAGGCTTCTCTTTCTTCCTTGGTCTCTGTTCTTCCTTCTCTTCTCTGCCTTGCCTTCTTTCTTCCTTCTCTTCTTCTTCCTCGCGGCTAAGTCTTTCTTCCTCAACGTTCAGCCTACCTGCACAGAGCAAAACCTATCCCTTTCCCTCTACCCGTGCGTCTCTCTCTCTCAGCAATTCACTCAAGGACGCTCTCCCAGAGCCACACGGGTAATCGGGTCGGATTTCGCACCCGGGACCAGGCGCACCTGCAGTTGGGTGATGCGCGAGGAGTGCGTAGGTTAGGGTCAGGTCGGATCCCCCCAGATCCACGAGGTGAAACCGAGGATGAGGCGGGCGCTAGGGCAGGTGAGGGACCTCACCCCTGTGCGTTCGGAGGCAACCAAACAATATCACAAACTCAACTTATACTACAGCGGCGCCTCGTATTTCCACGATGTGGGACTAAAGTCTCTGGCCCAATCTCGCGCGCGCCTGCAGACCTACATGCAATCGCCACAGCTGCAGAATTCTCCGCGCTCCTTGCTGGACCCTCGGCTTCGCACTGCTCGCGTGCATCTGCTGCGCCTGAAGCCTGGAAGGCCTGATGCCTGGCGCTGCTGCGAAGCTGCTTCAAAGGTCGTCAATGGCGGCAGGGGCGAAATCCTGTCAATCACAAACACGGCCTATTGGCCTAGTCAGACCAGCTGGGCACCTTCGCCGTGGCACGACGAAGGTGGTGTACGGTGCTGCAGGCCGCAGGACGGCCTAGGCGTGCGTGCCTAGGTCAACCTGTGGCCAGAGGTGTGGGGTTGTTCGGGGGGTTACTGCGGAGGTGTAGAGGGATGGCTGATGGGTGGAAGCTGTTCCTTGTGGTGAGGCAGAGCTTATGAGTTCGTTGGCGAGTCGTGTGGAGGGGCGGAGTGGTGGATGCGACTCGCCGGAGGTTGGTCGGTGACGAGGAAGATGGAGGTGGTCAGCGTCGGTCGAGGGGCAATTCAATGAAATAACAGGGGGAAAAGAGAGAGGGGAACACGGGGAGTAGTTCTAACCTAATTGTTGGGATGAAGGGAGACGGAGGGCGGACAGCTGTACCTGCTATCGCCGGAGAAGACCCTGGCCAATGGGGGAGGACGGCGGCGACGACGGGGCTGAGGCGGCGTGCGTGGGTGTTGCACGACACGGAGGAGAGTCAGGAAGATGACTCTGCCACCGATTTTGTGGCAGAGCGAAGAGGATGGGAGAGCGAGGTCGCCGGAGCTTGCTGGGCACTTGGCCGGAGAAGAAAGAGACGAATTGGAGGTGGAAGCTCGGCCAAATCATGCTAAAATTGAGCGGCCGGAGGTGTGGGTTCTTTTATAGGCACTGGGCTGGGTTTTCAGAGCATGGAGGGCACGCCTATTGCCTATGATGGCTCGCCACAGTAGGAAATAGGTTAAGATACCCAAATCCCTCGTGCGTTCGCACGAGAGATTGGGTTCACACCAAAGGTTGTGATTGGCCATAGATGGAAGGGAATTCCTCAGAGAATCTCCCTTCCATTTCTGGGAGGGGATCTCTGAGGAATCAGAGAGTAATCCTTCTCTAAACCTCGCCGGAGGTTGGTTCTGCCCTAACAATGGCAGCAGGACCTGATTGCAAAGGTGGCGAGGAAATTAGGGGGCTCTCTGCAATGATTTCAAAAGATAGGGACCAAATTATGATTTGGGTGTACTAAATTGGAAAGTAGGTCAAGATGACCTCCCCTTAGGTCCAAATTTTGGTATAAACCTAATTTTGACCTAAGGAATCCAAAGGTGAAGTTGGATTTTAGGTTTGACCTCGTTTGACTGGATATTTTGCGTAAAAACCCAAATTAGGTTACTTGAAGAGCTAGGACCCTAATCTAGGTCAAACTGGGTTCCAAAGGCCAAATTAAGTGTTTTAAACCCTAGAGGATATTTTTCCATGATTTTTAGAGGGTTTACTTGATTTTTATCCTGATCGGAACCTTGTTAATTTAAGCGGGTCTATTTTATGGTTACCATATGTCATTTAATTCCTAGATTGCACATAAACCCATTTCTGATTGACTCAACCCACTTTTTATCTCATTTAGACCATTTGACCTATGTTTTGCCTCTGAGAAATCCCGTTTATGTACTGTAATGGTAAAATTGCAGTTTTAACCTTTAATTCATGTTTTCTTCTCAGAGCACTTATTCCTTCATTTAGGCCTTCTTCTAGGTTATGTAGGAGCTTTTATCTTCTTTATTGGGTCAAAATGAGCTAGTTATGGCTTATGATGAGGCTCTCATCACTCCCTTTATAGTTGCAAGGAGTGAGGATAATTTGGTCATTTTATGTTGAAAATCATTAATTTAGCACCTTTAGTGATGGATAAATCCATCACTAAAGGCTTGAACGTGGCTGTAGTGGGTGGCTCGAGCACACCCGCTCACCTCCACGTGCCTCAATGAGCATTCACCTTCTTTAAATCTCGGCCATTCGATCATGAGATCGAATGGCTGAGAGCGCTCTTCACCTGCCTCATCCACGTGCCTCAACACGTGGGATGGCATGCTTCCTCGGCACGTCAGATGGTGCATTCATCTGATTGGGCGTGCACAACAGCCCGATCTCCGTTGTGCGGTCAAACGCACGCGCACGTCAACTCCAATTGAGCTGCCTCCCAGCTCGAACCCGTGCCTTAGTGTTGAATTGAGACTCTTAACCAATGCGCTATTTGTGCGTTTGCATCGAGCGCTTAACTAGGTCAACCTTGCAGCCGTTGGATATTGATCCAACGGTAGAGAAGAGTTGGTGCAAGGTGCTTCAGCGGATGCATGCGGCCGGTTAGGCAGTCGAAATGGCGTCACGTGGTGCCATCTTAGCCATCCATCTTCTTGGTGATGTAGATGGTGCCATGGGTATCGAATTGAGTCGATTTTCGCGTTGTTAGGCTGCGATTGTCGATCCAAATCCATCCATGCAGTTAGATTTGTCGACTGAAGTGCTGATTAGCACCATCTTGGCCCTTTATCTTCTATGGTTCCTCAGTCTCTATCTGATGCTATAGATATCTGATTAGGGCTATCTTGGAGTCGTTGAACTCCAATCGTCGCCTTGATCAGATCTGTACAGATGGATCTTTGATTCGAGGCCCGAATAAAAAATCACCCTGTCCCTGACCATAAAAGGGGATAATTAACCTCCATTTTATTCAAACTAATGTAAATGAAAGATGATGCATGCTATACAATATTTATAGTATGTAATGCAATTCTATGCTTAAGAACATGCATAAATAGACATTTTATGTAATATAAACATGTTTACATCAAGAAACTCACCCAGGCCCCTATCCCTGACATGTTGGAGAAAATCCAATAAAGAGCTATTCAGCTTATCAATCATTTTTATCATAGGCTCCAATGCTTTAGTGCGTGGTGTCGGCTGAGCCTCTAAAGATTGGATGGTGTTCCTCAAGTTAGCCAACACCATGTCTTGGACCAAGTTCACCTGAACCGAATGGTTGAGTTCAGGGTTGGGTAGGTTTGGGTTCATTCTAGGGGAGTCAAGATATTGAGGTTCTCAGGCTCCTCCCTGAGTGTAGGTCGTCTCGGGTTGTTCAAAGAATGGTAGTGACCTATATTCAGTGGAATACTCGGGAAGGTAGGTGTTCTAGTTAACATATCCTTCTTGATTGTAGATCGGGTTAGGTTGATCATCAATGGGTGGAGATCTATAATCATTGTAACTCTGTGAAGGATAGCAATCATAGTCTTGTTGTCCAAGGTTAGGCCTTGGACACTAAGGTCGGAATTCATATCCCCAATCAAAGTTGTCTTGGCTAGGAGATGGGTAGTCATAAGTCAAGTTGGGATAGTACTCATCTTGGGGATAAGTGTTGGTGGGAGGGTAGGATGGGAAATGCATGTAAGATGTGGAAGGATGCAAGGAAGAAAAAAAGGGAAATCAGAAGAAAGAAAGGAGCCCTACAATACAAGCAGTCAACCCTATACTTTGGTTGGTTAGCCTAAAGACCTACAGACTCCCAGGACCCATCTTGAGATTATAAATGATTTGGTCAACTTCTATCCAGTGAATCCAACCAGTTAGAGGGAGGGGCTAGGGAGAAGGTTCTTCCTTTGTGTTGAGCCTTTAGTTCCTAGTGTACCCCCCAGCCGCGGTCGTTTGACGCTACTACCCTAGCTAGACATCAGATGGACTAGTAGAAGCATATTGATTGAAAAAAATCTCAATCTGAGCCCTGAAGAGCGAATCAATCCTTAAGGCTGACGTCTACTTAGTTTTAGTTAGGCTTGGGATGATCGTGCTTTTAGAATGTGATGGGCCCTTTAGATGGGTTGTGACCTTAATGATTAGTTAATATGTCTGTGTGCACAACTAGGGTTTGCAAACAAGGTTATTTGATGATGTATCTTTTAGGGTTGAACCTTGTTTAGTAGCTTTTAGGGTTTAAATTTTAGGTTCGTTCAATCAGGGTTTAGTAGAACACTCCAAGTTTTACAAGCACAGGTGATGATCCATTCCTTTAGAATTCAGAAAAAAATGTGGAGTGCCTGGTTCAGCCCTAAAAATCAACCCTAAGTGGAAAGCTACTAAAGAATCATTTTTATCTTAAGTGGTGTGGCATAAACAATTCAATCAATTGGCCTATTGCACCACTTAGTTAAGGCACACAAAAATGTCTGACCTATTCAGATTTCTACTCACTTATTGGTGTGCTTATTTAGGGTGTACCGGATCCATAGGTTAGATTCTGGTTAAGTGGTAGAATCGATGTGAAGTGGTGCGCCTTAAGTTAAGAGTTGTGAGTGTTAATGTGGGTCTCTTTCAGAAAATCCAACAATAGAAGAGTATTTTTTTATTATTATTTTCATAATATATGTGGGTGGTTGAGGTGAGGCAAAGTGATAATCAAACAATTAGATCTATCGTAGGGTTTATGAAAGCACCTAGGTTGATAAGAGTTTGAGTTATTAGTGTGGCGAAATGGAAACTAGGGTAGGGATGTTGGGGGATAAAATTACAAATATATTTAACTGCACTTTACTCCAATCTACCGCCTTCGGCTCCTCAATCAGGTTCCTGCAAGATAATAAATCGAAGAAGAAAGATCGGTTAGAAAAATATGTAAGTAATGTAGGAAAATGTGAGAGAAACCAAAGAGCGTTGCCTCCCCGGCAATGGCACCAAAATGATGACAGAGGATTCATCACGGAAAGTATTCAGATTTGGAAAACCCGTCATCGTAGTTTGATTCGTGAGAAAATTCTTCGATCAGATAAAATTTATAACTGAAACTCGAAAAGTGAGTCTTGAGTCGAACACGGGGAGGAGAACACATGGTTTTGAAAGATACGCATTTCACCTTTTTTTTGTTTTTGTCATTTTTGTCTTCTTTAATTTTTTTGGTATTTTTAATAGGGCAAGAGATCAGGTCCATGAAATCTAGCTAATCTACTTGCAAAATAAAAAGAGAGAGATAGAGAGAAAGAAGCAATCATATATTTTTATAATGAAATGTTTATTATAGCTAGGAAAGTGGGAAAACTATACTATGAAAGCAATAAAGAGATAGGTGAGAGAAATCCAACTCGACAGTTGCATGGAGGATGACTTGCTCTGATGTCGCCTGGAGGAAGGTGGTGAGGAGCGAGACGAACGAGGATGGAGCCAAAAGATGGAGGGCGGGGCAAGACGACGTCGCGGTGAGTATCTTCTTCCCGAAGGGAGGTGAGAAGATAGCCACGGGATGCTCCACAAAGGAGGATGAGAGGTAGGAACAAATATTTGTTTTCTACTCTAGAGGAGCATCTCGGGGTTGGGACAAGCTCTCTCTAGTGCCTTGGAGGTGGTGAGAGGAAGAAAGGAAGCGATAAAGAGGAAGGGGAGGCTTAGGGGTCCTTTTATAGTGAAGGGAAGAGGAGGAAATCCATCCAAGGGCTATAGTGACATCAAATGCATCGTTGAAGATCCATGCCAACCAATTCCCCAAATGTCACTAAAGCCTGCTAGTGCTCCTGCTCTATCTCTGTTGGCATCTGCTGGAGCGCCTCCCTGACGTTCGCTCAAGATGTGAAAGCTCAAGCGCACCTGTTGATCGTGCCCTTTGAAGACACATACCGCTTGCCTTGAAGAGAGGCCTGCGCACCATTGGATCAGTATCAGATGGCTAACAACGCCAGCGGACGTCATAAGTTCACACCCGCGTATGATCGTGCGTGTGATTTCACGTGAACGCACACGTGCACGAATATAGCCCACAGGATTACGCTGCATGGAAGCTTCGTGGTCGCTCGATGAAGATCTGGAGGCCGAATTTCAATTGATGCGGCGAGGACGCTTTAGCGAGATTCAACCCCACACCATTTGATCTACAGAGAGTGCTTAGCCAATGTGCTAAGCCCTCTTTTGTGTCACAAAGAGGAGAGTGGTGCGAAGGCCTCTCAGTCATAGGATCAAGATCCAACGACTGGGAATGGAGGTTGCAGATGAAGAGTGGCATGGGAGGGCGCTACTGGTGGATGTTGGCTAGCTACGTGGCACCATCTGGGACATCCATCTTCTGTCTATTGCAGAGTGTGCCACAATGCTTGAATCAGGGTGATTTTTGTGTCGCCTAACTGCGATCGTCGCTCCAGATCCATTTGTACGGTCAGATTTTTCATACGAAGCCTGTATGGATGTCGCATTGCATCCTAGCCATTGTTCTATCTAGAACTTCATATGATGTTATGGGACTCCGATCTAGACGATTTCGGAGGCATTAGACTCCAATCGTCGTCCTGATCAAATCTGTATGGTCAGATCGTCCTTCCAAGGCCCTGAAATAAATCTCCTTCCCTCCTGGGCATAAAAAGGATGTAATTAACCTAAAATATACAGAATTACTCTAAATGTAAGATGATGCATGCTATGCAATATTTATAACATGAAATGCAAATCTAAGCCTAGGAATATGAATGAATAGGTATTTTATCCTCAATAATTGTGTCTACATCAGTACATTTTAACATTATTTCATGAATATCTAAGTAAAACAGAAAAGATGCAATGTATGCTATTCATGAATGAATTATACTACAACTTTGCTAAGTTCTAACTTAATTTAGGTCATTTAAGTCCTATGATTATTGCACAATCATACCTCCATACCTAAATCTTATTAGTCCCTAGAAAATGCAAAACTAAGTTATCTACAAATGGGTCCCTAGAAGACAGATTATTTTTACCAAATGTTAGACTAGAGATTCTTTTACTTTTTGTTTTCATCCTAACATCAGGAAATCCAAACAATTGTGAAAGTGTAGCTATGTAGCTTATGCAAAGGAATTGAGTGAAATGTCGATTCACCTCTAAAGTCTATACTTGACCCTCAGAAAAATTCTAGTAGGATAGGAAAACATCTTCCCTCGAGGTATAACAAGATATTCTATGATTTCTACCAGAACTCGTAGCTTAGGAAGAGAATGTCTGAGTCAAGTCGGTTTGTATTTGATAGCGATTTTACGTGGTTTGTTAATTCGGTCGTTGTAACGCGTAAATCCACTTTCGCTCTTAAATTTATAATCCTAGATAGGGAAGTATCTAGGGTCGTCCAAGGAGGCAATATTGTTGCAAAATTGATTCTCCCGCTAGGAATATAAATCTCAACTTTCTTATCGGTATTTTTTTCAATATATCATTTTTTTGTTTTTAAGCTAAGGCAACATGCGAACTGATGGCGGGAAAAGTGATTTACACTTCAATTTAAATACTACTTCTATGTGGCAAGTAGAGCCTTTCCCTAAGCTCACTCTAGGCAAGTGGAGGCCTAGAATAATTAGGGAGAGGGAGTGAGGAATTGTAAAAACAAGCAAACAGAAATGCAAACAAGAAATTGAAAAGAAGGCAACTAGATAATTAAAAAAAAGTGTTTAACAAAAATGCCTAGTAGAGGAATGCTTCTACTACTAGAAAATTGACATAAAGAAAGGAAAACACAAATCCTCTAGATAGATGGTGAAGAAGAGGGCTTCTTGCTCCAAGGTTGGTGGCTCCCAATCTTGAAAAGAGTCCTTCAACTCCTTCCTTGCAGTGCTTCGCCAAGGTGATGTCCTCCTAGGCAAGCCCTAAGGGGGCGTGCCCTAAGCTTATCTCCAAGGGTGGACGTCCACCCTAAGTCCTTCTCCTTTGCCTGGTCGTCCTCCTTGATGTGGAAGAGTCCTCCTCCTTGGTGTGGCTCAAGTTGAAGCGAGTGGGGAGAAGAAGGCACCAAAGGGGCTGGTGACGAGCCCCTTTAATCTCCTTCTCTACTCCTTCTTCTTGGCCATAGGTATAGGTGGTTTAGGTAGAAAAATATACTAAGGGAGGATGCCCCAAAATGGTGGTAGGTGGTGGCTTTTTATAGAATAGGAAGGGGGCTATGGTGACCTTTGAATTGGATGGCCAAGATGAGTTGATGGAGGTGGTTGGAGGTCCCATCGCCAAGGAGAGTTGGCGCCACCTTAAGGGACACCAAGGGGGTAGTTATGGGTGTTGACACCCCTTAGTGTTGGCGCCAAAATGGGCTTTCTAGAAGGCTATTAGGTGGCGCCACCTTAAGGTTCTAGAAGGGGGTATGTGGATGGCTAGGATGTGTTATATGGGTAGGTGTAGGGTGGATGAAGAGGCTGAAAGTTGGCGCCAAAATGGGGGTGGTTAGGGGTGGTTTTTGGCGCCAACTTGAAGTGTCTTTTGGTGGAGATAATGGGGTGAAGAAGTGGCTAGGTGGTGGCAACAACTTAACTAGGGTAGCTAGCTTAGGTATGCTTGCGTTGGTGGAGCTAGCTAGGGTTGATTTTTAAGGTAATGGATGGCCAAGGAGCTGGTTGTTAGCTAAGCTAAGCTAAGCTAAGATAAGATAAGCTAGCTTAGCTAAAGGTGGAGTAGAGGAGAAGGTAATGGAGCTAGGGTTTGGAGGAAGGAGCAGAGGAGGAGAAGTCTGGAGCTAGAACTGGAGCTGGCTACTGCTGAAGAGGCTGGCCTAGGGCTACTCTAGTTGGCTTAGCTTGCTAGTTTTTTGCTAGTTGCTAACCCAAGCTAAAGTGAGCTAGCTTCTACCAAAATGAGCTGAGGTGAGCTAGGTCTGGTGCTCCCGGGGAGAATCAAGCTGGTTGAGGCAGCTAAGGTAGCTTAGCTCAACTGAGTTGAGCTAAGCTGAGTCCCCGGGAGCTGGACTTGAGCTTCCTGAGCTGGGATGAGTTCTTCTTCAGTTGGCTGGAGCTGAGTGGAGCTGGATGTAGCTGGATCTGAGCTAGGGTGAACTCCTGTCAACTAAGCTGAGCTAGCTAGAGCTCACTGTGGACTTGTGGGAGCTGAGATGAGCTAGACTCAGCTAAGTTGAGCTGGATCTGAGCTGACTTGAGCTAGGGTGAGCTAAGGTGAACTCTCTTGAGCTGCCATCCAGCTAAGATTAGCTGAATGTAGCGGGGATGAGCTAACCCTAGTTCAAGTAAGCTAAGTTTTAGCTGTGGTGAGCTGGATCAAGCTGGGTTCCAGCTAGTCTGGGCTTCTCCTTCACCATTTGCCTTCTTGAGTGCTAGGGTTTTAGGGATCTGTGCATCAGTACATCCCTAACACTCACAAAAACACATTAAAATGACAATAAAAATGCAATGCATGCCTATCCTAATTTATGCCTAAATGCATCCCAAAAATCCGTTTGCGGAGTAAAATCCTAAGAGCTAGGTTAGTTTTAAAGCATAAGAATGATGATAAACTGGCGTTTATCACACCCCCATACTTATCTTTTGCTAGTCTCTTAGCGAAACTTTAATTTTTTTTTTGGAAAACGAAATTTTTGGGAAATCTAATTTTTTGACTTTTGAGGAGAAAAAGAGATTAAGGGACCTTGGTAGATTAAAACACAGGAGGTACGGGATTTGTTGAAGATAAACATCAGGATTTGTTTTTGGATCTAACCATTTGACAGAACGGGATCAATATATCCTCCAGAAAATTCACAAATTAACCCCTTGTTAATTCAGATGACTTGAAATGTTTGTGTTTAGGATTTTTCTGGCTCGTGAATGTGATTCACAACTTGCAAATTCCTTTAAAACCTTGTGTCTGTGCTTGTGAAAAGCCAACATTTATAACGACATGTTACTATTATTATTATTTTATATATATATATTTTTTTTTTTTCTCCCCCATGCTTATTTTTAGCTTAGTCTTACAACAGATGTGTCGGGATCATCATTCCCGTTACCATTCCTCGAGGGGGCTCTGGCGCTAGTACTTCGGGATAGCACTGTCCATGACACCACCCAGGAGCTCACAACCCCAAAACACGATGCGGTGAAAAGGGGCGCTCCAAGCAAACTCAAGCTCTTACTCCAACGCTATAGGTAGAGCACCGTCCAAGACACTTGAGCTGCTGAAATGCGCTTTAATGCTCTATCTAAAGATATGAAATATAGATATAGAGCAACGCCGAGGTGGTAACATGTTGACATCGCGTCCTCAAAGAAGGTATTTTCCTTCTTCTCAGCGGTGGGAACTCAAACCAATGATCTGCTTCAGACTTTTACTAAATCCAAACAAGGGAGTTTTTTCAAATTTTTAGTTATTTTTAAGTGTTGGCTTGTGTGTGAAAATTGACACAAGAAGTTTCTTGAGACCCGAAAGTTTTTGAATTAGAAACTAAGTCAAATACTTTCCATATTACAAAATAGGATCAAGTCACCTGAACTATCATGAGTTCAGGTGGGATTTTAGAGAAGGATATCTGATCTAGTCTAAAATAGACCCTGAAATTCTAATGATCAGATCCATATCCTCATCCTTAGTTTGTTAAAGATTAAATCCCATTGTACCAGAGGTGAATTTTTCGACCTTAGTCCCGATTTCAAAAATTTTTTTCCTCAAAAAGTTTTCAACATTTTCTTGGGTATGCAAGTAGGAAATAAATTAAAGAAAATTGCATGTTTTTTAGGTTTTGAACGTCCTAAATCGATCGTAAAAATTTAAAAACACCCCCCCATGCTTAAGATATGCTATGTCCTCATGCATTAGGAGGGAAAAGGGATCACCTTAGTGAAGAACGGTCGGGTTTAGGATGAACAAAACCTGGAAAAAGAAGAAACAACGAAAGCAAGAAGAAATGATGGGTTACCTCTCATCCAGTGCTATCTTTTACGCCATCCAGCCGGGCGTGAAGGTATGCACAGAAGACGGAAAATCATGTAAATAATTGGACACTTGGATGCCTGCAAAAAAGGTGTCTTCGTCTAGATCCCTAGAAAATTGATTAGAAATAATATTGGGATCAAAGTGAGATGGATATTGATAAGTGTGGCCCGAGTCTGGCCATGGTTTTAATTCAGGTTGGGTGCCAAACTCAGGCGGGGTTGGTGGCAGGTCTGTAAGAAAGGGGTCGGGGAAGGAATAGTGAGTTAGTGTGGAAAAATTAGGTGCGTGAATAGTGGGTGGGTTAGGGGGGTTATCAGGAATAAATTTGGAGTCAAGACAAGTTTCCGGATCACAGATTTCGCCGACCACTGAGTCTTAATCAGTGTCCTCAAAAAAATTATGGTCGGTAAGGGTATCTATTAACATTGTCTCCTCCACCATATTGGAAATTTCAGTATCTGAGTCCTCAAAGAAGTTATCATCATGGAATCTCCTGGAGGATTTAAAAATATCTAAAGTGATAGTTTGGCCTGCACAGGTGATATCCATTTTGCCTGTGTGGCAATTGATATTTGCCTTTGCAGTGGCCAAAAAGGGGCGTCCAAGGATTATCGGGGAGTCCAATAATGATTCAGGTACCTCAATGTCAAGAACCAGAAAGTCTGCAGGGAAGACACAATTCTGGACCTTGACTAATACATCCTCGACAATCCCACGAGGTTGATTGTAGATCGGTCGGCTAATTGCAGGGTAACCTCGACGGATTTTAATTCACCGATATGAAATTCTTGGAATAAACTCGTGGGAATAATATTTACTGAGGCACCAAGATCAAGGAGGGCACGATTAAATGTATTGTCATCAATAATTACAGAAATTAAAGGTGCCCCCGGATCTTTCATCTTAGGAGGCAGCTTACTCTGTATGACAGAGCTTATTGTCTCCGAAAGATGCACCTGTCCTAGATTTTTGGCCTGCCTTTTAGGAGTACAAATCTCCTTCAAAAATTTAGCATAGGCAGGTATATATTTAATGGCATCTAGGAGAGGAATATTGATATGAACTTGCCCAAATAGCTCCATGAGTTCTTCTGTAGTGGGCTCAGATTTATTTTTTTTGTTGGTGGTGCGGTAGAGAGCTTGTGGGAAAGGGACAGGAATCTTGTCTTGAGATTTTTGTTTTTCTTTTTCTTCCTGATGGGGAGGTGGGGAGTCAATTTGCACAGGTATCTTACCAGGCTCGTGTGAAGGCCTGGGGTCAGTGGTGGTTTTCCCACTCCCCAAAGTAACTGCATGTGCAGTCGGATTATTATTTGGAGGAGGTGGGGGGGCCTGTGATTGCAGAAACCTGGGTGGCTGCTGAGGTGGTGGATTAGGAGGAGGCTAATTTGGATAATGTGGATTTCTGCCCATATAATGGTTCCCTTGGTGATTAGGGTTGGGTATGGGTTGGGACGGAAGATGTCCTACAGGTCTTTGCATGGGAGTAACCCCAATCTGATTGTTCAGATTTGTGATGTTGCGGGTTACTTCCGTCATTTTTGTTTGCATATCCTGTAGGGTTCGCATCATCTGGGCATTGATGTCTTGTTGTGATGGCCCAGGATGGAAGTTTGGATTCGACCCATACCCATTAAAGTGATATGGTTTGGAGGAAACTTGATTATTCCAGGAGTACTTCGGGTAATTTTTCCAATTGGAAGAATTTTTAAAGGGCTCCTGGATGGCAGAAATATTTTGAGTGGGGTTAAGATCTGGATAGTTATAATTCCCCAGTTAATCATGGGCAACCTCATAATAATCAGCAGGGGTAGTTGTTGAGCGAGAGAATCTACGCTAACGTGTTTGGTTTTGGAAAACCCGTCGTTGTAGTTCGAAAGCGAAGGATTCGTGTTCAACAAATAAGATTTATACCGAAATAAGAATTCCGGGTCGAACTCAGGGAGGCTACGTTGATCTATATTCGCAATTATGTTTTTTTTAGGATTTTTGATAAACAAGGCGAAATAATTACAATGGAGCTATCAAATTGAGAGAGAGAGAGAGAAAGAGAACATGCATTCAATATTTCAATTGTTTATACAAGCAAACGAAATTAAAGTTACACTAGAAAGCGGGAAATCAATTACACTATAAAGCAGGAAAATTCTACACTAGAAAAGCTGTAAATAAGAATGGGAGAGAGAAGTTATCCTCCTCGACGGTCGCTTGGAGGACGAGCCGGACGGGACGACGCCTGGACGAAGGAGAACGAAGCGGGACGAAGGAGGACGAAGCAGAAGAACGGGAACGAAGCAGCACGCCGTCGTCGTCGCGGGATCCACTTCCGAAGGGGGACGAAAATTTGGACTTTATCTCGCGAGAAGCATCCCAGGTGTGGGACAAGCTTCTCTTGAGCTTTGGAGAGGTAGAGAGGAGAAGGAAGGGATGAAAATTTCGTATGGAGGGGGTCTCCTTTTATAGTTGCAAGGAGTGGGGGCAAAATGGACATTACATCTTCAAAATAATAAATAAGGGGTCTTTAGTGACGGATAAAACCGTCGCTAAAGCCCCGCCGTCGCCGTCGCCGCCGCGCCACGCGCGCCTGCTCGGCTGGCCTGCGCGCATAACGCAGACGCACGTCCGCGTCGTCTCAGCCGTCCGATCGCGAGATCGGACGGCTTAGATCGCGCCCGCGCCCGCTGCGTAGCGCGGCGCCCGCGTGCGATCGCGCGCCCACCAGGGCGTCCAATTGCGCGTCGGCGCTATCGGGCGCGCGCGGCCGTTGGATCTTCATCCGACGCTCGTGCGCGCCCGCTCGCCCGCGCCTTCGACCCCCTCTCCGCGGCTCGAACCCGCGACCTCCGCTTCGCCCGCAGCTGCGTAGCCGCTACGCTACGCGGCGAAATGGTCGCGCGGACGTTTTTAAACGCGCGCGACCGCAGCCGTTGGATCGAGATCCAACGGCGGAGAGGAGACGTGGCGTGGTCTTCACAGGACTCCTGCGGCCGATTGGGCGGCTGGGATGGCGCCACGTGGCGCTATCTTGGCCGTCCATCTTCTGGAAGTTGTAGATGGTGCCACGGATGTCGGATTGACTTGATTTTTGTGTCGTTCGGCTGCATTCGTCGATCCGAATTCATCCGTGTGGTCGGATTTTCCATCTGAAGTGCGGATTTACACCATCCTGGCCCTTGATCTTCTAGGGTTCCCCGGTCTCTATCTGATGCTACGGATGCCTGATTAGGGCGACCTTGGAGTCGTTGAACTCCAATCGTCGCCCTGATCATATCCATACGGTTGGATCTTTGATCCGAGGCCCCGATAAAATATTTGCCCTGTCCAAGCACATAAAAGGAGACAATTAACCTCCATTTTATTCAAACTACTCTAAATGCAAGATGATGCATGTAATGCAATATTTATATCATGAAATGCAATCCTATGCTTAAGAACATGCATAAATAGACATTTTAAGTAGTGTAAATGTGTTTACATCATACCCCCATGCCTATCTTTTGCTAGTCCCTAGCAAAAACTATATGCTATTTATAAAAGAATTAGGTTAGATTATTTGGACCTGAGTTATTTTCAATCATTAAGAAATTGTCTACTTAAGAACTGAACTTTCAAAGACACAACAGTGCCCGGGTATCAGCCAAAATGCAGACCGCCTCAAGCCTCGCCTTATTCAAAGAAAAATTTCTTTTTCTGTTTTTACTCTTTTTTTTTTTTTTAGATTTTCAAATTTTAGGGTTTAAGAGTGGCTTTCTACGGCCATTCAACTCACCCAAGATTTGATGAGAACCCTAAGTTTTAAGCATCTTATTGTGATGTGATAGACTCGTTGACCGGCAATTAAAACGGACTTCGGATTTCTACGCCTCTAGGTGACCTCAAAAAGAATTCTGCCTAAAGGTGTATCTTTACAACCGGTAGCTTTCTCCCTACTTTTATTTTTTAACGGGGTCAACACAAGGGTGAATCCAGTGTATATCTCCCCGGTTTATTCTACTTCTCCGCTTCTTCCTAAGTGTTTTGGGAATTTTTAGTGCATTTTCTGAGCTGGGTTCTGGACAACCGGTCGATGAGCTGTTACCACCGACAACTTGCCAGCCATACTCGTGCGGCGAAGTGTGGCTTATTTCTTTTTGTTCTTTTCTCCTTTTTTTTTTTTTTTTTTTTTTTTTTTTTTTTTTTTTTAAGTAGGTGGCTTCCCTGGTCTAAGATTTACCTAAAGGCAGCAAAAAGAGAAAGGTCCAGTGACTGGGCTCTGGACAACCTACCTATGGGCTGTTACCCACGATAACTTGCCAGCCATATCACCCTAGAAGGTTCATTAGCTACCCAATTTCCGTTAAAATCGCCAAACAACGAGTCAGTGCAAAGAAAGTGTGTAGATGCTTAAGACTCAAAATTCCCTCACATCAGAGGGCGGGTTGATAAATCGTGTACTTATCACCCAAACTTATTTACTCCAATTATAATAAAATTCAGGTTGGCGAGGACTCGAAAAACAAATCCACATTTTAGTGGATACATAGGCTGATTAAGTCCAAAGACCTGAAGGGTCTTTGTGTTCAAACCATAATATAGTATTTCTTAAGATCGAAAATTTTCTTAAACCCAAATTCTCTTTCCTAATTTCGATTTTTTTTTTTTTTTTTTTTTTTTTAATAATAAAACAAATCTACGGAGCTGACGAATGAATTCAAAGATAAATATCCACCCCCCCATGCCTATCTAATGCAATGTCCTCATTGTATTGAAAAGACATAAAACAGAGTGGAAAAGCGTAGAAAGCACCTGAATTACGTGGATATCGGGTCCGCTCCGAGATGAAAATGAAAAAGAACTGTATATGTGCTGAGTTTAGTGCCTTCAGCTAGGCACACTATACAAAGAAAAGAAATGAAGAATTCACATGAGCAGGTCAGAATTAGAATAAACAGAAGAATCCTCTGACCTGTCAGCAGAGGTCCACAGATGTGGACCAGATTGTGGTGCAGACCCACACCCCATAATCGAGAATACCTTAGGTTCTGGATAAAAATTACCCAAAACCTAAAATCAGAATGCAAGCGGGGTCGGGCCTGCGATTTGTGAGGATGCAACCCAAGGCCAAAATGTCGGGTTACAGAGAATTGAAGCTCAAAAGGATAATCGTTAAATGTGTGCTTGAGTTTGACATCCTCGAAACAAATGTCGTAAGGGTTCTGATTTGATGGTTTCAGTTTAAAAGGAACCCTTCGACTCAATCTTCCATTTCCTCCAAAATTGACTTCCCAAATCAGAATTTCCCAGCTCCTATCCTCCTCATTCGGCATATCAAATTCCATGACCTCTTGTATATTCATCACCCTGTCTGAAATCTCCAAGTCTAGATGATGTGGGAAAATCAAAATTGACTTGGGTCTAATTATCTCAGAATTAGAATCATCAATAAGCTCAACAGGGTGTAACTGATAATCAGGGCATTGAATTAATTCCTCCAGAAAATGCGATTCTGGATCCGTATCGTGTGCCCTAATAAGATCAGTTTCCTCAGTTATTGGGCTATCAAATGATCTATCAGATTCCTCAGGCCCAATCGTCTCACAAAAATCGTGATCTGAAAACTCGTGTGAGACTTCGCAACTTGAATCTTCACCATTAGGATCCGTATCAATGTATGTCCCAAAATCATTTGTCACTTTGCGTTCCAAGGAGACATACGTTTTCTCGTAACCCGGCTCAGGGATCTCAGGTGAAGAAATCAGATCATCCTTAATTGGTTGCTTTAATTCAATCTGGTCAGCTTCGTAACACGTGTCCCCCCCAACAGGTGCCTGAGCGGGTTCTGTCATTGGCTTTCCTGAAGAGAGTTCATCCTGGGAATTATTCCAAGATTGAATCAAAGCAACCACGAATCTCATCCTCAATTTCGCTAATTTCCCAAGTAGAAACTCACCCGGGTTCTTATCCTTAACATCCTGGAGCCAATCCAACAAAGACTTGTTTAAATCATCAATCATTTCAATCAGGGGCTCCAATCTCTCAATGCAAGGTATTGGCTGAACTTCTAAAGATTGAATGATATTCCTCAAGTTAGCCAGAACCTTATCTTGAACCTGATTAACCTGAACCAAATGAGTTGGTTCAGGGTTGGGCGGGTTTGACATCAATGTAGAGGAATTAACGAATTGAGATTCGTTATACCCATCCTGATAGTAGGTCATTTCAGATTGTTCAAAAGATGGAGATGACCTAAAGGCAGTGAAATCAGAGGATGGGTAAGGATCAGTGTATCCTTCTTGATTGTAGATCGCATTAGGTTGTTCATGAAAGGAGGACGATCTATAATCGATGCAACTCTGAGAAGGATAGAATTGAGAATCAAAGTGTTCAGGGTTAGACCCTAAACACGGGGGTCCGGAATTGTATCCCCAATCTGAATTATCCCAACTAACTGATGGTCGATTACAATAAGAGTTGGGATAATCGTCATGTTGAGGATAATTTACAACAGGAGGGAAAGAGCGGGAATGCGTGGAATATGTGGAAGGATTCATGAGACACGGGAGGAAGAAAGGTGCCCTGCAATACAAACAATCAAACCTGTCCTTAAATGGGTTAGCCTACAGACCTACAGACTCCCAAAACCCGTCTTGAGATAAAGGAACGATTTGATCTACTTCTGTCTGTTCAATCCAACCAGTTAGAAGGAGGGACTGGGGAGAAGGTTCTTCCTTCGGCTTGCGCCTCCGGTTCCTAGTGTACCCCCCAGCCGCGATCGTTTGACTCTGCTCCCCTAGCTAGACATCAGATTGAACAGTAGAAACAGACTAATCGAAAATAATCTCGTTCTGAGTTCTGAAGAGCGAGTCCAATCCTTAAGGCCAACGTCTACTCTGTTTTATTTAGGGCTAGGTTTGAATGTGCTTTGGAATGTGATGGGCCCTTTAAATGGGTTGTGCCCTTAATGATTGATTGCTTTGTGTGTGCGTGCACAACCAGTAGTTTTCAAGCAAGATTATTTTTGATGTGGTGAATTTTAAGGTTCAAATCTTGCTTAGTAGCTTTTAGGATTCAACTTTAGGTGTTTTCAATCAAGTTTCATTGGCACACCAGGTTTTGCAAGCACAGGTGAAGATATTTTCCTTTAAAGTTTAAAAAGAATGTGGAGTGCCTGGTAGATCCCTAAGAGTTGAACCTAATTGGCAGCTACTAGATGAGTTGATTTTATTTGAAGTGGTGCGGCCCAAACAACTCAAACAACTGGCCTGATGCACCACCTAATTAGGCACACAAATGATTACCTAATCTGATTTCTTACTCAATTATGTGTTTGGATGTGTGTACCGGCTCCTAAGATTGGTTTACCGGTTGAGTTAGAAAATCAGATGAGGTTGTGTACCTCTGTGAGATTTTTTTTTTATTTTTTTCTTTTTTTAATGTGGGGGTTGGAGTGAGTATGGATGTCAAACAACAAACAATCTAACCTTAGAGTTTATAAGAACACCTAGGTTGATTGATGTTTGAATTATTATGTGATGAAATGAAATCTAATGGGTGGGAGGTGGGGGGTAACTTACAAAACCTTCCACAGCACTTTACTCCGATCTACCACTTTTGCCTGTCTCAAAAGAGTACCTGCAATTACAATAAGAAAGGAGAAAAGTGAGGTAAATGATTTGTAAGTTACTAAACGCGAAGAGAAATCAAAGAGCGTTGCCTCCCCGGCAACGGCGCCAAAATGTTGAGCGAGAGAATCTACGCTAACGTGTTTGGTTTTGGAAAACCCGTCGTTGTAGTTCGAAAGCGAAGGATTCGTGTTCAACAAATAAGATTTATACCGAAATAAGAATTCCGGGTCGAACTCAGGGAGGCTACGTTGATCTATATTCGCAATTATGTTTTTTTTAGGATTTTTGATAAACAAGGCGAAATAATTACAATGGAGCTATCAAATTGAGAGAGAGAGAGAGAAAGAGAACATGCATTCAATATTTCAATTGTTTATACAAGCAAACGAAATTAAAGTTACACTAGAAAGCGGGAAATCAATTACACTATAAAGCAGGAAAATTCTACACTAGAAAAGCTGTAAATAAGAATGGGAGAGAGAAGTTATCCTCCTCGACGGTCGCTTGGAGGACGAGCCGGACGGGACGACGCCTGGACGAAGGAGAACGAAGCGGGACGAAGGAGGACGAAGCAGAAGAACGGGAACGAAGCAGCACGCCGTCGTCGTCGCGGGATCCACTTCCGAAGGGGGACGAAAATTTGGACTTTATCTCGCGAGAAGCATCCCGGGTGTGGGACAAGCTTCTCTTGAGCTTTGGAGAGGTAGAGAGGAGAAGGAAGGGATGAAAATTTCGTATGGAGGGGGTCTCCTTTTATAGTTGCAAGGAGTGGGGGCAAAATGGACATTACATCTTCAAAATAATAAATAAGGGGTCTTTAGTGACGGATAAAACCGTCGCTAAAGCCCCGCCGTCGCCGTCGCTGCCGCGCCACGCGCGCCCGCTCGGCTGGCCTGCGCGCGTAACGCAGACGCACGTCCGCGTCGTCTCAGCCGTCCGATCGCGAGATCGGACGGCTTAGATCGCGCCCGCGCCCGCTGCGTAGCGCGGCGCCCGCGTGCGATCGCGCGCCCACCAGGGCGTCCAATTGCGCGTCGGCGCTATCGGGCGCGCGCGGCCGTTGGATCTTCATCCGACGCTCGTGCGCGCCCGCTCGCCCGCGCCTTCGACCCCCTCTCCGCGGCTCGAACCCGCGACCTCCGCTTCGCCCGCAGCTGCGTAGCCGCTGCGCTACGCGGCGAAATGGTCGCGCGGACATTTTTAAACGCGCGCGACCGCAGCCGTTGGATCGAGATCCAACGGCGGAGAGGAGACGTGGCGTGGTCTTCACAGGACTCCTGCGGCCGATTGGGCGGCTGGGATGGCGCCACGTGGCGCTATCTTGGCCGTCCATCTTCTGGAAGTTGTAGATGGTGCCACGGATGTCGGATTGACTTGATTTTTGTGTCGTTCGGCTGCATTCGTCGATCCGAATTCATCCGTGTGGTCGGATTTTCCATCTGAAGTGCGGATTTACACCATCCTGGCCCTTGATCTTCTAGGGTTCCCCGGTCTCTATCTGATGCTACGGATGCCTGATTAGGGCGACCTTGGAGTCGTTGAACTCCAATCGTCGCCCTGATCATATCCATACGGTTGGATCTTTGATCCGAGGCCCCGATAAAATATTTGCCCTGTCCAAGCACATAAAAGGAGACAATTAACCTCCATTTTATTCAAACTACTCTAAATGCAAGATGATGCATGTAATGCAATATTTATATCATGAAATGCAATCCTATGCTTAAGAACATGCATAAATAGACATTTTAAGTAGTGTAAATGTGTTTACATCAGTAGTGTTGAGATTGTGCAAATTTTCTCTTCGTGGAAAGTTAGGTTGGGTTAGATGTGGGTGTGGAGCTTGGGTTGATGTGGCCAGTCTTTCCTCAATTTTCTTTTGATTAATATGCATCTGATCGAGTTTTTGAGCAATCAATTAAAGATCGTCTTGGGTGACAGGGATAGATTGAGTGCCTATTTCATGAACACCGAACTGCGGGTTTTGGGTTCTGCAAAATGTGTTCATGGAAGCTTGATTAAATGAGTTTTCATTCATTTCTTCAAACAGGTCATAGGCACTTTCTGCATCTTTATTTAAAAAGTTGCCGCCACACGAGGTGTCGACAAAATGTCGGATTTGATCTTCTAATCCATGATAGATGATTTGCACGAGCTGCCATAAAGGAATCTCGTGGTGCGGGCAACTTCTTAAAAGGTCTTGAAATCTTTCCCAAGAATCATGGAAAGTTTCACCAGATTTTTGGTGAAAGGTCGTAATAGATCTTCGTAAGGAATTGGTACGACCTATGGGAAAGAATTTCTTGAAGAAGGCGCTCTTGAGTTGAGGCCATGTTGTGATGGGTCGGCCAATGGTCCTGAACCAATAAGTGGCCTTATCTTTGAGAGATAATGGAAAAAGCCGCATCAGCAATATGTCTTCTTGCACATTTCGGGAATGGGTTGTCTATGCAAGAAGAGTTAGTTCTTCAAGGTGGCTGAAAGGGTCTTCCCTAGGAAGGCCATGAAAGTGTTTAATCAGGTTCAGGACGGCAGGCTTGATCTCAAAGCCCCCCTCCGGTATGACCACCCCTGGTCGTTCCTCATAATAAGACGGATCATAGAAATCTTTTAGAGGAACAACAGGCTACTGACGGGGTGGTGGGTTTGGCCTTGGATTGGCTAGGTTTTGGATGTTCCTAGTCAATGTTTGTTGATTGGAATTTAATTTATTAATCTGATCAGCCATCAATTTTAAAAGATCAGGTAGGGGGTCTTGATGTTGTGTGTGGGGCAACTCAAGATTAGGAAGATCTACGTGTGGGAAGTTACTGGTGGTTGGGTTTTGGGTGGAAGGGTTAGAATTAGGGTTAGTGGTGGGGTTAGAGGTGGACGTGGAAGGGTCAGTGGACCTATTTTGTTGTGTTTCCATTTTTTCAGGAGAAGAAGACAGAAAAAGTGGTCTTTTTGCATGGGGGACGAAATCAAATGGTCCTTCCAAGTGCGGATTTTGAGACCATCGCCCGTGCATAAAATGGAAGAACGGGAGGGGAGGAGAAGAGAAAGAGATGAGAGAAAGTGTGCAATTCAAACAAATAAAACTAGACCTAACTTAAATGTGACTCCCTAATAATAACCTAAGACTTGGTCTATATAGGAAATTAGTAGTCAATAGTGAATACCCATTCTATCAACAAATCTAGCCAAGTTTCTTAAGGGGAGGTTTGGGCCCAAACGTTTCCCAGGGAAAACCCCAGGTGCTTGTACAAACCCGCGCCTGGTCGTTTGACACGGCCCCTCAGCCTGAACACCAGATATAGATGACAGAATTGGTACTAACTAAGGAAAACTTAAGACCTAAATAGCAAGCCTAAGTTGATAAAGCCTTAGGGGTCAAGTTGCTACAAGTTTTAATTAGGTCTAGGATGCTATAATGCACATGGAATGTGGAGGGCGTTTATTGGGTTGTTGCCCTGTTATTTGATTTTTTTGTGTGTGCAGGAATTGGAGAGTGGCTCCAATGAAAATCAAGTTGTCACACAATTTTCTTGTATTTATGTCTTTTAGGATTCAATTTAATTAAATGTGTTTTAAGGTTTTTCTAATTAAATTTTCAAACAAGTTTGAAAATTCACAATCAAAGGAAAACAAGTTGTATGGGTGATTGTATATTTCCTTTTAATTGAGTCTCTAAAAAGAAAGAAGAAACCCTAAGCCAATTATCCCTAAGACAGAAATTTTACTACCAATGAATTATTTTTAGACTTTCAGAATTAAGTAGTGGTCCAAACAAATCAAACAACACCACTACTTTGAATAAAATCAAACAAGGATTCCAAAAAAGATTTTTGTAAGATTTTAAGAATTTGTTTGATAATTATTTTAAATTTTTAATTGTACTGGTGTCAAAGTCCAGAAATGATACCCGTGGGTATTGTGGACTTTTCAGTATTACCACCAACCTCAGAAAGTTTTTGTGATTTTATATGATGTGTAAAATTCCACAGGGATTCCAGCAAGCTAAATTTCACAAAAATTGGATGAGTATAAAAATTATAAAAATTCACGGACAGTAGCAAAACAGGAAGATTAAAGGGTATGACTCCTCTGCAATCCACGAATTTTTAAAAATTAAATACAAATCCAATTGATCTGAAATTTGGAATAAATGTTCCAAACTTACTTGGGAATCACTCTATGAAACTTTATGATTTTAGGAGGCCTGTGATGTTAGGAATCGATTTTTCAAGTCCGGATAGAAATCTGGACCTGAAAAACAGAACACCAATACTTGCAATGGAGTGGTGTTAAAGAAGCATACAAGCAAACAATGGATTTTATAATGCACCACTCCACCTAATTAAGTTTTTTGGGATCCTGAGAGCCAAGTTTAATATATTTTTGGTAGTTTTAATTAATTATGTGACCAGAAAGAGGAACCAACCTGAATTTCGTGGGAAGAAAAGGAACTTTGAGCTCTCGCTTCCAGATTCCCGCCTTCCCACTGTAGTTCCTGCACACACAAAAGAAAGAAAGAAGAAGGGGATGAGTTCCACTTCAAGCAAGAGAAAATGAGTTAATGCAAAGCCGTGACTCCCCGGCAACGGCGCCAAAATGTGATAGCGAAATACGCGTGATTTGTAAAAGCGGGTTTTTAACGTTGTTGTAACACGCGAATCCGCTTTCGCTTTTAAATTTATATCCTAGATAGGGGAGTATCTAGGGTCGTCCAACGAGGCAAAAATTGCAAAATTAATCCTCTTGCTTACAGATAGATCTCAACTTTCTTTTTGATATTTTTCAATATGTAACTTTTTTTTTTGTATTTTGAAAAGACGAGAGCAAACTGCAGATTGTAGAGAAAAGAACTAACACCTACAAATGATTAACTAAAATCTAAAAGATAGAAATATCTTCTTCCTAAGCTCACTCTAGGCAAGTGGAGGCCTAGGGTAATTAGGAAGAAGAGGTGAAACAAGTGCTAGAACCAAAACAAACAACTACAATAAAAAGCTAAAAGAAGGCAATTTTGATTGAATAGAATGAGTGTTCTTTTCAAGGACAAGTAGAGGAATGCTTCTACTAGAATTGAACAATCTAACAGCAAGAAAAGAAACACAAATCCTCTCGTAACAGTGGTGAAGAAGGTTGTCTTCTTGCTCCAAGCCTCAGCTCCTCCCTCCAAACTCTACCTCCAACACCTTCTCCTTCCCCGGCAACGGCGCCAAAAAGTGATAGCGATTTTACGCAGTTTGTTAATTAGGTCGTTGTAACGCGTAAATCCGCTTTCGCTCTTAAATTTATAATCCTAGATAGGGAAGTATCTAGGGTCGTCCAAGGAGGCAATATGGTTGCAAAATTGATTCTCTTGCTAGGAATATAAATCTCAACTTTCTTATTGGTATTTTTTTCAATATATCATTTTTTTGTTTTTAAGCTAAGGCAACATGTGAACTGATGGCAGGAAAAGTGATTTACACTTCAATTTAAATACTACTTCTATGTGGCAAGTAGAGACTTTTCCTAAGCTCACTCTAGGCAAGTGGAGGCCTAGAATAATTAGGGAGAGGGAGTGAGGAATGCTAAAAACAAGCAAATAGAAATGCAAACAAGAAATTGCAAAGAAGGCAACTAGATAATTATAAAAAAGTGTTTAACAAAAATGCCTAGTAGAGGAATGCTTCTACTACTAGAAAATTGACATAAAGAAAGGAAAACACAAATCCTCTAGATAGATGGTGAAGAAGAGGGCTTCTTGCTCCAAGGTTGGTGTCTCCCAATCTTGAAAAGAGTCGTTCAACTCCTTCCTTGTAGTGCTTCGCCAAGGTGATGTCCTCCAAGGCTAGCCCTAAGGGGGCGTGCCCTAAGCTTCTCTCCAAGGGTGGACGTCCACCCTAAGTCCTTCTCCTTTGCCTGGCCGTCCTCCTTGAAGTGGAAGAGTCCTCCTCCTTGGCGTGGCTCAAGTTGAAGAGAGTGGGGAGAAGAAGGCACGAAAGGGGCTGGTGATGTGACCCTTTAATCTCCTTCTCTACTCCTTCTTCTTGGCCGTAGGTATAGGTGGTTTAGGTAGAAAAATATACTAAGGGAGGATGCCCCAAAATGGTGGTAGGTGGTGGCTTTTTATAGAATAGGAAGGGGGCTATGGTGACCTTTGAATTGGATGGCCAAGATGAGTTGATGGAGGTGGTTGGAGATCCCATGGCCAAGGAGAGTTGGCGCCACCTTAAGGGACACCAAGGGGGTAGTTATGGGTGTTGACACCCCTTAGTGTTGGCGACAAAATGGGCTTTCTAGAAGGCTATTAGGTGGCCCCACCTTAAGGTTCTAGAAGGGGGGTATGTGGATGGCTAGGATGTGTTATATGGGTAGGTGTAGGGTGGATGAAGAGGCTGAAAGTTGGCGCCAAAATGGGGGTGGTTAGGGGTGGTTTTTGGCGCCAGCTTGAAGTGTCTTTTAGTGGAGATAATGGGGTGAAGAGGTGGCTAGGTGGTGGTGCCAACTTAAGTAGGGTAGCTAGCTTAGGTAGGCTTGAGTTGGTGGAGCTAGCTAGGGTTGATTTTTAAGGTAATGGATGGCCAAGGAGCTGGTTGTTAGCTAAGCTAAGCTAAGCTAAGATAAGCTATGCTAGCTTAGCTAAAGGTGGAGTAGAGGAGAAGGTAATGGAGCTAGGGTTTGGAGGAAGCAGCAGAGGAGGAGAAGTTTGGAGCTGGAACTGGAGCTGGTTGCTGCTGAAGAGGCTGGCCTAGGGCTACTATAGCTGGCTTAGCTTGCTAGTTCTTTGCTAGTTGCTAACCCAAGCTAAAGTGAGCTAGCTTCTACCAAAATGAGCTGAGGTGAGCTAGGTCTGGTGCTCCCGAGGAGAATCAAGCTGGTTGAGGCAGCTAAGGTAGCTTAGCTCAACTGAGTCGAGCTAAGCTGAGTCCCTGGGAGCTGGACTTGAGCTTCCTGAGCTGGGATGAATTCTTCTTCAGCTGGCCGGAGCTGGATGTAGCTGGATCTGAGCTGGGGTGAACTCCTGTCAACTTAGCTGAGCTAGCTAGAGTTCACTGTGGACTAGTGGGAGCTGAGATGAGCTAGACTCAGCTAAGTTGAGCTAGATCTGAGTTGACTTGAGCTAGGGTGAGCTAAGGTGAACTCTCTTGAGCTGCCATCCAGCTGAGATTAGCTGAATGGAGCTGGGATGAGCTAACCCTAGTTCAAGTAAGCTAAGTTTCAGCTGTGGTGAGCTGGATCAAGCTGGGTTCCAGCTAGTCTGGGCTTCTCCTTCACCATTTGCCTTCTTGAGTGCTAGGGTTTTAGGGATCTGTGCATCAGTACATCCCTAACACTCACAAAAACACATTAAAATGACAATAAAAATGCAATGCATGACTATCCTAATTTATACCTAAATGCAGCCCAAAAACCCATTTGCGGAGTAAAATCCTAAGAGCTAGGTTAGTTTTAAAGCATAAGAATGATGATAAACTGGCGTTTATCAGTATTTAGTGGCTCACTCTCATTTGGTGCTACATATAGACTAGTAGTATAAAATCTAGATTCCTAGACTATCAAGTAAATTAACTTAGAGAAAAGAAAGGAAAACTATGCTCTCTTTGGTCCCTTCGTATTCACTCTCTCATTTTTTTTCTTTTCTTTCCCTTTTTCTTTTCTCTTTTAAGCTCACAATCTCGCCAGATTTGTACATTTAATCCATAGTTGGTGGTCTCACATGGCATTTACACATTAAGAGAGTTCTGATAATCCTAACACTAAGTCAGAATTCCTCAACCAGTATTTGGGCGTTTAGAAATACAAAAAGGTAAGTTAAGGCTGTATTCGGTGGATTGCAAATTTGGTGGGTAATGTTGCCTTAATGCAATAAACACTAAACACACTCATTTTCTGCTTTTTCTAAAAAAAATTTTCTTCTTTTTCTTTTCTCTTTCTTTTTTCTATATATATGTTTTTTTTTCTTTTTTTTAACACAACGCAATACAGTATATGCAAAAAATTTTTCCATAGGCATTATTGGGAATGGTGGCATTAAAGAGATATCAGGTAGCTTATTTGGTGGAAGTACCTCTCCCGACACCGGGAAAGAGACAGATATGACAACGCATTTCTAAACTTGATTTCAATACCCTCCTTCAGCTGAGGATTCTGTAAAGGACAGTCATAACTATCCACCTTAGTCGTAGTTTTATTAGAACTCGATCTCTGCATATTTGCCTTATTTGGTGGCTCTTACACAAAATTTGTATGCAGGAACCGAGAGCGAAACTATGCCTAACTCAAAGTATCATTGCTTAATTATCTAGAATTCCAGATTCCTTGCAATAATCTTAAAGCACCAGTAACACTCTACTCTCACCTCACACTATTTGGTGGATCTTCTAGAGGAATGTTTGCTTGAGTCCTTAACCACTGTCCAGTGGTTCAGGAATAGAAGCACTACTTCTTCTCGACAAACTAAAGACATTTATCAGTCTTCACAGTGAATCCATTGCAAAATCAATGTGTAAGTGTGAAAATTGTATTGGATTCCATATTACAGGAATCAATTAAGGGATAAAATCCCTAATGCAACCTCTTAATAAAAATCTTATTCATAGATGCAATATATATAGATGCTATATATAATTAACCTTTTGTGATTGTACTTTAATATTGTTCCCCTATCGTGTTACATTCAGCTTAGTCCTTAATTCAGAATAATGAGTGAGTGAATGAGTCGGAAATGGCTATTGCGGATGATTTCTAGCTCTAATGAGAGCATTGGAGGTGGAGTCGGTTGTTCTTAAATTAAAGACCCTAAAGTACATTTAACATGCTGCTCCGAGGTTTTTCTATGTGTTGGGATAAAAATTTTCAGTTTTTAAAGTAGCTACTCCCCCATTCCTAAGTTCTTGCATATCTTCATGCAAGAATGTAACAAAAATAAATTATGATAGGGAGTAAGTGGGTAGAAATCACCTAGAATCACTCTTGACTTTTTTCGTTCAGCATATGCCAACATTCTGATGTATCATATGTAGAGAAATACATTATGTATGATGGGATGCAAAAGCTATTTATAAATGCTAAGTTTAACACCTCCAACACGGAGAAAGCTCAATCAGATTGATCACTAATTGTAGAAGAACAAGCCAAGAACAAAAGGAAGATGTATTCATGTGCTCCTAGAATCAGTGGTCTGCAAATGCGAACCAACATATGATGCATCCCTACTCTAAAGATTCTATCTATAAAATAATGTGGAATAGGAGCAACAAGTGGAGGATAATCAGAATGAGGATCATGATGCCAATTCTACTGATCAATCATGATTCAGAATTCAATGGGAAGTTGCTGAGGAAGTTAATTGATATAAAGATCAAAATGCATGTCAGCATCAGAGTCTGGATCACAGGGGTCTTCATAATGGTGATTGACATCAAAAATCATTGATGGGAACACCATCATGAGCCATAACAAGCTCATTTTGATCTGATTAAGCCAATAAAAGCTCCTGCATATCCATCAGAAGGTCTTATGGGCACAAAACATTGATTTGAGAAGAAAATAAGAATATAGGGTTATTTCTGCAATTTTACCATCATATCTTGAATGTAAAACAACCACAGGTTTTCTCAGGGGTTAGATAAAGGTCAAATGTCTTAAAAGTCTAACAAGTAGGTTAGAAAGGCAGAAAAGGGTTTTCTCATGTTTTGAGAAATAATTGACTTCCAAAACCCTAAAAATATACCTGCTTAATTAACTGAGGTTATAATTAGGATAAAATTCACCTAAACACTCTCAAATTCATATAAAAATATTCTCTAGGGTTTGTTACCTTCAATTTGACCATCAGAACCCGTCTTGACCTAAAATAGAGTCTCAAACTGACATTTGCCCTGATTTGGGTAATTATGCAAATTACCCATCCAAACTGGGTCAAAACCAAAATCCAACTTCACCATTGGATTCCTTAGGTCAAAATTAGGTTTATACCAAAATTTGGGCCCAATCTGAGATAGTTTCAACCTAGTTTGCACTTTGTTCCAAGTCTGATTTCCTTTATTCCACATGGATCCTTAGCTTTTGAATTTCTTACAAAAAGGCACCTCCGTTAAGCATCATTTTCTTCAAATAGGTCCCTTCTGCCAAGAATCCAATTCTTACAAATTTCGGTGACCTAAATATGGCATGTTCTATAAGATTTCTTTACGAATCCCTCTCAGATTTGAAAGGGAAGTTCGTCAAGGAATTACTTTACTTTTGAGACAAATCCAAGCTCTCAAACCTTCCCAATCTCTCATGCAAACACATGAGAGATTAGGGTATCTTGGAATTCCTATCTCTGGCGAGCTTTCCAAGCTTGGGAAGTTTGCTTCCCAAGCCCAAAACTCCCTCTAGAGATCTATTAATGGACCCCAAGATCAGGCCAAACTTCTCATGCTCGAATTCGATTGGATTCCCCCTTAATTCCGTCTCTCCACATCTGGCCGAAGCTCCTATGACTCCATCCTTCATCCGCACGTAATACCGACAGCGGATTTGTCTCCCTCACTCTCTTCTGCGTTGTGCTATTCCCGCCGATGCCCCGTCCTCCGTCTTCCTCACCAATTCCTACTCACCAAAGCACTTTCTTCCTCGACGTCGACCATACCGCAATCAGTACTGCCTTGACTCCCCATCGTCTACCAACTACCTAGATAAGTCCCCTAACTCCCCTACTTCATTTTCATCCCAACCACAGTCAATTTCGACCACGCTATCGCCTGTTCACCGTCATCCCTTCCGCTTCCAACCACTCCTCCGGCAAGGCACATCTCACTCCACACGCCACCAAACCCCTCGCTGTTCATCCCTACACCTTCGCCTTGAACCCTAGAGCAAAATCCCTAACCTAGTTAGGTTAATTTCTCCTCCACAACATCCACTGAACACCGCATCTTTGCACTTCACTTTTCATCACTGTCTGGCCACCTCATGCACTCTCACACCTCACGGACACCGCCTTTCACTTCCTCACCTCACGGCGATGCTATTGAACCTTTTAACCAGGGCTTTTAGCCCATATTTCGAGTTTTAGGTAGCAGGTCCATCGATCGCCATTATAGTAGCTTCAAACGAAGCCTAAACCCTTCTCCAGCTGTGCAAGTCCAAGGTGATACGCCCTGGTTGTGTGGAGAGGCTCCAAACAGATCTCCATGTCTTTAATTGGCACCAACATCTACTGCTGCTACTCCAATTCAGTGAAGGCAACCCAGTGCAGCTGCACTCAGAAGAAGGTGATGGGATAGTCCCCCCTCGGAAGCTAAAGAGCGCCTGCATCAGCACCCACATAAATTGAATTTGTCTCATATGCTTATCTCCTCAAGTGACTCACTAGGGGTGAGGTCCTCGTGCCCCTCACGCACCTCGCCCGTGACACTGCTCACACGGGTCTGGTGCATTCAATTACCTGCCTAGCCCAGCACTCCTTGGCTGCCACTCACGGCTGATAGCCCTGATCCTAGGTGCGCTCTACTCGAATACTCGATAACCCGAGGCCCTGGGAGGGTGGATCCTTGAGAGAGAAGGAGAGAAAGCGCACGGGGGAAAAAGGGGGTTTTTTGCTCTGTGATTTAACTGGTTGACACTTAGTTGTTTAAGAAGCCCTTCCCCCTTGTGCGTGAGAAGAAGAGAGGAGAAGAAGCTAGAAGAGAAGAACAAGGAGTCGAAGAAGAAGGACAGCAAAGCAGAGAAGCAAAAGAAGAAGAAGTCCAAGAAGAAAGCCACAGGAAAGGAGGAGAAGAGAGAAACCTGAGAAGAAGAAGAAGAGAAGAGAAGCTGAAGTAAGAGAAGAAGAAGAGCTGAGTGATTTAAGTCGTCTGATAGGTAGAGCAGACATCTAAAGTGCACTGTGAACTTATCCTACATGGCATTTAATTGCTTAGTACTATTGAGTTATTTGATGTAATTGTGAGGGGTAATTGGTGATTCAAATCACCATTTTACCCCATTCCTTTTGCACTATTTGACATATGCTTTCATTCATATATCATTACTGCTTGGAATTTTGTTATAAGGCTCATATATTTGCTTGAATTGCAATCTTGAGAATCATTTTGTCAATTGCTCCCAGTGTTCGACCTCGAACTTCATTTCTGATATTCGAGTTATAAATTTTACTTAGTTTTCGTGTTGATTCAACCTATACTACACACATTGATTTTAAAACACGTTTCAAAGCGAATAACATTTTGGTACCATTGCCGGGGAGCAATGCACAACTTTGATCTCTTGATTGAAGTATTTGATCTGGTACAAACTTGCTCTATCTTTTTAGATTGTGATCTGTTTCAAGGGACTCATTGAAAGAAGATCAGCTGCACATCAACCACTTCAGGGGTAGGTAAGCTCCATCCACCCTCTTCTGAGCTCCTGATTCTGAAAAGCTAAAAATGGAAAAAATCAATTAGGACTACTTGCATTCTATTCTTAGAGAAATCATTAAGTTTCCTGATATGATACATTCTAGAGAAACATCCAAACCCTGATTTGCGCACCTACAAAGGATCTTAAGGTATCTCGGGCTATCACCTTCTTGCTTAAGCCCTAGGTACCCCGGTTTGACAAATTAAATTGGACCAATCAGAGCCAATTAGGGTTTCCAGTTTAGGGTTTTGGAGATACACTTGCTTAATCAAGAATTAACCTTCCCAAACAGTGTGCGCCTAAGCCTTGGTTGAATTGATCTATTCAAGAAATCCCTAAAATCAGTCTCTTAATTTCATTTGAACACTAAAAGAGAGACCTAAAATTCTCAAAGGACAAAATAGGTGAAGTTGACCCACCTTGTTGGGTTAACCAATCTTCAAATTAGGTCACTTTGCACAAAAACATCTTAAAGTTCAAGTGAAATCTTAAGCACCTTGCTCTTAACTTAAAACTAGTACACTTAAGAGGTCTAGTCCCCATTCTGGTCTACCTAGATCCTCAGTGACAGGAGAGTTTGGGTGGGGGAAACCATGTAACTCATGGGGGTGCTCTACCGTGTAGGGGTCTTTGTGGGACTCTCTTCCTCTGGCTACCCGGGTAATTCTTAGGTGGATGGCTTTTTGATTAAGGGGTATCATCCGCCCCGAGCCTTTATAGTCATCCAAAATTTTTTAGGTGACTTCCGTGTTTGTGCAACAACCCGATCACATTGACATATCCTCTGATTCAGAGCCTACTTCCCCTTCATCAGCTATGGATCATCTAGAAGATCAACCTAACCTTGAGCAACAAGTCCATGATTTAGAAAATCGAATCAGTGCCCTCATCAACCCATCGCTGCGTCCTCAAATGAGAGATCACTATAATCCTGTAGTGGTGGAGATTGAACCCTAAATCAACATTCCTATGGGAGGACCCGAGGTAGATCTCAAGCCTAGCATGCTTCATATGACCCCAAAATTTCATGGCATGAACTCCAAGGATCCTTTCCAACACATCAAAAATCTAAAACATTTGGCCCACACCTTTGGGGCAGATGTACAAAATCGAGACATATTGCTCTTGAAACTCTTCTCATTCTCTCTGGCTAACAAAGCTGCTCACTGGTTTCAAACTCAACCACACATGATCAACTCAAGGGGAGAACTTCAAACCGCCTTCCTGCAAAAATTCTACCCCATTTGTCGTACAAACACAATGCGCCACCAAATCATGCACTTCTTCCAAGGAGCAGGAGAATCTCTACACGAGGCATGGGATGGTTTTCTGGATCTCATGCTTAAGTGCTCCCATCACGAAGTTCCAAAGTGGGAACAAGTCCAATCCTTTTACCACGAACTCCCTGAAGACATCAAGCTCTTTGTCAATGCAACCTGTGGTGGTAGCATCATGGGTCAACATGAGAACACGATCAAGGAAATTCTCGAGAACAAGTGCGAGAATTCCCTAAACAATGAGTCATTGGGTGCGTACGATTGGATGTCCACCCGTGCATTGATAAATAATCGGGGGGTACACGAATCCCGAGGCCTTTCCACATTCGTTGATTTGGAGTTGGTAGCCAGTAAATTTGACAAGGTCTCCATTATTGAGTAAAAGGTCGACGACATCACTCATCATCTACACAAATCCACCTTTGCACCTCAAAGCACATAGACGCACTTGCCCATGGGAAGGGAAGCTGCACACAACATCTACCACTCCCTGAGGATGGATGCATATCCACCCCCATCTGATTATGGCTTTGGAGGCAACTTCAGGTCAGCCCACCTCAGTTGGGGAACTCTAAACCCCTGTACCCTGATTATCTTGGAGCTCCTTAGACCTGTGAGGATCTCCACATCATCCAGAATAATCCTTTCTCCAATACTTACAACCCTAGATGGTAGAATCATCCTAACTTTCGTGGTTGAGAAATAACTAGAATCTGAGATCCTAATTCCCACCTGAACCACAACACTAGAAACCATATCAACCCACTCAACCAAGGCCTAATCAAAATTTCCATTTTGGACCACCTAAAGAAGATCAGACATCTTTGATTCTCCAAACCTTGGTTGACATGCAAAAAAGGCACAAAGAAGAGATCTTTGAGTTACGAAATCAATTGGCCCAATAGGCAAGTGCTCGCCAACCTAGTGCACTTCCTTCCTAGCCTCTTCCAAACCCAAATAACATGCCGAACCAGAGGCACGTTCTGAACCCAAATCAGGGCCAAGCTCACTTTGTTTACCAGGCCCCTTCTGCTCCATCACCTGATAGGATGGATGCTTCAACTTCATACTTAGGATTTCAGCAGTAAACACCTATTTTGCCCAACCCTAACTTTTATCATGGGTTTCACGTGTTTGAAATCGGGGTTATGAGTAACCCATCATCGTAGTTACAAAGCTTGTAATCAAATATAATTTATACCGAAACTCCAAGGAAGTCTCGGGTCAAGCACTAGGAGGCGACAACTTTATAGGAAAACCACGCTCCGATTTATTTCTTTTTGGTGTTTTAAGGTTTTGTTATTTTTTATGTTTTTGAAATAAAATGACAATCAGTCACAGGAGAGAGATGGAAGCGAGTATGATCTATTGCATGAATGTCAATTACAATAAACTAGAAAACATAAAAAGAGGGGAGCTGAGAAGAAATCACCCGAAGCGGTTGTTTGGCGAGATGACGGTGCCTGGTGGAAGCTCGGATGAAGGAGTTAGGAAGCAAGTCGATGGAGGTGAGAAGCGGGAGGGCGTCGGTTAGAGGAAAGCTTTAGCGCAGCTCTGGAATGGAGGTGAGAAGGTAGAGATGATCTGCTGTCAGAATGGAGGTAGGAGGATAGCTCTAAGGTAGCCTATGAATGGGGATAGGAAGCTGGAGGAGTATTTGGTGGGGCAGAGTTTCGTTACACTAATAGGCACCTTGGGAGCTTGAGAGGAAGCTCTAACAGAGCATTGGTAGGCTTGCTAGAGCTTGGGAGTAGGAGTAGAGTAGGTAGACATGTCTTGGAAGGGAGGGGGTGTTGGTCCTTTTATAGTGGATGAAAAGAGGCTAGAATAGGCATGGGACCATTAGTGACCTTCAAGTCATCGCTGTAAGTGTCGCTGTAGGCAGCTCACTCCCGTTCACGCCCATAGCTGGCCTTACTAGCGTGCAAATAATTTGCGACCACTATAAGCGTCGCTGAATGTCTGCTAGGCTATCGCTGAAGGCTGGCGCCAACCGAGCACGTGCCCGCCCATGCGAACTACGCTATCCCGCCTTACGCCCGTAGAGTCCTTATTGGTGTGTGCACTGCATGCGTTGAGCCACTTGGCACTGCACTGCCGCTACTACTGTATGCGTGCATGTCCAATTGACGAAGTGGAGGTGCTGCGGGTCTCGAACCTACGTCTTGCGTCTACGGACAGGGCACCTCACCGTTTGGCCAAGGCTCGCTCCTGGTCAAGTGTAGAGCTTGCTGACGCGCAGTTCAGGCCACCCACAGCCATTTGATTAAGATCCAATGGATGAGATCCCTCCATGCGGTGGGCTTGAGGATGTGCCTACTCAGGTGGGGCGGCTTGGATGGCACCACGTGGCGCCATCGGGGCCATTCGTCTTCCTCTTCTTGTGGAGGGTACCATAGAGCTCCGGTCATGGTGATTCTCGCAAGGATGGACTGTGATCATCGCTCTGAATCCATCCTTACGATCGGATTGTTCATCCGAAGCTCGTAAAGATGTCGCCCTGCCTCCTGGCCACGTAAAATGATAGAATTAATGTACATAATGTACAACTATTTTAAATGTCATGCGATGGATGTTATGCAGTATTTATAACATGGTATGTAATGCTCAGGCTAGGAAATATCATAAATAATCATTTTATCATGAAAGCATGTGTGTTTATCATACTCCCATGTTGACTTTTTGCTTGTTCCTAGCAAAATTATCCTAAGTGCTATTTACAAAAGTAGAATTAAGATTCGATCACTTAGGCAAAATTTGTTGGTTGTTTTAAGAACTTTCAACCCAAGACCTTGTTACGAAGACTCGACAATGCCCAGGTGTCTGCCAAAATGCAGGCCATCCAAGCCCTCACCTTATTTGAGAAGAAGATACAAAATTTTTCTTATTTTTCTTCTTTTCTACTTTTTTTATACTTTTGGAGTTTGAGAGTTCTGGGATAACTTTTTATGACTACTCGACTTGCCCAAAACTCAAAAAGGACTCTAAGTGCCAAGCATCTAGTGAAAAGAGTGAAAGCCCCACTAGGCAGCCGTTAAAATGGACTTTGGGTTTCTACGACCCTAGGTGTCCTTGCCTAGAGGTTTATATTTTCGAATAGTAGCTTTCTCTCTACTTTTATTTATGAGGTCAACATAAGGTCAAACCCAGTGTACATCTCCCTGGTTTATTCTACTTCCCTGCTTAATCCCTAAGTGTTTTGGGAATTATTGTGCATTTTTGTGTGAGTTGGGTTCGGGACAACTGGCCAATGGGTTGTTACCCACGACAGCTTACCAGACATACTCGTATGGTGAAGTGTGGGCTTTCTTATTTTTTAATTTTTTTCACCTTTTTCTATTTTTTTCCTTTCTCTCTCTATTTTTTTTTTAAGTAGGTGCCTTCCCCGATCTAAGATTTACCTAAAGGCAGTACAATGAAAATGATCTTGTGACTGGGCTCTGGACAACCAGCTAATAAGCTTTTACCATTGACAACTTGTCGACCATACCACCCTATATAGTTCTTTAGCTACCCAATTTCCGAAGAAATCGTCGAAAAGTGAGTCAGTGCAAAAAAAGTGTGTAGATGCTTAGGTTTAAAGTCCCTCCAAATAAGAGGGCAGGTTGATAAGTCGCATACTTATAATCCAAATTTATTTACCAAATTAAAATGAATTTGAATTTACAAGGACTCGAGACTAAATCTGCATTTGAGTGGACACTCAGGCTAATTAAGCCCAAAGACCTGAAGAGTCTAAGTATTCTGGTCTCAAAGTATCAATTCCTAAAGTTTGCAACTCCTAATGCCTAAGTTCTCATCTCCTAATTCTCTTTTTTTTTGAATTAAATAACAGGAAATTACTGTTACAACTGACAAAAAGATTACAAGATATATCCACCCCCCCATGCTTACTATTTCAATGTCCTCATTATTAAAAATGCAGGCATGCAAGAGAGTAGAAGTGGATGAATAGCCCCTGGTTTCCATGGGAATCTAGTTAGCTTGGAATAGTCTTTACACTTGATGAGTTTAGTGCCTTCAGCTAGGCAATGATCGGCCCACTGTGGTTATGGCAAGGTAAGAGCAACCTTGTCCGAGATGGGTTCAAGGAGAATATGGTCAACAAAGGGTTTGAGATGCTATCCGTTGACCTTGAAGATATTACCCGTCTTTGGGTCAGAGATTTCGATAGCCTCATTAGGGAAAATCTACTCAATAACAAATGGGCCGTCCCACTTAGACCTGAGTTTTCCAAGGAAAAGCTTCAATCGAGAATCGAAAAGCCAGACCTTTTAGTTTGGCTCAAAGCTCTTACGTGAAATCATCTGGTCATGGAGAGCTTTGGTCCTTGCCTTATAGATGTTGGCATCTTCATAAGCATCATTTCAAAGCACCTCCAACTCAGATAGTTGGAGTTTCCTAGCTTTACTGGCCAACTCAAGATCAAAATTACATTTCCTAATGGCCCAAAATGCCCGGTGTTCAAGTTCTACGGGTAAGTGACACGCCTTACCAAACACTAGATGAAATAGAGACATATCGATAGGCATTTTGTACGCCATACAGTGTGACCAAAGTGCATCATCTAGCTTTTGGGTCCAATCCTTCCTATCAGGCCTAATGGTTTCCTGAAAAATGTTTTTGATCTCCCGATTGGAGACCTCATCCTGTCCGTTCGTCTGAGGTTGGTAAGGTGCAGAAATCCAATGATTCACCCCGTATTTCCCCAGTAAATTTTGAAGCTAGGCATGAGTGAAATGTGTGCCACCATCACTGATAATTGCTCGAGGAACCTCGAAACGACTGAGGATATTTTTCTTCACAAAATCGTTGAGCACCTTATGGTTATTGGTACAGGTGGGAATTGCCTTAATCCATTTGGACATGTAATCAACAGTGACCAGAATATACTAGTGCTGAAATGGAGGGAAGTGTCCTACAAAGTCGATGCCCCAAAATGTCAAAAATTTTGATAGAAAGTATTGGGTTTAGGGGCATCATATCTCTCTTAGCCATGTTCCCGAGTGTCTGGCATCGGGTGCATGACTTTGGGAATTCCTGGGCATCCTTAAATAATGACGGCCAATAGAATCTGGATTGCAAGATTTTTGCTGCCGTCTTTTTCCTGAAAAAGAGTCCAACACATGTCGATGTGTAGCAAAACTCAAGTATGCTATGGAACTCAATTTCTAGGACACAACAAAAAATGATCTGGTCTGCGCTGATGCGGTACAGCGTGGGATCATCCAAAAAGCAATATTAGGCCTCAGACAAAAGTCTATCCGGTTGTTTGGTCCAATACTGGGGGATTTGACTAATGGCCAAATAATTGATGACATCTCCAAAGCAGGGGGTTCGAATACTTGAGACTATAAGGATAGTCTCATCCGAAAAAGTATTAGAGATCGGGACATCCGAATGAGGAGAATAAATTAGGATTCTCGAGAGGTGATCTGCCACTACATTTTGTGCCTCAACTTTATCCCTGATTTCAAGATCGAATTATTGAAGCAGCATGATGAGTCCATTTTCATGGACTAATATTACACCTAAGTAACTTCAATCGTACCATTAAGGTTTGTTAATAACTACATTATGTCATAGAATGTTTGCATTCATCATGATTTAAGTTTACATCTATTTTATAGTATTCTATAACTTAATATGTAATGATGTTACGTTTTTATGTTGTAAGAATGATATATAGAAAGAACAAGGGGGGGATAAATTTCCACAACACATAGCTGGTGCTATCCCTCCCTCATCCTCCGGCTAGCCGCAACTCCTCCTGCACATTTATCTAATCTCCCGCCGCCCTCCCTCAATAAGCGAGGCCATAGTTAGAAAGGATTTTGAAAATCCCTGGAAGGGAGGAGGAGAGGAGTTAAGAGGAGGCGGAGAAAGGATAGGAGGGGCTTCATCGTCTAGGGACTGTGAAACCCGTGTGCACTGTGCACCAAATCACCTTCCAGCCTGCTCTAGTCGCCCTGCAGGTGCCTGCTCCTTCTCCACCTTGCGTGCCCTTACCAAGCTGCACCCATCTCCAGCGCCCCTACTAGGCCATGCCCATCTCCAGCCGCCTCTCCAATCACCGCACCAGCGCCATCACCACACCAACCTGCACCTGCACCCAACCCCTGCAAGCGCCCGCTCCACCCCACCTGCACCCACAGGCGCTTCCCCCTCCAGTACTCACACCACTCTAGCACGTAGACATCGCACCTTCTCCACTGCCCCACCTACGCCCTCACTAAGCAGCCTGTAGACACCGCACCTTCTCCACCGCAGTGCACATAACCCACTCCGACAGGCGTCTTCGCCCCTCCAGTGCTGCCTCAAGCTAGTGGCTGTTGCTCCGTTCTGTAGACCGCCTCACCACCAGCGCTCCCCGCAGGCGCTACGTGCTCATCGGCCACCACAGCGCGCGCACCCCTCCTCCAGTGCCTACCCCTGCATTGTGCACTGCTCACCGTCCACCACCTTCCTCTTCTTCTTGCAGCCACCACAGGCTACCATCAGCAGCACTGTCACCACCATTGGGTGCGGCCTGAGCAGGGTGATCTCCAGCGGCAGCCTCGACGTCTGTCTCTCCTCCACCTGTGTGCACAAGCCGCGGCAACAAATCCACTATTTTCAAGTTGATTAAAAATTACATTAATGCCATTGCCACCAGAAATTAATTTTCATTTATGATTATTTTATTATGGTAAAATTGCGAATGCACACTCATACTTTCTGATAATTACACGTTATTGATATTCACCTGTTTGAAGATTGGTTTTGGGATTAACATGTGCACCAATTTTCTCTAGTATATGTCAATTGAAAATTACATAAAATCATCATATATTTATTGAAGATTTCAGTGAGGGAAAATTGCACATATACCCTTATATTTTTAAGTAATTGTGAATCTTCTTTCCATCGCATTTTATGTTGGATTTGACTAGGGATTTTGCACTTCACCGAAAGAATACGAAATAATCGAGAGTTTATTGCATAATTGCCTTCCTATGGACACGGCCCGCTCTTCTGTTAGTGGTTATTTTTATTGTTGATTAATCGATTTTTCCACCACTTAAATACTACAATGCATTATTTCATTTGCAAAACTCAATCGAAAGTGGAAAATCGACTTGTCAAATTGGCACCATTTCCCGGAGGCAACAGATGCAATAGATTTACTTAATTATTTTCTAATATTCTGAGTTAAAAAATTATTTGATCAATTTTTTTTTATTGTGCAAGGGATCTGACGAGGCGACGAGGCACAACAAAGTGGCAATAGCAACCACGAGCTAAGGCACACTAGGAAAAGACATAGGAGACCAAGATCTTACTTTCATAAAGGATTCTCCGTCATCACAAAATTTATTTTTGTCTTTTCACCCTTGTAGTAATTGGGGCTAAATTTTTGGGGGTTTGTTCCCACATTCTTTAGCTACTAGGGCTTACATTATTTTTTTGTGCATGCGTGATTCTATTTTCTTCTTGCCTTCCTTTAAAACCAACAAAGAAAATATCAAGCTGCCTATTCAGAAGTTGCATGCCCTTAGGTGCGTGCATTTAGGGGCGATTGAGCAGCACATTAGATCTTATTATTGCATTGCAAGCATATTAGCACAAAGATTGCTGGTGACAAGTACACCTTTCTAACTTTTGCATCCAGCTCCTGTTCACGCATTTGCATTCAAACTAAAATTCAAGACCACCAGGCTTTTTGAATTTACTAATTTAGTGGTCACATAACTAAAAGTGGGACTGATTATCAGATTCAACCATAAAAGGAATTCATATTTGATCTGATTCTAATGGACTTGTCTGCGCTTTCAAAAGAAATTACAAATATTTGTGGTGTGTTGCACACTTCGGACACTGAGCATGCACATTAGGCACCGCACTAAGGCTCGATCCCTTAAGGCTATAGGCACCGATCTCTTTATTGGTGCAAACCCTCTTATTGTGCTTTATGGTGGTGGTGATACTATCTTTTGACCAAGTGTTTTGATACTCCACGGAGGGGGACACCCCTTAAAGGAACAAAAGGGTAGTTAAGGGGCACAGCATATGCATCACCTCAAAGGAAAGGTTCGACCTACTTGCATCCCTTTGTTCGTCCTTGGAGTAACTTCTCACTTGATCACCTGGGAGTATCATCCAAACAAAGTATAGGTCCTAGGGCACTCGAAGGTTGAATTAAGGCACGTAATTGTAGTGAACAACTTGTTCGGCCATTTATATTAACTAATTCGACCTCCGCAACAAAGAAGGCTAAGATTTCAAGTCCACACCCCTCTTATACCACTTACGTGGGAACAGAGGGATAAGTCTTGATCATTTGATTTATCTTTAGAGTGGAGGCATCACTTACTCAATAAGAACCTAAATTGTGTTTTATGCTTGGTAGACGCTCTCTTGAGGGTAGTCTAGTGTTTGATCCTGAGCCTGAGAGAATTCTTAGGAGAGCTCACCTAGGAGAGGAAAAAGAAGGAATGGCTGAGCAAGGTGCAAATCAACAAAGGACCCTAAGGGACTATTTTATTCCAATTAACCAACTTGCACAAGCACTAAGACGACCGGCAGGGGATAATCCGTATGTGATCAAGAGCAGTACCATATCTTTATTGCCCTCTTTTTATGGTACTAATAGGGAGGACCCCTACCGACATTTGGAGGAATTCACCGAGGTCTGTTCCATGGTGAAGCTCCAGGGCTTTACTGGTGAAGCCCTGATGAGGACTCTATTTCCTTTCTCCCTTAATGATAAGGCCAAGCACTGGTATCATACCCTCGATGCAAGGGTAAATGATTGGGCCACCCTTAAAGGAGAATTTTTGAAAAAGTATTTTCCTATGAGTAAAACCAACCATTACAGAAGGGAGATTATGGGTTTTACTCAATAGGAATGGGTGCAATTTCATGAGACTTGGGAGCACTTTAATGACCTTTTTAGGTTATGCCCCCACCATCAAGTGCCAAGATGGCAGTTGGTCGAAAGGTTCTATAGCGAATTATCTGAAAGGCATAGGCAAACCATAGATGCAGCCTGTGTAGGAACCTTCATGACCAGAACTGAGGATGAAGCCTGGGCATTATTTGAAACATTAAGCGAAAAGACCATACATCTGTCGTCTGCCTATCAAGAAAGAAAACCATCAATCTTGCAGAGGAAGATAGAGGCCCATGAAACTGCGGCTTCTCAGGATTTGGCTTATCAGATTCAACTATTGAATAAAACTTTGATAGGCTTTTAGCAAACCCCAGCATGAACCTGCAAGTAGCCTCTATTTTTTAGGCTTCAAGAGAATGCTCCATTTGCCAAAGCACAATGCACACCACTGTGGAGTGCCATCAGGCAAACCAATTCCCTGAGTTGATTCAAGCCGACTTGAACGTGGCCCAAGGTTTCCGCCCCCCTCACAATAACCCTTATTCCAACACTTATAATCCAGGGTGGTGGAACCATCCAAACTTCTCTTGGAAGCAAGGTGATGCTTCTAACTCAGGGAATACAAGACCCTTACCTCCCCAACCCATATACCAACATTCTTATGAAAATCCTCCTTCGAATGAGCCCTCTGAGATGGATGAATTGAAGGCCATGATGAAAGCAATGCAAGAGCATCAGAATATGGTTATCCAATCTCAGAATAAGATGATTACTGATATGCAATCCAAAATTGGTCATCTTACTGAGGCAGTTAGGCAACGTGATCCGGGGAAGCTGCCTAGCTCCTCTAAGGAGAACCCTAAGGGTAAGGGGGTTGTATTCAGGGAGCACGCCCAAGCAGTGACCGTGTTGAGGAGTGGAAAAAAGATTGACAAGCCTGATAACACTCCTATGGTTATATCTCAGAATTCCCCTTCCACACCTGACCTGACTTCCATCTCACCCTGACAGGTCCAAACCAAGGTCATCCTGCCGGAACATGTTAGCTCAGTTCTCCAGCATGGAACACCCCCCAAAATGAAAGACCCATGGGCCTCGTATATTTCAGTGGTTATAGGTAACCAACACATTGACGAGGCTCTACTCGATCTGGGTGTAGGGGTAAACATTCTACCGAGCTCTGTCTATGACCTTTTGGGAGGAGGCAAGCTAAAGCCTAGTCCAGTAATCCTCCAGGTTGTAGACAGATCACTTAAGACACCGTAGGGATTGTTGGAAGATGTCCTTGTGAGAGTGGAGGATTTCTTCTTCCCCGTTGACTTTCTAGTACTTGATACTGACCCATCTAATAAGCCCACAAAGCCGTCCATTATTCTAGGATGTCCCTTCTTGGCCACAGCCAATGCCTCTATAAATTGTAGATCTGGGGAACCTAAAATGGGCTTTGGGAACAAGAAGATCCGGTTGAATGTTTTTGATACTTACAAGCAACCCGGATTTGAAGATTGTTCTCAGATTAAGGTCGTTGATGAAATAATTGAAGAGACTACTGCAGCACTCTTATGTAGAGATCCCCTTCAGAAGGTCATATCTAAGGAGCATCCCTCGATTATTAAAGAAACTGAAAGGGAAATGCCTGAACTAGAAGAGTTGCTAGAAATGCACACTAAGTCTCTGTCCCCACCCTGGACTGTGAAGGTAGATTCACTGCCTAAGGCGGAGGCATCTCAACTAAAACCGTCAATCCAAAAGGCTCCTGAATTGGAGTTGAAACCCCTCCTGAGCACATTGAAATATGCTTTCCTTGGCCTTAATAACACGCTCCCTGTTATTATCTCATCTGCATTAACTGAATTGCAGGAGGGTGCTCTCCTTGAGTGTTTACAAAGGCACAAGGAAGAAATTGCCTGGACAATTGCTGATATTAATGGTGTTGATCCCTCTCTTTGCATGCATCATATATACACAGACGAGTCCATGAAGCCTTTCCGAGATATGCAGAGAAGGCTCAATCCAAATATGCAGGAGGTTGTTAAACAGGAGATTCTAAAATGGCTGGATGCAGGGATTATCTGTCCCATTTTAGATAGTAAATGGGTCAGTCCTATTCATGTAGTTCCCAGAAAGGTAGGAATAACTGTGGAATAGAATGACCAAGGGGAAATGTGACCACTAGACCCTAAACTGGTTGGAGGGTCTGCGTTGATTACCACCATTTAAACATGGCTATCCAGAAAGACCATTTCCCCTTAACATTTATTGATCAAATTCTGGAACGATTGGCGGGGAACAAGTACTTTTATTTTCTTGACAGGTACTCTGGGTACAATCAGATAGCCGTTTTTCCTGATGATCAGGAGCATATCACCTTCACGAGTCCGTATGGCACTTTTGCGTTCCGCCGAATGCCATTCGGGTTATGTAACGCTCCTACCACTTTCCAACGTTGTATGATGGCTATCTTTTCTGATATGGTCGGCGAGTTCATTGAAATTTTCATGGATGACTTCTCCATTTATGGCTCATCGTTTGACCTATGCCTTTCACACCTTGATAAAGTGTTAACCCACTGTGAAGAGGCAAAGGTAGTGCTTAGCTGGGAGAAAAGCCACTTTATGGTCTAGCAGGGCATTGTGTTAGGGCATGTAGTTTCTGAGAGAGGATTAGAGGTGGACACCGCAAAAATCGATTCCATCTCTAAGCTTCCATTGCCTGCCAATGTTCGTCAGGTTAGATCTTTCCCTGGCCATGCTAGATTTTATCGGTGCTTCATTACAGATTTCAGTAAAATATCTAAGCCACTCTGCGACCTGCTAGCGAAGGATGTCTCCTTCGATTTTGATGATAGATGTGGCAAGGCTTTCCAAGTTTTCAAGAAAGCTCTCATTATCGCTCCGATTCTCCAAGCACCAAATTGGACCCTCCCATTTGAGCTTATGTGCGATGCTTCTAATTTTGCAGTGGGAGCGATCTTAGGTGAAAGGGTTGATGACAAACCTCATGTGCCGCATTATGCTAGCAAGACCCTTACGGATCCTTAGCAAAACTGCACGGTCATTGAAAAGGAATTACTTACTGTAGTATTTGCTTTGGAAAAGTTTCGGTCTTATCTTTTGGGATCCAATGTTGTAGTGTTCACTGATCACTCAGCCCTAAAGCATCTTCTGGCTAAAAAGGACACCAAACCTCGCCTAATTCATTGGATTCTGCTACTCCAAGAATTTGACCTGGAAATTAAAGACAAGAAAGGAGTTGAGAATGTGGTAGTAGACCATTTGTCTAGGATCCCTATTGAGGCATCAAACCCTGTTGGTGGTATTCAAGAGACTTTCCCTGATGAGTCTCTGATGGCTGTGGAAGCTAAAACTCCTTGGTTCGCTGACATAGCGAACTATCTAGTCACGAGCATTACCCCAGTACTTGGGACATGCAGAAACGAGACAGGTTTCTTGCCAATGCTATATTTTATCACAGGGAGGAACCTGAGCTTTTTAGAATAGGCCCTGATCAGCTTTTTCGCTGTTGCGTCCCTGACAAAGAACAAAGAAGTGTTCTGAGCTTTTTCCATGACCTCTATTGTGGGGGACATTTTAGTGGGAAGAAGACTGCCCATAAGGTTCTTCAGTCTGGCTTTTGCTGGCCCACATTATTCTGAGTTGCACATACATATGTCGGCACATGTCTACGTTGCCGGCAGATGGGAACCATTGGAAAAAGGGATGAGATGCCCCAACAACCTATTCTCCCTGTTGAAATCTTTGATATTTGGGGCATTGATTTCATGGGTCCCTTTCCTGTGTCCTTAGGATATGAATACATCCTTGTGGCTGTAGACTATGTATCAAAATGGATAGAAGCCATACCCACGCGAACTAATGACCATTCCGTGGTCTTGGGCTTTGTTAAGGCTAATATAATTTCTCGGTATGGGTGCCCAAGGACGATCATAAGAGATGGAGGACCTCACTTTAAGAATGTGCACTTCACAAGACTACTCCAAAATTTGGGAGTCAACCACATGATAGCCACACCATATCATCCCCAAATGAGTGGATAAGTTGAAGTGTCTAATAGGGAGATTAAGTGAATTTTAGAAAAAACTATCAGGCCTGATCGGAAGGATTGGTCTAAAAAACTAAATGATGCTCTTTGGGCCTACAGAACTGTGTATAAGACTCCCTTGGGCATGTCTCCTTTCTGTCTTGTCTACGGAAAAGCATGCCACCTTCCCATTGAAATCCAACATAAAGCTTATTGGGCTATTAAAAATGTTAACTTGAATCTGGATAAATTGGGAAAGGCACGTATGTTAGAATTAAGTGAGCTTGAGGAGCTTCGTAATGAAGCTTATGAAACTTCTCAAGCTTACAAGCAACGTACAAAAGTCTTCCATGACAAGCACATCATTAGAAAGACTTTTGAGCCCAACTAGTGGGTCTGGCTTTTCAATTGTAGACTTTAATTATTCCCTGGAAAGCTCAAGTCCCGCTGGGATGGGTCATACGTTGTTACCAATACTTTCCCTCATGTAGCTGTAGAGATTTGGAACCCTATTTCAGGTGCGAGCTTTAAGGTAAATGGCCAACGACTTAAATTGTATATTACTTTTTCAGATGGCCAGGTTTTGGATGCACTTCTGCTTGAGGAGCCTTAGCTCCTCCCACTCTCCTCCTCAGGTGATATTCTTCTATGTCTGCATTTTTCTAATGAGGACATTGTCAGTCTTAGGCATGGGGGGTTATAACCTGAGAATATTTATAGCATTTATAAATATTTGCATACATATTTATATATATATATATAAACTCTTTTCTTGAGTTGAATGGGTTAGTCCCTAGCAGAATACCTTTGTCATTTGAGGTTTTACTTATTAAAATTATTTCTTATGTTTAGAATCTAGTACATTTATTTTACGTGCACGAAGACCTGGTAATAGATCCTTGAAGAAAACCAAGAAGCATTTGTAGTCTACTAAACCCTTGGACAGTTCATAGGGAGTCAGGCATACTATATTCTAGTAGATCCACCTCATATTTGTGAGAAGAAAGTAAAGAGATTACTGGTGCAATAAGTCTAGTGCAAGGAATCTTAAGATTTAGACAATTAGATGACGATACTTCAGAGTTAGGAGCAGTTTTTCGCTCTCTGTTCTTGTGTGCGTACTTTGTGTGAATTTCTGAGTCACCAAATAAGGTAGATACATAGAGATGGGGTCTTAATAAAGCTATGACTATGGTGGATGGTTACGACCGTCCTTCATAGAGTCCTCGACTGAAGGAGGGTAATAGTGTCAAAGGTCAGAAATACGCTTGTCCTATCCTTTCCTTCCCAGTGCTTAGAGTAGGCTCTTCCACCAAATAAGCCACACAATATCCTCTTGACCATCATCATCCCTAATAATGCCTCATAAATAAAAGTTTGTGTCGTATTATGTGGATTTATAACAGAAAAAGGAAAAGGAAGAAGAAACTGTCATATTACAAAAAAAGAAAAAAGAAAAAAAGGGTCCAAGTTATAATGTAACACTGTTTTTGAGGCAACAGAACACCTATCGCGTTCCAGCAAATGTGACCCATGCCTACCTTCTAGTATTTCTGATCGCCCGAATACTGGTTGAGGACTCTAACTTAGTTGTAGAGTTATTAGGACTTTAATTGAAATGTGGATGCCATGTGAGGCCACCAGACAGTGAGTACAATTAATAAATCTGGCAAGATTTGTGATCTCAGAAAGAAAGAAAAGAGTGAGCGCCAAGGAACATCAAGAGAGCATAGTTGTTTACCCTCTCTCTGAGTTGACTTTTCTACTAGTTAAGAGATCTAGAGTCTGTAGTACTATACTACATGTATCACTAGATGAGTGTGTGCCACCAATTACAAATCCACTCAACTCGATATCTTCTACTTAAGCCAAACGCCGGGGTCAAATTATAGATTATCATCTGCTTTATCGCCGAGGGAAGTAGTTGCCTATCCTGACATCAATATTTGCCAAGGGTGAAGTACAAACTCCCTCTGCTAATTGGCTTCTTCACTTGGATCTGTTACTTAGGACATCATCACTTCACATTTGTCTAGATCTCTAAAGTTTTGAAATGAGAAAAGAAGAAATCTTCTTATTACTTCTATTATTTTGCATTTTTGCTACGGACTAGCAAATCTTAGGCATGGGGGTATTTGATGAGTCCATTTAAATGGACTAATATTACGCCTAAGAAACTTTAATCGTACCTTTTAGGTTTGTTAATAACTACATTAAGTTATAGAATGTTTACATTCATCATGATTTAAGTTTACATCTATTTTATAGTATTCTATAATTTAATATGTAATGATGTTACGTTTTTATGTTGCAAGAATGATATTTAGAAAGAACAAGGTGGGGGATAAATTTCCACAACACATAGCCGGTGCTATCCCTCCCTCATTTTCTGGCCAACCACAAGTCCTCCCACACATTTATCTAATCTCCCGCCGCCCGCCCTCAACAAACGAGGCCATATTAGAAAGGATTTTGAAAATCCCTAGAAGGGCAGAGGAGAGGAGTTAAGAGGAGGCGGAGAAAGGTGACGAGGGGCTTTATCATCCAGGGACCGTGAAACCCATGTGCACTACGCACCAAATCACCTTCCAGCCTACTCCAGCAGCCCTACAAGCGCCCACTCCTTCTCCACCTTGCGCGCCCCTGCCAGGCCGCACCCATCTCTAGCGCCCCTGCTAGGCTACGCCCATCTCCAGCCACCTTTCCAGTCACCGCACCAGCGCCATCAATGCACCAACCTACACCTGCACCCAACCCCTGCAGGCGCCCGTTCCACCCCACCCGCACCCGCAGACGCTTCCCCCTCCAGTGCTCACACCACTACAGCCCGCAGACGCCGCACCTTCTCCACCGCAGCACACCGCCCCACCCGCGCCCTTACCAAGCAGCCTGCAGACACCACACCATCTCCACTGCAGCACACAGAACCCACGCCCGCAGGCAATTGCGCCCCTCCAGTGCCACCTGATCGGGCGTGCTTCGCGTGTTAGAAACAGGGGTTACAAGTAACCTGTTGTCGTAGTTGCAAAACACATTGATCAGATAAAATTTATACCGAAACTCCAAGGGAGTCCTGGGTCAAACACAGGAAGGCGACGTTAACTTTAATTGGAAATTGCGCTTCATTTTTATTTGTTCTTGGTCATTTTTATCTTTTCCAATTTTTTTGGTATTTTTAGGAAGCAAGAGATCAGATCGACAAATGCTTATCTAGCTAATCTACTTGCAAATATAAAAGAGAGAAAGTGAGAGAAACAATCATCTATTCATCAAGAATTGCTTGTTACACTACGAAAGTAGGAAAAATCTACACTATGAAAGCATAAAAAGATAGAATGAGGTGAGAGAAATCCCCCTCGACGGTTGCTCAGAGGACGACTCGCTCTGACGTCACCTGGAGGAATGTGGTGAGGAGCGAGATGAAGGAGGACGGAGCTGGAGGACAGAGGATGTGGTAGGACGACATCGCGGCGAGGATCTTCTTCCCGAAGGGTGGTGAGAGGACGGCCATGGGATGCTCCACGAAGGGGGGTGAGAGGACAGAAAACTATTTGATTTTCTACTCTAGAGGAGCATCCCGGGCTTGGGACAAGCTCTTTCTAGAGCCTTGGTGGTGGTGAGAGGAAGAAAGGAAGAGATGGTTTGGAATGGTGGTGGGTAGGTCCTTTTATAGTGGAGGAGGAAGGACAAATTTGCTTCTGGGTCATTACTGACGTCCATAAACATCGCTGCAGCTATCGCTGAAGATCCACCCTCCAAATTCACTTGCTGGCGTGTGCTAACCATTAGTGACTGCTGCAAGCGTCACTAAAGGTGCGTCGCTGAAGATCCACACCCACCCTGCTGGCACCCACCCTGCTGGCGCACTCCGCTTGCGTGCATCGCGCGCCTCGTGCGCACGCGCGTAGCATAAGCTGTGCTACTGCTGTGCTCGGTGCGCTACTCGCGGGTGTGGATGTGCGCGTGCGCTGCGTGCGATTGCGGCTGTGAGCGTGCACTGCCGCTATTGGCCAACGTTGGGCGACTTGGATGGCGCCACGTGGCGCCACTTGGGCCGCACATTCTTCTTTCTTTTGTAGAGGGTGCCACGGTGCTCTGATTGGGATGATTCCCATGTTGTCGGACTACGATCGTCACTCCGGATCCATCCATACGGTCGGATTTTCCATCCGAAACCCATATTGATGTCGCATTGCCCCCTGGCCGTTGATCTTCCTCAGGCTTCATGTGATGCTACGGGACTCCGATCTGGATGATTTCAGAGGGGTTAGGCTCCGATCGTCATATTAATCAGCTCCATGTGGTCTGATCGTCCATCTGAGGCCTTGAAATAAATCCTCTCCTCTCCTGACCATAAAAAGAACCTAATTAACCCAAAATATATACAACTACTCTAAATGCACAATGATGCATGTTATGCAATATTTATAACATGAAATGCAAATCTAAGCCTAGGAACATGCATGAATAGACATTTTAACCTAGATAGATGTGTCTATATCATACCCCCATGCCTATCTTTTGCTAGTCACAAGCAAAATTATACTACATGCTATGTACAAAATCAAAATTAGGATTAGATTGCTTAGGCCTAAGTCGTTTACTAACAATAGAAAATTTCAACTATTGTTCTAAACTACGAAGACTAAACAGTACCTAGGTGTCATCCAGAATGCAGATCGCCCAAGTCCTCGCCTTATTTGAAAAGGGAAACATTTTTTTATTTTTCTTCTTTTCTAATTTTTTTTTGTACTTTTGGAGTTTGAGAGTTCCAGGATAACTTTTTACGGCTACCCAACCCACCCAAGACTCAAAAAGGACTCTAAGTACTAAGCATCTTTGTGAAAAAGTGACAGACTCATGAAATGGCTGTTAAGACGGACTTCGGGTTTCTACGACCCTAGGTGACCTTGCCTAAAGGTTTATCTTTACGATCGGTAGCTTTCTCCCTACTTTTATTTATGGGGTCAACACAAGGGCGAACCCAGTGTATATCTCCCCGGTTTGTTCTACTTCCCTGCTTCTTCCCTATGTGTTTTGGGAATTATTGTGCATTTTTATGAGCTGGGCTCTGGACAACCAGCTAATGGGCTGTTACCCACGACCACTTGCCAGCCATACTCGTGCGGTGAAGTGTGGCGTTATTATTTTCTTTTTTAATTTTCCCCTTTTTCTATTTTTTCTTTTTGGGTGTTTCTTTTTTTTTTTCTTTTTTCTTTTTTTTCTTTTTTTTTAAGTAGGTGGCTTCCCTGATCTAAGATTTACCTAAAGGTAGTACAACGAAAATGGTCGTGTGGCTGGGCTCTGGACAACTGGCCGATGAGCTGTTACCACCGACAACTGCCAGCCATACCACCCAAGTCGCTCCATTAGCTACCCAATTTCTGTAAAAATCACCGGAAAGTAAGTCAGTGCGAATAGTGTGTAGATGCTTAGCCTTAAAATCCCCCCAAATCAGAGGACAGGTTGATAAGTCGTATACTTATCATCCCAATTTATTTACCAACTTAAGATGAATTTTAATTGGTAAGGACTCAAGACTAAGTCCACATTCGAGTGGACACCCGGGCTAACTAAGCCCGAAGACCTGAAGAGTCTAAGTGTTTAGGTCCTCTCGTATCATTTCCTAAAGTTAATAACTTCCAAATGCCGAAGTTCTCCTTTCCTAATTTCTTTCTTTTTTCTTTTTATTTTCAATTTTTTTTTTTAATTTTATAAGAAACTAAAAGAAATTCTACGGAGTTAACATAATGATTTCAGGAATTGATTATCCACCCCCCATGCCTAAATGATGCAATGTCCTCATTGTAAAAATAAAGACAAGAAAAGGGCAGAGTAAACAGAACATCACCTGAGTGTCGTGAAAATTTGGTCAGCTCCGTAGAGAGAAGGGTGTATACACACGTGCTAAGTTTAATGCCTTCAGCTAGGCATAGCATACATACAAAGAAGAGATCGAGAATTCACAAGTGCGGTTCAGAATCAAAATCAAAATACAAAGAAGATGTCCACAGATGTGCACAAGATTATGGTGCAGACCCATGCCCCAGGGTCGAGTGGTTCTCAGGTTTTGGATGAAAATCACCTAGAACCGAAGGTTGTTGTGTTTGCGGGGTCGGGCCTACGGTTTAATGGTGTGCAACCCAAAACCAAAGTGTCGGACAATGGGTAAAGATGGTTCAATAGGTGCGGTTGTCCACTTAACACCTAGCTCAGAAAAATAATCAATTATTTCGAGCTTGGATTGCATGTGAAAGATATCATAAGGGTCCGTATAGAAGATAGGTGATTTCAGGTCAATAGGAACCCTTATATCCAAACTTGTTTTTCCCTCAAAATTAACCTCCCAAATTTTCATTTCAACAATTCTATCCTCCAACATCAAGGGCTCAGCCTTCGAGACCTCTAGCATATTATTAACCCCATATGATTCTCCTAAGTCCAAAAATCATGGTCGAATCAAGATTGACTTGGGCACAAAGATCTCAGAAGTCAGCTCTTCGGGGTGCAGATGGGGACTGGGGTCACTGATTGAATCATCAAGATTCGGGTCCTCCAAGTTAACCCCAACCGAATCCAAATCTTCTATAATTGGGCTATCAACTAGTTTGTCAGATTCCTCAAGCCCATTTGTCTCACTAAAATCCTCTTCCTTAAGTTCAAGTGAGACTTCACCAAAAGATTCTTCACCCTCAGAGTCAAAGAATCCACGATCCTCATTTACATTTGTCTCAAAATCATATGTCATTTCATGGTCCGTGGAGGCATATTTTTCCTCGCTCCCTGGCTTGGGGATCTCGGGTGAATCAATCGGTTCATCCTCAAATGGTTGGTCTAGCCCATCTTGGTCATCCCCAATCTCAGAAAATGTATCCCCCTCGACAGGTTCCTAAGTGGGTTCAGACATTGGCTCTCTTGAAGGGGGTTCATCTTGAGAATCAACCCAAGATTTGACTAGGGCAACCACAAATTTCATCCTCAACCTCGACAATTTCCCAAGAAGAAACTCACCCAAGTCCCTATCCCTAACACTTTGGAGCAAATCCAATAGAGAATTATTAAGTTCATCAATCATTTTGATCATAGTCTCTAGTGCTTTAGTGTATGGTGTTGGCTGAGCTTCTAAAGATTGTATAGTGTTCCTCAGATTAGCCAACACCCTATCCTGGATCTGGTTCACCTAAACCGACTGGTTCGGTTCAGGTTTGGGTGGGTTCAGGTTAAATCTAGGGGAGTCAAGATGTTGAGGTTCTCGGGTCCCTCCCTGAAAGTAGGTCATTCTACGTTGTTCAAAGGATGGTAGAGACCTATATTCAGTGGAATACTAGGGAGGGTAGGTGTTATAATCATGATATGCTTCCTGATTGTAGATCAGGTTGGTTTGGTCATCAAAGGAGGGTGATCCATAATTATTATAGCTCTGGGAAGGATAATAATCATAGTCTTGTCATCCAGGGTTAGTTCCTAGACACTAAGGTCTGGATTCATATCTCCAATCAAAGTCATCCCGGCTAGTGGATGGGTAATTACAAGTCAAGTCAGGATAGTAATCATGTTGGGGATAAGTGGTGGTAGAAGGAGAGGATGTGAAATGTGTGTAGGATGTGGAAGTGTACATGGTGAATTAAGGAGGGAAATCAGAAGAGAAAGGAGCCCTGTAATACAAAAATACAAGCCTGTCCTTAGTTTTGGTAGCCTAAAGATCTACAGACTCTCAGAATCCATCCTAAGATTATAGATGATTTACTCTACTTATGTCCAGGCAATCCAATCAGTTAGAAGGAGGGACTGGGGAGAAGGTTCTTCCTTTGACTTGCACCTTTGGTTCCTAGTGTACCCCCCAGCCGCAATCGTTTGACGCTACTACCCTAACTAGACATCAGATAGACTAGTATAAGTAGGTTAACCATGAACAATCTCAATCTGGATCCCGATGGGCGAACCAGTCCTTATGGCCAACGTCAAATCAATTTTAGTTAGGCTTGGGACAATGGTTCTTCAGGAATGTGATGGGCCCGTTAAATGGGTTGTGCCCTTAACGATCAGTTAAAATGTGTGTGCATGCACAACCATGGTTCTCAAACAAGGTTAGTTGATGATGTGTCTTTTAGGGTTCAACCTTGTTTAGTAGCTTTTAGGGTTTAATTCTTAGGTTGGTTCAATCAAGGTTTAGTAGAACACTCCAACTTTTGAAAGCACGGGTGATGATATGTTCCTTTAAAAATCAAAAATAATGTGGAGTGCCTGGTTCAGCCCTAAGAATCAACCCTAAGTGGCAAGCTACTTGATGGATTAGTTTTAGATTGAGTGGTGCGGCCCAAACAGCTCAATCAATTGGCCTATTGCACCACTTAGTTTAGGCACACAAGAATTTTTAGCCTATTCAAATTTCTACTCACTTATGTGTATTTAGTTGAAGTGTACAGGGTCCACAGGTCAGATCTTGGTTAAGTGGTAGAATCAAAGTGATTGTGCGCCGTAGGATAAGAAGTTGTGGGTGGTAAGTGTGTAGCCTTCAAAACATCCCACAATCAGATAATCACTTTTTTTATTTTTATTATTTTTATTTATATGGATGGCGAGGTGAGTGGAAGTGGCAAACAAACAACCAAATCTATCCTAGGGTTCATAAAAAGCACCTAAGTTGATTTGGGTTTGAGTTATTCGGTTATGGAATGAAAACTAAGGTGGAGGTGGTGTGGGGGACACTTACAAAACACTCTACCCGCACTTTACTCCGGTCTACCGCACTTGGATCTCCATGCTAGGGTACCTGCAAGACAGTAGATCAAAGACAAGTAGGGTTAATGCTATTTAAATGCAAAGAAACGCAATAAACAATAAAGTAAATTCCATTGCCTCTCCGGCAATGGCGCCAAAATGATCGGGCGTGTTTCGCATGTTAGAAACAGGGGTTACAAGTAACCTGTCGTCGTAGTTGCAAAACACGTTGATCAGATAAAATTTATACCGAAACTCCAAGGGAGTCCCAGGTCGAACACAGGGAGGCGACATTTACTTTAATTGAAAACCACACTTCGTTTTTATTTGTTCTTGGTCATTTTTATCTTTTCTAATTTTTTTGGTATTTTTAAGAAGCAAGAGATCAAATCGACAAATGCTTATTTAGCTAATCTACTTGCAAATATAAAAGAGAGAGAGAGAGAGAAACAATCATCTATTCATCAAGAATTGTTTGTTACACTACGAAAGCAGGAAAAATCTATACTATGAAAGCATAAAAAGATAGAATGAGGTGAGAGAAATCCCCCTCGACGGTTGCTCGGAGGACGACTCTCTCTGACATCACCTGGAGGAATGTGGTGAGGAGAGAGATGATGGAGGACGGAGCAGAAGGACAGAGGATGGGGTAGGATGACGTTGCGGTGAGGATCTTCTTCCTGAAGGGTGGTGAGAGGATGGCCACGAGATGCAACATGGAGGGGGGTGAGAGGATAGAAAACTATTTGATTTTCTACTCTAGAGGAGCATCCCGGGCTTGGGACAAGCTCTCTCTAGAGCCTTGGAGGTGGTGAGAGGAAGAAAGGAAGAGAGGGTTTGGAATGGTGGTGGGTAGGTCCTTTTATAGTGGAGGAAGGACAAATTCACTTCTGGGTCATTACTGACATCCATAAACATCGCTGCAGCTGTCGTTGAAGATCCGCCCTTCAAATCCACTTGCTGGCGTGCGCTGACCATTAGTGATAGCTGCAAGCATCACTAAAGGTGTGTTGGTGAAAATCCGTGCCCGCCCCGCTGGCTCGCTCTGCTTCGTGCATCACGCGGCTTGTGCGTGCGAGCGCGGCATACGTTGTGCTGCCACTGTGCGTGGTGCGCTGCGCGCGACTGCGGCTGTGTGCGTGCACTGCCACTGTTGGCTGACGTTAGCGCCACTTGGGCTGCCCATTCTTCTTTCTCTTGTAGAGGGTGCCATGGTGCTCCGATTGGGATGATTCCCACGCTGTCGAACTGCAATCGTCACTCCGGATCCATCCATACGGTCGGATTTTCCATCCGAAACATGTATGGATGTCGCATTGCCCCCTGGCCATTGATCTTCCTCAGGCTTCATGTGATGCTACGGGACTCCGATCTGGACAATTTCAGAGGCATTAGACTCCGATTGTCTTATTAATCAGATCCGTGTGGTTTGATCGTCCATCCGAGGCCCTGAAATAAATCCTCTCCTCTCCTGACCATAAAAAGAACCTAATTAGCCTAAAATATATACAACTACTCTGAATGCACAATGATGCATGTTATGCAATATTTATAACATGAAATGCAAATCTAAGCCTAGGAACATGCATGAATAGGCATTTTAACCTAGATAGATGTGTCTATATCACTGCCTCAATGCAATGCCTGGTGCTCCCCTTTGCAGATCGCCTCGCCACCAGCGCTCCCTATAGGCATTGCGCACTCACCAGCCACCGCAGCACGTGAACCCCTCCTCCAGTGCCTGCCCCTGCACTACGCACCGCTCACTGCCCGCCACCTTCCTCTCCTTCTTGCAGCCACCATAGGTTGCCATCAGCCGTGCCGTCACCACCATCGGGTGCAGCCTGAGCAGGGTGATCTCCAGTGGCAGCCTCGATGTCCGTCTCTCCTCCTATGTGCACAAGCCGCAGCAACAAATCCTCTATTTTCAAGTTGATTAAAAAATACATTTAATGCCATAGCCACCAGAAATTAATTTTCATTTATGATTATTTTATTATGAATGCACACTCATACTTTCTGATAATTGCACGTTATTGATATTGACATATTTTAAGATTGGTTTTGGGATTAACATGTGCACCAATTTTCTCTAGTATATGTCAATTGAAAATTGCATAAAATCATCACATATTTATTGAAGATTTCAGTGAGGGAAAATTGCACATATACCCTTATATTTTTGAGTAATTGTGAATCTTCTTCCCATCTCATTTTATGTCGAATTTGACTAGGGATTTCGCACTTGACCGAAAGAATATGAAATAATTGAGAGTTTATTGCATAATTGCCTTCCTATGGACACGACCCACTTTTCTATGAGTGGTTATTTTTATTGTTGATTAGGCAATTTCTCCAATACTTAAATACTACAACGCATTATTTCATTTGCGAAACTCAATCAAAAGCGGAAAATCGACTTGTCACAGCAGAATCCAGCAAATAAGCTGGGGTTTGGCATCCTTTTTGGGCAAGAGATGTTTCAAGACTAAGTGGTCGATATAGATCATGACACGAGAACCTAAAAGATATGCCATGAATTTTTCTAAAGCAAAAGCTACAGCTAGCAATTCTTTTTCAATAACAATGTAGTTCCTCTAGGCCTCATCCAGAGTGTTGCTAGCATAGTAAATTATAGAGGGTTTTTTCTCAATCTTTTGACCCAAAACAGCCCCAACGTCATAATCAGATGCGTCAGCCATAATCTCAAATGAGGTTGTCCAGACCGGTGGTTGCGACATCGAGGCACAGGTGACTATCGATTTTAATAAATCAAATGCTTTCTGGCATGATTCATCAAACTCAAATGGCATGTCTTTGGCCAGAAGGTTACTCAAGAGCAGAGCAACCTTCGAGAAGTCCTTAATGAATCTTCCGTAAAAACCGACATGCCCATGGAAAGAGAAGATCTGTTTTACGAATGTGGGTGGAGAAGTCTAGAGATAGCATCCACCTTAGCTTTATCAACTTCAATACTCCAACTAGAGACCACATGACCCAGAACAATGCCTTCCTGAGCCATAAAGTGGCTCTTATCCCAACAAAGGACCAGTCGTGTTTTGATGCATCTCTAGATGATCAATTCCAAGTTAGCTAGACAAGACTCAAAAGAATCTCCGGAAATGGAGAAATCATCCATGAATAGCTCAAGACAATCTCCCACCATGTAAGAAAAGATGGCCAGCATGCACCTTTGAAAAGTCGCAGGTGCATCGCAAAGCCCGAAAGGCATTCTATGGGATGCAGAGGTTACGTAGGGACATGTGAAGGTTGTCTTTTCCTAGTCTTCGGGTTAGATAGGGACTTCGTTATATCCGGAATAACCATATAGGAAGCAAAAGTATTTTTGCCCAGCTAACCTTTCAAGGATTTGATCGATGAATGGCAAGGGAAAGTGATTCTTTTTAATGGTTGTATTCAGCTTCCTATAGTCAATACAGGCTGTCCAAGTAAAAGCTAAACAATTGGTGAAGGTTTCCCCTTTCTTGTTAGTCGTAACGGTTATTCCCACCTTCTTGGGTACAATCTGAATGGGGCTAACCCATGAACTATTCGAGATTGGGTAAATAATCCTAGCATTGAGCCACTTGATTATCTCCTTCTTGACCACTTCTCGCATATTTAGATTTAGTTTCCTTTGCATCTCACGAGAAGGGAAGGATCCATCTACCATAAAAATACAATGATTACAATAAGATGACTTGATCTCCCTAAGGTTGTGGATGGTCCAACCAATTACCTCTTTATTGTTCTTAAGGACCTTAATTAACCTCGATTCTTGCTCCTTAGTCAAATCAACACTAATAAGCACAGTGAGCATGTTTTTAGGTCCTAAAAACTCATATTTCAAATTTTTCAACAATGGTTTTAATTCCAGCTAAGGTGGGTTTAGAATAGAAGGTAGGGAGGATGCTGCCGAAGAATCATCAAGACGATCTAGTGTAAGAGCCTGGGAATGAACAAAATCAACAGCCTCCTCAGGATGTGGCAGGTCTACCATGGAGGGTTGTGGGTTGAGTTTGGTAAAGCTGGTGGAGTCCTCAAGTCCACTGATTGTCATACAAGTCTCAAGATCCTGATCCTCAAGCTCCTCAATGAATCCACAATCCTCAAATCCTCCTATCGCCTTAAAAATATCTAGAGTTAACTTCTTATCCCCATAGGCCATCTCCAAACTACCGCTTTCACTGTTTATGTTGGCCTTGGTAGTAGCTAGGAACGGATGCCCCAGAATGATGGGAGTGTTCCTCAAATCGTTAGGTACATCCATGTCAAGGACGAGGAAATCTATGGGAAAAGAGAAATCCTTGACCTTGACAATGACATCCTCAATAATGCTTCTCGGTGTGGTGACCGAACGGTCTACTAATTGTAGCATTATTGAGGTTGGCCTGAGTTCACCTAACCCAAACCTCTAATAATGAGAAGTCGGGATTAGGTTGATGGATTCACCTAGGTCCAATAGTGCCCTATCAAAAGTGTATTCCCCAATAACACATGAGATCAAGGGGGCACCTGGATCTTTCTTCTTTTGAGGAAGGTGATGCAAGATAATAGAACTTCCCTGCTTAGAGAGAATCACCTTCCTAGAAGTGGGTTCTCTCGGATTATGCTTTTAGGTACACAGTTCATTCAAGAATTAGCGTAAGCCAAGATGTGCTTAATACCATCGAGGAGCGGAATATTTATCTCTATGCTCTTGAATAAATTGAGGAGCTTCTCGTTGCTATCTATGGTTTTCTTCTTCTTGGTTTTCAATAAGGCCTTAGGGAACTGGATATGGGTGGTATTTTCAATTTCCTACCCTGAGCCTTCTTGTCTTCTTCAATCTCCTCCTTCTCTCTCTCAAGCTCCCCAAGGTTTTGACTTCTAGAAGGTAATTCAGGGTTCTAGGTCTGCTTCCCACTTCTCAAGGTGACGAAGTTTGCAGTAGCATAAGAATTTGGGTCATGAGGTGGGGTAGTGAAGATTGGAGGGCTTTGGTTGGTCATATAACTAGAAGAAGAAGATGAGGGACCCTGCTCAACCACCTGAGCATGTGCGTATGGGTCCCTTTGATTTCCATACCCCTGGGCTCTATTGCCTTGATTTTGCACATTACGTGGGTTGGGTATGGGTTGGGATGGTAGAGATCTGGGTTGTCAGGTATTAGCAATTAACCCAGATTGCAAGTTACCCAATGATGTCTTCATTTGCTGCATAAGCTGAAGCATGGACCCTTGCATTTCTACCATCTGCAGATTTAACTCAGCCTACCCTACAGATTGTTGTGCATTCCAAGAAGGCTAGGTAACCGGTCATGGGGGCAACTGGGTGTATACTTGACCCTGACCCATAGGTCCTTGAGATGCATAGTTGCTGGGTCGAGTTTGGTTCTGTTGCCCCTTACTTTTCCAGGAGAAGTTAGGGTGGTTCCTCCAACCTAAGTTATAAGTGTTGAAATATTAGTTGGACCTAACATTCTTCTGCATTGCATATGCATCCTCATAGGACGAAGATGGAGAGAAGGAAGGGTCAGAAAACTGGGATCAAAGGCCCTAGTTAAGAACCCATAAGGTTCCAAGAAATCTTGTCTCACAGGTTGAGTCGAATCAAGTTGGTTCACGAACTCCCACCCCATGGGAGCTCGCAAGGAATGGAATCCAAAATTCTCGGATTGAGTAGGTATAGAAGTGTTTCCTAAATTCCCAGACATCCATTCTTCCATTCTCTTAGCAACCAAGTCCATTTTATCTAGTTTATTACAAATCAATTCCATGTCAAAAGAATGAGAATCCTGGATCTCATTAGCACTTGACTTAGGTTGTTGGGAACGATTGAATGCATCCATGGAGGCATGATTAATTGAGTTCACGGCCATTTCCTCAAATAGGTCGTATGTGCTATCTACATCCCTATTGATGAAATTGCCTCCACAGGAAGCATCCACGTGATTATGGAGTTGCTCCACCAACCTGAGATAGAAAATCTATACAAGTTGCCATTTCAACACCTCATGGTATGGACATTTCCTCAAAAGTTCCTGGAATCACTCCCAGGTAGCATGAAACAGTTCCCTCAGCCACTGGGCAAAAGTGGTAATCGCCCATTGTAAGGCATTGGTCCTTCCGATAGGGAAGAATTTCTTCAAGAAAGCCAACTTAAGAGCAGCCCAAGTTTCTATCGACCTTCCTATGTTTCGGTACCAATGTGTGGCTTTATCCCTGAGAGAGTAGGAGAAGAGACTCATGATCATTTGCTCCTCATTCACATTCCTTGCTTTGGTGGTCTGAACCAAAGTGGTCAAATCCTCCAAGTGCTAGATTGGGTCCTCCGAGACAAGCCCATGAAAATGCTTAATCAAGCTTAAGACTTGGGGCTTGATTTCTATGTCTCTGACAGGAATCATGATGCTGGGATGTTCCCCATAGTTTGAAGGATCATAAAAATCCTTCAAGGGCCAAGTGCCCTGACCATTCATACATTGGAACAATTGCTGCATTTGCTGCATTTCTTCCAACTGCCTCCAAATTAGCTCCTGCTGGTTCGAGGGTAGGGAAGATGGTTGTTGATCAGCCATGGAATTTGCTTGGCTAAGGCTCAGCCTCCGCCTCCGGTAATGGTCTAATGGTCTTCTAATCTAGGGTTCAATGACCTCCTTCCAAGCATACACTAGAAGGAAGTCAGAAGGATGGGGAAGAGAAGGAGCCCTGCAGCACAAAAATGTAAGCCTGTCCTTAGGTTGGGTAGCCTAAAGGTCTACAGACTCTCAGAATCCATCCTAAGATTATGGGCGATATACTCTACTTATGTCTAGGCAATCCAACCAATTAGGAGGGACTGGGGAGAAGGTTCTTCCTTTGGCTTGCACCTCCAGTTCCTAGTGTACACCCCAGCCATGGCTGTTTAATGCTTTCCCTAGCTAGACATCAGATTGACTAGTATAAGTAGGTAAATCGTGAATAACTCAATCTGGATCCCGTAGAGCGAACCAATCCTTAGGGCTAGCGTGTACTCAATTTTATTTACTCTTGGGACAATGGTGCTTCTGGAATGTGATGGGCCCTTAATGGGTTGTGCCCTTAATGATGTGTTTGAGAATGTGTGAATGTGCACAACCAAGAGGTTTTGAAGTAAGATTATTAATGATGAGGTGACTTTTAGGATTCAAATCTTTCTTAAAAGCTTTTAGGATTAAAAAATTAGGTGTTTTCAACCAAGTTTTGTGAGGCAAACCAAATTTATTTTTAAAGGCACGTGTTCAAGTATTTTCCTTTAGAAATCAAGAGAAATATGGAGTGCCTGGCTTGACAAAATTATTTATTTCTATGGGGCAGCTACAAAATGAACCTCTTTTAGATTAGGTGCTGCAGTCCAAACAATTCAATCAATCAGCTCAAATACACCACCCATTAAGAAACACAAAAAGGTGGTTAACCTAATATGATTTCAACTCCTTTATGTGTAAATTCGTGTACCGAGTCCATAGGTCGGTATCCCGATTTAGTAGATGAAAATCAAGTCAGGTTTTGTGCCTCTGATGTGGGTGTAGAAATTGTGTAAATTGATTCGTCTGATAGAAAGTATCTTTTTGTTTGTTTTTTTTATAAAATGTGGGTGAGATGGGTGAAGGTGGCAAGCAAGACAAGCAAAGTCTATCCTAGGGTTTATGAAAACATCAAAGTAGATTAGGTCTTGGTTATGATTGTGGCGAAATGAATTAGTGGGGGGGATGTGGGGGACACTTACAAAGTACTCTACCTGCACTTTACTCCGATTTACCGCACTTGGATCTCCATGCTAGGGTACCTGCAAGATAGTAGATCAAAGACAACCCGTGTTAGTGCCATGTAAATGCAAAGAAGTGTAGAAAATAATAAAGTAAATTCCATTGCCTCCCCGACAACGATGCCAAAATGATTGCACAGGCTTGCGTGTTTGAAATTGGAGTTACGAGTAACCCGTCGTCAAAGTTACAAAACTCGTAATCAAATATAATTTATATCAAAACTACAAGGGAGTCCTGGGTCGAATACAGGGAGGTGTTGTTTACTTTGTATGAAAATCACGCTTCGATTGGTTTCTTTTTGGTGTTTTAGGGTTTTGTTATTTTTTTGTTTCTGAAATAAAATGACAATCAATCACAAGAGAGAGATGGAAGTGAATATGATATATTGCATGAATGTCAATTACAATAATCTAGAAAACATAAAAAGAGGGGGAGGTGAGAAGAAATACCCGAAGTAGCTGTTCGGTGAGACGATGGTGCTTGGTGGAAGCTCGGATGAAGGAGTTGGGAAGTAGGACGATGGAGGTGAGAAGCGAGAGGATTTCGAGTAGAGGAAAGCTTCAGCGCATAGCTTCAGAATGGAGGTGAGAAGGTGGAGACGATCTACTATCGGAATGGAGGTGGGAGGATGGCTCCAAGGCAACCTATGAATGGGGATGGGAAGCTCGAGGAGTATTTGGTGGGGTAGAGTTCCGTTACACTAATAGGCACCTTGGGAGCTTGAGTGCAAGCTCTGACAGAGCGTTGGTAGGCTTGCTAGAGCTTGGGAGTAGTTGGGAGTAGAGTAGGCAGAGATGGCTTGGAAGGGATGGGGTGTTGGTCCTTTTATAATGGATGAAAAGAGCCTAGAATAAGCATGGGACCATTAGTGACCTCCAAGTCGTCGCTGTAAGTGTCGCTGTAGGCAACTTACACCTACTCACACCTACAGTTGGCCTTGCTGGTGTGCAAATAATTAGTGACGGTTGTAAGCGTCGCTGAAGGCTGGCGCCAACCGAGCACGTGCCCACCCATGCAAGCTGCTCTTTCCCGCCTCATGTGCATAGAGGCCCTGCTAGCGTGCACGCTACATGCGCTGGCATGTGTGCGTGCACGCCGCTTACTGTTGCGCTGCCACTATTGTCGTATGCGTGCTCATCCAATTGACAAAGGGGCATGCTGTGGGTCTCGAACCCACGTCTTGCATCTATGGAGAGGGCACCTCACCATTTGGCCAAGGCTCACTCTTGGTCAAGTGTAGAGCATGTGATGGGCTTGAGGATGTGCCGGCTCAGGTGGGGTGGCCTGGATGGCGCCACGTGGGCCGTCCATCTTCTTCTTCTTGTGGAGGGTACTATAAAGCTCTGATCAAAGTGATTCTTGCGATGACAGCCTACATCGTCGCTCTGAATCCATCCATACAGTCGGATTCTTCATCCGAAGCCCATAAAGATGTCGCCCTACCTCCTGGCCACGTACAATAATAGAATTAATGTACATAATATACAACTATCCTAAATGCCATGCGATGGATGTTATGCAGTATTTATAACATGGTATGCAATGCTAAGCCTAGGAACTATGATAAATAAACATTTTATCATGAATTCATGTGTGTTTGTCACTAACCAAAATCAGGCAGGATTAAATTCCGTCACCACCTACAGTGGCAAAGCAACACAAGACCCACCCTTTCCTAGCCACAACATGCTGGAGACTGTAAACCCTAACCCAAGATTGGTCATCCAAGACACACCCATCCCTGATAAAGATTCTATGCCAATTCTAGAGGAACCATCTAAGGTTCCATTTCCCGAGGCCTTGACAAGGGAAAGAGGATAGCTAAACCTGTGGCACCTGAGGAGGACTTGGTCAAGCTCTTTGAGCAGGTCCATATAAACATCCCCTTGATAGATGTGATTCGTCATGTACTAGCTTACGCACGATTCCTGAAAGATGTATGTACACCCAAGTGTAAGCCACGAAACAAAAGGCGGGAACCTAATTGTATTGTCGAAGCAAGCCAGCTCCATCATTTTGAGCAAGCACCTACCTAAGGAAAAAGATCCAGGCACCCCTCTAATCTCCTATGCTATTGGTGATATACAATTTGACCGAGCCTAATTGGACCTAAAAGCTTCCATCAATTTGTTACCTACATCCCTACTAGACTACCTTGAGGAATCTGAGCTTAAACCAATAGAGATGACCTTGCAGTTAGCCGATCGATTTATTAAGTCACCAAATGGAGTACTTGAGGATGAAATAGTTAGGGTACACGATTTCTATTTTCCCATGGATTTCATCGTCTTAGAATGGATGCTCCTGAGAACTTGAAGAATACACTGATCATATCAGGGAGACCCTTTTTGGGCACTTCTAGTGCCAATATTAATTGTTACAAGGGCGAAATTGAGTTAAAATTTGGGAGCAAGATGCTAAAGATTGATATCTTTAAGGCCCAACAAGGAATTAATTGTGGGGTTATCGAACAAATTTGTGATATCGAGGTCATGGTTTGAAGACCTATGTATCGAAGAAAACCTGAACATTTCTGATCAACCAGAAGAAGATCAAAACCCACAATTAAAGGAGCCTGAGCCTAACCTAGACACATCCATAGCTACTTTCTTTGCTCCTGACACCCACCTTGAACCAACTACTCCTGTTGATAATCTTGTTAGGGAATTAAAACCCCTCCTCGACCATCTCAAATATGTCTTTTTGGGTTCCAATCAGATATTTCTTGTGATTATCAACTCTCAACTCACACCTGATCTAGAAACATGACTGATTTCTATTCTCCAGCAGCATCGAAGAGCCATTGGATGGACTTTCGATGATCTGACTGGCATTAGCCCCTCATACTGCACACATCACATCTATACTTAAGAGGGCTCAGGACCATCCCATGAAATGCAGAGACACCTAAATCCAAATCTGCATGATGTCGTGAAAAAGGAGATCATCAAGTGGTTAGATACAGGGATCGTCTACCCAATCTCCAACAGTCGGTGGGTGAGTCCAATCCAAGTTATGCCTAAGAAGGCAGGAATCACCGTGATCACGATTGAAACTAGAGAAACCATACCGACTCGTATAGCAAACTCGTGGAGTCTGCATTGAATATAGAAGACTCAATTCCTCCACGAAGAAGGATCATTTCCCACTACCGTTCATTGATCAGATACTCAAGAAACTAGTAGGAAATCGATTCTTCTGCTTCTTGGATGGGTACTCCAGTTATAATTAGGTCACATTCCATCTTAAGTACTAAGAGAAGACAACCTTCACCTACCCCTTCAGAACATACGCATTTCGAAGGATACCCTTTGATCTCTACAATGCACCCGCTACTTTTCAGCGGTGCATGCTTCCTATATTCTCAGATATGGTAGGTGAATACCTTGAAGTCTTCATGGATAACTTCTCGGTATTTGGAGAATCATTTGCTGATTGCCTCCTGCACTTGGTCTAACTCGTCAGGCGATGCATCGACATGAATTTGGTTCCTTCTTGGGAAAAGAGCCACTTCATGGTACCTGAGGGAATTGTCCTAGAACATCTTATCTCTAAAGAAGGCATCCAGGTTGATTGTGCCTTGGTGAATCAGATTTCCAAACTCCCTATGCCTAGCTTGGTCAAGGGCATTCGATCCTTTTTAGGTTACGTCAGTTTTTTCCATTGATTCATTCTCGATTTCTTGAAAATTGCATGCCTCCTGACTACTCTTCTCTCCAAGGTTGCCTCCTTTCAAATCATCGAGTAGTGCACTCAGGCATTTGAGATCCTACATGATCAAGTTACCTAAGAACCTAACCTACAGTCCCTTGATTAGTGTCAACCCTTTGAGATCATGTGCGATGCATCTGATTATGCTGTGGGTGCAGTACTTGGGCAGAAAATAGATGGGAAACCTGTTGTCATCTACTACGCTAACAAGACACTTGACGAGGCTCGGCGTAACTACACAATTACTGAGAAAGAGCTACTAGTCGTAGTATTTTCCTTGGAGAAATTCACATCGTATCTTCTAGGTTCCCGTGTAATCATATACTTAGATCACATAGTAGTGAGGCACCTCCTCACAAAGATGGACGTGAAACCTCGACTAATCTGCTGGATCTTGATATTGCAAGAATTTGATCTCAAAATTTACAATAAAATGGGAAAGCAGAATGTGGTAGCTGACAACTTTTCTTGCCTTTCTTTTGACATTATTGACCCTTCCAGACCCATCACAGAACACTTTCTTGATGAGCACCACCTGACTATTAGTACGGGACTTCCTTGGTTTGCTAATTTGGTAAACTACTTGGCATCACATCAGATCCCATCCAATTAGCCGAAGGCCAAGAAAGACAAATTGCTTTCTGATACCAAGTACTACATATGGAAAGACCCGTATCTCTTTCGCATTGGTGTTGATCAGATCATTGGACTGTGCATCCCAGAAGTAGAAATTTAGGACATTTTGTCCTTCTACAATGACTAGGCCTGCGGCGGACACTTTTCCAGACATAAAACCACAGCAAAAGTCCTCCAGTGTGGCTTTTACCAGCCTACGATTTTAAGGATGCATACGATCACTATAAGGCACGCACTCGTTGCCAGACCTTGGGCAACATGAGCCACCGCGTTATGATGCCTTTATAGCCGATCCTCATATGCGACATCTTCGATATCTAGGGGATTGATTCATGGGACGCTTCCTTATCTCGGACGGCTTCGAGTACATTCTTCTCGCTGTTAACTACGTGTCCAAATGGATCGAGGCAATCCCACCTGAACTAACGATCATAAGGTGGTAATCAAATTCATTCATCAGAACATCTTTTCTCTGTTCGGGATTCTACATGCCATTATCTATGATGGAGGAACCCATTTCACGAATGCTCAGTTCAGATCACTGATGACCAAATACGAGGTGTCACATCGAATCTCTACTCCTTGTCACCCCCAAACCAATGGTCTAGTTGAACTATCGAATCGGGAGATCAAGAAAGTCTTTCTGGTCACTGTCCAACCTAACAGGAAAGATTGGTCATCCCGACTTCCAGAAGCCTTGTGTGCTTATAGGACTGCCCACAAGACCCAATTGGGCATGTCTCCTTTTAGATTGGTGTACGGGAAGGCATGTCACCTCCACGTTAAGTTGGAGCACAAAGCCTATTGGGCTGTACAAAAGTGTAATCTAGATCTTTCTAAGGCAAGAACCCATAGAAAGCTTTAAATGAGTGAGATCGATGAACTATGCAATATGCTAACGATAACTCGTGAATTTACAAAGAGCGCGTTAAGGCCTTTCACGACAAGCACATATCCAGAAAGATCTTTCACCCTAGTCAGAAAGTCCTACTCTCTGATGCTAAACTCAAACTGTTCCTAGGAAAACTCATATCAAAATGGATTGGACCATATCTTATTCGACAGATTTTTGGAAATGAAGCTATTGAAATCAGTCAACCCAGCCTTGATTTTGAACCTTTTATCGTGAATGGCCAGTGACTTAAGCCTTTCATTGAACTCATCGATAGGAACTCGACTGAGTATCTTTTGATCTCCATTCTCCCTAATCTCATTACACCTGGATGATGGCGTTAAACTCAACACTTAACGAGAGGCAACTCGTCATCTTTTTGAAAAAAAAAAAACCTAAAACCCTTCTTGACACATCCCGTGCTGAACTCATATTAAACTTTAGGGTTCGTCCATGAGAACAGCTGACTCCACCTCTGGTACCCGTACCCGAGCTTGAAATCGTCCGCAATAGTCATCCCGACCTGGCCACCTACCTAAAACCTGTTCTAATGTACAATCTAAGCTAAATTCGAACCCACCTAATTTACAGGGAGGACATTGCAAATCATGAGCATGGGGGGGCATTAAAGTGCAAAGAGCTGTAAGAATCAAATCACAAGAAAGGATTTCATCAAAAAAAATACATAGTCCAAAAAACCAAAAAATTTAAAAAATTGAAAAAGAGAAAAAGATGGAGAAGGGAGGAAATTTTGAAAATTGCATATCATTCTTGAGGAGGAAAAGGGGAGGTGATATAAATGTCAAAAAGGAGCATAGTTTGAAATAAAAAGAGATAGTCATTAGTAAAAGATTATGGAATCTACTTGATTCTAGGCCAAATCAAAAGAAAGAAATAAAAAGACAAAAAGTGCTAAGAGAGAAAAGAGATTAGTGTGAACACTGATCTTAGGACTCTTGGGCAATGTTTTAAGCTTAAATATTCAAGTATTTGCTAAGATCTGGATATTCAATAGGTTAGGGAAAATGCGAAGCATAAGTATTAGGTTTAAGGCTTAGGGATTATTCCGCCTCGTTAACTGACCTCTGGTTTGCAGGACTCGGTAACCTAAGCACCCTAATCCACACATAGTCTAGTTCAGTGCGCTTAATCATCAAAATCATGCAAATGTGTTAATTCTGTTCTGAAAGAGCTACTTAGATTAGGAGCGGTTGATCAACACAAGTTGATTTGGAAGAGTTCCCAACACGGCGAGGCAGGAAATTACCTAGACTAAGATTGGCCCTAATTTGGGTAATTATGCAAATTACCTAGTAAACTAGGTCAAAACCAAAATTCAACTTTACCATTGGATACCTTAGGTCCAAATTAGGTTTATAGCAAAATTTGGGCCTAATCTGAGATAGTTTCAACCTACTTTGCACTTTGGTCGAAGTCTGATTTCCTTTATTCCACGTGGGTCCTAAGCTTTTGAATTTCCTAAAAAAATCTCCTATCTTTATCACCATTTTCTTCAAATAGGTCCCCACCATCATAAATCCTATTCGTACAAATTCCGATGACCTAAATATGGCATGCTCTCGATTTCTTGATGAATCCCTCTAAGAATTGAAAGGAAGTTCGTCAAGGAATTACCTTCTTTTGAGCCAAATCCTAAGCTCTCAAACATTCCCAATCTCTCATGCAAACGCCTGTGAGATTAGGGTATCTTGGAATTCCTATCTCCAGTGAGCTTTCGAACCAAAACTCCCTCCAGAGATCAATAAAAGGACCCCCAGATCAGACCAAACTTATCACGCTTGAATTCAACCAGATGCCCCCTTAATTTCGTCTCTCCACATCTATTCGAAACTCCTCGACGTCCGACAAGCTCCTCCGGCTCCATCCTTCGTCTGCACGTAACACCGGTGGTGGATTTATCTCCCTCACTCTCTTCTGCGTTGTGCTGTACCCGCAAACACCCCGTCCTTCTTCTTCCTCGTCGATTCCTACTCACTGGAGCACTTTCTTCCTCGATGCAGCCATACTACAATCGACATTGCCTTGAATCCCCATTGTCTGCCAACTACCTAGATAAGTCCCCTAACTCCTCTACATCATTTTCATCCCAACCACACTCAATTTCGACCATGCTACCACCCGTTCACCATCATCCCTTCCACGTTCGGCCACTCCTCCGGCAAGGCACTTCTCACTCCACACTCCACCAAACCCCTCATCGTTCATCCCTACACCTCCGCTTTGACCCCAGGACTAAAAGCCCTAACCCAGTTAGGTCGATTGCTCCTCCACAACCTCTGCCGAACACTGCACCTTCGCACTTCACTTTCCATCACCGTCCAGCCACCTCACACACTCTCACACCTCACGGACACCACCATTCACTTCCTCGCCTCAAGGTGACGCTATTGAACCTTTTAACCGGGGCTTTTAGTCCGTATTTCATGTTTCAGGTAGTAGGTCCTTTGGTCGCCATTACCACAGCTTCAAATGAAGCTTGAAGCCTTCTTTAGCAATGCAAGACCTAGGTGATATGCCCAGGTTGTGCGGAGAGGCACCAGGCAGATCTCCAGGTCTTCAATTGCCACCAACATCTACTGCTGCTGCTCTAATTCAGTGAAGGCAACCCACTATAGCTGCACGCAGAAGAAGGAGGTGGGATAGTCCCACCTCGAAACCTGAAGAGTGCCCACACTAGCATAAATTGAATTTGTCACATATGCTTATCCCCTCAAGTAACTCACAGGTGGTGAGGTCCCCGCGCCCCTCCCGTACCTTGCCTGTGACATTGTGATTATCCAGCAATCATAGGTCTTAATTGACCTAAATTAGGCTAGGACTTAGCATAAGTTAGGATAATTCATGTATGCATAAGCATCATTTGCATCTTTACTGCTTTCCTTTAGCTATGAATAAAATAATGCTATAATGTACTGATTAAGTGCATTATGTCAATTACAGGTAATAAGCTGATTAGAGGGTAGACCTAAAGTTGGATCTAAAGCTAGATCAGAAGAATAAAGGATAACTTGTCTTGCAGCAAAGCTGAAGCAGAAGACTTAGAATAGATGTAGTAGATAATAATGTAAGGGAGTTAAGGTATGCTATTCAATTAAGTAGGAAAAAAGCATTAAAATGTGAAGAACTTAAGTCCGTCCTAGCCCTAGGATACCCTAGAAGCCTCCCTAAGCCTTAGCCACCATTAGATTAGGTCACCACACTCTAGGAAACCTTAAAACCCTAATTCCAACCCCTATATAGATGTCCAGACGAATTATAGGATGTCTGAAACCTTTAGCCAACTCCCGCACACCTTAAACCCACTTCTGCAGTGTTATTGGATGTCTAGACACTTAGTTAGATGTCCAATATCTGCAGAATACCCAAGACAGAACCTAGAATCCTCCTTCACTCTGAATAGACATCGAGAATTGAACTCTATATTTTTTATTTCCGAGTATAAGTCGTCTGACACTTTTATCAGACGCCCAAAACTATTCTCCAGCTCCTATTTTGAGATTGAAGCATTGATCTTGGATCTCTAGCCCCCTAAACCCAATTCTAACCCCATAGGAACCTAAATTAAGGTGCCCTAACCCTAGTACATCACCTATGGACCTCCCTAATGACATAATTAGGCCCTCACTAAACATATTTGACTTCGATCTTAGTCAATTCCACCAGCCTATTCAATTGGACTCATTGAGTCCAATTGAGCCCGGATCTCAGCACACACTGTCTAATTAGACTCAGTGAGAGTCCAATTGACCTCGACATAACTTAATTGAGTTATTTTACTCTCAAATAAGTTTTCACACACCCAATTAACTTGTATTAAGTTTAATTGCACTTTACCTTAGTGAATTAGGGTTTACAACCCTAATTTGAGACCTACCTTGACCTAAACCCACTAGAACTTAACCAAATCAACCTAGCCACCTAAGTTTCGACCCTCACACACCCAGACACACCATCCACACGAAAATGCTTAGCCTAGAGTTCTCTAAAATGCTCTACCATGTGTTGTTGCCTTGGTTGCTAAAATTAGCAACCAAGAGCCATTCAATTTTTAGATCCACATTTGGTGGATCTAAAAGCCACCATCCATCCTCTCTCACTCACTCTCTCACGAGCTCCCACCATAGGCCTCTCTAGAGAATTCCATAATTCTCTAGAGAGCTTCCCTTAGGTTTATAAAAGGACCTAAAGAGTGGACATTTGCACCCATCCCATTCTTGGCACTCATTCACACTTAGCTTAGCTACATTCACCTCCATTCCACCTCCACGAGTTGCTCACCATGGATACCACCAACTCCACGCCAGGATGCTAGATCACCTCACCATCCTCTCTCTAAGGGCCAGCCTATGCACCATTGGCTGCCCCTCCTCTTCTCAGCAACTCAAAGGCCATCGGAGACCTCCTCCGAATGCCCTTCTTTCTACTAGATTAGCTTAAGTTCTTCAAATTTACATGCTTTTATTTACTCTTAGTAGTGTAGCTCTTATTATCCCCCAATGATGCATGCAAAATCGCTGCATAGATTCCTGTATGCAATCATTTTCTGTTAGCTAGATTATATTTTCAAGCTTTCCTCTATAAGCTTTCCTCTAGTTCAATGTTGCAAACACTCCCTTGAATGAATGAAAGAAAATTTTCTATATATATATATGTCTTTGTGTTGAGAATCACCATGAGCTTATTGCAATATCTTTTGTGTGATTAAGGTTTCATGCTTTTAATTTCTGATATTCTGGCAACTAAGCATGTCATGCATAAGTATGTAATAACCATAAACTGCCATGCTATTTTAAGCAACTAGAGTGAAAGAGATCAATTTCAAATTTGCGTAAATGCCTCCCAGAGACAAATTACCGGAACTCAAGTCTCGTTATCTGTACAAATCATTTTTTACAAATGCTTTAGCGCAACTATACTACTATTTTCATCGACTTTAAAATGCATGAAAATGCTAACTGTCAAATGGCACCGTTGCCAGGAAGGCAATGTCATTTTTCATTGATTTCAATCTTTTGAGCTATCACTGACAAATCTTCCTCAGGTTTTCTTTAGATGTGCAAGAAAAACAGGAAAAAAATGGGATGTATGCACACATCATATCTGCCTTAGATTAGGTTCTTTTCTTTGAACCCTAGGTTAGATTTGCTTCTAGAAGTTTCATTTGAAAAAAAAAGAAAAAGAAAAAGCTTATTCATTTTCTTGAAAAAAAAATCAAAAAAAAAAATTCTCGGTAGCTAGATTACGTTTCCTTTCGAATCTTAGGTTAGTTTTGAAAAAGCAAAAAAAAAAATTTGAAAATCCTTTGAAAAAAGAAATTCCTTTTCGAAAAAAAAATCAAAATAAAAAAAATATTTTTTGGAAAGTTTGAATTTTAAACTCAAACACCTTTTAAAATCTTCACCATTCTCTGATTTTCGGCCAGAATTCAAAGTCCATTTTAAAAATTCAATTGTTGAGAAATTAGTGAATGAAAAATTCTGAGATTTGGGCTAGACTTTCATCTTCAAACCATCTTTCAAATGGCACCATTCTTTTAGAGAAATTCCAAGCTTAAAATTTTTAAAAATTCACAAAATGAAAGCGGGTTAGACTGACCCAGATTTGAGACTTTTCAAATTTCAAAAAGCAATTCCGAGCAATTTGCGCATTTGTTTTGACTAAAACTGGGGGGTTTGAAAGCTGTTCTCATTGGCTTTATTTTGCATACTTTTTCTGAATTTGTGAAAATCATTTGGTACTGTTGTAATTTGAAAAACCGACCAGGGGTCAAAATTCCAGATCTGACCCCTTGACATTTAAAAATCTCTAAAAATTCGGTTGAAATAGTAAAAATTACAAAAGAATATTATCCTAAAGTACAATTGAAAACGGAATCTACTCGCCAAATTTCAATTTAATTGGATCCCAATTTTGTGTAGAGAACTATTTTTATTCTTATGGTCTGCTGAAGAAGAACAAAAAAACCCTAGAATTACGTGAACCCTAGGTTACATCTATAGGGTTGCAATCTAGAGACCACATTTGGGCTAGACTAGACTTAATCAAGTCTAGTTCTTAGCCGGTGAGCTTGGTCACCTTGTGGGCCACTCACCACAAACCCCAACTGAAGAAAAATGGGTAAAAATCAATTCTAAAACACGAAATCAACCAGAATTCGTAGTCGTACTACTGGGTGCTTTCATCCTTTTGGCTGGGTTAGCTTGAGAGGCAGGAATCGCTTTCAGTCAGTTGTACGACGAATTTTTCTTTAGGAACTCAAACTTGGAACAAAAAATCTGGTCACCTGATCTTAAGTACTATCTGATTGATAGGGCCTTAGCCTTGTCTGGCTTGGCTACACCAACCCAGGGGTTGGGTGGTGTATGCAAGGAAGGAGGTCACTTTGACCTCAACTGGTTGGACCTTGGGAGCCATTCCCAAGGAGGCGAGTCACCTCGCCAGGACCATCTTCTCCCCCTACTTCTTCTACCCCCATAGCCGCAATGGGTAATCCTGGACCTGGACCTAGACTGGGTCAGGGCATTGGTAATCTGGACCTGATGGCTCGTCTGGAGGCCCGTGTTATTGAATCTGAGGAGTGGCATCAGTAGAGCATGGACCATATTTTGATGACGCCTGCCAGAATGCAGCATCTACCGCGTGGAAAACAACTACAGGATTTCTATGATCCAGCAGCACCGATCGTCACACCTTTAGTTAGGATTCCCGTAGGTGGAGATGCGTTTGAGCTCATGCCCAATGTGATCGGTTTGATCAACAGTTATTTTTACGGAAACTCGAGCGAAGATCCATTCCAGCACTGAGAGGACCTAAGTCGACTCACAGAAATGATTCGACATAGGAATATTGATATGGGGATTGTTCTAATGAAGCTTTTCCCATTTTCTCTAAGGGACAAAGCTTCATACTGGTTTAAGACCATTGGGAAGCCAATTGGAACCTGGCTGGAATTATGATGTGAATTCCTCCAAAAGTTCTTCCCAATCGGTCGAACGAACACGATGAGGCGTGCGATCACGACTTTCCCTCAAGGAGCTGGGGAGAAATTGCATGATGCCTAGGATTGATTTCACCCCTTCTTTAGAAATGCCCGCACCACGGTATACCCAGATGGCAGCTAGCTCAGATCTTTTACCATGGGCTAGATGACACACATCGATATCTGGCCGATGCATCTAGTGGCGGGAATTTCCTTGTGAAAGATGAGAATAGCTCATTTGAGTTGTTCGAATCTTTGGTGAAGAACTAGATGAATGCCGCATCTATGAGCCAATTCCAACGGCCTAGTTAGCAGCAGGTTGGAGTCCATGAGGCTCACACCGAGTCTATTCGAGCCAACATAGATATCATCGTCAAGCAGCTAGATAGAATAAACCTAATTGAGAACAAGATTGACCAAAATAGTCAGGGTCAAGCTAACCTAAACTCCGCTGCTCCAAGACCCTCCTATGCACCACGAGACCCTCCTGCTCGAGTCAATCTACTCACTCAGGGTGCATCTTCTCCTTATTTAGAAGATCGTGCATATCAGGATCCTGTAAATAATCCCGATCTGGTACCATATGACTATGGTTACGCACCACTCGTAGACTATAATACATATCCCCTTGATGGACATATGTCTCAGACGTCTTCGGCCTATGAGGACGTCAGTGCTATTCAAGGATACGGGCGTAATAACCATATTCAGAGACGTATAACACTAGTTGGCGCCAGCATCCGAACTTCTCCTGGTCTGGTAACTCACAGAGACCACATCAAGATCCACACTACCAGACCAAGCAATATGGGAATGCGCAAAACACATACCTTAGGCAACAGCCATTCCTGTCTCAACAGCAGCAACCCCATTTTTATACCAGCCACAGCACCAAGCTGCCAGTCACCCTACAAAGCGGGCTGACCCTCGGGCGGCACTAAAAGTGGAGCTACAAGAATCGATGAGGAAATCTACATAGGATAGCTTGCAGGTAATGAAGGCGATGGCTGACCAGATACAGACTACACAGAACATGCAAAACAAGCTGTTGCAGGAGCATAGGACTCAGGGAGCCTTGCCCTCCCAACGCATCCCGAACCCTCGGTATGTACAAAACCAAGGCACCTTGCCTAGGTTTCAGGCACCATAGGGACAGGCACATGGGACAGGCACATGCCATATTACAGGCACCTCCTGCACCACCTGGTTATGCTCAAGGCCAGTCGCCTTTGATTCAGAACCCCACATACTCTGCCCCTTCTGCTCCCCCACCACCTCATGAATAGCAAGCCGAAGCAAATGCTGTCTCATTGAGGAGTGGAAGGAAGACATTCGACCCACCACATGGCAGGTGGGTCCTAATTTTTCTCACCCTTCACCGTAGGCGGGTTCAACTCCATCTCAGGAGCCACCTACGGTGGATAAGGGTAGAAGGCCACTCGACCCTGAGATTCCTGTCCCTTTTCCTGAAGCTCTGACGTGAAATGTAGTACGGAAAAAGGACACGCGAAATTTTAAGGACCTGAAGTGAATGTTCAAGGAAGTACATATTCAGGTCCCCCTCCTCGAGGCAATTGATCACATCCCCACTGTCACTTGGTTCTTCAAAGACTATTGTACCCCTAAGAGATAGCCTAGAATTGGATGACAGGCAGTACTGTCAAAAGAGGCTAGCGCCGTGATTCTAGCCGACTTGCCGCAAAAAAAGAAAGACCCTTATACCCTACTCATATCTTGCTTCTTGCAAAATTCTCCATTTGATCAGGCCCTTCTTGATCTGGGTTCGTCCAATAACCTAGCTCCCACTGTCGTATTTGATCAATTTCGATTTGGGGAGTTAAATCCTACCTCGATAACGATTTAGCTGGCTGATAAATTAGTAGAAACACCGAGGGGGATGGTTGAGAACGTGATCGTAAAAGTCTGCAGATTCTACTTTCCCGCAGTGTTCTCGATATAGAAGTTCCTCCTAATCTCCTAGATGCACCAATCATTTTGGGTCGCACATTTTTAACGACAGCCCAAGCAAACATCGATTATGCATCCGGGTGTATGGAGGTGTCCTAGGTAATGAGTGACTTCGATTTGGCATATTCAGGGCTTCAAGGAATTTTGACTATGATTGCATAGAGGAGGATGGTGAAGATGAAGATTTGGCATACTGTGGTAATAATGGGCTCCTTTGTGATGACCCATTGTCTCATTCGTCTGCACTATCAGGGTTCTTAGACCCTGATCCACATGGGACTGAGACCACTGCACTACACATATCTCCCTGAGGATCTGACTATTTAGAGTGTGTTTTTGACCACAACACCCTTGACTCTAGCTATCCTGATCCACACACTACTGAATCGCCCCTGTTGTTGCAGGAAGACATGACCACAATTAACGGGTGTCCCGTTGACGCAGTCACAATCGACTATCTCACAGGAAGCGAATAAGTGAGAATTCACACACATACAGATTAGGAGATTCCCACCTTCAAGTTTGCTCCTCCTATCCCCATTTCTGACTTTGACCCACCCGTGATTTAATTGAAGCCCTTACCTGACTCACCTAAGTATGCATTGTTGGGCGAAAGTGAGACATACCGAGTCATTATCAATGCCCACCTAACCCAAGAAGAGGTGCATCAATTGATTTCTACGCTACAAGACCACAGGGCTGCTACAGGGTGGAGCGTTGCTAATCTTCATGGTATTCGCCCTTAATATTGCACTAAACACATTTACATGGATGAGGGGGTGAAATCTTCGAGACAACCTCAAAGATGGCTTAACCCGAAAATGCTAGAGGTTGTTAAGAAGGAGATCATCAAATGGCTAGATGCAGGTATTATATACCCAATCTCTGACAGCCAATGGGTGAGTCCGATCCAGATAGTGCCTAAGAAAGCAGGACTCACCGTAGTAAAAAATGATAAAGGCGAATCCATCCAAACCCACACTATGACATCTTGGCAGGTCTACATTGATTATAGGAAACTGAACATGGCTACCCAGAAGGATCACTTTCCTTTGCCTTTCATTGATCAAATCTTAGAACGGTTAGCCGGACGCTGTTTCTTTTGCTTTCTAGATGGATACTCCGGGTATAATCAAGTAGCGATTAGCCCAGAAGATGAAGACAAGACCACATTCACATGCCCCTTTGGAACATTCTCTTTCAAGTGGATGCCCTTTGGCCTTTGCAACGCACCAGCCACATTTCAGCATTGTATGATGGCCATCTTCTCTGACATGATTGCGGATTATGTGGAGGTGTTCATGGATGACTTCTCCGTTTTCGGAGATGATTTCGCATCTTGTCTTGATAACCTCACCAAGATCCTAAAACGGTGTATTGAGGTAAACCTAGTACTATCCTGGGAGAAAAGCCATTTCATGGTGAGGGATGGCATAGTACTAGGGCACAGGATCTCTAAAAATGGAGTCGAGGTCGATCGAGCTAAATCTAAGATTATTTCCCACTTACCGCTACCTAGCTCGGTCAAGCAGATCAGACCATTCGTAGGTCACGTTAGCTTCTATGAGAGATTTATATGCGATTTCTCGAAAATTGCACAACCTTTTATGAATCTCCTTGTCGCCGATGCCCCATTTGAATTTGACACCTCCTGTCTCAATGCCTTCGAGACTTTACAATGCGTTGTCACTGATTCCCCAATTCTCCAACCACCCGACTGGTCGCTTGATTTTGAGATGATGTGCGACGCTTCTGATTTTGCCATCGGTGCTGTTTTAGGCCAACGTCGGGAAAAATAACCTTTTGTCATATACTATGCTAGAAAGACGCTAAATGAGGCTTAGCGTAATCATACTATCACCGAAAAAGAGCCGGTAGCAATGGTATTTGGGTTGGAGAAATTAAGATCTTATTTATTAGGGTCCAAAATCGTCATCTTCACTGACCACTCTGCCCTTCGGCATTTGTTGGCAAAGAAGGATGCCAAACCCCAGCTCATCAGATGGATCCTTCTATTGCAAGAATTTGATATCGAAATCCGCGATAAAGCCAGAAAATAGAATGTTGTGGTGGATGACCTATCCAGACTAGACCCAGGCCACATTCCTTATTCCTTGCCTATCTACGACCAATTTTTGGATGAATCCCTTTTGGCAGTTCACTCTGTTGAGTTCCCCTGGTAGGCGGATATCGTAAACTATCTTGCCATAGGCAAGATTCCCGCGAACCTATCCAAGGACCAGAAAATAAAATTTACTACAGAGGCCAAGTTCTACCTCTGGGATGACCCACTGCTCTTCTGCATTGGAGTGGATCAGATTATTCAAAGATGCATCCCAGATTCTGAAATCCTCAGTGTGTTATCTTTTTGCCACAATGATGCTTGTTGTGGTCATTTCTTGGGACGGAAAACCGCTGCAAAAAATTTTTCTAGCCAACTATTTTCAAATATACACACGAATGCGCCTAACACTACAAACGATGCTAGTCGGTCGGTTCTATGTCCAGGAGAGACATGATGCAACTCCATCCCATCATTGTTGTAGAAGTGTTCGACGTCTGGGGCATCAAATTTATGGGCCCTTTTCCGAACTCTCATGGCTTCGAGTACATATTACTAGCCATTGACTATGTCTCGAAGTGGGTCTAAGCCATCCTGACAAGACTGGTTAATCATAAGACTGTCATTTCTTTCGTATGGCAATACACCTTCACTAGATTCGGAATACCCTACACTCTAATTAGCGACGGGGGAAGCCACATCATCCACACCCACTTCAGGTCATTATTAAAGAAATACGAGGTACATCACTGTATAGCCACCCTGTATCACCCGCAGACCAATGGTAGGCTGAAGTATCTAACCGTCAGATCAAGCTGATTCTCTAGAAGACAGTTAGCTTGGACAGGAAGGACTGCTCTGATAAATGAGTTGATGCACTCTGGGCATATCAGACCGCATACAAGGCCCCACTCAGAATGTTACCATATCGTATCGTATATGGCAAGGCCTATCACCTTCCTGTAGAGCTGGAACACCGCGCTTTTTGGGCGGTGTGAAAATGTAACCTTGACTTCGATACAGGAGGTTAAGAACGGAAACTCCAGCTTAGCGAGTTAGAAGAGATCCGGCAAGAGGCCTATGAGAATGCATTGATATACAAGGACAAGACTAAGGCCTTTCATGACCACCACATCCAGAGGAAAGCATTCACACCCAACCAGCAAGTCTGGTTGTTTGATTCACAATTAAAACTCTTCGCAGGGAAGCTCAAGTCCAAGTGGACTGGCCCATTTATTGTGATTCACCCATATCCTAGTGGGGTGGTGCAGATCTGGGACCCAAAATCTTGGAATATATCTATGGTAAATGGCCAATGCCTCAAGCCATTTTTGGCCCAGGAACCTCCTCCAACTGATGAGATTATTCATCTTAATGAGGACATGTGATTGAATTCTTGCCTAGCAGAAGGCATTAAACTCAGCATGTATAGATAGCATATCCCCCATTCTACCATCATCTATACATAACCAGTTTTATATATAGCATATTTTTCTTTTAGCATAGTTTCTTTTTGCATATTGCATACTGTCTGGTTGGCCGGTGGTGAATGTATATTTTCAGGAGCAATTCCAGGTGATTTCTACCCATTTACTCCCTACTGTATTTATTTTCTTCTATATTCATACATGAGGACATGCAAGAACTTAAGCATGGGTGGTAGATACAGTAAAACTGAAAAAATTTTATGCCAACCCTTAGGAAAACCTCGGAACTACATGTTAAACTTACATTAGGACCCTAAATAAAACAACAACCGACTCCACCTCCAATGCTTGCATTGGAGCTAAAAATCATCTGCAACAACCACTTCCAACTTACTTGCTCACCTTTTGTTCTGAATTGAGAGTCAAGCTGAATGTAACTCGAATGGGAAATTTCATGGAGTACGAATATAAGAGGTTAATTGTTTATAGCATATATACATAGTGCATCCATGAATAAGATTATCTTATTAAGAGAATGCATTAGGGATTTTATCCTTTAGTTGATTCCTATAATCTGGAATCCGGTACAATACACGTAGAATTTGCAATGGATTCATGGTGAAGGCTGATAAATGTCTTTAGTCTATCAAGAAGAAGTAGTGCTTCTTTTCCTAAACCCCTGGATATTGTTTTAGGAGTCAGGTAGATTTCCCTCCAAAAATCCACCAAATAGTGTGAGATAAGAGTAGAGTGTACTGGTGCTCTAAGATTAGTGCAAGGAATCCAAAATCCTAGATAATTAGGTGATGATACTTAGAAATTAGGCATAGTTTCCACTCTCGGTTCCTACGTATACATTTTGTGTGAATTTTGAGAGCCACCAAATAAGGCAAATACGGAAAGTGCGAGTTTTCATAAAACTAGGGCTAAGGTGGATGGTTACGACCATTCTTTACGGAATCCTCGGTTGAAGGAGGGTATTAAAGTCAAGGTCAGAAATACACCATCCTATCGATCTCTCCCAGTGCTGTAAGTAGGCACTTCTACCAAATAAGCCACCCAATGTCTCTTGAGTACCACCAATGCCTAATAATGCCTCCTCAATAAAGTTCATGGATGTGTGCTAGTTTTGTAATGTTGAAAATAAAATGATTCAAAAGAAAAAAAAATTAGAAAAGGAAGAAAAAGCAAAGAAAAAAGGAGTGAATATTTAGTGTTTATTTCAGTTGCATTGAGGCAATACCACCAAGTAAATTTGAGATCCACCAAATATGGCCTTAACCTACTTTTTTGCATTTCTGACCACCTGAATACTGGCTGAGGAATTCTGACTTAGCGTTAGAGTTGTGGGAACTCAATTAAAGTGTTAATGACAAGTAAGACCACCAAATACGAATCATACATGAGAATCTGGTGAGATTGTGAGCTCTAAAAAAAAAAATAGAGAAAGAGGGAATGAATACAAAGGAATCAAAAGAGAGAATAGTTTTTCTTGCCTTTCTCTAAGTTGAGTTGCGTAATAATTTGGGAATCTAGAATCAATAGTACTAATCTCTATGTAGCACCAGTCGAGAGTGAGCCACCAAATATATAATCTTTTCTCTCTAAGATTCTCTAGCTAAGCTTAAAGCCGAGGTGGAATTCATAGAATATCTTGAATACCCCAATGGAGGAAGTCCGCCTATCCCGCTAGAATTTTTACTAGGGGTCAAGTACAGGCTTTAGATGTGAATTAGTTTCTCACTCGAATCCATTGCAAAAGCTACGTAGCTACACTTTCACGATTGTCTAGATTTATAGAGCATAGGATGAAAACAAAAAGGAGAAAAATCTCAAGGCATACACTTGATAAAATAATCAATCCCTTAGGGACCCTTCTGTGAATAACTTAGTCTTGCATTTGCTAGGGACTAGCAAGATTTAGGCGTGGGGGTATGATTGTGTAGCAATCATAGGTCTTAATTGACTTAAATTAGGCTAGGACTGTGCATAAGTTAGGATAATTTATGCATGCATAAGCATCATTTGCATCTTTACTACTTTCTTTTAGCTATGCATAAAATAATGCTATAATGTACTGATTAGGTGCATTATGTCAACTATAGGTAATAAGCTAATCAGAGGATAGATCTGAAGCTGGATCTAAAGTTGGATCAGAAGAATAAAGGATAATTGGTGTTGCAGTAGAGCTGAAGCAAAAGACTTAGAGTAGAAGTAGTAGATAATAATGTAAGAGAGTTAAGCTATGCTATTCTATTAAGTAGGAATAAAGCAGTAAAATGTGAAGGACTTAGGTCCATCCTAGCCCTAGAATAGCCTAGAAGCCTCCTTAAGCCTTAGCCACCCCTAGATTGGGTCACCACACTCTAGGAAACCTTAAAACCCTAATTCCAACTCTTATCTGGACATCCAGATGAATTATAGGACATCTAGAACGCTTAGCCAACTCCCGCACACCTTAAACCCACTTCTGCAGTGTTATTGGACGTCCAGACACTTGGTCGACGTCCAATATCTGCAAAATACCCAAGATAGAACCTAGAATCCTCCCTGACTCAGATTAGACATCCAGAATTAAAGTCTGGACTTTTTATTTTTGAGTACAAGTCGTCTAACACTTTTATCAGACATCCAAAACTGTTCTCCAGTTCCTATTTTGAGATTCAAGCCTTGATCTTGCATCTCTAGCCCCCTAAACCCAATTCTAACCCCATAGGAACCTAAATTAAGGTGCCCTAAGACTAGTACGTCACCTCTAGACCTCCCTAAGGACATAATTAGGTCCTCACTAAACCTAATTGACTTCGATCTTAGTAAATTCCATCATCCTATTCAATTGGCCTCATTCAGTCCAATTGAGCCCTGATCTCAGCACACACTGTCCAATTGGACTCAGTGAGAGTCCAATTGACCTAGACCTAACTTAATTGAGTATTTTACTCTCAATTAAGTTTTCACACACCCAATTAAGCTTGTATTAAGTTTAATTGCACTTTACCTTAGTGAATTGGGGTTTACAACCCTAATTTGAGACCTACCTTGACCTAAACCCACTAGAACCTAATCTAATCAACCTAGCCACCTAAGTTTCGACCCTCACACACCCACACACACCATCCAAATGAAAATACCTAGCCTAGAGTTCTCTAGGACTCTCTACCAAGTGTTGTTGCCTTGGTTGCTAAAATTTGCAACCAAGAGCCATTCAATTTTTAGATCCACATTTGGTGGATCTAAATACCACTATCCATCCTCTCTCTCTCACTCTCTCACGAGCTCCCACCATAGGCCTCTTTAGAGAATTCCGTAATTCTCTAGAGAGCTTCCCTTAAGTCTGTAAAAAGAGCTAAGTGGTGGCCATTTGCACCCATCCCATTCTTGGCACTCATTCACACTTAGGTTAGCTACGTTCACCTCAATTCCACCTCCATGAGTTGCTCACCATGGATACCACCAACTCCATGCCATGATGCTGGATCACCTCTCCAACCTCTCTCCAAGGGCCAACCTAAGCACCTTTGGCCGCCCTCCTTCTCCTCTCAACCACTCAAAGGCCATCGTAGTCCACCTCTGAATGCCCTTCTTTCTTCTAGATTAGCTTAAGTTCTTCATATTTACATGCTTTTATTTACTTCTTAGTAGTGTAGCTCTTATTCTCCCCCAATGATGCATGCCAAATCCCCCCATAGATTCCTGTATGCGATTGTTTTCTATAAGCTAGACTATATTTTCAAGCTTTCCTCTATAAGCTTTCCTATAGTTCCATGTTGCAAACACTCTCTTGAATGAATGAAAGAAAATTTTCTATATATATATATGTCTATGAGTTGAGAACCACCATGAGCTTATTGTGATATATTTTGTTTGATTAAAGTTTCCTGCTTTTAATTTCTAATATTCTAGCAACTAAGCATGTTGTGCATAAATACGTAATAACCATAAACCACCAAGCGATTTTAAGCAAGTAGAGCGAAAGCGATCGATTTCAAATATGCATAAATGCCTCCCAGAGATGAACGACCAGGAGTCAAGTCTCGTTATCTTTACAAATCATTTTTGACAAATGTTTTAGGGTGACTATACTACGATTTTGACAACTTTAAAATGCGTGAAAATGCTAACTGTCACACTGCTCACACGGGTTTGGTGCATCCGATTACCTGCCTAGCCAAGCACTCCTCAGCTGCCACTCATAGCTGGCAGACCTGGTCTCGGGTGTGCTCTACCGAAATAATCGATAACCCGAGGCCCTAGGAGGGCAGATTCCTGAGAGAGAAGGAAAGAAAGCGTGTAGGGGAAAAAGGGTGGTTTTTGCTTTGTGATTTAACCAGCTGACACTTAGCCATTTAAGAAGCCCTTCCCCCTTATGTGTAAGAAGAAGAAAGAAGGAGAAGAAACTAGAAGGGATGAAGGAGCCGAAGAAGAAGAAGAACGACAACAAAGCGGAGAAGCAAACAAAGAAGAAGTCATAGAAGAAAGCCACAGGAAAGGAGGAGAAGAAGAAGAGAAGAGAAGCTGAAGCAAGAGAAGAAGAGCTAAGTGATTTAATCTATTTGATTGGCAGAGTAGGTGTCTGAAGTGCACTGTGCACTTATCCTACAAGGGATTTAATTGCTTAGTACTATTGAGTTATTTGATATAATTGTGAGGAGTAATTGGTGATTCAAATCACCATTTTACCCTATTCTTTTTGCATTATTTTACATACGCTTTCATTCATATATCATTACTACTTGGAATTTTGTTATATTGCTCATATATTTGCTAGAATTGCAATCTTGAGAATCATTTTGTCAATTGCTCCCTGTGTTTAACCTCGATCTTCATTTCTGATATTTGAGTTATAAATTTATCTTATTTTTCGCACTGATTCGACCTATACTCCACGCATTGATTTTAAACCCATTTCAAAGCGAATAACAATCATGCTCGCCCCACACCCTAGGTTATATGAGGATAGATGTGAGATTACAAGTTTTGCATATAGGTCACTGAAATACTCATCAGAAACCATCTCTTCCTCATCAACATTATCTTTGGATTCATCGGAAGTTGTCCCAGTCTTTGAGTCGAGCCATCCATTAGATTAACTAGGATTGAGAGTAAGCCCCAATTCATTCTGCTCAGTATTTCACCCTCATATGTAATAGGTTCCTCATCATTTATTGCTTCAGATAGCATTTCCATTTCCCCAGGCATATCATCCAAAGCCATTCCTGATATTTTGATATCAAAATTGAGAATAAAGAGTGCAGTCTCCAAGTTTCCATTATCACCTTGGTAGGTGAAAGGAGAAAGATGAAAATCGGATGATGTTGGATTGAAAACAAAATTACTTCGCATGGGAAGTGACTCAAATTGATTATTAATGTCAAATATAGATGTTGCACTCAATTCATCCAAGCACGTATGATCATCAGGAATGATTGATTCTTCCAAATGGAATGATTGTACCTTAGGGCATCCTTCAAGATCCATATCCTTGAGTGGATCTACTTCCTTCCTCTCAGCCGGGTTGTCCAACCCATGAGGTATCTCCCAAGATTTAGTGTATTCAGATTCAGAGTCAGTCTTGGGGATATTAATCCTTTCTTAATCATTTACATGAATGGGATTCTCAGATGAGTTCATTCGGGATATTCCTGGCTCTTATCCTCTATCCACTCTAGATGTTTCTCTCTTTGAATTCATTCTGAGTAACTACTCTAGAGAATCCCTTATAGCACTTTCAGGTGTAGTCACTTTAGGTTCTTCGAGGTCCTCAAAGCTATTCTACACTTAATACGACAAAAGCAATATTTCTTAAGGTGTCCGATTCTATCTTGTTAGCCTTGTGAAGATTCTAATTCCTAAAGGGCCATCATTAAAGATTCTTAGGTTGGAATCTAGGTTCATCTCTATTTCAGATTAGTGGTAGTCTGGATTTCATGCAGATAAATTACAACCACTTTTGCCTTACCTATCATTTGTTGCAATCTGAAATGCGGTCACATACGTAGTGGCATTCCATCGGGTGTTCTAGGGGATGAATCAGGTCTGCCAATGTTCCATGGGAGAGATGCAGAAGCATGAAATTCATACCCTGAGACATAAAGTGGGTGCATTGTGGAGCCATTTGGTATTGGCCATAATGACCATGGTCTTGATTTGGGTTAACCATTTCAGAAACCTGAGAAGAAGGATCAGGCGATACAAAAAGTCATCTTTACCACCTTGGATTTGGTTCCCAAAGTTGTTCTGATTCAATGACCCGGGCTTCTAAACGAGCCGTCAAGTCTAGATATTCTGGATCCTGACCAAGTCCAGGTCTAGGGTTAGCCATCTTGGCTAAACAAGTGGAAGAAGAGGGGTGAGAAGGTCCAGGTGATGTGATGAATCACCTTCGCTTCCTTAGGATTGGCTCCCAAGGTCCAACTAGTTGAGGTTTAAGTAACCTCCTTCCTTGCATACACCAACCAACCTGGGGTTGGTACAGTCAAGCCAAACAAGGCTAAGGCCTTGTCAATCAAGTGGTCCTTATGATCGGGTGACCAGATTTTTTGTTAATGTTCTAATTTATGAAGAAAAATTTGTTATAAAATCGACTGAAAATATTCCCAACCCCCCAAGCTAACCCAGCCAATCTGTATGAGGGGACTAAGAGGAAGGTTCTTCCTTTGACTTTCACCTCTGGTTCCTTTTGTACCCCTTAGATGTGATCGTTTGATACTACCTCATAGATTTGGCTATGGATTTGACTAGGGTGGTTTTGATGACCTAGTAGTTTGACAACAAATGTAGGTTGATTAATGTATTTTATGCAATTTTTACTTAACCTTTTTCTTCAAATTGGGGTTTTTTTTTTTTCGATGAGTGATCCACAAGGTGACCAAGCTCACTGGCTAGTCACTAGACTTGATTAAGTCTAAGCTAGATAAGTGTGGTCTCTAGAATGTAACCCTAAAGGCTGAGTCGTAGGGTTTATGCAATAGACAAAGTGTTCAGCAGACCATAATTCAAATAAAAAACAATTCTCTACAACACAATTTAAATCCAAATGATTTCAAATTTGACAGGCAGATTCCTTTTTCAATTATCTTTCAAAAGAATTTTTTTTTGAAACTTTTACTATTTAAAATGAATTAATATGAATTTTTAACTATCTTGGGGTCAGATTTGGAATTTTGACCCCTTGTCAATTTTTCAATTTGAAATAGTATCAATTTAACTCCAAAATATCATTAAAAATATGGAAATGAAAGCTAGTTTGATAATATTTCAAACCCCACATTTTTTAGTCAAATCTGAATTGCTTACTGGTCAAAATCACTTTTTGAAATTCAAAAATGTTTGGATTTGAGTCAGTTTGACCCCCTTGTATTTCGTGAATTTCCAAAAATTTTATGATTCAAATTTTTTGAAATGAATGATACCATTGAAAGCTGATTTTAAAATATAGTTTGTTCCCAAATTTCAAAATTTTTGAGTGATCAAATATTTGGCAATTGATTTTTAAAATTGCAAGGAAAAATCTGGTCGAATTTCAAGGAGTGGTGAGAAGGCTTTTGAAGAATTTTGAATTCAAAAATAGTCCCTTTCCAGCAAAACATTTTTTTTTATTTTTCAATTTATTTTGCAAATTTTTGCAAAGAATTTTTTTTCAAAATTTTTTCTTTTCCTTTTAGAGGGACAATATTCATTTTTCTTTCCTTTTTTCTTTTTCAAAAGCAACTCTAGCCCTAAGATTCAAAAGAAACATAAGTCTAAAACCTATTTTCTCTTTCTGGATGATTTTTTTTGAAAGGAAACCCAATCTAAGGTCAAGATGTGCACTTGATTTCTTCATCTACGCCTAAAGTGTGCACAGACTCCATTCGTCCTATTCCTGCACATCAAAAGCAAGCAAAAGTAGATGTGTCAAAGTTAAGCTCAAAAATCAGAAATCAAAATGACGTTGCCTCCTCAGCAACAGTGTCATTTGTTGTAATCTTGTAAGACACATATTTGATTTGGAAAGCATCGTAGTGTAGCATAAATTATGACTCAAGAAAAAATTAATATAACGAGATGGTGAGTCTCGGTTGATCTCAAGGAGGCATATGAAAATGAAATTGATTTTTGATTTTACATTCTTTTCTTCCTTAAATCGGACTTCAGTTTCTATTGTGTGAGTCAGAGATGAGACAGTTGCATTGTTAAGATGAAAAACATGTGCGTGCGTCAAATATATCACAAAGGTGAATGTGTGTTTACGTTCACACAACCTCAATAATACGATAGCAACTAGTGGAAAATAAATCAATCGCTAATTCATTGATATCCTTTGGAACCGACATTTTATTGCAATATAAATAGACAAATTGAATATCAGGCAACTGGAGATTTTATTTCCTCAAAAATATCATCATTACAATTAAGTTTAGGGGAAAGCATGTACATGAAAGCTTAAAATGACGATTCTAGCTAACAGAAAAGTGATGCATGCATGGATCTAAGGAAAGATTATGCATGCATTCATTATAGTAGAGGATTACTATGCTACTAAGTAGAAAATTAATGCATGAAAAAAAAATGAAGAACTAGGCAACAGAAGTCAGGCATTGGAGGTGGTCTCCAATGGCTATGTGGCCTAAGGCAGTGGGAGGGGAAAGAGTGACGACCAAGGTGGTTGGCCAACCTCTTGAGAGGGTGGTGGAGGTGCTCTAGACCTTGCACGTGGAGTTATAGTGGAGATGGTTGATGGAGCTTGCCAATGGTGTGTTCACATGAATGAAGTCCCAGAACTAGATGAGGTCTCTTGGCCATCCATGATGGTCTTTAAATAGACCAAGGGATGGCTCATCTAGAGAATTGTGGAACTCTCTAGAAGAGTTCCCATCTTGGCCGTCCAACCCATTTGAAGTGGGTCATCTTAGATCCACTTCTCATGGGTATGGTTGTGGACTCGAAAGACTAAAAAGTCTTTCAAGGTGGCACCACTTGGAGGCCCTTCTAGAGAATTCTAGAGTGGGCAGCCAAGTGGTGATGTGTGTGGGTGTGGCTAGGTGGTCTAGGTCGAGTCCTATAGGTCTAGGTGATTGGGTTTAGGTACCTTTATAGAAATTGGTTTATAAACCCTAATACTAAAGTGACAAGTGCAATTAAATTTACCATAAGTTTAATTGAGTGGATATGTGTGTAATTGGGAGAGAAAGTTCCCAATTAGGTTTGGCTTGAGTCAATTGGACTCTCATTGAATCAAATTAGACTTGTGTTGGTTGAGGTTTGAGCTTAATTGGACTCTAGGAGTCCAATTGACTAAGTGAAGTGTAATTGACTTAGATCAAAGTCAATTAGGTTTAGTGAGAACCTAATTAGGTTCTTAGGAGGGTCTTAGGGTAGTGTACTAGGCTTAGAGTACCTTAATTTAGGTTCCCTAGTGTGTAGAATTGGGTTTAGGGCCTTCGAAAATCAAGATCTAAGCTTGATTTCAAAAATAGTAATTGGAGAGGGGTTCCGGACTACTGATTTAGTAATCAGATGACTTATACTTTAAAATTAGAAGTCCAAGTATCTGGTCTGGTAATCCAAAGTTGAATTAGAGTGGAGTTTAGGTTCTGTTTTTGGATTTTGCAGAAATTCGAGATAGGACAACTTATTTGGATGTCCAATATTCCAGCAGAATTGGGTTGTAGTTCTACAGCCAGTGTCTAAGGGTCCTGGACATCCAGCAACCTTTCTAGACATGCAAATATGGGCTAGAATGAGGGTTTTAAGGTATTCTAGGCTAGGGTGACCTAATCTAAGGGTGGCTAAGGTTTGGGAAGGTCTCTAGGGCTATCCTAAGGCTAGGAAAGGTCCTATGTTCTTCATAATTTAATTCATTCATTAAGATTATACTAGTATGGTAGTATACCTCATCCCTACATTATTTCTTAATCTTTATTCTAAGGTTCTTGCTCCAACTATGTTGCAGTTCTAGCTTCCTCCTTTCTTCAATTCTAGCTTCAGGCCATCTCCTGAGCTTCTTATTGCCTACAATCCCAAATAGCGCACTCATCAGTACATTATAACATTATTTCATGAATTTCTAAGAAAAATAGAAAAGATGAAATGTATGTTATTCATGCATGAATTATACCACAATTTTGCTTAGTTCTAACTTAATTTAGGTCATTTAAGTTGTATGATTGCTATGCAATCACACCTCTAGCTGGACTTAACTCAAAAAGGATATGTCAATACTGTATTAAGAATGATGAGTAAAATGATAAGTTCAATTTCATTCACCAACAGTGGGTCGCAAATGTAGACCAGCTGTCCATAAATTCAAAGCCCAAAAAGTCAGAAACACATGTAGTTGGGGCTTCGAAAAATCTACTGCCAGGTGCTACAACAGAAAGACAGATAAATACAGATGCTTAGAAGAAATGAAGATGAAGGCATCTCAAAGAGGTGATGGAGAATGTGGGTGGTTGGGGTATGAGTGAAGTCATGTGGGGTACAATCATATGGTTCCTGATAATGGTGGTAAATGGAAGGCATGACCCAAGTTAAGTGGTTAGAATTAGAAGTACTATCCAGTGATCAATCTTTGTCTCTCCCAAATCATTCAATTCCACTTCCCAATTATCCTTAAATTCACATGATTCAGAAGAATTTTCAGCTTTTTCAGATAACTCATCATATGTAATCCCCAATAGTCTTTCAATCTCTTGAATATCTTTTTCATAAGGGGATAATTCCTCTTGCTCACTTAGATGGAATTGGGTATTAGATTCATTAGTGAGTTCCTCCATGAAGTGGAATGGGCTAAATCTATGACTGAGGAGTCGTTAAGGTCTTTTAGATTTTTTGCTAAGTGTGTGTGATCACCTGAATCAATTCATCAATGTCTCCATGGGTATCCTCAGATACAACAAAATCATATTTAGGCCCATTAATGCTTAAATCCTCAAAATAAAATGATTGATATCCAGGGCCTAAATCTTCTTCCTCAACTTCAATAGGGACATCAATATCATCCACCTCAGGTGTCTGATCTACAGAATCCTCAATGACAACCTCAAAATCAAAAATTTGTTGTGGCACACCGAACCCAAATTCAAACATTTTTTATTTATGTTGTTATCCCAGATTCTATGAAGCTTTTTTCTTATATCAACATATTCTCTAGCACTAGCTTCTTTTATATCATGAACCATTTTGATCAGTTGAGTAATCTACGATTCATTGCAAGGGATAGGGGTTTGAATTAGGCTAGGTAGGTCAAGATAGTCAACCACATGATGGGAACATCATCATGGGCCTTAACTAGCCACATTTAGTCAGGTTTGATTGATAAAAGCTCCTACCTAGTCATCTGAGGGCCACAACTCCACATCGTTCTGATTTGAGAAGAAGATAGGGAATCTGGGTTAATTCTATAATTTTAGCAGCAATCACAAACACAAATTAACTACTGGGTCACTCATGGCTTACCTGAACGTCAAATAAGCATAATAATGTAAAAAGTCAGTCAAGATTGAGAGAAAAGGGGTTTCACGCATTTCGAGGGTGAAAAAAGCACCAAAACCCTAGTTATCAACCTACATAAGTTAAAGAGGTTCGTGACAAGATAAAATTTATTTAAACTTCCTAAAATTCATATAAAAATATTCTAAGAGATTTGGTACCCTTGGTTTGACCATCTGAACCTAATTTGACTTAGAATAACGTTTCAGATGAAATTTTGCCTTGATTTAGGCTTCAGTGAAATGTTCCTAGTTAAACGTAGTCAAAGCTCAAATCCAAGTTTACCATTAGATTCCTTTGGTCCAAATTAGGTTAAGGCCAAAATTTTGGCCAATCGTAGTCCAGCTTGAGCTAGTTTGCATTATAGCCTTTTAAAACTCTATTTCTTACATTTAGCCCCTCCAATTTAAAGTTTATTACATTTGGGTCCCTAACTTCTCATCATTTTCTTCACTTAGGTCCCTACTGCCATTTCTGTGAATAGAGCTTTGCAACCGAGATTTGAGGGAGGATTCCTCTCTCAAATCAAAGCCAAATCTCTCCGAAATTGGAGAGATTGATCCTCAGATGATTCCCCATCATTCGAGCCAACTCAAAGATCCTAAGGAGATCTTTAAAGTTTAAGCAAGCTTGAGTTTTTAAGGGATCCTTTTCCTCGAAATATTGAGCAATTCATGCCTCTTTCCATGACTTTGCGTTCTGTTTGGAGCTTGATGGGTACTTTATCATGAGCCATAACTAGCATAATTTGGTTTGATAAAGTCAATAAAAGCTACTGCATAACCATCAGGGGGTCCTAAGTGCTTAATATTCTATTTTGAGAAGAAAAGATGAAAACATGCTTATTTCTACAATTTTGCCATCTTATCACAACTATGGAATAACCACCGGATTTTCTAAGGGCAAATTAAAGGTCAAATGGTCATAAAAGTCCAAAAAGAGGGTCCATGCAAAAGGAAATGGGTTTCACACGTTACGAGAATTAAATGACATCTAAAATCTTAAAAATAGACTCAGTTAATTCACAGAGGTTCTGGTTAGGATAAAATTCACCTAAACCTTCTATAAATCGTAGAAAAATATTCTATAATGTTTGGTATCTTTAATTTGACCATTGGAACCCATTTTAACCTAAAATAAAGTCTCAGACAAATAGTTGCCCTAATTTGGGTTTCTACGCAATTTGCCTAGGCAAACTTTGTCAAAGCCTAAATTCGACTTCACCATCAAATTACTTGGGTCCAAATTAGGTTTATACTAATATTTGGGCCCAATATAGGTCATCTTCACTAAGTTTGCATTTTTGTCTAGTCTAAGTCTTTTCCCTCACACACATGCCCCTAACTTTCGAGTTCTTTACAAATGCCTGCCGGCTTCTTCATCTTCTTTTTAGATTGGTCCTTACCACCATTGGAGTTCAACCGACCTCCAATCAAGCTTTGACTAGACCAAATCCTACTTTAATGGCAATCAAATCCCACCAAAATTTGGTGGGTTAATGATCACACCTATGCAAACCTATTGAGACAGATCTTAACTCCTAAAACCCTTTGATTCATGCATATGAACGCATGGAATCAATGGGTGCTTCTTTATTTCCTAAAGAGAAATCAGAGCTCTTTCCTATTCTAGAGCCCTCTTTGGAGCTCTATTTAAGCCTTGGAACTCCTGCCTTACCTCCTTAGCGAGTTTTGGTGAGAGAAAACCTCCTCTTCTCCATCTTTGGCAACCTTCGAACTCAGCTCCGGTGACCTCTCTCCGTCCTCCTCTTTCAATCATCCAACCATCAAATTGGATGGTCAACCATCTTGCTCTCTTCATCACGATCGTCGCCAGCCAAAGCACGACTACCATCTTTACCTCACTTGCCGTCACAGCCTCGCCATCTCCATCTCCTTCTCCAGCTCCTGTCAAGTCATGATTGGAGCTCTCCGACTATCTTCCTCACTCTTAAAACCCTCTACATTCTCCTTTACTCCCCAACATCACTTCCCCCTCACCCGCACTTCAAATCAACCATGCTTCCGCCCACTATGCCATCATCTTCCTCCGCCCCGGCAATGCTCCAGCAAAGCCTCCCCGTTGCTCCACCAGACGAAATGTCGTCGCTCCACTTCCAAAAGCTTTGCCATACTTCGAAGAGCAAAAGCCCTCTGATTACTGAGGCTATCAGCTTCTCCATAACCCAACCGAACTCTACCTTCACCAACTGCATTCCCCAATTCTGACCCACCACCTCACGCCTCCACTGAGCATGAAACCACCGCCACTACGTTCGCCATGCTCTGACGGACCTTTTGAGCTTGTTTGATGTGGTAGAAAGGCCGTACTCTCAATTTCAGGTGCTTCACCAGACCTCTGCTGCCAACTTGACTACACTGACTTCGTTCGCAGTTCTCCAACCATATTCTTCCCCGCAAGCATCTCCTGAAGACGCAGACGATTCACAAGTGTCTTCCCAGGCACCCAATTGCGGCTGCTAGTGACTCCTTCACCAACAATTGTAAGCCCTTTCTGCTGCTGCTTCACGCGAGGAACATAGTGGGATTAGTCCCACATCGGACAACGCAGATGCCGTGACAGCACATAAGAGGAATTTGTGCCTTTGCTTGGTTGCCTTCAAGAGCACCGGGGTGAGGTCTCTCTTGCATGATCCACGCACGTACCCTCGCCCATGCTCATGCCATGCGGGTTTGGGTCATGATCTGGTTACCTGGCTACCCGAGACTGGTCTGGTTTGCCTGTTCTGAGAGAGAAAAGAAGGAGAGAGAGGAGGGGGGTTTTGCCTCACTCTTTGATCTCTCTACACTTTGTCTCTGAGAGGACCTTCGTTCCTCTATTGGTGCTGTACTGTGCACCTCACCCTGAGGCTTGAAGGAGAAGAGAGGCCTTTTCCCCTTTTGCTGTTTTTAGGCTACTATTGCATTATTGAGATACTTAACTGACGTGGAATATTGGTTGATAATCACCATTGATACATTTGATATATTTGAAGCTTAACATTAAAAGGGTTAATTAGTGATTCAAATCACCATTTTAACCCATCAATTTTGCATATTGATACTTGAATTATTGAAATATCATTCTTGAATAAGTTTTGGTTGCAATTGCTTATATCTTTTACATAGAATTGTGATCTTGAGATTGATTTGCTGATTGCTCCCTGTGTGCGACCTCGGATTTCCTTTCGAGTATAAATTCCATTTGTTTTCATGTTTTATCGACTATACTATAAAGTATCATTTTTAAAACCCCGATTCAGAGTGATAAATAGAGCTCTATGAAAAGCCCTCATGTCCAAGGCATTCTCCTCAGCCAAGTTAGAGCTAGAAATCACCCATCTTCTCCTCCTTCGGCTGTTGCGACTTCGGCTCTGGCGAGTCTTCAACCCATTCATCGAGCTGGCCAACGGTCAAATTAACTGCCTCATTTTCCTTGCCTCTTCTGCATGATTGCATCCAACCAAAAATTGGTTGCCTCCAACCTCTCCTTCCTCATCGCTCCCTCGTTGTCAATCTCATCTCCTCCGACACCGACCAATCAATGCCAGACTGATTCTCTTCTATTTTGCCTAGCAAAGTACCTCCTTATCTTCCTCTCCCTCTATAGTTCATTTCTAACCCCTTACAACTTAGGAACGACCTCCATACAACACTTATGCCTCTCATCTTCCCCACGACCTGTAAAGCTCTAGTGAGCTCGCACGATTGCCACAGACCACCAAGCACAATGCTATCACCTCCACAACCTCCATCGTGTCACACTGAGTTAAAGCCCTCAAGAAATTTTGGGCATTACACTTCTTCTTCACCCAACTCGACACCTCGACCCACACATAACCTTCTTCAATGTTGCCACACCTCCTCACACACAACCACTCTCAATTTCCACCATAGGAACTTTCTCCAAACACTAGCGAAGCTTTTATACTTGTTTGATGAGGCAGCAAGGTCGTATTCTATTCTTCAGGGCTTCACTGGATCGTTGTTGCCGCCACCATCTTCCCTTATCATGTTCACTGGTTTCTGACCAACTCCTAACCTGCTACTGCCCTCAATCGAAGCTACCCTCAATCATTCAGCTTCCCAGGCGTTCAATCGAATGAAGACATAGCTATAGGGTCCTCAATTCTCAATGCCAACTGAAGCAGCTCACACGAAGCTTCACCCAAAGGAAGGACATGGGATTAGTCCCACATCATTGTGTCAGCGGCGCATGAAGGAACATAAATTAAAATCTTCCTAGCACGAGGCTGAGGTCCTCATCCCAAACATGCCACTGCATGCGCCCTCACCAGTGGGTCTGGGCTAGATCCAAATACCTATTTACCTGTAGATCTGAGAGAGAGAAATCTGAGGAGGAAGGAGGAGGGTTCTGCACTGTGGCCTCAAGATTCCTACCCACCCCCCTTCTTTCAGTATTTAGACATTCTGAGCTTTGAGTGGCCCTTATGGCTCTCTGCTGTTGCTGTGTTGCCTTAGCCTTCCACTGAGGTGCGAGATAAGGCATCTGAACCTTAATATTGTCGTTTGAATTGGTGCAACCTTGGCCATGATACTGATATTTGATTGAGATATTGTTGGCTTATTTGAGTTAGTTAGAGCTTAAATTGTAGGTTCAAACCACCATTTTTAACCCAACCTTTTTGCACTCTATACCTAACTTTCTGAGATACTCTTCTGAGATATATTAAGCATCATTTTGATTCTACTTTCATATTTTTCACGATAATTGTGATTAGTTTTTGATTTGCTTATAATTGCTCCCTGCAAAAGATCTTGGACTCATATTTCTTATTTTAGAGCACTTATAAATTTAAATGTTGTATCACTTTTATTGATTGTACTATAACGTGCATTCTTAAACTACAACGAAAGTGATGCAACACCACACTATCAATGTTTTGATCCTGTATGGAGGGTGGTCTTGTACTTGTAATCTGTTATTCCAATTCTTATGTAAGATATCATCTAGTAAAGGGGTATTAGAAATGGTGCATGATGAGCGTAATTTTCATGATGAAATTTGGGGTTTTGGAGAACCTGTCGCCATAGTTGCAAAATATCGCTACCAAATAAATTTATAACCGAAGCTCAAAGTGAGTCTTGGGCCGAACATAAGGAGGTGAATGTTTGGTTTCTTGAAATTCGCACTTCGATTTTATTTGTTTCTATTGTTTTTATCTTTTATGACTTTTTTGGCATTTTAATAGGGCATGAGATCAAGTCGATGAATTCTAGCTAATCTACTTACAAAAATAAAAATGAGAGAGAGACAAAGAGAGAACATCAATGTATATCTATAAGAGTTTGATACTGATAATAAAGATAATTACGACTGCACTAGAAAGCAAATAAAAGAAAGAGATGAGAAGAATCCCCCTCGACGGTCGCTTGGAGGATGACTCGCCTTGATGATGCCTCAAATGAAGGTGGTGGGAAGCTATAGGTAGGAGAATGGCGGTGGAGGGAGTAGGATGGGACAGGATGGCATCGTGACGAGGTTCTTCTTTCGGAAGGTTGCGAGAGGACGACCATGTGATCCTCCATGAAGGGGGATGTGAGGTAGGAAAAAAAAATTTGATTTTCTACTCTAGAGAACCATCCCCGGCTTGGCACAAGCTCTCTCTAGAGCCTTGGAGGTGGCGAGGGAGAGAGAAGAGATGAAGATGGATGGAGGGGTGTTGGTCCATCTATATTGGATGAGAAGAGGCAAAAATCCATCCATCGTCTATAGTGACATTCAAGTTGTCACTAAAGATCTGCTGCAAGCATTGCCAAAGGCCTACTGGCGCTTGCACATGCGCGTACGTCGCACGTGCACTACTGGGTTTGGCAAGGACAATTTCAGCCGTTGGATCAAAAGTGGACGACTAAGATGGCTTGGGGATTATGCACTTAGATCATGCGCTAGATGGTGCATCAGATGGAGCGTCGGTTAGCACGTGATCTCTCGTGTGCAAATTACGTGGCATTGGTCGTACCACATCGTGAAGTCTCTACTGCTTGATGGCCATCCAACAGACGCAATAGAATTGCACTCATGCTCGTGAAATAAATCATTGCAAGTGAGCTTCGAACATGCATTAGTGGCTTGAGAGCACCACCTGCGACCGATGTTCTACATGTGGATAAGTATCGCATTTAGGAATTTTCGCAGTGTGGTGGAAGCGGCTTCTCAGTCGTTGGATCTTGATCCAACAGTCGAGATCTCTTCATGGAGATGCTTATGGGTGAATGGTGCCTGCAGCTAGTCTTGGGCAGCAGTGATGGTGCCTTGTGGCACCATCATGACCGTTCATTTTCTTTACTCTGTATGTGACACCATAGACATCGTATTGGGTCAATTTTCACGTTGTTAGGCTGCAATCGCTGATCCAAATCCATCCATGTGGTTGGATTTATTGTTTGAAGCTCTGAATTGCATCACTCAACCCCTTGGTGGTTGATCTTCCTTAGACTGCATAAGGTGTTACGGAACTCTGAATAAGATGATTTCGAAGATGTTGGACTCTGCTCGTTGTCTTGACCAGATCAGTATGGTCGGATCATCAGTCCAAGGCCCCAAATAAATCTCCTCTCTTGGCCACAAAAGGATGCACATTAACCAAAAATTTATACAAAGTATTATAAATGTAGAATGATGCATGATATAGAATATTTACAATATGGAATGCATCTCTAAGCTTAGGAACATGTGTAAATAGGAATTTTATCCTAGATAAATGTGTCTACATCAGTGCATTGCCCAAATGATCTACCCAAATCATGAAGTAGGTCCAAAGGTGCCTTCTGGGATGTTTAAGTCCAAGATGGCTCCTAACGTTGAACAACGCATTTGTGTAAAGTCGCTCATTGTAGTGCATTTTACGACATCAATTTTTAATAAAAACATCAAAAATGAGTCTGAGTGATGAAGATAGGGAGGCGTGGAATCAGATCAGATATTCGATTATATGTCACAAATATATGTCGATTTGTTCACTTGCAAACCAGAGAGGAAGAGAGAGAGAGATTGGGAGAGAGAGAGAGAGGGAGGGAGAGAGAAAGGGAGAGGGAGATAAGGTTAGAAATACATGATAAACATATGAGAATAATATATCAAAGATCTATTGACTAGCAAATGTTATGATCAACAAAATATAGATGAATGCGTAAATAAAATAGTTGAACTACAACAATCAATAATTAAAACTAAATGAGAGGCAATGAATGGCGTCAAGATGGCCACGGCAGTGGAGGGACTTCCATTGGTGGCTCGACGTCCTCACAACCTTGCTAAGGAGCTCTATGAAGTGGTGGAAACGATTGGGTGGAAGCTTGGTGCAAATGAGGGGGGTACGTCCCTTTCTATAGTGGTGCAAAGGGCTATATTTCATCATCATGTCAGCAACGACATACAAAGTGTTGCTGAAGACCTGCCAGATAAGTTGCCAAAGCCCTCACCCCTGCACCTACATCTGCTGCCAGCCCTCGTGCATGTGTTGGCCCGTGCTGTGTTGGGCTATGCTACTTCTACGTACACGCACGCATGTGCTGCTGCGCTGTTGCTGTTGCTCCTTGCCATGCCTCATTATGTGCACTCCAATTGTGATTGAGGGGAAAGGCGCGACTCGAACACGCGTCAGGTGCATGCGGACTGGAGGCACGGCCACTATGGCAAGGTCGCAACTTGGTCCACCTTTGTGCATGCATCGCTTGTTGAAGGAGTGCTAGAGAGAGTGGTACGACAGGTGCTTGGATGAGCAACACATGGCTAGATTTAGGTTGTTGATCATTAGATCAAAGGTCAGGATTTCTCAGGCTTGATGTGGGGGCTGTGGAGGTCAGATCGAGGTGATTTTGTGTCCGTTAGACTCTGTTACTTGATCTAGATCCATCCATTTGGTCCGATTGATCATCTGAGACCTGTTTCAATATGGACATGCACCCAAGGTAGTTAATCATTGATTCTAAGCAATTTATATGTGAAGATTGTGCAATTTTCTTGCAATGCTCCCAAGCCAATTATAATGTCATTATTTCATAAGTACCCTCAAAATTGACTCTAATTGATAATAATAACATTGATAATTGTAGAGTCATCAAACCCCGATGCCCACCCCTTTCTAGTCCATAGCAAGGTTTAACCTAGATGATATTTACAACTAAAATTAGGAATTGATCACTTAGGTAGAAGTTGCTTGTCAACTAGAGGAAATTTCTACTAAGAACCTAAATTGCAGAGACTCAACAGTGCTTGGGTTGGCTGGCAAAATGCCGACCACCCAAGTCCTCACCTTATTCTATATAGAAGCAACTATATATATATATTTTTTCTTTTTCATCTTTTCTTTTTTTTTTTTTTAGATCTTTCAAGTTGAGGATTTCGGGATAACTTTTTATGGCTACCCAATTCACCCAAGACTCGAAAAGGACTCTTAGTACTATGCATCTTATTATGAAAGTGATAGACTCACTCAATGGCAATTAAAATGGACTTCAGGTTTCTACGCCCCTATGTGACCCCAAAGAGAAAATGTTGCCTAAAGGTGTATCTATCTGACCGGTAGCTTTCTCCCTACTTTTTATTTTTGTGTGGTCAACATAATGGTGAACCTAGTGTATATCTCCTCGGATTATGCTACTTCCCCACTTCTTTCATAAGTGTTTTGGAATTCTTGTGCAGTTTATGAGCTGGGATCTGGACAATCGGCCAATGGACAGTTACCCATGACAACTTGCCAACCATACTTGTGCAATGAAGTGTGGCTTATTTCTTTTTTTTCTTTCCTCCTTTTCTATTTTCCTATTTCTTTATTTTTTTTTTTTTAAGTAGGTGGCTTTCTTGATCTAAGATTTACCTAAAGGTAGTAGTGAAAGAGAATGGTCTTGTGGCTGAACTCTAGACAACTGGCCATTGGGTTGTTACCCACGACAACTTGCCAGTCATACCACACTAGAAGGTTCATTAGCTACCCAATTTTCATTAAAATCGCGGATGAGTGAGTTAGTGCAAAACGTGTGTAGATGCTTAGACTAAAAATCCCCCCAAATAAGTAGGTGGGTTGATAAGTCGTATACTTATCACCCTACTTTATTGACTAGATTAATATGAATTATGGTGGCAAGGACTCGAGACCAAGTCCACATTTTAGTGGACACCCGGACTGATTAAGTTCGAAGACCTGAAGAGTTTATGTGTTTAGGTCCTTAACATATCATTTCGTAAAGTTGACAAGCTCCTAATACCTAAGTTTTCTTTTCCTAATTTTTTTTTTATAAATAGAAATTAGTTCAAGCTGACAATTTGTACTTAGAACATATGAATTACCAACCCCCCATGCCAAAGTTAATTCAATGTCCCCATTGGAAAATGAATGTATGCAAGGGAGTAAGGGAGGAATTGACCTGAGTTTCAACAGTTAATCTGGTTAGCTTGAATCCTCTAGGTTGCCTCCTAGGAAGTGCTGAGTTTATTGCCTCTAGCTAGGCGAAGTTCTAGTTCAACCCTCAATGAGGTTTAGAACTTCCCTCAAGGGAATCTGGGCAAGAAAGTGTTTCAATATTTGTCGATTAACAGTAAAGGTTTACCCAGTCTTGGGATTGGCAATTTCTACCGCCCCGTTGGGATAAGGTCTGACCACTTGACATGGTCCCATCCACTTAGATCTCAGTTTCCCAGGAGAAAGCTTATGTCTTGCATCGAATGGATAGACTTGCTGATTCAGCTCGAACATTTTCCTATTGACGTGCTTGTCTTGGATGACTTTCATCTTCTCCTTATAAAGCCTATTATTCTCATAAGTGTCCCGATGGATTTCCTCAGGCTTGGAGAGTTGGAGCTTCGTTTGAGATCTAGCCATCTGGGCATCCATATTGCACTGCTTAATAGCCCAGTATGCTTGGTGCTCCAACTCGACCAGAAGGTGCTAAGCTTTGCCAAAGACCAATCAATATGGTGGCATGCTTATTGGGGTCTTAAAAGTGATCCTGTATGCCCAAAGGGCATCATCCAATTGTGTGGACCAATCCTTCCAGTCAGGTCTCACAGTCTTTTATAGAATATTCTTAATCTGCCTATTTGAGACCTTAGTTTGCCCATTCATCTGCGGATGGTACAGGGTGGTAATGTGGTGAGTGACCTCGTATTTCTTAGGTAAGCCACGAAATTGGGCATTAATGAAGTGACTCCCACCATTGCTGATCATGGCTTTAGGTATACCAAATCGAGAAAAAATATTTTTCTTAACAAAGTCCATGACAACGTTATGGTCAAAATTTTGGGTAGGTACGGCTTCAATCCATTTCGAAATGTAGTCCACTGTGACTAGTACATACTAGAAACCATTTGATGGTGGGAAGGGACCAATCAAATCGATGTTGTAGACATGGAAAGTTTCGATGATCAAAATGGGTTGTAGAGGCATCATATCTTTCCTGGTCATAGTTCCTAAGGTCTGGTACCTAGTGCAAGTCTTCGCAAAGTTATGCGCATCCCTGAATAGTGATGGCTAGTAAAAATCTGGCTGCAAAACTTTTATAGCCATCTACTTCCCAAAGAAGTGGCCACAACAGGCTTGGTCATGACAGAAGGATAGCACACTTTGAACTTCCTCTTTAGAGATACACCTCCTAATAATTTGGTCAGCACAAAGTCTAAACATAATAAGATCATCCAAAAAATAATGCTTCGCCTCAGCCAAGAACTTATCCTGCTGCTATCTAGACTAGTCATGTAGAGTCTGGCCTACCACTGAATAATTAACTAAGTCCACATACTAGGGTAGACTCTTTCCATGCACGGCTAGAAGTTGTTCATCAGGAAATGAGTCGGTTAAGGGTAATGAGGGTCCAATGTGTTCTAGGTGAACTTTGGATAAGTGCTTGGCTACAACATTCTTGGATCCAATTTTGTTGTGTATTTCCAGGTCAAACTCTTGCAAGAGTAGGACCCATCTGATTAGCCTAGGTTTAGCATCCTTTTTGGCTAACAAATACCGTATAGCCGAGTGGTCAGTGTAAATAGTTACGTGTAATCGTATAAGGTAAGATATGAACTTTTCTAATCCAGAAACTACGGCGAGCAGTTCTTTTTTTGTGACAATGTAATTTCGTTGAGCCTCCTCCAAGGTTTTGTTCACGTAGTAGATCACCATGGGTTTTTCTCTCATCTTAGCCCTAGGACTGCTCCAATAGCAAAATCTAATGCATCACACATTATCTAAAAGTTCTGGGACTAGTCTAGGGGTTGTAAAATACGAGCAGTTGAGACTGTATCCCTAAGGGTGGTGTAAGCCTTAATGCAATCAGGTGTCATGTCAAAAAGTACATCATTGATTAGAAGGTTAGTCAAGGGCTTGGAAAGTTTGGAAAAATCCATTATGAACCATCTATGGGAGCCAACATGTCCTAGGAATGATCTAATTTTCTTAATCGAGCTAGGAGGTGGAAGTTTGGAAATTAAATCAACCTTAGCTCAGTCAACTTCTATTCCCCTATGCGAGACGATGTGACTGAGGACAATCCCTTCCTGAACCATAAAATCACTCTTTTCCTAGCTTAAAACCTGGTAGACCTTGATGTAAACACATTTGTTGAGGGTAAAATGCCTACTCATGCATGTTCCTAGGCTTAGATTTGCATTTCATGTTATAAATATTGCATAGCATGCATCATTCTACATTTAGAGTAGTTGTACATAATTTAGGTTAAATGTGTCCTTTTTGTGGTTAGGAGAGAAGGATATTTACTTCGAAGCCTTGGATTGATGATCTGACCGTACGGATTTGATCAAGATGATAATTGGAGTCCAACACCTCTGAAATCGCCTCGATCAGAGTCCCGTAGCACCATATACAGTTCGAGGAAGATCAACAGCCAAAGGGACTAGGAGACATAATTTTCAGCTTCAAATGATAAATCCAACTACGTGGATGGATTCGGGTTGACTATCGTAGCTTAACGGCATGAAAATCGACTCAATCCAACCTCTATAGCAGCCCCTACAATAAGAAGAAAATGGATGGCCCAGATTGCGCACGTGGCGCAGCCCAGGCCGCGAGCACTTGCACGTAGCACCGCACTTGCATAGTAGGGTGGGTGCGCGTGCTAGCATGCAGGTGCGCTTGCATGTACCGCAGTGCCAGCACATGGGCACGCATGCACGCGGGGTAAGGCATTGGTGCGGTTCCAGCGTAGCATCAGGTGGACTACAACGACGTATGAGCTAGACTTACAGCGACGCTTACAACCGTCGGTAGTTCATCGCATGCTAGGAAAGCTAGCTGTGGCGCCAACGGGCATGAGCTGCCTACAGCGACGTTTCCAGCGACGACCTAGATGTCACTAATGGTCCCATACCTGTTTTTCCCTCTTCTCCACTATAAAAGGTCCTACACCCCCTCCCTTCCAAGCCATCTCTACCTACTCTACTCCCACCTACTCCCAAGCTCTAGCAAGCCTACCAACGCTCCATTAGAGCTTGTTCTCAAGCTCCCAAGGTGCCTATTAGTGTAACGAACCTCTGCCCCACCAAATACTCCAACTTCTCATCTCCCTTCATAGGTCACCTTGGAGTTGTCCTCCCACCTCCATTCCGGTAGCAGATCACCTCCAGCTTCTCACCTCCATTCCGGAGCTACGTCGAAGCTTTCCTCAACACGACGTCCTCCTGCATCTCACCTCCATCATCCCACTCCTCACCTCCTTCGTCTGAGCTTCCAACAGGCGCCGTCGTCTCACCGAACAGCCAATTCAGGAGATTTCCTCTCACCTCCCTCTCTTTTTATGCTTTCATAGTAGATTGTAATAAACATTGGATTAATATATATACGATTTTCGTTCCTCATCTCTATCTTATGCTTCATTTGCTTGTCTTTTATTTCAAAAACACAAAAAAATAACAAAACCCTAAAATACCAAAAAGAAACAAAATGAGGTGCAGTTTTCAAGTAAAGTAAACATCGCCTCCCTGTGTTTGACCCAGGAATCCCTTGGAGTTTTAGTATAAATTTTATCTGATCGACGTGTTTTGCAACTACGACGATAGTTTACTTGTAACCTCGATTTCTAAGATGCGAAACACGACCGACCATTTTGGCACCGTTGCCGGGGAGGCAACGGAATTTACTTTATTGTTTATTGTGTTTCTTTGCATTTACATAGCAGTAACCCTACTTGGCTTTGATCTACTATCGTGCAGGTACCCTAGCATGGAGATCCAAGTGTGGTAGATCAGAGTAAAGTGTAGGTAGAGTACTCTGTAAGTGTCTCCCACTTTCCCCCCCACTAGTTCATTTTGCCACAATCATAACCAAGACCTAATCTACTTAGGTGTTTGCATAAATCCTAGGATAGACTTTATTTGTCTTGTTTGCCACCTTCACCCATCTTACCCACATCTTATATAAAAAAAATAAAAAGATATTTTCTGTGGGATGAATCAATTTACACTCTCTATAAACCCACATTTGAGGAACATAATTAGACTTGATTTTCATCTACTCAACCGGGCTTCTGACCTTTGGACCTGGTACATGAATTCAACACATAAAAGAGTAGAAATCATATTAGGTTAACCACCTTTTTGTGTGCCTTAATCGGTGGCGCATTTGAACCAATTGAGTGAATTGTTTGGGCCGCACCACTTAATCTAAAAGAGGTTCATTTTCTAGCTGCCCCATATGATTCAATAATTAGGTCAAGCCAGGCACTCCATATTTTTCTGGATTTCTAAAGGAAAATACTTGAACACGTTCTTTCAACAACAAACTTGGCTTGCCTTACAAAACTTGGTTGAAAACACCTAATATTTGAATCGGAAAAGCTATTAAGTAAGATTCGAATCCTAAAACTCACCTCATCATTATGGGAACCCAGTGTATATCTCCCCAGTTTGTTTTACTTCCCCGCTTCTTCCCTAAGTGTTTTGGGAATTATTTATGCATTTTTGTGAGCTGGGCTCTGGACAATCGGCCAATGGGCTGTTACCCACAGCAACTTGCTTGCCATACTCGTGCGGAGAAGTATGGTTTCATTATTATTATTTCTTTCTCCTTTTTCTATTTTTTTATTCTAAGTATTTCTTTTTTTCTCTTTTTTTTTCTTTTTTCCAAGTAGGTGGCTTCCCTGAACTAAGATTTACGAAAAGGCAGTAGGAAGAGAATGGTCGTGTGGTTTGACTCTGGACAACCGGATGATGAGCTGTTACCACTGACAACTTACTAGCCATACAACCCTAGATAGTTCATTAGCTACCCAACTTTCAAAGATACTGCCAAGTGGTGAGTCAGTGCAAATAGTGTGTAGATGCTTAGGCTTAAAGTCCCCTTAAATCGGAGGGCGGGTTGATAAGTCATATAGTTATCACTCCAATTTAATGACCAAATTAAAGTAGAATTACTTGGCGAGGACTCGAGACTAAATCCACATTCGAGTGGACACTCGGGCCAATTATGCCCGAAGACCTGAAGAGTCTAAGTGTTCAGGTCCTAAAGTATCATTTCCTATAGTTAATAACTTCCAAAAGCCTAAGTTCTCATCTCCTAATTCTATTTTTTTTTTTAATTTTTATCATCATTTTTTTTTAAGAAACTAAAAGAAATTCTACAGAGTTAAAAAATGATTTCAGGAATTAATTATCCACCGCCCAAGCCTAAATGATGCAATGTCCTCATTGTAGAAATAAAGACATGAAAAGGGTGGAGTAAATAGAATATCACCTGAATTTCATGAAAATCCGGTCAGCTCTGAAGAGAGAAGAGAGTATACACATGTGCTAAGTTTAATGCCTTTAGCTAGGCATAAAATACATACAAGGAAGAAATGGAGAATTCACACACTCACTAAAATAGGATGTCCGTAGATGTGGACCAAGTTGTGGTGCAAACCCATGCCCTAGGGTTGAGTAGTTCTAATGCTCTCGATGAAAATCACGCAGAATAGGAGATTATTATGCTTGTGGGGCCAAGCATGCAGTTTGGTGGTGTGCAACCCAAGACTAAAGTGGCAGACAACAGGTAGATCTAGTTCACTCAACTCCCACTTAAAGTTCAGCTCAGGAAGATAGTCAATTATTCTGAGCTTGGGTTGTACATGAAAGATATCATAAGGGTCCTGGAAGAAGTAAGTGGTTTCAGGTCAATAGATACCCTTAGATCCAAAATTGTAGTTCCCTCAGAAATAGCTTCCCAAATTTTTATTTTCAACTTTAGATCCTCCAAGATCAAGGTTTCTTGGACCTCCAGATCGTTGTACACCCCATCTAAAATACCAAAGTCCAACAATTAGGGCTAAGTCAGGATTGACTTGGGTCTGGTGATCTCAAAAATATCATAGTTTGGCTCTTTTGGGTATGGTTGAGCAGTGGGGCTACTGATTGAATCATCAGGATTCGGATTGTCTAAGTTAGCTGCAACATGATCATAATCTTCAATAATCGAGCTATCAAATGGTTCATCATGCTCCTCATGCCTGTTCGTCTCACTAAAATCCTCTTCCTTAAGCTCAATTGAGACTTCACCTAAAGATTCTTCACCCTCAAAGTTAAAGAATTCTTTATCCTCATTTATATATGTCTCAAAATCATGTCATTTCATGGTCCATGGAGACATATTTTTCATCGTTCCCTGGCTCAGGGATCTCTAGTGAAACAATCGGCTCATCCTGAATCGGTTGCTCTAGAATAACCTGGTCATCCCCGATCTTAGAAAATGTATCCCCCACAGCTGGTGCCTGAGCGGGTTTAGACATTGGCTCTCCTGAATGGGGTTCATCTTGAGAATCATCCCAAGACTAGACTAGGGCAACCACATTTTCATCCTCAACCTCGATAATTTCCCACGTACAAATGTTGAAGCGATGGGTTACTATGCTTTTCAATTTGGTTTTGAAAACCTGTCGTTGTAGTTTGAAAGTGAAGAACTCGTGTCCAACAAATAAAATTTATACCGGAATAGAAATCCCAGGTCAAACTCAGGGAGGCTACGTCGATCTAGATTCGCAATTTTGCTTTTTTTTGTGTTTTTGTTGAAAAGTGGAGTAATTACAATGAAGCACTATAAACAATCAGAATAAGAGAGAGAGAGAGAAGGCATTCACTTAATACTTAAAAATGTTTACACAATTAGGAAAGCAAGAAATTACAGTAGAAAGTAGGAAAATTCTACTCTAGAAAGCAGGAAAAAGGAATGGGAGAGAGAAGTTATCCTCCTCGACGATCGCTTGGAGGATGAGCTGGACGGGATGACACCTGGAAGATGAAGAACGAAGTAGGAAGAAGGAGGTCAAGGCAGGAAGAACGAGAATGGGGCAGCACGTCATCGTCCTCGCAGGATCCACTTCCGAAATGGGGGTGAAATTTTGACTTTATCTCTTGAGAAGCATCCCGGGTGTGGGACAAGCTTCTCTTGAGCTTTAGAGAGGAAGAGAAGAGAAGGAAGGGATGAGAATTTCATATAGAGGGTGTCTCCTTTTAAATCCATCACTAAAGGCCTAAACGTGGCCATAATGGGTGGCTCTCGTGCGTTCGCTCACCTTCTCGTGCCTCAATGTGTGTTCACGTTCTTTAAATCTCGGTTGTTCGATCGTAAGATTGAATGGCTGAGAGCGCTCTTCGCCCACTTCATCCGCATGCCTCAACACGTGGGATGGCACGTTTCCATGCCGCATCAGGTGGCACGCTCATCTGATTGGGCACACACACCTGCTCGATCTCCATCGTGCAGTCAAACGCACGTGCATGCTCGCTCCAATTGGGGTGCCCCACAACTCGATCCCACGCCTCAGTGTTGAGTTAAGACACTCGACCAATGTGTTGTGGGTGCATTTGCGTCGAGCGCTTAACTTAAGCACAGGCACCTCGCAGCTATTGGATCTTGATCCAACGATGGAGAAGCATTGGTGTGAGGTGCTTCTAGGAATGCATGCGACGGGTTTGGCGGCCGAGATGGCGGGAATGCATGCGGCCGGTTTGGTGGCCGAGATGGTGGGAACGCATGCAGCTGGTTTGGCGGCCAAGATGGTGCCACGTGGTGCCATCTTGGCCGTCCATCTTCTGTGTGATGTAGATGGTGCCACGGGTATCTAATTGAGTCAATTTTCGCTCCGTTATGTTGTGATCATCGATCCGAATATATCCGTGTGGTTGGATTTGTCGTTTGAAGTGTAGATTAACACCATCTTGGCCCTTAATCTTCTAGGATTCCTCAGTCTCTATTTGATGCTATGGATATCCGATTAAGGCGATCTTGGAGTCGTTGAACTCCAATCGTTGCCCTGATCAGATCCATACTGCTGGATCTTCGATCCGTGGCCCCGATAAAAGGTCTCCCTATCCCTGACCATAAAAGGAGACAATTAAGCTCCATTTTATTCAAACTAATCTAAATGCAAGATGATGCATGCTATGCAATATTTATAGTATGTAATGCAATTCTATGCATAAGAACGTGCATGAAAAGACATTTTATATAATATAAACATGTTTACATCATACCCCCAATCCTATCTTTTGCCAGTCCCTAGCAAAATCTACATGCTATTTATAAAAGAATTAGGTTGGACTATTTTTGCATAAGTTATTTTCAACATTAGGAAAATTTTTACTTCGGATCTAAACTTTCAAAGACACAACAGTGGCCAAGTATCTACGAAAATGCAGACCGCCTCAAGCCTTCGCCTTATTCAAAGAAAATTTTCTTTTTCTCTTTTTCTTCTTTTCTAATTTTTTTGGATTTTTGAGTTTAGGGTTAAGGAGTGGCTTTCTATGGCCATTCAACTCACCCAAGATTTCTTGAGAACCCTAAGTTCTAGGCATCTTATTCTGAATGTGATAGACTCGTTGATCGACAATTAGAATGGACTTCGGGTTTCTATGCCTCTAGGTGACCTTAAAAAGGGAGTTCTGCCTAAAGGTGAATCTTTACAACCGGTAGCTTTCTCCCTACTTCTATTTTTACGGGGTCAACACAAGGATTAATCCAATGTATATCTCCCTGATTTATTCTACTTCTCTGCTTCTTCCTAAGTGTTTTGGGAATTTTCAGTGCATTTCTTGAGCTCGGTTCTGGACAACCGGTCGATGAGCTGTTACCACCGACAACTTGCCAACCATACTCGTGTGGCGAAGTGTGGCTTATTTATTTTATTTTCTTTTTCTTTTCTCCTTTTCTTTTTCTTTTCTTTTTGACTTTTTTTCTTCTTTTTTTTTAAGTTGGTGGCTTTCCTAGTCTAAGATTTAATTAAAGGCAGCAAGAAGAGAATGGTCCAGTGACTGGGCTCTAGACAACCTACATATGGGTTGTTACCCACAATAACTTGCCAGCCATATCACCCTAAAAGGTTCATTAGCTACCCAATTTCTGTTAGAATCGCCAATCAACAAGTCAGTGAAAAGAAAGTGTGTAGATGCTTAAGACTCAAAGTTCCCTCAAATCAGAGGGTGGGTTGATAAGTCATGTACTTATCACCCAAACTTATTTAATCAAATTACAATAGAATTAAGATGGCAAGGACTCGAAAAACAAATCCACATTTTAGTGGATACATAGGCTGATTAAGTCCAAAGGCCTGAAGGGTTCTTGTGTTTAGATCATATTATAATATTTCCTAAGATTGAAAAGTCCTAATGTCCAAGTATTCCTACCTAATTAAATTTTTTTTTTATGTACATCTAAGAATAGAAATATAAGAATTTTACAAAGCTGACAAAATGATTCAAAAATGAATCCACCCCCCCATGCATAGCTGATGCAATGTCTACTTTGAGAAAAAAAGGCATGAAAGAAAGGGTAGAGTATGAAAGATATCACCTGAATATGAAGCTTAGTCAGCTTTGTGTCATATGTACAACTTCTAAGTTTAATGCCGTTAGCTAGGAGAAGTCTAGGCAAAGAAGTAACAATATGGCTAGTGCAACAATGTCTGAGATAGGTTCTGGAAGAGTACGATCAATAACAGGCTTTAGACGTTGATCGTTGACTTTAAATGTGTTACCTATCTTTGGGTCAGAGATCTTAATGGCTCCATTTGGAAAAATATGATTGATAATGAACAGGCCATTCCATTTAGATCTAAGTTTGCCAGGAAAGAGCTCAAGTCGAGAATTGAATAATCGGACCTTCTGGTTCGACTCAAAGCTCTTGTGGGAAATCAATTAATCATGTAGAGCTTTGGTCTGAGCCTTGTAGATCTTGTCATTCCATTATGCATCATTTTTAAGCTCTTCCAACTCAAATAGTTGAAGTTTCCTGGTCTTCCTAGCTAAATTCGATCTAAATTGCATTGCTTGATTGCCCGGAATGCCCTATGTTCAATCTCTACGAGTAAATGACACACCTTTCCATGCACCAAACAAAATGGAGACATGCCGATGGGCATTTTATACGCCGTATGGCAGGCCCAAAGAGTGTCCTTAAGCTTTTGAGTCCAGTCCTTGCGATCCGGCCTAACTGCTTTCTACAGAATATTATTGATCTCTTGATTGGAGATCTCGACCTATCCATTCATCTAGGGATGGTAAGGTGTGGAGATTCGGTGATTAACCCCTTATTTAGCCAACAAATTACGGAAATGGGCATTAGTAAAATGAGTGCCACTATCACTGATGATGGCCCTCGAAATCCCGAACCTACTCAGGATGATTCTCTTGACAAAATCGATGACCACCTTGTGGTCATTGGTTCGGGTGGGAATCGCCTCAATCCATTTGGACACATAATCAACAACGACAAGAATGTACTGATGTCCAAATGAAGGGAGAAAGGGTCCCATGAAATCATGCCCCAAACATCGAAGATTTTGACAGGAAGAATTGGGTTTAGGGGCATCATATCTCTCTTAGTTATTTTCCCAAGTGCCTGACAATGGGAACATGACCTTAAGAGATCCTGGGCATCCTTGAATAAAGACGGCCAATAGAAGCCAGATTGCAAAATCTTTGCAACCGTCTTTTTCTCGGAGAAATGTCCACCACATGCAGATGCATGGCAAAACTCGAGTATACTATTGAATTCATTCTCTAGAACACATCGGTGAATAATCTGATCAGAGCCGATGCGGTACAGTTTAAGGTCGTCCCAAAAGTAGTATTTGGCCTCAGATCTGAGTCTATCCTGCTGTTGCTTGTCCAATCCTAGGGGATTTGACCAACGGCCAAATAATTAACAATGTCAGTAAACCACGGGGTTTGGATACCTGAAACTGCAAGGATAGTCTCATCTAGAAAAGTTTCAGCAATCAGGACATCTAGACGAGAAGAATCACTTAGAAGTCTCGACAAATGATCCACCACCCCATTTTGTATCTCGATTTTATCCTTGATTTCAAGATCAAATTCTTGAAGCAGAAGAATCCAACGAATAAGCCAGGGTTTGGCTTCCTTTTTGGCCAAGAGATGTCTCAAGGCTGAGTGGTCAGTATAAATGATGCCATGAGACCCTAAGATATAAGCCCTGAATTTTTCTAAAGTAAATACTACAGCTAGTAATTCTATTGCAGTAATGGTGTAACTCCTCTGGGCTTCATCCAGAGTTTTATTAGTGTAGTAGATGATAGAGGGCTTCCTGTCAACTTTGTGACCCAAAACAACCCCGACCGCATAATCAGAAGCATCATCATGATCTCAAAAGGGGTTGTCCAAATCGATAGTTGCAACACCGAAGCACAAGTGACTGCCATTTTCAGGAAATCAAATGCCTTACGACATGATTTGTCAAAAACAAACGGTGTTTCTTTGGCAAGAAGATTGCTCAGAGGACGAGCAACCTTTGAGAAATCCTTGATGAATCTTCTGTTGAATCCCACGTGACCAAGAAATGATCGAATTTGTTTAATAGATGCAGGAGGAGGAAGTTTAGCGATAGCATCAACGTTAGCTTTATCCACTTCAATTCTCTGTTCAGAGATTACATGACCCAAGATGATGCCTTGTGTTATGAAATGACTCTTTTCCCAGCTAAGGACCAATCGTGTTTTGATGCATTACTTAAGAATCATTTCTAGATTAGCCAGACAACAATCAAACAATTGTCCAAAAATAGAGAAATTTTCCATGAAGACTTCCATAAACTCTCCCACAATGTCAGAGAATATAGCTAACATACACCTTTGAAAAGTTGCAGGTGCATTGCATAAATCGAAAGGCATCCTATGGAAAGCAAAGGTTCCGTAGGGACAGGTGAAAGTAGTTCTCTCCTGATCCTCAGGATGGATAGGAACTTGGTTTTATCCCGAGTAGCCATTAAGAAAATAGAAGTACTTCTACCAGGCTAGTCTTTCCAAGATTTGATCAATGAAGGGCAGAGGGAAATGATCCTTTTCGTGGCTGTGTTCAGCTTCCTGTAATCGATACAAACCCTCCAAGAGGAAGCTAAACGAGTTGTGACAAATTCTCCTCTCTCGTTAGTCACAACGGTAATCCCAACTTTCTTGGGAATAATTTGCACTAGACTTACCCAGGGACTATCAGAGATTGGATAAATAATTCCTGCATCGAGCCACTTAATGATTTCCTTTTTGACCACTTCTCACATATTTGGATTTAATCTCCTTTGCATCTGGCAAGAAGGGCGAGATCCATCTACCAAGAATATTCTATGATTGCAGTAAGATGGCTCGATCCCCCTAAGGTCATGAATGGTCCAACCAATTGCCTCCTTGTGTTCCTTCAAGATCTTGATCAATTTAATCTCTTGCTCCTTTGTTAATTTAGCACTGATAATCATAGGGAGCATCTTCTTTGGTCCTAAAAATTGATATTTCAAATTCCCAGGCAATGGTTTCAGTTCAAGATGGGGTGGGTTGATGATTGAAGATAAGGAAGATGTTGAAGATTCATCAAAATGAAGTGGTTGAGAGTGAACAAAATCAATAACCTCTTCAGAAGGTGGCAGGTCTGGCATAGAGGGTTGCGGGTCCAATTCATCATCAAAAGAGGAACTTTCAATTGAAGAAACCATCAAACAAGTTTCAATGTTTACATTATCCTCCTCAAGTTCCTCAATAAATCCATAATCCTCAAATTTATTAATCACCTTAAAAATATCCAATTTCATTCGCTGATCCCCAAAGGCTATTTCCATGGTACCACTTTCACAGTTACTGTTGGCCTTAGTGATAGCCAGGAATGGATGCCTCAGAATGATGGGCATGTTCCTCAAATTTTCCGGTACATCCATGTCAAGAACAAGGAAATCTACAGGAAAATAGAAATCCTTAACCTTAACTATAACATCTTCAATAACGCCTCGCGGATTTGTGACTGAACGGACTGCTAACTGTAGCGTTACTGAAGTCGGCCGAAGTTCACCTAATCCAAACTTCTTGTAAAGAGAAGTCGGAATTAGGTTAATGGATGCACCTAGATCCAAAAGTGCTCTATCAAAAGTGTAATCTCCGATGACACAAGAAATCAACGGAGCACCTGGATCTCTTTTTTTCTAAGGGAGGTGATGTAGGATAACAGAACTAGCCTGCTCGGAGAGTACCACCTTCCTCGGAATACATTCTCTTGACTTACGCATTTGTGTACATAAATCCTTTAAAAATCTCACGTAAGCCGGTATATGCTGGATAGCATTAAGGAGTGGGATATTGATCTCAACATTCTTAAAAATATTCAGAAGCTCCTCATTGCTATCAACAGACTTCTTCTTCTTTGATTTGATCAAGGCTTCAGGAAAAGGAACATGAAATAGATCTTTGGAATCAGGTTCCTGAGCTTTGATTTCTTCTTCAGAATTCTCCTTTCTCTCCTTAGGTTCTTCAGGATTCGATAAATCAGAACAGTGTGGTTGTGGATCCTAAGTTTCTTTGCCACTCCTCAAGGTAACAGCATTTGCAGATGCATAAGAGTTTGGGTCTTGGGGAGGGTAAGGAAAGATTGGAGGTGCTTGATTAGCCATAAATTGTTTATTTACAGAAGAAGAAGAGGAAGGACCCTACTCAACCACCTGAGCATGTGCTTGGTTGCCTAGATTCAAAATATTTCGCAGGTTGGGTACAGGTTGGGATGGTAGAGATTTGGGTTAATGAGAGTTAGCTATGAGCCTGGTTTGCAAGTTGTCCAGCGAGGTTTTCAATTGCTGCATGAGCTGGAGCATGGATCCTTGCATCTCAATCATTTGTTGGTTCAAATCAGCATGCCCTACGGGTTGACGGGCATTTCAAGCTGGCTGATTGACCTGATTTGGGGGCAACTGATTATACACATGACCCTGACCCATTGATCATTGTGAAGCATACTTGCTGGCTCGGAATTGGGTCTGTTGCCCCGAGTTTTTCCAGGAGAAGTTAGGGTGGTTTCTCCAACTTGGATTACAAGCATTAGAGTAAGGGTTAGATTTAACGGTCTCCTGTATAGCACAGACAACCTCATAGGGTGAGGATGGAGAGAAAGAAAGGGAATGATCAGAAAAATTGGGATCAAAGGCCAAAGTTTGGAACCAATGGGATTCCGAATAATACTGACTCACAGGTTGAGCCGCATCGAGTTGATTCACGAACTCCCATCCAAAAGGAAATCATTAAGAATGGAATCCCGAATTTTGGGATTGAGTGGATCGAGAGTTGTTCATAGAATTTCCAGCCATCCACTCTTCCATTCTCTTAGCAACCAAGTCAACCTTATTAAGTTTGTTACAAATTAATTCCATATCAAATGAATGAGAGTCATGGACTTCATTAACATTTAATCTGGGCAGCTGGGATCGGTTAAAATTATCCATGGAGGCATGATTGATTGAATTCTCGCTCATTTCCTCAAATAATCATGTGCACTATCTGCATCTTTGTTGAGGAAATTGCCTTCGCAAGAAGCATCCACGTGATTTCTGAGTTCCTTTGTGAACTCGTGGAAGAAGATCTACACGAGTTGCCTTTTCGGCACCTCGTGGTGTGGAGACCTCCGCAATAGGTCCTGGAATCACTCCCAGGCCACATGAAACTGCTCCCCCGACCACTGGGTTAAGGTAGTGCTTGCCTGCCTCAAAGCATTAGTACGTCCGATAGGGAAGAATTTCTTTAGAAAGGCCGATTTCAACTCATTCCAAGTTGCAATTAGTCTTCCTATAGTCCTATACCAATGAGTGGCTTTATCCCTGAGAGAGTGGGGGAAGAGCCTCATGATCATTTGCTCGTCATTCACATTTTGTGCCTTGGTGGTCTAGACCAAAGTGGTTAAGTCCTCCAAATGCTGAAACGGGTCTTCAAAGCCAAGCCCATGGTAATGTTTGATCAGGCTTAACACCTGGGGCTTGATTTCTAAGTCTCCGATCGGAATCTGGATGCCGGGACATTCCCCGTAATTTGAAGGATCATAAAATCCTTCAAGGGCTGAGTGCCCAACATTCTCCAGAACCTTTCTTGCATCCTCTGCATTTGTTCCAGCTGCCTTTGGAATTTCACCTATGGATCCTGAGGTAGAGGAGGCTGTTGATCATCCATGGGATCAATTTGACCATAATCCAATTTAGGGCTCCTAGAATACTTTGGTGGCCCTTCCAATCGGGGATTCAATGACTGTCCTCCCAGCATAAACTAGGAAAAGGTCGGAAGGACTGGAGATAAGGACCCTGCAGCATAACAAAACAAGCCTATCCTTATGTGGGGTAGCATAAGGTTCTACAGACTCCCAAAACCCGCCTTAAGATTATAAATGATTTACTCTACTTATGTCTGCTCAATCCAACTAGTTAGAAGGAGGGACTAGGGAGAATGTTCTTCCTTCGGCTTGCGCCTCCGATTCCTAGTCTACCCCCCTAACACGGCCGTTTGACATTACTCCCCTAGCTAGACATCAGCTTAATTAGTACAAGTAGGTTAATCATAAACAATCTTAGACTAGGCCCCGAAGAGCGATCAGTCCTTAAGGCCAACATCTACTCGATTTTATTTAGGCCTGGGATTGTAGTGCTTTTGGAATGTGATGGGCCCTTAAAATGGGTTGTGCCCTTAATGATTGATTGAGTATTGTGTAAGTGTGTGCACAACCAGGGTTTTCAAGCAGGATTATTTGTGATGCATAGATTTTAATGTTCAAATCTTGCTTGAGTAGCTTTTAGGGTTTAGAATTAGGTTGATTTCACTCAATGTTTGAGGCAAACCAGGTTTTCAAGCATAGGTGAAGATTGCTTTCCTTTGAAACCAGAAGTAAAGTGAAGTGCCTAGTATGAACCTAGATTGAAAACCATAAGAAGAAGGTACATGATGAGTCAATTTTAGATTGAGTGGTGTAGCCCAAACAATTCAAACAACTGGCCACAACTACGCCACTGGGTTAGACACACAAAGATGGTTAACCTAGAATGATTTTTACTCTTTTATATGTTGCTTTGTGTGTACAAATTCCACAGATCAGAACCCGGTTGAGTAGAAGCAAATCAAGTAGGTTAAGTGCCTTGAATGTGGGTATATGTTATGTGTCAGTTGAAAATTACCCCACAAAATTATCTTTTTATTATTTTTTAATAAGCAAGGGTGGAATATAAGTGAGTGAAAATCCAAACAACCAAACTAATCCTAGGATTTATGCAAACACCTAGGTTAATTGGAATTTGAATTTAATGTGACAAATGAAATCTATGGCGTGGAAAGAATGGGGAGCACTTACAGTTGTCTTCAACTGCAGTTTACTTTGATCTACCGCTTGATGATTCCCTGATGGAGGTCTCTGCAAAACAATAGAGACAAGAGAAAGCAAGTTAGAAGACAATAAAGTGTGCAAAATGCGAAAAGAAGATCTGAAATCATTGCCTCCCCAGCAATGACGCCAAAATGTTGAAGTGGCGGGTTACTACGCTTTCGAATTTGGTTTGAAAACCTATCATTGTAGTTTGAAAGCGAGGAACTCATGTTCAACAAATAAAATTTATACCGGAATAGAAATCCCGGGTCGAATTCAGGGAGGCCATGTCGATTTATATTCACATTATATTTTTTTCGTGTTTTTGTTGAAAAGCAGAGTAATTACAATGAAGTGCTATAAACAATCAAAATAAGAGAGAGAGTGAAAACATTCACTTAATACTTCAAAATGTTTACACAATTAGGCAAGTGAGAAATTACATAAGAAAGCAGGAAAACTATTACACTAGAAAGCAGGAAAATTCTACTCTAGAAAGCAGGAAAAAGGAATGGGAGAGAGAAGTTATCCTCCTCGACGATCACTTTGAGGACGAGTTGGATGGGACGATGCCTAGAAGATGAAGAACGAAGTAGGAAGAAGGAGGTCGAGGTAGGAAGAACGAGAACAGGGCAGCACGTCATCGTCGTCGTGGGATCTACTTCCAAAATGGGGGGTGAAAATTTGACTTTATCTCTTGAGACGCATCATGGATGTGGGACAAGCTTATCTTGAGCTTTGGAGAGGGAGAGAAGAGAAGGAAGGGATGAGAATTTCGTATGGAGGGGGTCTCCCCTTATAGTTGCAAGGAGTGAGGACAATTTGGTCATTTTATGTTGAAAATCATTAATTCAGGACCTTTAGTGATGGATAAATTCATCACTAAGGCACTCAACCAATGCACTGTTTGTGCATTTGCGTCGAGTGCTTAACTTAAGTGCAGGCGCCTCACAGCCGTTGGATGTTGATCCAACTGTAAAGAAGAGTTGGCGCGAGGTGCTTCAGCGGATGCATGCAGCCAGTTGGGCGGACGAGATGGCACCACGTGGTGCCATCTTGGCCATCCATCTTCTGGGTGATGTACATGGTGCCATGGGTATCGGATTGAGTCGATTTTTGCCTTGTTAGGCTGCGATTGTCGATCCGAATCCATCCAAGCGATCAGATTTGTCATCTGAAGTGCTAATTAGCACCATCTTGGCCCTTTATCTTCTACGATTCCTCAATCTCTATCTAATGCTACAGATATCCGATTAGGGCTATCTTGGAGTCATTGAACTCCAATCGTCGCCCTAATCAGATCCGTACGGTTGGATCTTTGATCTTAGGCCCAAATAAAAAGTCACCTGTCCCTGACCATAAAAGGAGTTAATTAACCTCCATTTTATTCAAACAAATGTGAATGCAAGATGATGCATGCTATGCAATATTTATAGTATGTAATACAATTCTATGCTTAAGAACATGCATAAATAGACATTTTATGTAATATAAACATGTTTACATCAAGAAACTCACCCAGGCCCCGCTCCTTAACATGTTGGAGCAAATCCAATAAAGATCTATTCAGCTCATCAATCTCCAATGCTTCAGTGCATGGTGTTGGCTGAGCCTCTAAAGATTGGATGGTGTTCCTCAAGTTAGCCAACACCTTGTCTTGGACCAAGTTCATCGGAACCGAATGGTTCAATTCAGGGTTGGGTGGGTTTGGGTTCATTCTAGGGGAGTCAAGATATTGAGGTTCTCAGGTTCTTCCCTGATAATAGGTCGTCTTTGGTTTTACAAACAATGGTAGTGAAAAGGGATGTGGTTGGGCATGGATAGGTTGCGTTAATATGGTGATTTTATCGTTGAAATGTGTATAGTGGTTAACCTAAATGGAGGCTAACCATTTCTTTACAAAATTTTTTTACTTGGACTACTTGATTTTATCTTGGTTGCTTTTAGGCCCAGGGTCGAACTCAGGGAAGTGGGATTAGAAGTGAATGAGTTTCTACGCCTTTCCTACAACGAATCTCTTCCGTTCGCTTTATTATGTTTTTGGTGTTTTTCTATTTAAGATTTTTTTCTGATAATTCTTGTCCTTGAGGCACACCCTCAAAATCTGGTTCTTGGCTTTGAGCCAAATTAGGGTTTCAAAACTAGTCTTCACAAGACTGAGTACCTGCAAGTCAGGGATTATCTTTTCTCTTTATATATCCTTTTTTATCTTTTTACTGGCAGGGAAGAGAAATAGAAATAAAGTAAATATAGTATATATATATATATATATTATATATTTATAAAGGGGTGTGGGTGGAGGTGGAGATGGCGTGTGGCACGGTGTCGAGTCGATCATCATCTAGGAAGATGCAACCAATAGGACGAAGTGCCGTGTGGAGTGTAAGATGGATTGGTGGAAGATGAGTGTGAACACGCTTTCTATACGTGTATCGGGGAATATCAACAACTGGTGTAAATATTCCCGTGATACAACGTATAGGATGAAAATATATATATATGTATGTATATATGTAAATATATATCTATAGGTATATATATATAGATAGGTATATGTACATATATATATATATATATGTATATGTATGTATATATAACTATATAGATGTATATATATATATATGTATATATATATAGTAATATATGTATATAGATATATGTAGATAGATATGTATATATATATGTGTGTGTATATATAATTACAGATATATATGTATATATGTGTGTATATTTGTATATATATATGTATATATATATATTAGTATAAGTATTTATGCATGTAGATATATGTAGATTGGTATACAAATACATATATATAAATATATATATGTATTTATAGTTATAGGTATATGTATATATGTATGTATAAATATGTATATATATATATGTATAAATATAAGTGTATATATATGTATATATAATTATACTTAGTTATATAAGTACTAATATATGTATAGATATATGTATATATACATATATATATGTATATGTATACAACTATATATAGATATAAATATATATATGTATATGTAAATATATATAAGTATATAATAGTGTATAAGTGAGTGGGTGTGTGTGTACGAGGGTGTGTGTGTGTGTGTGTTTGTGTCTGCAGTGAGAGTGAGAGAGTGCTGTGAGATAGAGAGAGAGATTTGGAGATTGCTGTGAAGAAGAGGCGAGTTAAGTTGTCCACGTCCTCAGGGCGTCATCTGATGGCCACAGCGCACCGCGCTGCGCGTAGGCATGTGAAGACGCGTGCGCTGGAGGCACCAGGCGCGAGGGAGAGAGGCCGCAGCGCACCGCGCTGCGTGAAGAGGCGAGTGCAGGCGCGAAGAAGCGGGCAAGGGTACGCGGGCGAAGGGAGCGGGCGCACGCAGATGCTGAAGCGGGCGGGCATACATGGGCGAATGTAGATGCACGGGCGGGCACTGGAGCGGGTGTAGGGTTGGATGCGGGCACGGGCTGGGATCGGTTGCAGTGCACCGGGTGACCGGTTAAGTGAGAAACTTACCAGTCACCGCATTGTAGCCACAGTGTTCCGCTGACTAGCGTGAACAGTGGCTACAGTGCATGGTCGAGCCGCGTGACTGCCTGTGCTCGGTGCTGTGAGAGTGGGAGGTGTGAGCGGCTGGCGCGCACGCGGAGAAGCGGCACCGGCTGCTGGCTTGCGGGTGGCGCTTTGCGACAGGGCGCGTGGAGAGGGCTGGGCCGGTGTAGCACGACAGGGCACGCGGAGAGGGGTCCGGGTGTCCTACTGGCAAGCGTAGTGGAGCTTGGCCAGCTGCTACAGGGGCGCGTGATGGCCGGTTGAGCTTCAAAGCTTGAAGCTTTGTGGCAATGGCGGAATTGTGGCTAAACGTCGCAACAGAGAGAGAACCACCACGACCACCGTCTCTTTGATGAGCTTGGCGGTGGTGGACTCACAGTGGTGGTTGTGCACCACTGTGAGTTGCTCCTGCTCGCAGCATGGCTCCTCAGAGGAGGAGAGGCTGCGTATGGAGGGAGAGGGGAGGAGACGGCCTGGAAGGGAAGAGCTGCTGTGTGTTGGGTTTTTTTTGTTTGGACCAGGCTCTCCTTGCAAAGAAGAAGCCATGCCCTTTTAAAGAGTGTTGAACGTGTACGAACCTACGCTAACGTGTTTGGTTTTGGAAAACCTGTCGTTGTAGTTCGAAAGCGAAGAATTCATGTTCAACAAATAAAATTTATACCAAAAATAATTCCGGGTCGAACACAGGGAGGCTACGTTGATCTATTCCGTAATTATATTTTTTTTAAGATTTTCTTTAAGCAAGGCGTTATAATTATAATGGGGCTATCAAACTATGAGAGAGAGAGAGAGAGAGAGAGAGAAAGGGAGAGAGAGAGAAAGAGAACATGCATTCAATATTTCAATAGTTTATAAAAGTTACACTAGAATGCGGAAAATCAATTACACTATAAAGCAGAAAATTCTACACTAGAAAAGCTGTAAATAAGAATGGGGAGAGAAATGTTATCCTCCTCGACGATTGCTTGGAGGACGAGCCGGACGTGACGACGCCTGGACGAAGGAGAACGAAGCGGGACGAAGGAGGACGAATCAGAAGAACGGGAACGAAGCAGCACATCGTCGTCGTCGCGGGATCCACTTCCGAAGGGGAACGAAAATTGGACTTTATCTCACGAGAAGCATCCCAGGTGTGGGACAAGCTTCTCTTGAGCTTTGGAGGGGTAGAGAGGAGAAAGAAGGGATGAAAATTTCGTATGGAGGGGTCTCCTTTTATAGTTGCAAGGAGTGGGGGCAAAATAGACATTACATCTTCAAAATAATAAATAAGGGGTCTTTAGTGACGGATAAATCCGTCACTAAAGCCCCGACGTGGCCGTCGCCGCCGCGCCCACGCACGCCCGCTCGGCTGCCCCCGTGCGTAACGCCTACGCACGTCCGCGAAGTCTCAGCCGTCCGATGGCGAGATCGGACGGCTTAAAATCGCGCCTTCACCGCTGCCGCCCGCCCACCTGTTCGTGCGATCGCACGTTCACGCGCGCGTCCAATCGCGCGTCGGCGCTATCAGGCGCGCGCGGCCATTGGATCGCGATCGTGCGGTCGATTGGAGGTGCGCCACCGCTCCAATTTCAGCGGGGCGCGGCTCGAACGCGCGTCCCTGCTTCGCGTTAGAGCGCTCGACCGCAGCGCTGCGGTCTCGTTTGTGTCGAGCACTTGACTTCAGCGCGGGCGCGTCGCAGCCGTTGGATCGAGATCCAACGGCGGAGAGGAGATGGGTGCGCGGTCTTCACAAGATGCAAGCGGCCGTTTGGGCGGCTGAGATGGCGCCACGTGGCGTCATCTTGGCCGTCCATCTTCTGGAAGTTGTAGATTGTGCCACGGATGTCGGATTGACTTGATTTTTGTGTCGTTGGGCTGCGATCGTCGATCCGAATTCATCCGTATGGTCGGATTTGTCATCTGAAGTGTGGATTTACACCATCCTGGCCCTTGATCTTCTAGGGTTCCCCGGTCTCTATCTGATGCTACGGATGCCTGATTAGGGCGATCTTGGAGTCGTTGAACTCCAATCGTCGCCCTGATCACATCCATACGGTTAGATCTTTGATCCGAGGCCCCGATAAAATGTTTGCCCTGTCCAAGCACATAAAAGGAGATAATTAACCTCCATTTTATTCAAACTACTCTAAATGCGAGATGATGCTTGTTATGCAATATTTATATCATGAAATGCAATCCTATGCTTAAAAACATGCATAAATAGACATTTTAAGTAGTGTAAATGTGTTTACATCATACCCCCACGCCTATCTTTTGCTAGCCCCTAGCAAAAACTATATGCTATTTATAAAAGAATTAGGTTAGATTATTTGACCTGAGTTATTTTCAATCATTAAGAAATTGTCTACTTAGGAACTGAACTTTCGAAGACACAACAGTGCCTGGGTATCAACCAAAATGCGGACCGCCTCAAGCCCTCCCTTATTCAAAGAAAAATTTCTTTTTCTTTTCTCTTTTCTAATTTTTTTTTTTTTTATTTTCAAATTTTAGGGTTTAAGAGTGGCTTTCTACGGCCATTCAACTCACCCAAGATTTGATGAGAACCCTAAGTTTTAAGCATCTTATTGTAATTGTGATAGACTCGTTGACCGGCAATTAGAACGGACTTCGGATTTCTACGCCTCTAGGTGACCTCAAAAAGAATTCTGCCTAAAGGTGTATCTTTACAACCGGTAGCTTTCTCCCTACTCTTATTTTTTAACGGGGTCAACACAAGGGTGAATCCAGTGTATATCTCCTCGGTTTATTCTACTTCTCCGCTTCTTCCTAAGTGTTTTGGGAATTTTTAGTGCATTTTCTGAGCTGGGTTCTGGACAACCGGTCGATGAGCTGTTACCACCGACAACTTGCCAGCCATACTCGTGCGGCGAAGTGTGGCTTATTTCTTTTTGTTCTTTTCTCCTTTTTGATTTTTTTTTTCTTTTTCTTTTTTTTTAAGTAGGTGGCTTCCCTGGTCTAAGATTTACCTAAAGGCAGCAAAAAGAGAAAGGTCCAGTGACTGGGCTCTAGACAACCTACCTATGGGTTGTTACCCACGATAACTCGCCAGCCATATCACCATAGAAGGTTCATTAGCTACCCAATTTCCGTTAGAATAGCCGAATAACGAGTCAGTGCAAAGAAAGTGTGTAGATGCTTGAAACTCAAAATTCCCTCAAATCAGAGGGCGGGTTGATAAGTCGTGTACTTATCACCCAATCTTATTTATTCCAATTATAATAGAATTAAAATGGCGAGGACTCAAAGACAAATCCACATTTTAATGGATACACAGGCTAATTAAGTCCAAAGACCTGAGGGGTCTTTGTGTTCAGATCCTAATGTAAAATTTCTTAGGATTGAAAAGTCCTAATGTCCAACTAATCCTTCCTAATTTTTTTTTTTTATAAGAAGAGAAACAATTTACATGGATTTCACAAGGCTGACCAAATAATTCAAGAATGAATCCACCCCCCCATGCCTAGCTGATGCAATGTCCTCATTGAAAAAGAGACATGAAAGAGAGGGTATAATATGAAAGATGTCACCTGGATATGAAGCTCGTATCAGCCTTGTGTCATATTTACAATTGCTGAGTTTAATGCCGCCAGCTAGGCGAAGTCCAACCAAAGAAGTCAGATAATGGTTAGAGCAACAGAGTCTGAAACGGGTTCTGGAAGATTACAGTCAACAATAGGCTTCAGACGTTGACCGTTGACTTTAAAGGTGTTACCCGTCTTTGGGTCAGAAATCTGAATGGCACCATTTAGAAAAATCTGATCAATTATGAATGGGCCATTCCATTTAGATCTAAGTTTACCAGGAAAGAACTTAAGTTTAGAATCGAATAACCAGACCTTTTGGTTTGGCTCAAAGCTCTTGCGGGAAATCATTTGATCATGTAGAGCTTTGGTCCGAGCCTTGTAGATCTTAGCGTTCTCGTAAGCATCATTTCTAAGCTCCTCCAACTCAGATAGTTGGAGTTTCCTGGTCTTCCCAGCTAGATATAGATGTAGATTGCATTGTTTGATTGCCCAGAATGCCCTGTGTTCAATCTCTACGGGTAGATGACATGCCTTTCCATACACCAAAAGGAATGGAGACATGCTGATGGGCGTTTTATACGCCGTACGGTAGGCCCAAAGAGCGTCCTCAAGCTTTTGAGTCCAATCCTTGCGATCAGGCCTAACCGTTTTTTGCAGAATGTTCTTGATCTCTCGATTAGAGATCTCGGCTTGTCCATTCGTTTGGGGATGGTAAGGTGTGGAAATTCGATGATTAACCCCGTATTTGGCCAATAAATTCCGGAATTGGGCATTAGTAAAATGAGTGCCACCATCACTGATGATAGCCCTCGGAATCCCGAACCTACTGAAGATATTTTTCTTGACAAAATTGATGACCACCTTGTAGTCATTGGTTCGGGTGGGAATTGCCTCAATCCATTTGGACACATAATCAACAGCAACAAGAATATACTGATGTCCAAATGAAGGGATAAAGGGTCCCATGAAATCGATGCCCCAAACATCGAAAATTTCGACAGGAAGAATAGGGTTTAGGGGCATCATTTCTCTCTTAGTTATGCTCCCGAGTGCCTGACATCGAGAACATGACCTTGAGAAATCCTGGGCATCCTTGAATAAAGGCGGCCAATAGAAGCCAGATTGCAAGATTTTTGCAGCCGTCTTTCTTCCGGAGAAATGTCCACCACACCCAGATGCATGGCAAAACTCGAGTATACTGTTGAATTCATTCTCCGGTATGCACCGGCGAATAATCTGATCAGAGCCGATGCGATACATCTCAGGGTCCTCCCAAAAGTAGTATGTGGCCTCAGATTTGAGTCTATCTCGTTGTTGCTTGGTCCAATCCTGTGGGATTTGACCAACGGCCAAATAGTTAACAATGTCAGCAAACCATGGGGAGTGGACACCTAAAACTGTAAGAATGGTTTCATCCGGAAAAGTGTCAGCAATCGGAATATCCGGACAAGAAGAATTACCTAGGAGTCTCGACAAATTATCCGCTACCACATTTTGTACCCCGGCTTTATCCTTGATTTCAAGATCAAATTCTTGAAGAAGAAGAATCCAACGAATAAGCCGGGGTTTAGCATCCTTTTTAGCCAAGAGATGTCTCAAGGCTGAGTGGTCGGTATAAACAATAACATGAGACCCCAAGAGATAAGCCCTGAATTTTTCCAAAGCAAATACTACAACTAGTAATTCCTTTTCAGTAACAGTATAATTCCTCTGGACTTCATCCAGAGTTTTACTAGCATAGTAAATGACAGAGTGCTTTCGGTCAATTTTCTGACCCAGGACAGCCCCGACCACGTAATCAGAAGCGTCGGTCATGATCTCAAATGGGGCTATCCAAATTGGTGGTTGCAAAATTGGAGCACAGGTGACTGCCGTTTTCAGAAAATCAAATGCCTTTCGGGATGATTCGTCAAAAACAAACGGCGTTTCTTTGGCAAGAAGATTGCTCAAAGGACGAGCAACCTTCAAAAAATCCTTGATGAATCTTCGATAAAATCCCACATGGCCAAGAAATGATCTGATTTGTTTAACAGATGTGGGATGAGGAAGTTTAGCGATAACATCAACCTTAGCTTTGTCCACTTCAATTCCCCGTTCAGAGATTACATGACCCAAAACGATGCCTTCTTGGGTCATGAAATGACTCTTTTCCCAGCTAAGGACCAGTCGTGTCTTGATACATCGCTTAAGAATCATTTCTAAATTAGCCAAACAAGAGTCAAATGATTCTCCGAAAACAGAGAAATCATCCATGAAGACTTCCATAAACTCTCCAACCATGTCGGAAAATATGGCTAGCATACACCTTTGAAAAGTCACAGGTGCATTGCATAACCTAAAAGGCATCCTACGAAAAGCAAAGGTTCCGTAGGGACAGGTGAAAGTAGTTTTTTCCTGATCCCCGGGATGGATAGGAACTTGATTATATCCCGAGTAGCCATCAAGAAAACAGAAGTACTTCTGCCCAGCTAATTTTTCCAGAATTTGATCAATGAAGGGTAGGGGAAAATGATCCTTTTTAGTGGCTGTGTTCAACTTCCTGTAATCAATACAAACTCTCCATGAGGAAGCTGAACGAGTTGTGACAGATTCACCTCTCTCATTAGTCACAACAGTAATCCCGGCTTTCTTTGGAACAATCTGAACGGGACTTACCCAGGGACTGTCAGAGATTGGATAAATAATTCCTGCATCGAGCCACTTGATGATTTCCTTTTTGACCACTTCTCGCATATTTGGATTTAATCTCCTCTGCATCTGGCGAGAAGGGCGGGATCCATCTTGCAAAAATATTCTATGATTATAGTAAGATGGCTCGATCCCCCTGAGGTCATGAATGGTCCAACCAATTGCCTCCTTATGTTCCTTTAGGACCTTAATCAATTTAATCTCTTGCTCCTTTGTCAATTTAGCACTAATAATCACAGGGAGCGTATTTTGCGGTCCTAGAAATTGATATTTTAAATTCTCGGGCAATGGTTTCAATTCAAGCTGGGGTGGGGTAATGATTGATGGTAGGGTAGATGCTGAAGATTCAACAAGAGGAAGAGGTTTTGAGTGAACAAAATCAGTAACCTCTTCCGAAAATGTCAGTTCAGAGGGTTGCAGGTCAAATTCATTAACCAAAGAGGAACTTTCAATTGAAGAAACTGTCAAACAAGTTTCAATATTAACATTATCCTCATCAAGTTCCTCAATAAATCCACAATCCTCAAATTTGTTTATCGCCATAAAAATATCCAATTTCATTCGTTGGTCCCCAAAGGTGATTTCCATGCTACCGCTTTCATAATTAATATTGGCCTTTCCGGTAGCCAGGAACGGATGCCCCAGAATGATGGGCGTGTTCCTCAGATTAACTGGTACATCCATGTCAAGGACAAGGAAATCTACAGGAAAATAGAAATCCTTGACCTTAACTATAACATCTTCAATAACACCTCGCGGGTTTGTGACCGAACGGTCCGCTAACTGTAGCGTTACTGAAGTTGGCTGAAGTTCACCTAACCCAAACTTCTCATAAAGAGAAGTCGGGATTAGGTTGATGGATGCACCGAGATCCAAAAGTGCTTTATCAAATGTGTAATCTCCGATAACGCAAGAAATCAAAGGAGCACCAGGATCTCTCTTTTTCTGAGGGAGGTAGTGCAGGATAACAGAGCTAGCCTGCTCAGAGAGTACCACCTTCCTCGGAATAGATTCTCTCGACTTACGCTTTTGTGTACATAATTCCTTTAAAAATTTTGCGTAAGCCGGTATGTGCTTGATAGCATCAAGGAGCAGAATATTGATCTCAACATTCTTAAATAAATTCAGAAGCTCCACATTGCTATCAACAGACTTCTTCTTCTTTGCTTTGGCTAAGGCTTCAGGAAAAGGAACATTAGTCAGATCTTTGGAATCAGGTTCTTGAGCCTTGATTTCTTCTCTAGAATTCTCCTCTCTCTCCTCAGATTCTTCAGGATTCAAAAGATCAGAATAGTGTGGTTGTGGATCCTGAGTCTTCTTACCACTCCTTAAAGTGACAGAATTTGCAGAAGCATAAGAATTTGGGTCTTGGGGAGGGTTAGGAAAGATTGGAGGGGCTTGATTGATCATGAATTGTTGATTAGCAGAAGAAGAAGATGAGGAACCCTGCTCAACCACCTGAGCATGTGCGTACGGATCCCTCTGATTTCCGTACCCTTGGGCTTGATTGCTCGAATTTATAATGTTTCGCGGGTTGGGTACGGGTTGGGATGGTAGAGATCCGGGTTGACGAGAGTTAGCAATGAGCCCAGATTGCAAGTTGTCCAGCGAGTTTTTCATTTGCTGCATAAGCTGGAGCATAGATCCTTGCATCTCTACCATTTGACGGTTCAAATCAGCCTGCCCTGCGGGTTGACGGGCATTCCAAGTTGGCTGATTGACCTGATTCGGAGGCAACTGAGTATATACTTGACCCTGACCCATTGGACGTTGCGGAGCATAGTTGCTAGGTGGGAATTGGGTCTGTTGTCCCGAATTTTTCCAAGAGAAGTTAGGGTGGTTTCTCCAACCTGGATTATAGGCATTCGAGTAGGGGTTGGATCTAACATTCTCTTGTACATCACAGACATCCTCATAGGGTGAGGATGGAGAGAAAGAAAGGGAAGGATCAGAAAAACTGGGATCAAGGCCCCAGTTGGGAACCCATGGGGTTCCGAGAAATGCTGACTCATAGATTGAGTCACATCGAGTTGATTCACGAACTCCCGCCCAGAAGGAACTCGTGGGGAATGGAATCCCGAATTTTGGGATTGAGTGGATTGAGAGTTGTTCATAGAATTGCCAGCCATCCACTCTTCCATTCTTTTAGCAACCAAGTCCACCTTATCAAGTTTATTACAAATCAATTCCATATCAAGTGAATGAGAGTCCTGGACTTCATTGACATTTGATCTGGGTTGCTGGGACCGGTTAAAAGTATCCATGGAGGCAAGATTAATTGAATTCTCACTTATTTCCTCAAATAAATCATGTGCACTATCTGCATCTTTATTGAGGAAATTGCCTCCGCAAGAAGCATCCACATGGTTTCTGAGTTGCTCATTCAACCCATGATAGAGGATCTGCACAAGTTACCATTTCGGCACCTCGTGGTGTGGACACCTCCACAATAAGTCCTGGAATCGCTCCCAGGCCACGTGAAACTGCTCCCCCGGCCGCTGGGTAAAAGTAGTGATTGCCCGTCTCAATGCATTGGTACGACCGACTGGGAAGAATTTCTTCAGAAAGGCCGATTTCAACTCATTCCAAGTTGTAATTGGTCTTCCTATTGTCCTATACCAATGAGCGGCTTTATCCCTAAGAGAGTGGGGGAAGAGCCTCATGATCATTTGCTCCTCGTTAACGTTTCGAGCCTTGGTGGTCTGGACCAAAGTGGTCAAATCCTCCAAGTGCTGAAACGGATCTTCGGAGCCAAGCCCATGATAATGTTTAATCAGGCTTAACACCTGGGGCTTGATTTCTACGTCACCGGCTGGAATCTAGACGCCGGGACGTTCCCCGTAATTCGAAGGATCATAAAAATCCTTCAAGGGCTGAGTGCCCTGCATTCTCTGGAACCATTCTTGCATTCTCTGCATTTGTTCCAGCTGCCTTCTAAATTCTTCCTGTGGATTTTCAAGCAGAGGAGGCTGTTGTTCGGCCATGGGATCGAATTGACCAAAATCTAACTTGCGCCTCCTAGAATGTTCTAATGGTCCTTCCAATCGGGGATTCAATGACCGTCTTCCTAGCATAAACTAGGAGAAGGTCGGAAGGACAGGGGATATGGACCCTGCAGCACAACAAAACAAGGCTGTCCTTAATTGGGGTAGCCTAAGGATCTACTGACTCCCAAAACCAGCCTTAAGACTGTAAGTGATTTACTTTACTTGCGTCTATTTAATCCAACTAGTTAGAAGGAGGGACTGGGGAGAAGGTTCTTCCTTTGGCTTTCGCCTCCGATTCCTAGTGTACCCCACAGCCGCGATTGTTTACTCTACTCCCCTAGCTAGACATCAGATTAATCAGTACAAATAGGTTAATCAAAAATAATCTCAGACTAGGCCCTGAAGAGCGAATCAAACCTTAAGGCCAACGTCTACTCAATTTTATTAAGGCCTGGGATTGTGGTGCTTATGGAATGTGATGGGCCCTTACAATGGGTTGTGCCCTTAATGATTGATTGAGATTTGTGTAAGTGCGTGCACAACCAGGGTTTTCAAGCAAGATTATTTATTATGCGTGAATTTTAATGTTCAAATCTTGCTTAAGTAGCTTTTAGGGTTTCAAATTAGGTGAATTGCAATGAAGTTTCTAGGCAAACCAAGTTGTAAAACACGGGTGAAGATAGTTTCGCTTTAAAATCAGAAAGAAAGTGGAGTGCCTGGAGTATACCTAGATTGAAAACCCTAAAGAGGAGCTACTTGATGAGTTGGTTTTAAATAAAATGATGCGGCCCAAACAACTCAAACAATTGGCCACAATTGCACCACTAAGTTAGGCACTCAAAGATGGTTAACCTAGAATGATTTCTACTCTGTTATGTGTTGCTTTATGTGTACCGGTTCCACAGATCAGAACCCGGTTGAGTAGAAAACAAATCAAGTTGATCAAGTGCCTTGAATGTGGGTGTGTATTGTGTGTTTGTTGGAAATTACCCCACAAGATTATCTTTTTGTTATTATTTTTTTTATGAACGAAGGTGGAATGAATGTGAGTGGAAATCCAAACAACCAAACTATTCCTAGGATTTATGCAAACACCTAGGTTAATTGGAATTTGGATTTAATGTGGCGAATGAAATCTATGGAGGGGGAAAGAATGGGGAAACACTTACAGTTGTCTTCAACTACACTTTACTCCAGTCTACCGCTTGTTGATTCCTTGATGGAGGTCTCTGCAAAACAATAGACACAAGAGAAAGTTAGTTAGAAAACAAATAAAGTGCAAGAAATGCGAAGGAAAGATCGGAAATCGTTGCCTCCCCGGCAACGGCGCCAAAATGTTGAACGTGTACGAACCTACGCTAACGTGTTTGGTTTTGGAAAACCTGCCGTTGTAGTTCGAAAGCGAAGAATTCATGTTCAACAAATAAAATTTATACCGAAAATAATTCCGGGTCGAACACAGGGAGGCTACGTTGATCTATTCCGCAATTATATTTTTTTTAAGATTTTCTTTAAGCAAGGCGTTATAATTACAACAGGGCTATCAAACTATGAGAGAGAGAGAGAGAAAGAGAGAGAGAGAGAGAGAAAGAGAGAGAGAGAGAGAAAGAGAACATGCATTCAATATTTCAATAGTTTATAAAAGTTACACTAGAATGCGGAAAATCAATTACACTATAAAGCAGAAAATTCTACACTAGAAAAGCTGTAAATAAGAATGGGGAGAGAAATGTTATCCTCCTCGACGATTGCTTGGAGGACGAGCCGGACGGGACGATGCCTGGACGAAGGAGAATGAAGTGGGACGAAGGAGGACGAATCAGAAGAACGGGAACGAAGCAGGACGTCATCGTCGTCGCGGGATCCACTTCCGAAGGGGAACGAAAATTGGACTTTATCTCGCGAGAAGCATCCCGGGTGTGGGACAAGCTTCTCTTGAGCTTTGGAGGGGTAGAGAGGAGAAAGAAGGGATGAAAATGTCGTATGGAGGGGGTCTCCTTTTATAGTTGCAAGGAGTGGGGGCAAAATAGACATTACATCTTCAAAATAATAAATAAGGGGTCTTTAGTGACGGATAAATCCGTCACTAAAGCCCCGACGTGGCCGTCGCCGCCGCGCCCACGCACGCCCGCTCGGCTTCCCGCGTGCGTAACGCCTACGCACATCCGCGAAGTCTCAGCCGTCCGATCGCGAGATCGGACGGCTTAAAATTGCGCCTTCACCGCTGCCGCCCGCCTGCCTGTGCGTGCGATCGCACGTTCACGCGCGCGTCCAATCGCGCGGCCGTTGTATCGCGATCCTGCGGTCGATGGAGGCGCGCCACCGCTCCAATTTCAGCGGGGTGCGGCTCGAACGCGCGTCCCTGCTTCGCGCTAGAGCGCTCGACCGCTGCGCTGCGATCGCGTTTATGTCGAGCGCTTGACTTCAGCGCGGGCGCGTCGCAGCCGTTGGATCGAGATCCAACGGCCGAGAGGAGACGGGTGCGCGGTCTTCACAAGATGCAAGCGGCCGTTTGGGCGGCTGAGATAGCACCACATGGCGTCATCTTGGCCATCCATCTTTTGGAAGTTGTAGATGGTGCCACGGATGTCGGATTGACTCGATTTTTGTGTCGTTGGGCTGCGATCGTCGATCCGAATTCATCCGTGCGGTCGGATTTGTCATCTGAAGTGCGGATTTACACCATCCTGGCCCTTGATCTTCTAGGGTTCCCCGGTCTCTATCTGATGCTACGGATGCCTGATTAGGGTGATCTTGGAGTCGTTGAACTCCAATCGTCGCCCTGATAACATCCATACGGTTAGATCTTTGATCCGAGGCCCTGATAAAATGTTTGCCCTGTCCAAGCACATAAAAGGAGACAATTAACCTCCATTTTATTCAAACTACTCTAAATGCGAGATGATGCATGTTATGCAATATTTATATCATGAAATGCAATCCTATGCTTAAGAACATGCATAAATAGACATTTTAAGTAGTGTAAATGTGTTTACATCAAAGAGGAAGAAGGCATGCACTGCCATGCCCTGGCTGTGCATGGCTCTACATGGCTGGTAAGGAGAGCTTGTTGTAGAGAATGGCGCGAGGAAGGCCAGCCATGCCATGCAGCCGTGAAGAAGAGAGTCAAATAAAAATAAAAATAAAGGTGGTGAATTTTGCAAAGCAGCACTTGAGGAAAAATGTAAATTTCAAGGACATTTTATTTCACTCTCCTCCCCTCACAATTAAATGCATGGATGCGTGTGTTTTTACAAATGCGACTATGGATACCTAATATGCACTGGTAATGCTAGGAAATAGCACAAGATGGCACAATTGCAGGTGTATTTTTGCAATGCAATCAGGTAGTGACCTATATTCAGTGGAATACTGGGGAAGGTATGTGTTCTAGTCAACATATCCTTCTTGATTGTAGATCGGGTTAGGTTGATCATCAAAGGGTGGAGAACTACAATCATTGCAACTCTATGAAGGATAGTAACCATAGTCTTGTTGTCCAGGGTTAGGCCCTGGACACTAAGGTCCAGATTCATATCCCCAATCAAAGTTGTCTCTGCTAGGAGATGGGTAGTCATAAGTCAAGTCTTGATAGTAATCATCTTGGGGATAAGTATTGGTAGGAGGGTAGGATAGGAAACGCATGTAAGATGTGGAAGGATACATGGTAGAATAAAATGGAAATCAAAAGAAAGAAAGGAGCCCTACAATACAAGCAAGCAACCCTATCCTTAGGTTGGTTAGCCTAAGGACCTCTATTTTCCCAAGACCCATCTTGAGATTATAAATGATTTGGTCAACTTCTATCAAGTCAATCCAACCAGTTAGAGGGAGGGGCTGGGGAGAAGGTTCTTCCTAGGTTGGGCCTTCAGTTCCTAGTGTACCCCCCAGCTGCGGTCGTTTGACGCTACTACCCTAACTAGACATCAGATGAACTAGTAGAAGCATATTGATTGAAAAAAGTCTCAATCTGAGCCTCGAAGAGCGAATCAATCCTTAAGGCCGATGTCTACTCGATTTTAGTTAGGCTTGGGTTGATCGTGCTTTAGGAATGTGATGGGCCCTTTAGATGGGTTGTGGACTTAGTGATTAGTTAATATATGTGTGTGTGCACAACCAAGGATTGCAAACAAGGTTATTTGATGATGTATCTTTTAGGGTTGAATTTTTAGGTTCATTCAATTAGGGTTTAGTAGAACACTCTAGGTTTTACAAGCACTGGTGATGATGTATTCCTTTAGAATTCAGAAGAAAATGTGGACTACCTGGTTCAGCCCTAAAAATCAACCCTAAGTGGAAAGCTACTAATGAATCACTTTTATCTTAAGTGGTGTGGCCCAAACAGTTCAATCAATTGGCCTATTGCATCACTTAGTTAAGGCACACAAAAATGTTTGACCTATTCGGATTTCTACTCACTTATTGGTGTGCTTATTTAGGGTGTACCAGATCCATAGGTCAGATTCCGGTTAAGTGGTAGAATCGATGAGAAGTGGTGCACCTTTAGTTGAGAGTTGTGGGTATTAATGTGTGTCCCTTTCAGAAAATCCAACAATAGAAGAGTATTTTTTGATTATTATTTTCTTAATATATGTGGGTGGGTGAGGTGAGGCAAAGTGACAATCAAACAATCAGATCTATCCTAGGGTTTATAAAAGCACCTAGGTTGATAAGAGTTTGAGTTATTAGTGTGGCAAAATGGAAACTAGGGTAGGGGTGTTGGGGGATAAACTTACAAATATATTTAACTACACTTTACTCCAATCTAACATCTTCGAATCCTCGATTAGGTTCCTGCAAGATAATAAATCGAAGAAGAAAGATTGGTTAGAAAAATATGTAAGTAATGTAGGAAAATGCGAGAAAAACCAAAGAGCGTTGCCTCCCCGGCAATGGCACCAAAATGATGACGTAGGATTCACCACGGAAAGGATTCAGATTTGGAAAACCCATCGTCGTAGTTTGATTCGCGAGAAAATTCTTTGATCAGATAAAATTTATAACCGAAACTCGAAAAGTGTGTCTCAAGTCGAACACGGGGAGAACACTTGGTTTTGAAAGATACGCATTTCACTTTTTATTTGTTTTTGTCATTTTTGTCTTTTCTAAACATTTTGGTATTTTTAATAGGGCAAGAGATCAAGTCCAAGAAATCTAGCTAATCTACTTGCAAAATGAAAAGAGAGAGACAGAGCGAAAGAAGCAATCATGTATTTTTATAATGAAATGTTTATTACAACTAGGAAAGTGCGAAAACTATACTACGAAAGCAATAAAGATAGAGATAGGTGAGAGACATCAAACTCGGCAGTTGCATGGAGGATGACTCGCTTTGACGTCACCTGGAGGAAGGTGGTGAGGAGCAGGACGAATGAGGATGGAGCCGGAGGATGGAGGGCGGGGCAAGATGGCGTCGCAGTGAGGATCTTCTTCCCAAAGGGAGGTGAGAAGATAGCCACGGGATGCTCCACGAAGGAGGATGAGAGGTAGCAACAAATATTTGTTTTCTACTCTAAAGGAGCATCCCGGGCTTGGGACAAGCTCTCTCTAGTGCCTTGGAGGTGGTGAGAGGAAGAGAGGAAGAGATGAAGAGCAAGGGGAGGTGTAGGGGTCCTTTTATAGTGAAGTGAAGAGGAGGAAATCCATCCAAGGGCTATAGTGACATCAAATGCATCGCTGAAGATCCGTGCCAACTAATGCCCCAAATGTCACTAAAGCTTGCTGGTGCTCCTGCTCTATCTTTGTTGGCATCTGTTGGAGCGCCACCCCAACGTTGGATCAAGATCTAAAGGCTCAAGCGCACTAGTTGATCATGCCCTTTGAAGACACATATTGCTTGCTTTGAAGAGAGGTGCGCACACCATTGGATCAGCATTAGACGGCTGACAACGCCAGCGGACGTCTTAAGTTTGCCCCCATGTACGATCGTGCGTGTGATTTCGCATGAATGCACATGTGCACGAATCTAGCCCACGTGATTACGCTGCATGGAAGCTTCGTGGTTGCTCTTTGAAGATCTGGTGGTCGAATTTCAATTGATGCAGCGAGGATGCTTTAGCGAGATTCGACCCCACGCCATTTGATCTGCGGAGAGTGCTTAGCCAATGTGCTAAGCCTTCTTTTATGTCGCGAAGAGGAGAGCGGTGAGAAGGCCTCTCTGCCATTGGATCAAGTTCCAATGACTAGGAATGGAGGTTGCGGATGAAGAGTGGCATGGGCGAGCACTGCTGGTGGTTGTTGGGTAGCTATGTGGCACCATATGGGACATCCATCTTCTGTCTATTGCAGAGGGCGCCACGAAGCTTGGATCAGGGTGATTTCTGTGTTGCCTAACTACGATCGTCGCTCCGGATCCATTCGTATGGCCAGATTTTTCATCCGAAGCCCGTATGGATGTTGCATTGCACCCTAGCCATTGATCTTCCTCGAACTTCATATGATGCTATGGGACTCTGATCTAGAAGATTTCGGAGGCGTTAGACTCCAATCGTTGTCCTGATCAAATCCGTATGGTCAGATCGTCCTTCCAAGGCCCTGAAATAAATCTCCTTCCCTCCTAGGCATAAAAAGGATGTAATTAACCTAAAATATACATAATTACTCTAAATGTAGGATGATGCATGCTATGCAATATTTATAACATGAAATTCAAATCTAAACTTAGAAATATGGATGAATAGGCATTTTATCCTTAATAATTGTGTCTACATCAGTACATTATAACATTGTTTCATGAATATCTAAGTAAAATCAAATGGGTCCCTAGAGGACTGATTATTTTTACCAAGCGTTAGACTAGAGATTCTTTTACCTTTTGTTTTCATCCTAACATCAAGAAATCCAGACAATTGTGAAAGTGTATCTATGTAGCTTATGCAATGGATTTGAGTGAAATGTCGATTCACCTCTAAAGTCTATACTTGACCCTTAGTAAAATTCTAGTAGGATAGGAAAACATCTTCCCTCGAGGTATAGCAAGATATTCTACGATTTCTACCCCAGCTCCTAGCTTAGGTAGAGAATGTCTGAGTCAAATAGGTTTGTATTTAGTGGCTCACTCTCATTTGGTGCTACATATAGACTAGTAGTACATAATCTAGATTCCCGGACTATCAAGTAAATTAACTCAGAGAAAAGAAAGGAAAACTATGCTCTCTTTAGTTCCTTCGTATTCACTCTCTCGCTTATTTTCTTTTCTTTCTCTTTTTCTTTTCTCTTTTGAGCTCACAATCTCGCAAGATTTGTACATTTAATCCATAGTTGGGGGTCTCACATGGCATTAACACATTAAGAGAGTTCTGATAATCCTAACACTAAGTCAAATTCCTCAGCCAGTATTTGGGCTATCAAAAATACAAAAAGGTAGGTTAAGGCTATATTTGGTGGATCGCAAATTTGGTGGGTAATGTTGCCTTAATGCAATAAACACTAAACACACTCATTTTCTACTTTTTCTTAAAATTTTTTTCTTTTTTTCTTTTTCTATATATATGTTTTTTTTCCTTTCTTTTAACACAACACAATACAGTATATGCGAAAAATTTTTTCATAGGCATTATTTGGAATGGTGGCATTCAAGAGATATCGGGTAGCTTATTTAGTGGAAGTACCTCTCCCAACACTAGGAAAGAGACAGATATGACAACGCACTTCTCACCTTGATTTCAATATACTCCTTCAGCTGAGGATTCTGTAAAGGACAGTCATAACTATCCACCTTAGTCCTAGTTTTATTAGAAATCAATCTTTGTGTATTTGCCTTATTTGGTGGCTCTTACACAAAATTTGTACGCAGGAACCGAGAGCGAAACTATGCCTAACTCAGAGTATTATAACTTAATTATCTAGAATTCCAGATTCCTTGCACTAATATTAAAGCACCAGTAACACTCTACTCTCACCTCACACTATTTGGTGGATCTTCTAGAGGAATGTTCGCCTGATTCCTTTACCATTGTCCAGTGGTTCAGGAAAAGAAGCACTACTTCTTCTCGACAAACTAACGACGTTTATCAGTCTTCACAGTGAATCCATTGCAAAATCTATGTGTAAGTGTGAAAATTGTATTGGATTCCATATTACAGGAATCAATTAAAGGATAAAACCCCTAATGCAACCTCTTAATAAAAATCTTATTCATAGATGCAAGATATAAAGATGCTCCATATATTTAACCTTTTGTGATTGTACTTTAATATTGTTCCCCTATCGGGTTACATTCAGCTTAGTCCTTAATTCAGAATAATGAGTGAGCGGATGAGTCAGAAATGGCCATTGCGGCTGATTTCTAGCTCTAATGAGAGCATTGGAGGTGGAGTCGGTTGTTCTTAAATTAAAGACCCTAAAGTACATTTAACATGCTACTCCGAGGTTTTTCTATGTGTTGGCATAAAACTTTTCAGTTTTTAAAGCATCTACTCCCCCATTCCTAAGTTCTTGCATGTCTTCATATAAGAATGAAACAAAAATAAATTATGATAGGGAGTAAGTGGGTAGAAATAACCTAGAATCACTCTTGACTTTTTTCGTTCAGCATAAGCCAACATTTTGATGTATCATATGTAGAGAAATACACTATGTATGATGGGATGCAAAAGCTATTTATAAATGCTAAGTTTAACACCTCCAACACGGAGAAATCTCAATCATATTGATCACTGATTGTAGAAGAACAAGCCAAGAACAAAAGGAAGATGTATTCATTTGCTCCTAGAATCAGTGGTCCGCAAATGCAAACCAACATATGATGCATCCCTACTCTAAAGATTCTATCTATAATAGAATGTGGAATAAGGGCAAAAAGTGGAGGATAATCAGAATGAGGATCGTGATGCCATTTCCGCTGATCAATCATGTTTCAGAATTCAATGGGAAGTTGCTGAGGAAGTTAATTGATATAAAGATCAAAATGCATGTCAGCATCAGAGTCTGGATCATAGGGGTCTTCATAATGGTGATTGACATCAAAAATCATTGATGGGAACACCATCATGAGCCATAAGTAGCTCATTTTGATCTGATTAAGCCAATAAAAGCTCTTGTATATCCATCAAAAGGTCTTATGGGCACAAAACATTGATTTGAGAAGAAAATAAGAATATACAGTTATTTCGATAATTTTACCATCATATCTTGAATGCAGAAAAACCACGGGTTTTCTCAGGGGTTAGATAAAGGTCAAATGGTCTTAAAAGTCTAACAAGTAGGTTAGAAAGATAGAAAAGGGTTTTCTTGTATTTTGAGAATTAAATGACTTCCGAAACCCTAGAAATATACCTTCTTAATTAACTGAGGTTCTGGCTAGGATAAAATTCACTTAAACACTCTAAAATTCATAGAAAAATATTCTCTAGGGTTTGGTACCTTCAATTTGACCATCAGAACCCGTCTTGACCCAAAATAGAGTCTCAAATTGACATTTGCCTTGATTTGGGAAATTGTACAAATTACCTATTCAAACTAGGTCAAAACCAAAATCCAACTTTGCCATTGGATTCCTTAGGTCAAAATTAGGCTTATACCAAAATTTGGGCCCAATCTGAGATAGTTTCAACCTAGTTTGCACTTTGGTCCAAGTTTGATTTCCTTTATTCCACATGGGTCCTTAGCTTTTGAATTTCTTACGAAAAGGCACCTCCCTTTATTATCGTTTTCTTCAAATAGGTCCCTTCCACCATGAATCCATTTCCTACAAATTTCGGCAACCTAAATATGGCATGTTCTCCAAGATTTCTTTACGAATCCCTCTCAAATTTGAAAGGGAAGTTCATCAAGGAATTACCATCCTGTTAAGACAAATCCAAGCTCTCAAACCTTCCCAATCTCTCATGCAAACACATGAGAGATTAGGGTATCTTGGAATTCCTATCTCCGGCGAACTTTTCAAGATTTGGAAGCTTGCTGCCCAAGCCCAAAACTCCCTCTAGAGATCTATAAATGGACCCTAAGATCAGGCTGAACTTCTCACACTCGAATTCAACCGGATTCCCCCTTAATTTTGTCTCTCCACATCTAGCTGAAGTTCCTCGATGTTCGGCGAGCTCCTATGACTCCATCCTTCGTTTTCACGCAATACCGGCGGCGGATTTGTCTCCCTCGCTCTCTTCCGCGTCGTGCTGTTCCCACTGATGCCCCATCCTCCGTCTTCCTTATCGATTCCTACTCACCGAAGCACTTTCTTCCTCGACGTCGACCATACTGCAATCGGCATCGCCTTGACTCCCCATCGTCTACCAACTACCTAGATAAGTCCCCTAACTCCTCTACCTCATTTTCATCCCAACCACACTCAATTTCAACTATGCTATCGCCCGTTCACTGTCATCCCTTCCTCATCCGGCCACTCCACCGACAGGGCACATCTCGCTCCACACACCACCAAACCCCTCGCTGTTCATCCCTACACCTCCGCCTCGACCCCTAGAGCAAAATCTCTAACGAAGTTAGGTCTATTTCTCCTCCACAACCTCCACTGAACATCGCATCTTCGCACTTCACTTTTCATCACCGTCTGGCCACCTCATTCACTCTTACACCTCACGGACACCACCGTTCACTTGCTCACCACACGATGATACTATTGAACCTTTTAACTGGGGCTTTTAGCTCGTATTTCATGTTTTAGTTAGTAGGTCCTTCGACCGCCATTACCGTAGCTTCAAACGAAGCCTAAAGCCTTCTCCAGCAGCGCAAGTCCAAGGTGATACGCCCAGGTTGTGCGGAGAGGCTCCAGACAGATCTCCAGGTCTTCAATTGGCACCAACATCTACTGCTTCTACTCCAATTCAGCGAAGGAAACCCACTGTAGTTCACTCAGAAGAAGGCGATGGGATAGTCCCACCTCAAAAGCTAAAGAGCGCCCGCATCCGCACCCACATAAATTGAATTTATCTCATATGCTTATCACCTCAAGTAACTCACAGGGGGTGTAGTCCCCGTGCACCTCACGCACCTTGCCCGTGACACTACTCACACGGGTCAGGGGCATTCGATTACATGCCTAGACCAGCACTCCTCGGCTTCCACTCATGGCCGACAGCCATGGTCCCAGGTGCACTCTACTAGGAATACTCGATAACCCGAGGCCTTGGGAGGGTGGATCCCTGAGAGAGAAGAAGAGAAGGCATGCAGGGGAAAAAGGGGGGGTTTTGCTCTGTGATTTAATTAGCTGACACTTGATTGTTTAAGAAGCCCTTCCCCCTTATGCGTGAGAAGAAGAAAGGAGAAGAAACAAGAAGAGAAGAACAAGAAGGAGCCGAAGAAGAAGTCACAGAAGAAAGCCACAGGAAAGGAGGAGAAGAAGAGAGAAACTTGAGAAGAAGAAGAGAAGAGAAGCTGAAGTAAGAGAAGAAGAAGAGCTGAGTGATTTAAGCCATCTGATTAGCAGAGAAGATGTCTGAAATGCACTGTGCACTTATCCTATGTGAGTTATTGTGAGGGGTAATTGGTGATTCAAATCACCATTTTACCCCATTCCTTTTACACTATTTGACATATACTTTCATTCATATATCATAACTGCTTGGAATTTTGTTATAATGCTCATATATTTGCTTGAATTGCAATCTTGAGAATCATTTTGTCAATTGCTCCCTGTGTTCAACCTTAGACTTCATTTCTGATATTCGAGTTATAAATTTTACTTATTTTTCACGCTGATTCAACCTATACTACACGCATTGATTTTAAAACATGTTTCAGAGCGAATAACATTTTGGTACCGTTGCCGGGGAGCAATGCTCAACTTTGATCTCTTGATTGCAGTATTTGATCTAGTACTAACTTGCTCTATCCTTTTAGGTTGTGATCTGTTTCAGGGGACTCAATGAAATAAGATCAGCCACACATCAACCACTTCAGAGGCAACTAAGCTCCATCCACCATCTTCTAAGCTCTTGATTCTGAAAAGCTAAAAATGGAAAAAATCAATTAGGGCTACTTGCATTCTATTCTTAGTGAAATCATCAAGTTGCCTGATTTGATACATTCTAGAGAAACATCCAAACCCTGATTTGTGCACCTACATAGGATCTTAAGGTATCTCGGGCTATCACCTTTGATTGCACAGCAATCATAGGTCTTAATTGGCCTAGATTAAGCTAGGACTTAGCATAAGTTAGGGTTATTCATGCATGCATATGCATTATCTGCATCTTTATTGCTTTCCTTTAGCTATACATAAAATAATGTTATAATGTGTTGATTAAGTGCATTATGTCGATTGCAGGGAATAAGCTGATCAGGAGCTGGATCTGAAGTTGGATCATGAATAACGGGAGTTGTAGCAGAACTGGAGCAGAAGGCCTAGTTTAGATGTAGGAATAATAATGTAAGGGGGTTAAAGGTTTTCTATTCTATTAAGTAGAAATAAAGCAGTAAAATGTGAAGAGCATAGGTCCATCCTAGCCCTAGGATAGCCTAGAGACTTCCCCAAGCCTTAGCAACCCTTAGATTAGGTCACAACACCCTAGGAAGCCCTAAAACCCTAGTTCCAACCCTTCTCTGGACGTCCAAAAAAGTTTTCAGACGTCCATGACCCTTAGCCAACTCCCGCACACTTCAAACCCACTTCTGCAGTGTTATTGGACGTCCAGACACTTTGTCAGACGTCCAATTTCTGCAGAATACCCAAAACAGAACCCGAAATCCTTCCTGACTCTAATTGGATGTCCAGACAACAAGTCTGGACTTCTGATTTTTGAGTATAAGATGTTTGATTCTACAATTAGACGTTTGATAGTACTCTCCAATTCCTGTTTTGTGATTTAAGCCTTGATCTTGGATCTCTAGGTCCCTAAACCCAATTCCAACCCCATAGGAACCTAAATTAAGGTGCCCTAACCCTAGTACATCACCTATAGACCTCCCTAAGGACCTAATTAGGTCCTCACTAAACCTAATTGACTTGGATCTTAGTCAATTCCATCATCTTATTCAATTTGACTCATTGAGTCCAATTGAGCCCTGATCTCAGCACACATTGTCCAATTGGACTCAGTGAGAGTCCAATTGACCTAGACCTGACTTAATTGAGTTGTTTTACTCTCAATTAAGTTTATACACACCCAATTAAACTTGTATTAAGTTTAATTGCATTTACCTTAGTGAATTAGGGTTTATAACCCTAATTTGAGACCTACCTTGACCTAAACCCACTAGAACCCAACCTAATCAACCTAGCCACCTAAGTTTCGACCCACACACACCCACACACACCATCCACACGAAAATATCTAGCCTAGAGTTCTCTAGAACTCTCTACCATGTGTGGTTGCCTTGGTTGCCAAAAATAGCAACCAAGAGCCATTCAATTTTTAGATCCACATTTGGTGGATCTAAAAACCACCATCCACCCTCTCTCTCTCACTCTCCCATGAGCTCCCACCATAGGCCTCTCTAGAGAATTCCATAATTCTCTAGAGAGCTTCCATTGGGTCTATAAAAAGACCCCATGGGTGGCCATTGGCACCCATTCACTTCTTTGGCAATTGCACTCCATTGGTGCCATTCACTCCACCTCCACTTAGATAGTTACTCCACCTCCATGAGCTCACTACCACCACCATGCAGGACACCATGCCGCGATGCTGGATCAACCCTACCTCTCTCCAAGGGTTGGCCTAAGCTACATTGGCCGCCCCTCATTCTCTTCTCGGCCACTCCAAGGCCATCGGGGACCACCCCTGAATGCCCTCTATTCTTCTAGCTTTAAATCATGCTCTCCATAATTTTTATTTCTTTCATTTACTGCTTAGTAGAGTACTCTTACTTCTCCCACAATGATGCATGCGAAATCCCCCCGTTGATTCTTGTATGCAATCGTTTTCTGGTAGTTAGATTTAATTTTAAGCATTCATGTATAAGCTTTCCTCTAGATTTCCTTGTGCAACAACTCTCCAATGATGAATGAAATTTCATTTTATATATATATCTCTTTTGTGTTGAAATCACCTTGAGCTGAATGATTATCATATTTGATTGATTTAAGTGCCTGTTCTTTAACCGCCTATATATTACGCACCAGCATATCATTTAAATAAAGTAGAGCAGCTTTAAGATCGATTTCAAAAACAAAAACAACGCCTCCCAGAGACGAACAACTGGGACTCAAGTCTCGTTACTTTTACAAAATAATATTTTTGACAAACGTTTTTGTGTGACTATACTACGATTTTCTACGACTTTCAAATGCGCGAAAACAGCTTTCTGTCAACCTTCTTGCTTAAGCCCTAGGTACCACAGTTTGACAAATTAAATTGGACCAATCAGAGCCAATTAGGGTTTCCAGTTTAGGGTTTTGAAGATACACTTGCTTAATCAAGAATTAACCTTCCTAAACAGTGTGCACCTAAGCCTTGGTTGAATTCATCTATTCAAGAAAACCCTAAAATCTGGCTCTTAATTTCATTTGAACACTAAAAGAGAGACCTAAAATTCTCAAAGTACAAAACTGGTGAAGTTGACCCACCTTGTTGGGTTAACCAATCTTCAAATTTGGTCACTTTGCACAAAAACATCTTTAAGTTCAAGTGAAATCTTAAGCACCTTGCTCTTAACTTAAAACTTGTACACTTAAGAGGTCAAGTCCCCATTCTGGTCTACCTAGATCCTCAGTGACAAGAGAGTTTGGGTGGCGGATACCCTGTAACTCATGGGGGCGCTCGACCGTGTTGGGGTCATCGTGGGACTCTCGTTCTCTAGCTACCCAGGAAATTCTCAGGTGGATGGCTTTTTGATTAAGGGTATCATCCACCCCGAGATTTATAGTCATCCAAAATTTTTTGGGTGCCTCGATTGGGCCCATCACCTGCTATCCCTCATCCATTACATTAGTGCATGTTTGGAGGAGGTCCTTAAGACCATCCTTGAGGTCTCCATTAGCTAATCACTCTCGTCTAGGTCAGGTTTCGACTTTCATGTTTGTGTAACAACCAGATCACATTGACATATCCTCTGATTCAGAACCTACTTCCCCTTCATCAGCTATGGATCACCTAGAAGATCAACCTAACCTTGAGCAACAAGTCCATGATTTAGAAAATCGAATCAATGCCCTCATCAACCCACTGTTGCATCCTCAAATGTCAGATCATTGTAATCCCGTAGTGGTGGAGATCAAACCCTGAATCAACATTCCCATGGGAGGACCTGAGGTAGATCTCAAGCGTAGCATGCTTCATATGACCCGAAAATTTCATGGCTTGAACTCCAAGGATCCTTTCCAGCACATCAAAAATCTAAAACATTTGTCCCACACCTTTGGGGCAGATGCAGAAAATCGGGACAGATTGCTCTTGAAACTCTTCCCATTCTCTCTGGTTGACAAAGCCGCTCACTGGTTTCAAACTCAACCACACACGATCAACACATCGGGAGAACTTCAAACTACCTTCCTGCAAAAATTCTATCCCATTTGTCGAACAAACACGATGCGACACCAAATCATGCACTTCTCCCAAGGAGTAGGAGAATCTCTACACGAGGCATGGGATGGTATTCTGGATCTCATGCTTAAGTGCTCCCATCACAGAGTTCCAAAGTGGGAATAAGTCCAATCCTTTTACCACGGACTCCGTGAGGACATCAGGCTCTTTGTCAATGCAACCTGCGGTGGTAGCATCATGGGTCAACATGAGAACACGATCTGGGAAATTCTCGAGAACAAGTGCGAGAATTCCCCAAACAATCAGTCATTGGGTGCGTATGACTGGACGTCCACCCGCGCATTACCAAATAATCAGGCGATGCACGAATCCCGAGGCCTTTCCGCATCCATTGATCTGGAGTAGGTAGCAGTAAATTAGGCAAGGTCTCCATTATTGAGTAAAAGGTCAATGACATCACTCATCATCTACACAAATCCACCTCTGCACCTCAAAGCACATACACGCAATTGCCCACAGGAAGGGAAGCTGTACACAACATCTACCACTTCCCAAGGATGGATGCATATCCACCCCCGTCTGATTAAGGCTTTAGAGGCAACTCCGGGTCAGCCCACCTCAGTTGGGGAACTCTGAACCCCCATACCCTGATTATCTCGGAGCTCCTCAAACCTGAGAGGATCTCCACGTCGTCTAGAATAATCCTTTCTCCAATACTTACAACCCTGAATGGTAGAATCATCCTAACTTTTTGTGGCCGAGAAATAACCAAAATCTGAGATCTTAATTCCCACCCGGACCACAACACTAGAGACCATATCAACCCACTCAACCAAGGCCTAATCAAAATTTCCATTTTGGACCGCCTAAAGAATATCTGACATCTTTGATTCTCTAAACCTTGGTTGAGATGCAAAAATGGCACAAAGAAGAGATCTTTGAGTTACGAAATCAATTGGCTCAATAGGAAAGTGCTCGCCAACCTGGTGCAGTTCCTTCCCAGCCTCTTCTAAACCCAAATAACATGCCAAACTAGAGGCACGTTATGAACCCAAATCAGGCCAAGCTCACTTTGTTTATCAGGCCCCTTCTGCTCCATCACCTGAAGGGATGGATGCTTCAACTTCATACTCCAGATTTCAACAGCAAACACCTATTTTGCCCACCCTAACTTATCACACGAGTTTCACGTGTTTGAAATCGAGGTTACGAGTAACCCATAATCATAATTACAAAACATGTAATCAAATATAATTTATACCGAAACTTCAAGGAAGTCTAGGGTCAAACACTAGGAGCCGACTACTTTGTATGAAAACCACGCTTCGATTTATTTCCTTTTGGTGTTTTAGGGTTTGGTTATTTTTTATGATTTTGAAATAAAATGACAATCAGTCACAGGAGAGAGATGGAAGTGAATATGATATATTGCATGAATGTCAATTACAATAATCTAGAAAACATAAAAAGAGGGGGGGTGAGAAGAAATGTCCCGAAGCAGCTATCTGGTGAGATGACAGTGCCTGGTGGAAGCTCGGATGAAGGAGTTGGGAAGCAAGACGATGGAGGTGAGAAGCGGGAGGGCATCAGTTAGAGGAAACCTTTAGCGTAGCTCTGGAATGGAGGTGAGAAGGCAGAGATGATCTGCTACCAGAACGAAGGTAGGAGGACAGCTCTAAGGCAGCCTATGAATCGAGATGGGAAGCTGGAGGAGTATTTAGTGGGGAAGAGTTTCGTTACACTAATAGGCACCTTGGGAGCATGATAGCAAGCTCTAATAGAGCGTTGGTATGCTTGCTAGAGCTTGGGAGTAGGAGTAGAGTAGGTGGAGATGTCTTGGAAGGGAGGGGGTGTTGGTCCTTTTATAGTGGATGAAAAGAGGCTAGAATAGGCATGGGACCATTAGTGACCTTCAAGTCGTCGCTGTAAGTGTCATTGTAGGCAACTCACTCTTGCTAACGCCCATAGCTGGCCTTACTGGCATGCGAATAATGAGCGACAACTGTAAGCGTCGCTGAATGTCTACCAGGCAATCGCTGATGGTTGGCGCCAATCGAGCACGTGCCCACCCATGCGAGCTACGCTATCCTACCTCATGCCCGTAGAGGCCCTATTGGTGTGCGCACTGCATGCGTTGAGCCGCTTGTCACTGCACTGTCGCTACTACTATATGCGAGCGTGTCCAATTGACGAAGTGGCGGTGCTACGGGTCTCGAACCCGCGTCTTACGTTTGTGGATAGGGCACCTCACCATTTAACCAAGGCACGCTCTTGGTCAAGTGCAGAGTTTGCTGACGCGTAGTTCAGGCCACCCTCAGCCATTGGATTGAGATCCAACGGCTGAGATTCCTCCATGTGGTGGGCTTAAGGATGTGTCGGCTCAGGTGGGGTGGCCTGGATGGCACCACGTGGCACCATCGGGGCCATTCGTCTTCCTCTTCTATAGGGTACCATAGAGCTCCGATCATGGTGATTCTCACAAGGCTGGACTGCGATCGTCTCTCTGAATCCATCCGCACGATCGGATTCTTCATCCGAAGCCCGTAAAGATGTCGCCTTGCCTTCTGGCCACGTAAAATGATAGAATTAATGTACGTAATGTACAACTATTCTAAATGTCATGCGATGGATGTTATGCAGTATTTATAACGTGGTATGTAATGCTCAGGTTAGGAACTATCGTAAATAAGCATTTTATAATGAATGCATGTGTGTTTATCATACTCCCATGCTGACCTTTTGCTAGTTCCTAGCAAAATTATCCTAAATGCTTTTGATAAAAGTAGAATTAGGATTCGATCACTTAGGAGAAATTTGTTGGTTGTTTTAAGAACTTTCAACCCAAGTCCTGGTTACGAAGACATGACAGTGCCCGGGTGTCTACCAAAATGCAGGCCATCCAAGCCCTCACCTTATCTGAGAAGAAGATACAAAATTTTTCCTATTTTCTTCTTTTCTAATTTTTTTATACTTTTGGAGTTTGAGAGTTTTGGGATAACTTTCTACGACTACCCGACCTGCCCAAAACTCAAAAAGGACTCTAAGTGCTAAGCATCTAATGAAAAGAGTGAAAGTCTCACTAGGCTGTCGTTAAAACGGACTTTGTGTTTCTACGACCCTAGGTGTCCTTGCCTAGAGGTTTATCTTTTCGAATGGTAGCTTTCTCCCTACTTTTATTTATGGGGTCAACACAAGGCCGAACCCAGTGTATATTTCTCCGATTTATTCTACTTCCCTGCTTAATCCCTAAGTGTTTTAGGAATTATTGTGCATTTTTTTGTGAGCTAGCTTCTGGACAACCGGTTAATGGGTTGTTACCCACGACAACTTACCAGACATACTCTTTTGGTGAAGTGTGGCTTTTTTTTTATTTTTTTTATTTTTTTTACCTTTTAAAAAACTATTTTTTTCTTTTTCTCTCTCTCTCTTTTTTTAAGTAGGTGGCTTCCCCGATCTAAGATTTACCTAAAGGTTGTACAACAAAAATGGTCTTGTGACTAGGCTTTGGACAGCCAGCCGATGAGCTATTACCATTGACAACTTACCGGCCATACCACCCTAGATAGTTCTTTAGCTACCCAATTTCTGAAGAAACTGCTGAAAAGTGAGTTAGTGCAAAAAAAGTGTGTAGATGCTTAGGTTTAAAGTTCCTACAAATCAGAGGGCAGGTTGATAAGTTGCATACTTATCATCCAAATTTATTTACCAAATTAAAATGAATTTGAATTAGCGAGGACTCGAGACTAAATCCACATTCGAGTGGACACTTGGGCTAATTAAGCCCGAAGACCTGAAGTGTCTAAGTATTCAAGTCTCAAAGTATCAATTCCTAAAGTTTTCAACTCCTAATGCCTAAGTTCTCATCTCCTAATTATTTTTTCTTTTTTGAATTAAATAAGAGGAAATTACTGTTACAACTAATAGAAAGATTATAAGATATATCCACCCCGCCATGATTATTATTATAATGCCATCATTATTAAAAATGAAGGCATGCAAGAGAGTAGAAGTGGAAGAATAGCACCTGGTTTCCATGGATTTTGGTCAGCTTGGAATAGTCTTTACATGTGATGAGTTTACTGCCTTCAGCTAGGCAATGATCGACCCGCTGTGGTTAAGGCAAGGTAAGAGCAACCTTGTCCGAGACGGGTTCAAGAAGCATATGGTCAGCAAAGGGTTTGAGATGCTATCCGTGAACCTTGAAGATATTACCCATCTTTAGGTCAGAGATTTCGACAGCCCTATTAGGGAAAATCCACTCAATAATGAATGGGCCGTCCCACTTAGACCTGAGTTTTCCGAGGAAAATCTTCAATCGAGAATCGAAAAGCCAGACCTTTTAGTTTGGCTCAAAGCTCTAACGTGATATCATCTAGTCATGGAGAGCTTTGGTCCTTGCCTTATAGATGTTGGCATTTTCATAAGCATCATTTCAAAGCTTCTCCAACTCAGATAGTTGGAGTTTCCTGGTTTTCTTGGCCAACTCAAGGTCAAAATTACATTTCCTAATGGCCCAAAATGCCCAGTGCTCAAGTTCTATGGGTAAGTGACACGCCTTACCAAACACCAAATGGAATAGAGACATTGTTTGCACCTCAAAACACGCCTATAAGAACGCCTTCTTATGCTATTTTCTAGCATTAACTATGTATATTATAATCCTGTAGTTGCATTTGTAAAAACGCTTGCATGCATGCATTTAATTGAGAGGAGAAGAGAATGGAATAAATGGCTTGCATTTTTACATTTTTCTTCAAGTGTTTCTTTGCAAAAGTCCCTTCTTTATTTTTATTTTCATCTTTTCTTCTTCTTCCCGCGGCTGAATTTCCTCCCGCAGCTGCATGCAATGCCATGCGGCTTGTCCTTCCCGCGCCTCTCCCTGCTGTCCTTCCCGCACCTCTCCCTGCAGCTGCCATTCTCCCCCATTCCCCGCATGCCCCGCCATGCTCTCCTCCTCTATAAAGCCGCAGCTCTTCCTCGCGACGAGGAAGGAGGAGGGACGTTGCTGCAATACGCAGCTGCGGCAGCTGCTGAAAAATCGCCACGCTGCAGTCCACCACCTTCCTCGCCCGTTCTCCCCTCCCATACGCCGGCCCTCCGTCGAGGAGGCACCCGACGAGCAGGAGAACCCACTGTGGTGCACACCACCACAGTGGGAGCACCACCGCCCAGCTCTTCAACGAGCCGGTGGGCGTGGTGTGTTCTTTTCTCTTCGTTTGCATCTCCACGCCATTGCTGCCGCTTCAAGGTCCGAAGCTTGAAGCAGCAGCAGCAGCAGCAGCCCAGCGGCGACAGCAGCAGCAGCAGCACCCCCGCCTCCTCCGCGACCTTCCCCGCAGGCGCGCAACCCTCCGCGCGCGCCTGCAGGCCCGTTCCCCGCCTCCGTCTCCGTTCTGTCCACGCCGCAGTTGCAGCCGCAGCAGGCCGCTGCGCGCACTGCAGCGGCCGGCCAGGCCTCCTCGCGCCGACCCCCGCGACCCTCCGCGACCACTGCAGAACCTCCCCTCGCACCTCCGCGACCTTCCCCGCAGGCGCACAGCTCTCCGCGCGCGCCTGCAGGGCACTTCCCCGTCTCCGCCTCTGCTCTGTCGCCTCTGCAATTCCACCCGCGACAGGCCGCTGCGCGCACTGCAGCGGCCGGCTACGGCCGCGCGCCGACCCCCGCGAACCTCTGCAACCCTCCGCGACCGACTGCAGACTCCCCGCCGCCCTCTCCGAGCACGCCATCACCCGCTCTCCTTCCTCGCACCCGGCCTGCAGACGCCTCACCTTCTCCACGCGAAGACGCGCCTGCATCCGCGACCATCAGACGTCGGCAGCCATCTGCAGACGACTCGACCTCCAGACGTCGGGCGCCGCCTGCAGACAACGCGGCTCCAAGACGTCTGCCGCCATCCACAGACGTCTTAACTCACGCCATCACCAGCTCTCTCGCCCGCTCTCTCTTTGTTGATCTCTCCCGCGCGCGTCCGCCCTCTCTGCCGCCCGCTCTCTCTCTCTTTTTTATTTAACTCACAGCAACACACACACACACATTCACCGACGCACACACACATTCACCGACACACACTCACACACTAATAGTAACTTATATACATACATATATATATATATATATATATATATATATATATATATACATATACATATATCTATATATATATACTTATATATACATAGTATATCTATATAGTTATGTATACATACATATAATATAATATATATATACATATACATATATAATATATATATATATATATATATATATACACATACTCATATACATATATATATATACATATCTATATACTTATACATATACACATATATATATACATATATATCTAGATACATATATACTTATATACATATATATATATATATATATATATATAGTATTATATATATATACTTATATACATATATACATAGCTATATACATATATACATACATATATATATATATATATATATACACCTATATATATATATATATATATATATATATCTATATATATCTATACATATATACTTATACATTTATATACATACATATGTACAGATACTTTCATGTTATTTATTATACGCTGTATCGCGGGGATATCTGCACCAGTTGCTGATATTCCCTGATACACGCGTACAAAAAAAGCGTGGTCCCATACATCATCCATCCTCCATCCACACTCCACGCGGCACCTAGTCGTGTTGGTTGCGTCTCTCTAGACGTCGGCTGACTCGACATAGTGCTACACTCCATCGTCACCTCCACCCCCACCCCTATATATATATACTACATATAAATATATATCTATAGCTACTATATTTACTTTCTATCTGTTAGTTTCTTTCTTAGTAAAAAGATAAAAAAGGTATAAAAGTGAAAAGATAATCTTTGATTTGCAGGTACCCCCATCTTGCAAGTAGCAAGACGTGTTTTGAAACTCTGTTTTGGCTAAAAGCCAAGGACACAATTTTGAGGGTGTGCCTCAAGAACAAGGATTACCAGAAAAAAACCTAAATAAGAAAAATACCAAAAACAGAATAAACGAACGGAAGAGACGCGTTTTAAGGAAAACGTAGAAACTCGACTTGAACCCCACTTCCCTGAGTTCGACCCTGGGCTTAAAAGTGACAAGATAAAATCAATTAGGCCAGGTTAAAAATTTTGTAAAGAGATGGTTAGGTCTGAATTAGGTTAACCACTATACACATTTCAACGATAAAAATATCATATTAACAACCTATCCAGGCCGACCATCATAACTTTTCTGGCGCCGTTGCCGGGGAAGTGTGCTTTCGAGTAAGTTTCTATCCAATTCCTTTAAATTTGTCTCTTCTCTTTTCACGGGTATTGTTGTTTTTGGTGTGCAGGTGAACCTGGTGGAAGGAGAAGAAGGCTGACGAAGTCGAGGACGTGAGCAGATCCAAGGCGGGAACGAGAGCGTGAAGACGCTGACATTGCATTGGAACTTTGCACACGTTGCCGAACAAGTAGGTTTTCTTTTCTCATCAAATTAGGGTTAACTTGCCACCACAAAAAAAAAAATATATATTTTAAAACTAAAAACTAGAAAAACTTTTTGGGATTTCTTGAGGGCAAGTGGATTAAAATTCACTTGATTGATTGGTTGTCTTCACTCCCACTGCCCCGGGATTTCCCGCCTTATTTCGCATAGCGAAAATCCTAGAATCTTGATTCTTAGATTTTTCGCCGTGGGAAGTATTCTTTGAGGCAAAGAAAAAGATTGCTTGTATCCCTCTTTTGCCTCACTTATCTTTAATTCAAGATCACATTTTTGGTGGGGAGATTTGGAATTGAGTTGATTCCAACCCCACCACAACTTTTCAAACTTGCCTGTGATTCGATCCTGAATACTTCAACCCCAACAATTTTAGTTTCTTTATCTGTTGGTTGAAGCCTTGTGTGTGGATATCTTTCTGGTGATTGGGAGCACTTGAATTGAAGTGTTTTGGCTCCCTTTCACATTGGTATAAAATTGATTCGCGCATCCACACATAGAAATCTCCATTTAGGGTAGCCCATTGCATTTTAGCATGCATTAACTAATTGATAATTGAAGAAGGGTTTCTTGGGCTTTAGAAAGAAAACCTGTATTCTTGCAAAACCCGGAGATTGGTTGAATTGGTAATTCAGCAAAACCCTAAAATTCATACTACTTAAGGCTGAACTCTAAAAACCATTCGCCAATAAAAACTTCAATTCGGGGAGATTTCCCCGTTGCATGCTTGTTCTTACACACTCTTAAAATCAATCACTTGGGCATTACCCGTAAACAACGCCCTTCACATTCCAAAAGCACTTGACCCTAAGCCTCTAATTAAAACTGGTAGTAACTTGACCCTTACTAAGGATTGGAGGTCTAACTACCTACGTGTAGCGGCTACGTGCTGGTGAGAGTTCCCGCGTGCTATCGGGTGTCTAAGACTGGGGCAAACGGCCTTTCAATCTGGCCCGGTGGTTCCGCGGTGCTCGCATTCGGTTCCGTAGTTCGTGATAGTAGGTAACTTAGATCTTTAGGTCTAAGGGCACACTGTAGAGGTTAGGAACTTGACTGTATTGATTTGTAATCAAGTGTACCTTTGCGGCGTCATTTCTCTCATCCCTTTTCCCTTCTCATCTCCCCAATTCTTCCTGCGGTAGTGCATGTTTGGGAGGAGGTCACAAAACCCTGAATTGCTTGTATTGACTGATAAATCTAGAAAAAGAGCCGAATCATCCTCCTCCTCCACAAACATGGCACACACCCCCGCCTCACCACTCCGTCACAATTTCAATTCTTTCAACACCAGGCTTATCCCGAGAAACCCTGCAAGACCTTCCTTATCGAGTGTCGCGCCAAGCGACTCGGTAAGTCATGTGGAACTGGCTTCTGTGAGCCAGTATTTCAACACGGAGGACCAAGCCTCCGTGTACTCGGACACATATGCGGACACGTCTTCTGGCATAGAAGATGCCTGCACCCTGGGGAATAACCCGTTTTCTGCCACGTATAACCCAGGGTGGAACAATCATCCCAATTTTGCATGGTCCAACAACCCGCAGCGTCGAAACCCCGCTGGTGGACCAATGCGATCGTCCGCACCCGTCATCCCAAGGGCCCAGTCTAATCCTATGGCAAATCTGCCATCAGGCCCTTGTGTACAGAAAACCAAACACGCATCAAAACCTCTTGATAAATTGATGCGAATGATGACGGAAATGTCAAAGCGCCATAAAGAAAACATGACCTCTCTTCAGCATTTGGCGCAGCAGAATGCTGAGATCAGTCAGCTAAGCATGGTGACTCGATCTCAGGGCACTTTTCCCGCCCAACCTGTTCCAAACCAGCAAAACTTTGTACCCTGTGGTCCGCAACCACAGGTACAACCTTCTCAGGAACAGGTTCATCAAATTCTGCAAGCTCCGAGTATTCCTTCGGGATTTCAGGTTAATCCCGCTGCAGCACCGCACTCTTATGATGATAGTGATCACATCAAGGATGACACGTCTGACGAGGACGTGACTGTCAGTACGTGTATCGAACTAATTGGAGCCGATTCAGACTGCTGCAAATTACCTGACGACTGCCTGACCAACACAAACTGTGACGTTCCCCAATCCCTCCCTATTCCTGTACCTTCTCCTGACCAGACTTCTGACGAGGTTTTCTCCACTTCCCATACCTCGTGGTCTGAGTCATTGCCGGGCTGCTCACCGCCGGTCCACACTATGGAAGACCGGATTGCCCTTTCTTTCCCGCTAAATCAGGTGGATTTGCAAATCCACACTGGGACCTTGAGCCCACATCTTACTCACCGGGGCTATTCCCTTTTGGATCCATCTATCCAAAAAGCCCCCCTTCTTGGCCAATCTAAGGGCCAACTTCCTCTTCCTGATCTGTTTTCTGATCCGCCTGGGACACTCTCGTCCCAGAAAATGCCAAATCTCTCACCATCCACCATTACTTTTCACGCCTCTATCGCGATTACTTCGCTTTTCTCTTCACCACCCACCATCCACCCACCCTTCCACCCTGATTTATACCCTGAACCTCAGCTCCTGTTACCCGATCTGTCGTCCGTTCTCTGCCTTTCCTTGCATGCATATGAGGACATAGCATTGTTTGGCATGGGGGGGTGGATAGGCATCCATAGGATCCGGGTATTTTATGGTATCAGACAATTACCACCTATTTATAAATATGCAAGAAAAAGAAAAAAGAAAAGAAAAAAAAAATAATAAATATATATATATATTAGTAATAAATGGTGTTTAGTAATGATCTAAAAGCTGAAACAAAAATACAATAAGTGTTTATGGATATTCAACCTCTGTTTTGAAGAATTTCCAGGCCACAGAAGCTTGATTCGCTCAGGCTCGGCTTAATTCACTTAAAGCATTGACGAAATAGATCAAAATCTCTCCTAACTAAGAACGTTTCTTGTACCTGAGACACCAGTACAGGATTCGTTGGTTTGCTTTTTCTTGAGAGCTTAAGTAAACTTGGTTCACACTACACATATCAGGAAAGAACAGGTGAACATAAGATCCAACCCTAGTGTTCATTAGGGAAGGTGGAGTCCTTACCTGTGCGCGCAGGTAGACTTTTTATCCCAGGCTTTAGTCTTGTGTTTAGGAGCGACTCTTTTCACCAAAAAGAAACTCTCCCACCAAAAAGAAAAAAAAAAAAAAAAAAAAAAGAAAGAAAAAAATATAAAAGAGTCAGTATATCTCATAAATGTCTGTATACTTTATTTTTCGGTGAGCCACAAAAAAAAAAGAAAAAAAAAAAAATATATCAAAAATGGGAGTTGAGTTTTCCGTATTCATCTTAAGGGTCAATCCGAAAACACGAGCTGAAACTGGGACCAACCTGTACTTAAAAATTCGTGAAACCCTGGAATTGAGTCTTAATGTTCATCTGGTTAGTCTTGATCCATCACTATGCACAAACCATAACCTCTTGAGCTCTCGAGTACGGCAAAACCTCCTGAGTCCTGGAAATCGTACTTAAGGTTTAAATATCAAGAGTCCTGGTTAGTTGAGAGATGATCTTTGTCATGTAAGACTTAAAGTACTGGTAATCTTCTCTACAATTGGTTCTCACAATATTCGATAATAAACACACCGATATCACCTCAGAAGAAAATCTTCAGCTTAAGATCATTTCTAAATATGGTTTTGCTAGGGACTAGCAAAAGATAGGCATGGGGGTATATGTTTGCACCTCAAAACACGCCTATAAGAATGCCTTCTTATGCTATTTTCTAGCATTAACTATGTATATTATAATCCTGTAGTTGCATTTGTAAAAACGCTTGCATGCATGCATTTAATTGAGAGGAGAAGAGAATGGAATAAATGGCTTGCATTTTTACATTTTTCTTCAAGTGTTTCTTTGCAAAAGTCCCTTCTCTATTTTTATTTTCATCTTTTCTTCTTCTTCCCGCGGCTGAATTTCCTCCCGCAGCTGCATGCAACGCCATGCGGCTTGTCCTTCCCGCGCCTCTCCCTGCTGTCCTTCCCGCACCTCTCCCTGCAGCTGCCATTCTCCCCCATTCCCCGCATGCCCCGCCATGCTCTCCTCCTCTATAAAGCCGCAGCTCTTCCTCGCGACGAGGAAGGAGGAGGGACGTTGCTGCAATACGCAGCTGCGGCAGCTGCTGAAAAATCGCCACGCTGCAGTCCACCACCTTCCTCGCCCGTTCTCCCCTCCCATACGCCGGCCCTCCGTCGAGGAGGCACCCGACGAGCAGGAGAACCCACTGTGGTGCACACCACCACAGTGGGAGCACCACCGCCCAGCTCTTCAACGAGCCGGTGGGCGTGGTGTGTTCTTTTCTCTTCGTTTGCATCTCCACGCCATTGCTGCCGCTTCAAGGTCCGAAGCTTGAAGCAGCAGCAGCAGCAGCAGCCCAGCGGCGACAGCAGCAGCAGCAGCACCCCCGCCTCCTCCGCGACCTTCCCCGCAGGCGCGCAACCCTCCGCGCACGCCTGCAGGCCCGTTCCCCGCCTCCGTCTCCGTTCTGTCCACGCCGCAGTTGCAGCCGCAGCAGGCCGCTGCGCGCACTGCAGCGGCCGGCCAGGCCTCCTCGCGCCGACCCCCGCGACCCTCCGCGACCACTGCAGAACCTCCCCTCGCACCTCCGCGACCTTCCCCGGAGGCGCACAGCTCTCCGCGCGCGCCTGCAGGGCACTTCCCCGTCTCCGCCTCTGCTCTGTCGCCTCTGCAATTCCACCCGCGACAGGCCGCTGCGCGCACTGCAGCGGCCGGCTACGGCCGCGCGCCGACCCCCGCGAACCTCTGCAACCCTCCGCGACCGACTGCAGACTCCCCGCCGCCCTCTCCGAGCACGCCATCACCCGCTCTCCTTCCTCGCACCCGGCCTGCAGACGCCTCACCTTCTCCGCGCGAAGACGCGCCTGCATCCGCGACCATCAGACGTTGGCAACCATCTGCAGACGTCTTAACTCACGCCATCACCAGCTCTCCCACCCACTCTTTCTCTCTCTGGCGCTCTCTATCTCTCTCTCTCTCTCTCTCTCTCTCTTTTTCACTCACTCACAGACACACACTACACCAACACACACACATCTTCACCGACACACACACACACCCACACACACACTTACACTATACGTATAGTTATATATAGTAACATATATATACATACATATATATATATATACATACATATATCTATTATATATATATACTTATATACATAGTATATCTATATAGTTATGTATACATACATATATATATAATATATCTCTCTATATATATATATACACGTATATATATATCTATATACTTATACATATACTTATATATATATACATATATACTTATATACATATATATATATACATATCTATATACTTATATATATACACACATATATATATATATATATATCTAGATACATATATACTTATATACATATATATATATACATATATATAGTAATATATATATATATACTTATATACATATATATACACATATATATCTATATATATATATATATCTATACATATATAACTATACATTTATATATATATATAGATATATTTACTTATATACATACATATGTACATATACTTTCATGTTATTTATTATACGCTGTATCGCGGGGATATCTGCACCAGTTGCTGATATTCCCTGATACACGCGTACAAAAAAAGCGTGGTCCCATACATCATCCATCCTCCATCCACACTCCACGCGGCACATAGTCGTGTTGGTTGCGTCTCTCTAGACGTCAACTGACTCGACATAGTGCTACACTCCATCGTCACCTCCACCCCCACCCCTTTATATATATACTACATATAAATATATATCTATAGCTACTATATTTACTTTCTATCTGATAGCTTCCTTCTTAGTAAAAAGATAAAAAAAAGGTATAAAAGTGAAAAGATAATCTTTGATTTGCAGGTACCCCCGTCTTGCAAGTAGCAAGACGTGTTTTGAAACTCTATTTTGGCTAAAAGCCAAGGACACAATTTTGAGGGTGTGCCTCAAGAACAAGGATTACCAGAAAAAAACCTAAATAAGAAAAATACCAAAAACAGAATAAACGAACGGAAGAGACGCGTTTTAAGGAAAACGTAGAAACTCGACTTGAACCCCACTTCCCTGAGTTCGACCCTGGGCTTAAAAGTGACAAGATAAAATCAATTAGGCCAGGTTAAAAATTTTGTAAAGAGATGGTTAGGTCTGAATTAGGTTAACCACTATACACATTTCAACGATAAAAATATCATATTAACAACCTATTTGGGCCGACCATCATAACTTTTCTGGCGCCGTTGCTGGTGTATATATATATATATATATATATGTATGTATATATGTATATAGCTATGTATATATGTATATAAGTATATATATATAATACTATATATATATATATATATATGTATATAAGTATATATGTATCTAGATATATATGTATATATATATGTGTATATGTATAAGTATATAGATATGTATATATATATATATGTATATGAGTATGTGTATATATATATATATATATATATTATATATGTATATGTATATATATATTATATTATATGTATGTATACATAACTATATAGATATACTATGTATATATAAGTATATATATATAGATATATGTATATGTATATATATATATATATATATATATGTATGTATATAAGTTACTATTAGTGTGTGAGTGTGTGTCGGTGAATGTGTGTGTGCGTCGGTGAATGTGTGTGTGTGTGTTGCTGTGAGTTAAATAAAAAAGAGAGAGAGAGCGGGCGGCAGAGAGGGCGGACGCGCGCGGGAGAGATCAACAAAGAGAGAGCGGGCGAGAGAGCTGGTGATGGCGTGAGTTAAGACGTCTGTGGATGGCGGCAGACGTCTTGGAGCCGCGTCGTCTGCAGTCGGCGCCCGACGTCTGGAGGTCGAGTCGTCTGCAGATGGCTGCCGACGTCTGATGGTCTCGGATGCAGGCGCGTCTTCGCGTGGAGAAGGTGAGGCGTCTGCAGGCCGGGTGCGAGGAAGGAGAGCGGGTGATGGCGTGCTCGGAGAGGGCGGCGGGGAGTCTGCAGTCGGTCGCGGAGGGTTGCAGAGGTTCGCGGGGGTCGGCGCGCGGCCGTAGCCGGCCGCTGCAGTGCGCGCAGCGGCCTGTCGCGGGTGGAATTGCAGAGGCGACAGAGCAGAGGCGGAGACGGGGAAGTGCCCTGCAGGCGCGCGCGGAGAGCTGTGCGCCTCCGGGGAAGGTCGCGGAGGTGCGAGGGGAGGTTCTGCAGTGGTCGCGGAGGGTCGCGGGGGTCGGCGCGAGGAGGCCTGGCCGGCCGCTGCAGTGCGCGCAGCGGCCTGCTGCGGCTGCAACTGCGGCGTGGACAGAACGGAGACGGAGGCGGGGAACGGGCCTGCAGGCGTGCGCGGAGGGTTGCGCGCCTGCGGGGAAGGTCGCGGAGGAGGCGGGGGTGCTGCTGCTGCTGCTGTCGCCGCTGGGCTGCTGCTGCTGCTGCTGCTTCAAGCTTCGGACCTTGAAGCGGCAGCAATGGCGTGGAGATGCAAACGAAGAGAAAAGAACACACCACGCCCACCGGCTCGTTGAAGAGCTGGGCGGTGGTGCTCCCACTGTGGTGGTGTGCACCACAGTGGGTTCTCCTGCTCGTCGGGTGCCTCCTCGACGGAGGGCCGGCGTATGGGAGGGGAGAACGGGCGAAGAAGGTGGTGGACTGCAGCGTGGCGATTTTTCAGCAGCTGCCGCAGCTGCGTATTGCAGCAACGTCCCTCCTCCTTCCTCGTCGCGAGGAAGAGCTGCGGCTTTATAGAGGAGGAGAGCATGGCGGGGCATGCGGGGAATGGGGGAGAATGGCAGCTGCAGGGAGAGGTGCGGGAAGGACAGCAGGGAGAGGCGCGGGAAGGACAAGCCGCATGGCGTTGCATGCAGCTGCGGGAGGAAATTCAGCCGCGGGAAGAAGAAGAAAAGATGAAAATAAAAATAGAGAAGGGACTTTTGCAAAGAAACACTTGAAGAAAAATGTAAAAATGCAAGCCATTTATTCCATTCTCTTCTCCTCTCAATTAAATGCATGCATGCAAGCGTTTTTACAAATGCAACTACAGGATTATAATATACATAGTTAATGCTAGAAAATAGCATAAGAAGGCGTTCTTATAGGCGTGTTTTGAGGTGCAAACATATACCCCCATGCCTATCTTTTGCTAGTCCCTAGCAAAACCATATTTAGAAATGATCTTAAGCTGAAGATTTTCTTCTGAGGTGATATCGGTGTGTTTATTATCGAATATTGTGAGAACCAATTGTAGAGAAGATTACCAGTACTTTAAGTCTTACATGACAAAGATCATCTCTCAACTAACCAGGACTCTTGATATTTAAACCTTAAGTACGATTTCCAGGACTCAGGAGGTTTTGCCGTACTCGAGAGCTCAAGAGGTTATGGTTTGTGCATAGTGATGGATCAAGACTAACCAGATGAACATTAAGACTCAATTCCAGGGTTTCACGAATTTTTAAGTACAGGTTGGTCCCAGTTTCAGCTCGTGTTTTCGGATTGACCCTTAAGATGAATACGGAAAACTCAACTCCCATTTTTGATATATTTTTTTTTTTTCTTTTTTTTTTGTGGCTCACCGAAAAATAAAGTATACAGACATTTATGAGATATACTGACTCTTTTATATTTTTTTCTTTCTTTTTTTTTTTTTTTTTTTTTTTGTGGGAGAGTTTCTTTTTGGTGAAAAGAGTCGCTCCTAAACACAAGACTAAAGCCTGGGATAAAAAGTCTACCTGCGCGCATAGGTAAGGACTCCACCTTCCCTAATGAACACTAGGGTTGGATCTTATGTTCACCTGTTCTTTCCTGATATGTGTAGTGTGAACCAAGTTTACTTAAGCTCTCAAGAAAAAGCAAACCAACGAATCCTGTACTGGTGTCTCAGGTACAAGAAACGTTCTTAGTTAGGAGAGATTTTGATCTATTTCGTCAATGCTTTAAGTGAATTAAGCCGAGCCTGAGCGAATCAAGCTTCTGTGGCCTGGAAATTCTTCAAAACAGAGGTTGAATATCCATAAACACTTATTGTATTTTTGTTTCAGCTTTTAGATCATTACTAAACACCATTTATTACTAATATATATATATATTTATTTTTTTTTTTCTTTTCTTTTCTTTTTTCTTTTTCTTGCATATTTATAAATAGGTGGTAATTGTCTGATACCATAAAATACCCGGATCCTATGGATGCCTATCCACCGGTCGACCCTGGGCCTAAAAGTGACAAGATAAAATCAATTAGGCCAGGTTAAAAATTTTGTAAAGAGATGGTTAGGTCTGAATTAGGTTAACCACTATACACATTTCAACGATAAAAATATCATATTAACAACCTATTTGGGCCGACCCATCAGACATACCGATAGGCATTTTGTTCACCATACGGTATGCCCAAAGAGCATCATCTAGCTTTTGGGTCCAATCCTTCTTATCAGGCCTAATGGTTTTCTGCAAAATGTTTTTGATCTCCTGATTGGAGACCTCATCCTATCCATTCGTCTGAGGGTGGTAAGGTGTAGAAATCCGATGATTCACCCCATATTTCCCTAGTAAATTCTGAAATTGGGCATGAGTGAAATGTGTGCCACCATCATTGATAATTGCCCGAGGAACCCCGAACCAACTGAAGATATTTTTCTTCACAAAATCGATGACCACCTTATAGTCTTTGGTTCGGGTAGGAATTGCCTCAATCCATTTGGACACGTAATCAACAGTGACCAGAATATACTGGTGCCGAAATGGAGGGAAGTGTCCCACAAAGTCGATGCCCCAAAATGTCAAAAATTTTGATGGAAAGTATTGGGCTCAGGGGCATCATATCTCTCTTAGCCATGTTCCCGTGGCATCGGGTGCATGACTTTGAGAATTCTTGGGCATCCTTAAATAATGACGGCCAATAAAATCTGGATTGCAAGATTTTTGCTGCCGCCTTTTTCTCGAAAAAGTGTCCACCACAAGTAGATGCGTAGCAAAACTCAAGTATGCTATGGAACTCAATTTCCAGGACACATCGAAAAATGATCTAGTCTGCGCAGGTGTAGTATAGCTCGGGATCATCCCAAAAGCAATATTAGGCCTCTGACACAAGTCTATCCCGTTGTTTGGTCCAATCCTGGGGGATTTAACCAGCAGCCAGATAATTGACGATATCCGCAAACCAGGGGGTTCGAATACTCGAGACTGTAAGGATAGTCTCATCTAGAAAAGTATGAGAGATCGATACATCCGAATGAGGAGAATAAATTAGGATTCTCGAGAGGTGATCCGCCACTACATTTTGTGCATCAACTTTATCCCTAATTTCAAGATCGAATTCTTGAAGCAGCAGAATCCAGTGAATAAGCTGGGGTTTGGCATCCTTTTTGGACAAGAGATGTTTCAAGGCTTAGTGGTCGATATGGATCATGACATGAGAACCTAAAAGATAAGCCCTGAATTTTTCTAAAGCGAAAGCTATAGCTAGCAATTCTTTTTTAGTAACGATGTAGTTCCTCTAGGCCTCGGCCAGAGTGTTGCTAGCATAGTAAATTACAGAGGATTTTTTCTCAATCTTCTGACCCAAGACAGCCCCTACGGCATAATCAAATGCATCAGCCATAATCTCAAATGAGGCTGTTCAGACCGGTGGTTGCAATACAGAGGCACAGGTTACTGTCGCTTTTAACAAATCAAATGCCTTATGGCATGATTCATCAAACTCAAATGGCATGTCTTTGGCCAGAAGCTTACTCAAGGGCCAAGCAACCTTCGAGAAGTCCTTAATGAATCTTCTGTAAAAACCCACATGCCCATGGAAAGAGAAGATCTGTTTTACAAATGTGGGTGGAGAAAGTCTATAGATAGCATCCACCTTAGCTTTATCAACTTCAATACCCCAACTAGAGACCACATGACCCAGGACAATGCCTTCCTGAGTCATAAAGTGGCTCTTTTTCCAACTAAGGACCAGCCATGTTTTGATTCATCTGTGGAGGATCAATTCCAAGTTAGCTAGACAAGACTCAAAAGAATCTCTGAAAATGGAGAAATTATCCATGAACACCTCAAGACAATCTCCCAACATTTAAGGAAAGATGGCCAGCATGCACCTTTGAAAAGTCGTAGGTGCATCGCAAAGCTCGAAAGGCATTCTACGGAATGCAAAGGTTACGTAGGGACATGTGAAGGTTGTCTTTTCCAAGTTTTTGGGATGGATAGGGACTTGGTTATATCCCGAATAACCATCCAGGAAGCAAAAGTATTTTTGCCCAGCTAACCTTTCAAGGATTTGATCGATGAATGGCAAGGGAAAGTGATTCCTTTTAGTGGTTGTATTCAACTTCCTATAGTCAATACAGACTCTCCAAGTAAAAGCTGAACAATTGGTGAAGGTTTCCCCTTTCTTGTTAGTCATAACGGTTATTCCCACCTTCTTGGGTACAATCTGAATGGGGCTAACCCACGAACTATCCGAGATTGGGTAAATAATCCTAGCATTGAGCCACTTGATTATCTCCGTCTTGACCACTTCTCGCATATTCGGGTTTAGTCTCCTTTGCATCTCGTGAGAAGGGTAGGATCCATCATCCATAAAAATACAATGATTACAATAAGATGGCTAGATCGCCCTAAGGTCGTGGATGGTCCAACCAATTGCCTCTTTATTGTTCTTAAGTACCTTAATTAACCTCGATTCTTGCTCCTTAGTCAAATCAGCACTAATAATCACAATGACCATGTTTTAGGTCCTAAGAACTAATATTTCAAATTTTTCGACAATGGTTTTAATTCCAGCTGAGGTGGGTTTAGAATAGAAGGTAGGGAGGATGCTAACGAAGAATCATCAGGACGATCTAGTGGAAGAGGGTGGGAATGAACAAAATCAATAGCCTCTTTAGGATGTGGTAGGTCTACCACGGAGGGTTGTGGGTTGAGTTTGCTAAAGCTAGTGGAGTCCTCAAGTGCATTGATTGTCATAAAAGTCTCAAGGTCCTGATCCTCAAGCTCCTCAATGAATCCACAATCCTCAAATCCTCTTATCGCCTTAAAAATATCCAGAGTTAACTTCTTATCCCCAAAGGCAATCTCCGAACGGATGCCCCATAATGATGGGCGTGTTCCTCAAATTGTTAGGTACATCCATGTCAAGGACGAGGAAACCTATGGGAAAATAGAAATCCTTGACCTTGACAATGACATCCTCAATAATGCCTCTCAGTGTGGTGACCGAACGGTCTACTAATTGTAGCATTATTGAGGTTGGCTTGAGTTCACCTAACCCAAACCTCTCTTAAAGAGAAGTCGGGATTAGGTTGATGGATGCACCTAGGTCCAATAGTGCCCTATCAAAAGTGTATTCCCCAATAACACATGAGATCAAGGGGCACCTGGATCTTTCTTCTTTTGAGGAAGGTGATGCAAGATAATAGAACTTGCCTACTTAGAGAGAATCACCTTCCTCGAAGTGGGTTCTCTCATATTATACTTTTGGGTACATAGTTCTTTCAAGAATTTAGCGTAAGCCAGGATGTGCTTAATAGCATCGCGGAGCGGAATATTTATCTCTATGCTCTTGAATAAATTGAGGAGCTTCTCGTTGCTATCTATGGTTTTCTTCTTCTTGGTTTTCAATAAGGCCTTAGGGAATGGGATATGGGTGGTATTTTCAATTTCTTGTCCCTGAGCCTTATTGTCTTCTTCAAACTCCGCCTCTCTCTCAAGCTCCCCAAGGTTTTGACTTCTCGAAGGTAATTCAGGGTTCTAGGTCTGCTTCCCACTTCTCAAGGTAACGAAGTTTGCAGAAGCATAAGAATTTCGATCATGAGGTAGGGTAGTGAAGATGGAGGGCTTTGGTTGGTCATATAACTAGAAGAAGAAGATGAGGGACCCTGCTCAACCACCTGAGCATGTGCATGTGGGTCCCTTTGATTTTCGTACCCTTGGGCTCTATTTCCCTGATTTTGCACATTATGTCGGTTGCGTATGGGTTGGGATGGTAGAGATCCGGGTTGTCAGGTATTAGCAATTAACCAGATTGCAAGTTATCCAATGATGTCTTCATTTGCTGCATAGCTGAAGCATGGACCCTTGCATTTCTACCATTTGCGGATTTAACTCAGCTTGCCCTACTGATTGTTGTGCATTCCAAGATGGCTGGGTAACCGGTCTCGGGGGCAACTGGGTATATACTTGACCCTGACCCATAGGTCCTTGAGATGCATAGTTGCTGGGTCGAGTTTGGTTCTGTTGCCCCTGACTTTTCTAGGAGAAGTTAGGGTGGTTCCTCCAACCTGAGTTATAACTGTTGAAATATGGGTTGGACCTAGCATTCTTCTGCATTGCATACGCATCCTCGTAGGATGAAGATGGAGAGAAGGAAGGGCCAGAAAACTGGGATCAAAAGCCCCAGTTTGGAAGCCATAAGGTTCCAGGAAATCCTAGCTCACAGGTTGAGCCGAATCAAGTTGGTTCACGAACTCCCACCCTGTGGGAGCTCACGAGGAATGGAATCCCAAATTCTAGGATTGAGTAGGTATAGAAGTGTTTCCTAAATTCCCAGACATCCATTCTTCCATTCTCTTAGCAACCAAGTCCATTTTATCTAGTTTATTAGAAATCAATTCCATGTCAAACGAATGAGAATCCTGGATCTCATTAGCACTTGACTTAGGTTGTTGGGAACAATTGAATGCATCCATGGAGGCATGATTAATTGAGTTCTTGCTCATTTCCTCAAATAGGTCATTTGTGCTATCAACATCCCTATTGATGAAATTGCCTTCACAGGAAGCATCCACGTGATTAAGGAGTTGCTCCACCAACCCGTGATAGAAAATTTGTACGAGTTGCCATTTCAGCACCTCGTGGTATGGACATTTCCTCAAAAGTTCCTGGAATCGCTCCCAGGTAGCATGAAACAGTTCCCTCAGCCGCTGGGCGAAAGTGGTAATTGCCCATTATAAGGCATTGGTCCTTCCGATAGGGAAGAATTTCTTCAAGAAAGCCGACTTAAGAGTAGCCCAAGTTTCCATTGACCTTCCTATGTTCGGTACCAATGTGCGGCTTTATCCCTATGAGAGTGGGGGAAGAGCCTCATGATCATTTGCTCTTCATTCACATTCCTTGCTTTGGTGATCTGAACCAAAGTGGTCAGATCCTCCAAGTGCTAGAATGGGTCCTCCGAGCCAAGCCCATGAAAATGCTTAATCAAGCTTAAGACTTGGGGCTTGATTTCTATGTCTCCGACGGGAATCATGATGCTGGGATGTTTCCCATAGTTTGAAGGATCATAAAAATCCTTCAAGGGCCAAGTGCCCTGACCATTCATACATTGGAACCATTGCTGCATCTGCTGCATTTCTTCCAATTGCCTCCGAATTAGCTCCTGCTGGTTCAGGGGTGCGGGAGGTGGTGGTTGATTAGCCATGGACTTTGCTTGGCTAAAGCTCAACCTCCTCCTCTAGGAACGGTCTAAAGGTCTTCCAATCTAGGGTTCAATGACCTCCTTCCAAGCATACACTAGAAGGAAGTTAGAAGGATGGGGAAGAGAATGAGCCCTGCAGCACAAAAATGTAAGCCTGTCCTTAGTATGGGTAGCCTAAAGGTATACAGACTCTCAGAATCTGTCCGAAGATTATGGATGATATACTCTACTTATGTCTAGGCAATCCAACCAGTTAGAAGGAGGGACTGGGGAGAAGGTTCTTCCTTTGGCTTGCACCTCCGGTTCCTAGTGTACACCCTAGCCACGGTTGTTTAATGCTACTCCCCTAGCTAGATATTAGATTGGCTAGTATAAGTAGGTAAATCATGAATAATCTCAATCTGGATCCCGTAGAGTGAACTAATCCTTAGGGCCAATGTCTACTCAATTTTAGTTAGGCATAGGACAATGGTGCTTCTGGAATGTGATGGGCCCTTAATGGGTTGTGCCCCTAATGATGTGTTTGAGAATGTGTGAATGTGCACAACCAAGAGGTTTTCAAGCAAGATTATTAATGATGAGGTGAGTTTTAGGGTTCGAATCTTGCTTAATAGCTTTTAGGATTCAAAAATTTGGTGTTTTCAACCAAGTTTTGTGAGGCAAACCAAATTTATTTTTAAAAGCACGTGTTCAAGTATTTTCCTTTAGAAATCAAGACAAATATGGAGTGCGTGGCTTGACCAAATTATTCAATCCTATGGGGCAGCTACAAAATGAACCATTTTTAGATTAGGTGCTACAACCTAAATAATTCAATCAATTGGCACAAATGCAGCATCGATTAAGGAACACAAAAAGGTGATTAACCTAATATGATTTCTGCTCCTTTATGTGTAAAATTCGTGTACTGAGTCCATAAGTCGGTATCCCGGTTTAGTAGATGAAAATCAAGTCAAGTTATGTGCCTTTGATGTGGGTGAATAAAGTGTGTAAATTGATTCGTCTGATAGAAAGTATCTTTTTATTTTTTTTTATAAAATGTGGGTGAGATGGGTGAAGGTGGCAAGCAAGGCAAGCAAAGTCTATCCTCTGGTTTATGAAAACACCAAAGTAGATTAGGTCTTGGTTATGATTGTGGTGAAATGAATTAGTGGGGGGGATGTGGGGGAAACTTACAAAGTACTCTACCAGCACTTTACTCCAGTTTACCACACTTGGATCTCCATGCCAGGGTACCTGCAAGACAGTAGATCAAAGACAAGCGGGGTTAGTGCCATGTAAATGCAAAGAAGTGCAGAAAATAATAAAATAAATTCCATTGCCTCCCCGACAACGATGCCAAAATGATCGCATGGGTTTGCGTGTTTGAAATTGGGGTTACAAGTAACCTGTCGTCATAGTTACAAAACTCATAATCAAATATAATTTATATCAAAACTACATGGGAGTCCCAGGTCGAATATAGGGAGGCGATGTTTACTTTGTATGAAAATCACGCTTCGATTGGTTTCTTTTTGGTGTTTTAGGGTTTTATTATTTTTTTTATTTCTGAAATAAAATGGCAGTCAATCACAAGAGATAGATGGAAGCGAATATGATATATTGCATGAATGTCAATTACAATAATCTAGAAAACATAAAAGAGGGGGAGGTGAGAAGAAATCTCCCGAAGCAACTATTCGGTGAGACGACGGTGCCTGGCAAAAGCTCAAATGAAGGAGTTGGGAAGTAGGATGATGGAGGTGAGAAGCGAGAGGACGTCAAGTAGAGGAAAGCTTCAGCGCGTGGCTCTAGAATGGAGGCAAGAAGGCAGAGATGATCTGCTATTGGAATGGAGGTGGGAGGATAGCTCCAGGGCAACCTATGAATGGGGATGGGAAGCTGGAGGAGTATTTGGTGGGGCAGAGTTCCGTTACACTAATAGGCACCTTGGGAGGTTGAGTGCAAGCTCTAACAGAGCGTTGGTAGGCTTGCTAGAGCTTGGGAGTAGCTGGGAGTAGAGTAGGTAGAAATGGCTTGGAAGGGAGGGGGTGTTGGTCCTTTTATAATGGATGAAAAGAGGCTAGAATAAGCATGGGATCATTAGTGACCTCCAAGTCGTCACTGTAAGTGTCGCCATAGGTAGCTTACACCTGCTCATGCCCACAGCTGGCCTTGCTGGTGTGAGAATAATTAGTGACGGTTGTAAGCGTTGCTGAATGTCTGCTAGGTTGTCACTGAAGGCTGGCGCCAACCGAGCACGCGCCCACCCATGCAAGCTGCGCTGTCCCGCCTCATGCGTGATGAGGCCCTGCTAACATGCACGGTACATGCACTGACATGCGTGCACGCATGTCACTTGCCGCTGTGCTGTCGTTATTGTCGTATGCGTGCACATCCAATTGACAAAGGGGTGTGCTGTGGGTCTCGAACACATGTCTTGCATCTATGGAGAGGGTACCTCACCGTTTGTCCAAGGCACACTCTTGGTCAAGTGTAGAGCATGCTGACGCGCAGTTCAGGCCACCTAAGCTGTTGGATTGAGATCCCTCCATGCGATGGGCTTGAAGACATGCCGGCTCAGGTGGGCCGGCCTGGATGGCTCCACGTGGTGCCATCTAGGCCGTCCATCTTCTTCTTCTTGTGGAGGGTACTATAGAGCTCCAGTTAGGGTGATTCTCGTGATGATGGACTGCATCATCGCTCTGAATCCATCCATACAGTCGGATTCTTCATCCAAAGCCCATAAAGATGTCGCCCTACCTCCTGGCCACGTATAATAACGGAGTCAATGTACATAATATACAACTATCCCAAATGCCATGCGATGGATGTTATGCAATATTTATAACATGGTATGCAATGCTAAGCCTAGGAACTATCACAAATAAGCATTTTATCATGAATTCATGTGTGTTTATCACTAACCAAAATAAGGCAGGATTAAATTCTATCACCACCTGTAGTGGCAAAGGAACACAAGACCCACCCTTTCCTAGCCACAACTTGCTGGAGACCGTAAACCCTAACCCTAGATTGGTCATCCAGGACACACCCATCCCTGATAAAGATTCTGTGCCAATTCTAGAGGAACCATCTAAGGTTCCATTTCCCGAGGCCCTGATCAAGGGAAAGAGGACAGCTAAACCCGTGGCACCTGAGGAGGACTTGGTTAAGCTCTTTGAGCAGGTCCATATAAACATTCCATTGATGGATGCAATTCGCCATGTATCGGCTTATGCACAATTCCTGAAAGACGTATGTACACCCAAGCATAAGTTGCGAACCAAAGGTGGGAACCCAATTGTACTGTTGGAGCAAGCTAGCTCCGTCATTTTGAGTAAACACTTGCCTAAGGAAAAAGATCCAGGCACCCCTCTAATCTCCTGTGCTATTGGTGATATACAATTTGACCAAGCCTTATTGGAACTAGGAGCTTCCATCAATTTGATACCTACATCCCTACTAGACTACCTTAAGGAATCTGAGCTTAAACCAATAGAGATGACTTTGCAGTTAGCTGATAGATCTATTAAGCCACCAAAAGGAGTACTTGAGGATGTAATAGTTAGGGTACACGATTTCTATTTTCCCATGGATTTCATCATCTTAGACATGGATGCTACTGAGAAGTTGAAGAATACACCGATCATATTAGAGAGACCCTTTCTGGCCACTGCTAGTGCCAATATTAATTGTTAGGAGGGCCAAATTGAGTTAAAATTTGGGAGCAAGATGCTAAGGATCAATATCTTTAAGGCCCAACAAGGAATTAATTGTGGGGTTATAGAACAAATTTGTGATATCGAGGTTATGGTTGACGACCTATGTATCAAAGGAAACCTGAACATTTCTGATCAACTAGACACATCCATTGCTACTTTCTTTGCTCCCAACACCCACCCTAAACTACCTGCTGTTGTTGATAATCCTGTTATGGAATTGAAACCCTCCCTAACCATCTCAAATACGTCTTGTTGGGTTCCAATCAGACATTTCCTGTGGTTATCAACTCTCGACTCACACCTGATCTAGAAACACTCCTGATTTTTGCTCTCCAGCAGCATCGAAGAGCCATTGGATGGACTTTCGATGATCTGACTGGCATTAGCCCCTCGTACTACACACATCACATCTATACAGAAGAGGGCTCACGACCATCCTGTGAAATGCAGAGACGCCTAAATCCAAATCTATAGGATGTCGTGAAAAAGGAGATCATCAAGTGGTTAGATACAGGGGTCGTCTACCCAATCTCCAACAGTCGGTGGGTGAGTCCAATCCAAGTTGTGCCTAAGAAGGTAGGAATCACCGTGATCATGATTGAAACTGGAGAAACCATACCGACCCGTATAGCGAACTCGTGGAGAATCTGCATTGAGTACAGAAGACTCAATTCTGCCACTAAGAAGGATCATTTCCCACTACCATTCATTGATCAGATACTCAAGAAACTAGTGGGAAATTGATTCTTCTGCTTCTTGGATGGGTACTCCGATTATAACTAGGTCACATTCCATCTTGAGTACCAAGAGAAGACCACCTTCACCTACCCCTTTAGAACATACGCATTTTGAAGGATGCCCTTCAATCTCTGCAATGCACCCGCTACTTTTCAACCGTGCATGTTTACCATACTATCAGATATGGTAGGTGAATACCTTGAAGTCTTCATCGATAACTTCTCGGTATTTGGAGAATCATTTATTGATTGCCTCCTGCACTTGGTTCAACTCGTCAGGCGATGCATCGGCGTGAATTTGGTTCTTTCTTGGGAAAAGAGCCACTTCATGGTACTTGAGGGAATTGTCCTGGGACATCTTATCTCTGAAAAAGGCATCTAGGTTGATCAAGCCAAGGTGAATCAAATTTCCAAACTCCTTATGCCTAGCTTGGTCAAGGACATTCGATCCTTTCTAGGGCACATCAATTTTTTCCATCGATTCATTCCCGATTTGTTGAAAATTGTGTGCCCCATGACTACTCTTCTCTCCAAGGATGCCTCCTTTGAAATCATCAAGGAGTGCACTCAGGCATTTGAGATCCTACGTGATCAAGTTACCTAAGCACCTAACTTGCAGTCCCCTGATTGGTCTTAACCCTTTGAGATCATGTGCGATGCATCTAATTATGCTGTGGGTGTAGTACTTGGGCAGAAAATAAATGGGAAACCTGTTGTCATCTACTATGCTAGCAAGACACTTGACGAGGCTTAGCGCAACTACACAATTATTGAGGAAGAGCTACTAGTCGTAGTATCTGCCTTAGAGAAATTCACATCGTATCTTCTAGGTTCTCACGTTATCATATACACGGATCACACTGCAGTGAGGCACCACCTCACAAAGAAGGACACGAAACCTCGACTAATCTGCTGGATCTTGCTATTGCAAGAATTTGATCTCGAGATTTGTGATAAAATGGGAAAGCAGAATGTGGTAGCTGATGACTTTTCCTGCCTTTCTTTTGACATTATTAACCCTTCCGGACCCATCGCATAACACTTTCCTGATGAGCACCTCTGATGGGTCGACTTTTTACTTAGCCTTATAGTATTTAAGTGGTGGAAAAATCGACTAATCAAAAACAATGAAACTAACCACTCGCAGAAGAGCGGGTCGTGTCCACAGGGAGGCAATGATGCAATAAATACTTAATTATTTAATGTTATTTCGGATAATGCAAAATTCCTTTTCAAATCGGACTTAAAATGTGAATGAAAGTAGGTTTGCAATAACCTAAAAAGTTAAGGGAGTAAGTGCAGTTTTCCCTCACAGAAATCCTCAAAAAATTTAGGATGAATTAGTGCAATTTTGATGTGATGTGTACTAAAGACAATTAGTACTTAAATCAAGTCCAAAATCAATCTTTAAACTAGCCAATATTAATACCCTGCAATTAGAAAGAACTGTGAGTGCTTGAATGCAATTCTGCCATAATATAATAATAATAATAAAATAAAATTGGTGGCAATGGCATTGAATGTAATGTTTAATTCTAACAAAAACAGAGCATTTGCTCTCTCTCTTCCTCGTGAGAGAGAGAGAGCACCAGTGGGGCAGTTGCGAGGCTCAGAAGGACGGCGAGGACAGGGGCTCTCCGATGGTGGCCGCGGCGGCGGCGGAGGTGGTCGGAGCTGGCCGGCGGAGGTGGCCGGAGCTCCGGCCTGTTGGAGGAAGAGGGCGTCTGCTGCTGCGACTATGGTGTGCGGGCGCGGGCAGGCGCTTGCTAATGGCCGTGCAGCTGCAAAGGCGAGAAGGCACGGGAGATGGCGTGCGGGCACGTAGCGCCTTCATTAGCGAGCTGGCGGAGAGGGAAGGCATCTACTATTTAGTGTGTGAACGCCTTCTGCAGGGAGGAGCGGCGTAGCGTAGAGGCGCTGGCTTGGGTGCGAGCGCCCGCTGTGGCGTGGGGGCGGTGAAGGCAGGAATGCGCACGCATTGGTGTGCACCTGCAGTGGTTGGAAGATGGCGAGCAGGCAGAGGTGAGGTGAAGACACAGCGCTTGCGGGTGCGGGCACGTGGTTGAGAGCGCCTATGGGCGGTTGCGAAGGTGGGATGGCACTCTGCAGGGAGGTGAGTGAAGCTGCTATGCAGCGTCTGCGGGTGCGGGCGCGCAGCGTTGAGGCGTGCTACAAGGATAGCTGGAAGGGAGGATGCGGGCTAATGGTGCGGTGCTGCAGGGACGGCTGGTGCGAGCAATTGGTGAAGGCACGCGGCTACAGCCGCTAGAAGTTGGCATGCGGGCCTGCGCTTGCAGTGAGGCATGGGCTGATGCTGTGCAGTTGCCTACGGTGGCTGAGGGAGAGGCAAGTGATGGCGCACGGGTGCTACTGCTTGAGGTAGAGACGGAGCGGCACAGTGCTCGTCCTCTGCACAGTGGAGAAGAGAGAGCCGTTCCCCGCAGGGGGGGAAGATTCCTCCCCTGTGCACACTGCCTCTTCACTTTTAATTCCTCTCTCTCCCTCAGTGCGCCAATCCAGGGATTTGCAAATCCCTTTCTGTTTTTGGCCAACGAGCATTGGAGAAGATTGCCCCAAAGTCCAGCGGGGGAGGGGGAAAGAATCACGGCCGGATGTGTTGGGGAAATTATCCCCCCACCCTTGTTCTTTCTGGGTTTTATTACCTGCAAATAAAAGGACATAATCATTACACATTAAGTCATAGAATGTTATAGAATTAAACCATGATGCATACAATTATTCTATAACTTAGTGTAGTTATTAACAAACCTAAATTGTTAAAAGAGAATTACTTAGGCTTACTATTAGTCCATTGAAATGGACTCATCAAATACCCCCATACCTAAGATTTGCTAGTCCCTAGCAAGAATGAATAATAGAAGTAATCAGAAGACTTCTTATTTCAAAACTTTAGAAATCTAGACAAATATGAAGTGCTGATAGCCTAGGTAACAGATCCAAGTGAAAGAGCTGATTTGCATTAGGAGTTCGTACATCACCCCTGGCAAAAATTTCTGTTGAGATAGGCAACTACTTCCCTCGGGGATAAACCAGACGATAATCTGTAATTTGACCCCGGTGTTTGGCTTAGGCAGGAGATAATAAGTTGAATGGATTTGTATTTGGTGGCACGCACTCTACTGGTGCTACATATAGTCTAGTACTGTAGACTCTAGCTCTCTAGACTATTAGACAATTCAACTCTGAGAGAGGCTACATAACTGTGCTCTCCTGATGTTCCTGGGCACTCTCTTTTTTTCTTTCTGAGATCATGAATCTCGCCAGATTTAGAAATTGTACTCACTATTTGGTGGCCTCACATGGCATCCACACTTCAATTAAAGTCCTAATAACTCTACAACTAAGTTAGAGTCCTCAAGCAGTATTCAGGCAATCAGAAATACTAGAAGGTAGGTATGGGTCATATTTGGTGGAACGCAATAGGTGCTCTGTTTCCTCGAAAATAGTGTTATATCATACACTTTGACTCCTTTTTTTTTTATAATATAACTATTTTTTTCTTTTTCGTCTTTCTATTTCTTCTTTTTCTTCTTTTCTCTCTTTTTTTTTTATTTCTTATTTTTGTTTCCTTTTCAATCAGCACAACACGATACAGACTTTTATTTACGAGGCATTATTAGGGATGATGATGGTCAAAAGGAAGTTATGTGGCTTATTTGGTGGAAGTGCCTATTCTCGGCACCGAGAAAGAATGGATAGCACAGGCGTATTTCTGACCTTTGACACTATTACCCTCCTTCAGCTGAGGACTCTATGAAGGACGGTCGTAACCATCCACCATAGTTATAGCTTTATTAAGACTCAATCTCTGTGTATCTGCCTTATTTGGTGACTCTCAGGAATTTACTCAAAGTATGCACCCAGGAACAGACAGTGAAAACTACACCTAACTCTGAAGTATCATCATCTAATTATCCAGAACTTAAGAGTCCTTGCACTAGACTTAGCGCACCAGTAATCTCTCTACTTCTTCCCACAAATATGAGGTGGATTTACTAGAAGATAGTATGCCTGACTCTCTATGAATTGTCCAAGGGTTCAGTAGACTTACAAATGCTCATTGGTTCTCCTCAAGGATCCATTACCAAATCTACGTGCACGAGAAATAAATGCACTGGATTCTAAACTTAAGAAACAATCCAGAAGAAGAACCTCCAATAACAAAGGTATTTTGCTAAGGACTAACCCATTCAGCTCTTTTTTTTTTTATACTAACCTAAATGCATAAATACTTCCTAAAATGCAAATGCACTCCCCCATGCCTAAATCCTATAATGTCCCCATTGTAAAATTAAAACAGGAGGAGAAAGGAAAAATATCACCTGACACAATTTGCTGGGTTGCCTCCCAACAAGCGCTGCATTTTCTGTCAGCAGCCAGACTTATAAGGAACCTGTAAGTCCAGTTCCAAACAGAAAAGGTTAGGCCCAAAGAATATGCGTAATAGTGCAGGCCTAGAAAATAGGTAACCATGGATGTTGACGAGCTGATGATGCAATGTAATTCCAAATGCTTGCCAGAAGATATGAAAGTGAAAAACCTCGTTGGCTACCTTGGGAGGTCTAGGGATAATAAACGGAATATGAAAAGGGACCTCCCGAAATGGAATAGGTGCAGGATAACAAGGATCCTCCAGAGCAGGACGAGATTTAAAAGATATACACATTATTAGTTCATACCCTTGAATGGCGAGCGTAAAAGTACAAGCATCAATCCATACTCGCCATTCTACTCTAGGATGTACTGGCCTGATATAGTCTCCAAAGATAATGTACGTGAGCAGAGATCTGAGCCAAGGATCGGTTATGGAGTATAAGGGTTGTTTGCAGTGTTGGAAGGTAATGGTTAAGTCCAATGAGGGTTTAGTTAGGTCCAATTCCAACAATGATTCGAAATGTGTACACTCCCTAACAATAGTAGACAACTTCAAGTTATCCTGCCTAGCATTAATGATCGGAGTCATATTTGAATCAAGGGTAAACTCAAAATTACAACTTTCTAATGGCAGGGTCAAAATGTAAGAATCATTATCATTCAACTCATCCCCAGATTCGTTTGGTTCACTGAAATATTTGTCGGGGTGTATATGTGATTCATTAGGAGTTGGATCCGTATCCTCAATTATTTCTAAAGAAGGATCAGTCTTAATATTTTGGAGGAAGCCTATATCATTGAATTCGTCATTCTTCTAAGGGTATAAATCCTTAATTGATGTGTTTTGTCCCCGAGAGTCTGCCACAGACTTCTCATTATTTTGTTCGTCCTCCTCTAATATCAACTCCTGTTTTGATGGAGGATGACTCTCAAAAGAAAGGAGGAATCTGGAATTAATCATATTATTTCTATCCTCTAGAGCTAAATCCTCAAATGATAAATAATTCTCTTGTGATTCACTACAGATTTTCAGTCCAGGTTCCTCTGTTGGGGCATCCTCATCCTCTAAATTAGACTCTTCATATCCCTGAGACCAGAATTGATCATCTTCCATTCCCTTAGGGTCACCTTCATTAGGTACATTTGAATCCTCAGGATATTGAATGATAGGTGTTGATTCCCTAAGTGGAGGATCAGGAGTAGGCTCACTAAGAGTAGAATGGGAATCCACCAAATAATCAAGAGGGGAAGTGATAGGAACAATAATCTTCCCTTGGTTTTGACTCCAATATAGTTCAGGTGGATAATCGCTATGATTGTTGTCCTCTAGTGGTTGCATCCCATTGGGAGAGTCTAAGTGATCGCTACATGAAATTGGATCCCTACTGTCATTAAGTACCTCAGAATTATTTTCATGATCATGATTGGATGGGTAGGGATCAGGATTATTGGGAACCGTGTAGCTAAGTTGTCTTATTTCTTCATTTAATTGTTGACTATTCCTCAGCATCTTTCCCATTGATTCCATTATTTCCTTTTGTTATTTTCGCATTTATATCATAAAAGAGGAGAGGCTACTATTATCAGGTTGGGGAGGATAGTCAATTTCAGGCTCTGGTTGCCTAGGGGTATCGGTCTAACCTCGACAAGGAAAATCATGAAGGGTGGGAGGGTTGGGTGTTTGCATGGAAGTAGGGATTTCAGGATTGGAAAATCCCGCTTCTAGGCTCTTCTCAAAAGTGGGAGTTATCAAGCCAGTACTCCCAGGGTAAGAATGAGAATGATCCCATGAATTATCAATGTACCCATCAAAGGATGGTTATGCTCGGAGCATGGGATCTTGATTAAAAGATGGGAAGTATTGACTCTGATAATCTGAATGATAGGAGTAAGAGTAATCCATTTCTTTAAGCAAAACAATTTTAACTCTCTTAGGATTTAGCAAAATTTAGCAGAAAACTTCCTAGAGAGTTCTAATGTCAAAGCAAACGCAAATTCAACGGGATCTGTTTTTAGTAGATTGTAGGTCTTAGAGTTATATGTTTAGTTGGTGGCGAAACAAGTTTTGCAAAAATTACGCTTCCTAGGCCAACCTTCGCTGGTGCCTATAACCTACTCGCAAGGGATGGAAGTCTCGAATCGAGCCCACACACAAGGAACCGAAGTAACTTGGTGGATAGGCTTGTTGATTTCCGACTAACTTCCCTTGTGGTGCGAAAGAGGAGAGGTAGAAACTTATCTAGTGACCTTATGTGAGGTGCGCAGTGTCTCAAGTGTGCAAGCATACGATCATGTTTTGATTTTTTAAAATTTCGCAAAAAGGATCCTTTTGCACACAATTTTCAGCCACAGATTTTAGAGTCCAACCTCTTAACAATCCCAATTTGTTTAAAGTGACCACTGAATTATTTTTATTCAGCACTTTAGTGGTCTTAGATTTAGGTTCAATGCATATGCATGACAAGTAATTAATGCTCAAGAGAAGGCGTACCTTACTCCAGCTTTCTTCCTGGAGTAATGAATGCAGTGCAATAAAAATAAAGTAGATGCTGCTCATTCAGTCCTAGATGGTCGTCCTACAGATGTGCAGCTTCTAGAAGGCAATTCAAAATTTTTTTTTTTTAAAATAATAATAACAAACAGACCTAATCTAACTAACTAACTGAAATGCAGTTTAAAATAGTTCAAATAATCCTATAATCTAAATAAATGGGAACACATTCCCAAAAATACCCAACAAGGGCTCAAAAGACAGTAATTTAAATTCTAATGTCTATCTAACTAAATCTAACTAAGACCTACTGCATAAATAAGAAATAGGCTTCCCCGTAAGCCTAAATGTGTGGGATCAAGGCTCACGTGTTCCTATTGTCATCCACCAGATGGCATCAAGGTCCACCAAAAAGATCGTCTCCGCCGTGCGTGTTGTTCACGTTCAAAGTAGTCGCTTTGCTGTGCCTCGTCACCGTGTCAGATTCCTTGCAAAATAATAAAGATGATTAGATAATTTCGCAACTCAAAAGATTTAAAAATAATAAAGTAAATCTATTGCGTCTATTGCCTCCCCAGCAACGGCGGCAATTTGATGGGTCGACTTTTCTCTTAGCGTTATAGTATTTAAGTGGTGGAAAAATCGACTAATAAAAAATAATGAAAATAACCACTCGCAGAAGAGCAGGTCGTGTCTACAAGGAGGCAATGATGCAATAAATACTTAATTATTTAATGTTATTTCGGATAATGCGAAATTCCTTTTCAAATTGGATTTAAAATTTGAAGGAAAGTAGGTTTGCAATAACCTAAAAAGTTAAGGGTGTAAGTATAGTTTTCACTCATAGAAATCCTCAATAAATTTAGGATGAATTAGTGCAATTTTCATGTGATGTGTACTAAAGACAATTAGTACTTAAATCAAGTCCAAAATCAATCTTTAAACTAGCCAATATTAATATCATGCAATTAGAAAGAACTGTGAGTGCTTGAATGCAATTCTGTCACAATATAATAATAATAAAAAAATAAAATCGGTGGCAATGGCATTGAATGTAATTTTTAATTCTAACAAAAAAAGAGCATTTTCTCTCTCTCTTCCTCACGAGAGAGAGAGAGAGCATCGGCGGGGTAGTTGTGAGGCTCAGGAGGATGGTGAGGACGGGGGCTCTCCGACGGTGGCCGCGGCGGCGACAGAGGTGGCCGGAGCTCGCCGAAGCTCCGGCCTGTTGGAGGAAGAGGGCAGATGCTACTGCGGCTATGCCGTGTGGGCGCGGGCAGGCGCTTGCTGATGGGCGTGCAGCTACAAAGGCGAGAAGGCGCGGGAGATGGCGTGCGGGCACGCAGCGCCTTCAGTAGCGAGTGGGCGGAGAGGGACGGTGTCTGCTATTTAGTGCGTGAACGCCTTCTCCAGGGAGGAGCGGCGCAGCATAGAGGCGCAGGATTGGGTGCGAGGACCCGCTGTGGCATGGGGGCGGTGAAGGCAGGAAGGCACGTGCACTGGTGTGCGCCTGCAATGGTTGGAAGATGGAGAGCGGGCAGAGGCGATGTGAAGACGCAGCGCCTGCAGGTGCGGGCGTGCGGTTGAGAGCGCCTGCAGGTGCGGGCGCGCGGTTGAGAGCGCCTGCAGGTGCGGGCGCGCGGTTGAGAGCGCCTGCAGGTGGTTGCGAAGGTGGGATGGCACTCTGCAGGGAGGTGCGTGAAGCTACTATGCAGCGCCTACGGGTGCGGGCGCGTAGCGTTGAGGCATGCTACATGGATGGCTGGAAGGGAGGATGCGGGCTGATGGTGCGATGCTGCAGGGATGGCTGGTGAGGGTAGTTGGTGAAGGTGTGCGGCTACAGGCACTAGAAGTTGGCATGCGGGCCTGCGCTTGCGGTGAGGCACGGGCTGATGGTGTGCGGTTGCCTTTGGTGGCCAAGGGCGAGGCAGGTGATGGCGCACAGGTGCTACTGCTTGAGGTAGAGACTGAGCGGCACAGTGCTCGCCCTCTCCACAGTGTAGAAGAGAGAGCCGTTCCCCGCAAGGGGGGGGAAGATTCCTCCCCTGTGCATGTCGCCTCTTCACTTTTAAGTCCTCTCTCTCCCTCAGTGCGCCAATCCAGGGATTTGCAAATCCCTTTCTGTTTTTGGCCGACGAGCGTTGGAGAAGATTGCCCCAAAGTCCGGCGGGGGAGGGGGAAGAATCACGGCTGGATGTGTTGGGGAAATTATCCCCCCACCCTTGTTCTTTCTGGGTTTTATTACTTGCAAATAAAAAGACATAATCATTACACATTAAGTCATACAATGTTATAGAATTAAATCATGATGCATACAATTATTCTATAACTTAGTGTAGTTATTAAAATACCTAAATTGTTAAAAGAGAATTACATAGGCTTACTATTAGTCCATTAAAATGGACTCATCAACCTCCTGACTATTAGTACGGGACTTCCCCGGTTTGCTAATTTGGTAAACTACTTGGCATCACATCAGAACCCGTCCGATTAGCCGAAGGCCAAGAAAGACAAATTACTTTCTGATACCAAGTACTGCATCCGGGAAGACCCGTACGTCTTCCGCATTGGTGTTAATCAGATCATTAGACGGTGCATCCCAGAAGTAGAAATTCAGGACATTTTGTCCTACCATGACTAGGCCTGCAGCAGACACTTTTCCAGACATAAAACCACCGCAAAAGTCCTCCAGTGTGGCTTTTACTGAACCACGATTTTAAGTATGCATATGATCACTGTAAGGCATGCACTCGTTGCCATACCTTGGGCAACATGAGCTACCGTGATATGATGCCTTTACAACCGATCCTCATATGCAAGATCTTCAATATCTAGGGGATTGATTCATGGGACACTTCCCTATCTCGAATGGCTTTGAGTACATTCTTCTCGCTGTTAACTACGTGTCCAAATGGATCGAGGCGATCCGGACTTGAACCAATGATCATAAGGTGGTAATCAAATTCATTCATCAGAACATCTTTTCTCAGTTTGGGATTCTATGTGCCATTATCTCTGATGGAGGAACCCATTTCATGAATGCTCAATTCAAATCACTAATGACCAAATATGGGGTGTCACATCGAATCTCTACTCTTTGTCACCCCTAAACCAATGGTCTAGCTGAACTATCAAATCGGGAGATCAAGAAAGTCCTTCAGGTCACTGTCCAACCTGACAGGGAAGATTGGTCATCTCGACTTTCGGAAGCCTTGTGGGCTTATAGGACCACCGACAAGACCTAAATGGGCATGTCTACTTTCAGATTGGTGTATGGGAAGGCATGTCACCTCCCCGTCAAGTTGGAGCACAAAGCCTATTGGGCTGTACAGAAGTGTAATCTAGATCTTTCTAAGGCAAGAACCCACAGAAAGCTTTAAATGAGCGAGATTGATGAACTACGCAATGATGCTAACGATAACTCGTGAATTTACAAAGAGCGGGTTAAGGCCTTTCACGACAAGCACATATGCAGAAAGATCTTTCACCCTAGTCAGAAAGTCCTACTCTTTGATGCTAAACTCAAAGTATTCCTAGGAAAACTCAGATCAAAATGGATTGGACCATATCTTATTCGACGAATTTTTGGAAATGGAGCCGTTGAAATTAGTCAACCCATCCTTGATTCTAAACCTTTTATCCTGAATGGCCAGCGACTTATGCCATTCATTGAACTCACCAATAGGAGCTCTGCTGAGGTATCTTTTGATCTCCAATCTCGCTGATCTCATTACGCCTGGTTGATGGCGTTAAACTCAGCACTTAACGAGAGGCAACCCATCATCTTTTTGAAAAAAGAAAAGACTGAAACCCTTATTGACACATCCCGTGCTAAACTCATATTACACTTTAGGGTTCATCTATTAGAATAGCTGACTCCACCTCTGGTACCTGTACCCGAGCTTGAAATCATCTGTAGCAGTCATCCCGACCTGGCCACCTACCCAAGACCTGTTCTAATGTACGATCTAAGATAAATTCGAACCCACCTAATTTACAAGGAGGACATTGCAAATCGTGAGCATGGGGGGTTATTAAAGTGCAAAATGCTATAAGAATCACGTCACAAGAAAGGATTTCATCAAAAAAATACATAGTCCAAAAAACCCAAAAAAAAAAGAAATTGAGAAAGAGAAAAAGATGGAGAAGGGAGGAAATTTTGAAAATTGCTTATCATTCTTGAGGAGGAAAAGGGGAAGTGATATAAATGTCAAAAAGGAGTACAGTTTGAAATAAAAAGAGATAGTCATTAGTAAAAGATTAAGGAATCTACTTAGTTCTAGATCAAATCAAAAGAAAGAAATGAAAAGACAAAAAGTGCGAAGAGACAAAAGAGATTAGTATGAACGCTGATCTTAGGCCTCTTGGGCTATGTTTTAAGCTTAAATATTCAAGTATTCGCTAAGATATGGATAGTCAAGAGGTTGGGGAAAATGCAAAGCATAAGTACTAGGTCTAAGGCTTAGGGATTATTCTGCCTCATAAATTGACCTCTGGTTTGCAGGACTCGATAACCTAAGCACCCTAATCCACACACAGTCTGGCTCATTAATTATCAAAATCACGCAAATGTGTTAATTCCATTCTGAGAAAGCTACCTAGATTAGGAGCGGTTGATCAACACAAGTTGATTTGGAAGAGTTCCCAACATGGAGAGGCAGGAAATTACCTAGATTGACATTGGCCCTAATTTGGGTAATTATGTAAATTACCTAGTAAACTAGGTCAAAACCAAAATCCAACTTCACCATTGGATACCTTAGGTCCAAATTAGGTTTATAGCAAAATCTGGGCCCAATCTAACATAGTTTCAACCTACTTTGCACTTTGGTCCAAGTTAGATTTCCTTTATTTTACATGGGTCCTTAGCTTTTGAATTTCTTACAAAAAGGTACCTCCGTTTATCATCATTTTCTACAAATAGGTCCCTTCCACCATGAATCCAGTTCCTACAAATTTCGGCGACCTAAATATGGCATGTTCTCCAAGATTTCTCTACGAATCCCTCTCAAATTTAAAAGGGAAGTTCGTCAAGGAATTACCTCCCTTTTGAGCCAAATCCCAAGCTCTCAAACATTCCCAATCTCTCATGCGAATGCTTGTGAGATTAGGGTATCTTGGAATTCCTATCTCCGGCAAGCTTTCAAAGCTTGGGAAGCTTGCTTTCCAAGCCCAAAACTCCCTCTAGAGATCTATAAAAGGACCCCCAGATCAGACCAAACTTCTCACGCTAGAATTCAACCAGATGCCCCCTTAATTTCGTCTCTCCACATCTGTCCGATGCTCCTCGATGTCCGACAAGCTCCTCCAGCTCCATCCTTCGTCTACGCGTAACACTAGTGGTGGATTTATCTCCCTCACTCTCTTCTGCATCGTGCTGTACCCGCCGATGCCCCATCCTCTGTCTTCCTCGTCAATTCCTACTCACTAGAGCACTTTCTTCCTCGACGTGGCCATACTGCAATCGGCGTCGCCTCAACTCCCCATTGTTTACCAACTACTTAGATAGGTCCCTTAACTCCTCTACTTCATTTTCATCCCAACCACACTCAATTTCGACCACGCTACCGCCCGTTCACCGTCATCTCTTCCACGTTCAGCCACTCCTTCGTCGAGGCACTTCTCACTCCACACACCACCAAACCCCTCGTCGTTCATCCCTACACCTCTGCTTCGACCCCAGGAGCAAAAGCCCTAACCTAGTTAGGTCGATTGCTCCTCCACAACCTCCGCCAAACACTGCACCATCACACTTCACTTTTCATCACCGCCCAGCCATCTCACACACTCTCACACCTCACGGACAACACCATTCACTTTCTCACCTCACGGTGACGCTATTGAACCTTTTAACTGGGGCTTTTAGCTCGTCTTCATGTTTCAGGTAGCAGGTCCTTCGATCGCCATTGCCACAGCTTCAAATGAAGCTTGAAGCCTTCTCTAGCAATGCAAGTCCCAGGTGATACGCCCAGGTTATGCGGAGAGGCTCCAAGCAAATCTCCAGATCTTCAATTGCCACCAACATTTGTTGCTGCTGCTCTAATTCAGTGAAGGCAACGAACTGTAACTGCACGCAGAAGGAGGAGGTTAGATAGTCCCACCTTGGAACCTGAAGAGTGCCACACCAGCATAAATTGAATTTTTCTCATATGCTTATCCCCTCAAGTAACTCACAAGTGGTGAGGTCCCCGCGCCCCTCACGTACCTTGCCCATGACACTTTGATTATGCTGCAATCGTAGGTCTTAATTGACCTAAATTAGGCTAGGACTTAGCATAAGTTAGGATAATTCATGCATGCATAAGCATCATTTGCATCTTTACAGCATTCTTTTAGCTATGCATAAAATAATGCAATAATGTACTGATTAAGTACATTATGTCAATTACAGGTAATAAGCTAATCAGAGGGTAGATCTAAAGCTAGATCTCAAGCTGGATCAGAAGAATAAAGGATAACTGGTCTTGCAGCAAAGCTGAAGTAGAAGACTTAGATTAGATGTGGTAGATAATAATGTAAGGGAGTTAAGGTATGCTAATCTATTAAATAGGAATAAAGCAGTAAAATGTGAAGAACTTAAGTCCATTCTAGCCCTAGGATACCCTAGAAGCCTCCCCAAGCCTTAGCGACCCTTAGATTAGTTCACCACACTCTAGGAATCCTCAAAACCCTAATTCCAACCCTTATCTGGACATGTAGACGAATTATAGGATGTCTGAAATCCTTAGCCAACTCCCTCACACCTTAAACCCACTTCTACAGTGTTATTGGACGTGCAGACACATGGTCAAATGTCAAATTTCTGCAGAATAGCCATGATAGAACCTAGAATCCTCCCTGACTCTGATTAGACATCCAGAATTGAAGCCTGGATTTCTAATTTTTCAGTATAAGTCATCTGACACTTTTATCAGACGTCCAGAACTATTCTCCAGTTCCAATTTTGAGATTCAAGCCTTGATCTTGTATCTCTAGGCTCCTAAACACAATTCTAACCCCATAGGAACCTAAATTAAGGTGCCCTAACCCTAGTACATCACCTCTAGACCCCCCTAAGGACCTAATTAGGTCCTCACTAAATCTAATTGACTTCGATCTTAGTTAATTCCATTAGCCTATTCAATTGGACTCATTGAGTCCAATTGAGCCCTGATCTCAACACACATGTCCAATTGGACTCAGTGAGAGTCCAATTGACCTAAACCTAACTTAATTGAGTTATTTTACTCTCAATTAATATTTCACACACCCAATTAACTTGTATTAAGTTTAATTGCAATTTACCATAGTGAATTAGGGTTTACAACTGTAATTTGAGACCTGCCTTGACCTAAACCCACTGGAACCTAACCTAATCAACCTAGCCACCTAAGCTTCGACCCTCACACACCCACACACACCCACACGCACCATCCACACGAAAATACCTAGCCTAGAGTTCTCTAGAACTATCTACCATGTGTTGTTGCCTTGGTTGCTAAAATTAGCAACCAAGAGCCATTCAATTTTTGGATCCACATTTGGTGGATCTAAAAACCATCCATCCTCTCTCTCTCACTCTCTCACGAGCTCCCACCATAGGCCTCTCTAGAGAATTCCATAATTCTCTAGAGAGCTTCCCTTAGGTCCATAAAAAGACGTAACAGGTGGCCATTTGCACCCATCCTATTCTTGGCACTCATTCACACTTAGGTTAGCTACATTCACCTCCATTCCACCTCCACGAGTTGCTCACCATGGATACCACCAACTCCACACCAGGATGCTGGATCACCTCACCATCCGCTCTCCAAGGGCCGACCTAAGCACCATTGGCTACCCCTCCTCCTCTCAGCCACTCAAAGGCCATCAAAGACCACCTCCGAATGCCCTTCTTTCTGCTAGATTAGCTTAAGTTCTTCATATTTACCTGCTTTTATTTAATGCTTAGTAGTGTTGCTCTTATTCTCCCCCAATGATGCTTGCAAAATCCCCCCATAGATTCTTGTATGCGATCATTTTCTGTTAGCAAGATTACATTTTCAAGCTTTCCTCTAGTTCCATGTTGCAAACACTCTCTTGAAGCAATGAAAGAAAACTTTCTATATATATATGTCTATGTGTTGAGAATCACCATGAGCTTATTGCAATATCTTTTGTGTGATTAAGGTTGCATGCTTTTAATTTCTGATATTTTGGCAACTAAGCATGTCATGCATAAATACGTAATAACCATAACCTGCCATGTGATTTTAAGCAAGTAGAGCAAAAGAGACAATTTCAAATTTGCATAAACGCCTCCCAGAGATGAATGACTGGGGCTCAAGTCTCATTATCTTTACAAATCATTTTTGACGAATGCTTTAGCGCAACTATACTACGATTTTCGTCGACTTTAAAATGCACGAAAATGCTAACTGTCAAATGGCGCCATTGCCGGGAAGGCAATGCCATTTTTCTTTGATTTTTATCTTTTGAGCTATCACTGACAAATCTTCCTCGTCTTGTCTTTGGATGTGCAGGAAAAATAAGAAAAAAAGGGATCTGCGCACACAATGAGCGCAGAAAAACATTCTACATGCACATCATATCTGCCTTAGATTAGGTTTTTTTCTTTAAGCCCTAGGTTAGATTTGCTTCTAGATGTTTCATTTGAAAAAAAAATGGACTAAAAAAAGGTTATTCATTTTTGTGAAAAAAAATCAAAAAAATAAATCTTGGTAGTTCGATTAGGTTTCCTTTTGAATTCGAGGTTAGTTTTGAAAAAGTAAAGAAAAAATTAAAAAATACTTCAAAAAAATAAATTCCTTTCTGAAAAAAAGATTCAAAATTTTAAAAAAAAATTTGGTGGAAAGTTTGAATTTTAAACTAAAACACCTTTTAAAACCTTTACCATTCTCTGATTTTCGTCCAGAATTCAAAGTCTATTTAAAACTTCAATTGCCGAGAAATTGGTGAATGAAAAATTCAGAAATTCGGGCTAGACTTTCATTTTCAAAACATCTTTCAAATGGCATCATTCTTTTAGAGAAATTCCAAGCATAAAATTTTTAAAAATTTGCAAATTGCAAGGGGGTTAGACTGACCCAAATTTGAGATTTTTCAAATTTCAAAAAGCAATTCTGAGCAATTCGTGATTTTGTTTTGACTGAAAATGGTGGGGTTTGAAAGCTGATCTCATTGGCTTTATTTTGCATATTTTTTATGAATTTTTGAAATTCATTTAATACTTTTTCAATTTGAAAAATCGACCAGGTGTCAAAATTCCATATCTGACCCCTTGACATTTAAAATTCTCTACAAATTCGATTGAAATAGTAAAAATTACAAAAAAATATTATCTGAAAATATAATTGAAAAAGGAATCTATTCGCCAAATTTCAATTTAATTGGATTCCAATTTTGTGTAGGGAACTACTTTTATTCTTATGGTCTACTGAAGAAAAATAAAACAAAAGAACAAAAAATTCCTAGAATTGCATGAACCCTAGGTTACATCTATAGGGTTACAATCTAGTGGCCATGTTTGGGCTAAACTAGATTTAATAAAGTCTAGTGCTTAGTCGGTGAACTTCGTCACCTTGTGGGCCACTCACCACAAACCCCAACTGAAGAAAAATGGACTAAAATCAACTCTAAAACACGAAATCAACCTGAATTTGTTGTCATACTACTGGGTGCTTTCAACCTCTTGGCTAGGTTACCTTGAGCGGCAGGAATCGCTTTAAGTCAGTTGTATGATGAGTTTTTCTTCAGGAACTCAAACTTGGAACGAAAAATCTGGTCACCTGATCATAAGGACCATATAATTGATAGGGCCTTAGCCTTGTCTGGCTTGGCTACACCAACCCAGGGGTTGGGTGATGTATGCAAGGAAGGAGGTCACTTTGACCTCAATTGGTTGGACCTTGGGAGCCATTCCCAAGGAGGCAAGTCACCTCGCTAGGACCATCTTCTCCCCCCACTTCTACTACTCCCATAGCCGCAATGGCTAATCCTAGACTTGGACCAAGACTGGGTCAGGATGTTGGTAATCTGGACCCGATGGCTCGTCTGGAGGCCCATGTTATTGAATCTGAGGAGCGGCATCAGCAAAACATGGACCATATTTTGACGACGTTTGACAGAATGCAACATCCACTGTGTGGAAAACAACTGCGGGATTTCTATGATCCAGTCACACTGATCGTCGCACCTTTAGTCAGGATTCCTACAGGCAGAGATGCGTTTGAGCTCAAGCCCAATGTGATCGGTTTGATCAACACTTATTCTTGTGGAAACTCGAGCGAAGATCCATTCCAGCACTGAGAGGACCTAAGTCGACTCGCAGAAACTATTCGACACAGGAATATTGATATGGGGATTGTTCTGATGAAGCTTTTCCCATTTTCTTTGAGGGACAAAGCTTCATACTGGTTTAAGACAATTGGGAAGCCAATTGGAACCTGGCCGGAATTATGACGTCAATTCCTACAAAAGTTCATCCCAATCGGTCGAACGAACACGATGAGGCGTGCGATCACAACTTTCTCTCAAGGAGCTAGGGAGAAATTGCATGACCCCTAGGATCGATTTCATGACCTTCTTTGGGAATGCCCGCACCATGGTATACCCAAATGGCACCTAGCTCAGATCTTTTACCATGGGCTGGATGACACACATCAATATCTGGCCAATGCATCTAGCGGCAGGAATTTCCTCGCAAAAAATGAGAACAGCGCATTTGAGTTGTTCGAATCTTTGGTGGAGAACTCGATGAATGCTGCATCCATGAACCAGTTCCAGCGGCCTAGTCAGCAGCGTGTCGGTGTACATGAGGCTCACACAGAATCTATTTGAGCCGACATAGATATCATCATTAAGCAGCTGGATAGAATAAACCTGATTGAGAAAAAGATTCACCAAATTAGTCAGGGTCAAGCTAACCTGAACTCTACCGCTCCAAGACCCTCGTATGCACCACGAGCCCCTCCTGCTAGAGTCAATCTACTCACTCGGGATGCATCTTCTCCTTATTTATGAGATCCTACATATCATGATCCCATAAACAATCCCGATCTAGCACCATATGACTAGGGTTACGCAACACCCGTAGACTATAATACGTATCCCCTTGATGGATATACGTCTCAGACGTCTTCGGCCAACGAGGATGTCAGTGCTATTCAAAGATACAGGCGCAATAACCCATATTCAGAGATGTATAACCTTGATTGGCGCCAGCATCCGAACTTCTCCTTGTCTGGTAACTCATAGAGACCACGTCAAGATCCACACTACCAGATCAGGCAATATGGGAATGCGCAAAACACATACCTTAGGTAGCAGCCATTCCTATCTCAACAGCAGCAACCCCATTCTTCATACCGGCCACTGCCCCAAGCTGCCAGTCACCCTCCAAAGCTAGCTGACCCTCGGGAGGCACTGAAAGAGGAGCTGCAAGAATCAATGAGGAAATCTACATAGGATAGCTTGCAGATAGTGAAGACGATGGCTGACCAGATACAGACTACACATGAACATGCAAAACCAGCTGTTGCAGGAGCATAGGACTCAGGGAGCCTTGCCCTCCTAACCCATCCCGAACCCTCGATATGTGTAAAACCAAGGCACCCTACTTAGGTTTCAGGCACCACAGCGACAGGCACACGACATATTACAGGTGCCTCCTGCACCACCTGGTTACGCTCCTGGCCAGTCGCCTTTGATATAGAACCTCGCATACTCTGCCCCTTTTGCTCCTCCACCGCCTCATGAACAGTATGCTGATGCAAATGCTACCTCATTGAGGAGTGGAAGGAAGACATTCGACCCACCACATAGGTAGGTGGGTCCTGATTTTTCTCACCCTTCACCGCAGGTGGGTTCAACTCCTTCATCTCAGGAGCCACCTTTGGTGGATAAGGGTAGGAGGCTACTCAACCCTGAGATTCCCGTCCCTTTTCCTGAGGCTCTAACGCAAAATGTAGTACGGAAAAAGGACACCCAAAATTTTGAGGACCTGAAGTCAATGTTCAAGGAAGTACATATTTAGGTCCCCCTCCTCGAGGCAATTGATCACATCCCCGCTGTCACTAGGTTCTTCAAGGACTATTGTACCCCGAAGCGATAGCCTAGAATTGGACGACAGGTGGTACTGTCAAAGGAAGCTAGCACCGTGATTCTAGCCGACTTGCCACCGAGAAAGAAAGACCCTGGTACCCTACTCATATCCTTCTTCTTGCAGGATTCTCCATTTGATCAGGCCCTTCTTGATTTGGGTTCGTCAATCAACCTAGCTCCCACTAACGTATTTGATCGATTTCGATTTAGGGAGTTAAAGCCTACCTCGGTAACGATTCAACTGGCTGATAGATTAGTAAAAACACCAAGGGGGATGGTTGAGAATGTGATCGTAAAAGTCCGCGAATTCTGCTTTCCCGCAGATTTTTTCGTTCTCGATATAGAAGTTTCTCCTAATCTCTGAGATGCACCAATCATTTTGGGTCGCCTATTTTTAGCGACAGCTCGAGCAAACATCTATTGTGCATCCGGGTGTATGGAGATGCCCTAGGTAATGAGCGACTTCGACTTGACATGTTCAGGGCATCAAGGAATTTTGACTGTGATCGCATAGAGGAAGATGGTGAAGATGAAGATTTGGCATACTGTGGTAACAATGGGCACCTTTGTGGTGACCCAATGTCTCATTCGTCTGCACTATCAGGGTTCTTGGACCTCGATCCACATGGGACTGAGACCATTGTTTCGGACGTCTTGATCGGGTTTTTAAAGGATGTCAAGTTGTAATATAGCCGAAAAAGTGTTTAAAACAAATAAAGATTTTTATTACTCGAAAACTGGAGTATCCGAGGTCGAACACAGGGAGTAATCTAAGTACTTTAAAAAACTTGAGAATACAACTTCATTTAAATGAAAAACAATTGGTTTAATGAGAGAATTATAAAAAATGAATTGCTAAAAAGAACAGAATTGCACGTCTGATTTTTGTATCAGACGTCTTAAATGTAAGTCTTCTTCTGCCTTGCTGTTCTTCTTCTTCTTCTTTTGATTCTGTCTACTATTAGTCCTTCCTCTTCTTCTCCTTGGCAGGTCTTCTGATTCTGTCTGCCTTCTTCTGAGTCCTTTTGTGTCCTCTTTCTTTCTCTGCAGTCTTCACTTCTGCTAAGGCTCCTCTTCTTCTTCTTCTTCTGCCTTGGCGAGCCTTTTCCTCTGCTCAACTTTTCTTCTTCAGCTTCTTCTCTTCTCCTTCCTTCGACTAAGTGCTGAGCTTCTTCTCTATGGCACTCTGTCTGCCAGCGCACAAGGCGGCAAAACCTATCCCTTCCCTTTACCCGTGCGTATCTCTCTCTCGCTCTGCAAACCGCTCATAGGAAGTTCTCCCAGAGCTGGGTTAACGGGTCGGGTTGCGTACCCGGGACCAGGCGCATCGGCGTGTTATGGTACGCGAGGTGTGCTCGGTAGTGTGCTGGGTCAGATCCGCCAGGTCCGCATGGTGAATCCGTGGACGAGGCGGGCATGGGGCGCGGGACCTCACCCCAGGTGTGTCGAAGGCGATAAAGCTAATTCACAAAATCAACTTAAAATAGTACGACACTTTCTGAACTTACGATGTGGGACTAACTGGTGCCTCTCCTCGCGCGCTCCCGCAGGAAGACTTCTTCGCAATCTCCTCAGTTGCAGCTTCAGTTCTCTTCGGTTGCTGGCTCGCTGCCTTCACAGAAGTCTCCCCAATTCGCAGCAGCTGAAAACCTGGAGCCCTGAAGCCTGGAGCTCGGAAGAAGCTGCTTCAAGGTGGCTTTAATGGCGGTCGAGCCTCAGAATATGTCAAACACGAATATGGCCTCGCGGCCTAATTAAACTACCGGAAGACCTTCGTTGTGGCATGGTGAAGGTGGTGCGATGTGCAGTAGGCCGCGGGGCAGCCGAGGCGCGCATGCCTAGGTCAACCTGTGACCGGAAAGTTGGGTGTGTTCGGGGTTGAGTTGTGTGAGTATGGAGGGACTGTGGAGGGGCGGAGTGTATTCAGTGGGATGAGGCGAAGCTTCTAGGTCGGTCGGCAAGTTGTATGGAGCTGCGGATCAATGGGGGCAACTCGCCGGAGGTTGGCCGGAGGTGAGGAAGGTGATGGTGGTCAGGCATGGTCGAGGGTCGGTTTGAATGAAGTAATGTGGGAAAAGAAAGAGGGGAAAATGGGGAGTAGTTCTAACTTAGTTGCAGGGACGAAGGGGGCCAGAGAGGCGGGCAGTCGTATTGACTGTCACCGGAGAAGAAGCACCCAGAGGGAGAGAGCGGTGATGAGGAAGTGGGCAGGGAAGCGTGTGCTTGGTGCGGCGCGACGCAGGAAGACTAGACGAAGCAAACTCTGCTGCTGGTATGGCAGTAAAGTGACGAGAAGGAGGAGGAGTGGCCGCCAGAGCTTGCAAATTTCCTGTCGGAGAAGGAAGAGAGGAAATTTTGAGAGATTCTCCGCCAAGACAAGCTTGAGATCTCGTAGAGGGTCGGAGGTCCTTTTATAGGTGCTGGCCGAACTTTCTGGTGCGTTGAGGGAGGCTTTTGGCTACCGCTGTCTCGCCGGAGAAGGAAGGTGGTCGAGACCCAAATTTCTCGTGCGTTCACACAAGAGTTTGGAATGAAATCAGAGATCAAGATAGGGCTTAGATGGAAGGGAGTTCCTCAGAGAATCTCCCTTCCAATTCTGGGAGGAGATCTCTGAGGAATTTGAGTGTATCCCCCCTGTCAACCTCGCCGGAGAAGAATCTTCCCCAGTAATGGTGGAAGGACCTGATTGTAAGATCGGTGAGAAAGATAGGGGGGTTATTGTGATGGTTTTCAAAAGATAGGGACCAAAATGTGATTGAGTGTGCTAAATTGCAAAGTAGGTCAAGATGACCTCCCCTTAGGTCCAAATTTTGGTACAAACCTAATTTTGACCTAAGGAATCCAATGGTGAAGTTGGATTTTAGTTTTGACCACGTTTGATTGGACATTTTGCATAAAGTTGCAATTCAGGTCAATTGATGAGCTAGGACCCTAATGTAGGTCAAACTAGGTTCCAGAGGCCAATTTGAATGTTCTAAACCCTAGGGGATATTTTTCCATGATTTTTAGAGGGTTTACTTGATTTTTATCCTGATCGAAACCTTTTTGAATTAAGCAAGTCTGTTTTAGGGTTACAAATGTCATTTAATTCCTAGATTGCACATGAACCCATTTCTGATTGATTCAACCCACTTTTTATCTTATTTAAACCATTTGACCTATGCTCTGTCTCTGAGAAATTCTGTTTATGTACTGCAATGGTAAAATTATAGTTTTAACCTTTATTTCATGTTTTCTTCTCAGAACACTTATTCCTCCAATTAAGCCCTCTTCTAAGTCATGTAGGAGCTTTTATTCTCTTTATTAAGTCAAAATGAGCTAGTTATGGCTCATGATGAGGCTCTCATCAACCACTGCACTACACATATCTCCCCGAGGATTCGACTATTTAGGGTGTGTTTCTGACTACAACACCCCTGACTCTAGCTATCCTGATCCGCACACTACTGAATTACCCTTGTTGTTGTAGGAAGACATGACCATAGTTAACGGGTTTCTCGTTGACGCAGTCACAACCGACTATCTCACAGGAAGCGAATTAGTGAGAATTCACACGCATACGGATCAGGAGATTCCCACCTTCAAGTTTGCTCCTGCTATCCCCATTTCTGACTTTGACCCACCCGTGATTTAATGGAAGCCCTTACTTGACTCACTTAAGTATGGATTCTTGGCGAAAGTGAGACATATCGAGTCATTATCAGTGCCCACATGACCCAAGAATAGGAGCATCAATTGATTTCTACGCTACAAGACCATAGGGTAGCTATAGGGTGGTGCATTTCTAATCTTCGTGGTATTCATCCCTAATATTGCACTCATTACATTTACATGGATGAGGGGGTGAAACCTTCAAGACAACCTCAAAGACGGCTTAACCCGAAAATGCTAGAGGTTGTTAAGAAGGAGATCATCAAATGGCTAGATGCAGGTATTGTATACCCAATCTCTGACAGCCAATGGGTGAGTCTGACCCAGATAGTGCCCAAGAAAGCAAGACTCACCATAGTAAAAAATGATAAAGGTGAATCCATCCTGACCCACACTACGACATCTTGGTGGGTCTGCATTGATTATAAGAAACTGAACATGGCAGCCCAGAACAATCACTTTCCGTTGCCTTTCATTGATCAGATCTTAGAATGGTTAGCCGGACTTAGTTTCTTTTGCTTTCTGGATGGATACTCCAAGTATAATCAAGTAGCGATTAGCTTGGAAGATCAAGACAAGACCACATTCACATGTCCCTTTAGAGCATTCACTTTCAAGTGGATGCCCTTTGGCCTTTGCAACGCACCAGCCACATTTCAGCATTGTATGATGGCCATCTTCTCTGACATGATTGGAGACTATGTGGAGGTGTTCATGGATGACTTCTTCATTTTTGGAGAAGATTTCATATCTTGTCTTGATAACCTAACTAAGATCCTGAAATAATGTATTGAGGTAAACCTAGTAATATCCTAGGAGAAAAGCCATTTCATGGTGAGGGATGGCATAGTACTAGGGCATAGGATCTCTAAAAGTGGACTTGAGGTCGATCGAGCTAAATATGAGATCATTTCCCACTTACCGCTACATAGCTCGATCAAGCAGATCAGATCATTCTTGGGTCACGTTGGCTTCTATCAGAGATTTATATGCAATTTATCAAAAATTGCATAAGCTTTGATGAATCTCCTTGTCGTCGATGCCCCATTTGAATTCGACACCTCATGTCTCAGTGCCTTCGAGACTTTACAATGCACTGTCACTGATTCCCCGATTCTCCAGCCACCTGACAGGCCGCTTGATTTCGAGATGATGTGCGACGCTTCTGATTTTGCCATCAGTGCTGTTTTAGGCCAACGTCGGGGAAAATAACCTTTTGTCGTATACTATGCTAGCAAGATGCTAAATGAAGCTTAGCGCAATTATACTTTCACCGAAAAAGAGCCGATAGCAGTGGTATTCAGGTTGGAGAAATTAAGATCTTATTTATTAGGGTCCAAAATCATCTTCACTGACCACTCTACCCTCCGGCATTTGTTGGCAAAGAAGGATGCCAAACCCCGGCTCATCAGATGGATCCTTTTTTTGCAAGAATTTGATATCGAAATCCATGATAGTTGGAAAATAGAATGTTGTGGCGGACCACCTATCCAGACTTGACCCAGGCCACATTCCTTATTCCTTTCCTATTGATGAGACACTCATCATGATCTCTAATTACCCCTAATTACCTAGTCTTCCTAGTTAATTAGCTAAGATTATGAACATATAAGGGTTAATTATAGAATAAGGGATATTTAGCAAAGGACCATAAAACAAGTTAAAAATGGCAATTTATCATTCAAGTAACATTATTAATAATCTATATAATAATTGGACTCGAAATTCTATTAATCATTTCCTTAATTAATAAGTTGAGTAACTTAAACTTAATGTAAACCTAAGTTTATAATAACTTAAGTAATTTTACTTAATCTAATAAACTAATCTACAAAGGTCAAAAATGTAAATTCAAGGTGAAAACATAATATTTACCTTGTTTACTAACATATATAAAATGTTGAAAAAGATCTAAGTTAAAATAAACCATTAAAACCTGGGTTTACATTTTGGTCCTTAAAATTTATTACAATCAGGTCCATATTTCTCACATAGGTCCTTAAGATTCATTACATTTAAGTCCCTTTTCCTTCTTCTTCTTCTTCTTCTTCAGTCAAATGAATGGCTGGAGACGAAGAGTCACGCCACTGCATGATCACCTCCCTACCAACCTCACTCTTCTTTGTCCAAGCTCTTGCAGCTTGCGCTCACCACCTCCTCTTCATCCACCTGTCTGGATTAACCGGAAATCCTATTTTTCAGTGGGAGATAACCTCACCGTCATCGGAGACGATGCTGGAGGTTAAACTCCTCAAGCTCCTTCTTCGGCCAGACCCCACCATTCTCTTCGCTGCCAACTACTATAAGTACCCCCTCACCCCTCGGATTTTACTCAAGTTGGTTGCCTTCCCTCTTCTAACACTGTAGCCAACTTTGATAGGCTATTCGTCCAAAACTCCGATGGCTTTCCATTTCACTTTCCGACTTCCTTCATACATTCTGATTAGTCGAGGAGATCCGCCATGGTCTACCGCGTCTCTGACACAGGCGTCGACCCAAGGAATCCTCTGCTCCACCTCACTTTCGCCCATCGGATATCTTTCTTCCACCCTCTGATTTCGTCGTCTGCGATGAACCTTCAGCAGAACCCTATTGACCCCTTCGTCCAGGTAATAGTAGATTAGGAGTAGGTTAGCTTAGTTAGTTAGTTTAGGTAGTTAGATTAGAGTAATTTTAGAATTTCAGTGTTCATCTTCTCCGACTCCAGCGAACTCCTTGAGCTCGCTCGAGACTTAATTTCATCTTTTGAAATCGCTATCCACCTTCCTTTATCTTTCATAATCATTTCTAATTCACTTAAACACTTAATTGATTCCACCTCCACTGACTACTGTCACTGTCAATGGTGATAGTAGTCAAGCCAATTCCACCTTCATAGGGTCTTCCATCATTTATCCACCACTTATGGACCCTAATCGACACTATAATACATATTATTATCACATATAAATTAAATGCCCAATCTTAATTAGGTTCCTGAGCTCCCTATCAATGGCAGCTCAGGACTAGTTCAAACTATTAATTAACTATATAATTATGACTGCTATTATCTGTTGACTTATTTTAACTACTCAATTGAATGGTAAAACAAGTCCTGAGCTTAATTCAAATCATATTTTTAAAGAAATGAATTCACTGTCAAATCTTACAAATAAAGAGACAAATGAAGAATTAAATGTGATTTTGAGGCTCCTTGCAACCTCAGGATCCTTTTTACATTAAAAATGGTAAGTTTTAACAACTTGTGTACAATTTTCACATTTTCTGGACTCACCGAAGCTCCGGTGAGCCAAATCTGTGCTTCACCATTTAGAATTCTTTGAGAAGCTCCAGAATGATATAATGTGGATCACTGATTGTTTTAAGGATGTTTATATGAGGATTAAATGACTGGAGTTGTAGATAGGTCTTCATCTTCTCCAACTTCGGCAGAGTTGGAGAAGCCTGATAAAAGAGATCTGAGAAGAATTTAAGGTACCTAGAAGCTTCAGTGCAATGCACTGAAGCTGCTTAAACTCTTAGAATACTGTAACAACCTCTGAATGGCTCTGACGAACAAACACTTTTTGAACCTCAGGTGGCAAGCTTGTAACCCTAGAAATCTTGGTCAGAGCACCTATCTGAGAATCTGAATGAGTTTTTGAGGTTAAGAATGTCCTATTCGAGGCTTTGATTTCCTGTGGAGAAGCTTTGAACAGAAAGTCAAACTTTTGTGCCTTCATAATCAAACTAAGTCTGATTATGGAGTTCTACGCTCGAATTGAGGAATGGATGAGTTAAAGTTGTTTCTGAGATGTTGTTGGATAGTTTTAGAATGATTTAACTGAGCTCAAGTGAATAATTTAGTGAAAATTTGAACCCTATCAATTTGGGTTATTTTTGAACCCAAACTAACAGCAGTATCATTTTGTTGAGATATGAACTTGAATCCTGCCCAGATAAGTCAATTACAATCCATAGAAATAGTTTAAATTGATTAGTAATGTTTCTTTTGTGTCTGTTGCACATATCAAAGTCTGAAAATTTGATATCTAAAGCTTTCAGAGATGTGAAGAGCTTTCATGCTTGTCTAGAAGGTCTTGAGAGCTTAGAAACTACTCTAGTAGATGTGGAATAATATTTAGAACATGTACAGACATTTAATTAAGAGAGAAATGTCCATCTGAGGACTGTGTGAAGATAATTTCCATTTCCAGGCATTAAATAACCCATAGGAACCCCTTATTTCATTATTCAAATTGAAGAGTAAAAAATCCTCTAATCCTTAAATTGACCATGCAATTGTGTAGATCTATCTTAGAGCTTTCCAACAAACTTTAAATCACTTGATTTCGAGCTCTGTGTAGAAAGTTATGATTGATTGAAGTTGGGTCAGGAAGGGGTTAACATAGTCCCACATCGTCAGTTTCTGAGCAGGCACATGGGAACAAAAGCAATTTGTTACCCCAGCTCTTCAGTCGTCAGCGCTCGGTGCACCGGTTACCGATCTAATCATTCTGAACCTATCTGAGCATCTGCATGTGTGTGCGAGCTTGTGTGCCTTTGGGTGTGTGCTCGAGTGGGCGTAAGCGAGTGTGCCTTGGAAGGGCGAAGCCTGGGAGGCTGGTTGAGCCGGATGGGCTCGAAGCTATTGTTCAAATGAAAATAAACTGAAATCAAACTTTACCGAGATTAGGCGAGGACCAAGTAGGGTCTGGTCCTACCCTGGTCTCAGGGTGCTATGTATCCTCGAAAGGACCTCGCCGCAAATAAAATAATTTTTGGTTAAAAAGGAACATAAACCCGGTTCAACTGATGGTCCAAAGGATAGAGGAGCTGATGTTTAATTGCTGAAGGTTAAGGTTAAGTCTAATGGCCAAGTGTTAAAGGCTAAGATTAAGTGTTAAGGCTAAGCAGCTAAGAAAGCAAAGGAAAGAAAGGAGAACAGGCACTACTAAGAGGACTAAGAAGAAGACTAAGGGAAGAGAAGAAGAAGGCAAGAGCAGAAGAGAAGCAAAGAGCTCGAGAAAGAAATAAAAGATAAAAAGGAAAAGAAGAGAAAGGAAGAAAGAGGAAGAGAGAGGCTCAAGAAATAAATGAACATTTATTACATCATTTCCATTTCTTTTTAAATGTTGTAATAAGGCATGCTTTAATAGAACCAGTCATATTTGCCTTAATTTCTTTGGAATCTAACATGTTTACTTGCTAATAAAGTAGATCATTTGAGTAAATATGTTTTTCATATGGAATTTTGTATATTCTTTATAGTTTAAATATTTTGGCAAAATTCATGTTTTAAAATCAACTTAATTATACCTCCTAAACGTGAAAGGAAAATAAAAGAAAATTGGTGAATGAGAAAAAATTATACCTCCTAGTGAACGATCTAGACTAAACCAGTGAAAATTTCTAAAATGTTAGGTTAATTCGACCCTATACTAAACAACCAACACAATTTTGAGTTAACCTAAGTGACTTTTTCTACTCTTAATTAAGTGAAATTAACTTAATTACTGAGTTGAGTGTAAAGACATGTGATCACCTATCCACGACCAATTTCCCGATGAATCCCTTTTGGCAGTTCACTCTGTTGAGTTCCCCTGGTACGTGGATATCGCAATCTATCATGCCGCAGGCAAGATTCCCGCGAACCTATCCAATGACCAGAAACTCAAATTTACTGTGGAGGCCAAGTTCTGCCACTAGGATAACCCACTATTCTTCCACATTGGAGTGGATCAGATTATTCGAAGGTGCATCCCAGATTCTAAAATACTCAGTGTGTTATCCTTTTGCCACAATGATGCTTATTGTGGTTATTTCTCGGGACAGAAAACTGCTGCAAAAATTTTGCAGTCGGGATTCTTCTAGTCAACTATTTTCAAAGATACACACGAATGCACCCAACACTGCAAATGATGCCAGTCGATCAATTCTATGACCAGGAGAGACATGATGCCTTTCCAGCCCATCATGGTTGTAGAAGTGTTTGACGTCTAGGGCATCGATTTTATGGGCCCTTTTCTGAACTCACATGTCTTCGAGTACATATTACTAGCTATTGACTATGCCTCGAAGTGGGTCTAAGCCATCCTGACAAGACGGGTTGATCATAAGACCGTCATTTCTTTCGTATGGCAATACATCTTCGCTAGATTCGAAATACCCCACGCTCTGATTAGCGACGGGGGAAGCCACTTCATCCATGCCCACTTCAGGTCATTATTAAAGAAATATGGGGTACATCACCGTATAGCCACCCTATTTCACCCGTAGACCAATGGGCAGGCTGAAGTGTCTAACCGTCAGATCAAGCTGATTCTCTAGAAGACGATTAGCCCAGATATGAAGGACTGGTCCGATAAATTAATTGATGCACTCTAGGCATATCGGACCGCATACAAGGCCCCACTCAAAATGTCACCATATCGTATGGTATATGGCAAGCCCTGTCACCTTCCTGTAGAGCTGGAACACTGCGCCTTTTGGGCGGTGAGAAAATGTAACCTTGACCTCGATGCTGGAGATCAAGAATGGAAACTCCAGCCTAGCGAATTAGAAGAGATCCGGCGGGAGGCCTCTGAGAATGCACTGATATACAAGGACAAGACTAAGGCCTTTCATGACTACCACATCCGGAGGAAAGCATTCATGCCCAACTAGCAAGTCAGGTTGTTTGATTCAAGATTAAAACTCTTCGCAGGGAAGCTCAAGTCCAAGTGGACTGGCCCATTTGTTGTGATTCACCCATATCCTAATGGGGCGATCCAGATCCAGGACCCAAAATTCGGGCATATATCTACTGTAAATGCCAGCGCCTCAAGCCATTTTTGGCCCAAGAACCTCCTCCAACTGACGAGATCATTCATCTTATTGAGGACGTGTGATTGAATTCTTGCCCAGCTGAAGGCATTAAACTCAGCATGTATAGATAGCATATGCCACATTCTACCATCATCTATACATAACCATTTTTATATATAGCATATTTTTCTTTTAGCATAGTTTCTTTCTACATATTGCATACTGTCTGGTTGGCCGATGCTGAAAGCATATTTTCAGGAGCAATTCCGGGTGATTTCTACCCATTTACTCCCTACCGTATTTATTTTCTTTTATATTCATGCATGAGGACATGCAAGAACTTAAGCATGGGGGGATAGATACAATAAAACTGAAAAATTTTTATGCCAACCCTTAGGAAAACCTCGGAACTATATGTTAAACGTACTTTAGGACCCTAATTAAAAGAATAACCGACTCCACCTCCAATGCTTGCATTGGAGCTAAAAATCGTCTGCAACAACCACTTCCGACTCACCCGCTCACCTTTTATTCTAAATTTAGGGTCAAGCTGAATGTAACTCGAATGGGAAATTTCATGAAGTATGAATATAAGAGGTTAATTTTTTATAGCATATATACATAGTGCATCCATGAATAAGATTATCTTATTAAGAGAATGCATTAGGGATTTTATCCTCTAGTTGATTCCTGTAATCTGGAATCTAGTACAATTTTTCACACACACGTAGAATTTGCAATGGATTCATGGTGAAGGCTGATAAATGTCTCTAGTCTGTTGAGAAGAAGCAGTGCTTCTTTTCCTGAACCCCTGGACAGTGTTTTAGGAATCAGGCAAATTTTCCTCCAAAAATCCACCAAATAGTGTGAGATAAGAGTAGAGTGTACTGGTGCTCTAAGATTAGTGCAAGGAGTCTGGAATCCTAGATAATTAGGTGATGATACTCAGAGATTAGGTATAGTTTCCACTCTCAGTTCTTGCGTATACATTTTGTGTGAATTTTGAGAGCCACCAAATAAGGAAAATATGTAGAGAGCGAGTTTTCATAAAACTAGGGCAAAGGTGGATGGTTACGACTATTCTTTACGGAATCCTCGGTTGAAGGATGGTATTGATGTCAAGGTCAGAAATACACTGTCCCATCATTCTCTCCCGGTGCTGTAAGTAGGCACTTCTACCAAATAAGCCATCCAATGTCTCTTGAGTACCACCAATCCCTAATAATGCCTCCTTAATAAAGTTCATGGATGTGTGCTAGTTCTATAATGTTGAAAAAAAAATGATTCAAAAGAAACAAAAATTAGAAAAGAAAGAAAAATCAAAGAAAAAAGGAGTGAATATTTAGTGTTTATTTCAGTTGCATTGAGGCAATACCACCAAATAAATTTGAGATCCACCAAATATGGCCTTAACCTAATTTTTTGTGTTTCTGACTGCCTGAATACTGGCTGAGGAATTCTGACTTAGTGTTAGAGTTGTGGGAACTCAATTAAAGTGTTAATGCCAAGTAAGACCAACAAATACGGATCATACGTGAGAATCTGGTGAGATTGTGAGCTCTAAAAAAAAAAATAGAGATAGAAAGAGAGAATGAATACAAAGGAATCAAAAGAGAGCATAGTTTTTCTTGCCTTTCTCTAAGTTGAATTACGTAATAATTTTGGAATCTAGAATCTATAGTACTAATCTCTACATATCACCAGTCGAGAGTGAGCCACCAAATATATAATCTTTTCTCTCTAAGATTCTCTACCTAAGCTTAAAGCCAGGGTGGAATTCATAGAATATCTTGAATACCCTGAGGGAAGAAGTCCACCTATCCCGCTAGAATTTTTACTAGTGGTCAACTACAGGCTTTAGATGTGAATTAGTTTTTCACTGGAATCCGTTGCAAAAGCTACATAGCTACACTTTCACGATTGTCTTGATTTCTAGAGCATAGGATGAAAACAAAAAGGAGAAAAATCTCAAGGCATACGCTTGATAAAATAGTCAATCCCTTAGGGACCCTTCTGTGAATAACTTAGTCTTGCATTTGCTAAGGACTAGAAAGATTTAAGCATGGGGGTAAGATTGTGCAGCAATCATAGGTCTTAATTGACCTAAATTAGGCTAAGACTTAGCATAAGTTAGGATAATTTATGCATGCAAAAGCATCATTTGCATTTTTACTGCTTTCTTTTAGCTATGCATAAAATAATGCTATAATGTACTGATTAGGTGCATTATGTTAATTATAGGTAATAAGCTGATTAGAGGATAGACCTAAAGCTGGATCTAAAGCTGGATCAGAAGAATAAAGGATAATTGGTGTTGCAGCGGAGCTGAAGCAGAAGACTTAGATTAGATGTAGTAGATAATAATGTAAGGGAGTTAAGGTATGCTATTCTATTAAGTAGGAATAAAGTAGTAAAATGTGAAGAACTTAGGTCCATCCTAGCCCTATAATAGCCTAGAAGCCTCCCCAAGCCTTAGCCACCCCTAGATTAGGTCACCACACTCTAGAAATCCTTAAAACCCTAATTCCAACCCTTATCTAGATGTCCAGATGAATTATAGTACATCCAGAACCCTTAGCCAACTTCCACGCACCTTAAACCCACTTCTGCAGTGTTATTAGACGTCCAGACACTTGGTCAGACGTCCAATTTCTACAGAATACCAAAGACAGAACCTAGAATCCTCCCTGACTCTGATTAGATGTTTAGAATGGAAGTCTGGACTTCTGATTTTTGAGTATAAGTCATCTGACACTTTTATCTGACGTCCAAAACTGTTCTCCATTTCCTATTTTGAGATTCAAGCCTTGATCTTTGATCTCCAGCCCCCTAAACCCAATTCTAACCCCATAAGAACCTAAATTAAGGTGCCCTAACCCTAGTACATCACCTCTAGACCTCCCTAAGGACCTAATTAAGTCCTCACTAAACCTAATTGACTTCGATCTTAGTCAATTCCATTAGCCTATTCAATTGGACTCATTGAGTCCAATTGAGCCCGGATCTCAACACACACAGTCCAATTGGACTCAATGAGAGTCCAATTTACCTAGACCTAACTTAATTGAGTTATTTTACTCTCAATTAAGCTTTCACACACCCAATTAAACTTGTATTAAGTTTAATTGCTCTTTACCTTAGTGAATTAGGGTTTACAACCCTAATTTGAGACTTACCTTGACCTAAACCCACTAGAACCTAACCTAATCAACCTGGCCACCTAAGTTTCTACCCTCACACACCCAAACACACCCACACACACCATCCTTGTGAAAATACCTAGCCTAGAGTTCTCTAGGACTCTCTACCATGTGTTGTTGCCTTAGTTGCTAAAATTAGCAACCAAGAGCCATTCAATTTTTAGATCCACATTTGGTGGATCTAAAAACCACCATCCATCCTCTCTCTCTCTCACTCTCTCACGAGCTCCCACCATAGGCCTCTCTAGAGAATTCCATAATTCTCTAGAGAGCTTCCCTTAGGTCTATAAAAAGACCTAAGGGGTGGCCATTTGCACCCATCCCATTCTTGGCACTCATTCACACTTAGGTTAGCTACATTCACCTCCATTCCACCTCCACGAGTTGCTCACCATGGATACCACCAACTCCATGCCAGGATGCTGGATCACCAATCCAACCTCTCTCCAAGGGCCAGCCTAAGCACCAATGGCTGCCCTCCTTCTCCTCTCAACCACTCAATGGCCATCAGAGTCCACCTCTGAATGCCCTTCTTTCTGCTAAATTAGCTTAAGTTCATCATATTTACATGCTTTTATTTACTGCTTAGTAGTGTAGCTCTTATTCTCCCCGAATGAAGCATGCAAAATCCCCCCCGTAGATTCCTGTATACGATCGTTTTCTATTAGCTAGATTATATTTTCAAGCTTTCCTCTATAAGCTTTCCTCTAGTTCCATGTTGCAAACACTCTCTTTAATGAATGAAAGAAAATTTTATATATATATTTGTCTATGTGTTGAGAATCACCATGAGCTTATTGCAATATCTTTTGTGTGATTAAAGTTGCCTGCTTTTAATTTCTGATATTCTGGCAACTAAGCATGTCATGCATAAAAACGTAATAACCATAAACCGCCTTGCGATTTCAAGCGAGTAGAGTGAATGAGATTGATTTCAAATTTGCATAAATTCCCCCTAGAGACAAATGACCTGGACTCAAGTCTCGTTATCTTTACAAATCATTTTTGACGAACGTTTTAGCATGACTATACTATGATTTTCAAGGACTTTAAAATGTGTGAAAACTCTAACTATCATACTGCTCACACGGGTCTAGTGCATCCGATTACCCACCTAGCCAAGCACTCCTTAGCTGCCACTCACAGCTGGCAACCTTGGTCTCAGGTGTGCTCTACTTGAATAACCGATAACCTGAGGCCCTAGGAGGGCGGATTCCTGATAGAGAAGGAGAGAAAGCATGCAGGGGAAAAAGGGGGTCTTTGCTCTATGATTTAACCGGTTGACACTTAGCCATTTAAGAAGCCTTTCCCCCTTGTGCGTAAGAAGAAGAAAGAAGGAGAAGAAACCAGAAGGGACGAAGGAGCTGAAGAAGAAGAAGAACGACAGCAAAGTAGAGAAGCAAACAAATGAAGTCACAGAAGAAAGCCACAGGAAAGGAGGAGAAGAAGAGAGAAACCTGAGAAAAAGAAGAAGAGAGAAGCTGAAGTAAGAGAAGAAGAGCTGAGTATTTAAGCTGTCTGATTGGCAGAGTAGATGTCAGAAGTGCACTATACACTTATCCTACATGGCATTTAATTGCTTAGTACTATTGAGTTTTTTGATATAATTGTGAGGGGTAATTGGCGATTCAAATCACCATTTTACCCTATTCTTTTTGCACTATTTCACATATGCTTTCATTCATATATCATTACTGCTTGGAATTTTGTTATATTGCTCATATATTTGCTTGAATTGCAATCTTGAGAATCATTTTGTCAATTGCTCCCTATGTTTGACCTCGAACTTGATTTCTGATATTCGAGTTATAAATTTTTCTTATTTTTCGCACTGATTCAACCTATACTACATGCATTGATTTTAAAAACCATTTCAGAGTGAATAACAATCATGCTTGCCCCAGACCCTACTTTATATGAGGATAGATGTGAGATTGCAGGTTTTGCATATAGGTCACTGAAATCCTCATCAGAAACCATCTCTTCCACAGCGGCATTATCTTTGGATTCATCGGAAGTTGTCCCAGTCTCCAAGTCGAGCCATCCATTAAATTGACTAGGATTGTGAGGAAGCCCCAGTTCATTGTGCTCAATGTTTCACCCCCTTATGTAATAGGTTCCTCATCATTTCTTGCTTCAGATAGCATTTCCATTTCCCTAGGCATATCATCCAAAGCCATTCCTGATATTTTGATATCAAAATTGAGAATAAAGAGTGCAGTCTCCAAGTTTCCATTATCACCTTGGTAGGCGAAAGGAGAAAGATGAAAATCAAATGATGTTGGATTGAAAACTAATTTACTTCCCATGGGAAGTGACTCAAATTGATTATTAATGTCAAATATAGATGTTGCACTCAATTCATCCAAGCATGTATGATCATTAGGAATGATTGATTCTTCCAAATGGAATGCTTGTACCTTAGGGCATCCTTCAAGATCCATATCCTTGAGTGGATCTACTCCTTCCTCTCAGCCAGGTTGTCCAACCCATGAGGTATATCCCAAGATTTAGTGTATTCAGATTGAGAGTCAGTCTTGGGGATATTAATCCTTTCTTAATCATTTACATGAATGGGATTCTCAGATGAGTCCATTCAGGATATTCCTAGCTCTTATCCTCTATCCACTCTAGATGTTTCTCTCTTTGAATTCATTCTGAGTAACTACTCCAGAGAATCCCTTATAGCACTTTCAGGTGTAGTCACTTTAGGTTCTTCGAGGTCCTCAAAGCTATTCTGCACTTGATACTACAAAAGCAGTATTTCTTGAAGTGTCCAATTCTGTCTCGTTAGCCTTGTCAAGATTCTAATTCCTAAAAGGCCATCATTAAAGATTCTTAGGTTGGAATCCAGGTTCATCTATGTTTCAGATTAGTGGTAGTCTGGATTTCATGCAAATAAATTGCAACCTCTTTTGTCCTACCTATCATTTGTTGCAATCTCAAATGTGGTCGCATACGTGGTGGCATTTCATCGGGTGTTCCAGGGGATGAATCAGGTCTACCAATGTTCCATGGGTGAGATGTAGAAGTATGAAATTCATACCCTGAGACATAAGGTGGGTGCTTTGTGGAGCCATTTGGTATTGGCCATAATGACCACGGTCACGATTTGGGTTAACCATTTTAGAAACCTGAGAAGAAGGATCAGGCGATATGAAAAGTCATCTTTACCAACTTGGGTTTGGTTCCAAAAGTTGTTCTGATTCAATGACCTGGGCTTCTAAACGAGCCATCAAGTCTACATATTCTGGATCCTAAACAGGTCCAGGTCGAGGGTAAGCCATCTTGGCTAAACAAGTAGAAGAAGAAGGGTGAGAAGAAGGTCCAGGAGATGTGATGAATCACCTTCGGTTCCTTAGGATTGGCTCCCAAGGTCCAACTAGTTGAGATCTAAGTAACCTCCTTCCTTGCATACACCAACCAACCTGGGGTTTGTGTAGTCAAGCCAAACAAGGCTAAGGCCTTGTCAATCAAGTGGTCCTTATGATCAGGTGACCAGATTTTTCGTTAAGGCTCTAATTTATGAAGAAAAATTTGTTATAAAATCGATTGAAAGTATTCCCAAGCCCCCAAGCTAACCCAGCCAATCTGTACGAGGGGACTAAGAGGAAGGTTCTTCCTTTGGTTTTCGCCTCTGATTCCTTTGGTATCCCTTAGACGTGATCGTTTGATACTACCTACTGGATTTGGCTATGGGTTTGACTAGGGTGGTTTTGATGACCCAGTAGTTTGACAACAAATGTAGCTTGATTAATGTATTTTATGCAATTTTTACTTAACCTTTTTCTTCAAATTAGGGTTTTTTTTTTTTTAGTGAGTGGTCAACATGGTGACCAAGCTCACTGGCTAGTCACTAGACTTGATTAAGTCTAAGCTAGATAAGTGTGGTCTATAGAATATAACCCTAAAGGTTGAGTCGTAGGGTTTATGCAATAGACTAAGTGTTCTGCAGACCATAATTCAAATAAAAAACTATTCTCTACAACACAATTTAAATCCAAATGATTGAAAATTTGACAGGCAGATTCCTTTTTCAATTATCTTTCAAAATAATATCTTTTTGAAACTTTTACTATTTCAAATAAATTAATATGAATTTTTAATTATCTTGGGGTCAGATCTGGAATTTTGACCTCTTGTTAGTTTTTCAATTTGAAATAGTATCAATTTAACTCCAAAAATTCACAAAAAATATGAAAATGAAAGCTAGTTTAATAATATTTCAAACCCCACCTTTTTTAGTCAAATTTGAATTGCTTACTGATCAAAATCACATTTTGAAATTCAAAAATTTTCAGATTTGAGTAAGTTTGACCCCCTTGTATTTCATGAATTTTCAAAAGTTTTATGATTCAAATTTTTTGAAATGAATGGTGCCATTGAAAGCTGATTTGGAAATATAGTTTGTGCCCAAATTTCAAAATTTTTGAGTGAAAATATTTGGCAATTGATTTTTTAAATTGCAAGGAAAAATCTAGCTGAATTTCAAGGAGTGGTGAGAAGGCTTTTAAAGAAGTTTGAATTCAAAAATAATCCTTTTCCACCAAAACATTTTTTTTCATTTTCAATTTTTTTGCAAATTTCTCAAAGAATTTTTTAAAAAAAATTTTTTCTTTTCCTTTTAGAGGGAAAATATTCAACTTTTTTTCCTTTTTTTCTTTTTCAAAAACAACTCTAACCTTAAGATTCAAAAGAAACCTAGGTCTAAAACCTATTTTCTTTTTTGGATGATTTTTTTCGAAAGGAAACCCAATCAAAGATCAAGATGTACACTTGATTTCTTCACCTACGCCTAAAGTGTGGGCTGACTCCATTCGTTCTGTTCCTGCACATCAAAAGCAAGCAAAAGGAAATGTGTCAAAGTTAAGCTAAAAAATTAGAAGTCAAAATGATGTTGCCCCTCAGCAATAGTGCCATTTGTTGTAAACTCATAAGATGCATATTTGATTGGGAAAGCATCGTAGTGTAGCATAAATTATGACTCAAGCAAAAATTAATATAACGAGATGGTGAGTCTCGGTTGATCTCAGGGAGGCATATGAAAATGAAATTGATTTTTGATTTTACAATCTTTTCTTCCTTAAAATCGGACTTCAATTTCTATGGTGTGAGTCAGAGATGCGACAGTTGCATTGTTAAGATGAAAAACATGTGCGTGCGTCAAATATATCACAAAGGTGAATGTGTGTTTACGTTCACACAACCTCAATAATACGATAGCGACTAGTGGAAAATAAATTGATCGCTAATTCATTGATATCCTCTGGAACCGACATTTTATTGCAAAATAAATAGATAAATTGAATATCAGGCAATTGAAGATTTTATTTCCTCAAAAATATTATCATTAGAATTAAGTTTAGGGGAAAGCTTGTACATGAAAGCTTAAAATGACAATTATAGCTAATAGAAAAGTGATGCATGCATGGATTTAAGGAAAGATTATGCATGCATTTATTATAATAGAGGATTACTATGCTACTAAGTATAAAATTAATGCATGAAGAAAAAATGAAGAACTAGGTAACTGAAGTCAGGCATTGGAGGTGGTCTCCAATGGCTGTGTAGCCTGAGGTTGTGGGAGGGGAAAGAGGGACAACCAAGGTGGTTGGCCGGCCTCTTGAGAGGGTGGTGGAGGTGTTCTAGCCCTTGCACATGGAGTTGGAGTGGAGATGGTTGATGGAGCTCACCAATGGTGTGTTCACACGAACGAAGTCTAAGAACTAGATGAGGTCTCTTGGCCATCCATGATGGTCTTTAAATAGACCAAGGGATGGCTCATCTAGAGAAGCATGGAACTCTCTAGAAGAGTTCCCATCTTGGCCGTCCAACCCATTTGAAGTGGGTCATCTTAGATCCACTTCTCATGGGTATGGTTGTGGACTCGAAAGACTAAAAATAGTCTTTCAAGGTGGTTCAACTTGGAGGCCCTTCTAGAGAATTCTAGAGTGGGCGGCCAAGTGGTGATGTGTGTGTGTGTGTGCATGATCGTGTTGGTGTGGCTAGGTGGTCTAGGTCGAGTCCTATAGGTCTAGGTGATTGGGTTTAGGTAGGTTTATAGAAATTGGGTTATAAACCCTAATACTAATGTGACAAGTGCAATTAAACTTATCATGACAAGTGCAATTAAACTTATCATAAGTTTAATTGAGTGGATATGTGTGTAACTGGGAGGGAAAGTTCCCAATTAGGTCAGGCTTGAATCAATTGGGTTCTTACTAAATCCAATTAGACTTGTGTTGGTTGAGGTTTCAGCTCAATTGGACTCTAAGAGTCCAATTGACTAAGTGAAGTGTAATTGACTTACATCCAAGTCAATTACATTTAGTGAGAACCTAATTAGGTTCTTAGTAGGGTCTTAGGGTAGTGTACTAGGCTTAGAGTACCTTAATTTAGGTTCCCTAGGGTGTAGAATTGGGTTTAGGGCCTTAGGAAATCAAGATCTAAGCTCGATTTCAAAAATAGTAATTGGAGAGGGGTTCCAGACTACTTATTTAGTAATCAGATGACTTATACTTCAAAATCAGAAGTCCAAGTCTCTGCTCTGGTAATCCAAAGTTTAATCAGAGTTGAGTTTGGGTTTTGTCTTGGGATTTTGCAGAAATTCGAGATCGGACAGTTTATCTGGATGTCCAATATTCCAGCAGAATTGGGTTCTAGTTCTACAGGCAGTGTCTAAGGGTCCTAGACATCCAACAACCTTTCTGGACATGCAGATATGGGTTAGAATGAGGGCTTTAAGGTAATCTAGGCTAAGGTGACCTAAACTAAGGGTGGCTAGGGTTTGGGAAGGTCTCTAAGCCTATCCTAAGGCTAGGAAAGGTCCTATGTTCATCATAATTTAATTCATTCATTAAGATTCTACTAGTATGGTAGTATACCTCATCCCTACATTATTTCTTCATCTTTATTCTAAGGCTCTTGCTCTAGCTATGCTGCAGTTCTAGCTTCCTCCTTTCTTCAATTCTAGCTTCAAGCCATCTACTGAGGTTCTTATTACCTACAATCCCAAATAGTGCACTCATCAGTACATTATAACGTTATTTCATGAATATCTAAGAAAAACATAAAAGATGAAATGTATGTTATTCATGCATGAATTATACCACAATTATGCTTAGTTCTAGCTTAATTTAGGTCATTTAAGTTGTATGATTGCTGCGCAATCACACCTCTGGTTGGACTTAAACTCAAAAAGGATATGTCAATGCTGTATTAAGAATGATGAGTAAAATGATAAGCTTAATTTCATTCACCAACAGTGGGCCGCAAATGTGGACTAACTATCCATAAATTCAAAGCCCAAAATGTCAGAAAAACATGTAGTTGGGGATTCGAAAAATCTGCTGCCAGGTGCTACAACAAAAAGATGGATAAATACGGATACTTGGAAGAAATGAAGATGAAGGCATCTCGAAGAGGTGATGGAGAATGTGGGTGGTTTGGGTATGAGCGAAGACGTGTGGGGTACAATCATATGGTTCCTAATAATGGTGGTAAATGGAAGGCATGACCAAAGTGATGTGGTTAAGACTAGAAGTAAGGTCCAGTGATCAATCTCTGGCATCCTTTTATTTTTCCTCTTCCAAATCATCCAATTCCACTTCCCAATTATCCACAAATTCACATGATTCAGAAAAATTTTCAGCTTCCTCAGATAACTCATCATATGTAATCCCTAATAGTCTTTCAATCTCTTGAATATCTTTTTCATAAAGGGATACTTCCTCTTGCTCACTTAGATGGAATTGGGAATTAGATTCATTAGTGAGTTCCTCCATGAAGTGGAATGGGCAAAATCTATGACTGAGGAGTCGTTAAGGTCTTTTTGATTTTTTGCTTAGTGTGTGTGATTATCTGAATCAATTCATCAATGTCTCCATGGGTATCCTCAAATACAACACAATCATATTCAGGCCCATTAATGCTTGGTTCCTCAAAATAAAATCATTGATATTCAGGGCCTAAATCTTCTTCCTCAACTTCAATAGGGACATCAATATCATCCACCTCAAGTGTCTGATCTACAGAATCCTCAATGACAACCTCAAAATCAAAAATTTGTTGTGGCACACCGAACCCAAATTTAAATATTTTTTATTTCTGTTGTTCATCCCAGATTCTATGAAGCTTTTTTCTTATATCAGCATATTCTCTAGCACTAGCTTCTTTTATATCATGAACCATTTTGATCAATTGAGTAATCTATGATTCATTGCAAGGGATAGGGGTTTGAATTGGGTTCGATAGGTCAAGATAGTCAACCACATGATGGGAACATCATCATGGGCCCTAACTAGCCATATTTAGTCAAGTTTGACTGATTAAAGCTCCTGCCCAATCATCTAAGGGCCACAACTCCGCATCATTCTGATTTGAGAAGAAGACAGGGAATTAGGGTTAATTCTGTAATTTTAACAGCAATCACAAACACATATTAACCATTGGGTCACTCATGGGTTACCTAAAGGTCAAATAAGCACAACAGTGTAAAACGTCGGTCGACATTGATAGAAAAGGGGGTTCACGCATTTCGAGGGTGAAAAAAGCACCAAAATCCTGATTACCAACCTACATAAATTAAAGAGGTTCTGGACAAGATAAAATTTATCTAAACCTCCCAAAGTTCATATAAAAATATTCTAAGAGATTTGGTACCCTTGGTTTGACCATCTGAACCTATTTTGACTTAGAATAATGTTTCAGACGAAATTTTGCCTTGATTTAGGCTTCTGTGCATTGTGCCTAGTTAAACATAGTCAAAACTCAAATCCAAGTTCACAATTAGATTCCTTTGGTCCAAATTAGGTTAAGGACAAAATTTGGGCCCAATCGTAGTCCATCTTGAGCTAGTTTGCATGATAGCCTTTTAAAACTCTATTTCCTACATTTAGCCCCTCAAGTTTCAAGTTTATTACATTTAGGTCCCTATCTTCTCATCATTTTCTTCACTTAGGTCCCTACTGCCATTATTGTGAATAGAGCTTTGCAACCAAGATTTGATGGAGGATTCCTCTCTCAAATCAAAGCCACATCTCTCCAAAATTGGAGAGATTGATCCTCAGATGATTCCCCATCATTCAAGCCAACTCAAAGATTCTATGGAGATCTCTAGAGCTCAAGCGAGCTTGAGATTTTAGGGGATCATTTTCATTGAAATATTAAGCAATTCATGCCGAGCTTGATGGGTACTCTATCATGAGCCATAACTAGCATAATTTGGTCTAATAAAATCAACATAAGCTCCTACATAACCATCAGGGGGTCCTAAGTGCCTAATATTCTATTTTGAGAAGAAAAGATGAAAACATGGTTATTTCTACAATTTTTCCGTCTTATCACAACGATGGAATAACCACGGGATTTTCTAAGGGAAAATTAAAGGTCAAATAGTCATAAAAGTTCGAAAAGAGGGTCCATGCAAAAAGAAATGGGTTTTCACACATTACGAGAATTAAATGACATCTGAAACCTTAAAAATAGATCCAGTTAATTCACAGAGGTTCTGGTTAGGATAAAATTCACCTAAACCTTCTATAAATCATATAAAAATATTCTATAATGTTTGGTATCTTTAATTTGACCATTGAAACCTATTTTAACCTAAAATAAAGTCTTCGACAAATAGTTGACCTAATTTGGGTTTCTACGTAATTTACCTAGTCAAACTTTGTCAAAACCTAAATCCGACTTCACCATCAGATTACTTGGGTCCAAATTAGGTTTGTACTAATATTTGGGGCCAATTATAGATCATCTTCACCAAGTTTGCATTTTTGTCCAGTCTAACTCTTTTCTCTCACACACATGCCCCTAACTTTCAAGTTCTTTGCAAACAGCCTCCCAGGTTCTTCATCTTCTTTGCAGATTGGTCCTTACCACCATTGGAGGTCAACCGACCTCCAGGGAAGCTTTGACTAGACCAAATCCTACTTTAATGGCAATCAAATCCCACCAAAATTTTGTACGATTAATGTTCACACCTATACAAACCTATTGAGATAGATCTTAACTCCTAAAACCCTTTGATTCATGCATACGAATGCATGGAATCAATGGGTGCTTCTTGATTTCCTAAAGAGAAAATTAGAGCTCTTTCATGTTCTAGAGCCCCCTTTGAAGCTCTATTTAAGCCCTAAAACTCCTGCCTTACCTCCTTAGTGAGTTTTGGTGTGAGAAAACCCCCTCTTCCCCATCTTTGGCAACCTTCGAACTCAACTCTGGTGACCTCTCTCTATCCTCCTCTTTCGTCCATCCAACCATCAAATTGGATGGCCAACCATCTTGCTCTCTTCATCGTGATCGTCGCTAGCCAAAGCACGACTGCCATCTTTGCCTTACTTGCCGTCGCCACCTCACCATCTCCATCTCCTTCTCCGGCTCTTGTCAAGCCACGATCGGAGCTCTCCGACTATCTTCCTCACTATTAAAACCCTCTACATTCTCCTTTACTCCCCAACATCACTTCCCCCTCACCCGCACACCAAATCAACCATGCTTCCACCCACTATGCCATCGTCTTCCTCCACTTCAGCAACGCTCCAACAAAGCCTCCTCACCGCTCCACCATACGAAATGCCGCCGCTCCACTTCCAAAAGCTTCGCCACATTTCAAAGAGCAAAATCCCTCTGATTATTGAGGTAATCAGCTTCTCCATAGCCCAACCGAACTCTACCTTCACCAACAGCATTCCCTAATTCTGACCAACCACCTCACGCCTCCACTGAGCACGAAACCACCACCACTACGTTCGCCATGCTCCGACATAACTTTTGAGCTTGTTTGATGTGGTAGAAAGACCGTATTCTCTATTTCAGGTGCTTCACTGGACCTCCGCTGCCAACCTGACTACACCGACTTCGTTCGTAGTCTCCAACCATATTCTTCCCTGCAACCATCTCCAAAAGGCGCAGACGATTCCCAGGTGTCTTCCCAGGCACCCAATTGCGGCTGCCAATGACTCCACCAACAATTGTAAGCCCTTTCTGCCACTGCTTCATGCGAGGAACACAGTGGGATTAGTCCCACATTGGACAACGCAGATGCCACGACAGCACATAAAAGGAATTTGTGCCTTTTCCTGGTTGCCTTCAAGAGCATCGGGGTGAGTTCCCACTTGTACGCTCCATGCACATACCCTCACCCATGCTCTTGCGACGCAGGTCTAGGTCTTGATCTGATTACCCGACTATTTGAGTCTGGTCTGGTTTGCCTGTTCTGAGAGAGAAAAGGAGAGAGAGGAGGAGGGTTTTGCCTCACTCTTTGATCTCTCTGCACTTAGTCTCTGAGAGGACCTTCGTTCCTCTATTAGAGCTGTACTGTGCACCTGACCCTGAGTCTTGAAGGAGAAGAGAGGCCTTTTCCTCTATTGTTGGTTCTAGGCTACTATTACATTATTGAGATACTTAACTAACATGGAATATTGGTTGATAATCACCATTGATACATTTGATATATTTGAAGCTTAGCATTAAAAGGGTTAATTAGTGATTCAAATCACCATTTTAACCCATCATTTTTGCATATTGATACTTGAATTATTGAAATATCATTCTTGAATAAGTTTTGGTTGCAATTGCTTATATCTTTTACTTAGAATTGTGATCTTGAGATTGATTTGCTGATTTCTCCCTGTGTGCAACCTTGAATATCCATTCGAGTATAAATTCCATTTGTTTTCATGTTTTATCGACTATACTGTAGCGATTCATTTTTAAAACCCTGATTCAAAGTGATAAATAGAGCTCTATAAGAAGCCCTCATGTCGTGGGCATTCTTCTCAGCCAAGTTAGAGTCGAAAATCACCCATCTTCTCCTCCTTTGGCTGTTGCGACTTGGGCTCTAGCGAGCCTCCTCCAACCCATTCATCGAGTCGACCAATGGTCAAATTGACTGGCTCATCTTCCTTGCCTCTTCTGCATGATTGCATCCAACCAAAAATTGGTTGCCTCCGACCTCTCCTTCCTCGTCGCTCCCTCATTGTCAATCTCATCTTCTCCGACACCGACCAATCAATGCCAGACTGATTCTCTTCTCTTTTGCCTAGCTAAGTACCTCCTTATCTTCCTCTCCCTCTATAGTTCATTTCTAACCCCTTACAACTTAGGAACAACCACCATACAACACTCTCGCCTCTCATCTTCCCCATGGCTAGAAAGATTTAGTGAGCTCGCACAATTGCCATAGACCACCAAACATAATGCTATCACCTCCACAACCTCCATCATGTCACACTGAGTTAAAGCCCTATAGAAATTTTGGGCATTACACTCTTCTTCACCCAACTCGACACCTCGACCCATGCATAACCTTCTTCAATGTCACCACACCTCCTCACACACAACCACTCTTAATTTCCACCATAGGCACTTTCGCCAGACACTAGTGAAGCTTTTGGACTTATCTGATGAGGCAACAAGGTCGTATTCTATTTTTCAAGGCTTCACTGGATCGCCGTCGCTGTCACCGTCTTCCCCTATCATGTTCGCTGGTCTCTGATCAACTCCTGACCTACTACTGCCCTCAATCGAACTACCCTAAATCATTTAGCTTCCTAGGCCTTCAATCGAATGAAGATGCAGTGACAGGGAACTCAATTCTCAATGCCAGCTAAAGCAGCTCACGTGAAGCTTTACCCGAAGGAAGGACATGGGATTAGTCCCACATCATTGTGTCAGCAGCATGTGAAGGCACATAAATTAAAATCTTTCCTGCAACTGTCTGCCTCCGAGTGCACGAGGGTGAGGTCCTTATCCCAGACAAGCCATTGCATGCACCCTCGCCAATGGGTCTGGGCTGGATCCAAATGCCTGTTTACCCATAGATCTGAGAGAGAGAAATCTGAGGAGGAGGGAGGAGGGTTCTGCACTGTGGCCTCAAGATTCCTATCCACCCTCCTTCTTTCATTACTTAGACATTCTGAGCTTTGAGTGGTCCTTATGGCTCTCTGCTGCTGCTGTGTTGCCTTAGCCATCCACTGAGGTGCAATATAAGGCATCTGAACCTTAATACTGTCGTCTGAATTGGTGCTACCTTGGTCATGATACTGATATTTGATTGAGATATTGTTGGTTTATTTGATTTAGTTAGAGCTTAAATTGTAGGTTCAAACCACTATTTTTAACCCAATCTTTTTGCACTCTATACCTAACTTTCTGAGATACTCTTTTGAGATATATTGAGCATCATTTTGATTCTACTTTCATATTTTTCTCGGTAGTTGTGATTAGTATTTGATTTTCTTATAATTGCTCCCTACTAAAGATCTTGGACTCATATTTCTTGTTTTTGAGCACTTATAAATTTAAATGTTGTATCACTTTTATTGATTGTACTATAACGTGCATTCCTAAACTATGACGAAAGTGATGCAACACCACACTATCGAAGTTTTGATCCTGTATGGAGGGTGGTCTTGCACTTGAAATCTGTTATTCCAATTCTTATGCAAGATATCATCTGCTAAAGGGGTATCAGAAATGGTGCATGATGAGAGTATTTTTCATGATGAAATTTGGGGTTTTGGAGAACCTGTCGTCATAGTTGCAAAATATCGCTACCAAATAAATTTATAACCAAAGCTCAAAGTGAGTCTTGGATCGAACACAAGGAGGTAAACATTTGGTTTCTTGAAATCCGCACTTCGATTTTATTTGTTTATGTTGTTTTTATCTTTTATGCTTTTTTGGCATTTTAATAGGGTAAGAGATCAAGTCGATGAAATCTAGCCAATCTACTTGCAAAATAAAAATGAGAGAGAGACAAATCGAGACCATCAATGTATATCTATAAGAATTTGATACTGATAATCAAGATAATTATGACTACACTAGAAACCAAATAAAAGAAAGAGATGAGAAGAATCCCCCTCGATGGTCGCTTGGAGGATGACTCGCCTTGACAATGCCTCAGATGAAGGTGGTAGGAAGCTAGAGGTAGGAGAATGGCGGTGGAGGGAGTAGGATGGGATAGGATGGAATCGTGGCGAGGTTCTTCTTTCGGAAGGTTGTGAGAGGACGACCACGGGATGCTCCATGAAGGGGGATGTGAGGTATGAAAATAATTTGATTTTCTACTCTAGAGAACCATCCCAGGCATGGGACAAGCTCTCTCTAGAGCGTTGGAGGTGGCGAGGGAGAGAGAAGAGATGAAGATGGATGGAGGGGTGTTGGTCCTCCTACAGTGGACGAGAAGAGGCAAAGTTCTATCCATCAGCTATAGCGACATTCAAGTCATCGCTAAAGATCTGTCGCAAGCATTGCTAAAGGCCTGCTGATGCTTGCACATGCACGTGCGACGCACATGCATTGCTGGGTTTGGCAAGGACAATTGTCAGCCATTGGATCAGAAGTGGACGACTAAGATGGCCTGGGGATTATGCACTTAGATCATGCGCTAGATGGTGCATCAGATGGAGCATCGGTTAGCGCGTGATCTATCGTGTGCAGATTACGTGGCACTAGTCGCACCACATTGTGAAGTCTCTATTGCTTGATGTCCATCCAATAGGCACAATCAAATTGCACCCGTGCTCGTGAAATCAAGTGCTGCAGGTGAGCTTCGAACGTGCATTAGTGGCTTGAGAGCACCACCTGCGACCATTGTTCTACATGTGGATAAGTATCGCATTTAGTAATTTTTGCAGCATGGTGGAGGCAGCTTCTCAGTCGTTGGATCTTGATCCAATGGTCGAGATCTCTTCGTGGAGATGCTTAGGGGTGAAGGGTGGCTGCGGCTGGTCTTGGGCAGGCATGATGGTGCCTTGTGGCACCATCATGGCCATTCATTTTCTTTGCTTTGTAGGTGACACCATAGACATCGGATTGGGTTGATTTTCACGTCGTTAGGCTGTAATCGTCGATCCAAAACCATCGGTGTGGTTGGATTTGTCATTTGAAGCTTCGAATTGCATCACTCAACCCCTTGGTCATTGATCTTCCTCGAACTGCATAAGGTGTTACGGAACTCTGAACAAGATTTCGAAGATGTTGGACTCTGCTCATCGTCTTGACCAAATCTGTATGGTCGGATCATTAGTCCAAGGCCCCAAATAAATCTCCTCTCCTGGCCACAAAAGGATGCACATTAACCAAAAATTTATACAACTATTATAAATGTAGAATGATGGATGATATAGAATATTTACAATATGGAATGCATCTCTAAGCTTAGGAACATGTGTAAATAGGAATTTTATACTAGATAAATGTGTCTACATCAGTGCATTGCCCAAATGATCTACCTGAATCATGAAGTAGGTCCAAAGGTGCCTTCTGGGATGGCTGAGTCAAAGATGCCTCCTGACATCGAACGACGAATTTGTGTAAAGTCGCTCGTTGTAGTGCATTTTACGACATCAATTTTTAATAAAAATATCGAACGTGAGTCTGAGTGACGAAGATAGGGAGGCATGGAATCAGATCATATATTTGATTATATGTCACAAATATATGTCGATTTGTTCACTTGCAAACCAGAGAGGAAGAGAGAGAGAGATAGGGAGAGAGCGAGGGAGGGAGAGAGAAAGGGAGACAGAGATAAGGTTAGAAATACATGATAAACATATGGGAATAATATATCAAAGATCTATTGACTACCAAATGTTATGATCAACAAAATATAGATGAATGCCTAAATAAAATAGTTGAACTACAACTATCAACAATTAAAACTAAATGAGAGGCAATGGATGGCATCGAGATGGCCACGGTGGTGGAGGGACTTCCGTTGGTGGCTCGACATCCTCACAACCTTGCTTAGGAGCTCTATGAAGTGGTGGAAACTCTTGGGTGGAAGCTTGGTGCAAATGAGGGGGTACATCCCATTTTATAGTGGTGGAAAGGGCAAAAATTCGTTGTCGGGTCAACAACGACATACAAAGTGTCACTGAAGACCCGCCACATAAGTTCACAAAGCCCCCACCCTAGCACCTACATTCGCTGCCGGCCCTCGCGCATGTGTTGGCACGTGCTATGTTCGGCTACGCTACTTCTATGTACGTGCGTGCATGTGTTGCTGCGCTGCCGCTGCTGGTCCTTATCGTGCCTCATTTTGTGTGCTCCAATTACGATTGAGGGGAAAGGAGTGACTCGAACACGCATCGGGTGCATGCGGACTGGAGACACGATGACTACGCCAAGGTCGCAACTTGGTCCACCTTTGTGCATGTGTCGCTTGTTGAAGGCCAGAGAGAGAGTTAGTGGTACGGTGGGTGCTTGGATGAGCGACACATGGCCAGAATTAGGTTGTTGATCATTAGATCAAAGGTTAGGATTTCTCAGGCTTGATGTGGGGGCTGTGGAGGTCAGATTGAGGTGATTTTGAGTCCATTAGACTCCATTTCTCGATCTGGATCCATCCACTTGGTCCGATTGATCGTCTGAGACCTATTTCAATATGGACATGTACCTAAGGTAGTTAATCATTTATTCTAAGAAATTTATATGTCAAGATCATGCAATTTGCATGCAATGCTCCGAAGCCCATTATAATATGTCATTATTTCATAAGTACCCTCAAAATTAACTCTAATTGATAATATTAACACTGATAATTGTAGAGTCATCATACCCCAATGCCTACCCCTTGCTAATCCATAGCAAGGTTTAACCTAGATGATATTTACAACTAAAATTAGGAATTGATCGCTTAGGTAGAAGTTGCTTGTCAACTAGAGGAAATTTCTACTAAGAACCTAACTTGCAGAGACTCAACAGTGCCCGAGTTGGCTGCCAAAATGCCGACCACCTAAGTCCTCACCTTATTCTATATAGAAGCAACTATATATATATTTTTTTTTTTCTTTTTCAACTTTTCTTTTTTTTTTTTTGGATCTTTGTAGTTGAGGATTTCGGGATAACTTTTTATGGCTACCCAATTCACCCAAGACTCGGAAAGGACTCTTAGTGCTATGCATCTTATTATGAAAGTGATAGACTCATTCAATGGCAATTAAAATGGACTTCAGGTTTCTACGACCCTACGTGACCCCAAAGAGAAAATGTTGCCTAAAAGTGTATCTATCTGACAGGTAGCTTTCTCCCTACTTTTTATTTTTGTGGGGTCAAAATAAGGGTGAACCCAGTGTATATCTCCTTGGATTATGCTACTTCCCCACTTCTTCCTTAAGTGTTTTGGAATTCTTGTGTAGTTTATGAGCTGGGATCTGGACAGCCAGCCAATGGGCTGCTGCCCATGACAACTTGCCAGCCATACTTGTGCAATGAAGTCTGGCTTATTTCTTTTTTTTCTTTCCTCCTTTACTATTTTCCTATTTCTCTATTTTTTTTTTAAAGTAGGTGGATTTCCTGATCTAAGATTTACCTAAAGGCAGTAGTGAAAGAGAATGGTCCTGTGGCTGAACTTTAGACAACTGGCTAATGTGCTGTTACCCACGACAACATGCCAACCATACCACAATAGAAGGTTCATTAGCTACCCAATTTTTGTTAGAATCGCTAATGAGTGAGTCAGTGCAAAATGTGTGTAGATGCTTAGACTGAAAATCCCCCCAAATCAGAGGGTGGGTTGATAAGTCGCTGGTGTAGACCCGGATAGGTTGTGTTAATATGGCAATTTTATCGTTGAAATGAGTATAGTGGTCAACCTAAATCAAGCCTAACCATCTCTTTACAAAATTTTTTTACTTGGCCTACTTGATTTTATGTTAGTCACTTTTAGGCCTAGGGTCGAACTCAGGGAAGTGGGATTAGAAGTGAATGAGTTTCTACGCCTTTCCTATAACGAATCTCTTCCGTTCATTTATTATGTTTTTGGTGTTTTTCTATTTAGACTTCTTTTCTCTGATAATTTTTGTCCTTGAGGTACACCCTAAAAATCAAGTTCTTGGCTTTAAGCCAAATTAGGGTTTCCAAAACTGGTCTTGCTATTCGCAAGACTGAGTACCTGCAAGTCAAGGATTATCTTTTCTTTTTTGTATATTTTTTTTAATCTTTTTACTGGTAGGAAAAGGAAATAGAAATAAAGTAAATATAATATATATATATGTATATATAATATATGTATATAGGGGTGGGGGTGGAGGTGGAGATGGCGTGTAGCACAGTGTCGAGTTGGTTGTCGTCAAGAAAGACACAACCAACAGGACGAAGTGCCGCGTGGAGTGTAAGGTTGATTGGTGGAAGATGAGTGCGAACACGCTTTCTGTACGCATGTATCGAAGAATATCAGCAAGTGGTGCAGATATTCCCACGATACAACGTTTAGGATGAAAATATATATATATGTATGTATATATGCAAATATATATCTATATGTATATAGGTAGATATGGTTATAATTATATAAGTGTAAATGTAGCTATATATGTATATATAACTATATATATATATGTATATATATATAGATATGTAAATATATGAATAGATAGATATATGTATAGATATATATATATATGTAAATGTATTTCTATAGATGTATATATATATATATATAATAATATATGTATATAGTTACATATATGTGTATATGTATATATATATTAGTATGAGTGTCTATGTATATTATGTAGATCTATATATATATATATGTATTTGTAATTATAGATATATGTATATATGTATGTATATTTGTATATATATATACGTATAAGTATATGTGTATATATATGTGTATATATCTATATATGTATCTATACTTATACTTAGTTATATACGTAATAATATATATATATAGATATATACGTATATATGTATATATAATTATAAGTATATAAATATATGTATATATGTAAATATATATGTGTATATATATATATAAATATATAGATATATATATATATGTATGTATGTATACTAATACTTAGTTATATAAGTACTAATATATGTATATATATATGTATATATATATAAATGTATATGTATATATATATATGTAGTAGTGTATAAGTGAGTGGGTGTGTGTGTACAAGAGTGTGTGTTTGTGTGTATGTGTCTGCTGAGGGAGTGAGAGAGTGCTGTGAGAGAGAGAGAGAGAGGGAGAGAGTGCGCGCATCTGCTGGAGTGAAGAGGCGCTTTAAGTCATCCAGAGCAGTGGGCGTCGTTTGATGCCAACGCACAGGCATAGGCATGCAGGTACACGAAGAAGCACGCGCACACAGGAGGTAGCAGGCGTAGGAGGAACCGCAATGCACAGCACTACACGGTGAGGCGGGTGCTGGCACGAAGAAGCGGGCAAGGACGTGGGCACTGAAGTGGGCGGGCGTACGTGAGAGCGGGCGCTGGGAGAGACCCGGGTGCGGGCATGCGTGGACGAGCAGCAGACAATCGCGGCGCGCCGGGTGACTGGATAAGTGAGAAACTTACCGGTCACCGCACTGTAGCCACAGTGTTCCGCTGACTAGCGTGAACAGTTGCTACAGTGCCACTCGGCTCGCGCGACCAGGTGCCAGCGGTTCCATGAGTGCAGGTGGTGTGGAGCGGCTGACGCGCACGCTAAAGAGGCTGAGCTAGCTGCTGGCTTGCACAGAGAGGCGGGTGCGGGTGCGAAGAAGTGGGAGGCGAGGGCACCCTGCAGGCACGTGGTGGAGGCGAGGGCGGCCTGCAGGTGCGCACTGGAGGCCTGCGCTGCTGTTGCCGCCTTGTTGCTGCTGCTGCGGAGCTTAAGCTTCAAAGCATGAAGCTCCTGTGGCAATGGCGGAAATTGCTTGGAATGGTGAAATCAGAGCGGGGAACCACCGCGCCCACCGGCTCTTTGATGGGCTGGGCAGTGGTCGGACTCATAGTGGTGGTTGTGCACCACTGTGAGCTGCTCTTGCCCGCAGCGTGGCTCTTCAAAAAGAAGAGAGGGGAGGAGACGGCCTGGAGAAGGAGCTGCTATTGTGTTTTTTTGTGTGGACTAGGCTCAGCCGTAAAGAAGAAAGCTGAGCCCTTTTTAAAGAGGAAGAAGGCATGCACAGCCATGCCCTGGCTGTGCATGCCTGTGCCTGCGGCTGCAGGGCAAGCTGCTGCAGGGAATGGCACGAGGAGGAAGCTGCCATGCTTTACAGCCCCGGGGAAGAATTTTAAAGTCAAATAGAAATAAAAGATAAAGATGGAAATTTTGCAAGGCAGCACTTGAAGAATTTTTATTTACAAGGCCATCTTATTCACTCTCCTCCCCTCTCAAATAAATGCATGCATGCGTTAATCTTTAGAAATCAGACTATGGATACCTAATATGCACCGGTAATGCTAGGAAATAGTACAAGATGACACAATTGTTGGTGTATTTTTGCTGTGCAATTAGTCCTATACTTATCACCCTACTTTATTAACTAGATTAATATGAATTATGGTGGCAAGGACTTAAGACCAAGTCCACATTTTAGTGGACACCCGGACTGATTAAGTTCGAAGACCTAAAGAGTTTATGTGTTTAGGCCCTTAACGTATCATTTCTTGAAGTTGACAAGCTCCTAATACCTAAGTTTTCCTTTCCTAATTTTTTTTCTATAAAAACAAATTAGTTCAAGCTGACAATTTGTACTCAGAACATATGAATTCCCGACCCCCCATGCCTAGTTAATTCAATGTCCTCATTAGAAAATGAATGTATGAAAGGGAGTAAGGAAAGAATTAACCTGAGTTTCAATAGTTAATCTGGTTAGCTTGAATCCTCTAGGTTGCCTCCTAGGAAGTGCTGAGTTTATTGCCTCCAGCTAGGAGAAGTTCAAGTTCAACCCTCAATGAGGTTTAGAACTTCCCTCTAGGGAATCTAGGCAAGAAAGTGTTTCAATCTTTGTCCATTAAAATTAAAGGTTTGCCCAATCTTGGGATTGGCAATTTCTACTGCCCCGTTGGGATAAGGTCTAACAACTTGATATGGTCCCGTCCACTTAGATCTCAGTTTCCCAATAAAAAGCTTATGTCTTGCATTGAATGGCTAGACTTGCTGATCCAGCTCGAACATTTTCCTATTAATGTGCTTGTCATGGATGACTTTCATCTTATCCTTATAAAGCCTATTATTCTCATAAGTGTCCCGACGGATTTCCTCGAGCTCGGAGAGTTGGAGCTTCATTTGAGATCCGGCCATCTGGTCATCCATATTTCACTGCTTAACAACCTAGTATGCTTGGTGCTCCAACTCGACCAGAAGGTGCTAAGCTTTGCCAAAGACCAATCGATATGGTGACATGCTTATCAAGGTCTTAAAAATGGTCCTGTATGCCCAAAGGGCATCATCCAATCGTGTGGACCAATCCTTCCAGTCAGCTCTCATAGTCTTTTATAGAATATTCTTAATCTGCCTATTTGAGACCTTAGTTTGCCCATTCATCTGCGGATAGTACAGGGTGGAAATGTGGTGAGTGACCTCGTATTTCTTAGGTAAGCCACGAAATTGGGCATTAATGAAGTGACTCCCACCATCGCTGATCATGGCCTTAGGTATACCAAACTGAGAAAAGAAAATTTTCTTAACAAAGTCCATGACAACTTTATGGTCATAATTTTGGGTAGGTATGCCTTCGATCCATTTCGAATCGTAGTCCATTATGACTAGTATATACTCGAAACCAATTGATGGTGGGAAGGGACCCATGAAATCAATGCTGCAGACATGGAAAGTTTCGGTGATCAGAATGGGTTGTAGAGGCATCATATCTTTCCTGGTCATAGTTCCTAAGGTCTGGCACCTAGTGTAAGTCTTCGCAAAGTTATGTGCATCCTTGAATAGTTATGGCTAGTAAAAATCTAACTGCAAAATATTTACAGCCATCTACTTCCCAGAGAAGTGGCCACAATAGGCTTGGTCATGACAGAAGGATAGCACACTTTGAACTTCCTCTTTAGAAATACACCTCCTAACAATTTGGTCAGCACAAAGTCCAAACAGAATAAGATCATCCGAAAAATAATGCTTGGCCTCAGCCAAGAACTTATCCTGCTGCTGTCTAGACTAGTCATGTAGAGTCTGCCCTACCACTGAATAATTGACTAAGTCCACATACCAAGGTAGACTCTTTCCATGCACGGCTAGAAGTTGTTCATCAGGAAATGAGTCAGTTAAGGGAAATGAGGGTCAAATGTGTTCCGAGTGAACTCTGGATAAGTGCTTGGCTACAACATTCTTGGATCCGATTTTGTTGCGTATTTCCAGGTCAAACTCTTGCAAGAGTAGGACCCATCTGATTAGCTTGAGTTTAGCATCCTTTTGTTAACAAATGCCGTATAGCCGAGTGGTCAATGTAAATAGTTACGTGCAATCCTAGAAGGTAAGATATGAACTTTTCTAATCTAGAAACTACGGCGAGTAGTTCTTTTTTTGTGGCAATGTAATTTCGTTGAGCCTCATCCCAGGTTTTGCTCACGTAGTAGATCACCAAGGGTTTTGTCTCTCGTCTTTGTCCTAGGACTACTCCAATAGAAAAATCTAATGCATCGCACATTATCTCAAAGTTCTGGGACCAGTCTGGGGGATGTAAATATGTGCAGTCGAGACTATATCCCTAAGGGTGGTGTAAGCCTTGATGCAATCGGGTGTCATGTCAAAAAGTACATCATCGGCCAGATTGTCAGTCAAGGGCTTGAAAAGTTTGGAAAAATCCATTATGAACCTTCTATAGCAGCCAACATGTCCTAGGAACAATCTAATTTGCTTAACTAAGCAAGGAGGTGGAAGTTTGGAAACTAAATCAACCTTAGCTCGGTCAACTTCTATTCCCCTATGCAAGACGATGTGACTGAGGACAATCCTTTCCTGAACCATAAAATGGCTCTTTTCCCAGCTTAAAACCAGGTAGACCTTGATGTAAACACATTTGTTGAGGGTAAAATGCCTATTCATGCATGTTCCCAAGCTTAGATTTGCATTTCATATTATAAACATTGCATAGCATGCATCATTCTACATTTAGAGTAGTTGTATATAATTTAGGTTAAATGCATCCTTTTTGTGGTTAGGAGAGAAGGATAATTATTTCAGAGCCTCAGATTGACGATCTGACCGTACGGATTTGATCAAGATGACGATCGGAATCAAATGGCTCCGAAATCACCTCGATCGGAGTCCCTAGCACCATATGCAGTCCGAGGAAGATCAACAGCCAAGGGACTAGGAGGCATAATTCGTTGCTTCAAATGATAAATCTGCCTAGGCGTATGTATTCGGGTTGACGATCAGAGCCTAATGGCACGAAAATGGACTCAATACGACATCTATAGCAGCCCCTACAACAACAAGAAGATGGACGGCCCAGCTTGCACCACGTGGCGCAGCCCAGGCCGCCAGCACATGCACGCAGCACCGCACACGCGTAGCAGCGTGGGTGTGCGTGCGGGCACGCAGGCGCACATGCACGTAGCTCAGCTCCAGCGCGTGGGCGTGCGCACACGCGGTACAGCAGGGGCACGATGCCAGCGCAGCGTAAGGTGGACCACAGCGATGCATGAGCTGGACTTACAAGGACGCTTATAGCCATCGGTAATTATCTCATGCTAGCAAAGCTAGCTGTGGGTGCCAGTGGGCATGAGCTGCCTATAGCAACGTTTCCAATGATGGCCTGGATGTCACTAATGGTCCCACAACTATTTTTGCCTCTTCTCCACTATAAAAGGACCTACACCCCCTCCCTTCCAAGCCATCTCTACCTACTCTAGTCCCACCTACTCCCAAGCTCTAGCAAGCCTACCAACGCACCATTAGAGCTTGTTCTCAAGCTCCCAAGGTGCCTATTAGTGTAACGAACCTCTGTCCCACCAAATACTCCAACTTCTCATCTCCCTTCATAGGTCACCTTGGAGTTGTCCTCCCACCTCCATTCCAGTAGATGATCACCTCCATCTTCTCACCTCCATTTCGGAACCATGTTGAAGCTTTCTTCAACACGACGTCCTCCTGCATCTCACCTCCATTGTCCTGCTCCTCACCTCCTTCGTTTGAGCTTCCGCCAGGTGCCGTCATCTAACCGAACAGCCGATTCGGGAGATTTCCTCTCACCTCCCTCTCTGTTTATGCTTTCATAGTAGATTGTAATAAACATTGGATTGATATATATACCATTTTCATTCCTCATCTCTATCTTGTGCTTCATTTTCTTATCTTTTATTTCAAAAACACAAAACAATAACAAAACCCTAAAATACCAAAAAGAAACAAAACGAAGTGCGATTTTCAAGTAAAGTAAACGTCACCTCCTTGTGTTCGACCCGGGACTCCCTTGGAGTTTTGGTGTAAATTTTATCTGATGGACGAGTTTTGCAACTACGACGATAGGTTACTTGTAACCTCGATTTCTAACACACGAGACACGACCGACCATTTTGGCGTCGTTGTAGGGGAGGCAACGGAATTTACTTTATTGTTTATTGTGTTTCATTACATTTACATAGCACTAACCCAACTTGTCTTTGATCTACTATCTTGCAGGTACCCTAGCATGGATATCCAAGTAAGGTAGATCGGAGTAAAGTGCGAGTAGAGTACTCTGTAAGTGTCCCCCACTTTACCTCCCACTAGTTCATTTCGCCACAATCATAACCAAGACCTAATCTACTTAGGTGTTTACATAAACCCTAAGATAGACTTTGTTTGTCTTGTTTGCCACCTTCACCCATCTCGCCCACATCTTATATAAAAAAAACAAAAAGATATTTTCTGTGTGATGAATCAATTTACACACTCTATACACCCACATTTGAGGCACATAATCGAACTTGATTTTCATCTACTCAACCGGGCTTCCGACCTGTGGACCTGGTACAAGAATTCAACACATAAAAGAGTAGAAATCATATTAGGTTAACCACCTTTTTGCATGCCTTAATCAGTTGTGCATTTGAGCCAATTGAGTGAATTGTTTGGGCTACACCACCTAATCTAAAAGTGGTTCATTTTCTAGCTGCCCCATAGGATTCAATAATTACGTCAAGCCATTAAAGGAAAATACTTGAACACGTGCTTTCAACAACAAACTTGGTTTGCCTCAAAAAACTTGGTTGAAAACACCTAATATTTGAATACTAAAAGCTATTAAGTAAGATTCGAGCCCTAAAACTCAACTCATCATTAATAATCTTGCTTGAAAACCTCTTGGTTGTGCACATTCACACATTCTCAAACAAATCATTAAGGGCACAACCCATTAAGGACCCATCACATTCCAGAGCACCAATTTCCCAAGCCTAACTAAAATCAATTAGACGTTGGCCTTAAGGATTCATTCGCTCGTCGGGATCCAAATTGAGATCATTGACGATTAACCTACTTATACTAGTTATTCTGATGTCTAGCTAGGGGAGTAGCATCAAACGACCACGGCTGGGGTGTATACTAGGAACCGGAGGAGCAAGCCAAAGGAAGAAACTTCTCCCCAGTCCCTCCTTCTAACTGGTTGGATTGCCTGGAGATAAGTATAATAAATCGTCCATAATCTTAGGATGGATTCAAAGAGTCAGTAGACCTTAGGCTACCCCATCTAAGGACAGGCTTGTATTCTTGTGCTGCAGGTTCCCTCTTTTCCCTGTCCTTCCGACTTCCTTCCAGTGTATGCTTGGGAGGAGGACATTGAACCCTAGATTGGAAGGACCTTTAGACCATTCTAGGAGGCAGAGGTTGAGCTATAGCCAAGCAGATCCCATGGTTGATCAACAATTAACTCCCCCACCTCTGAACCAGCAGGAGCTGATTCAGAGGCAGTTGGAAGAATTGCAGCAGATGCAGTAATGGTTCCAACGCATGCATGGTCAGGGCACTCGACCCTTGAAGGATTTTTACGATCCTTCAAACTATAGGGAATGTCCCGGCATCATGATACCCGTCGGAGAGATTGAAATCAAGCCCCAAGTCTTAACTTTGATTAAGTATTTCCATGGGCTTGGCTCAGAGGACCCATTCCAGCATCTGGAAGATCTGACCATATTGGTTCAGACCACCAGAGCAAGGAATGTGAACAAAGAGCAAATGATCATGAGGCTTTTCCCCTACTCTCTCAGGGATAAGGTAGCACATTGGTATCAGACTATAGGAAGGCCGATTGAAACTTGGGCTGCTCTTAAGTCAGCTTTCTTGAAGAAATTCTTCCCTATCGGAAGGACCAATGCCTTGCGACGGGTGATTACCATTTTCTCCTAGTGGCCGGGGGAACCATTTCATGGTGCCTGAGAGCGATTCCAGGAACTTTTGAGGAAGTGTCCACACCATGAGGTGCCGAAATGGCAACTTGTGCAGATTTTCTATCGTAGGATGGTTGAGCAACTCCATAATCATGCGAACGCCTCCTGCGGAGGCAATTTCCTCAACATGGATGTAGATAGCACATACGACCTGTTTAAGAAAATGAGCGAGAACTCAATTAATCATGCCTCCATTGATGCATTCAACCGGTCCCAACAACCTAGGTCAAGTGCTAATGAGATCCAGGATTCTCATTCATTTGACATGGAATTAATTTGTAATAAATTGGATAAAATGGACTTAGTTGCTAAGAAAATGGAAGAATGGATGTCTGGGAATTCTGGAAACACTTCTTTACCCACTCAATCCTAGAATTCGGGATTCCATTCCTCACGAGCTCCCATGGGGTGAGAATTCATGAACCAACTCGATTTAGCTCAACCTGTGAGCCAGGATTTCTCAGAACCATATGGGTTCCAAACCGGGGCCTTTGATCCCAGTTTCCCTGATCCTTCCTTCTCTTCATCCTCGTTTTATGAGGATGCATATGCAATGCAAGAGAATGTTAGGTCTAACTCGTATTCCAACACTTTTAACTCGATATGGAGGAACCACGCTAACTTCTCTTGGAAAAATCAAGGGCAACAGACCCAATCTCGACCCAGCAACAATGCATCTCAAAAACCCATGGGTCATGGTCAAGTATACACCCAGTTGCCCCCGAGATCGATTAAACAACCATCTTGGAAAGCCCAATAATTCACGAGGCAGGCTGATTTGAATCAGCAGTTGGTAGAAATGCAAGGGTCCATGCTTCAGCTTATGGAACAAATGAAGACATCCTTGGATAACTTGCAATCCGGGTTAATTGCAAACACCCAACAGCCCAGATCCCTACCATCTCAACTCGTACCAAACTCGTGTAATGTGCAAAATCAGGGCAGTAGAGCCCAAGGGTACAGGAATCAAAGGGACCCACACACGCATGCTCAAGTGGCTGAGCAGGGTCCTTCTTCCTCCTCTTCTGGTTACATGACCAACAAAGGCCCTCCAATCTTCACTAATCCACCTAAAGACCCAAACCCTTATGCATCTGCAAACTCTGTCACCTTGAGAAGTGGGAAGCAGACCCAAAACACAGAATTACCTTCTAGAAGTCAAATTCCTGGGGAGCTTGAGAAAGAGGAGGAGGCTGAAGAAGACAATAAGGCCCAGGGACAGAAAATTGAAAATTCCACCCATATCCCATTCCTTGAGGCCCTATTGAAAACCAAGAAGAGGAAAACCCTAGACAGCAACAAGGAGCTTTTGAATTTATTCAAGAGCGTAGAGATCAATATTCCACTCCTCGATGCTATTAAGCACATCATGGCTTACACTAAATTCTTGAAAAAACTATCTACCCAAAAGCGTAAGCTGAGAGAACCCATTATGAGAAAGGTGATTCTCTCTGAGCAGGCAAATTCTGTAATCATGCATCACCTTCCTCAAAAGAAGAAAGATCCAGGTGCCCCCTTGATCTCATGCATTATTGGGGAATACACTTTTGATAGGGCACTATTGGACCTAGGTGCATCCATCAACCTAATCCCAACTTCTATTTATGAGAAGTTTGGGTTAGGTGAACTCAGGCCAACCTTAGTAATGCTACAATTAGCGGACCGATCGGTCACCACTCCAAGAGGCGTTATTGAGGGTGTAATTGTCAAGGTCAAGGATTTCTATTTTCCTGTAGATTTCATCATCCTTGACATGGATGTACCTAATTATTTGAGGAACACACCTATCATTCTGGGGCATCCGTTCCAAGCTACCGCCAAGGCCAACATAAACTCTGGAAGCGGTAGTATGGAGATCACCTTTGGGGATAAGAAATTAACACTGGATATTTTTTAGGTGATAAGAGGATTTGAGGGTTGTGGATTGAGGAACTCGAGGATCAAGATCTTGAGACATGTATGACAATCAATGCACTCAAGGACTCCATTAGCTTTAGCGAACCAAACCCACAACCCTCCTCCGTGGTAGAACTGCCACATCCTGAAGAGGCAGTTGATTTTTTTTCATTCCCAACCTCTTCCACTGGATCATCCTGATGAATCTTCATCAGCATCCTCCCTTCCTTCTATTGTAAACCGACCCCAGCTGGAATTAAAACCATTGCCCAAAAATTTGAAAGATGAGTTCGTAGGACCTAAAAACTTATTGCAACGCAAAAATACACCTGCAAGTGTCCCGTCTTCTGCTATTTCCTAGCATTACTAGTGCATATTAGGTATCCATAGTCGTATTTGTAAAAATACACACTTGCATGCATTTAATTGAGAGGAGAAGAGAGTGAAATAATGCCCTTAAAATTTACATTTTTCCTCAAGTGCTGCTTTGCAAAATTCACCATCTTTTTATTTTTAATTTTACTTGACTTTGAATTCTTCCCACGGCTGCAAGGCATGGCCTCTTCTTCCTCTTCGCGCCATGCTCTGCAGCAGGCTTGCCCTGCAGCCGCATGCCCTGCCAAGCCATGCATAGCGACATGCACAGCCAGGGCATGGCTGTGCATGCCTTCTTCCTCTACAAAAAAAGGCACGGCTTCTTCTTGCAAAGGGAGCCTGGTCCACCCAAAAAAACCCACACAGCAGCTCTTCCCTTCCAGGCCGTCTCCTCCCCTCTCCCTCCATACACAGCCTCTCCATTGAGGAGCCACGCTGCGGGCGGGAACACCTCACAGTGGTGCACAACCACCACTGTGAGTCCACCACTGCCCACCTCATCAGAGAGCCGCTGGGCGTGGTGGTTCTCTCTCTGTTTCGCCAATTCAGCCATTGGAGCAGGAGCTTCAAGCTTTGAATCTCAAGCTCCGCACAGCCCCTGAAGCAGCCGGCCAAGCTCCACCGCGCACGCCAGCAGGTCACCCGCACCCCTCTCAGTGTACCCTATCGCACTCCTTAACCCGAGTCCCTTCTCCGCGGCCTCTTTCGGTCCCGCCTGCAGCCCAGCCGGTGCAGCCTCTTTCGCGTGCGCACCGTGCCGTCCACGCCTCCAGCACTCATAGCACTGGATACGCCCGATCACACGGCTTGCCCCGGCACTGTAGCCACTGTTCATGCATTTTAGTAGAACATTGTGGCTATAGTGTGATGATCGGTAAGTTTCTCACTTAACCGGTCACCCGGTGCGCCACAACCGCCGCTAGCCCGTGCCCGCGTCCCGCCCCGAGTTCGCTCCAGCGCCCGCCCGCGCAACTGCGTGCACCTGCCTCTGCCTGCACCCGCACCCGCCCACATGTTCATCCGCTCCCAGTGCCTGCGTTCGCCTGCTCCCTTCGCCTCTCCGCGCAGCGCTATGCACTGCGGTCCTCTCCCTGCGCCCACTCCCTCCAGTGCATGCCCCTTTGCACGCATATGCGCCTATGCGTGTGCTTGAAGCAACAGACGATGCCCGACTACTAGAGACGGCTTACCCCGCCTTTCGTTCCTTAGCAGACGCTCTCCCTCTCTCTCTCTCTCACAGCACTCTCTCACACTCTCTGCACACACATACACACACACACTCACACCCTCGCACACACACACTCTAACTTATGAATTATTATATACTTTTATATATATACGTTTACGTATATAGATTGATATATATACATATATTTATAGGCATATATATATACTTATATCTATATATATAGTAGTATTTATATAACTAAGTATTAGTATACATACATATATATATATCTATATTTATCTACTATTACCTATATAACTAAGTATAAGTATAGATACATATATATATATATACATATATACACATTTGTTTATACATATATATATATATATAAATATACATACATATATACATATATATATATACATATCTATCTACATATATCTATATACATATATTACTATATATATATACCTATATATATATACATCTATATAGTTATATATACATACATATACATATATATATACATATACATATATCTATACATATATCCATCTATACATATAGTTACATACCTGTATATATATACATATATATATATATATACATATATACATATATATACACATATAACTACATATATACCTATATATTTAAAACCATATATACATATAGATATATTTACATATATACATATATATATATATATTTTCACATTACTTACCATATGTTGTATCGCGGGAATATCTGTACCAGTTGCTGATATTCCCCGATACACACCTACAGAAAGCGTGTTCTCACACATTTTCCACCGTCCACCTTACACTCCATGCGGCACTTCGTCCTGTTGGTTGCGTCTTCCTAGATGACTACTGACTCAACACCATGCTACACACCATCTCCACCTCCACCCCCACCCCTTTATACATATATAATATATACCTATATACATATATTATATTTACTTTATTTCTGTTTCTCTTTCTTGCTAGTAAAAAGATAAAAAAAATATAAAGGAGATAAGATAATCCTTGACTTGCAGGTACTCAGTCTTGCGAATAGCAAGACTAGTTTTGAAACCCTGATTTGGCTCAAAGCCAAGAACCTAATTTTGAGTGTGTACCTCAAGGACAAAAATTATCAGAAAGAAAATATAAATAGAAAAACACCAAAAACAAAATAAAGTAAACGGAAGAAATTCGTTGTAGGAAAGGCGTAGAAATTGATTCACTTCTAATCCCACTTCCCTAAGTTCGACCCTGGGCCTAAAAGTGACCTAGATAAAATCAAATAGGCCAGTTAAAAAAATATTTTGTAAAGAGATGGTTAGGCTCGGTTTAGGTTAACCACTATACACATTTCAATGATAAAATCACCATATTAACACAACCTATCCGGGTCTACACCACACCTCTTTCATGGCGTCGTTGCCGGGGAAGTGCATATTCAAGTAAGTTTCTACCCATTCCTTTAATTTTTCTCTTCTCATAGCCTTCTCTTCACGGGTGTTTTTGTTTGTTGCTGTGCAGGTGAACCTGTTGCAAGGAGAAGGCAGGTAGGCGAAGTCGGAAACGTGGGCAGATCCAAGGTAGGAATGAGAGCGTGAAGACGCCGACACCGCACTGGAGCTTCGCACACATTGTTGAACAAGTAGGTCTTCCTTTCTTAGCAACTTAGGTCAGCTTGTGACCCTAATAAAAAAGAAAACAAAAAACTGCAAAAACTTCTTGGGATCTCTTGGGGCAAGTGGATTAAAATTCACTTGTTTGATTGTTTGCCTTTACTCCCATCACACCGGGATTTCCTACCAAACTTCGCATATCGAAAATCCAAGAATCTTGATTCTTGAATCTTTCTTCGTGTGAAGTATTCTTTGAGGCAAATAAAAAGAATGATTGCCACCCCACTTTGCCTCATTTATCTGTAAATCGGGATCACCCTTTTGGTGGGGAGACTTGCAATTGAGTTGATTCCAACCCGACCACAACCTTTCACGTGCCTAAGATTCGATCCCGAATATTTCAACCCCAACAAATTGATTTTCTTTATCTTTTGGTTGAGCCTTGTGTGAGGAAATCATTTTGGTGATTGGGAGCACTTGAATTGCAGTGCTTTGGCTCCCTTTCACACTAATCTAAAATTGATTCGTGTATCCACATATAGAAATATCCATTTAGGGAAGCCCATTGCGTTTTAGCATGCATTAACCAACTGACATTGAAGAACGGTTTTTTGGGCTTAGAAGAAAACTTGTATTCTCTCAAAACCTGGAGATTGGTTGAATTGGTAACTCAGAGAAATCCTAAAATCCATACTACTTAAGGCTAAATTCTAAAAACCATTCAACAATTAAAACTTCAATTCAGGGAGATTTCCCCGTTGCATGCTTGGATTACACACTCTCTAAAAATCAATCACTTAGGCATTACCCGTAAAAAATGCCCTTCACTTTCCAGAAGCACTTGATCCTAAGCCTCTAACTAAAGCTGGTAGCAACTTGACCCTTCTTAAGGATTGGAGGTCTAACTACCCGCGTGTAGCACCTACGTGCTGGTGAGGGTTCCCGCATGCTATCGGGTGTCTAAGACTGGGGCAAACGGCCTTTCAATCTAGCCTGGTGGTTCCGCGGTGCTCGCATTCGGTTCCATAGGTCATGATAGTAGGTAACTTAGATCTTTAGGTCTAAGGGCACACTGTAGAGGTTAGGAATTTGATTGAATTGATTTGTCATCAAGTGTACCTTTGTGTCATCATTTTTCTCATCTCCTTTTCCCTTCGTGGCCCCCCAATTCTTCCTATGGTAGTGCATGTTTGGGAGGAGGTCACAAAACCCTGAACTGTTTGAATTGCCTGATAATTTTAGAAAAGGAGCCAAATCGTCGTCCTCCTCCATATACATGGCTACATGCCCACCCACAAATCCCGAGGGAGGAAACCGCCCTCAAAACCCACCAGGTGTGGAGCCTTGGATCCCATAACCCACCTCTAAGCCCAAATGGAAATGTATAACGAATAAATTGAGGCCATAACGGAAACATTGGAGGAAATGCAGAACCCTCCCGAATGGGAGGAGCCTAGGTCTCTTAGCTCCTATCAGAATCCCGCTGCTACAGAGACCATAGGACAAATTTCGGTCCCCATGGGCAGGGACGACTTTGAACTGAAACCTAACATAATTGGCCTGATTAATTTTCACTTCCATGGTCTTGCAAGTGAAGATCCTTTTCTCCACTTGGAAGACTTAACCCGGTTAGTTGAAATAGTTGAACCAAGAAATATCGGGTTACCTATAGTCCTCATGAAAATGTTCCCATTTTCATTGCGGGATAAAGCGTCGCAGTGGTTACACACCCTTGGGAGAACCATCCACTCTTGGGAAGAAATGCGAATAGCGTTTCTTAAGAAGTTCATCCCAATCGGGCAAACCAATGGACTTTGTCGTGCTATCACTTTATTTACGCAACAAAACGGCGAACAATTTCATGAGGCATCGAAGAGATATAATGACCTCCTCAGAAAGTGTTCGCACCTCAGTCTGCCTAAGTGGCATATAGCCCAGATTTTCTACTATGGGCTAAATGAGACTTTGAAGCAGATTGTAGACGCTTCCTGTGGAGGGAATTTCATGAATAAAGACGAGAATGGGGCATTTGAATTATTTGAAAATATGAGAGAAAACTCAATGAACAATTCCTCCATTGTCGCCTTTAATCATACCAGCCTGCCTCGAAATGTCAACGATGTTGACACAGGACCCTCCCATTCATCCACAGATCTCAGCCTTATCGCATAGAAATTAGATGAAGTCTCCATCATGCATAAGAAGCTGGACAAGCTTTTGGCCAACCCCGCCTGTTCTATGTCAAACACCCCCACTTCTCCACTTCGTCACAATCCCAATTTTTCCAACACCAGGCTTATCCCAAGAAACCCTGTAAGACCTTCCTTACCGAGTGTCGCACCGAGCGACTCAGTAAGTCATGTGGATCTGACTTCTGCGATCCAGTATTTTGACACGGAAGACCAAGCCTCCATGTGCTCGGATGCATATTTACATGCGGATGTGTCTTCTGGCATAAAGGACGTTTGCACCCCGGGGAACAACCCGTTCTCTACCACTTATAACCCAGGGTGGTGAAATCATCTGAACTTCGCATGGTCCAACAAATCGTAGCACCAAAACCCCTCGGGTGGACCAATGTGATCGTCTGCACCCATCATCCCAAGGGCCCAGTCTAATCCTATGGTGAATCCGCCATCGGGTCCTTGCGTACCGCAAACAGAACATGCATCAAGTCCTCTTGATAAATTGATGCCAATGATGACGGAAATGTCAAAGCGCCATGAATAGAACATGACATCTCTTCAGCACCAATTAGCGTAGCAGAATGCTGAGATCAGTCAACTACGCATGGCGACTTGATCCCAGGGGACTCTTCCCGCCTAACCTATTCCCAACCTGTGAAATTTCGTACCCTGTGGTCCTCAACCACAGTTACGACCTTTTCAGGGATAGGTACATCAAATTCTGCAAGCTCCGAGCATTCCACCAGGATTTCAGGCTAATCCTGCTGCAGCACCTCACTCTTATGTCCCTATTGCGAACCCTCCTCCGCCGTATGATCCCACTGGACCAGCATCGTCCAATGCGATCACTACGAGGAGCAGTAAGCTGACCGTCAATCCGCCTCGACCTGATCATGTCCCGTCTTCTTCATCGCCCTCTCATTCGGGATGCTCACCGCATTCGCGAGAGGACGATACACCCAAATTGGTCCCAGAATCAATCCCATTCCCTGAGGCTCTACTGAGGGAGCCAAAAGGCAAGAAGAAAGATACATAGGCCTTTAGCAACCTGCGTAATTTGTTCAGGGATGTTGAAATCAAGGTACCCCTGCTGGAGGCTATCAACCACATGCCTACTGTCGCCCGATTTTTCAAAGACTACACAACACCCAGGCGACAGTCAAAGAAAACTAAGTATTCGGTGGTTCTCTCGCCTCATGTGAGTTGTGCTATACTGTGAAATCTACCACTGAAGTAGAAAGATCCGGGCACACCGCTTATTTCCTATAGCATCCAAGGCTGCAATTTTAACCGTGCCCTGCTTGATCTAGGATCTTCCATAAATCTTATACCAACCATCATGCTCGAAAAATTTTCCTTGGGAAATTTGAAACTCACCCTTGTCACGTTACAGTTGGCAGATCATTCTGTCAAAATTCCGAAGAGTGTGGTGGAAGACATGGTGGTTAGGGTCAATAGTCTCTATTTTCCTATTGACTTTCTTGTTTTAGATATGGAAGTTCCTAGCTCACCTTCTGATTGTCCGATCATCGTTGGTCGACCTTTCTTGGCCACAGCCCGCACCCATATCAACTGCGAGTCGGGCTGTATTGAGATTACCGTTGGATTTGAAAAGGTCAAGCTTAACATCTTCAAGGAAGCCAAGAACTTTGATTGCGATTGTATCGAGGATGACATGTCTGACGAGGACATGGCTGTCAGAGCATGTATCAGACTAATTGCGACCTATTCTGATTGCTGCAGATTACTTGCAAACATTGACGATTGCCTGACCGACACATATTGCGACGTTCCCCCATCCCTCCCTATTCCCATACCTTCTCCTAACCATACTTCTGACGAGGTTTTCTCCGCTTCCCATACCTCATGGTCTGAGTCATATCCGGGCTACTCACCATCGGTCCACACTCTTGAAGACCAGATTGCCCTTTCTTTCCCGCCAAATTAGGCAGATTTACAACTCCACACCGGGACCTTGAGCCCATATACTTCTCGTTGGGGCTATTCATTTTTGGATCCATCTATCCAAGAAGCCCCACTTCTTGGTCAATCCAAGGGCCAATTTCTTCCTCCTGACTTGTTTTCTGATCCACCTGGGACACTCTCGTCCCAAGAAATGCCAGACCTTTCACCATCAACTCTTGAGCTGAAAGAGCTACATAGTACACTTAAATACATTTTCCTGGGACCAAATGAAACGCTCCCTGTAATCATTAGTTTAAAATTGACCAGGGAGCAAGAGTGCAAACTAACGAAGGTCCTCATAGAACACAAGGCAGCCATTGGATGGTCTTTATTAGACTTATCTGGCATTAACCCCTCCTACTGCACTTACCGTATATACACGGAGGAGGAGGCTCGACCTTCCCATCAAATGCAGCGACGTCTCAACCCTAACATGCGGGATGTCGTTAAGAAGGAAATCATTAAGTGACTGGATGAGGGTATAATCTACCCGATCAGCGATAGCCCCTGTGTGAGCTCGATTCATGTTGTGCCCAAAAAGCAGAACTCACCATCCGTGTCAATGACAGGGGCGAATCCATCCCTACACACACTCCTACATCTTAGAGAGTGTGTGTAGATTATAGGAAACTCAATGCTGCAACTAAGAAAGATCACTTTCCGCTACCTTTCGTTGATCAAATCATAGAGCGGTTAGCCAGAAATAAATTTTTCTGTTTCCTGGATGGATTCTCAGGATATAACCAGGTGGCAATTAACCCCCAGGACTAAGAGAAAATCACTTTTACCTGCCCCTTCCGCTCCTTTGCATTTAAAAGGATGCCGTTCGGACTTTGCAACGCACCAGCAACTTTCCAGAGATGTATGCTGGTGATATTCCATGACATGGTGGGTGACTTTCTCGAGGTCTTCATGGATGACTTTTCTATCTTTGGACCCTCTTTTGATGAATGTCTTGCCAACCTGACCTGAATCATTAGGAGATGTATTGATGTAAACCTCCTGCTTTCTTGGGACAAAAAGTCATTTTATGGTACATGAGGGAATTGTTCTCGGGCATATCATCTCCAAAAGGGGTATCGAGGTTGACGGAGCTAAGTTTGATGCAATTGCTAATTTACCTGTTCCTGGCTCTGTCAAACAAATCCTCTCCTTCCTGGGACACATCGGTTTCTATAGGAGATTTATCAAAGATTTCTCCATGATTTCTCAACCTTTAACTCATCTCCTATCGACCGACGTACCCTTCGATATGGGCCCCAACTACCTATGTGCATTCACGCTGCTGCGCAATGCTGTTACCAAGGCCCCTGTTCTCCAGCCACTTGATTGGTCCCTCGACTTTGAACTCATGTGTGAGACTTCCGACCTTGCAGTCAGAGCCATCCTAGGACAAAGACACGATAGACACCCCTTCGTGGTGTACTACGCCAGTAAGACGTTGGACTAGGCCCAGCATAATTATACTGCCACTGAAAAGGAACTACTGGCGGTCGACTTTGGACTGGAGAAATTCCGTTCTTATCTTTTGGGCTCACATGTAATTGTTTCACTAATCACGCGGCCATTTGCCATCTCATGCACAAGAAGGATACCAAGCCTAGACTGATTCGTTGGATCCTTCTACTCCAAGAATTTGACATTGAGATTCACGATAAGGCTGGAGCCTAGAATGTTGTGGCTGACCATCTTTCCAAATTGGACCTTGACCATATTGGACTTACTCTGCCGATTAACGAGATTTTTCCTGATGAGCACCTATTGGCAATTAATGTGGAAAGTGGACCGTGGTATGCCGACATTGCCAATTACCTTGCTTCTGGATCCCTTCCACGTGGCTAGCCTAAAAACCAACGTAAGCGTCTCATGGCAGAAGCAAAGCATTATTTCTGGGATAATCCACTTCTTTTTTGAATAGGTGCTGATCAAATCATTCGTCGCTGTGTTCCTGACAGCGAATTCCCCAGTGTGCTATCCTTCTACCACGATCAGGCCTGCGAAGGCCATTTCTCTGGGAGGAAAACTGTAGCCAAGGTGTTGCAGTGCGGTTTCTTTTGGCCCTCCCTTCACCAGGATGCACACAATTATGCCAAACATTGCACTAGGTGCCAGTAGTTAGGGTTAATGTCAGGTCGTGACATGATGCCGTTACAACCCATCCTAGCTGTAGAAATCTTTGACATTTGGGGAATTGATTTCATGGGTCCCTTTCCTCCTTCCAACAGCTTCGAATTTATCCTCGTGGCTGTGGATTATGTTTCAAAATGGATCGAGGCTATTCCCACGTGCCGTGCTGACCATGTTATATCCACTTGATTTGTCAAAGACCACATCTTTGTGTGCTTTGGGATCCCTCGAGCCATTATCCCGGATGGAGGAAGCCACTTTACCCATGCTTCTTTTTGGGCACTTCTGAGGAAATACGGAATCCAACATCGTATCGCATCCCCGTATCATCCTCAGACGAACGGCTAGGCAGAGGTGTCGAGCCAGCAAATCAAGCAAATTCTCCAGAAAATGGTTTGGCATGACCGTAAGGATTGGTCCGACAAGCTGATTGACGCACTTTGGGTGTATCGGACCACCTTCAAGGCTCCCCTTGGTATGTCTCCTTATAGAATCGTTTACAGGAAGCCTTGTTATTTGCCCATGGAGTTGGAACACCGTGCTTATTGGGTGGTTCGCCAATGTAACCTCGACCCAGACCTGTGTGGTTGAGAAAGGAAACTCCAACTCCAGGAGCTGGAAGAGCTCCGTCGTGAAGCCTATGATTCTGCTTTAACTTTCAAACAACACACTAAGGCTCTTCACGACAGTCGTATTCGGCGGAAGGAATTTGACCCATCTAAGCAAGTTTGGCTTGACAATGCTCGGCTCAAATTCTTTCCTGGGAAACTAAAGTCCAAATGGACTGGTTCTTTCCTGGTCTCAAGCCCATTTCCCAACAGGGCCGTCGAGATTGAAGATCCCAAATATGGGCATAAATTTACGGTCAACAGGCAGCGTTTGAAACCCTATTTGACTCATGAACCTACCCCTGTTGGAGAAACTGTTGCCCTGCTGGAAGGTAAGTAATTTTTGTGCCTCATTTTGAGTCCTGCTGGGGACGTTAAAGTCAGCGCACATTCGGAGGCACCCCAACACTCACTATCCACCATCACTTTTCATGCCACTATCACGATCACTTCACTTTTCACTTCACCACCCACCATCCACCCACCCTACCACCCTACTGTATACCCTGCACCTCAGCTCTCATTACCCGATCTTTCATCCTTCCTCTACCCTTCCTTGCATGCATATGAGGACATAGCATCGTTCGACATGGGAGGGTGGATAGGCATCCTTAGGATCTGGGTATTTTATGGTATCATGCAGTTTCTATCTATATATACATATATATATAATGAAAAATGAAAATGGCGTTTAGTAATGATCTAAAGGCTGAAACAAAAATAAAATAAGTGTTTATGGATATTCAACCACTGTTTTGAAGACTTTCCAGGCCACAGAAGCTTGATTCGCACAATCTCAGCTTAATTCACTTGAGCATTGACAAAATACACCGGAATCTCTCCTAACTTAGGACGTATTCTTGTACCTGAGAAACCAATACAGGATTCGTTGGTTTGCTTCTACTTGAGAGCCTAAGTAATCTTGGTTCACACTACACATATCAAGAAAGACCAAGTGAACATAAGACCCAACCCTAGTGTTCATTAGGGAAGGTGGAGTCCTTACCTGTGCGCGCAGGTAGACTTTTTATCCCAGGTTTTAGTCTTGTGTTTATGAGAGACCCTTTCCACCAAAAAGACACTCTCCCACCAAAAAGAAAAGTGTGCTCCTCCAAATAATGTTGTAAGAGGTATACTGACACATGTTTCAAAAAAAAAAAAAAAGAGATTGAAATAAGTCAATATATCTCACAAATATCTGTAAAGTCTTCTTCCTACAAAAAAGTTCTTTAGGGCAAATACCCTATTTTCTTTGAGCCACAAATGTCAGAAAATGGGAGTTGACTTTTCCGTCGTATTTTTAAGGGTCAACCCGAAGACACGAGCTGAAACTGGGACCAACCTGTACTCAAAAATTTGTGAAACCCTGGGCTTCAGTCTTAATGTTCATCTGGTCAGTCTTGATCCTTCACTAAGCACAAGCCATAATCTCTTGAGCTCTCGAGTATGGCAAAAACCTCCTGGGTCCTAGAAATCGTACTTAAGGTTTAAATATCAAGAGTCTTGGTTAGTTGAGAGATGATCTATGTCATGTGAGACTTGAAGTACTAGTAGTCTTCTCTACAATTGGTTCTCACAATATCCAACAATAAACACACCTATGTCACCTCAGAAGAAAATCTACAGCTTAATGATCATTTCTAAATACAATACAAAAAAAATGTTTTGGTAGGGACTAGAAAAAGATAGGAATGGGGGTATGATTACACAGCAAAAAAACACCTGCAAGTGTGCTGTCTTGTGCTATTTCCTAACATTACCAGTGCATATTAGGTATCCATAATCGCATTTGTAAAAATACATGCATGCATGCATTTAATTGAGAGGGGAGGAGAGTGAAATAATGGCCTTGAAATATACATTTTTCCTCAAGTGCTGCTTTGCAAAATTCACCATCTTTTTATTTTTAATTTTACTTGACTTTGAATTCTTCCCGCGGCTGCATGGCATGGCCTCTTCTTCCTCTTCGCGCCAAGCTCTGTAGCAGGCTTGCCTGGCAGCCACATGCCTTGCCAAGCCATGCACAGCCGCATGCACAGCCAGGGCATGGCTGTGCATGCCTTCTTCCTCTATAAAGAAAGGCACGGCTTCTTCTTGCAAAGGGAGCCTGGTCCACCCAAAAAAACCCACACAACAGCTCTTCCTTCCAGGCCATCTCCTCCCCTCTCCCTCCATACGCAGCCTCTCCTCCTCTGAGGAGCCAAGCTGCGGGTAGGAGCACCTCACAGTGGTGCACAACCACCACTATGAGTCCACCACCACCCAGCTCATCAGAGAGCAGGTGGGCATTGTGGTTCTCTCTCTGTTTCTCCAATTCAGCCATTGGAGAAGGAGCTTCAAGCTTTGAAGCTTAAGCTCCACACAGCCCCTACAGCAGCCGGCCAAGATCCATCGCGCATGCTAGCAGGTCACCCGCACCCCTCTCCGCGCGCCCTGAAGTGCTCCTTCGCCCGCCCCCTTCTCCGCGCGCTCTGTCGCGAAGTCCCGCCCGCAGCCCAGCCAGCGCAGCCTCTTCCACGCACGTGCCGAGCCATCAACGCCTCCCGCACTCACAGCACCGGATATGCCCGATCACGCGACTTGCCCCGACACTGCAGCCACTGTTCACGCATTTCAGCGGAACACTGTGGCTACAGTGTAGTGACCGGTAAGTTTCTCACTTAACCGGTCACCTAGTGTGCCACAACCGCCGCTAGCCCGTGCCTGCATCCCGCCCCGAGTCCGCTCCAGCGCCAGCCTGTGCGTCTACGTTCGCCTTCCTCTACCAGCGCCTGCACCCACCTGCGTGTTCATCCGCTCCGAGCGCCTGCCTTCTCTCGCTCCCTTCGCCTCTCCGCGCAGCGCTGTGCACTGTGGTCGTCTCCCCACGCCCACTCCCTCCAACGCATGCCTCTTTGCACGCATACGCACCTGCACGTGCGCTTGAAGCATTAGACGACGCCCCACTGCTACAGACGGCTTAACTCGCCTTTCCTTCCTCAGCAGATGCTCTCCCTCTCTCTCTGTCTCTCTCTCTCTCATAGCACTCTCTCACACTCTCCGCACACACATACACACACATGCTCACACCCTCGCACACACACACTCTCACTTACACATTATTATATACTTATATATATATACTTATATCTATCTATATAGTTGTATTTATATAGCTAAATATTAGTATACATACATATATATATATTTATCTATATACTTATATATATATATATATAGATATATATATACATATATACATATACTTATATACATATAAATATATATATATCTACTATTACCTGTATAACTAAGTATAAGTATAGATACATATATATATATATATACATATATACACATATGTTTATAGATATATATATATATATACATACATATATACATATATATATATAACTATATATACATATATATATATACATATCTATCTACATATATCTATATACATATATTACTATACATATATATACCTATATATATATACATCTGTATAGTTATATATACATATATGTATATATACATATACATATATATATATACATATATCTATAAATATATCCATCTATACATATAGTTACATACCTATTTATATATACATATATATATACATATATATACACAAATAACTACATATATACCTATATATTTATAACCATATATACATATAGATATATTTACATATATACATATATATATATATTTTAACATTACTTACCATATGTTATATCGCGGGAATATCTGCACCAGTTGCTAATATTCCCCGATACACACGTACAGAAAGCATGTTCGCACACATCTTCCACCATCCACCTTACACTCCAAGCGGCACTTTGTCCTGTTGGTTGCGTCTTCCTAGACGATGACCGACTCGACACCGTGCTACATGCCATCTCCACCTCCACTGCCACCCCTTTATACATATATAATATATACCTATATATTTATACTATATTTAGTTAATTTCTGTTTCTCTTTCCTGCTAGTAAAAAGATAAAAGAATATAAGAAAGAGTAAAGATAATCCTTGACTTGCAGGTACTCAGTCTTGCGAATAGCAAGACTAGTTTTGAAATCCTAATTTGGCTCAAAGCCAAGAACCTAATTTTGAGGGTGTACCTCAAGGACAAAAATTATCAGAAAAAAATCTAAATAGAAAAACACCGAAAACATAATACAGCGAATGGAAGAGATTCGTTGTAGGAAAGGCGTAGAAACTGATTCACTTGTAATCCCACTTCCTTGAGTTCGACCCTAGGCTTAAAAGTGACCAGGAAAAGATCAAATAGGCCAGGTAAAAAAATATTTTGTAAAGAGATGGTTAGGCTCGATTTAAGTTAACCACTATACACATTTCAACAATAAAATCACCATATTAACACAACCTATCCGGGTCTACACCACACCTCTTTCAAAAACACGCTCCTTGTGATTATTAGTACTGATTTGACTAAGGAGAAAGAATTGAGGTTGATTAAGGTCCTTAAGAACAACAAGGAGACAATTGGTTCGACCATCCACGACCTTAAGGGGATCGAGCCATCTTATTGTAATCATCGTATTTTCATGGAGGATGAATCCTGCCCTTCTCACGAAATGCAAAGGAGACTAAACCCGAATATGCGAGAAGTGGTCAAGAAGGAGATAAGTAAGTGGCTCGATGCTAGGATTATTTACCCAATCTCAGATAGTCCATGGGCTAGCCCCATTCAAATTGTACCCAAGAAAGCAGGAATAACCATTACGACTAATGAGAAAGGGGAAACCTTCACCACTCATTTAGCTTCTACTTGGAGAGTCTGGATTGACTACAGGAAGCTGAACACTGCCACTAAAAAGGATCACTTTCCCTTGCCATTCAGCGATCAAATCGTCGAAAGGTTAGCTGGGTAAAAATATTTATGCTTCCTGGATGGTTATTCGGGATATAACCAAGTCCTTATCCATCCCGAAGACTAGGAAAAGACAACTTTCACATGTCCCTATGGAACCTTTGCATTCCGTAGAATGCTGTTCGGGCTTTGCAATGTGCCTGTGACTTTTCAAAGGTGCATGATGGCCATCTTTTCTGACATGGTGGGCGATTGTCTTGAGGTGTTCATTGATGATTTCTCCATTTTTGGACATTCTTTTGAGTCTTTCCTAGCTAACCTATAATTGATCCTTCAAAGATGCATCAAAACACGGCTAATCCTTAGCTGGGGAAAGAGCCACTTTATGACTCAGGAGGGCATCATCCTGGGTCACGTGGTTTCTAATTGGGGAATTGAAGTTGATATAGCTAAGGTAGATGCTATCTCTAGACTTCCTCCACCCACATCCGTAAAATAGATTCACTCTTTCCTTGGGCATGTGGGTTTTTATAGAAGATTCATTAAGGATTTCTCGAAGGTTGCTTGGTCCTTGACCAACCTTTTGGCCAATGACGCACCATTCGAGTTTGATAAATCCTGTCGTAAGGCATTTAATTTATTGGAAATGGCCATCACCTGTGCCCCGGTATTGTAACCACCGGTATGGACAGCCCCATTTGAGATTATAGCTGACGCATTTGATTATGCCGTCAGGGCTGTCTTGCGTCAAAAGATTGAGAAAAAGCCCTCTGTGATTTACTACACTAGCAAAACTCTAGACAAGGCCCAGACGAATTACATCCTTACTGAAAAAGAATTGCTAGTTGTAGTTTTCACTTTAGAAAAATTCAGGGCTTATTTGTTAGGTTCTCGTGTCATCATCTATACCGACCACTCGACCTTGAAACATCTCTTGGTCAAAAAGGATGCCAAACCTCAGCTTATCCGCTGGATTCTGTTGTTTCAAGAGTTCGATCTTGAAATGATGGATAAAGCCGAGGAACAAAATGTAGTGGCGGATCACCTTTCTAGAATCCTAATTGATTCTCCTCATTCGGATGTTCCGATTTCTGATACTTTTCCGGATGAAACTATCCTCACAGTCTTGGGAATCTGAACCCCCTGGTTTGCGGATATTGTCAATTATTTGGCCATTGGTCCAATCCCCCAGGATTGGACCAAAAATAATGGGATAGACTTGTATCTAAGGCTAAATATTATTTTTGGGATGATCCCAAGCTGTATCACATTAGCGCAGACCAGATTATTCGCCGATGCATCCCAGAAGTCGAGTTCCATAGCATATTTTAATTATGTCACACATCCACGTGTGGTGGACACTTTTCTGGGAAAAGGACGGCCACAAAAATTTTGCAATCTGGATTATATTAGCCGTCATTATTTAAGGATGCCCAAGAATTCTCTAAGTCATCCACCCGATGCCAGACACTCGTGAACATGGCTAAGAGAGATATGATGCCCCTGAACCTAATTCTTTCCATCGAAATTTTTGACATTTGGGGCATCGACTTTATGGGACCCTTCCCTCCATTTGGACACAGTTTATTCTAGTCGCTGTTGATTACATGTCCAAGTGGATTGAGGCAATTCCCACCCGGACCAATGACCACAAGGTGGTCATCGATTTTGTGAAGCGAAATATCTTCAGTCGGTTTGGGGTTCCTAGGGCAATTATCAGTGATGGTGGCACGCATTTCACTAATGCTCTATTCTGGAATTTACTGGGGAAATATGGGGTGAGCCATCGGATTTTTGCACCTTACCACCCTCAAATGAATGGATAGGCCAAGGTCTCCAATTGGGAGATCAAGAACATTTTGTAAAAGATCGTTAGGCCCGATAGGAAGCATTGGACCAAAAAGCTAGATGATGCTCTTTTGGCTTACCGTAAGGCATACAAAATGCCTATCAGTATGTCTCCGTTCCGTCTGGTGTTTGGGAAAGCGTGTCACTTACCCATTGAACTTGAACACCGGGCATTTTGGGCCATCAAGAAATGTAATGTTGACCTTGAGTTGGTCAGGAAAACCAGGAAACTTCAACTTTCTGAGCTGGAGGAGCTTCGAAATGATGCTCATGAAAATGCCAGAATCTATAAGGCAAGGACCAAAGCTCTCCATGACCAGAAGATTTCATGTAAGAGCTTTGAGACAAGCTAGAAGGTCTGGCTTTTCAATTCTCGATTGAAGCTTTTCCCTGGTAAACTCAAGTGTAGGTGGGGTGGCCCGTTCGTTATTGAGTGGATTTTCCCTAATGGGGCTGTCAAAATCTCTGACCCAAAGATGGGTAATATTTTCAAGGTCAATGGACAGCGTCTCAAACCCTTTGTTGACCATATGCTCCCTAAACCTATCTCGGACAAGGTTGCTCTTACCTTGCCATAACCACCGCGGGCTGATCATCACCCAGCTGAAGGCACTATACTCAACACAAGTAAAGACTGTTCCAAGCAGACCTGAGTCTCACGGAAACCAGGTGCTATTCTTCCACTTCTACTCTCGTGCATGCTTTCATTTTTTTCACAATGTGGACATTGCAATAGCTAAGCATGGGGGTGTGGACATATTTTATAACCATTTTGTCAGCTGCAACAGTGATTTCCTGTTATTCGATTCTTGTTTAAAAAAGAAAAAAAATAATAATAATAAAATAGCAAATAAAAAAATGAAAATTTGAAAAAGAAATTAGAATTAGGAGACGAGAACTTAAGCATTAGGAGTTGTAAACTTTAGGAATGGATTCTTTGAGACCTAAATACTTAGACTCTTCAGGTCTTCGGGCTTAATTAGCCCGAGTGTCAACTCCAATGAGGATTTAGTCTCGAGTCCTCACCAATTAAAATTTATTTTAATTCGGTAAATAATCTGGGATGATAAGTATGCGACTTATCAACCTGCCCTCTAATTTGGGGGCACTTTAAGCCTAAGCATCTACACACATTTTTTTTGCACCGACTCACTTTCTGGCAGTTTTTATAGAAATTGTGTAGCTAATGGACCGACTTGGGTGGTATGGCTGGCAAGTTGTCGGTGGTAATAGCTCATCGGCTGGTTGTCTAGAGCCCAGCAACAAGACCATTTTTATTGTACTGCCTTTAGGTAAATCTTAGAGCAGGAAAGCCACCTACTTAAAAAAAAATAGAGAGAAAATAAAAAAACAAATAAAACCACACTTCACTGCACGAGTATGGCTAACAAGTTGTCGGTGGTAACAGGTCATCGACCGATTGTCCAGAACCCAGCTCACAAAGAAAAAATGCTCAATAATTCCCAAAACACTTAGTGAAGAAGTGGGGAAGTAGAATAAACTGGGGAGATATACTCTGGGTTCGCCCTTGTGTTGACCCCATAAATAAAAGTAGGGAGAAAGCTACCGATCGTAAAGATAAACCTCTAGGCAAGGTCACCTAGGATCATAGAAACCCGAAGTCCGTCTTAACGGCCATTTTATGAGTCTATCACTTTTTCACAAATATGCTTAGTACTTAGAGGCCTTTTCATGTCTTGGGCAGGCTGGGTAGCCGTAAAAAGTTATCCCAGAACTCTCAAACAGCAAAAGTACAAAAAAATTGGAAAAAAAGAAAAATAAAAAAATATATATCTTCCCTTCTCAAATAAGCCGAGAACTTGGGCGGTCTGCATTCTGGCAGAGACCCGGGTACTGTTGAGTTTTCATAGTTTAGGTGCTTAGTTGAAATTTTCTATTGTTAATAAACAACTTAGGCCTAAGTGATCTAATCCTAATTCTACTTTTATACAAAGCATATAGTTTAATTTTGCTAGGGACTAGCAAAAGATAGGCATAGGGGTATGATGTAAACACAATTACTGAGGGTAAAATGCCTATTCATGCATGTTCCTAGGCTTAGATTTGCATTTCATGTTATAAATATTTCATAGCATGCATCATTCTGCATTTAGAGTAGTTTTATATAATTTAGGTTAAATGCATCCGTTTTGTGGCTAGGAGAGAAGGATATTTATTTCGAAGCCTCGAATTGACAATCTAACTGTATGGATTTGATCAAGACGATGATCGGAGTCTAACGCCTCTGAAATCGCCTCGATCGGAGTCCCATAGCATCATATGCAGTCTGAGGAAGATCAACGGTCAAGGGACTAGGAGACATAATTCGAAGCTCCAAATGATATATCTGACCATGGATGTGGATTCAAGTCGACAATCGCAGCCTAACTGCATGAAAATCGACTCAATCCGACCTCTGTAGCAGCCCCTACAACAAGAAGAAGATGGACGACCCAGACTACGCCACGTGGCGTAACCCAGGCCGCCAGTACACGCACGCAGCACCGCACGTGGGTAGAAGTGCAGGTGCACACGAGGGCACGTAGGCACACATGCACGTAGCACAGTGCTAGTGCGTGGGCACGCGCACGTGTGCGGCAAGGCAGGGACGTGGTGCCAGCACAGCGTGAGGTGGGCTACAGCAATGCATGAGCTGGACTTACAACGATGCTTATAGCCGTCGGTAATTCATCGCATGCTAGCAAAGCTAGTTGTTGGCATCAGCGGGCATGAGCTGCCTACAATGACGTTTCCAGCAACGGCTTGGATGTCACTAATGGTCCCATACCTATTTTTGCCTCTTCTCCTCCACTATAAAAGGACCTATACCCCCTCCCTTCCAAGCCATCTTTGCCTACTCTAGCCCGACCACTCCCAAGCTCTAGCAAGCCAACCAACGCTCCATTAGAGCTTATTCGCAAACTCCCAAGGTGCCTATTAGTGTAACGAACCTCTGCCCCACCAAATCCTCCTCCAACTTCCCATCTCCCTTCATAGGTCACCTTGGAGTTGTCCTCCCACCTCGATTTCAGTAGTAGATCACCTCCATCTTCTCGCCTCCATTCCAGAGCCACGCCAAAGCTTTCCTCAACACAACATCCTCCTGCATCTCACCTCCATCGTCCTGCTCCTCACCTCCTTCTTCCGAGCTTCCACCAGAGTCGTCGTCTCACTGAACAGCCAATTTGGGAGATTTCCTCTCACCTCCCTCTATTTTTAAAGCTTTCATTGTAGATTGTAATAAACATTGGATTGATATATATACCATTTTCGTTCCTCATCTCTATCATGTGCTTCATTTGCTTATCTTCTATTTCAAACACACAAAAAATAACAAAACCCTAAAATACGAAAATGAAATAAAACAAAGTGCAGTTTTCAAGTAAAGTAAACATCACCACCCTGTGTTCGAGCTGGGACTCCCTTGGAGTTTCGGTATAAATTTTACCTGATTGACATGTTTTGCAACTACAATGACAGGTTACTTGTAACCTTGATTTCTAACACGCGAAACACGACCGACCAGACCTCGATACATTGTTTCAGGATTTTCTTTAGGTTACTAAGGCAATGGTCAAATGAGTCTCCAAAAATAGAGAAATCATCCATAAAGACCTTCAAGTATTCACCCACCATCTTCGAGAAGATGGCCAACATGCAATGCTGAAAGGTAGCAAGTGCCTTGCATAACTCGAATGGCATATGACGGAATGCAAACATGCCATATGGGCAAGTGAACGTGGTCTTCTCTTGATCCTCTAGTGCAATAGCAACCTGAATATCCATCCATGAACCAGAAATATTTCTACCCTGCCAATCATTCAAGAATCTGGTTAATGAATGCCAGGGGAAGATGGTCCTTTTTAGTGGCTCCATTAAGCTTCTGATAATCAATGCATACCCACCACACGGTGGTGGTTCGGGTGGGGATGGATTTGCCTTGGTCATTCGTGACCACGGTGAGCCCGACCTTCTTTGGTACCACTTGAGTAGGGCTCACCTAGGGGTTGTCAAAAATTGTGTAGATGATTTCCGCACGAAGCCACTTGATTATTTCATTTCTAATGACCTCTTATATATTCGGGTTCAATCGCCTTTGCATCTGGCGAGTAGGTTGAGCCCCATCTTCCAAATAAATCTTGTGAGTGCAATAAGTAGGGCTAATTCCCCTCAAGTCAGAAATTGTCCACCCAATAGTTGCCTAATGTTCGGAAAGGGTAGCAGTTAGCCGAAGTTCTTGGTCCCTGGTTAGGTGTGCATTGATAATCACAGGGAAAGTCTGATCAGGTCTTAGGAAGACATACTTAAGGTTGTTGGGCAAAGTTTTCAATCAAGGTGCAGGTCGAACAATGTTTGATGGGTGAGGGAAGGGTAGAAGTTGATTAACATCAATCTCCTTAAATGGAGGTTGCCAGTGGTGATCAGTTCTACAGATTTCAACCTTCAAAGATTGGGATGGGTCAGAGTGCTCAATAGCTGGTTGAATCAAATGGTCATCTAAAGAGCTTATAGTCAGGCATTCTTCAACCATGGTTTCCATGAGATCACATTCCTCAACCCAACCATAATTAAATGACTTTGTTGCCTTGAAGATACCGAATTTCATCTTCCAATCTCTGAAGACAATTTCCATACATCCCATTTCCAAGTCAATATTAGCCTTGGCTGTAGCCAAAAAGGGTCTGCCTACGATGATGGGTGTGTTCTGTAGTCTTTCAGGGACTTCCATGTCGAGGACTAAAAAGTCAACTGGGAAGTAGAAGTCCTTAACTCGAACAATTACATCCTCGACTACCCCTTTCGGGGTTTTCACAGATCAGTCAGCTAGTTGGATCATCACAAGTGTGGGTTTAACTCTACAAATCCAAACTGGTGATAAATGGTGGTCGGGATTAAGTTAATCGAGGCACCTAAGCCCAAGAGCACTTTATCAAATGTCATGTCACCAATATTACATGATATCAGAGGCTCTCCAGGGTAAGTTCTTTTAGGAGGTAGGCTACGCAATATCACTGAACTAGGATGTTCTGAGAGCACTACCTTCCTAGGCGCTTGGGTTCTTGGCTTATGCTTGGGTGTGCAAACATCCTTCAAAAACTTTGCGTTAAGCCGAGATATGTTTGATTGCATCGAGGAGAGGTATATTAATCTAAACTTGCTTGAAAATTTCCAACAACTCCTCATTCTCAACCACATTTTTCTTCTTCCTTACTTTGTCTAGCGCTTCAGGGTATGGGATTTGGGTTTGAACTGGGTTAGGCTCCTGATCCTTGGGTTCCTCCCACTTGTCCTCAGAATCAAGCATCTTAGGTACAGAAGTCATGGGAGGGGTTGGCCATTTGTGGTCCTGGGTTTGAGTGTCACTTCTCAAGGCAACTGCATTGGCTGAGGCATTAGAACTAGGGTTAAGTCCTAGAGAAGAAGAGGTAGCAAACCCAGGTGGTGTCTGTGGGGCATGTTGAATCATATGAGCTTGCCCCTAATTTTGTTCGAACCCTTAAGGATTGTGACCTCTATTCATTACATTCCTCAGGTTCAGTTGTGGTTGAGAAGGAAGGGACACCTGTTGTTTGTTATCCAACAACTGACTTAACTGTCCTTTCATTAATGCCATCTCCTCCAGATGTTTCTTATTCATATCAACCATCATTTTAATCAGTGTGTCCATTTGGTTTTGCTGCGTAGGAGCCGCCCTATTCTTGTTATAGGGCGGTCTGGTAGGTGGACCAGGTAGACAGCAAGGAGGGTTTTGCCTAGGTTGGTTCTAAAATTAGTTTGATTTTTTATTCGACCAGGCAAAGTTTGGGTGGTTGCGCCATCTAGGGTTGTAAGTGTTGGAGAAAGGGTCAGGCTTAGAATATCCCTGGATGGCATGGGCATCTTCAAAGGTAGAAGGTGCCAAAGGGGAGGGTAAAGAATAATCAGAGTTTGAGGGAGCAAAGGTCCCTCCATAGAACATGGTCAGGGGTTGTTCCAAGTGCATTTGGTTCATAGACTAAACCAAGTCCACATTGTTTGCTCCCTTCACTATGTAGAAGGTCTATAATTGGGTTTGGGATTAATTCAATAGCTCGTCAATCTTCCTATCCACCAATTCAACCTGATCCAATTTCTTGGCTATAATGTCCATGTCAACCATTCCAAAATTAGTTTGTACCTCATAAATCCCACCACAGGGTTGATTGGGCTGATTAAATTGGGTCATGGTGGCGTTATTAAGTGAGTTCTCACTCATTGACTCAAACAGCTCGAGCATGATTTCCTCATCCTTATTCAAAAAATTGCCTCCGCATGAGGCATCCACAAAATTCCTAAGGTTGTTGTCCATACCATGGTAAAAAATTTGGGCCAATTGCCACCTTGGAACCTCATGGTGTGGGCATTTCCTCAATAATTCATTAAATCTTTCCCATGCTTCATGAAATTGTGATCCACTTTGTAGGGTAAATGTAGTGATGGCTCTCCTAAAGGCATTAGTCTTTCCTATGGGGAAAAATTTCTTAAGAAAAGACTGCCGTAATTACTCCTAAGTGGAGATGGGTCTGCCTAAAGTCCTAAGACAATGAGATGCTTTGTCTCTTAAGGAGAATGGGAGCATCTTAATTAGCACAATATCCAAATGGATGTTCCCAGGTTTCACGATCCAAGAAATCCGATCAAGGTCCTCCAAGTGTTGGAAAGGGTCCTCATTTGAGCTCCCATGGAAATGGCTTTGAATCAAGCTAAGGACATTGGGTTTTAGCTCAAATCATCTCCCCCTTCGAGGACCCTAAGGTATGGGTCTACACAGATGGCAGACAGATCATAAAAATCACATAGAGGCCTTGGTTGGGCCTCAAGGGTTGGTGGTGGGTTAGGTTGGTTCATTGGGGTTGCCCTTGAAGATTATGTCCTTGAGGATTCTATAGTCGGTGTATGCCATGCCTAATGGTATGGATCTATTGTTGTTGAAGTTGATGGCTGGAGGTAATATGAGCTTGAATCATGGTCATGGCATCGGGTTGAGGTTGGTCCTCAACCTTCTCAACTCGTGGGTCGGCCATGTCCTCAATCCTACCCTTTGAGAAATCAAGTTTTCTCCTAGTTTCTCTATCTAAAGTAACCAATTCAGAATGAAGTGATCGCCTTCCATGCATACACTGGAGAAGAACCAGGAGAGATGAGAAGGGAAACAGATGCGAGAAGTGTGTGCACAATCAAGCAAACAAATCTAAGCCCTACAGTGTACACCTAGGCAACTTATGCTTCAGAAGTAGATTTCGACCACACAGTGAATTCGATGTTGTCCTTACTGTCAAAGGTGGTAGGGTTGGGAAGGTAAAGCAGGGGAAGCATGTCCCGAAGGCCGCTAATTATGCCAAACCCTGGCTTGCTTAAGTCGTTTGACAATCGAGCCTCCCAACTCAACACCTTTTGGAGTAAGCAAACATTACTAATGCACTATGAGTTCAGGAAAATGCCCTAAAATGAACTCAATGATTCCTAGGGCCAACATCTACTTAATTTTTAGGGCTAGGTCAATGCTTGTGCTCAAGGATTAAGTGAAGGGTGTTAGGGTGGTTAATGCCCTTAAAATCTCAGTTTAAGCCATGTGCACAATTGGGTGCAAGGACCCAATTCCAAAACAAGTGTTCTTTAACAAGAAAGATTAAGGTGTGTGATTTTTAAAATTTGAATCGTGCTTTAATGAATTTTAAAATTTTCCTTGTTTATGCATTCAAACAAGGCAAAAATGTATAGTCACACGGTTGGTGAAGATTGATTTTCTTTAAGGCCTTTTATGTGACTATAAATTTAAAAACTTCCTAGTGTGGAAGATCGTAGGGTGTGCAACTTCTACTCAATGAATCTCCTTTTTAAGATTCTATCAAGAAGGGTCCAATCAAAATAAGGAATGACCCTATCCTAACCGAAATCGAATGATCTTGAAAAAATTTTTCTCACAGCCAAACCACAAAGAGTTTGGCTATGAAATTTGAAGTGGAGTTCTACTAAAAGGAGCACCTATGAGATTTTTCTCAAAATTTTGAGTGGTGTTAAGGGTCCTTTAATCTTGTCCTCAACCCGAATCTAGAAAATGATTTTATGGAGTTAACGGGTCAATGAATTAATGGTAGTGTTTTCTTCAACAAACAAAAGAGAGGTTTTATTTTAAAACACCACCATTTTTTTAAGAACCAGGATGACAAGTTACCTTAGATCATGGGAAGACAAGATCGAACCTTCGGATCGATGGTGGTCTTCTTCTTGCACTTCCTTCGACCTAGCCTGATTTGTTCTCCTCTCATTGCCACTACACGTGTTTACTGCAACCACAAAAAGAGAGAGAAGAGCAAGTTATATAACATGAATATAATTAATTTCCAAGAAAATGAAAGCAAGTGAAAGATCCGTTGCCTCCTCAACAACGACGCTAAAAGCTGATGTTGAACGATGCATTTGTGTAAAGTTGCTTATTGTAGCATGTTTTACGACATCAATTTTAAATTAAAATATCGGATGCGAGTCCGAGTGTCGAACACAGGGAGGTGTGGAATCAGATTAGACATTCACTTATATGTCACAAATATATGTCAATTTGTTTTCTTGCAAACCAGAGAGGAAGAGAGAGATAGGGGGAGAGAGAGAGAGAGGGAGAGAAAGATAAGGTTAGAAATCCATGATAGACATATGAGAATAGTATATCAAAGATCTATTGACTACCAAATGTTATCATCAACACAATATAGATGAATTCTTAAATAAAATAGATGAACTACAGCTAACAACAATTAAAACTAAATGAGAGGCAATGGATGGCATCGAGACAGCCATAGCGGTGGAAGGACTTTTATCGGTCGCTTGGCATCTTCACAACCTTGCTTGGGAGCTCTATGAAGTGGTGGAAACTCTTAGGTGGAAGCTTGGTGCAAATGAGGGGGGTAGGTCCCTTTTTATAATGGTGGAAAGGGCTAAAATTCGTCCTCGGGTCAACAGCGACATTCAAAGGGTCGCTGAAGACCCGCGACATATGTTGCCAAAGTCCCTGCCCATACACCCACACCCACTGCATTCAATGTGCACATTGTTCGCACACGCTGTGCTGGGCTCACTACTTCTGCATATGCGCATGCTACTGCGCTGCTACTGCTTGTCATGCCTCAATGTGTGCGCTCCAATTACGATTGAGGGGAGAAGCACAACTTGAACTCGCGTCGGGTGCATGTAGGCTAAAGGTGTGACCACTACGCCAAGGTCTTGACTTGGTCCACCTTTGTGCATGCATCGCTTGATGGAGCGCTGGAGTGAGAGAGCAGTACGACGGGTGCTTGGATGCACGACACATGGCTAGATTTAGGTCGTTGATCATTAGATCAATGGTCTGGACTTCTTAGGCTTGATGTGGGAGCTACGAAGGTTGCATCGAGGTGATTTTGAGTCCGTTGAATTCCGTTCGTCGATCCGCATCCATCCATACAGTCTGATAACTCATCTGAGACCTATTTCAATATGGACTTGTACCCAAGGTTGTTAATCATCGATTCTAAGCAATTTAAATGTAAGGATCATGCAATACACATGTAATGCTCCCAAGCCCATTAAAATATGTCATTATTGCATAAGTGCCTTCAAAATTAACTCTAATTGACAATTTTAACACTGATAATTGTAGAGTCAACACCTCCCTAGGGTAACAAGAGTTAGTAGAGTAGCTAGTGGATCAAAAATATGGGTCACCAGATCCACTAGGCTAGGTATTCTAGGTCTCTTGTACCTGGGAGGAGTGATATGATTGAGATTGTGCCTAGCTTTGTCTAATTTGTTCTATGATCTTGGCATGTTGATCATCAAAGCTCCTATTATACTCTTGCAGTTCAACAAATATGGCCTTCAATTGGTTCTAATCTAAATAAGGGTCGGATCCAAGAGGTTCATGTTCCAAGTAAATTGGGGGACAATCATATCTCAAGTGTAGAGGATGAGTCTTTGTTAGAGCGTAAAAGAGGAGATTTAAATCTGCATTCATTCTAGTACACTCCTAAATTGTACTAAATAATTAAATTTATAACTCAGATTCTTAAAAGAGTCCAAGGTTGATCACAGGGAGCAAATATGGAATTTATAACATTAATTGCATTCAGAATTAATGAGCACAATTAATTGAGCATTAGAATAGATATGCAATAAATACAATTTGTCAGATTGTAATTAAAATAATGGTGAGATAAAAAGAATAGAGAGAATCTAAAAATTGGTGATTTAGATCACCAATTAAGTTCTCTAATTAAGCATGCATCTCATATCCAAATTATTGAATAATACTCAATCAGGATTCAATATTAACTAATGTACTTACGTAATTCAGCAGTAACATTCAAATAATGCCAGTGTTCACAACCAAATCAGAGGTCAGTTTCTTCCTTCAGAAGGCTCAAGCGTCTTAGTCACAAGGCTTCTTCAGAGAGCCTTCTTCTTATTCTTTCTTTCTCAAGCTTCTCATTTTTCTTAGGCACGGCCCTTCCATCTTCTTCTTCACAAGCCTCTCCTTTTTCCATTAGAACCTTATCTTCTTCTTCTTTCCTTCTTCACAAAGGACAAGCGAGCCAACTCCCTTTAATGACTAAGTGTCGCACAGGGCCTTCTTTCTTCTTCAACACATTGCAGAGACACACACAACAAAACCCTCCCCTCTCTCTCACAATTCCCCTCCTCTTCTTTCTCATAGACCCAGCGTAGTCGAATCTAGATATATGTATTTGGGTCGAGAGTATGGACCAGGGTCACTGGCGTGGGTGGTGACCAACGAGTGTTCATAGGTGGGTTAGTGGGTGAAAGGGTATGAGGGACTTGCCTCGTGTTATTGAGCAAAGAGGCCTTAGCACAATTTCATCTTATGTGTGCACGTGCAAGCATCTATTCACGATGTGGCACTAAAGTCACTCCTTCATCGTGCAAAGCCGTAGCAATGGCTGCTTCAATTGCTTCTAGTATTGGTGGCTTTCGTTCAGTTGCTACTGCAGGTGGATACAGAGGCACAGTCCACATCATCTGGAAGTCCAATTAGGGCTTAAGTTTGTTTGAGGACTGAGAGCAATGACTGAGATGGTAGCAGTGATGGCGAAGCACGGCGAAGACCTAAAATATGAGTGTTTGTCCTCTCTGAATCGGGGTTTAAAATCATCGCATTGCAGCATAGTTTGAATCAGTGCAGAAAATAAATAAAATTTATACTCGAAAGAAATCTGAGGTCAAACAGAGGGAGCAATTGGTAAAATACTTCTCAAGACTGCAATTCAAATGCAATATAAGAATTTCAAACAAGAATAATATATAAATGAAATCTGAGGTCAATAATGCAAAAAGAAGAGAGGGTAAAATGGTGATTTGAATAACCAAATTACCCTACAATGTTAAACTTTGCAAGCTACTCAAAGTAACAGAATCACATAAGCCAAATATATCTCAATTTAACCAATAGAACCAAGGTATCAACAGGCGCTCAGATGCCTTAATAGAGGCAAATGCCTTTTCTTCTCTTCTTTTGAAGCCTAAGGCATAGGCTTCTCTCTTCTTCTCTTCTCTTTTCCTCTTCCTTTTCTTCTTCCCTCAGCTTTAGAGAAGCCACAGCACAAGACTCAGCATGCCAGCAGAGGCAAAGGACTCTCTCAATTCTCGCAAGTGTTGAGAGGAGGGCTACAGAGCAAAACCCTCCCTCTTTCCTCTCTTTTTTCTTCTCTTCTTCTTCTCTCAGAACCAGCAAACCAAACCACACCAGGGTATCTGGGTAAACGGACCAAGCAGAGACCCGCGAGGCTTAAGTGCGGGCAGGGGCATGTGACGGAGCAATTTTCACTTTGAATAATTAATATTAAGATAATAAATCGTTGTAGTACAAAAGGTGGTGGAAAATCTCTCAATCAAAGATTAAAAAGATATGAATTTAAACCACAATAACAGATGTCGTATCCATAGGGAGGAATAGACCAATAAATTCATGTGTTAAGGAATACACAATTCGCAAACTCTTCTGTAACTTTAATGTGAGGAACATGGTATTTTAAATGAAGTTTTCAATTTCCTTAAAGGTTCAAGGGTATTTATGTAGTTTTCATGTTAGGAATTAAGCTCCAAAAATATGTGTAAGATGCATGTGTAATGGTTTATCATGTGAATTCAACTTTCATGCAATTCTAATTTGAAATTCAAGATAGAAACATGCACAAATAAAATAATTTCAGGAAAATCTGAGTGCATAAGTGCAATGTGGCCAGAGTAAATATTAATATAAACTTGAAAATGGCATTGAATGTAATTATTAATAAAGATAAACTTGATAATGCTGGCACGCAGTTGCAGGCGGTGATGCGGGCACTAGCGAAGGCACGGTGATGGTGCTGTGCGGGTGCAGTGCGTGCTGCAGTGCCTGCAGAGGGTGCACCTCCGCTGGAGGGTGAAGGAGACGCAGCGCCTACGAGCGCTGGAGGCCTGGTCTGCGTAGGCACTGGAGAGGGGCTGTAGGGCACGCAGTCATTCTTTAGCGCCTGTAGATGGCGGCGGTGGTGTGGCGATCTCCTGCGGGCGATGGGTGAGCATGCAGGCGCTTGGTGCGGGAGCGTTGATGGTGCTACGCCTTAATAGGCCTGCGGGTGAAGGCGAGAACCTACGGTGCTTGGTGTGCAGCGCTTGCGGGTGCACTGTGGCTTGTGAACCTGCCTGCTAGTGTGGGTTCTATGCGGGTGCGTAAGCGATGCAGTGCCTTCAGTGAAGGGCGCTGGAGGAGGCGGTGCGGGGAAATGCCTACGGCGATGTAGGCGAGTGCTTACAGAAGAGTGCACGCCTACGGGCGTGGGTGGCGAGGACGGAGCGGGTGCCTACAGGGGTAGCTGGAGATGGGCGTAGCCTGGCAGGGGCATGCAAGGTGGAGAACGTGCGGTGCCTATGGGCTGGAGTGCCTGTGGGCACGGCTGGAGGGAGCGAAGGACAGTGGATGTAGGTTCAGGCTGGAGGATTGTTTGCATTGGGAGACTTGTTGCACAGTGTCCGCCCTCTCCACGGTGGAGAAAGTATATCCCCGCCAGAGCGAGGAAGGAGCCGATCCTCCTCTCCTTTCTCCTCCTCTTAACTCCTCTCCTCTACCCTTCCAGGGATTTTCAAAATCCTTTCTAAATATGGCCTCGTTTGTTGAGGGAGGGCGGCGGGAGATTAGATAAATGTGTAGGAGGAGTTGCGGCTGGCCGGAGGATGAGGGAGGGATAGCACCAGCTATTTGTTGGGGAAATTTATTCCCCCCCTTGTTCTTTCTAAATATCATTCCTGCAACAGAAAAACATAACATCCTTACATATTAAGTTATAGAATACTATAAAATAGATGTAAACTTAAATCCTGATGAATGCAAACATTCTATAACTTAATATAGTTATTAACAAACCTAAAAGGTACGATTAAAGTTACTTAGACGTAATATTAGTCCATTAAAATGGACTCATCAAATACCCCCATGCCTGAGATTTGCTAGTCCCTAGCAAAAATGAAAAATAATAGAAGTAATAAGAAGATTTCTTCTTTTCTTATTTCAAAACTTTAGAGATCCAGACAAATGTGACGTGATAACAGCCTAAGTAACAGATCCAAGTGAGAAAGCCCATTCACATTGGTAGTTCATACTTCACCCTTGGCAAATATTTCTGCCAGGATAGGCAACAACTTCCCTCGGGGATAAAGCAGAAGATAATCTATAATTTGACCTCGGCTTTTGGCTTAGGTATGAGATATCAAGTAGAATGGATTTGTGTTTGGTGGCACACACTCCTCTGGTGCTACATGTAGTCTAGTACTACAGACTCTAGATTAATAAACTATTAAACAAGTCAACTCTGAGAGAGGCTAAACAACAGTGCTCTCTTGATGTTCCTGGGCGCTCACTCGTTTCTTTCTTTTCTTTCTGAGATCACAACTCTCTCCAGACTTGGTAATTGTAGTCACTATTTGGTGGCCTCACATGGCATCCACACTTCAATTAAAGCCCCAATAACTCTACAACTAAGTTAGAGTCCTCAACCAGTATTCAGGCAATCAGAAGTACTAAAATGTAGGTATGGGTCATATTTGGTGGAACGCGATAGGTGTTCTGTTGCCTCAGAAATAATGTTACATCATAACTTGGACTTCTTTTTTTTTTTATAATATAACTGTTTCTCCTTTTTCTTTTTCTTCTTTTTCTTCTTTTCTCTTCTCCCCTTTTTTTTAATTTATTTTTATCAATCGACACAGACTTTTATTTATGAGGCATTATTAGGGATGATGATGATCAAGAGGATATTGTGTGGCTTATTTGGTGGAAGTGCCTATTCTCGGCATCGGGAAGGAATGGATAGAACAGGCATATTTTTGACTTTTGATACTATTACCCTCCTTCAGCCGAGGACTCTATGAAGGACAGTCGTAACCATCCACCATAGTCATAGGTTTATTAAGACTCAATCTCTGTGTATCTGCCTTATTTGGTGACTCTCAGGAATTCACACAAAGAATGCACACAGGGACAGAGAGTGAAAACTACGCCTAACTCTGAAGTATCATCATCTAATTATCCAAAACTTAAGAGTCATTGCACTAGACTTAGCGCACCAGTAATCTCTCTACTTTCTTCTCACATATATGAGGAGGATCTACTAGAAAATAGTATGCCTGACTCTCTATGAACTGTCCAGGGGTTTAGTAGACTACAAATGCTTATTGGTTTTCCTCAAGGATCCATTACCAAGTCTACGTGTACGTGAAATAAATGTACTGGATTCTAAACTTGAGAAATAATTCGGGAAGAAAATCCTCCAATGACAAAGGTATTTTGCTAGGGACTAACCCAATCAGCTCAAGAAAAGAGGAATTTTTTTTTTATATGCTAACCTAAATGCATGAATACTTCCTAAAATGCAAATGCACTCCCCCATGCCTAAATTTTGCAATGTCCCCATTGTAAAATTATAACAGGAGGAGAAAGGAAAGAAATCACCTGATGGCGGTGTTATTCAGACCACTGGGTTGCCTCCCAACAAGCGCTGCATTTTCTGTAAGCAACCAGACTAAGAAGGAACCTATAACTCTAGTTCCAAACAGACAAGGTTACGCCCTAAAAATATGCGTAATAGTGCGGGCCTAGAAAATAGGTAACCACAGATGTTGGCAAGCTGATGATGCAACATAACACCAAATGCTCGCCAGAAGATATGAAAGCGAATAACCGCGTTGGCTACCTTGGGAAGTTTAGGAATAATAAATGGAAAATGAAAAGGGACCTCCCGAAACGGAATAAGTGGAGGATAACAAGGATCCTCCAGAGCAGGACAGGTTTTAAAAGGTATAAACATTATTAGTTCAAACCCTTGAATGGCGAGAGTAAAAGTACAAGCATCAATCCACACTCTCCATTCTACCCAAGGATGTACTAGCCTGATATGTTCTCTAGAAATAATGTACATGAGCAGAGATCTAAGCCAAGGATCAGTTAGGGAGTATAAGGGTTGTTTGTAGTGTTGGAAGGTAATGGTTAAGTCCAATGAGGGCTTAGTTGGTGTTAGGTCTAATTCCAACAATGATTCAGATTGTGTACACTCCCTAACAGTTGTAGACAACTTCACGTTACCTTGCCTAGCATTAATGATCGGAGTTATATTTGAATCAAGGGTAGACTCCAAATTACAACTCTTTGATGGCAGAGTCAAAATGTAAGAATCATTATCATTTAGCTCATCCCCAGATTCGTTTTGTTCACTCAAATATTTGTCGGGGTGTATATGTGATTCATTAGGAGTTGGATCAGTATCCTCAATTATTTCTAAAGGAGGATCAGTCTTAACATTTTAGAGCAAGCCTATATCATTGAATTCGTTATTGTTCTCTGGGTATAAATCCTTAATTAACGTGTTTTGTCCCCAAGAGTCTCCCATAGACTTCTCAATATTTTGTTTGTCCTCCTCTAATATCAACTCCTGTTTTGATGGAGGATGACTCTCAAAAGAAAGGAGGAATTTGGATTTCACCATATCATTTATATCCTTTGGAGATAAATCCTCAAATGATAAATAATTCCCCAGTGATTCACTCCAGATTTTCAGTCTAGGTTCCTCTATTGGGGCATCCTCATTTTCTGAATTAGACTCTTCATATCCCTGAGACCAAAATTGATCTAATTCATCCTCCATTCCATTAGGGTTACCTTCATTGGGTGCATTTAAATCCTTAGGATACTGAATGGTAGGTGTTGATTCCCTAAGTGGAGGGTCAGGAGTAGGCTCACTAAGGGTAGAATGGGATTCCACCAAATAATCAATAGGGAAGTGATAGGAATAATACAACCTTGACCCGGGTTGGTAGGGGTAAGGAGAATACTGTCATTGGGCTCAAGGTCATCGAGAGGTACCATCTTCCCTTGCTTTTGACTCCAATATAGTTCAGGTGGATAATTACTATGATCGTTATCGTCTAGTGTCCGTGTCTCATTGGGAGAGTCTAAGTGATAGCTAGATAAAATTGGATCCCTATTGTCATCAGGTTCCACAGAATTATTTTCATGATCATGATCGTATGGGTAGGGATCAGGGTTATTGGGAAGCATGTAGCTAAGTTGTCTTATTTCTTCATTTAACTATTGACTATTCCTCAACATCTCTCCCATTGATTCCGTCATTTTCTTTTGCTGTTTTTGCATTTCTATCATAAAAGAGGAGAGGCTACTATTATCAAGTTGGGGAGGATAGTAAATTTCAGGCTCTGGTTGCCTAGGGGTATCTGTCCAACCTTGATAGGGAAAATCATGATGGGTGGAAGGGTTGGGTGTTTGCATGGAAGTAGGGATTTCAGGATTGGAAAATCCTGCTCCTAAGCTCTGCTCAAAAGTGGGAGTTATCGGGCCAGTACTCCCAGGATAAGAATATGAATGATCCCATGAATTGTCAATGTACCCATCAAAGGATGGATATGCTCGAGGCATGGGATCCTGATTAAAAGATGGGAAGTATTGACTCTGATAATCTAAATGATAGGAGTAAGGGTAATTCATTTCTTTAAGCAAAATAGTTTTAACTCTCTTAGGATTTAGCAGAATTCAGAATACAAGCAGAAACTTCCTAGAGAGTTCTGTTGTCAAAGCAAATGTAATTTTAGTGGGATCTTATTTTTAGTAGATTGTAGGTCTTAGAATTAAATGTTCAATTGGTGGCCAAACAAGTCTTGCAAAAAGTTATGCTTCCTAGGCCAAACTTCGCTGGTGCCTATAACCTACTAACAAGGGATGGAAGTCTCAAATCGAGCCCACACTCGAGGAACCGAAGTAACTTAGTGGATGGGCTTGTTGATTTTCGACTAACTTCCCATGTGGTGCAAAAGACGAGAGGTAGAAATTTATCTTGTGACCTTATGTGTGAGGTGCACAGTGTCTCTAGTGTGCAAACATACGATCGTGTTTTGATTTTTGAAATTTCGGAAATAGGATCCTTTTGCACATAATTTTCTGTCACAGATTTTAAGGTCCAACCTCTTAGCAGTCCCAATTTTTAAAGTAACCACTGAATTAATTTGATTCAAGCACTTTAGTGGTCTTAGATTTAGGTTCAATGCATTTGCATGACAGGTAATTGATGCTCAAGAGAAGACATGCCTTACTCCAGCTTTCTTCCTGCAATGTATGCAATGCAGTAAAAATAAACTAGACGCTGCTCATTCAATCATGGATGGTCGTCCTATAGATATGCAACTTCTAGTGGGCAATTCAAATTTTTTTTTTAATAATAATAAAAAACAAACAGACCTAATCTGCTAACTAACTGAAATGCAGTTCAAACAATGCAAATAATCCTATAATCTAAATAAATGGGAACACGCTCCCGAAAATACTCTCTCGCATACAAGAGCGATAAGAAATAAAGTGACACTGGGAACACATTCCCAAAAAGTCCAAAAGATAGAAATTAAATTCTAATGTCTCTCTAAACTAAATCTAACTAAGATCTACTGACTAAATCAGAAATAGGCTTCTCTGTAAGCCTATGTGCATGGGATCAAGGCCCACATGTTCTTGTTTCTGGCCTCCAGGTGGTGTCAAGGTCCACCAAACAAATCATCTCCGCCGTGCGCATCATTCAGGTTCAATGTGGTCACTCTGCCGCACCTCTCGCCATGTCAGATTCCTTGAATAATAAAAAAAATTGATCAGATGATTGCGCAACTCAGAATATTCAAAAATAATAATAACATGGATCTATTGCATCTGTTGCCTCCCTGGCAACGGCGCCATTTGAAAGAGTGATTTTCACATTGAATAATTAACATTAAGATAATAAATCATTGTAGCACAAAAGATGGTGGAAAATCTCTCAATCAAAGATTAAACAGATATGAATTTAAACCACAATAACGGATGTCATATCCACAGGAAGGAATAGAACAATAAATTCACGAGTCAAGGAATACACAGTTCGCAACTCTTCAGCAACTTTAATGTGAGGAACATGCTATTTTAAATGAAGTTTGCAATTTCCTTAAAGGTTCAGAGGTATTTATGTAGTTTTCACGTCAGGAATTAAGCTCCAAAAATATGTGTAAGATGCATGTCTAATGGCTTATCATGTGAATTCAACTTTCATGCAATTCTAATTTGAAATTCAAGATAGAAACATGCACATAACATAAATAAAATAATTTCAGGAAAATCTGAGTGCATAAGTGCAATGTGGCCAGAATAAAATATTAATATAAACTTAACAATGGCATTGAATGTAATTATTAATAGAGATAAGAATAGAGGATTTCCCCTCTCTCCTCCTCGCGTGTGTGGCTGTGCACGGTTGGCCGCGAGAGTCGACGGGGAGGTGCGGCTTGACGAGTGCTTCACAATGGCGGTAGCGGCTCGTCGCGAGGAGGTCAGTGGCGGCTGGCCGTCTAAGATGAATGGTGGCAGTGGAGAAGCTGCAGCCGGCCGCGTGTACTGCAGGTGCTGGCTCGCGGTTGCAGGCAGTGGTCCAGGCAGGTGCGAAGTCACGGTGATGGTGTTGTGCAGGTGCGCGAGGGCATTCTGCAGTGCCTACAGAGGGCACGCCTGCGCTGGAGGGCGAAGGAGACACAGCGCCTCGGGTGCTTGAAGGCGGGCGCTGGAGGTAGGTCTGCATAGGCGTTGGAGAGGGGCTGCAGGGTGCGCAGTCATTCTTCAGTGCCTGCAGATGGCGGTGGTGGCATGGCAGAGCACCTGCGGGTGATGGGTGCGAGTGCAGGCACTTGGTGCGGTGCGGTGATGGTGCTACACCTTAACAGGCCTGCGGGTGAAGACGAGCGCCTGCGGTGCTTGGCGTGCAACGCCTGCGGGTGCACTGTGGCCTGTGAACCCACCTGCGGGCGTGGGTTCTGTGCAGGCGCATGAGCGGTGCAGTGCCTTCTGTGAAGGGTGTTGGAGGAGGCGGTGCAGGGAAACGCCTGCGGGGGTGCGGGCGGGTGCTTGCAGAAGAGCGCACGCCTGCAGGCGTGGGTGGCAAGGACGGAGTGGGTGTCTGAAGGGCTACTGGAGATGGGCGTGGCCTGGCAGGGGCGCGCAAGGTGGAAAAGGTGCGGTGCCTGTAGGCTGGAGTTGTGTGAGCACTGGAGTGCCTGCGGTCGCGGCTGGAGGGAGCGGTGGATGGTGGATGCAGGTGCAAGCTGGGGGGTTGTTTGCGGTGGGAGACTTGGTGCACAGTGTTTGCCCTCTCCACAGTAGAGAAGGTAGATCCTCTCCAGAGTGAGGAAGAAGCCGATCGTCCTCTCCTTTCTCCGCCTCCTCTTAACTCCTCTCCTCCTCCCTTCCAGGGATTTTCAAAATCCTTTCTAAATATGGTCTCGTTTATTGAGGGAGGGCGGCAGGAGATTAGATAAATGTGCGGGAGGAGTTGCGGCTGGTCGGAGGATGAGAGAGGGATAGCACCGACTATTTGTTGGGGAAATTTATTCCCCCCTTGTTCCTTCTAAATATCATTCGTGTACATAAAAACGTAACATCATTACATATTAAGTTATAGAATACTATGAAATAGATGTAAACATAAATCATGATGAATGCAAACATTCTATAACTTAATGTAGTTATTAACAAGCCCAAAAGGTACGATTAAAGTTACTTAGGCATAATATTAGTCTATTAAAATGGACTCATCAGCGTGCGTATGCGCATGCGTGCGGAGGCAACCAAGTAAATGCACAAAATCAACTTATGTTGAGAATGCGCTTTAGAAACCCATGATGTGGGACTGAACTCTGACAGCTTCTTCGTGCGACAATAGCAGCAGGTCGAGCTTGCAATTATGGGCAAGGAAGGCACTTTCTGCTTCAATCAGGAGTCTAGATTTGCAATTGTAGGGATTCCACACCACCTAGGAGTGGAGGTGAGGAAGAACTCTGTGAGAACAAGGCCGTTGAAGTCGGAGAAGGCAGAGGCAGTAGTGGCTGTCCGACAAACACCTAAAATGCAAAGTACGGCCATGCAACCACGTCAAAATATTCCAGAGGGTCACCATGGAATGGCAAGTGTGGCAGTGGGTGGAGTGTGAGATGTGCGTGATGGTGGAGGCCTGACGACCTCGAGAAGATGAAGTGGACATGCTTGAGTTCGGGGAGGTGTTATGGTCAGTGAATCGTGAAATAGGTTGACGACTTTTGTAGAGGGTGATGCGGCGGAACTTATGGAAGTGGCGCGTGGCTGTTTGGTGGACTATAGCGGATGGGCGAACTCACTAGAGTTCTGCCAGAGGTGGGGAAGACAAAGTGCGAGAGGGCGGTGCAGTGGTCGCAAGTGGTTTGTGAGTACGAGGGAAGAGAATAGAGGGAGGGAGGAAGTGATAGAGTCACTTTGGGCAAGGTAGTGATGCGGAGGGCTCCGGTGTTGGTCGACCGGAGCCGAAGAAGGAGGTAAATATAGCGAGGCGGCCACAAGGATGGAGGCAAAGGCACGACCTCCCTTTGGTAGGGGAGAGTTGCGACGAAAGAGGGTAGTCGATAGGACTGACCAATTTGGTCGTTGGACGGTCAGAGGAGGAGGGTCAAAGGGATCGTCGGAGCATGGGTCTACGGTGGTCGGAGGTAGGTTTCTAGGGCCTTTTAATGTGCCAAGACTTGCTGGGGAAATGCACAAGGCCATGGGGGTCCTTTTATAGGGCCCTAGATGGCATTTTGGGCTTGGGAAGCAAGATTTCCAAGCTTGGAAAGCTCGCTGGAGAAAGAAATCCCAACATATGCTAATCTCTCATGCTTTCACATGAGAGATTTGGAATTGGCTCAAAAGGAAGGGAATTCCTTGACGAACTCCCCTTTCAAATCTAAGAGGGATTCATTAAGGAATCAAGGAGAACTTGCCAAATTTAGGTCGCCAGAGTTTGTAGGAATAGGACTCATGGTGGAAGGGACCTATTTGTTAAAATGATGACAAAGTTAGGGGCCTTTCTATAAGGATTTTGAAAGTCAAGCACATATGTGTGATATAAAAGAATCAGATAAGATCAAATTGCAAACTGGATCAAGATAGTCTCAGATTGAGACCAAATTTTGGCACAAACCTAATTTCGACCTATGGAATACAATGGCGAAGTTGGATTTTGGTTTGGACCTAGTTTGATAGGGTAAGTTATGGAAAAACACAAATTAGGGCAAATGTCAGTCTAGGACTTTGTTTTGGGCCAAGATGGTTTCCAATGGTCAAATTGAAGGTACCAAACTCTTGAGAATAGTTTCTATCAGTTTTAGAGGGTTTAGGTGAATTTTATCCTGACTAGAACCTCGATTAATTAAGTGGGTCTATTTTGAAGGTTTCAGAAGTCATTTAATTCTCAAAACACGTGAAAGCCCTTTTCTATTTGTATTAACCTACTTGTTGGATATTTAAGAGCATTTGACCCTAGAAAAATCCATGGTTGTTCTGCATTCAAGATATGAAGGTAAAATTGTAGTTTTAACCCGGGTTTCTTGTATTTCCCTCAGAATGATTATGAAGTGAATTAAGGCCTTCTGATGGTTATGTAGGAGCATTTATTGACTTAATTAGATCAAACTTAGCTAGTTAAGGCTCATGATGGTGTTCCCATAATACCCCCATGCCTTGCTTTTGCTAGTCCCTTGGCAAAATCTTATGGAATTAACTCAAATTCTAGACCATGCCTTTTTTATGCTCGGACTTTTGATGTGTGCTTCCTTTTGTGGATTAGGTTAGAATGCAAGTAGTAGGCCTAGAGGTACTAAAGTACCAACCAAGATCCAAACTTGACTAGCTCTAGTCTCAGTCCTCCATGAAGGTTTCTAAGGCCTACAAGAACTAGCCTAAGGTTCATTGAACTCCGTGGTTAATGCATCCATGCTTGTAACATGTTTTTGTCTAGGTTTAGTTTGCAGTGAATTTTTGTAAAGGAGAGACAGAAGATTTTTTTATTCTTGGAGAGTTTGTCTCTTTTCTTTCTTTATTTCTAGCTTCAGATTGGCTTTACAACACGATCTGTATCGGATTCCTAGTTCCCACCTTCAATCATCGCAGGGTCTCTAGCAATCAATGCTTCGAGATAGCACTGCCCATGGCAACCCCTAGAACCCTGGCCTTCGAGATTTGGGGATAATCTCACCCATGGCATTCTGCAGCTAAATCAAGACCCTGGCAATCGACATTTCATGATAATGCCGCCCATGGCATCTAAACCAACACAAGGTGGTTACATGCCCCTAGTAGGATATTTAGATATCCTAGGAGACAAGCACCGAGGAGACGGTATATTATTGCACATCATCTAGTGGAATTTCCCACCTCTCTACACCGGGAACTCTTCCAAATCAACTTGTGTTAATCGGCCACTCCAAATCTAGGTAGCTTTCTCATAATGGAATTAACGCATTTGTGTGATTTTCATAATTAAGCACACTGAATCAGACTATGTGTGGATTAAGGTGCTTACGTTACTGAGTCCCGCAAACCAGAGGTCAGTTAACGAGGCTAAATAATCCCTAAGCCTTGGACCCAATACTTAAGCTTCACATTTTCCCCAACCTCTTGAGGACTATCCAGATCTTAATGGATACTTGAATTTTTAAGCCTAAACATAAGCCCAAGAGGCCTAAGATTAGCATTCATACTAATCTCTTTAGTCCCTTAGCACTTTTGTCTTTTTATTTCTTTCTTTTGATTTGGTCTAGAACCAAGTAGATTCCTTAATCTTTTACTAAAGACTCTCTTTTTGTTTCAAACTATGCTCTTTTTTGACATTTATATCAACTCCCCTTTTTGTCCACAAGAATGATATGCAAATTGTTCTTTCAAATTTTCCTCCCTTCTCCATTTTCTCATTTTTCAATTTTTTATTATTATTTTTTTTTTTGGAGTATGTAATTTTTTTTTTGATAAAATCATTTATTGTGAAGTGATTCTAACAGTGTTTTGCACTTTAATACCCCTCCATGCCTATGATTTACAATGTCATTGTAAATTTGGTGGGTTCAAATTCAGCTTAGATCGTACATTAGATCAGGTTTAGGTGGGTGGATGGGTGAGGGTGGCTGTTGCGGATGATTTCAAGCTCAAGTACCGGTACCAAAGGTGGAGTCAACTACTCTAATGGACGAACCCTAAAGTGCATTATGAGTTCAGCATAAGATGTGTCAAGAAGGGTTTCAGGTTTTTCAATAAGATGACAGGTTGCATCCTATTAAGCGCTGAGTTTAATGCCATCAGTTGGGCGTAATGATCTAAAGGAGAATGGTGGGAAAAAGATACCTCAGCCAAGTTTGAGTCAGTGAGTTTGATGAATGGTTTGAGTCTATGACCGTCATGACAAAAGGTTCAAAATCGAGGCTATGTTCACTAATTTCAATGGCTCCATTTCTAAAGATTTGTCTCACCAAGAATGGTCCAATCAATTTTGATCTGAGTTTTCCTAGGAATAGTTTGAGTTTGGCATCAAAGAGTGGAACTTTCTATCCAGGGTGGAAAGATTTTCGTACAATGTGCCTATCATGAAAGGCCTTAACCCACTCTTTGTAGATACGCGAGTTCTCATACGCATCATTGCATAATTCCTTGATCTCGCTTAATCGCAACCATCGGTGTATTCCAGCCTTTATTAGATCTAGATTGCACTTCCATACTGCCCAATAGGCCTTGTGCTCCATCTCGACGGGAAGGTGACATGCCTTTCCGTACACTAATCTGAAGGGAGACATGCCTAATTGGGTCTTGTGGGCGGTCCTATAGGCCCATAAGGCTTCCGAAAGGCAAGTAGACCAATCTTTCCTATCAGGCCGAACAATGACCTGAAGGATCTTCTTGATCTCTCAATTTGACAGTTTCGCCAGTACATTAGTCTAGGGGTGGTAAGGAGTTAAGAAATGATGTGACACCCCATCTGGAAGTGCACATTGCTAAAATGAGACACACCATCGCTGATGATGGCCTTAGGAACCCTAAATATGGTAAATGTGTTCTCCTAGATAAATCGGAGGACAACTTTATGATCACTAGTTCTTGTGGGGACAACTTCGATCCATTTGGAGACAATCAACAGCGAGTAGAATGTACTCGAAGCCATCAGATCTAGGATAGGGTCCCATGAAATCAACTCCCCATATGTCAAAGATTTCACACACAATAATCGAGTTTAAGGGCATCATATCCCGTGGGCTCGTGTTGCCGAGTGTCAGATAAAGAGCGCATGCCCTACAATACGTTTGTGCATCTTTGAACAAAGTGGGCCAGAAGAACCCACAATGGAGAATTTTCCTTGTGGTTTTACGCCTAGAGAAATGGCCATCACAAGCTTGGTCGTGACTAAATGAGATCACGTCATTAACCTCGTGATTAGGAATGCATATTCGGATCACCTGATCATTGCCAATGTGGAAGAGGTATGGTTCCTCCCAAATATAGTACTTGGCCTAAACAATCAATTTGTCCCACCTGGAAGTTGCCTAGTCTGAAGGGACTTTCCCTGTAACCGAGTAGTTTACAGTATCAGCAAGCCATGGGAGACTATGAATGCTAGCAGGTGCTCATCTGGAAAATGCTCGGTGATTGGACTAGACAGGTCGATGACGGAAGAAGGAAGATGGGACAAATGGTCAACTACCATGTTCTATTTTCTTGCTTTATCACAAATCTCGAGATCGAATTCTTGCGATAGCAAGATCCATCAGATTAGTCAAGGTTTCGCATCCTTTTTCACGAGGAGGTGCCTTAATGAAGTGTAATCCCAGTATATAATGACGTGGGAACCCAAAAGATAAGATCTGAATTTTTCCAGGCCAAATACGATGGCTAGCAGCTCTTTCTTGTTAACTGTGTAGTTATGTTGAGCCTCGTCAAGTGTCTTGCTAGTGTAGTAGATGACCATGGGTTTCCCATCTATTTCCTACCCAAGTACAACACCCACAGCATAATCAGATGCATCGCACACGATCTCAAAGGGTTGAGACCAATCAGGGGATGACAGGAAAGGTGCTTTGGTAACTCGATCACATAGGATCTCAAATGCCTGAGTGCACTCCTTGGAAATTTCAAAGGGGACATCCTTAGATAGAAGATTAGTAAGGGGGCATGCGATTTTCAAAAAATCAGGAATGAATTGATGGTAAAAACCGACGTACCCCAAAAAGGATCAGATGTCTTTGACCGAGATAGGCATAGGGAGTTTAGAAATCTGATTCACCTTGCCTCTACCAACCTGGAGGCCTTTTTCAGAGATGAGATGTCCTAGGACAATTCCCTCAGGTACCATGAAGTGCCTCTTTTCCCAGGAAAGAACCAAATTCATGTCGATGCACCACCTGAGGATTTGGACCAAGTGCATGAGGCAATTATCAAAGGATTCTCCAAATACTAAGAAGTCATCCATGAAGACCTCAAGTTATTCACCTACCATATCTGAGAATGTGGCAAGCATGCACCGCTAAAAAGTGGCAGGTGCATTGCAGAGACCGAATGGCATCCTTCGGAATGTGTATGTTCTGAAGAGACAGGTGAAGGTGGTCCTCTCTTGGTCCTCAAGATGGATTGCAACCTGGTTATAACCGGAGTACCTATCCAAGAAGTAGAAGAATTGATTTCCTACTAGATTCTCGATGATCTGGTCAATGAACGGTAGTCGGAAATGATCCTTCTTTGTGGAGGAATTGAGTCTTCTGTAATCAATGCAGACTCTCCGTGAGTTCACTATATGGGTCGGTATAGCTTCTCCGATTTCAGTCGTGATCACGGTGAGCCCTGCCTTCTTAGGCACAACTTGGATTGGACTCACTCACCGACTATCAGATATCGGGTAGATGATCCCTGCATCTAACCACTTGATGATCTCCATTTTCACAACATCCTGCAGGTTTGGATTTAGGCATCTTTGCATTTCACAGGATGGTCATGAGCCCTCTTTGGTATAGATGTGATGTGTGCAGTAGGAGGGGCTGATGCCAATCAGATCATCGAGAGTCCATCCAATGGCTCTTCGATGCTGCTGGAGAATAGAAATTAGGCATGTTTCCTAATCAGGTGTGAGTCGGGAGTTGATAATCACAAGAAACGTCTGATTAGAACCCAAAAAGACATATTTGAGATGATCGGGAAGAGGCTTTAATTCCATAATTGGGTTGTCAGCAGTAGTAGGTGGTTTAGGGTGGGTGTCAGGAGCAAAGAAAGGAGATATGCGTGTGTCTAGTTTAGGTTCACGCTCTTCCAATTTCGGGTTTTGATCTTCTTGTGGTTGATCAAAAATATTCAGGTTTTCCTTGATACATAAGTCGTCAACCACGGCCTCGATATCACAAATTTATTATATAACCCCACAATTAATTCCTTGTTAGGCCTTAAAGATATCGATCTTTAGCACCTTGCACCCAAATTTTAAGTCAATTTAGCCCTCCTCACGATAAATATTTGCCCTAGCAGTGGTCTGGAAGGGTCTCCCTAATATGATCGGTGTATTTTTCAAGTTCTCAGGAGCATCCATGTCTAAGACAATAAAATCCATGGGAAAATAGAAATCGTGTACCTTAACTATGACATCCTCGAGAATTTCTTTTGGTGACTTAATAGATCGATCGACTAATTGAAATGTCATCCTCGTTAGTTTATGCTCAGATTCCTCAAAATAGTCTAGTAGGGATGTAGGTATCAAATTTATGGAAGCTCTTAGGTCTACTAAGGCTCGGTCAAACTGTATATAACCGATAGCACAAGAGATTAGAGGGGCGCCTGGATCTTTTGCCTTAGGTGGGAGTTTACTAAAAATGATGGAGCTGGCTTGCACCGATAGTACGATTGAATTCTCGCCTTTGGTTCATGGCTTAAGCTTGGGTGTACGTCTTCTAGGAATCATGCGTAAGCCGATACATGGTGTATAGCATCCATCAACGGGATGTTTATTTGAACCTACTCAAAGAGCTTGACCAGGTCCTCCTCAACTGCCATGGGTTGGGGTTTCCTTTTTCCTTTGGTCAAGGCCTCCGGAAATGGAACCTTTATGTGTTCTTCTAGAATGGGTCCAGGTTCTTGATCTGTGATAGAGGTATCCTGGATGACTATCTTAGGGTTTGAGTTTACATTACCAAGCTGGGAATGGCTTGGATAAGGTGGGTCCTGTGTTGCTTTGCCACTACGGGTATTAACAAAATTTAGTCCTGCCTGATTCTAGGTTGGTGTGGGTAAAAGAGGTGATTGCTGCTGATAACCCACGTATGATGTCGAAGCCTCCATCCCATCGGGTGATGGAGCAGAAGGGGCCCGATAAATAAAGTGAGCTTGGCCGTGGTTTGTGTTCATAACGTGCCTCTAGCTCGGCACATTATTCGGATTAGGCAAAGGTTGTGAAGGAAGTGCACCAGGTTGACGGGGATTTGCCATCTGGGGGAGTTGATTGCGAACCTCTGTGATCTCATCTTTGTGTTGCTTTTGCATAGCTGCATTCGTTTTCTGAATGTCAGCCAGAGTTTGAAGGATGAGAGTCATCTGATCTTCATGTGCTGGCCCGGATTGATAAGTTGGGTTGGGTCGAGGTTGAGGCGACTGATATGAATGAGAAGCTTGTGGTTGGGGCTGATATTAAGGTCTCTAATTGTGATTATTCCTTGACCACGCGAAATTAGGATGATTACGCCATCCAGGGTTGTAGGTGTTTGAGAATGGATCACTCTGGATGGCATTGAGGTCCTCACATGTCTGAGGAGCCTCGAAAAAGTCAGAATACAAGGGTTCAGAGTTCCCCCAACTAGAATAGGCGGGTCCAGAGTTTTCTCTGAACCCTGAGTCAGACGGGGGTGGATACGGGTCCATCACCTGAGAAGATCAATGGTAGATGTTATGCACCACCTCCCTACCAGAGGGCTGTTGCGCGAATGAGTTTTGCATTGAGGAGGTTCGCTGCAAGTGTTGAGTTAGCTCATCCACCTTCTTCTCAATAATAGAGACCTTATCTAGGTGACTGGCCATCAGTTCCAAGTCGACGAAAGAGGACAGGCCCTGCGTCTCAAGTGCTCCCTTTGGATTCTTCAATGCACGGCCATTCATCCGGTCGAACATACCTATGGATTCATTATTAATGGAGTTCTCACAAATGTTCTCGATAATCTCCCACACGATGTCTTCGTGTTGACCCATGATGTTTCCTCCACAGGTGGCATTAACGAATAATCGAATATCCTCATGGAGTCCCTGGTAAAAGGACTAGGCTTATTCCCATTTAGGAACTTCGTGGTGGGGGCATTTTCGCATGAGATCCAGAAAATGATCCCATGCCAAGTGAACCGGTTCTCCTGCTTGCTGCGTAAAATGCGTGATCTGGTGCTGTAGAACATTTGTCGAACCAACTGGGAAGAACTTTTTCAGAAACTCAGATTGTAGTTCCACTCAGGTGTTGATTGGACGCATTTGGGTTTGGTACTAGTGCGCAGCCTTGTCCATGAGAGGGAAGGAGAACATTTTCATGAGTAAGACATCTCAATTTTGAGCTTTTGACCTGAAGGTTTGGGCCAGATGCTTGAGTTGCTTAATATGTTGGAAAGGATCCTCGGAATTATGCCCACGGAATTTGGGAATAGCATGAATCATGTTGGGCTTGAGTTCAGTATCAGGACCTCTAGTAAGGATTTGGATTCGAGGTTCGATCACCACTGTAGCAGGATTGTAATGATCTTACATCATCGAATGCTGTGGTGGCTTCATAAAGACTTGGAATAGATCATCGAGGTGCTAAAGCTGATTCTCAAGATTGCTTTCTTCTGCTGGTTGCTCCAAAATGGTGGATGAAGGTGAGTTAGGTTCAGATGAATCAGAGGAGATATTGATCTGGTTGGGTTGTTGCACAAACAGGGATGTCGAGGCCTGGCCTCGACAAGAATGAATAGCTAATGGAGGCCTCAGAGATGGTCTTAGAGACCGCCTCCCGAACATGCACTGATGGAGTAGATGAGGGATAGAATGTGATGGACCCAATCAAGACACCCAAAAATTTTGGATGACTATAGAGGTTCAAGGCGGATGATACCCCTAAGTCAGAAAGCTATCTACCTGAGGATTACCTGGGCAGCCAGAGTGGGAGAGTCCCGCAAAGACCCCTACACGGTAGAGCTCCCCCATGAGTTAAAGGGTTTCCCCCACCCAACCTCTCTTGTCATTGATGATCCATGTAGACCAGAATGGGGACTTGACCTCTTAACTCTACTAGTTTTATGTTAAGAGCAAAGGTGCCTATGATTTCACTTGAACTTTAAGATGTTTTTTTTTTATACAAGAATTTTAAGATGTTTTTGTGCAAAGTGACCTAATTTGAAGATTGGTTAACCCAACAAGGTGGGTTAACTTCACCTGTTTTGTCCTTTGAGAAATTTAGGTCCGTCTTTTAGTGTTTAAATGAGATTAAGAGCCTAATTTTAGGGTCTGCTTGAATAGGTCAATTCAACCGAGGCTTAGGCACACTGTTTGGAAGGTTAATTCTTTTTTAAGCAGGTGTGTCTCTAAAACCCTAAACTAGAAACCCTAGTTGGCTTTGATTGGTCCAATTTAATTCGTCCAAATGTGGTACCTAGGGCTCAAGCAAGAAGGTGATAGCCCGATATATCTTAAGCCCTAAGCAGGTGCACAAATCAGGGTTTGGATGTTGTCTAAGTAGAATGTATCAAATCAGGCAACTTGATGATTAATCTAAGAATAGAATGCAAGTAGCCGTAAATGATTTTCTCCCTTTTTTCTTTTTTTTTATCCTTTCCAGAACTAGGGGCTTAGGAAAAATTGGATGGAGTTTACCTATGCCAGGAGTGGCTAATGTGTGGCTGATCTTCCTCCAATGAATCCAGAACTAGATCACAGCCAAAAGAGATAGAGCAAGTTAAGAATTTCAAACAAGAATGATATATAAATGAAATCTAAGGTCAATAATGCCGAAAGAAGAGAGGGTAAAATGGTGATTTGAATCAGCAAATTACCCTACAATGTTAAACTTTGCAAGCTACTCAAAGTAACAGAATCATATAAGACAAACAAATTTCAATTCAACCAACAATACTAAGGTATCAACAGATATTAGACGACAGAATAGGCACACAGACCCCTTAATAGAGGCAAAGGCCTCTTCTTCTCCTCTCTTCAAGCCTAAGGCGTAGGCTTCTTTCTTCTTCTCTTCTCTTTTCCTCTTCCTTTTCATCTTCCCTCAGCTTTAGAGAAGGCACAACACAGGACTCAGCACAACAGTAGAGGCAAAGGCCTGTCTCAAATCTCATAAGTGTTGAGAGGAGGGTGACAGAGCAAAACCCCCCTCTTTCCTCTCTTTCTTCTTCTCCTCTTCTTCTCTTAGAACCAGCAAACCAAACCAGACCCAGGTATCCGAGTAAATGGACCAAGCCTAGACCCGCGAGGCATGAGCGCGACAAGGGTGTGCATATGCGCATGTGTCCGGGGACCTCACCCCCTGTGCATGCTAAGGTAACCAAGCAAATGCAGAAAATCAACTTAAGCAGCAGATGTGCTTCAGCAACCCACGATGTGGTACTAAAGTCATACAGCTTCTTCGTGTGTCAACAGCAGCAAGTCAAGCTTGCAATTGTGGGCAAGGAAGGCACTGCCTGCATCAATTAGAAGTCTAGAATTGCAGTTGGAGGGATTCTACACCATTTGGGCATGGAGGCGAGGAAGAACACTGCGGGAACAAGGTCATTGAAGTCGAAGAAGGCGAAGGCGGTAGCAGCTGTCTAGGAAACCCCTAAAATGCAAAGGACAGCCTTGCGGCCACATCAAAATAGTCCATAGGGATCGCCATGAAATGGGGAGTGTGGCGATGGGTGTAGCATGAGGTGCGTGTGATTGTGGAGGACTGACGACCTTGAGAAGGTGAAGCAGAAATGCTTGAGTTCAGGGGGTGTTTTAGTGGGTTAATCGTGAAATAGGTTAAGGGCCTCTGTAGAGGGTAATGCGGTGGAACTTATGGAAGTGGTGCGAGGCCATTTGGTGGACTATGGTGGTTAGGCAAACTCGCCGGAGTTCTGCCAAAGGCAGGGAAGACAAAGTGTGAGAGGGTCGTGCAGTGGTCGCGAGTGGTTTGTGAGTACGAGGGAAGAAAATAGAGGGAGAGAGGAAGAGATAGAGTCACTTAGGGGTGAGGTAGAGATGCGGAGGGCTCCGGTGTTTGTCGACCAGTGTCGGAGAAGGAGGTAGAGGTGGCGAGGCGGCAACGAGGACGAAGGTAGAGGCATGACCTCCCATTGGTTGGGGAGGGTCACGACGAAGAGGGTAGTCGATAGGAATAACCAATTTGGTCATTAGATGGCCAGAGGAGGAGGGTCGAAGAGATCGCCAGAGCAGGGGCCTATGGTGGTCAGAGGTATGTTTCTAGGGCCTTTTGACGTCCTAAGACTTGTTGGGGAAATGAGTGAGGCCACGGGGTTCCTTTTATAGGGATCTAGATGGCATTTTGGGCTTGGAAATCTCATTGGAGAAAGAAATACCAAGATACCTATTCTCTCATGTGTTCGCATGAGAGATTGGGAAGATTTGGGAGCTTGGGAATTAGCTCAAAAGGAAGGGAATTCCTTGACGAACTTCCCTTTCAAATCTGAGAGGGATTCGTCAAGGAATGAAGAAGAAATTTCCAAATTTTGGCTGCCAGAGTTTGTAAAAATAGGATTCATGGTGGTAAGGACCTGTTTATGAAAATGATGACAAAGTTAGGGGCCTTTTTCGAAGGATTTTGAAAGTTAAGGGCATATGTGTGATATAAAAGAGTTAGACAAGACTAAATTGCAAACTAGGTCAATACAATGTTAGATTGGGCCAAAATTTTGGTACAAATCTAATTTGGACTTAAGGAATCTAATGGTGAAGTTGGATTTTGGTTTCAACCTAGTTTGACTAGGTAATTTTTGCAAAAACCCAAATTAGGGCAAATGTCAGTTTGAGACTTTGTTTTGGGTCAAGATGGGTTCCAATGGTGAAATGAAGGTACCAAACCCTATAGAATATTTCTCTATGAATTTTAGAGGGTTTAGGTGATTTTTATCTTGACCAGAACCTCAGTTAACTAAGTAGGTCAATTTTTAGGGTTTCAGAAGTCATTTAATTCTCATAGCATGCGAAAACCCTTTTCTGTCTGTATTTACCTACTTGTTGGGTATTTATGACTATTTGACCCTTAATTACCCCCTGGAAAAACCCGTGGTTGTTCTGCATTCAAGATTTGATGGTAAAATTACAGTTTTAATCCTATTTCATGTACTTCCCTTAGAATGATTATGCAGTATATTAGGGCCTTTTGATGGTTATGTAAGAGAACGTATTGACTTAATCAAATCAAACTATGGCAATTAAGGCTCATGATGGTGTTCCCATCAGTGAGATGCAGCCTCATGGCCACGTTAGAACATCTTAGGACAATCACCAAGTGATGCGAATGTGGTGGTGGTGTTTGTATGGTGAGTTAGGACATGTGGTGGCTGGACGGAGGTAGAAAAGGTGAACGACGAGGGGTGTGTTCGGTGGGATGTTTGAGTGGGTTTTTGGTGGATTTGAGTGAGGGGTTTTGTGTGGAGTGGTGAGGCGAAGGTTCTAAAGTTGGAATGGGTGCATTTGATGGTGTATAGCATCGGGAAGGCCACACCAGTGGTACGTCAGATGTGGGGAAGACTAAGGGGGTCTAGGGTGTCGGATGTGCGGAGTGGTGATAGGGAGGTTTAGAAGAAGTTGGAGAAGATGAGACCTAGTTTAGCAGACAAAAGGGTAGGAGGGCATCAACTGTGATTGGCTGGCCCCGTGAAAGAGAACTTCTCTGGTGAGAGGGCGGTGAGGAAAGAGAGGGTCGGAGAGCTCTTCGCCAGTGCTGTGAGGAGTAGATGAAGGAGGGGAGTCGTTTCCCTCTGCCTATGGTATGTGGCAGTGGACAAACTAGTCGAGGAAAAGAGCTTGCCAAAGCTGGTCGGAGGAGGCTAGAGGGAGGAGTTTTTTAGCGGGGAAGTGAGGCCAAACCAAGCTATGTAGAAGTGGAAATGCATGAGGGAGCTTTTTATAGGTCATAGGGGACGTTCCCAAGTAAGGAAAGGAGCCTTCAAGCTTCGGGGGCTTCGCGGACATGGGATACCTGAATCTTCCATGCGTTCACATTGGAGATTGGGAAAGAGTTAGGAATCATGGCCGGGTACATTTGGAAGGGAATTCTTGAAGGAATCTCCCTTTCAATTTCGGGACTGTTTGATTGAAAATCGAGCAAGAAATCCTATCTCAAATCTCGACGGAGCTTGGTGTGTTCACACTAATGGCGATAGGGACCCATTTGAATGAACGATGAGAAACTTTGGGACTTGTCTTTAAAGATTTCAAAAGCTAGGGGCGTGTTTGAGAGAGGAGTCGGACTGGACCAAAATGCAAACTAGGTCAAGATGATCTTTGATTGAGGCCAAATTTTGGTACAAACCTAATTTGGACCCAAAGAATTTGATGATGAAGTTGGATTTTGGTTTTGACTAAGTTTGATTAGGCAATTTGAGAGAAAACCCAAATTAGGGCAACTTTCCGTTGGAGACTCTATTCTAGGTCAAAATAAGTTCAGATGGTCCAATTAAGAGTACCAAACCTTATGGAATATTTTTCTATGAACTTTAAAAGGTTTAGATGGATTTTATCCTAACCATAACCTCTATTATTTAAGCAAGTCTGAAATTAAGGTTTTGGGTTGTTGTTATTCTTTAATTGTGCAAAAACCCATTTCTATCGATACGAACCCTCTTATTAGTCATTAATGAACATTAAACCTTAGATTAACCCCTTGAAAACCCCATCATTAGTTTGCATTCATAATATGTTGTTAAAACTACAGATTTAACCTTGATTTAATGCACTCTTCTCAGAATGCATATTCAGTGAATTATGACTCTCCGATGATTATGCAGGAGCATTTGTCAATTGATTATGGATAATTAAATCTAGTTATGGGTCATGGTGATGTCATCATCAGTCTCCCAAATAGGAGTAGTTGGAATCATGGCTATGTTGGGAGAAGAGGAAGAGACCCTTAAGGGTGGTAGAAAGGGTCAACCATCTCAGCTAACCAAAAAGAAGAAGAAGGTTGAGAAGAGACGAACCAGGCAATGCGAAAGGTCACCTTCGTCGCCTTGGGTTTGCTTCCTAAGGCCCAACCAATGTAGGTCTAAGGGACCTCCTCCTTGTATACACCAACGACAAAGGTTAGTGTAGCAAAACCAAACAAGGCTAAGGCCTTGTTAATCAGATTGGCCCTTTGGAATTAGATGACTAGATGTTTTGTTAAAGTTTTAATTCTTAAAGAAAAATTCATCGAGAGATCGACCGGAAATGATTTCTATTTCTTAAGCTAACCCAGCCAATTAGTTATAGGGGAACAAAAAGAAAGGGTCTTCCTTTGGCTTATGCCTCCAGGTCCTTGATACCCCTTAGCTGTGATCGCTTGGCACTACCTCGCAAGCTAGACACTAGGTTTGGCTAAGGAAATTGAAATCACCCAGTAGTTAAATAATAAATGTAGGTTAACTAAAATTTTTCTTTATGAATTATTAACCTTTCTTTAAGTTGTGGGAGTTGGGTGAGTGGTCAACCAAGTGACTCGACTAACCAACTAGTCAATGGACTCGATTGAGCCCAAGCTAAGCGATGTGGTCCCTACAAGTGTAAACCCTAAATGTGATGCCTAGGGTTCATATAATTTCTACTCAACTCAGGCACCAGACCAACAATCAAATTAAAAGAATTGTCGAAAACATAAATGGAATCCAAATGAAATAAAATTTGGCAAGAAGATTCCTTTTCAAGGAAGCTTCCAAGATAATATTTTTATGGAATTTTTATTATTCTAAGTGATTAAATATGAGTTTTTTAACTAATAAGGGATTGGATAAGGCAATTTGATCCTGCATTGGTTTTTCTCCTTGAAATAGTATCAAACAAGATCCACAAATTTGGGAAAAATATGAAAATTAAAGCTAGCTTGATCTGATTTCAAGCCCCACCAATTTTAGATCAATCAGATCTGTTTACCATTCAAAATCAATTTTTCAAAATGTGAAATATTTGGATTCCAGTCTATTCGATCCTTGTGTACTTCACAAATTTTTAAAAATTCCATACTATATGTTTTTCAAAAAGAATAGTGATTTTGAGAAGATAGTTTGAAAATATATGTTTAGCCCAAATTTCAAGATTTTTGGATTATCAAATATTTGGCAAAATAAATTTTGATTTGTTGAAAAATCACTGGCCGAATATCAGAAATTGGTGAAAAGGCTTTTCAAAGTGTTTTGAAAGCAAATTAGCCTTTCACCAAAAGATTTTTTTCCTTTTTGAATTTTGTAAATTTTCTTTACAGATTCTTTTGCATTTTTTTGCAAAAAACAACTAGCTAACATAAGGGTCAAAATCAAATCCTAAATCTAAGATTTTGGTGTCTACTTGAAGGTCTTCAACTGCAGCTGATGTATGTGCAGAATCTTCCTACGCACCAAAAAGCAAAGGAATTAAGTTAGTAATTAGTAAGAAAAATCCGTTGCCTCCCTGGCAATAGCACCATTTGTTGGACTTGTAAATCGTGCTTTTGAATTAAAACTCATTGTAGTATAGGCGTGAAATCAATTCAAACAAAAATAATATAATGAGATGGTGAGTTGATGCAAGAAGTACGTGGTTTGTTAATTTTCGAAAGGGTGTCATTGTACGCGTAAATCCACAATAAACACTTAAAATTTATAATACATAGATAGTAGAGTATCTAGGGTTGTCCAAGGAGGCCAAATTGTTAATCACATGAAATGATTCTCTCTCTCACCTCTCACCTCTCACATCTTTACTTTGTATTTTTGAATTTTCAATTTTGTTATTTTTAGGGTTTTCAAAATAATTGAGCACTTGAACGTGAAGACGAACTGCGCTAAGACTACGCCTAAGTGACAAGACTGAAACCCTTTCTTCTAAGCACATCCTAGGCAAGTGTGCCTAGGTTAATTAGAAGAAGAGTGTGTGTTGTGCACTGCAATTATTAGAAGCAAGAAAAACACACTAAGTAAAAAACATGAAATTAGAAGGCAAAGCTAAAAGTTGTATTACTACCAACTAGATGAAGTGTAGCTGAATTCTTGTTACATGGAAGAAATAAGAACACACTAAATAATATTGGAAGATATAAAGATAGAGAAGAAGGAATCCTCTAGTAGAAGCTTTGGATAGCCCTTTCTCCAAGTGTAGTTGCTTGACACTTAGAAAGGTTTCTCCTTGGCTTTCTTCTTCAAGTAGTGATGGGAACACCATCATAGGCCCTAACTAGCTACTTTTAGTCAGGATTTAAGGATAAATGCTCCTACATAACCATCTGAGGGTCGTAATTCCACATTATTCTGTTTTAAGAAGAGAACAAGAAATTAGGGTTAATTCTTCAATTTTAATAACATATCAAGAGCATAGAATAACTACAGAGTTTTTTAGGGGTTAATTGAAGGTTAAATATGCATTAAAAGTATAATAAGTAGGCCCATGTAGATAGAAACGGGGTTTCACGTGTTTCGAGAACAGTATCAGCACCTAAGACCCTAATTTCAAACCTACTTGAATTGAAGTGGTTATTGTTAGGATAAATTCATCTAAACCTCCTCAAATTCATATAAAAATATTCTAAGAGGTTTGGTACCTTTTGTTTGACCATCTGAACCCATTTTGACCTTAAACAAAGTCGTAGACGGGATTTTGCCTTGATTAGGGCTTCTATGCAAATTGGGTAGGAAAACTTGGTCAAAAATAAAATCTAACTTCACCATTAGATTCCTTGGGTTCAAATTAGGTTGGTATCAAAATTTGGGCCTAATCAGATTACATCTTTACCTAGTTTGCAATTTAGCCCTTCAAAACTCTATTTCTTACATTTAGCCCCTCAAGTTTCAAATGATTTTGTACTTAGCCCCCTAACTTCTAGTCATTCTCTTCAAAACGATCCTTGCTACCATTAACAGTGTGAAGCCAAAGCATCCGACCTTCAATCTGGGATTTCTCCCTGATTTCTCGACCAAATCCCTCCAAAATTGGAGGGATTGATCTTGAGAGAGCCCTTTATCACGTGAATCAAATCTAGGACCTTGATTTGCACTGTAGAGCTCATGCGAACTCCATGAATTCAAGGATTTTCCTCCATGAAACTTTGAGCTCTCTGAGCTTCTTCCATTGTTTAAAGCTTGCCCCAAGGCCTTTAAAAGGTTCCCCATTGCAAAGCCTTATTCCTTAGCGAGTTTTTAGCCTAGAAAGCTCCTTCTTCCTCTACCTTTGGCCAGCTCCGAGCTCATCTCCGACAACCCTCTTCCTGTGGATTCCTCATCTGCTGCCACATATAATAGGCAGTGGGAAACACTTCCTCTCTTCATTCCGCTCCTCGCCATACCTGAGAGGAGCTCTTTGGCCCCTTCCTCGTCGCCGTCATCATCTTTGGAGTGCCTTCGTCTCAGGCACTGGCCAATCATAGCAGACGTCACCTCTACTCTCTCTTCATCTACCAATACCCCTTTCGACTCCTCTCATTCCCCTAACTCTCTTTGCGCCTTTAGACTTTAGGTCCATTCACCCATACGCACGTTCCACCTCCTCCTTCCTCAGTGCTGGCATACCTCTGATGACCTCGCCCGCCAGTTCCATTGCCTCAACTGCCTTACCACCGCTCCCAGAAACATCGCCACAGCCTCTCATTCAAAAGCCCTAACCTTATTTGCGCTATTGGTCACTCCATGCTCTTGCCAAACATAGCCACCTTCACGCACTCTCTGCCTTCGCTACGCATGCACACACACTCACACCACACACCACCACCAGCATGTTTGCTTCTTCTAGGCGATCCTTTTGAGCTGTTATGATGAGGCTGAGAGGCCATCTTTTGCATTTCACGTGAACACTGGAGCTCCACTGCCACCACCTCCTTCTCTAGCTTCATCCGCCGTCTCCCTGCTATGTTCTTTAGCACTGCCATCCCCAGGCATTGCGAAGTACATCCAAGAGCCCTCCTAGTTCCTCAACTACAATTGCTAGAGACTTCATCGACCTCAGTCAGGGGCAGCATCGACTACTGCTATGCAAAGGGAAGAAGTGGGGCTTTAGTTCCACATTGTTCAGGGAGAAGCCTTCAGTAGCACATAAACGGAAAAGGGCGCAGTGCCTTATCACTTCGAACACACGGGGGGTGAGGTCCCCCACGCACGCTCTAACTCAGATGCTCATGCGCTTGTCCATGCCCTCGATTGCACTCACGCCTAGTGGGTCAGGGTGGTGGATCCATTTACTTTGATACCCGAGTATGGTCTATTAGAGCTGAGAAAAGAGAAAGAGAATTAGAGAGAAAGGGGGGGGTTTACTCTGCTAAGTAGGACCTACCCTCTCTCTCAACACTTAGTCATTGAAGAGGCCCTTACACCTTTGATTGGTACTCTGCTACTATTGTGCCTCTGTTGGTTCTCTATGGCTTAAAGCAAGGCCCTTGTGCCTTGTGAGCTCCTACTGGTTAAGGTGTTTAAGGCCTTTTGTTGTCGTCTAATCTGCATTTGAGTGGTTCTGACTATGATATTTGATTGAACACACTGTTCATTTATTTGAAATAATTATGAGCTTAAACGTAAAGGTTAATTTGGTGATTCAAATCACCATTTTAACCCCACCTTTTTGCACTGTCTCTCTATTCTTTATTGGAATATTATTTTGAGCTTCTCATCTGTTTCAACTACATATTACTTTTGCTACCGTGATTAATGAATTAAATTTGTCATATTTGCTCCTTGCAAATGACCTCAGACTCCAAATTGATGTCGAGTTTAGAAATTTAAGTGTTTTGTGTGATTTGTCAACTATACTATGACTCACTTAGTTGACATCGACGATTTCATTCTAAACATTTTGGCACCGTTGCCTGGGAGCAACGTGCAATTTCATTTCATTGATTACAATTCTAATCTGATTCTAACTTGCTTTATCTGATCTGTTGCATTTATGCGAGGTACACGAGAGAAGATTAGCTGCATGACAACCACTACAGGGGCAGGTAATCTCATTTCCTTCTATTTAAGCTCCTTGTTTCTATAAAGAACTAAAAGAAGAATCAATTAGGATCAACTTGCATTCGTTCTTAGAATTAATCACTTGAGTTGCCTAATTTGATTTATTTAGAAATTTCCATCCAAATATCTGCACCTACTAGGTACTTAAGGTGCCTAAGGCTATTCTCCTTCTTGATTTAGCCCTAGGTGCCACTTTTGGAAATATTGAACCTGGAAAATAGAGCCAAATTAGGGTTTCCATCTTTAAGGTTTCAAGAAGATGCACATGCTTGATTTAAAAAGAGAATTGATTCCCTGCATTATGTGCCACCCAAGCCTTGCTTGAATTGATCTAATCAAGAAGACCCTGAAAAAAAAAATGCTCTAACATTTACTTGAATCCCTAAAATTTGAGACTTAATAGCCTGCTTCTAAACCACTCAAGGTGATTTTGGGTTCTTTACCCAATTCATTACAAACTTTAGGGTAGGTTAGGTGAAGTTGACCCACATTGTGGGTAAACCAACTGATGTAAACATGCTTATATCACATAAACCATCTATTTATGCATGTTCTTAGGAATATAGTTGCATCATACATTATAAATATTGCATAACATGCATCATCTTGCAATTAGGTTAAGTTGTATAAATTTTAGGTTAATTTCTCCATTTTATGGCCAGTGGATAGGGTGATATTTAATTGAGGCCTCGAATTGAAGATCCAACCATATGGATTTGATCAAGGTGACGATCGGAGTTCAACGACTCTAAGATCACCTCGATCAGACTTTCATAGCTTCAGATGTAGTCCGTGAAAGATCAGAGGTCAAGGGGCCAAGATAGTGTAAATTCGTACATCAGATGACAAATTTGACCTTACGAATGAGTTCGGATTGACGGTTGCAGCCCAACGATAGAAAAATTGATCCAATCTGACTTCCATGGCACCATCTACACGACCTAGAAGATGGATGGCTAAGATGGCACCACGTGGCACCATCCCAACTGCCCAATTGGCCCAAGGACGCATTGCTGCTCTCTCTCTCCTCAACCGAATGGGCAGTCTCAACCGTCAGATCAAGATCCAACAGCTGAGAGAGATCGTGCCCAAATCCAAAATGTACCTCAAAGGCCAGCTTCGCTCGTTGGTCTTGAGCCCATTGGTGACATGGAGGTCGCGGGTTCAAAACCGCACGCACCTCAAATCAAGGGTGCAAGCGGGTGCGGGCCAATTGAGGTCGTTGGATCGAGGATGAACAATGGTAGCGTCAGCCACGTGGTGACGAGTCGATTTTCCACTTTGCGTTGTAGTATTTAAGTGGTGGAAAAATCGACTAATGAACAATAAAAATAACCACTCACAGAGGAGCCGGTCATGTCCACAGGGAGGCAATTATGCAATAAACTCTCAATTATTTCGTATTCTTTCGGTTATTTGCAAAATCCCTAGTCAAATCCGACATAAAGTGCGATGGAAAAAAGATTCACAATAACTCAAAAAGATAAGGGTATATGTGCAATTTTCCCTCACTAAAATCTTCAACAAATATATGATTATTTTATGTAATTTTCACTTGACATATAGTAGAGAAAATTGATGCACATGTTAATCCCAAAACCAATCTTGAAATAGGTGAATATCAATAACGTGCAGTTATCAGAAAGTATGAGTGTTCTTGCGTAATTTTGCCATAATAAAATAATATAAATCAAAAATTAATTTCTGGTGGCAATGGCATTAGATGTAATTGTTAATTGAATGTAAAACAGAGCATTTTCTCTCTCTCCTCCTCGCGAGAGAGAGAGCACTGGCGGGGCTTTCACACGCAAGGGAGGTTGGCGAAGACGAGGCCAATTTGATGGAGGTTGCAGCTTCGACGGAGATGGCCGGAGGTGGCCGATCGACGGAGGAGAAGAACGTCGGTCTGTTGGAGGAGGCTACCTCTACTGTGGAGGTGCCGCGGCAAGGTGGAGGCATTGCGACAAGGGCGGTCTGCAGAGGGGAGGGCATGATGTAGGGACGAGGGAGCACTACAGGGGATGCAGCGCCTGCGGTGCTTGAGAGGGGCACGTGGAGGTGTGCGCTGCTTGGCAAGGGGAAGGCGGGTGGATGCCTGCAGGCGCTTGCAGGGCACAGGTGAGGGGAGGCAGGTGCCTGCAGGTTGCTTTGTTAGGGCACCGGTGCTGGAGTGGCGTTAGCGCTGGAGTAGGGCGCGCACCTGCACGTGCAGGTGGCGAGAAGGCTGTGGAGAAGGACCAGGTGCCTGCAGGTGGCTAAGGCGATCTGCAGAGAGGGGAGGCACTGCGGTTACGAAGGTGGGCACTGGTGTGGTGCCTGTGGTGCTTGGCAGGGGCGTGGGTGAGCGGAGCGGCACTGTAGTGACTGTGGGTGCGGGCCTGGCAGTGGTGAAGGCGCACGTGCCTTTAGGTGCGGCTGGAGGGTGCACTGTATGGAATGGCTTGTGAGGCGAGGTAGATCTGCAGAGGTGGGGGCACGCCGTAAGGAGGCACTGGAGGGTGGAAGGGCGCTTGTGCGACTGAAGGGCAAGATGGGGTGATGGCGCTGGAAGGGAGGATGCACCTGTGAGCGCGGCCTGGCAGCGGCAGACGCAGCACCTGCGGGTGTTTGAAGGCGAGTGCAGGCGCTTGGTGTTACGCCTGAATAGGCCTGTGGGTGATTGGAGGGTGCGGTGGGCGTTGTGCGCACTGTCACTGCACACACCACGGTAGGGGAAAGACAACGGTGAAGCTCACTCAAGCCATGGTGCATGCTGGATCCACAGTGTAGGTAGAGATCATGGTGGAGAGGAGCGAGGAGATCCTCATAGAGGGGAAGATGCAGATATCCTCTCCTTTCTCTGCCTCCTCTTTTAACTCCTCTCCCCCCCTGTGCGTGAGTTAAGGGATTTTTCAAATCCCTTTGCTATTTTTGGCCGGCGGGTTTTGAGGGGATAGTTGCGGCTGGCAGAAGGAAAGGGAAAAGATGCCGCCAGTTGTTTGTTGGGTCAATTTACTCACCAACCCTTGTTCTTTCTAAATATCATTCCTGCACATAAAAAGAACATAATCATTACACATTAAGTTATAGAATGTTATAAACTAAAATCATGATACATACAAATATTCTACAGCTTAATGTAGTTATTAACACACCTAAAAGGTAAGATTAAAGTTACTTAGGTGTTCGTACGCTTTTGTGCTGGTTTTAAAGAGAATATCACGTTGTAGTATAACCGACAAAACGTTCAAACAAATATAGAGAATTTTATTACCCGAAAAACTAGAGTCTCCGAGGTCGAACACAGGGAGCAAACTCAGTACTTTTAAAACCAAAGAGTACAACTTTTAAATGAAAACAATTGATTCAAATAGAGAAAGTTATAAAAAGAATTGCTAAAAGAAAACAGAATTGGAGGTAAGATTTCTTTATCAGACGTCTTAAAAGTAGAGTCTTCTTTCTCTCTTCTTTTTCGTTGGCTCTTCTTCTTCTTTTCTTCTGATCCACAGATCTTCTTCTTCCTTGAACTTCTTTCTCTTCTCTTCTCTTCTCTACGAAGACTTCTTCTTCCTGCCTTTGTTTCCCTTCTACCTTCTTCTTTCTTTTTATCTTTTCTGCAGTCCTTCCTTCTCTCAGATCTCTGCCTTGCTCAGCTTCCTTTCTTCAGAGTTCCTTCTTCTTCTGCTCCTGCTCTTCTATTTCTTCAGTTCTTTTTGCTTTCCTTCGCCTCTTCCTTCTCTTCTTTTCCCTTGCTGCAGCGGCTAAGTGTTTGCTTCCTCCTCTCTTCCTTCTTCCCTGTGCATACCACAGCCAATGCAAAACCTACCCCCTTCCCTCTACCCAAACGTCTCTCTCTTTCTCTGCAATTCGCTCAAGGACGCTCTCCTAGAGCCACATGGGTAATCGGTCGGATTTCGCACCCGGGACCAGGTGCACCGGCAGGTGGGTGATGCGCGAGGAGTGCTTAGGATAGGGTCGGGTCGGATCCCGCCAGATCCGCGAGGTGAAACCGCAGACGAGGCAGGCGTGGGTCAGGTGAGGGACCTCACCCCTGTGCTTTCGGAGGCAGTAAGCAGAGAACACAAATTCAACTTAAAGCGTACCTGTGCGTTGTGTTTAGCCGATGTGGGACTATCAAGCCTGCCCCAATTTCATGCGCGCCCGCAGAGGATTCCTCGTGCAATCGCCAAGGCTGGGAGCTTCGCAGCGTCACTGCTGGCCCTGATCGCTTTGCAACACTCGTGCGAGTCTGCTGCACCTGGAGCCTGGAGCTGCTGCGCCTGGAGTTGCTGTACCTGGAGCTGCTTCGACCGTCAATGGCGACCGGAGCTGAAACCTGTCAAACATGAGCACGGCCTATTGGCCTAATCAGACTAGCTAGGCACCTTCACCGTGGAACGGCGAAGATGGTGCATGGTGCTGCAGGCCGCAGGATGGCCTAGGCATGCGTGCCAAGGTCGACCTGTGGCCGGAGGTGCGGGGTTGTTCGGGGGGCTACTGCGGAGGTGTGGAGTGACAGTGAAGGGGCGGAAAGTGTTCCTTGTGGTGAGGCGGAGCTTACGAGATGGTTGGCGAGCCGTGTGGAGAGGCAGAGTGGTGGGAGCAGCTCGCCGGAGGTCGGTCAGAGGTGTGGAAGATGGAGGTGGACAGGCACTGTTGGGGGGCGATTAACTAAAATAACAGGGGGGAAAAGAGAGAGGGGAAGATGGAGAAGGTATCTGGAGTTGTCTGGAAGGAAGGGAGGCAGCGGAGTGGATGGCGCGTAACTGCCGTCGTCAGGGAAGAAGCACCCTGAGGGAGGAAGAGGCGACGAGGACGAGGTCAAGAGAATGCGCGCCTGGTACTGCGCGACGCGGGAGGAAGAGGCGGAGTTGACTCTACTGCAGGTATGGTAGCAGAGCGACGAGAAGGAGGGGAGGAGGTCGCCGGAGCTTGCGGGTCTCTTGGCTGGAGATGGGAGAGAGGAAAACTTGGGGGAATCTCCGTCAAAACAAAGCTGAGGATCTGCGGCCAGGTCTGGGGATCCTTTTATAAGTGTTGGCCGAACCTTCTAGCACGTGGAGATCGCGCAATCACCTTCGCTGGCTCGCTGGAGATGGAAAGAGGGTGGATACCCAAATCTCTCGTGCGTTTGCACGAGAGATTGGGTTCACACCAGAGATTGTGATTGGCTTTAGAAGGAAGGGAATTCCTCAGAGAATCTCCCTTCCATTTCCGGGAGGGAATCTCTGAGGGATTAGAGAGGAATCCCTCTCTAAACCTCACCGGAGATCGGTTCTGCCCTAACAATGGCGGCATGACCTGATTGCAAAGGTGGCGAGGAACTTAGGGGGCTCTCTGCAAAGATATTCAAAAGATAGGGACCAAATTGTGATTTGGGTGTACTAAATTGCAAAGTAGGTCAAGATGACCTCCCCTTAGGTCCAAATTTTGGTATAAACCTAATTTGGACCTAAGGGATCCAATGTGAAGTTGTATTTTAGGTTTGACCTCGTTTCACTAGATATTTTGCGTAAAAACCCAAATTAGGTCAATTAATGTGCTAGGACCCTAATCTAAGTCAAACTGGGTTCCAAAGGCCAAATTGAGTGTTCTAAACCGTAGAGGATATTTTTCCATGATTTTTATAGGGTTTACTTGATTTTTATCCTGACCAGAACCTTGTTAATTTAAGTGGGTCTGTTTTAGGGTTACCAAATGTCATTTAATTTATAGATTGCACATAAACCCATTTCTGATTGACTCAACCCACTTTTTACCTCATTTAGACCATTTGACCTATGTTTTGCTTCTGAGAAATCCCGTTTATGTACTGCAATGGTAAAATTACAGTTTTACCATTTAATTCATGTTTTCTTCTCAGAGCACTTATTCCTTTATTTAGGCCTTCTTCTAGGTTATGTAGGAGCTTTTATCTTCTTTATTGGGTCAAAATGAGCTAGTTATGGCTCATGATGAGGGTCTCATCATTATGCGAAATACAAATCCATTAAAATGGATTCAACAAATACTCCCATGACTAAGATTTGCTAGTCCCTAGCAAAAATGAAAAATAATAGAAGTAATCAGAGGATTTCTTCTTTTCTCATTTCAGAACTTTAGAGATCCAGGCAAAAGTGAAGTGATGATAGCCTAAGTAACAGATCCAAGTGAGAAAATCAATTCGCATTGGAAGTTCGTACTTCACCCTTGGTAAATATTGCTGTCGGGATAGGCAACTACTTCCCTCGGGGATAAAGTAAAGGGTAATCTGTAATTTGACCCTGGCATTTGGCTTAGGTAGGAGATATCGAGTTGAATGGATTTGTATTTGGTGGCACACACTCATCTGGTGCTACATATAGTATAGTACTGCGGACTCTAGATCTCTAGACAATTAGACAAGTCAACTCAGAGAGAGGCTAAACTGTGCTCTCTTGATGTTCCTGGGTGCTCACTCTTTTCTTTCTTTTCTTTCGGAGATCACAAATCTCACCAAATTTAGTAATTGTACTCACTGTTTGATGGCCTCACATGGCATCCACACTTCAATTAATGTCCTAATAACTCTACAACTAAGTTAAAGTCCTCAACCAGAATTTGGGCGATCAGAAATACTAAAAGGTAGGTATGGGTCATATTTAGTGGAATGCGATAGGTGTTCTGTTGCCTCAGAAACAATGTTACATTATAACTTGTACCCTTTTTTTTTGTAATATAAATATTTCTTCTTTTTCTGTTTCTTCTTTTTTTTCTTCTTTTCTTTTTTTTCTCCTCTTTTTTTTTCTTTTCTTTTTTTTAATAATATAAATCAACATAATACGACACAAGCTTTTATTTATGAGGCATTATTCGGGATGATGATGGCCAAGAGGATATTGTGTGACTTATTTGGTGGAACTGCCTATTCTCGACATCGGGAAGGAATGGATAAGACAGCCGTATTTCTGACCTTTGACACTAATACCGTCCTTCAGCCGAGGACACTATGAAGGACGATCATAACCATCCACTATAGTTATAGCTTTATTAAGACTCAATCTCTGTGTATCTGCCATATTTGGTGACTCTCAGGAATTCACACAAAGTATGCACACAGGAATAGACAGTGAAAACTATGCCTAACTCTGAAGTATCATCATCTAATTATCCAAAACTTAAGAGTCCTTGCACTAGACTTAGCGCACCAGAAATCTCTCTACTCTCTTCTCACAAATATGAGGTGGATCTACTAGAAGATAGTATGCCTGACTCCCTATGAACTGTCCAAGGGTTCAGTGGACTACAAATGCTTATTGGTTTTCCTTAAGGATCCATTACCCAGTCTATGTGCACGTGAAATAAATGTACTGGATTCTAAACTTAAGAAATAATTCCGGAAGAAAAATCTCCAAAGAGAAAGGTATTTTGCTAGGGATAACCCAATCAGCTTAAGAAAAGAGGATTTTTTTTTTTTATATGCTAACCTAAATGCATGGATACTTCCTAACATGCAAATGCACTCCCCCATGCCTAAATCCTACAATGTCCCCATTGTAAAATTAAAATAGGAGGAGAAAGGAAAGAAATCACCTGGTGACGATGTTATTCTGATTGCTGGGTTACCTCCGAACAAGAGCTGCATTTTCTGTCAGCAGCCAGACTTAGAAGGAACCTATAAGTCTAGTTCCAAACAGACAAAGTTAGGCCCCAAAAATATGCATAACAGTGCGGGCCTAGAAAATAGGTAGCCACGGATGTTGGCGAGCTGATGATGCAACGTAATACCAAATGCTCGCCAGAAGATATGACAGCGAAGAACCTCGTTGGCTACCTTGGGAGGTCTAGGAATAATAAACGGAATATGAAAAGGGACCTCGTGAAATCGAATAAGTGGAGGATAACAAGGATCCTCCAGAGTAGGATGGGTTTTAAAAGGTATAAACATTATTATTTCAAACCCTTGAATGGCGAGAGTAAAAGTACAAGCATCAATCCACACTCGCCATTCTACCCGAGGATGTACTGGTTTGATATATTCTCCAGAAAGAATGTACATGAGTAGAGATCTGAGCCAAGGATCGGTTAGGGAGTATAAGGGTTGTTTGTAGTGTTGGAAGGCAATGGTTAAGTCCAATGAGGTCTTAGTCGGTGTTAGGTCTAATTCCAACAATGATTCAGATTGTGTATACTCCCTAACACTTGTGGACAACTACATATTACCCTGCCTAGCATTAGTGATTGGAGTCATATTTGAATCAAGGGTAGACTCCAAATTACAACTCTTTGATGGCAGGGTCAAAATGTCCGAATCATTATCATTCAGCTCATCCCTAGATTCGTTTGGTTTAGTCAATTTTTTGTCGGGGTATATATGTGATTCATTAATGAAGACAGGAGTTGGATCAGTATCCTTAATTATATCTAAAGCAGGATCAGTCATAATATTTTGGAGGAAGCCTATACCATTGAATTCGTTATTGTTGTCGGGGTATAAATCCTCAATTGACGTGTTTAGTCCCCGAGAGTCTCCCATAGACTTTTAATTATTTTGTTTGTCCTCCTCTAATATCAACTCCTATTTTGATGGAGGATGACTCTCAAAAGAAAGAAGGAATCTGGATTTAATCATATTATTTCTATCCTCTGGAGGTAAATCCTCAAATGATAAATAATTCCCCTATGGTTCACTCCAGATTTTCAGTCCAAGTTCCTCTATTGGGGCATCCCCATCCTCTAAAATAGACTCTTCATATCCCTAAGACCAAAATTGATCTAATTCATCATCCATTCCGTTAGGGTCACCTTCATTGAGTGCATTTAATTCCTCAGGATATTGAATGATAGGTGTTGATTCCTTAAGTGGAGGGTCAGGAGTAGGCTAACTAAGGGTAGAATGAGATTTCACCAAATAATCATTAGGGAAAGTGATAGGAATAATACAACCTTGACCCAAGTTGGTAGGGGTAAGGAGAATACTGTCATTGGGGTCAAGGTCATCAAAAGGTACCATCTTCCCTTGCTTTTGACTCTAATATAATTTTGGTGGATAATCACTATGATCGTTGTCCTGTATTGGCCGTGTCTCATTGGGAGAGTCTAAGTGATAGCTACATAAAATTGGATCCCTATTGTCATTAGGTTCCTCAGAATTATTTTCATGATCATGATCGTATGGGTAGGGATCAGGACTATTACGAAGCATGTAGCTAAGTTATCTTATTTCTTCATTTAATTGTTGACTATTCCTCAACATCTCTCCCATTGATTCCATCATTTCCTTATGTTGTTTTTGCATTTCTATCATAAAAGAGGAGAGGCTACTATTATCAAGTTTGGGAGGATAGTCAATTTCAAGCTCTGGTTGCCTAGGGGTATCATTCCAACCTCGATACGGAAAATCATGAAGGGTGGGAGGGTTGGGTGTTTACATGGAAATAGGGATTTCAGGGTTGGGAAATCCCGCTCCTAAGCTCTACTCAAAAGTGGGAGTTATCAAGCCAGTACTCCCAGGAAAAAAATAAGAATGATCCAATGAATTGTCAATGTACCCATCAAAGGATGGATACGCTCGGGGCATGTGATCCTGATTAAAAGATGGGAAGTATTGACTCTGATAATCTAAATGATAGGAGTAAGGGTAACCCATTTCTTTAAGCAAAATAGTTTTAACTCTCTTAGGATTTAGCAGAATTCAGAATACAAGCAGAAACTTCCTAGAGAGTTCTCTTGTCAAAGCAAATGCAAATTTAGTGGGATCTTGTTTGTTTAGTAGATTATAGGTCTTAGAATTATATGTTCAGCTGATGGCTAAATAAGTTTTGCAAAAAATATTGCGCTTCCTAGGCCAATCTTCACTGGTGCCTATAACCTACTCACAAGGGATGGAAGTCTCGAATCGACCCCACACACGAGGAACCGAAGTAACTTGGGGGATAGACTTGTTGATTTCTGACTAACTTCCCTTGTGGTGCAAAAGAGGAGAGGTAGAAATTTATCTAGTGACCTTATGTGTGAGGTGCACAGTGTCTCAAGTATGCAAACATACGATCGTGTTTTTGATTTTTGAAATTTTGCAAATAAGATCCTTTTGCATACAAATTTCAGTCACAGATTTTAAGGTCCAACCTCTTAGCAGTCCCAATTTTTAAAGTGACCACTGAATTAATTTGATTCAAGCACTTTAGTGGTCTTAGATTTAGGTTCAATGCATATGCATGACAGGTAATTGATGCTCAAGAGAGGACGTACCTTACTCCAACTTTCTTTGTGCAATGTATGCAATGTAGTAAAAATAAACTAGATGCTGCTCATTCAGTCCTAGATGGCCGTCCTATAGATTTGCAGCATCTAGCAGGCAGTTCGATACATATATATATTTTTTAATGATAATAACAAACAGACCTAAACTAACTAACTAACCGAAATGCAGTTCAAATAATCCTATAATCTAAATAAATGGGAACACGCTCCCGGAAATACGCTCCCGCATACAAGAGTGATAAGAAATAAAGTGGCACTGGGAACACATTCCCAAAAATACCCGACAAGCGTCCAAAAGATAGAAATTAAATTCTAATGTCTATCTAAACTAAATCTAACTAAATTAGAAATAGGGTTCTCTATAAGCCTATGTGAGTGGGATCAAGGCCCACATGTTCCTGTTTCTGGCCTCCAGGTGGCGTTAAGCTCCACCAAAAAGATCGTCTCTGTCGTACGCGTCGTTCAGGTTCAATGTCGCTGCTCTACTGCGCCTGTCGCCATGTCAGATTCCTCGCACAATAATAAAAATGATCAGATGATTGTGCAACTCAGAATACTCATAAAATAATAGCGTGAATCTATTGCGTCTGTTGCCTCCCCAGTAATGGCGCCAATTTGACGAGTCATTTTTTCCGCTATGCATCTTAGTATTTAAGTGGTGGAAAAATCGACTAATCAACAATAAAAATAACCACACACAGAAGAGCGGGTTATATCCATAGGGAGGAAATTATGCAATAAACTATCGATTATTTCATATTCTTTCGGTTAAGTGCAAAATCCCTAGTCAAATCTGACATAAAATGCGATGGAAAGAAGATTCACAATAACTCAAAAAGATAAGGGTACATGTACAATTTTCCCTCCGTAATATCTTCAAAAAATATATGATGATTTTATGTAATTTTCAGTTGACATATACTAGATAAAATTGGTGCACATGTTAACCCAAAAACCAATCTTGAAATAGGTGAATATTAATAGTGTGCAGTTATCAGAAAGTATGAGTGTACAAGCGCAATTTTGCCATGATAAAATAATAATAAATCAAAAACTAATTTCTGGTGACAGTGGCATTAGATGTAATTTTGAATTGAATGTAAAATAGAGAATTTTCTCTCTCTCCTCCTCGCTAGAGAGAGCACCAGCGGGGCTTTCACACGCAAGGGAGGTTGGCGAAGATGAGGCCGATCTAATGGGGGTTGCGGCGTCGACGGAGAAGGCCAGAGGTGGCCAATCGACGGAGGAGAAGAACGCTGATCTATTGGACGAGGCTGCCTCTGCTGTGGAGGCACTGCTGCGAGGCGGAGGTACAACGGCGAGGGCGGTCTGCAGAGGGGAGGGCACGCTGCAAGGAGGAGGGTGCGCTGCAGGGGACGCAGCGCCTGTGGTGCTTGAGAGGGGCATGCGGAGGTGTGCGTGGCCTGGCAGGGTGAAGGCAGGCAGACGCCTACAGGCGCTTGCGCGGGCACAGGTGAGGCGAGGTGGGTGCTTGCAGGTCACTTGGTTAGGGCGCAAGAGTTGGAGTGGCCTCAGCACTGGAGTAGGGCGCGTGCCTGCGGGAGCGAGTGGCGAGGCGGCTATGGAGAAGGAGCGGGCACTTGCAGGTGGCTAGGGTGGTCTGCAGAGAGGGGAAGCACTGCGGTTGCGAAGGTGAGTGCTGGTGTGGTGCCTGCGGTACTTGGTAGGGGTGCGGGTGAGCAGAGCGGCAATGCAGCACCCGCAGGTGTGGTCCTGGAAATGGTGATGGCGCACAGCGCCTTCAGGAGCGACTGGAGGGAGCGCTGGATGGAGCAGCTGGTGAGGCAAGGAGGGTATGCAGAGGTGGGGGTCCACGCTACAAGGAGGCGTTGGAGGGTGGATGGGCGCTTGTGCGACTGAAGGGCACGATGGGGTGATGGCGCTGGATGGGTGGTTATGCCTGCGAGCACGGCCTGGCAAGGGCAGATGCAACGCCTACGGGAGCTTGAAGGCGGGTGCAGGCACTTGGTGTTGCGCCTGAACAGGCCTGCAGGTGATTTGGAGGGCGCGGTGGGTGGTGTGCACACTGTCACTACACACACCGCTGCAGGGGAAAGACGACGGTGAAGCTCGCTCAAGCCATGGTGCACGCTGGATCCACAGTGTAGGTAGAGATCATGGTAGAGAGGAGCGAGGAGATCCTCGCAGGGCGGAAGATGCAGATATCCTCTCCTTTCTCTGCCTCCTCTTTTAACTCCTCTCCGCCCGCGTGCGTGAGTTAAGGGATTTTTCAAATCCCTTTTCTATTTTTGTCCGGTGGGCGTTGAGGGGAGAGTTGCGGCTGGCCAGAGGAAAGGGAATGGATGCCGCTAGTTGTTTGTTGGGGAAATTTACTCCCCAACCCTTGTTCTCTCTAAATATCATTCCTACGCATAAAAAGAACATTATCATTACACATTAAGTTATAGAATGTTATAAACTTAAATCATGATGCATACAAATATTCTACAACTTAATGTAGTTATTAACACACCTAAAAGGTAAGATTAAAGTTACTTAGGCAAAATACAAATCCATTAAAATGAATTCATCACGTGGCATAACCAGATTACGCGGATCGCGAACGAGCCATGCATACGCAATCTGACGTTGGTGTGCGATGAGGTGCGATGGCTTCTTAGCCATCCGATCCCAACTAAGAGCACACGATCGTGCGTAGGCATTGAGGTGCGGGGAGAGGGGGAGGCACGGTGTGCGTGCGACCTATGCCCATGTTTAGAGGCTTTAGTGACGCTTAAATCCGTCACTAAAGATCCTGAATTTATGTTTTTATGCATGAATGATCAAATTGCCCTCAATCCCTACAACTATAAAAGGAGAACCCTACCACTCAATTTTCTCATCCCTTCCTCGAAAGAAGCTTGTCCGAAACCCGGGATGCTCCTCTAGAGCTAAAATCAAAGTTTTCTTACCCTCATTCTGGAAGTGGATCCCGTGACGACGACACCCTGCCTCACCCCCAATTCTTCCCACTTCATTCTCCATCTTCCATCTACACCCTCCAACTTCCAGGCATCGCCCCGTCCGACTCATCCTCCAAGCAGCCATGGAGGAGGATAACTTCTCACCTCCTTTCTCTTTACTGCTTTATAGAGTAGATTTTACTGCTTTCTAGCTATAATATTTCCCACTTTGTAGAAGTAAAAACATTATTCATATTATAAAGTATTTATTCTCTCTCTCTCTCATTTATTGCTAATATTGAATTCATTGTGATTATCTTGCTTTCTAAACAAAAATAAAAAAAAATTATAATCGTGAATTTCAAATCGACATAGCCTCTCAGTGTTCGACCTGGAATTCTTTTCGAGTTTCGTTAAAATTTATTTGTGGATGGATTTCTTCACAAATCATACTATGACAGATTTTCCAAAATCAAATCTTTTTGCAACGATTTTTCGCTTCAACATTTTGCCGCCGTTGCTTGGGAGGCGACACTCTTTGATTTTTCATGTTTTCCCACCTTACTTATCTGTTACCTCACTTTTCTCCTTATTGTGATTGCAGGTACTCTCTCAAGATAGGCAAAAGAGGTATATTGGAGTAAAATGTTGTTGAAGGGTTTGTAAGTTTACCCCCACCTCCCCACCCACTAGATTTCATTCCATCACCTAATAACACAAACCCTAATTAACCTAGGAGTTTGCATAAATTCTAATGGTAGTTTTGATTGTTTGTTTGTCACCTCCACCCGTCTCACCCTCCACATATGAAGAAACATTTAAAAAAAATCTCACAGAGGTACACAACCTCTTCTGATTCTTCATACTCAACTGGTAACTTGATCTTTAGGACCGGTAAACTCATCAACAAATAATTGTGTAGAAATCAGATTAGGTAATCACTTGTGTCCCTAATTAGGTGGTGCATTAGGCTAATTATTTGAGTTGACCACTTCAACTAAAAACAACTCATCAAGTACCTACCACATAGGTTCAACTTTTAGGGATTTACTAGGCACTCCACATTCTTTTAAGCTTTAAAGGAAAACATCTTCACCTGTGCTTTCAAAACCTGGTGTGCCAACTGAACTTGATTGAATACACCTAAACTTGAATCCTAAAAGCTACTAAGCAGGATTTAAACCCAAAAATTCAGCACATCCAAAAAAATAATCTTTCTTGAAAACCATTGGTTGTGCACGCATACACATATCAATCAATCATTAAGGGCACAACCCAAATAAAAGGCCCATCACATTCCAAAGCACATTCAAATCTAACCCTAATAAAAATAAAGTAGATGTTGGCCTTAAGGATTGGACTCGCTCTTTGGAGCCCAGATTGAGATTATTTTTGATTAGTCTGTTTCTACCATTCAATCTGATGTCTAGGTAGGGTAGTAGAATCAAACAATCGCAGTTGGGGGGTACATTAGGAACCGAAGGCACAAGCCAAAGGAAGAACCTTCTCACCAGCTAATTGAGATGGATCTTGTCACTAAAGGGTTCGATTTTGGAAAACCCATCGTCATAGTTCGATTCACGAGAAAATCCGTCGATCAGATGAAATTTATAACCAAAACTTGAATTGTGAGTCCCAGGTCAAACATGTGGAGATGAATATTTGGTTTTGAAAATCTGTGTTTCGCATTCTATTTATTTTTGTCATTTTTGTCGTCTCTAATTTTTTTGGTATTTTTAATAGGCAAGAGATTAGGTCGATGAAATCTAGCTAATCTACTTGCAAAATAGAAAGAGAGAGAGAGAAGCAATCACATATTTTTATAATGAAATGTTTATTACAACTAGGAAAGTGGGAAAATAATACTACGAAAGCAATAAAGATAGAGATAGGTGAGAGAAATATCCCTCGACGATTGCTCAGAGGACGACTCGCTCTGATGTCTCTTGGAGGAAGGTGGTGAGGAGTAGGACGAATGAGGATGGAGCCAGAGGACGAAGGGTGGGGTAGGACGGCATTGCGGCGAGGATCTCCTTCCCGAAGGGAGGTGAGAAGACGGCGACGGGATGCTCCATGAAGGGCGATGAGAGGCTGGAACAAATATTTATTTTCTACTCCAGAAGAGCATCCCAGGCTTACGACAAGCTCTCTCTAGATCCTTGGGGGCGGTGAGAGGAAGAAAGGAAGAAATGGTTTGGAATGGAGGGGGATAGGTTCTTTTATATTCGAGGAGGAGAGATAAATCGTCCATGGCCAATTAGTGACAACTATAATCATCGTTGAAGATCTGCCAAACTGTCACTGAGGATCCACGCCCTTCAAATCCTTTACTGGCGCATGCATAGCGCGTGCCATTAATGACAGCTACAAGCATCACTAAAGGTCCACACAACTGTCACTGTAGCCTCCAGCTCACGCTCACTTGTAACTGTGCTCACACGCCCACCTTCTCGCCGTCAGATGTTCGATCGATGGTTGCGATCACGCGAGGATCGCGGTCAGATGGTGTTGGATGGCACGTGAGAACGCGCGTTGAGTTGGGCGTTGGTTCATGCGAGCGTATCCACGAACATCTGTGTGTCAATGTGGAGACTCTTACACCGTTCAATGAAGATCGTTTGGCCCAATTTGGCACTCGCACTCTCGCTGTTGATTTATTCACTCTCGGGGATTCGACCACGCACCTGTGACTTGAGAGCATCCCTCACAACCAATGCACTGTGATTGCGCAGCAATCATATGTCTTAATTGACCTAAATTAGGCTAGGACTTAGCATAAGATAGGGTGATTCATGCATGCATAAGAACTATCTACATCTTTACTACTTTCCTTTAGCTATGCATAAAATAATGTTATAATGTGCTGATTAAGTTCATTATGTCAATTGCAGGCAATAAGCTGATCAGGAGTAGGATCTGAAGCTGGATTAGGAATAACGGGTGTAGGACTGGAGTAGAAGACTTGGATTACATGTAGGAATAATGTTGTAAGAGAGTTGAGGTTTACTATTCTACTAAGTAGGAATAAAGTAGTAAAATGTGAAGAGCATAGGTCCATCCTAGCCATAGGACAAGCTAGAGACGTCCCCAAGCCTTGGCCACCCTTAGATTCGGTCACAGCACCCTAGGAAGCCCTAAAACCCTAGTTCGAACCCTTATTTGGACATCCAGATAAGTTATAGGACATCCAGGACCCTTAGCCAACTGCCGCACACCTCAAACCCACTTCTGCAGTGTTATCGGACGTCCAGATGATGTGTCGATTCTTCACTTTTAAAGTCATTTGTAGTTTTATGTGGTGGAAAAATCGAGTAAACAATAATTAAAATAACCACTCGCAGAAGAGCGGGTCGTGTCCACAGGGAGGCAATGACGTATTTAAACTCACACCAGTTAAAAACATATGTTCACAATTAGTTTCGACGAGAATCGAGCCAAATCTGCCTTCAGATTAAGAAAGCATCAAGAGAACATGCTGAAATGGCAATTTTGAACAACTAACGGATATGGTTTGCAATGCAGCTTTAATAAAATATTAATAAAAGATGACAATGGCATAGAATGTAAATATTAATAGGGCTAGTACAGTAGCAAAATAGGGGATCTTCTTCCCCTTGTCCATGCACGATGAGGAAGGAATGGCTGGAGGCATGAAGCTCGGAGGAGGATCTCTAGACCGAGGGCTCCGTGATGGCGGTCGCGGCGACGTGTGAGATGCTCCGAGGTGGCTGGACGAAGGAATGGTGGTGGTGGGTTCCAGTGTGGGCAGAAGTGCCGCAGGCCATGTGGTGTGGACGGGCACGGCTGAGGTCCTGGCGAGGAGGCGCACGCATTGGATTGCACGTGCGCGGAGGTTGGTGCTACTGGCGGACGCGCCGCTGCTGCTGGATGCTACTGGCCGTGCGCTGCAAGCGTCGATGATGCACTACAGGGTGGGCTGGAGGCGCTACTGCAGGAGGTGAGGCGGGTGCACTAGGGCTAAAGGAAGTGAGGCGCAGTAGGGGCATGCACGGGCGTGGGAGTGGGCGCGCGGAAGTGGACGCGCTGGAGGAGATGAGACACGCTGAGTGGAGCTGGTGGGCATGCTGGTCGCGTGCGTGGCTGGTGCAGGGTGTGTAAGGAAGGCATGGGGTGCTGGCGGTTGCTGTAGCAGGCATGCAGCAGGGGCGCATGTAGGCTGGGGATGGTGCTGGAGGATGGAAGGTTTATGCAGCTGGAGGGATGCAGGCGTGAAGTGGAGGCTGGTTGCTGTTGTGTGTGGGGATGAAGCTTCAGACATCCGGGAAACTTCCAGGATGTCTTAACTGACGGAGGAGATGAAGTTGCAGTGGCTACAGCGGTGGATGTTGGTGATGATGGTGAGGGTGGTGCACGCTGAGGTGCTCACGGTAATGCAAACGAGCTATAAATGGCAGTGTGGCCTGTCACACCACACGGCCACGGTAGTGGAGGCTCGTCGCCACGGTTGAGGCCAGCGGTAGTGGAATGGACGAGAGATGAACTCTCTACACAGTGGTGGGTCGGGGGTGGTGGCCTACAGAGCTAGGCTGCCTCTTCCTCTTTTTGTAGCTACCTGCATGGATTTGAATGGAGAGGCGGGAGCAGATCCACATTCTCTGCTAGTCCATGAATGTAGGTTTTAGTGTGGCAGCTGGTGGCGTTGCAGCGGCAGCCGATGGAAATGCAGCCGTTGCTGAAAGAAGAATAAAAATAGTGATAAAATATTGTGGTTATTTATATACAAACCCTCAACTTTTATGTTAACTTAAATTAATGCATGCAATGCACCTAATTGGTTAACTAATTAAATGAATGCAATTCTAAGTTAATACTAATTGCATTTAAATATGAATGCAATGCATGAATTATGTAATTAAATTAGAAATGTGAATTAACCTATTTACATCCTAATTTTCGCTAAATAAATGTTAGAATTAACTTAATGTCTAGGCACTTAAATACTTAAATAGCCAACAAATATGGGCTAATCACCAGGCACTTTGTCAGATGTCCAATTTCTGTAAAATATCCAAAATAGAACTTAGAATTCCACCTGACTTAGATTGGACATCTGGAACTAAAGTCTGGACTTCTGATTTTTGAGTATAAGTCATCTGATCATGATTTTGGATGTCGGGAACTGGTCTCCAATCCCTGTTTTGAGATTCAAGCCTTGATCTTAGATTTCTAACTCCCTAGACCTAATGCCAACCCCATAGGAACCTAAATTAAGGTGGCCTAACCCTAGTACATCACCTCTAGACCTACCTAAGGACCTAATTAGGTCCTCACCAAACCCAATTGACTTAGATCAAAGTAAATTGCCATTACCTAAGCCAATCGGACTCATTGAGTCCAATTGAGCTCAAATCTCAACCCACACAAGTTCAATTGAACTTAGTGAGAGTCTAATTGACCTAAACCCAACCTAATTAAATTATTTCACTCTCAATTAGGTTTACACTCACTCAATTAAACTTACGTTAAGTTTAATTACAATTTCCCCTTAGCAATTAGGGTATGCAACCCTAATTCAAGGTATACAACTACCCAAACCCCTTAGGACCCAACCTAGACCTCTTAGACACCTAGGGCACGACCACAGATACAAACCCATTTATGCAGCCACACTTCTCTAGAGTTCTCTAGAACCCTCTTAAACTGGCGCCAACTCTTGGTTGCCAATTTAGCAACCAAGAGGCATTCAATTCTTAAATCCATAAATTATGGATCTAAGAACCACTTCTATCCACTCTTGGCCGGCCACTCTTGGGCTCTCTCTCGAGAGTTCCACACTTCTCTAGAGAGAATCCCCTAGGTCTATAAAAAGACCTAAGGGGTGTCCATTTCCACCCATCCACATCCATGGCTTCCATCAACTTTTGGCCATACATGCTTGGCTCCATCCACCTCCACTTTGGCTAGCCACCACCATCTCCACTCCATCTCCACGAGCTGAGCACCACCATGAAGGACACCATGCCAGGATGCTGGATCACTCCTCCAACCTCTCTCCAAGGGCTGGCCTAAGCTCCACTGGTTGTCCCTCATTCTCCTCGCTACCACTCTAAGGCCATCGGATACCACCTCCGAATGCCTTCACTTCTGATAGATTAGTAGCTGGCTCTTTACATTTACTGCTTTTATTTACTGCTTAGTAGTGTACTCATTATTCTGCCCTAATGATGCATGCAAAATCCCCTCATAGATTCCTATATGCGATTATTTTCTAGTAGCTAGATTTAGATTTCTAAGTATTCCTGTACAAGCTTTCCTCTACAGTTCTTATTGCAAACACTTCTCCAATTGAATGAATGAAAAATACATATATATATATATATCTCTATGTTTTTAAATCACCATTAGCTTATTGATTGCCATCTTTTCTGCGTGATTCCAGTTGCTTGTTTTCACCTATTTATCTATTTTCCAACAAGCATGTCTTTTCTGGGAAATATAGAAAATCTAACAATAGACGCATTTTCTGTAAATAGTCACCACCTCACTAGAATCGTGCATACAGAAACTCACACTCACCTTTGAGATCTATTTAACACATGCGCATGTAATCAGGGTTCATAATAGAAGTGGTGAAATCTTAATCAGAAGACTGGAAACTGGCATGTGATTTTAAACAAAGTAGAGCGGTAAAACATCGAATTCAAAAGTAAAACAAATGCCTCCTAGAGATGAATGACCGAGACTCAAGTTTCGTTATCTTTTATTAAATATCTTTGTTTGATCGTATTATGCACTATACTACTACGTTTTTCCTATCAAAAACATGCTCTACAATTCCCAAACATGCTTTGGGCACTTTTGTGTCTCAAAGACAAATTGAGTGCTATGGGTATGGAGGCATCCCAGCCATTGGACTTGAACCAACAGTTTGGATTCGAAGGCACGAAAGATGAAGGGCGTGCTTGGTTGCTGCTGGGCTATGTTGGGTGGCCGAGATGATGCCACATGGCACCATCTATGTCATCCATCTTCTTTCTGTTGTAGAGGGTGCCACGGTGCTCAGATCGAGATGATTTCCGCATTATCAGACTACAATTGTTGCTCCAGATCCATCTGTATGGTCGAATTTTCCATCTAAAATTCGTATGGATGTCGCATTGCCCTCCTAGCCATTGATCTTCCTCGGACTTCATAGGATTCTATGGGATTCTGATCTAGTCGATTTCGGAGTCATTAGATTCTAATTGTCGTCTTGATCAGATCCGTACAATCGAATCGTCCATCAGAGGCCCTGAATAAATCTCCTTCTCTCCTGTCCTTAAAAAGGACCTAATTAACCTAAAATATATACAACTACTCTAAGTGTAGAATGATGCATGCTATGCAATATCTATAACATGAAATGCAAATCTAAGCTTAGTAACATGCATGAGTAGGCATTTTATCTTCAATAATTGTGTCTACATCATACCTCTATGCCTATCTTTTGCTAGTCCCTAGCAAAATCAAATTATATACTATGTATAAAACCAGAATTTGGATTAGATCACTCAAAACTAAGTTGTTTATTAGTAATAGAAAATTTCAACTAGGGCTCCTAAACTACGAAGACTCAACAGTACCCGGGTGTCTACCAGAATGCAAACTGCCCAAGTCCTCACCTGATTTGAAAAGGAAAGATACATCTTTTTATTTTTCTTTTTTTCTAATTTTTTTTATTTTTTTGGACTTTTCGAGTTTGAGAGTTTTGGGATAACTTTTTATAGCTACCTGACCCACCCAAGACACAAAAGGTACTCTAAGTGCAAAGCATCTAGTGAAAAAGAGTGAAAGACTCACTAAGCGACCGTTAAAATGGACATTGGGTTTCTACGACCCTAGGTGACCTTCAATAAAGGTTTACCTTTTCGAATGGTAGCTTTCTCCCTACTTTTATTTATGTTGTCAACACAAGGGCAAACCCAATGTATATCTCCCCGGTTTATTCTACTTCCCCGCTTTTTCCATAAGTGTTTTGGGAATTATTATGCATTTTTGTGAGCTGGGCTCTAGACAACTGGCTATTGGGCTGCTACCCATGGTAACTTGTTAGCCATACTTGTGAAGTGAAGTGTGGTTTTGTTTATTATTATTTATTTATTTTTATTTTCTCCTTTTTCTTCTCTTTTTCTTAAGTAGGTGGGTTCCTTGATCTAAGATTTACATAAAGGCAGTACAAAGAAAATGGTCTTGTGGCTGAGCTCTGGACAACCAGCTGATTAGCTATTATCACCGGCAACTTGCCAGGCATACCACCCTAGATGGTTCATTAGCCAACCAATTTCTGAAGAAATAGCCAAAAGTGAGTCAGTGCAAATAGTGTGTAGATGCTTAGCCTTAAAGTCCCCTCAAATCAAAGGGCAGGTTGATAAGTCGTATACTTATCACCCCAATTTATTGACCAATTTAAAATAGAATTACTTGGCTAGGACTGAAGACTAAGTCCACATTCGAGTGGACACCCAGGCTAATTAAGCCCAAAGACCTAAAGAGTCTAAGTGTTTAGGTCCTCTCGTATCATTTCCTAAACTTAATAATGCCCAATGCCTAAGTTCTGTTCTCCTAATTCTATTATTTTTTGTCTTTTTGAATTTTCATTTCTTTTTAAGAAACTAAAAAAAATTCTACGGAGTTCAAAAATGATTTTAGGAATTAATTATCCACCCGCCCATGCCTAAATGATGCAATGTCCTCATTGTAAAAGTAAAGACATGAAAAGGGCAGAGTAAATAGAATATCACCTGAATTTTGAGACAACCCAGTCAGCTCTAGAGAGAGAAGAGAGTATACACACACGCTATGTTTAATGCCTTCAGCTAGGCATAATATACATACAAGGAAGAAATTTAGAATTCGTAAGTGCAGGTCAGAATCAAAGTCAGAAGATTAATCCTCAAACCCGCCAATAGAAGATGTCCATAGACGTGAACTAAGTTGTGGTGCAGACCCATGCCCTAGGGTCAAGTGGTTTTAAGCTTCTAGATGAAAATCACCTAGAACCTAAGATTATTGTGCTTGCAGGGCCAGGCCTACGGTTTGGTGGTGTGAAACCCAAGAGTAAAGTGTTCGACAATGGATTGATCTAATTCATTAAAATCGGGTGTCCACATATAGTTCAGCTCTGGAAGATAGTGAATTATTCCAAGCTTATGTCGCATGTGAAAGATATCGTAAGGGTCCTGATAGAAGGTAGGTGGTTTCAGGTCAACAGGAACCCTTATATCCAAAATTGTATTTCCCTCAGAACTAGCTACCCGGATTTTCATTTCCACATTTCTACCCTCAAAAATCAATGTTCCTGGGACCTCCAAATCGTTGTATACCCCATCTAAAGTACCCAAGTCCAACAATTGTGATTGAATCATGATTGACTTCGGTCTGGTGATCTCAAAAATATCATCATTCAATTCTTTAGGGTGTGGTTGAGGAATGGGGCTACTGATTGAATCATCATTATTCGAATCGTCCAAGTTAGCCCCAACATGATCATACTCTTCAATGATTGGGCTATCAAATGGTTCATCGGATTCCTCAAGCCCATTTGTCTCACTAAAATCATCTTCCTTATGCTCAAGTGAGACTTCACTAAGAGATTCTTCACCATCAGAGTCAAGGAATTCATGATCTTCATTTATATATGTCTCAAAATCACTTGTCATTTCCTAGTTCAAAGAGACATATTTTTCCTCGCTCCCTGGCTCAAGGATCTCGGGTGAATCAATTGGTTCATCCTCAATGAGTTGCTCTAGCCCAACCTGGTCATCCCCGATCTCAGAAAATGTATTCCCCCCGATAGTTGCCTAAGCAGGTTCAGACATTGGCTCTCCTGAAGGGGGTTCATCTTGAGAATCATCCCAAGATTTGACTAGGGCAACCACAAATTTCATCCTGACCCTTGACAACTTCCAAAGTAGAAACTCACCTGGGCCTTTATCCTTAAAATCTTGGAGCTAATCCAATATAGAACTATTAAGTTCATCATTCATTTTGATCATAGGCTCCAATGCTTCAATGCACGGTGTTGGCTGAGCTTCTAAAGATTGGATGCTATTCCTCAAGTTAGCCAATACCCTTTCTTGGACTTGGTTTACCTGAACTGAATGGTTCGGTTCATGGTTGGGTGGCTCTGGGTTCATTCTATGGGAATCAAGATATTGATGTTCTCAAGCTCCTCCCTGATAGTAGGTCGTTCTAGGTTGTTCAAAGAATGGTGGTGACCTATTTCAGTGGAATATTGGGGAGGGTAGGTGTTACAATCATTATATCCTTCTTGATTGTAGATCTGATTAGGTTTATCATCAAAGGGTGGAGATCTATAATTTTGTAACTCTGGGAAGGATAGTAATCGTAGTCTTGTTGTCCTGGATTAGACCTTGGACACTGAGGTTTGGTTTCATATCCCCAATCAAAGTTGTCCTGGCTAGGAGATGGGTAGTAATAATTCAAGTCGGGATAGTAATCATCTTGGGGATAAGTGTTGGTAGGAGGGTAGGATGGGAAATGTCAGTAAGATGTGGAAGGATACATGGTAGAATTGGAGGGAATCAGAATTGAGAAAGGAGCCCTGCAATACAAGCAATCAACCCTATCATTAGGTGGGTTAGCCTAATGACCTACAAACTCCTAGGACCCATCTTAAGATTATAAACGATTCGGTCCACTTCCATCCAGTCAATCCAACTAGTTAGAGGGAGGGGTTGGGGAGAAGGTTCTTCCTTTGGCTTGCACCTTTGGTTCCTAGTGTACCCCCCAGCTGCGGTCGTTTGACGCTACTCCCCTAGCTAGACATTAGATGGACTAGTATAACGAGACTAATTGAAAAAAAAATCTCAATTTGAGCCCCAAAGAGCGAATCAATCCTTAAGGCCAACATCTACTCAGTTTTAATTAGCTTGGGATGATTGTGCTCTTGGAATGTGATGGGTGATAGGTCCACTTTAGTGGACAAAATTAGAGCCTAAGTACATGGTCATTAAAATAAGAAGTGAATTTAGAATATCCTTTATGTTAACAAAATTATGTAAGAGAAAAAATCGTTATTTCAAGCATTACATAATTTTGTTAGGAATCCTTCTCAATTTGAAATGCTATTTGATTTGTCACATTGAAAAAAAAAAATCTCTACTTTCTATGTTCGAAGGATTTCCTTTTTCTAAGGGAAATTATTTTCATAAAAAAATCTGTGTTTGGAAGTATGATGCAAAAGTAAAAAAAAAGAAAGAAGAAAGAAGAGGAAACAAGGGAATTGTCTCGTTAAGATCTCCCCAATTCTCTCAATCGCTCCTTTTTTGTCGCATGAAATAGCGAGCACCTTCTCTCTGATTCTCTCTATATATAATAGGCAACAAGAGGTAGAGAGGATCATTGCCCACTAGAGAGGAATTGGCCTTCCTCTCTCAACCTTCACCATGAACCCAATTCCACCACAGTGAGCCATCGCGACTGCTCCCCCAACTCTGCCTCTACGAGCCACCACCACACCTTCACAGTGTGCCTGCTAGTCAGTTAAGTCATCCAGGAATCTTCTCAGATGTCTGAAGATCTGAACCGCCTCTCCATCACCACGCCTTCCTCTCTCCTCCGTGCGCCAATACCTCTACTACGTGCCTTCCTCCGCCAACTGCAGCAGGAGGATCCCCAACACTCTTGGTCTTCTTCTCCTCCAGCTTCAGAATAGAGCCCCCCACCCTCGGCTCCAGCCACCACGCCTCTCGTTCCTCCTCTACGCCGGTCCCCCTTCGCTCCTCCTCTTCTCGCTTGCATGCCTACAAACCACACACAATAGACCAGCCTCCTCCCTCGATCGTGCCCACTCACCACCGCAACCACAGCAGCACCATGTGCCACCTTCCTCTTGACCGCGATTGATAAACACCAGTTTATCATCATTTTTATGCTTTAAAACTAACCTAGCTCTTAGGATTTTACTCCGCAAACGGGTTTTTGGGCTGCATTTAAGCATAAATTAGGATAGGCATGCATTGCATTATTTTATTGTCATTTTAATGAGTTTTTGTGAGTGTTAGGGATGTACAGATGCACAGATCCCTAAAACCCTAGCACTCAAGAAGGCAAATGGTGAAGGAGAAGCCCAGACTAGCTGGAACTCAGCCTAATCCAGCTCACCTCAGCTTGATCCAGCTCACCTCAGCTTGATCTAGCTCACCGCAGCTGGAACCTAGCTTACTTGAACTAGGGTTAGCTCATCCCAGCTCCATTCAGCTAATCTCAGCTGGATGGCAGCTCAAGAGAGTTCACCTTAGCTCATCCTAGCTCAAGTCAGCTCAGACCCAGCTCAACTTAGCTGAGTCTAGCTCATCTCAGCTCCCACTAGTCCACAGGGAGCTCTAGTTAGCTCGGCTAAGTTGACAGGAGTTCACCCCAGCTCAGATCCAGCTACATCCAGCTCCACTCAGCTCCAACCAGCTGAAGAAGAATTCATCCCAGCTCAGGAAGCTCAAGTCCAGCTCACAGGGACTCAGCTTAGCTCAACTCAGTTGAGCTAAGCTACCTTTGCTGCCTCAACCAGCTTGATTCTCCCCGGGAGCACCAGACCCAGCTCACCTTAGCTCAGTATGGTAGAAGCTAGCTTACCTTAGCTCGGCTTAGTAGCTAGCAAAGAACTAGCAAGCTAAGCCAGCTAGAATAGCTCCATGCCAGCCTCTTCAGCAGCAACCAGCTCCAAATTTCAGCTCCAGACTTCTCCTCAGCTCCTCCCTCCAAACCCTAGCTCCAACACCTTCTCCTCTACTCCTCCATTAGCTAAGCTAGCTTAGCTTAGCTTAGCTTAGCTTAACTATGCTCCAACTTCCTTGGCTTGTACCACCCCAAAAACCCACCTACCAACTCCACCCAACTAGCTCCACCTAAGCTCCACATAAGCTAACCTACTTGGCACCAACCTAACCTACCCACCACCTCCAAAAGACACCTAAAAGTGGCGCCAAAAACTACCCATAACCACCCCTTAGTGGCGCCACTTTTCCCTCCAAAATCCCCCCTCATCTCCACCACACAATCCCCCTTGAATCCATCTCCACCATCCACCTAACTCCCCTTCTAGAAGACCCCATGTTGGCGCCAACATGGGGGTGTCTCTCCACCACCAAAAGACACCAACACCACCATAACCAGCCCCTTTAACACCCCTTGGGTTGGCGCCAACTCACCCTAGCCATAGGATCACCAACCACCCTCATCCTTCCATCCTAGCCCTCCATTTCAAGGGGCACCTTAACTCCCCATCCTATTCTATAAAAAGCCACCACCTACCACCATTTTGGAGCATCCTCCCTTAGTATATTTTCTACCTAAACCACCTATACCTACGGCCAAGAAGAAGGAGTAGAGAAGGAGATTAAAGGGGCACATCACCAGCCCTTTTGGTGCCTTCTTCTCCCCACTCTCTTCAACTTGAGCCACGGCAAGGAGGAGGACTCTCCCACTTCAAGGAGGACGGCCAGGCAAAGGAGAAAAGCTTAGGGTGGACGTCCACCCTTGGAGAGAAACTTAGGGCACGCCCCCTTAGGGCTTGCCTTGGAGGTCATCACTTTGGCGGAGTACTGCAAGGAAGGAGTTGAAGGATTCTTTTCAAGCTTGGGAGCCACCAACCTTGGAGCAAGAAGCCCTCTTCTTCACCATCTATTTAGAGGATTTGTGTTTTCTTTCTTTATTTCAATTATCTAGTAGTAGAAGCATTCCTCTACTAGGCATTTTTGTTAAACACTTTATCAATTATCTAGTTGCCTTCTTCGCATATCTTGTTTGCATTTCTATTTGCTTATTTTCAGCATTCTTCACTTCCTCTCCCTAATTATTCTAGGCCTCCACTTGCTTAGAGTGAGCTTAGGGAGAGGCTCTACTTGCCACTTTAGAGTAGTTTACTTAATTGGAAGTGTAAACACTTTTCCCGCCATCAGTTCGCATGTTGCCTTAGTTCAAAAACAAAAAAAAAAATGGTATATTGAAAATTACCAAAAAGAAAGTTGAGATATATTCCAAGCAAGAGAATCACTATTGCAAACATTTGGCCTCCTTGGACGACCCTAGATACTCCCCTATCTAGGATTATAAATTTAAGAGCGAAAGCGGATTTACGCGTTACAACGACGTATTTTAACAAACCACGTATTATCGCTATCACTTTTTGGCGCCGTTGCCGGGGAGGCACGGCTTTGCATTAACTCATTTTCTCTTGCTTGAAGTGGATCTCATCCCCTTCTCTTTCTTTCTTTTGTGTGTGCAGGAACTACAGCGGGAAAGCGGGAATCTGGAAGCGAGAGCTTAAAGATCCTTTTCTTCCCGCGAAAATTCAGGTTGGTTCCTCTTTCTAGTCACATAATTAATTAAAACTACCAAAAATATATTAAACTTGGCTTTCAGGACCCTAAACACTTAAATTAAGTGGAGTGGTGCATTTTAAAATCATTGTTTGCTTGTATGCTTCTTTAGCACCATTCCATTGCAAGTATTGGTGTTCTATTTTTCGGGTCTAGATTTCTGTCCAGACTTGAAAAATTGATTCCTAACACCACAGGCCTCCTAAAATCATAAAATTTCATAGAATGATTCCCAATTAAGTTTGGAACAGCTGTTCCAAATTTCAAATCAATTTGATTTGTATTTAATTTTTAAAAATTCGTGGATTACAGAGGGGTCACACCCTCTAATCTTCCTATTTTGCTACTGTCCGCGAATTTTCAGAATTTTTATACTCATCCAATTTTTGTGAAATTTATCTTGTTGGAATCCCTGTGAAATTTTACATATCATATAAAATCATAAAAATTTTCTGAAGTCGGTGGTAATACTGAAAAGTCTATAATACCCACGGGTATTATTTCTGGACTTTGACACCAGTACAATTAAAAATTCAAAACTATTATCAAACAAATTCCTAAAATCTTACAAAAATCTTTTCTGGAATCCTTGTTTGATTTTCTTCAAAGTAGTGGTGTTGTTTGACTTGTTTGGACCACTACTTAATTCTGAAAGCTAAAAATATTTCATTGGTAGTTAAATTTCTGTCTCAGGGATAATTGGTTTAGGGTTTCTTCTCTCTTTAGAGACTCAATTAAAAGGAAATATACAATCACACATACAACTTGTCTTTCCTTTGATTGTGAACTTTCAAACTTGTTTGAAAACTTAAAGAGAAAAACCCTAAAATTCATTTAATTAAATCACATCCTAAAAGACAAAAATATAAAAAAATTGTGTGACAACTTGATTTTCATTGGAGCCACTCTCCAATTCCTGCACACACACAAAAAAATCAAATAACAGGGCAACAACCCAATAAACGCCCTCCACATTCCGTGTGCACTATAGAATCCTAGACCTAATTAAAATTTGTAGCAACTTGACCCCTAAGGCTTTATCAACTTAGGCTTGCTATTTAGGTCTTAAGTTTTCTTTAGTTAGTACCAATTCTGTCATCTATATCTGGTGTTCAGGCTGAGGGGCCGTGTCAAACGACCAGGCGCGGGTTTGTACAAGCACCTGGGGTTTTCCCTGGGAAACATTTGGGCCCAAACCTCCCCTTAAGCAACTTGGCTAGATTTGTTGATAGAACGGGTATTCACTATTGACTACTTATTTCCTATATAGACCAAGTCTTAGGTTATTATTAGGGAGTCACAATTAAGTTAGGTCTAGTTTTTGTTTGTTTGAATTGCACACTTTCTCTCATCTCTTTCTCTTCTCCTCCCCTCCCCGTTCTTCCATTTTATGCACGGGCGACGGTCTCAAAATCCGCACTTGGAAGGACCATTTGATTTCGCCCCCCACGTAAAAAGACCACTTTTTCTGTCTTCTCCTGAAAAAATGGAAACACAACAAAATAGGTCCACTGACCCTTCCACCTCTACCTCTAACCCCACCTCTAACCCTAATTCTAACCCTTCCACTCAAAACCCAACCACCAGTAACTTTCCACACTTGGAGCTCCCCAATCTTGAGTTGCCCCACACACAACATCAAGACCCCCTACCTGATCTTTTAAAATTGATGGCCGATCAGATTAATAAATTAAATTCCAATCAACAAACATTGACTAGGAACATCCAAAACCTAGCCAATCCAAGGCCAAACCCACCACCCCGTCAGCATCCTGTTGTTCCTCTAAAAGATTTCTATGATCCGTCTTATTATGAGGAACGACCAGGGGTGGTCATACCGGAGGGGGACTTTGAGATCAAGCCAGCCGTCCTGAACCTGATTAAACACTTTCATGGCCTTCTTAGGGAAGACCCTTTCAGCCACCTTGAAGAACTAACTCTCCTTGCACAGACAACCCGTTCCCGAAATGTGCAAGAAGACATATGGCTGATGCGGCTTTTTCCATTATCTCTTAAAGATAAGGCCGCTTATTGGTTCAGGACCATTGGCCGACCCATTACAACATGGCCTCAACTCAAGAGTGCCTTCCTCAAGAAATTCTTTCCCATAGGTCGTACCAATTCCTTACGAAGATCTATTACGACCTTTCACCAAAAATCTGGCGAAACTTTCCATGATTCTTGGGAAAGATTTCAGGACCTTTTAAGAAGTTGCCCGCACCACGAGATTCCTTTGTGGCAGCTCGTGCAAATCTTCTATCATGGATTAGAAGATCAAATCTGACAATTTGTCGACGCCTCGTGTGGCGGCAACTTCTTAAATAAAGATGCTGAAAGTGCTTATGATCTATTTGAAGAAATGAGTGAAAACTCATTTAACCAAGCTTCCATGAACACATTTTGCAGAACCCACAACCCGCAGTTTGGTGTTCATGAAATAGGCGCTCAATCTATCCCAGTCGCCCAAGACGATCTTCAAATGATCGCTCAGAAACTCGACCAGATGCATATTAATCAGAAGAAAATTGAGGAAAGACTCGCCACATCAATTCAAGCTCCACGACCACATCTAACCCAACCTAACTTTCCTCGAAGAGAAAATTTGCACAATCTCAACACCACTCCTGCTGATTATTCTGAGGTTGCCCATGATTCACTGGGGAATTTCAATTATCCAGATCTTAACCCCACCCAAAATATTTCTGCCATCCAGGAGCCCTTTAAAAATTCTTCCAATTGGAAAAATTACCCGAACTACTCCTGGAATAATCAAGTTTCCTCCCAACCATATCATTTTAATGGGTATGGGTCGAATCCAAATTTCCATCCTGGGCCATCCCAACAAGATATCAATGCCCAGATGCTACGTTCCCTGCAGGATATGCAAACAAAAATGACGGAAGTAACCCGCAACATCACAAATCTGAACAATCAGATTGGGGTTGCTCCCACGCAAAGACCTGTAGGACATCTTCCGTCCCAACCCATACCCAATCCCAATCACCAAGGGAACCATTATATGGGCAGAAATCCACATTATCCAAATCAGCCTCCTCCTAATCCACCTCAGCAGCCGCCCAGGTTCCTGCAATCACAGGCCCCCCCACCTCCTCCAAATAATAATCCGACTGCACATGCAGTTACCTTGAGGAGTGGGAAAACCACCATTGACCCCGAGCCTTCGCACGAACCTGGTAAGATACATGTGCAAGTTGACTCCCCACCTCCCCATCAGGAAGAAAAAGAACAACAAAAATCTCAAGACAAGATTCCTGTCCCTTTCCCACAAGCTCTCTACCCCACCACCAACAAAAAAAAGAAATCTGAGCCCACTACAGAAGAACTCATGGAGCTATTTGGGCAAGTTCATATCAATATTCCTCTCCTAGATGCCATCAAATATATACCTACCTATGCTAAATTTTTGAAGGATATTTGTACTCCTAAAAGGCAGGCTAAAAATCTAGGACAGGTGCATCTTTCAGAGACAGTAAGCTCTGTCATACAGAGTAAGCTGCCTCCTAAGATGAAAGATCCGGGGGCGCCTTTAATTTCTGTAATTATTGATGACACTACATTTAATCGCGCCCTCCTTGATCTTGGTGCCTCTGTAAATATTATTCCCACAAGTTTATTCGAAGAATTTCATATCGGTGAATTAAAACCCGTCGAGGTTACCCTGCAATTAGCCGACCGATCTACAATCAAACCTCGTGGGATTGTCGAGGATGTATTAGTCAAGGTCCAGAATTGTGTCTTCCCTGCAGACTTTCTGGTTCTTGACATTGAGGCACCCGAATCATTACTGGACTCCCCGATAATCCTTGGACGCCCCTTTTTGGCTACTGCAAAGGCAAATATCAATTGCCACACAGGCAAAATGGATATCAACTGTGCAGGCCAAACTATCACCTTAGATATTTTTAAATCCTCCAGGAGATTCCATGATGATAACTTCTTTGAGGACTCAGATACTAAAATTTCTAATATGGTGGAGGAGACAATGTTAATAGATACCCTTACCGACCACAGTTTTTTTGAGGACTCTGATTCAGACTCAGTGGTCGGCGAGATCTGTGATCCGGAAACTTGTCTTGACCCCAAATTTATTCCTGATACCCCCCCTAACCCACCCACTATTCACGCACCTAACTTTTCCACACTAACTTCACCCAATCCTCACCACTCCTTCCCCGACCCCTTTCTAACGGACCTGCCACCAACCCCGCCTGAGTTTGGCACCCAACCTAATTTAAACCCATGGCCAGACTCAAGCTACACTTATCATTTTCCATCCAACTTTGATCCCAATATTATTTCTAATCAATTTTTTAAGGATCTAGAAGACGACACTTTTTTTGCGGGGATCCAAGTGTCCAATTATTTACATGATCTTACGTCTTCCGTGCATACCTTCACGCCAGGCTGAATGGCGTAAAAGATAGCACTGGATGGGAGGTAACCCATCATTTTCTTGCTTTCCTTTTTTCTTCTTTTTCCAGGTTTTATTCATCCTAAACCTGACCGTTCTTCACTAAGGTGATTCCTTTTCCCTCCTAATGCATGAGGACATGGCATATCTTAAGCATGGGGGGGTGTTTTTAAATTTTTACGATCGATTTAGGATGTTTAAAACCTAAAAACATGCATTTTTCTTTAATTTATTTCCTGCTTGCATACCCAAAAACAAAAAAAAACAAAAAGAAAAAAAAAAATATTGAAAACTTTTTGAGGAAAAATTTTGAAATCAGGACTAAGGTCGAAAAATTCACTTCTGGTACAATGGGATTTAATCTTTAACAAACTAAGGATGAGGATTTGGATCTAATCATTAGAATTCCAGGGTCTATTTTAGACTAGATCAGATATCCTTCTCTAAAATTCCACCTGAACTCATGATAGTTCAGGTGACTTGATCCTATTTTGTAATATGGAAAGTATTTGACTTAGTTTTTGACTCAAAAACTTGCGGTTCTCGAGAAACTTCTTGTGTCAATTTTCACACACAAGCTAACATTTAAAAACAACTAAAAATTTGAAAAACTCCCTTGTTTGGATTTAGTAAAAGTCTGAATCAGGTCATTGGTTTGAGTTCCCACCGTCGAGAAGAAGGAAAATACCTTCTTTGAGGACGCGATGTCAACATGTTACCGCCTCGGCGCTGCTCTATATCTATATTTCATATCTTTAGACGGAGCATTAAAGCGCATTTCAGCAGCTCAAGTGTCTTGGACGGTGCTCTACCTATAGCGTCGGAGCAAGAGCTTGAGTTTGCTTGGAGCGCCCCTTTTCACCGCATCGTGTTTTGGGGTTGTGAGCTCCTGGGTGGTGTCATGGACAGTGCTATCCCGAAGTACTGGCGCCAGAGCCCCCTCGAGGAATGGTAATGGGAATGATGATACCGACACATCTGTTGTAAGACTAAGCTAAAAATAAGCATGGGGGAGAAAAAAAAAAAAATAATAATAATAATAATAACACGTCCTTATTAAGGTTGGCTTTTCACAAGCATCGACACAAGGTTTTAAAGGAATTTGCAAGTTGCGAATCAGATTCACGAGCCAGAAAAATCCTAAAAACAAACATTTCAAGTCATCTGAATTAACAAGGGGTTAATTTGTGAATTTTCTGAGGATATGTTGATCCCGTTCTATCTAATGGTTGGATCCAAAAACAAATCCTGATGTTTATCTTCAACAAATCCCGTATCTCCTGTGTTTTAATCTACCAAGGTCCCTTAATCTCTTTTTCTCCTCAAAAGTCAAAAAAATTAGATTTCCCAAAAATTCCGTTTTCCAAAAAAAATTAATGTTTTGCTAAGAGACTAGCAAAAGATAAGCATGGGGGTGTGATAAACACCAGTTTATCATCATTTTTATGCTTTAAAACTAACCTAGCTCTTAGGATTTTACTCCGCAAACGGGTTTTTGGGATGCATTTAGGCATAAATTAGGATAGGCATGCATTGCATTTTTTATTGTCATTTTAATGAGTTTTTGTGAGTGTTAGGGATGTACAGATGCACAGATCCCTAAAACCCTAGCACTCAAGAAGGCAAATGGTGAAGGAGAAGCCCAGACTAGCTGGAACTCAGCCTAATCCAACTCACCTCAGCTTGATCCAGCTCACCTCAGCTTGATCTAGCTCACCGCAGCTGGAACCTAGCTTACTTGAACTAGGGTTAGCTCATCCCAGCTCCATTCAGCTAATCTCAGCTGGATGCAGCTCAAGAGAGTTCACCTTAGCTCATCCTAGCTCAAGTCAGCTCAGATCCAGCTCAACTTAGCTGAGTCTAGCTCATCTCAGCTCCCACTAGTCCACAGGGAGCTCTAGTTAGCTCGGCTAAGTTGACAGGAGTTCACCCCAGCTCAGATCCAGCTACATCCAGCTCCACTCAGCTCCAACCAGCTGAAGAAGAATTCATCCCAGCTCAGGAAGCTCAAGTCCAGCTCACAGGGACTCAGCTTAGCTCAACTCAGTTGAGCTAAGCTACCTTAGCTGCCTCAACCAGCTTGATTCTCCCCGGGAGCACCAGGCCCAGCTCACCTTAGCTCAGTATGGTAGAAGCTAGCTTACCTTAGCTCGGCTTAGTAGCTAGCAAAGAACTAGCAAGCTAAGCCAGCTAGAATAGCTCCATGCCAGCCTCTTCAGCAGCAGCCAGCTCCAAATTTCAGCTCCAGACTTCTCCTCAGCTCCTCCCTCCAAACCCTAGCTCCAACACCTTCTCCTCTACTCCTCCATTAGCTAAGCTAGCTTAGCTTAGCTTAGCTTAGCTTAACTATGCTCCAACTTCCTTGGCTTGTACCACCCCAAAAACCCACCTACCAACTCCACCCAACTAGCTCCACCTAAGCTCCACATAAGCTAACCTACTTGGCACCAACCTAACCTACCCACCACCTCCAAAAGACACCTAAAAGTGGCGCCAAAAACTACCCATAACCACCCCTTAGTGGCACCACTTTTCCCTCCAAAATCCCCCCTCATCTCCACCACACAATCCCCCTTGAATCCATCTCCACCATCCACCTAACTCCCCTTCTAGAAGTCCCCATGTTGGCACCAACATGGGGGTGTCTCTCCACCACCAAAAGACACCAACACCACCATAACCACCCCCTTTAGCACCCCTTGGGTTGGCGCCAACTCACCCTAGCCATAGGATCACCAACCACCCTCATCCTTCCATCCTAGCCCTCCATTTCAAGGGGCACCTTAACCCCCCATCCTATTCTATAAAAAGCCACCACCTACCACCATTTTGGAGCATCCTCCCTTAGTATATTTTCTACCTAAACCACCTATACCTACGGCCAAGAAGAAGGAGTAGAGAAGGAGATTAAAGGGGCACATCACCAGCCCTTTTGGTGCCTTCTTCTCCCCACTCTCTTCAACTTGATCCACGGCAAGGAGGAGGACTCTCCCACTTCAAGGAGGACGGCCAGGCAAAGGAGAAAAGCTTAGGGTGGACGTCCACCCTTGGAGAGAAACTTAGGGCACGCCCCCTTAGGGCTTGCCTTGGAGGTCATCACTTTGGCGGAGTACTGCAAGGAAGGAGTTGAAGGATTCTTTTCAAGCTTGGGAGCCACCAACCTTGGAGCAAGAAGCCCTCTTCTTCACCATCTATTTAGAGGATTTGTGTTTTCTTTCTTTATTTCAATTATCTAGTAGTAGAAGCATTCCTCTACTAGGCATTTTTGTTAAACACTTTATCAATTATCTAGTTGCCTTCTTCGCATATCTTGTTTGCATTTCTATTTGCTTATTTTCAGCATTCTTCACTTCCTCTCCCTAATTATTCTAGGCCTCCACTTGCTTAGAGTGAGCTTAGGGAGAGGCTCTACTTGCCACTTTAGAGTAGTTTACTTAATTGGAAGTGTAAACACTTTTCCCGCCATCAGTTCGCATGTTGCCTTAGTTCAAAAACAAAAAAAAAATGGTATATTGAAAATTACCAAAAAGAAAGTTGAGATATATTCCAAGCAAGAGAATCACTATTGCAAACATTTGGCCTCCTTGGACGACCCTAGATACTCCCCTATCTAGGATTATAAATTTAAGAGCGAAAGCGGATTTACGCGTTACAACGACGTATTTTAACAAACCGCGTATTATCGCTATCAGCGATCACCCCCGATAGAAGCACTCCCTTGGCTCCAGCCACTACGATCACCTAACCTCGACCTCCTCTGCTTCTTCTTCGTTCTTCACGAAAGAACCCAAAAATGTCCACCTCCCACCATCCTCCTTGACGTCAACAGAGACCCACCAACGCCTCCCATCCACCACCGGAGGCAACGTACGTAGCTCCACCCTTGTGCAAGGCCTCGTCGACTGCGCGCAACTTCCAAACAGTGGCAGTAGCCCCCACCACCACTGCACCTCCTCCTCAACGTCGGCAGCAGCTCCAGCAACCTCCTATCGTGGAAGCACCATAATTGGAAGCCTCTCCGTGTCCTCGACCTCCTCGGAGCTTTGTACCTCCAACCGATGCTTCTTCTCCTTGCACGAATAAGGTGAAACCATCCCCTATTTTACTACAGGGAAAGCTCCATTAATATTTACATTCGATGCCCTTTCCAAGAATTTGATTTGACACTGATTATTTTATTACGGCAAACTTGTGGGAGGCCCTCCTATTCTTGAATTATTGTGATAACAGTGGAAGATTTGATTTACTAGCTAATGCACTTTGTTTTTCCAACCATGTTGACTTGATATCAATGGCAATCTATTTTCCTTGGACATGATTTTATGTGAAATTAATATTCGTGATCTTATTGGTTCTACACCTCCTTGTGATACGACCGAAAGTGTGATATAATTTTAGTATTTTAGTAACTTTGATCGAAGGTTTTCCACCACATTATTTGCTACAATGCATTATTTTTTTAACATTATATCTGCAAGTGAAAACCCCCGATCAAATGGCACCATTGCCTGGGAGGCAACTGACACAATAACTTCACTTGATTATTTCTGATTAGTCTGAATTGCATAGTGATCTAACTAGTTGACTTGTTTTTTTGTGCGAGGAATCTGACGAGGCGACAGACGTAGCTAAAAGATGACAACGACCTTGAGCGATGTCCATACGTGGAGAAGACACAGGAGACCTAGATCCCATTTTCATAGGGGATTCTCCTTCGTCAAAAATTTTATTTCTATTTTCTAGCCCTTGTAGTAATTGGGGTTGAGGTTTGGGGTCTTTCCCCACATTCTTTAGAGACTAGGGGCAATATTTTCTCTACTTGTGTGATTCCTTTTTTTGCATGCTTCCCTCTAAAACAAACAAAATAAAATATTGAGTTTCCAGTTTAGGAGTTGCATGCCCTTAGGTGAGTGCATTTAGGGGTGATTGAGAAGCACATTAGATATCATTGTTGCATTGTGAGCATATTTGCACGACGATTGCTAGAGACAGGTACACGTTTCTAGCTTTGCATTTGGCTCCTATTCATGCATTTGCATTCGGATTAAAATTCAAGACCACCAAACTGATTGAATTTACTTACTCCAGTGGTCACCTAACTACAATTGGGATTGATAATTAGATTTGACCTTAAAATCAAATCACACTTGATCTGATTTAAAGGGACTTGTCTGTGTTTTCAAAATAAAAAAATGATTTGCAATGTGATGCACACTTCTGGTGCTGAGCACGCACATTAGGCACCGCACTAAGGCTCGATCCCTTAAGGCTACAGGCACCGATCTCTTTATCGGTGCAGACCCTCCTATCTTGCTTTGTGGTGGTGATACTATCTTTTGACTAAGTGTTTTGATACTTCACGGAGGGGGACACCCCTTAAAGGAACAAAAGGGTAGTTAAGAGGCACCACGTAAACATCGCCTTAAAGGAAGGGTTCGCCCTACTTGCATCCCTTTGTTCATCCTTGGAGTAACTTCTTACTTGATCACCTGAGAGTAACATGTAAGCAAAGTATGGGTCCTAGGGCACTCGAAGGTTGGATTAGGCTGCGTAATTGCAGTGAATAACTTATTTGGCCATCTATATCAACCAATTCTACCCCGCCGACAAAGATGGTTAAGATCTTAAGTCATTAACCCTCTTATACCACTTACGTGGGAATAGAGGGATAATGCCTTAACCTTTTGACCTATCTTTGGAGTGGAGGTGTCACTCAATCGCCAAGAACTTGAATTGTGATTGATATTGTATGCTTGGTAGATGCTCTCTTGAGGGCAGTCTACTGTTTGATCCTAAGCTTTAGAGAATCCTTAGGAGAGCCCACCAAGGAAGGAAAAGAGAAGAAATGGCTGATCAAGGAGCAAATCAATAAAGGACCCTGAGGGATTATTTTATTCCTACAAACCAACCTGCTCAAGCACTGAGATGATCAACAGGGGATAATCCATATGAGATCAAGAGCAGTACCATATATTTGTTGCCCTCCTTTTATGGTACTACTAGGGAGGACCCCTACCGGCATTTACAGGAATTTAGCGAGGTCTGCTCTATGGTGAAACTTCAGAACTTCACTGATGAAGCTCTGATGAGAACCCTCTTTCCCTTCTCCCTTAAGGACAAGTCAAAACACTGGTATCACACCTTGGATGCAAGGGTGAATGATTGGAACACCCTTAAGGGAGAATTCGTGAAAAAATACTTCCCGATGAGCAAAACCAACCACTTCAGGAGGGAAATCATAGGTTTTACTCAATAGATGGGGAACAATTCCATGAGACTTGGGAGCAATTCAATGATCTGATTTGAATATGCCCCCACCCTTAAGTACCTAAATAGCAATTGGTACAAAGGTTTTATACTAGACTATCTGATAGGCATAGGCAAACCGTGGATGCTGCTTGTCCCAGAACCTTTCTCAAAAAAATGGAGGATGAGGCTTGGACAATATCTGAGTCACTAAGAGACAATTCTATCCACTTTACCTTGGCCTACCAAGATAGGAAACCATCCATCCTCCAAAGGAAAGCAAAAGCTAGTGAAGCTGGGGCAACTTAGAATTTGGATTTCCAGATACAACTATTGAATAAGAACTTTGAAATACTCATGACAAACCCAAGCACAATCCCACAAATTGCTTCCTAAGTCCATACTCTTTCTGAATGCTCCATTTGCCAAAGCACTCTTCATGCCACTGTTGAGTGCCATTTGGCTAAACAATTCCCTGATTTCGTACAGGCAAACCTGAATGCTGCCCAAGGGTTTCATCCACCTCCCAGGAGCATTCCTTTTGGAAACAACTACTATCCTAGAGGGAGAAACCATCCCAATTTCTCATGGAAGCAAGGTGATGCTTCAAACTCGGGGAATGTAAGAGCCCAACCCACCCAACCCTTTCAGGCACAACAATCCCAGTCTCCTCCTTAGCCCAACAATTCTGAGATGGAAGATCTGAAAGCTATGATGGAGGCCATGCAAGAAAATCAAATTATGGTCATTCAATCTCAAAATAAGGCTTTCCAGGAAATGCAATCTCAAATTGGCCATCTTGTTGAGGCTGTTAGATGATGCGACCCTAGGAAATTGCCCAGCTCATCTGTGGAGAACCCGAGGGGTAAAGGGCCCATCAAAAGGGAGCACGCTAAGGTTGTGACTGTTTTGATGAGTGGTAAGCAACTCTCCAAACCTGAATTCGCTCCTTTGGTCACCCCTCCTACCACTCCAACCAGCACCTACACATCCATTGAGGAAGAGCCACTCAGCCCCTCCTTACTTGAAATCACCCATCCGGAGGATGTTGTCCCCGTTCCACCCTTGTCTCGCCATGACCCTCCACCCAGAGGCCAAGAGTGCCCTTTTCTAAGTGCTTATTCACCCCTGAGGCACCTGTTGCTGGCTCATCTAGAGCCAAAGATAGGATGGATGAAATAATGGAGACATTCAACCAAGTTCACATTAACTTGCCTCTTTTGGATGCTATTAAGCAAATACCATCCTTTGCTAAATTTCTAAAGGACCTGTGTACCCAGAAGAGGAAATCTAGGAAACAGGTCCAAGCAAAGGTCGTTTTGCTCGACCTAGTCAACTCAGTCCTACAACAAGGTACACCCCCCAAGATGAAGGACCCAGGAGCCTCGTATATTTCTGTGGTCATTGGAGACCAACGCATTGATGAAGCTCTCCTCGATTTAAGCGTGCGGGTTAATATATTGCCAAACTCTGTCTATGATCTATTAGGAGGAGGTGATTTCAAGCCTAGTCTGTAATCCTCCAAGTAGCTGATAGATAATTTAAGACACCACATGGGCTCTTAGAGGATGTCCTGGTGAGAGTAGAGGACTTCTTCTTTCCCGTCGACTTTCTGATATTGGACACTAACCCATCCAACATGCCCACCAAACCCTCAATTATCCTGGGGCATCCCTTTTTGGCTACAGCCAATGCATCGATCAATTACAAATGAGGGGCACTCAAGATGGGCTTTGGGAACCGAAAAATCTAGCTCAATGTGCTTGATGCCTATAAACAACTCGGATTAAAAGATTGTTCCCAAATCGAGGTGATCGATGAGATTATAAAGGAGACGACACCACATCTTTTGTGTGATGATCCTCTCCAAATGGTCATTTCTAAGGACCGTACCCCAAATTTTGAAGGAGGGGAAGATATGCTTGAATTAGAAGTGTTTTTGGGTGTCAAAGCTGAGTCCCTCTCCCCACCATGGACAATCAAGGTAGATCTGCTACCGGAGGCAGGGACATCGAACATAATTCCCTCAATTCAGAAAGCTACCAACTTGGAGCTTAAACCACCTCCAGAGACACTCTAATATGTCTTTCTTAGGCCCAATGATACGCTCCCTGTCATCATCTCGACTGCTCTATCTGAGATGCAGGAGGGAGCACTAATTGAATGCATAAAATGGCACCAGAAATCCATTGCTTGGACTATAGCTGACATCAAAGGGGTTGACTCAACTCTCTGCATGCATCACATTTACACAGACGACTCTATGAAACCTTTCAGAGATATGTTGAGGCAATTAAATACCAACATGTGGGAAGTGCTGAAAAAGGAAATTTTAAAATGGTTAGAAGCGGGGATAATGTTTTATGTGCTAAATCAGTGTTTAAGATTATCGTGTTGTAGTATAGAGAAAATAGTGCTTAAACAAATAATTTTATTACTCGAAAAAGTTTCGAGGTTGAACACAGGGAACAATATGGAATATAGATCTCAAGAATTGTAATTTAAACACAATACAAACAATGTATAATAGAACTCCAAACAATAATGATATAGAAATGAAAATAAATGTCAATAGTCCAAAAAGAATGGGGTAAAATGGTGATTTGAATCACCAATTACCCCTCACAATAATAGAAAATTTCTCAATAATATTAATTAAATAAAGCCTAGCAATCAAGTATCAGACGGCTGAATGTTGAATCAGACGACTTAACCATCTCAAGCTATAGTGTATAGCCCTTTCTCTTTCTCCTCAGCCTCTTCTTCTTCTCTTCTCTTCTTTCCCTGTTGCGGCTCCATTTCTTCTTCTTCTTCTTCTTTTGTTCAGCCTCTTCACACAGGGAGGGGGACTTCTCAAATTGGCTAAGTGTCAGCCAATTTCCTCTACTGCAAAACCCCCCTACCCCTGCACAAGCTCTCTTTCTCTCTCTTGGTCACACTCTCCTGGAGCCTTCCATAGTACCGGGTAGATGGGTAATCGAGCCTAGAGCATACCCGGGACCAAGGCTGCGGTCGTGGGTCGCAACTGAGGAGTGCTTAGGGTTAGGTGGGTTATCGAGTGCAGTAAGTCTGCGGAGGAGTGGTCGCAGACGAAGCGTGTGAGGTGTGCGTGCGGGGACCTCACCCCTTGTGCATGCTGAGGCGATAAGCCTAAGAGACTTTTTCAATTTATCCGTCCTTAGCTCCTTTGCCACTTCCGATGTGGGACTAAACCGCACCCCTTTTCTTCTGCGTGCAGTTGCAACTAGTGCTCCTTGTGGTTGCGGTCAAAGATGCAGTCAAAGATCCAAATTGGCTCTTGGGTTGTGATCTTGGAAGTGCTCCGCAGCACCTGGGACTTTGCTTGGGGTCTGCAGATGTTGAAGCGAGCTTCGAGCTTCGCTCGAAGCTTCGGTAATGACGATGGAGACCTTGGAACCTGAAAGCATGAAAATGGGCTAAGGGCCCCAGTTAATAGTTCATGAGCTTCATCATAAGGTGAGGAATTGAATGGTAGTGCTCGTGAGGTGTGAGAGTGCATGAGGTGGCTGAACGGTGATGGAAGGTGAAGTGCAAAAGTGCAGTGTTCAGCAGAGGTTGTGGAGAAGCAATCGACCTAACAAAGTTAAGGCTTTTGCTCCTAGGGTCGAGGCAGTGGTGTAGGGATGAACGGCGGCCGATTTGGTGGAGTGCAGTGGCCGTGCAAGCTCGCCAGAGGTACGCCGGTGAGGTGGAAGACGAAGGACGGTGGGGTGAGTCGGCGGTCGAAATGAAGTTGCAGATGTCTGGAAATGAAGAGTGGAAGACAAGGAGTTGTTTAAGATGGGAGATAGATGAAGGGGAGAGGAGTTGGCGCTAGTTGAGGTGTGGCCGATGCTAGGGATGAAGCTGCTCTAACAAGGAGTGGTTGGTGAGGATGAAGAGGGGTAAGAGTGCCGGTGGGTGCTGTGCGACACGGAAGAAGGCAAGGCGGAAGCGTCTGCCAGAAGTATTGTGGTCAGACAACGACAGGAGGAAGGGAGAGTCACTGGAGCTTGAAGAGCAAATCGGCTGGAAGAGGGGAGAGGAATTTAAGGGATTCTCTAGTTAAATTCAAGCTTGAGGGATTCGGTATGAGTAGGGGGTGCTTTTATACACCTCAGGAGGATAGTTAGAGCTTGGGAAGCAGGCTTTCCAAGCTTGGAAAGCTCACTGGAGTTTGGGAATTCCATGATACCCAAATCTCTCATGAGTTTGCATGAGAGATTTGGTAGGTTTTAGGGCTTAGGATTAGGTCCAAAAGGAAGGGAATTTCTTGGCGAAATTCCCTTTCAAATTTGCAAAGGATTCGTCAAGAAATTAGGGAGTTCTTTGCTTTTTAAGGTCGCTGGAGCAACTAGGAATAGGTTTAATGGCAACAGGGATCCGTTTGTGAGAACGATGGTAAGGTTAGGGGCCAATTTGAAAGGATTTTGAAAGTTAAGGGTAGAAATGCAATTAGACAAAACCAATTTGCAAACTAGGTAAAGACAAACTCATATTGGGTCCAAATTTTGGTACATACCTAATTTGCACCTAAGGAATCCAATGGTGAAGTTGGATTTTGGTTTTGACCGCATTTCATTGGGTAATTTATGAAAAAACCTAAATTAGTGCAAATATCTATCCGTGATTCTGTTTTGGGTCAAAATAGATTCTGATGGTCAAATTGAAGGTTCTAAATCCTAGAGAATATTTTTCTTTGAATTTTAGAGGGTTTAGGTGGATTTTATCTTGATCAGGACCTCAGTTAATTAAGCGGGTCTATTTTTAGGATTTCAAAAGTCATTTAATTCTCAAAACACGTGCAAACACTTTTCTGATTGTTCTAACCCACTTGTTATCTTTTCAAGAATAATTGACCTTCATTCAACCCCTGTGGAAACCCATAGTTTTACTGCACTCATGATAAGCCAATAAAATTATAGTTTTAACCTTAGTTTCTTATTTTTCCTTCAGAGTGATTATGCAATGACTTGTGACTCTCTAGTGGTTATGTTGGAGCATTTGATGACTTAATTGGGTCAAAATGAGCTAGTTATGGCTCATGATGGTGTTCCCATCGTATCCCTATACGTAGCTTTTGCTACTCCATTAGAAAAATTTTAAGGTATTAACTTTGATTCTAGACCATAAAACCCTTTGATGCTTAAAATCTTTGATGTGTGCTTTCTTTTCTAGATTAGGTTGGAATGCCGATAGTAGGCCTAGAGGTACTCAAGTACCAACCAAGATCCATACCTGACTAGCTCTAACCTCTATCTGCTGCAAAGGTTTCTAAGGCCCACAAGAACTATTATAAGGTTCGTTGAACACCATGGTTAAAGCACCCATGCTTGTAACATGTTTTAGCCCAGGTTCAATTTGCAGTGCATTTTTGTCAAAGAGAGATAGAGGAATTTTTCTTTATTTTTGGAGAGTTTTTTGTCTCTTGTGTTTTTATTTCTAGCTTTGGTTAGCTTTATAACACAGTTTGTATCGGATTCCTAGTCCCCACCATCAATCCTCACAGGGTCCCTGGTAATCGATGCTTTGAGATAACACCACCCATGGCAACCCCCAGAACCCTGGCTTTCGAGATTTCGAGATAATCCCACCCATGTCGTTCTGTAGCTAAATCCAAGCTTTGGCAATCGACATTTCGAGATAATGCTACCCATGGCATCTGAACCAGCACAGGGTGCTTACATGCCCTCGGTAGGATATGTAGATATCCTAGGAGACAAGCACTGAGGAGACGATATGTTATTGCGCATCTTCGAGGGAAATTTCCCACCTCTCTACGCTGGGAACTCGTCCAAATCAACTTATGTTGATCAGCCTCTCCTCATCTAGGTAACTTTTTCAGAAAATGTTTAACACAATTGCGTGATTTTGATACTTAGGTGCACTGAACCAGACTATGTATTAATGCGTGTTTTTCACTCAACTCAGTAATTAAGTTAATTTCACTTAATTAAGAGTAGAAGAAATCACTTAGGTTAACTTGAAGTTGTGTCGATTGTGTAGTATAGGGTCGAATTAACCTAACATTTTAGAGATTTTTACTGGTTGAGTCCAAGTTGTTCACAGGGAGGCATAATAATTTTCTCCAAATTCGCCAATTTTCTTTTATCTCTTTAAGTTTAGGAGGTAAAACTAGTTTAATTTTAAGAACATGAATTTTGTCAAAATATTTAACGATAAAGTATATACAAAATTCCAAATGAAACATATTTACTCAAAATGTTGTACTTTATTAACAAGTAAACATGCTAGTTTTTCAATTTTATTTCATTCTAAGAAATTAAGGCAATTAAAAAGTTATCTAATTAAAGCATGCCTTTTACAATTAGGAACAAAAAGTAATTATGCAAGAAAAATTCATTTATTTCATCAACAAAGTATTGATGCCTTTTTATTTTCTTTAGCCTCTCATCTTCTTCTTTCATTCTTTCTTCTATCTCTCTTTTATTTTCTTCTCTCGAGCTCTCTTTCTTCTTACCATTCTTGTGTTGTTCCTGCCTTCTTATCCTCCTTCTCTTCTTCCCTTAGTTTTTCTCCTTTGTTCCTTAGTCTTTTTCCTTAACACTTCTTTAGCTTTCACTTGGTATCCTTCAGCAGCTTGTCTTTTCCTTAAGGTTTCAGCTGAACCGAGTTTTCTTTTACTTTTTTTACCAAAAGTTTTTTTATTTTCGGTGAGGTCCTCTCGAGGATACACAGTACCCTGAGACCAGGGTGGGACCAGAACCTACTCGATCCTCGCCTAATCTCAATTAGGTTCGTTTCGGTTCATTTGTCAATCGGTTCACAGTCTCAAGCCGCATCGGCTCAACCCGGCCTCCCAGGCCACACTCACCCACCCAGGGCACAACCACATTCTCATGCCACTAGGGGCACACACCAGCAGGTATAAGCCCGCACACTTAGAACAATGCTCAAATCAGAAGGAATCGGAACCGGTGTACCGAGCGCTGACGACTGCATAGCCAAGGGAACAAATCAGTTTTATCCCCAGGCACGCGCTCGTTAATAACTGAGGTGGGACTAACTTAACCCTTCCAGACCCGAATTCAAATGTTCATAAATTTTTACCCAGAGCTCCAAATTGAATGATTTCAAGTTTGTTGGAAAGCTCTAAAGGTAATCTACACAACTTCAGGGTCAATTTAATGTTTTAATGATGTTTTACTCTTCAATTTAAGAGATGAAATCAGGGGTTTCTACGAGTTTTAAAAAAGCCTGGAAAGTGTTTTAAATCAGGAGAGTCCTCAGATGGACTTCTCTCATCTATTAAAAGGTCTGTATATGTTATATAAGCAATTTCGCTTCTATTAGGATAGATTTTAAACCCTAAAGACCTTCAAAACCTTCAGAGAAGCTTTCCTCTTCTCTGAAAAGCTTCAGAGGTTGATTTACAGATTTCAATAAGTGCAACAAACACTTTAAAGTGTTCCTAATCTATTTAGATTAATTATAAGGGTTATAACTAATCAATCTAGGCAGGTTTCAAGTTTGAATTTCATCAAAATAGTACTCCTGTTGGTTTGGGTTTGAGAGTAACCCAAATTAGCAGAAACTAAATCTTCACTAAATACATCATCTAAGCTTACTTTGATTGATTTCAGATCATCAAATAAGATTCCCGAAACAATTTTCACATCTCAATTCCTCAATTCAAGCACAGAACACCATTACCAGGCTCAGGTTTGACTATGGAAGCTCAAAAATTGACTTTCTGTTCTAAACATCCTCCTAAGAAATTAATGCCTCAATCAGAGTCTCCTCAACATTAGAAACTCATTCAGATCTTTAGATTTGTGTTCTATCCTTAATTTCTAGGGTTTCAGGCTCGTGGCCTGAACTAAAATAGGTGTGTGTTCGACAGAATCATGGGAAGATTACTACAATGTTTTGAAAGTTAAAATATCTTCAGTGCATCGCACTGAAGCTTCTGAGCTCCTTAAATGTTTCTCAAATCCTTCCTAACAGATTTCTCCAACTCGCCGGAGTTGGGGAAGAAGAAGTTCAAATCTATAGCTCCAGTGGTTAAAACCTCAAACAAATATCTTTAGAATTGTTAGTAATCGTTATTAAACTATTTTGGAGCTACATAGTAATTTGAAGAGGCTATAACACAACTTTGACTCGCCGGATCTCGCCGGAGCTCCGGTGAGCCCAGAAAATGTAAATTGTTTGTACAGATTGACAAAATTAACCATTTTTTATCCAAAAATGATCCTGATGTTGCAAGGAACCTTATTATCACTTTAAATTCTTCATTTGTTCATTAAAATGTAAGATTTGATGGTAAGATTGTTTCCTTAAAAATTTGAGCGGTTAAAGCTCAGTTCTTGATTTAACTACTCAATTGAGAAGTTAAATCAAGTCAACAGATGTTATTAATCATAAATATATAGTTAATTTATAGTTTGAACTGTTCCTGAGCCGCCATGGACTACAACCTCAGGAACTTAATTAAGATTTAGGCATTTAATTATAGTTGACAATAATGGGTAATATAATGTCGGTTAGGGTTCATTAGTGGTGATAGGTGATGAAAGAACCCAGTGAAGGTGAATTATCTCAATTACTGTCACCATAGGAAGTGTCAGTAGTCGGTGAAGGTGAGATTTGAATTAGGCATTTACGTGATTCAATTAATGATTAAGTGAATTAGAAGTGAACATGGAAGATATAAGAAGGTGAACAGTGAATTTAAAGACAAAATTAAATCTCTGCCGAGCTCAAGGAACTCGCCGGAGTCGGAGGAGATGAAACTAAATTATGAAATTACTCTAACCTAACTAACTAAACTAACTAACTAAGCTAGCCTACTCTTACTCCTACTCCTAGTCTACTGTTACCTGGACGAAGGGGTCAGTAGGGTTCCGCCGAAGTCTCATGGCGGACGACGAAATTAGAGGGTTGAAGAAAGATCTCCGACGGGCGGATTTGAGGAGGAGCGGAGGAATCCTTAGGTCGACGCCTTTGTCAGAGGAGTGGAAGACCACGGCAGATCTCCTCGGCTACTTAAGATGGAAGGAGGAAGTCGGTAGATGCAATGGGGAATCACCGGAGGTTTGGAAGAATAGCCTATCAAAGTTGCCTACAGTGTTAGAAGAGGGAAGGGCGCCAACTTACCTAAAATCAGAGGTGTGAAGGGTATTTATAGCAGTTTGCGGCGAAGAGAGTGGCAGGGTCTGTCCGAAGAAGGAGTTCGAGGAGCTCAACCTCTATCGTCGTCTCCGACGACGGTAAGGTTATCTCCCACAGAAAAATAGGATTCTCGGTTAATCCAGACCGATGGATGAGGTGGAGCTGGTGAGTGCAAGCTACAAGAGCTTGGTCAAAGAGGAATGATGTCGACAGGGCGGTGATCGCGCGGTGGGGTGACTCTCTACCGCCAGCCATTCGTTTGGCTGGAGAAGAAGATGAAGAGAGACTTAGAAGTAATAAAACTTAAGGACCTATGTGTTAAATAAGGACCCGATTGTAATGAAAAGTAAGGACTAAAATGTAAACCTAGGTTTTGAAGGTTTATTTTAACTTAGATCTTTTTCAACTTTTTATATATGTTAGTAAATAAGGTAAATATTATGTTTACAACTTGCATTTACATTTTTGACCTTTTTAGGTTAATTTATTAGATTAAGTAAAATCAATTAAGTTATTACATACTTAATTATACATTATATTTAAGTTACTTATCTTATTAATTAAGGGAATGATTAATAGGATTTCGAGTCCAATTATTATCTAAATTATTAATAATGTTAATTGAATGATAAAATTCCATTTTTAACTTATTTTAAGGTCCTTAACTAAATATCCCTTATTTTATAATTAACCCTTATATATTCATAACCCTAGCTAATTAACTAGGAAGACTAGTTAATTAGGGGTAATTAGAGATCATGATGAGTGTCTCATCATACCCCCAAGCCAAAGTTTTGCTAGTCCCTAGCAAAATTAACTCAGACTACGATGATTTAAAGCACTTGGGTTTAAATTATTATAAATAGTAACTATGTAAAGGAAAGCTTAGGTAAGAAATTTTTAAATTTAATATAAATGATTAATGTATAGAGCATGTGTGAAAATTTTCTTACTTAGACTTACACTTATAACATTTTCAAAACACACTTAAAATAATTTGTAAACAAGAATTTTATTTTGAATTAGAATTCTTCAAAAATCTCTTAATCTTTATAACTATTCTTAACTCAAATTAGAATACAAAGTGTTTTCAGAAAAATAGAACTTAAGGATTGAGAATTAAATTTTAACTCAAAAACTCAAATAGATTTAAGTTAATCCTTTGTGTATGATATTTGATTTTTATCAATATAATTTTAAGCAAATTAACCAGATACTCATTATTAATCAAACTTAGAGTAGTAAAACTCTAATTTACTAGCCTACAACACTAAAGATTAACTTCTAGACCTAGGATTTTGTCAATTCTTCTCATTTAGGTCTCAACTTAAAATCTTCAAAACCTAATTTGTTAGGCTTCACTGCCTAATACCAAGGTTCAGTAGCTATGATTTTAAAATATCTGTGCTTAGTGAAGAGAATTGTCCTAAAGACATCCAAAGTTGCAAAAATCCAGATTTTAAGACATCACTTTCCAATCCTAATTATTCCAATTCAAGCCTTTGGCTTGGCCTTACTCAGGTTTGGTTGCTTTCTCCTCACCAGTTTTCTATCCCAAGGTCAACACTTTTTGTGTATATCTCCCCGGTGGACCACTAGGTCTCTTATTCCTAATATTTTTTTTCTCCATATTTTTTTTAATTCTCTTTTTCTATAGGTTAGAACACCCATTTGTAGTGAGGTGTTCTTTTTATTTGATGGAAGGAAGGGTAGCATCCATTTGTAATGAGATGCTTTTATTTATCTTTGGAAAACTGCATAAGTACCCATTTTTAATGAGGCACTTAATTGCAGGGTGTTTTATTTATTTTTTTCTTTTTCTTTTCTTTTTTTTTTCCCTTCTCATTTTTCTTACTAACATTATTCTCCAAATCCTTTTTCTAGGTGAGTGGCACATCCTTCACCCTTTCAAGAACTGCCCCGCGGAAATCCTCGGACTAAAGAGGATTCAGAATTGATCTCTTAACCTCTGTGTTTTCGCAGTCTCAGATGTCAGCAAGACAATTCTATGTGAGTGAATTTTAGATGTTTAGGTTACTTAGCTCTCAAACCAGAGCTTGGACAACAATACCCTTTACTCTTAGGTTCTTCAAATTTTTAGTTTCCTCCTATAGGATCCGTCAAGACAAAATTTACCAAGTCTAGTTATTTATCTCTAGCTTGTAAGTTTTGTAAACTAAAATTCTACCAACTCTCTATCTAATTAACTCTGAATATCTGGCTTTTTACTTAACTTTATGATCAAATCAAATTTTCAAAAAGCAAAAGATTACTTAGTTTAATTGATTAAAAAGTTATATTTCAATTCCAAAACTTAAGTTTAAAATCTTAACACACTTAGTTTCTTAATTCACGTAAGAATAGAAAAATAAATCTTTAAAAGATTTAAAAGATTCCTTAATTCAAATAAAATCTTGTTTTAAAAAAATTTAAACACAAAAGTGTGTTTCTACAAAATGTTTAAGTAAAATCTAATTAAGAATTGAATGCTCTTAAATACTTATATATATACTATATACATTTTAAACTTTTGACCTAAAAGAAAATTAAAGCTCTTAATTATAATATATATACATTCTTCTTCTTTTCTTCTTTATTAGAAATGAATAAACCCCTCTCATTATTTTTGTGAATTTTTTTCTCTTCCAAATTTTTGTATTTATATATTTTTATTTTTATGTATATAAGATTTTTCCAATTTTTTAAGATTTTTTTCAAAAAATTTTCAATTTTTTTCATTTTTAAAATTTTTATTTTTTAATTTTCGTAGATATTTAATTTTTATGTGTTTTTTTATTTTTAAACCAACACTTAAAGTGAAAATTTCACTTCAACACCCCCCCAAGCAAAAATTTTACAATGTCCTCATTATAAGAAGGGTGAGAAATATTACACTTCATTTAGTCTAGGGTGATGGAAGGAGTCGAAAAGAGGAGATTAAAAATCTCTATGCAAACGATTTCAAGTCTGACGAAAGGTCAGAGTGGTTAGTCGGACTAAATGGAGGTAATCAATATGATATGGAGTGAAATTTTAAAAGTGTATAAGAAAATCAAAAAGGATGAAAATTGGAAACAGCTATGTACAAGTATGGTGGATCGATAGAAAACCCTAGTGGAGCCAGTAACATTCTCCAACAAGACCCAAAGGATGTGATTCAAAGAAAGGTTTAAGACATTGACCATTGACTTTGAAGGGTTGATCCTTGTTCGGTTCGGTGATTTCAACAGCTCCGTTGTAGAAGACTCTAACTACAATAAATGGTCCTTGCCATTTAGACCTAAGTTTACCCGGGAAGGGCTTCAAACTGGCATCAAATAACAACACCTTCTGACCAGGTGCAAAGGATTTGCGGGAAATGAATTTATCGTGGAAGGCTTTAAGTTTCTACTTATACAGGTTTGAACTTTCATAGGAATCATGACGTAATTCCTCTAGTTCACTAAGCTGCAACCTACGATTTTCACCAGGCTTCAAGAGGTCTAAATTACAGGCTTTAATTGCCTAATAGGCCTTGTGTTCAATTTCTACGGGAAGATGACAGGGTTTCCCGTAAACAAGTCTGTATGGTGACATGCCTATTGGTGTTTTGTTGGCAATCCTATAAGCCCACAAAGCCTCATCTAAACTGGAAGACCAATCCTTCCTATCGGGTGGAATTGTCATTTGAAGGATCCTTTTGATCTCCCTATTAGAGACCCTGGTTTGCCCATTTGTCTGGGGATGATAAGGTGTAGAAATATGATGTGCAACCCCATATTTTCTAAGTAAAGTTTTAAACTGGGCGTTAATAAAATGGGAACCGCTGTCAGAAATAATAGCACGAGGTACCCCAAAATGAGCAAAATGTGACTCTGTATAAAAGGAATGACAACTCGACGGTCGCTTGTGCGTGTGGGTATGGCTTCAATCCAACGAGAAACATAGTTGACAGCAAGTAAAATATAATGGAAGCCAAAAGAGGACGGAAATGGACCCATAAAATCTATGCCCCAAATGTTGAAGATTTCACAGACTAGAATCGGGTTCAAAGACATCATGTCTTTCCGAGACATACCAACAAGTGTTTGGCAGCGACTACATGCCTTACAGTAAGTCTAAGAATCAGCAAATAACGTGGGCCAATAAAACTAGCATTGCAAAACTTTTGCAGCGGTCTTTCTACTAGAAAAGTGACCACCACAGGCCTGGTCAAGACAAAAAGATAGGATAGAATCAATCTCAGAAGAAGTGACACAATGCCTGATGATTTGATCATTACAGAGTCTAAAAAGATATGGAACTTCCCAAAAATAGTATTTGGCTTCTGCTTTGAGTCGTGATTTGTGATTCCCATCCCAATCTGGCTGGAATTGATGTGTAACCAAATAATTAACAATATTTGCATACCAAGGAAGATCCGTGGATATAGTTAAAAGATGTTCATCAGGGAAGTGTTTTGTAATTGGTGGAGATGATTCGATTGTATCAGAAGGAAGATGGGATAGATGATCTGCAACAACATTTTGCCTACCCACCTTATCACGAATTTCTAGGTCATATTCTTGCAAAGGAAAAACCCATCTGATTAACCTAGGTTTCGTGTCTTTCTTAGATAGAAGGTGTCGAATAGGTGAGTGATCAGAGTACACTATGATTTGAGATCCGAGTATGTAAGATCTAAATTTTTCTAATCCAAATACTATTGCTAGTAACTCCTTCACTATAACTGTGTAATTCCTTTGTGTCTCATTCAATGTTTTACTAGCATAGTAAATTACCACCGAATTCTTCTCAATGTTCTGTCCTAAAATAGCTCCTATTACATAATCGGATGCATCACACATGATTTCAAATGGTAAATCCCAATTAGGTGGTTGCAAAATTGGAGCCTATGTTACCCTGTCTCTCAAAGTTTTAAATGCTAGAATACACTCCTCATCCATCTCAAAAATTGCATCCTTTGCGAGGAGGTTTGTGAGTGGTCAGGAAATTTTTGAAAAATCAAGGATGAATCTTCTATAAAATCCCACATGCCCAAGAAATGATCTAGTGCCTTTGATCGAGTCAAGAATTAGAAGATTTACAATTTGATTGATCTTGGCTCGATCTACTTAGATACCCTGCTCAGATATGAGATGACCAAGTACTATGCCCTCAAGAATCATAAAATGGCTATTTTCCCAACTAAGGACAAGGTTAACCTCAATACATCTATTTAGAACCTTCGACAAATTATCCAAGCAAATATCAAATGTCTCCCCGAAGATTGAAAAATCATCCATAAAAACCTCCATATATTCACCCACCATTTCGGTAAAAATGGCTAACATGCAACGCTGAAAAGTCGCGGGTGCGTTGCAAAGCCCAAATGGCATTCTTCAGAAAGCAAAGGTTCCGAAGGGGCAGGTGAAAGTCGTTTTCTCTTGATCTTCGAGATAAATTGCAACTTGATTATATCCAAAGTAACCATCTAAAAAGAAGAAGAACCTATTACCAGCTAATCTCTCAAGGATCTGATCAATGAATGGTAAAGGAAAATGGTCCTTCTTTGTAACATAATTCAGTTTTCGATAATCTATACAAACCCGCCACGAATTCGCAATTCATGTGGAAATGGTTTCTCCAGATTCAGTTTTGATTATGGTGAGTCCTGCCTTTTCGGGTACCATTTGAATTGGACTCACCCAAGGGCTATCGGATATAGGATAAATAATATCAGCATCAAGCCACTTGATTATTTCTTTCTTAATGATCTCCTTTAGATTAGGATTTACGCATCTTTGAGCTTCTCTTGAAGGTTGTGCCCCATCTTCAATATAGATGCGATGAGTACAAAAATTGGGGCTAATCCTAGTGAGATCATGTAAAGTCCACCCAATTACCTTCTTGTGATCTCGAAGTACTTTGATCAATTTGGATTCTTGTGATTCAGAGAGATGAGAATTGATTATTATAGGATATGTTTGATTAGATTCGAGATATGCATATTTAAGATTATCAGGCAATGGTTTCAATTCAAGCATAAGAGTTGAATCAACAGTAGGATTTGGGGCGGGATTCTCAATTGTGAAGAGTGATTCAGATTCAGAGTCAAATTCAGAATTGAGTAGAGATTCCAATAATGTTTCATTGCTTTGAGGGTATAGGATATCAAAAGATGTGTCTTCTAAATCAAGAGAACTAATGTCATCCTTAAAAATTTCTATTGATTTTATTTCCTCAATCCATTCACAATCAAATCCACTAGAAGCTCTAAATATATCTAACTTAATTGTCTTCTCCCCAAATTTCAATTCAATCTTTCCTAATTCACAATCAATGTTGGCTTTTGCAGTAGCCAAAAAGGGTCTCCCTAAGATAATTGGGGTGTCTTTAACGTGTTCAGGTACTTCCATATCAAGAACAATAAAATCTACAGGAAAGTAAATATCCCGAACTCTTATAATAACATCCCCCAACATTCCTTTTGGTGACTTAATGGATCTATCAGCTAATTGTAAAGTCACATTGGTAGACTTAAGGTTTTCTATTTGAAAATGTTTTACCAAAGAGAAAGGAATGAGGTTAATAGAAGCTCCTAAATCTAGGAGGACTCTATTAAAACATTGATCGCCAATTAATCAAGAAATAAATGGAGATCCTGGGTCTTTCTTTTTTAAAGGAAGCATACTTGAAATAATAGAGCTCACATGCTTTGAAAGTACAACAGTGCTTCCTTTCTTCGGCTTACGCTTAGGAGTACACAATTCCTTAAGAAATCTTGCGTAAGTCAGAATGTGTTTGATAGCATCTAGGAGTGGGATATTAATATGTACCTGTTCAAAAATCTTAATCAAATCTTTACCTAATGTAACAGGTTGTTTTTGTTTCCTAGTCTTCTTCAAAGCTTCTGGGAATGGGATGTGGGTTTCCTGTTCTACTAAGGTATTTTCCTGATCTTGCAAATTAGCGGAAATTGCAGGATTGGGTTCTGCACCTCTTCCAGATGTAGAAATAGGGGTTAGTATAGATGCACTAGGGTCTTGGGATTGGTTCCTTGGAAAAACTGGATCCCTAGTGGAAGTTCCACGATGGGTTGTAACAGAGTTAATACCCACATGAGAAGAAGAAGCAGCTGAAGAAGAAGATGCTTGTGAATTTTGGAAAGATAGATCATTAATTAATGGTTGATTCACAATTGATTGCTGTTGATTTAGATATTAAAAATCAAGATTAGAAATAGGTGGATTCAGATGTTGATTTTGATTTGGATTTAAGGGTAATTGATTAAGGAGATGGACATGTCCCTGATTCAAATTTTGAACTCCCAGGTGTTGTCCTTGCTGGATATTCCTAGGGTTTGGAATTGGCTGGGATGGAAGGGTCCCTAGCTGACGAGATTCAGCTAACTGTGTGATTTGACCCCTAAGATCAGCCAATTCTGCCGAACATTGTCGTTGGACTTCAGCAAGAGCCTCAGCATTTTGTCGCTGGCTCTCTATCACTGCTCTTAAAATCTGGTCTAGCTGTGAATCTCTATTTGGCCCTACGGGGTTTTGCAAACCCGTGTAAAATGGCCTCGCATTGTGTTGCTGAAGCGACAATGTAGGTGGGTTTTGTCTAGTTTGAGTTGGATATGATGGTCTTTGTGTATGGTCAGACCAAGAAAAATTTGGGTGATTACGCCATCCAGGATTATAGGAATTTGAATATGGGTTTGATCTTGGTGTGTATCCCTGAATGGCATTTAAATCAAGAGGATATGGCGTGTTTTCTGCAAAAGTAAAGGGTGGGTAAGATTGTGGGACAAAGGTCCCTCCTTGGGTTGGTGAAGGAGTAGATAGAAAACCCAAGTAAGATGGATCTCTAGAATCCAGATTATTCATAAATTCCCTCCCCGCGGGAATTTGCGAAACAGGTAAATATGCGGGATTCGTAGCAAGTAGAGGCCTAAGATTCTTCATTGTGTTTCTAACCTCACCTAGATGCTTTGCTACGATATCGACTTTGTCCAATTTTTCTACAATAATCTCTAAATCCTTTGAACTGGACGAATTACCGATCTCGTGAATGCCCTTATGCGGATTTTGGTGATTCGTATTCGTGCCCTGCAAAAATTGCGACATTGATGCATTGTTGATCGAGTTTTCTGCCATCCCTTCAAATAATTTTGAAGTAGATTCTGCGTCGCGGTTAAGAAAATTCCCTCCACAAGAGGCATCAACTAGATTGCGAATGCCCTCTTGTAAACCACAATAAAAGATATGCATGAGTTGCCAATGAGGGATGACATGATGTTTGCATTTCCTTTGCAATTCATGAAAATGTTTCCACGCTTCATGAATTGGTTCTCCTTGATTTTGATTGAAAGTAGTAATAGCTCGCCTTAAAGCATTGGTTCGACCAATTAGAAAGAATTTCTTCAAAAATGCAGATTCGAGTTCAGCCCAAGTTGAGATTGGTCTTGCTATAGTTCTATACCAACAAGCTACTTTATCTTTAAGGCTAAAAGAGAACATTTTTCATTAGTAGGATTTCCCTATTTTGATTTTGAGGACCAAGAGTTTGAGACAAATTTTTAAGATCTTCAATGTGTTGAAATGGATCCTCGGATGCAAATCCGTAAAAGTGGGGGATTAATCGTATAATGTTTGGCTTTAATTCTGGATCATTTTCCCTAATAGGAATCCTAACATTAGGCTCTACTTCTGCATTGGATGGGTTATAATAATTTCTAAGTAGAGGCCTTCGTTGATTGATCGGCAAATCAGGATTTTCAAAACCCGCCTTAGGTCGAGGTGAAGAACGGGTTTGCAAAGTTTGTAGATTATTTAAGGCTGCTGTTAATAAATTGATTTGTCTTGTTTGCTCTAGCATCCTGAGGTTTTGGTTCAGGAGCGCCTCATGAACATCAAAAGGCGGCATCTCCCCCTGACAAGAAGAAGGGATCTCAGGATTAAGATTCTGCATTGGATCCATAGAAGTTGATGGATCAGACGGGAAAACCATTGGTTGCTTATCTGCAACCGTCCTAGGATCACCTGTCAACGGCGGATGCAAGGATCGCCTCCTGTCCATAAGTCGAAAATAAATGTGCAAAGGGACACGCACACCACTGATACAAAAACAGCGGCATAAAAAAACCTGCAAAACAGCGCAAAAGATGCGGGTTTTGCTCTTCTTTCAAAGGAAAGAAGAAATTCCTAAAGTACGCAAAGTAATTTGACACAAACAAATAGAGTAATAGTATCAAAATACACATCCTAATTCGTGACTACACAGGTGAGTACCTTAAAGCTCAAAGGTCTAAGGTCTAGGATCGAGACCGCTCATTACTAGCTCCCCGAGGCTCTAGTAGTGAGATAGACTTGTTGATCTTCGGCCAAAGCCCTAAGAGGTGCAAAGAGTAGAGATAGAAAAATAGACTTGTGTGACTCTAGTGATCACGCTGTGTGCACGATAGCATGCAATAGATGATATCAATATAAAAACCCGCATGCATTTTGCAAACAGATTTAAGTCACCAATTTTACTTCCTCTTTTTAGTTAATCTTTTTCAAAAATATATCAATTAAACTACAATGACTACTTTTTATATCTTTTCAACCAAAAATATGTGGACTTTTTAATTCTTAGAGGATAGGGATCTACACGGGTTTTCTCTTGTTTTCCCGCTGATGCGAGAAAAATAGTTTAAAAATTTCCCGAGTCAGATCGCTAAAATACTAGCAGGAAATGCACTCCTAAGAGTGTATGCCTATGTTATGCTGCTGCTAGTCAGAAAAGATGTATTTTTGTATTTTCTTTTATTTTTAAATGCAACAAAACAAAAGATTAAGAAATACTCACAAAGAATGAAAACATTAAAACTAAATCCTACCTTCTCCTGAGATTACCCGCAGAGGTAAACCTGAAAAGATGACAGAAAATAAAAACAAAAACAAAACACAACACACTAATTCAAACAAAAGTTAATAAAAATAAAAATATATTTACAAAATACCCCTAATTAAATAATTAATCCTTTTAAATTTAAGTGGATCAAAATATTTCCTCCCGGGCAACAGCGCCATTAAAATGATGCGTGTTTTTCACTCAACTCAGTAATTAAGTTAATTTCACTTAATTAAGAGTAGAAGAAATCACTTAGGTTAACTCGAAGTTGTGTTGATTGTGTAGTATAGGGTCGAATTAATCGAATATTTTAGAGATTTTCGCTGGTTAAGTCCAGGTCGTTCACTGGGAGGGATAATAATTTTCTCCAAATTCACCAATTTTCTTTTATCTCTTTAAGTTTAGGAGGTAAAGCCAATTCAATTTTAAAAACATGAATTTTGTCAAAATATTTAACTATAAAGGATATACAAAATTCCATATGAAACATATTTACTCAAAATGTTGTACTTTATTAACAAGTAAACATGCTAGTTTTTCAATTTTATTTCATTCTAAGAAATTAAGGCAATTAAAAAGTTATCCAATTAAAGCACGCCTTTTACATTTAAGAACAAAAAGTAATTATGCAAGAAAAGTTCATTTATTTTCATCAACAAAGTATTGATGCCTTTTTATTTTCTTCAGGATTTCATCTTCTTCTTTCTTTCTTTCTTCTATCTCTCTTTTATTTTCTTCTCTCGAGCTCTCTTTCTTCTTACTTTTCTTGTGTTGTTCCTGCCTTCTTATCCTCCTCCTTTTCCCTTAGTTTTTCTCCTTTGTTCCTTAGTCCTTTTCCTTAACACTTCTTAACGCCTGTGCCTTCTTTAGCTTTCACTTAGTATCCTTCATAAGCTTCTCTTTTCCTTAAGCTTTCAGTTGAACTGGGTTTTCTTTTTACTTTTTTAACCAAAAGTTTTTTTATTTGTGGTGAGGTCCTTTCGAGGATACACAGCACCCTGAGACCAGGGTGGGACCAGAACCTACTCGGTCCTCGCCTAATATCAATTAGGTTCGTTTCGGTTCATTTGCTAATCTATTCACAGTCCCGAGCCACATTGGCTCAACCTGGCCTCCCAGGCCACACTCGCCCTCCCAGGGCACAACCACATTCGCACGCCTCCAGGGGTGCACACCAGCAGGTATAAGCCTGCACATTCAGAATAATGCTCAGATCAAAAGGAATCAGAACCGGTGCGTCGAGCGTTGACGACTACATAGCCAAGGGAACAAATCAGTTTTATCCCTAGGCACGCACTCGTGAATAACCGAGGTGGGACAAACTTAACTCTTCCAGACCCGAATTCAAACGTTCATAACTTTTTACCCAGAGCTCCAAGCTGAATGATTTCAAGTTTGTTGGAAAGCTCTAAGGGTAATCTACACAATTTTAGGGTAAATTTAATGTTTTAATGATGTTTTACTCTTCAATTTAAGATATGAAATTAGGGGATTCTACGGGTTTTCTAAAAGCCTGGAAAGTGTTTTAAATCAGGAGAGTCCTCAGATGGACTTCTCTCATCCATTAATAGGTCTGTATATGTTATATAAGCAATTCCACTTCTGTTAGGATAGATTTTAAACTCTAAAGACCTTCAGAACCTTCAGAGAAGCTTTTCTCTTCTCTGAAAATATTCAGAGGTTGGTTTACAAATTTCAATAAGTGCAACAGACATCTTAAAGTGTTCTTAATTTATTTAGATTAATTCTAAGGGTTATACTAATCAATCTGGGCAGGTTTCAAGTTTGAATTTCATCAAAACAGTACTCCTGTTGGTTTAGGTTCGAGAGTAACCCAAATTAGCAGAAACTAAATCTTCACTAAATACATCATCTGAGCTTACTTTAATTGATTTTAGATCATCAAATAAGTTTCCAGAAATAGTTTTCACATCTCAATTCCTCAATTCAAGCTCAGAACACCATTATCAGCATCAGGTTTGACTATGGAAGCTCGAAAATTGACTTTCTGTTCTAAACTTCCTCCTAAGAAATTAATGCCTCAATCAGAGTCTCCTCAACATCAGAAACTCATTTAGATCTTTAGATTTGTGTTCTGTCCTTAATTTCTAGGGTTTCAGGCTCGTCGCCTGAACTAAAATAGATGTGTGTTCGACAGAATCATGGGAAGATTGCTACAATGTTTTGAAAGTTAAAATATCTTCAGTGCATCGCACTGAAGCTTCTGAGCTCCTTAAATGTTTCTCAAATCCTTCTAACAGATTTCTCCAACTCGTCGGAGTTAGGGAAGAAGAAGTTCAAATCTATAGCTCCAGTGGTTAAAACCTCAAACAAATATCTTCAGAACAGGTAGTAGTCCTTATTAAACTATTCTGGAGCTACTTATCAATTTTACGAGGCTGTAACATAACTTTGACTCGCCGAAGCTCGCCGGAGCTCAAGTGTGTCCAGAAAATGTAAATTATTTGTACAGATTGACAAAATTAACCATTTTTTATCCAAAAATGATCCTGAGGTCGCAAGGAACCTCATTATCACTTTAAATTCTTCATTTGTTCAATAAAATGTAAGATTTGACAGTAAGTTTGTTTCCTTAAAAATTTAAGTGGTTAAAGCTTAGGACTTGATTTAACTACTCGATTGAGAAGTTAAATCAAGTCAACAGATGTTATTAATCATAAATATATATTTAATTTATAGTTTGAACTATTCCTAAGCCGCCATGGACATTGAGCTCAGGAACTTAATTAAGATTTAGGCGTTTAATTATAGATGATAATAATAGGTAATATAATGTCGATTAGGGTTCATTAGTGGTGATAGGTGATGAAAGGACCCAGTGAAGGTGAAATTATCTCAATTACTGTCACCATAGACAGTGTCAGTAGTCGGTGAAGGTGAGATTTGAATTAGGCGTTTAGGTGATTTAATTAATGTTTAAGTGAATTAGAGGTGAACATGGAAGATATGGAAGGTGAACAGTGAATTAAAAGACAAAATTAAATCTCTGGCGATCTCAAGGAACTCGCCAAAGTCGAAGGAGATGAAACTAAATTCTGAAATTACCCTAACCTAACTAACTAAACTAACTAACTAAGCTAGCCTACTCCTACTCCTACTCCTTGTCTATTGTTACCTAGACGAAGGGGTCAATAGGGTTCCGCCAAAGTCTCATGGTGGACGACGAAATTAGAGGGTTGAAGAAAGATCTCCGACGAGCGGATTTGAGGTGGAGTGAAGGAATCCTTAGGTCGATGCCTTTGTCAGAGGTGTGGAAGACCACGGCGGATCTCCTAGGCTACTTAAGATGGACGGAGGAAGTCGGAAGATGGAATGGGGAATCGCCAGAGGTTTGGAAGAATAGCTTATCGAAGTCGGCTACAGTGTTAGAAGAGGGAAGTGAGCCAACTTACCTAAAATCAGAGGTGTGAGGGGGTATTTATAGCAGTTTGCGATGAAGAGAGTGGAGGGGTCTGGCCGAAGAAGGAGCACGAGGAGCTTAACCTCCGTCGTCGTCTCCGACGACGGTGAGGTTATCTCCCACTGAAAAATAGGATTCTCGGTTAATCCAGACCGATGGATGAAGTGGAGGTGGTGAGCGAAAGCTGCAAGAGCTTGGTCAAAGAGGAATGATGTTGGTAGGGCGGTGATTGCGCGATGGGGTGACTCTCTGCCGCCAGCCATTCGTTTAGCTGGAGAAGAAGAAGAACACGAAGAGGGACTTAGAAGTAATTAAACTTAAGGACCTATGTGAGAAATAAGGACCCGACTGTAATGAAAAGTAAGGACTAAAATGTAAACCCAAGTTTTGAAGGTTTATTTTAACTTAGATCTTTTTCAACTTTTTATATATGTTAGTAAATATGGTAAACATTATGTTTACACCTTGGATTTACATTTTTGACCTTTTTAGGTTAATTTATTAGATTAAGTAAAATCACTTAAGTTATTACATACTTAGTTATACATTATATTTAAGTTACTTATCTTATTAATTAAGGGAATGATTAATAGGATTTCGAGTCCAATTGTTATCTAAATTATTAATAATGTTAATTGAATGATAGAATTCTATTTTTAAATTATTCTAAGGTCCTTAACTAAATGTCCCTTATTTTATAATTAACCCTTATATATTCATAACTTTAGCTAATTAACTAGGAAGACTAGTTTATTAGGGGTAATCAGAGATCATGATGAGTGTCTCATCATGTATGGATTGGGGTGCTTAGGTTACCGAGTCCTGCAAACTAGTGGTCATTTAATGAGGCCAAATAATCCCTAAGCCTTAGACCTAATACTTAAGCTTCGCACTTTCCCCAACCTCTTGAGGATTATCCTGATCTTAGTGGGTACTTGAATTTTTAAGTCTAGGATTACAGCCCAAGAGGCCTGTAATCAGCTTTCCTACTAATCAATTCTTTATTTTATTAGCACTTTTTTCCTTTCATTTTCTTTCTTTTGATATGGTCTATAACTAAGTCACTTCCTTAATCGTTTACTAATGACTATCTCTTTTTCTTTTCTTTTTAAATTGTGCTCCTCATTTTCTTTTCACATTTTTATCTCCCTTTTTTTCTCCTCAAAATCTGATATGCCATCAAAATTTCCTCTCCTCCCATATTTTTTCTCTTTTTCAAGAATTTTTTATTAATTTTTTGGTATTTTCGGAATATGTGATTTTTTTGATGAAACCCTTTCTTGTGAAGTGATTTTTACAAAGTTTTGCAGTTTAATACCCACCCATGCTTACGATTTGCAATGTCCTCATTGTAAATTAGGTGGGTTCGAGTTTAGGTTAGATCATTCATTAGAACAGGTGTTGGGTGGGTGAATCGGTTGGGGTGACTGTTGCGAATGATTTTAAGCTCGAGTACGGGTACCAAAGGTGGAGTCGGCTATTCTAATGGATGGACCTTAAAGTGCAATATGAGTTCAACATAAGATGTGTTAGGAAGGGTTTTGGCTTTCTCAAAATGATGGGTTGCCTCCTGTTAAGCGCTGAGTTTAACACCATCAGTCGGGCGTAATGAGCTTAGGGAGAATGTAGGGTAAAAGATATCTCAGCCAAATTTGTATCAGTGAGTTCAATGAACGGTTTGAGTTTCTGACCGTTCATGACAAAAGGTTCTGAATCATGGTTGAGTTGATTGATTTTGACAGCTCCATTTCCAAAGATTCGTTGGACAAGGTATGGTCCAATCCATTTTGATATGAATTTTCCTGAGAACAATTTGAGTTTGGCATCAAAACCTAGGACTTTTTGACGAAGGAAAAAGATCTTTCTAGATATGTGCTTTTCATGAAAGGCCTTGACTTGCTCTTTGTAAATTCGTGAGTTCTCATATGCGTCATGGCATAATTCATCGATCTCGCTTATTTGAATCTTTCTGTGGGTTCCTACCTTAGAAAGATCAAGATTGCAGTTTCGTACTGCCTAATAGGCTTTGTGCTCCAATTTGACGGGGAGATGGCATACCTTTCTGTACACTAATCTGAAAGAAGACATGCCTAATTGGGTTTTGTGGGCGGTCCTATAAGCCCATAAAGCTTTCGGAAGTTGAGATGACCAATCTTTCCTGTTAGGTCAAATAGTGACCTAAAGGATTTTCTTGATCTCCCGATTCAATAACTCAGCTGGACCATTGGTTTGGGGGTGATAAGGAGTAGAGATTCGGTGTGATATCCCGTATTTTGTCATTAGTGATCTAAACTGAGCAATTATGAAATGGGTCGCTCCATCAGAGATTATGGCACGTGGAATCTCGAACAGAGAAAAGATGTTCTGATGAATGAATTTGATAACCACCTTATGATTGTTGGTTCGAGTCAGAATCGGTTTGATCCATTTGGACATGTAGTCAATGATGAGCCCATATTTGTGGGCTATTTAGTTACTTAAGTGCCTAGGAATTAGATTGATATTAGTGTATACATAGCATCTATTAAGAGAAAAATAAGTTAGTTTATATATATTTGCTCGTATGCATTACATATATAAATTATTTAGCATGCATTAGAATAACATGCATTAGTCTTTAGGTTACATTATATGCATTAACATTTTATTGAGGGTTTGAACATAAACAAACCAATCTTTTTATTATTATTCATTTTCTCTTCTCTACAGGAATTTGTCGCTCCAACGCCACCAGCTGCCCGCACTAAAATGTTCATTCAAGGATGATTGGAGAATGTGGATCTGCTCCCGCCTCTCCATTCAAATCCATGCAGACGGCTACAAAGGAGGAGGAATGGTTTCCATTCAGAGGAGGCCACCACCCCTTTCCTCACTGTGCAGACAACCTAGTTTCTCATCCACTCCTCACCATCGGCCTCAACTGCGGTAGTGCGACTCCACCACCGTGGGTGTGTGGTGTGACAACCCACACCACTAATCAGAGTCCCTGCATCACCGTGCTTCTTCTTCATCAGCTCCTCAACCACCAACACCATCCTCGCGCACGTCCCTCACCAAGCACAGGCACCTCCTACAGCACACACCAAGCATAGATATCTCCCACCAGCAACTCAACACATGCCCTCCAACATCTCTGCCCGCATGCCCTCCAGCAGTAAAGCACGTGCTACTCACAGCCACCGACCCTAGCCTCCAGCCACGCGTGCAGAGCGCACGCTAGTCCTGCCTCTCTGCCTGTGCATAGCATATGTACTCCAGCGCCCTTCAGTAGCTCCATTCCCACTCACAAGAGCAGCAGTGATAGTCACCACTGCTGCTTCTTTCCTCCATCCAACCGGCCGAGGCCATCTCGTGATGCACCACCGCCACCGCCTCAATGGCCTTGTTTCGGCCAACCTTTTCTCAGAGTAGCTCCTCGAATGAGCCTCTCTCCCGTGCTCGAGGAGAGAGATATAATCCTCTATTTTAGTGTGTATTATTATTTAGAGAAATTGCCATTGTCAAGAATTATTTTCTTGATTTTTCAAATTAATTAAATTATGGGGTATTTACAGCTTTATGCTTATTCTTCTAGATAATTATTAAGCCTTATTGATTCATCTTTATATGCATTACATTTAATTTTGAATTACATTTTAGTATCCATGCAAGCGAAAAGTATATGGCATACCCTTGCACATAGATAATTTTCTTAGATGAAAGTTATGTCAACAACCCTTGACTTCTCCATAAATTTAAGCTTTACATTCAGAGCTACATAGGCATTGTTTGATTTCGCGAATATTTCAGCGAACTCGATTTCTACCTAGCTGTGAGTTTAAATAGGTCATTGCCTCCCTGTGGACACGACCCACTCACTTGTGAGTGGTTTAATTTTAATTCTAATTGTTTTGATTAGTCATTTTTCGACCACTTAAAATTACAATGATGAATCTTCTTAATCATCATTTTTCAAATGTGAAAAGTCAACTCATCAAATGGCGCCGTTACCGGGGAGGCAATAGGCTTAATTAAATTGCATTCATTCATTCGTTCAGATTGATTTAAATATTGAATCATATTTAACTCTGGATTTTGTTTCTGGAGCGAGTGCAACGATCTGCGACACATTCTACGACTTGCAATCACACTAGACATCGTGAGAGGTGACCCTTGACGTCGCCAGAGGAGAAATTATTCAAGCCACCATGCAATGAACCAGATTGCCAGGAGGGGAAGGAAGAGGATGTGACGATCGTCTCTGCACATTTAGTCACTGATTTGATTAGAGTAGGATCAAGACTTCAGACTAAATTTTTCTTGCACATTTTGGTTTGAGACCCTTGTTCTAGGTACATTTTTAGGGGTTTGTTCCCCGACTTTCTTTTAGGCCCGTGTTGGGTAACTTTTCGGGAGCCTATTCCCTTTTCTTTAGATATAAGTTTTCTTTTTTGAATTGATTTTTCTTGACTGTACATAAGTAAAAAAGGAAAAACACAAAAAGCATGAGCTGCCTGCTTGAAGCTGCTTGCCTTAGGATGACCATTTAGGTGTGAATGAGCAGCCTTTGGATTTATTTTGTTTGCATTTGCATGGATCTTGCATTGCTTATTACTGGAGGAAAGGTATGTCCTATTTCTTTGCATTCTATATTGTTCATGAATGTGCATTTGGATTTAATTGTATGACCACCTAATTGAATTGAAAAGATCTAACAAGTGGTCACATATTTTCTTGAAAAAGGACTTTAAGTTGAGGAGGAACACTAAAAACCAAGGATTTGAATTGAGACATTGTGCTGCGGTTCAAAATTCCAAACTCAAAATTTTACGGTGTATGCACACTTATATCACTTGCACCACAGCATGCATTTAGACATTCCTAGGTCTTGGAACTACTAGGACAAGAGCCCTCCTACCGTTGGATTCTAAAGTGTTCAGAATTTGAGATCAAAGTTTTTGTAAATCCAAAGAGCGGGATACCTTGTCACGGATTTTTGGGGGTAGTTAAGAAGCACCGCGAAAGCATAGCTTCAAAGGAAGGCTTAGGCCTACTTGCATCCCTCGATCTTTCATCTTTGGAGTTGCTCTACCATTTGAGATTTAGGGAAGAACACCTAAGCTCCAACTAGGTCTTTTTAGGCATTTCGAAGGTCGACAATAGGGGCATAATTGATTGGGCAACTTGCTTTGTCATCTATAATTTGAACTAAAGTCAAAAGCCTAAATTTGTAAGGACCAAACAAGTCCTTTTGAATTGTGTTTGTAGTGCATGCTTGGTAGGCGATCTCTTAGGAGACAACTTGTGTTTGATCCTGAACCTGAAAGAATCTTAAGAAGGAGCCTCCCAAGGGAAGAAATGGCCGGTCAACGGAAACTTAAGGAATATTTCATTCCAAACAATCAAGCTGGCCCTACACTACGTAGACCTAGAGGGGACAATCCTAATGAGGTCAAAAGCAGTACCATATCCTTGCTACCTTCCTTTTATGGTACTATTAGGGAAGACCCTTACAGGCATATAAAGGAATTCACTAAGGTTTGTTCCACAGTGAAGCTGCAGGGTGTTACTAATGACTCTCAAATGTGGACCCTCTTTCCTTTCTCCCTCAACGACAAAGCCAATTATTGGTATCATACCCTTGATTATATTAATACTTAGGATGCCCTGAAGAAGGAGTTTTTGAAGAAGTACTTCCCCATGAGCAAAATAAATCACTTTAAGAGGGAAATTATGAGTTTTGTTCAAAAGGATGGGGAAGCTTTCCATGATGCATGGGAGCACTTTAATGACCTGTTGAGACTTTGCCCACATCACCAGGTGCCTAAGTGGCAGCTGGTTGAAAGGTTCTACATCGGACCTAATGATTCGCACAGGCAAACTATGGATGGCACATGTGCAGGAACCTTTCAATCTAAGACGTAGGATGAAGCTTGGAACCTTTCTGATACTTTGAGTGAGAATTCTATTCACTTGAATTCTACCTACATGGATAGAAAACCCACTCTCATGCAAAGAAAGTTGGAGGCGAATGAGGAAAGGGACACCAGAATTTAGCCTATCAGATTCAATTGTTGAATCAAAACATGGAAAGGCTTATGTTGAGCCTGGGCCAATTCGTATCTAACACCTTCACATCCCAAGCTTCTGAATGCTCCATTTGCCAAGGAAATACGCAAGCCACTGTGGATTGCCACTTGGCCTCACAATTCCCTGAACTTGTATAGTAGAATCTGAATGCCGCTCAAGGGTTCCATCCTAGACCTCGTAATGACCCTTATTCCAACACTTATAACGTGGGATGGAGGAACCACCCAAACTTTTCTTGGAGAGAAGGAAATGTCTCAAATTCAGGGAATTATAAACCACAATCCTTTCAAAACCATCAAATGAACCAACCCCAAACCTTTGCCCAACCAAAGACCTCTGAGATGGATGAATTGAAGGCAATGTTGAGAACTATGCAAAAAAGTCAAAGTGCCATCATCCAATCCCATGACAAAGCTATACATGAAAAGAAATCGTAGATAGAGGGAAAGTGGGAAGCTTCCTAGTGCTGCTGAGGAGAATCCTAAAGGAAAAGGGATTGTCTTTAGGGAGCAGGCTCAGGCGGTGACTATTTTGAGGAGTGGGAAAGAAATTTCCAAACCCGATGCTCCTGTAGTCTTACCATCTGAAAAACCATCCACCTTGACTTTCACCCCCATTGACGAAGACCTGCCTAAATCTCCTTCGCTTGAAATCACCTCACCGGAAGAAGTTGCCCCTGTTCCACCCCTTACTCGACATGATAACCCTTCCACCCAGAGATCAAGAGTGTCCTTTCCAGAGTGCTTATCCAGCTCTGGGTAGACTTCTATTGGCTCATCTGGAGCCAAAAATAAGACGGATGAGATCATTGAAATTTTCAAGCAAGTGCAGATTAACCTGCCTTTATTTGAAGCTATCAGGCAAATTTCGTCTTATGCCCTCTTCTTAAAGGACCTACGCACAAAAAAGCGGCAATCTAGGAAACAGGTCCAATCAAAAGTTGTCCTGCCTGATTCTGTTAGCTCAATTATTCAACATGGTACGCCCCTGAAACTTAAGGACCCAGAAGCCTTGTACATCTCAGTGGTTATTGGTGACTTACAGATTGATGAGGCTCTACTTGATCTGGGTACAGGGGTGAACATCCTTCCAAGCTATGTGTCTGAACAACTTAGTGGAGGCAATCTGAAGCCCAGCTCGGTAATCCTTCAAGTTGCTAATCGATCACTTAAGACATCGCAGGGAATTTTGGAAGATGTCATTATGAGAGTGGAGGATTTCTTCTTCCCTGTCGACTTTTTAGTTTTGGACACTAACCCCACCAACAAGCCAAACAAGCCCTCCATCATTTTGGGCCACCCCTTCCTTGCAACTTCGCATGCTTCAATCAATTGCAATACTGGGGCATTGAAAATGGGCTTTGGGAACAAGAAAATCTGGCTTAATGTGTTTGATGCTTATAAACAAGCCAGTCTTGAGGATTGTTCTCAAGTTGAGGTGATAGTTGACCAGATTGAAGAGACAACCCCTGCAATGGTATGTGATGACCCCCTTCAGCATGTCATGCTAAATGATCATTCCCATCTCTTGGAGGAATGTGAAGGGGATATACTAGAACTTGAGGAGTTGCTGGGTGTTTCTGCTGAGTCTCTTTCGCCATCACCTTTGCCCAAGGTAGATCTGCTACTTGAGATGGGGACATCTATTATGAAACCCTCAACCATACAAGCCCCTGACCTTGAGTTGAAACCCCTCCCTGACACTCTCAAGTATGTCTTCTTGGGTGCTAATGATACACTCCCCGTTATCATTTCAGTTGTGCTATCTGAGGCATAGGAGGGAGCCCTGATTAAATGCTTGTCTAGGCACAAGGAAGCTATTGCTTGGAGCATTGCTGACATTAAGGGTATAGACTCTACACTCTACATGCACCACATTTATATTGATGATTCCATCAAGCCATTTAGGGACATGCCGAGACGTCTGAACCCTAATATGAGGGAGGTGGTTAAAAAGGAAATCCTGAAGTGGTTGGATGCTGGGATCATATATCCCATTGTAGATAGTAAATGGGTATGTCCTATTCATGTGGTGCCAAAAAAGGAAGGCTTTACTGTGGAATTTAATGACCAAGGAGAACAAGTTGTGACTAGACCCTCAACTAGATGGAGGGTCTGTATTGATTACCACAAGCTGAACACTGCTACCCAAAAGGATGACTTTTTCTTTCCTTTTATTGATCAAATTCTCAAGAAATTGGAGGGGAATAAGTACTATTGAATTCTCGATAGATATTCTGGGTACAACCAGGTTACAATCTTTCCTGATGACCAAGAGAAGACGACGTTCACAAGTCCTTACGGTACCTTTGCATTCAGGCCTATGCCATTTGGATTATGTAATGCCCTGCAACCTTCTAGCGGTGTATGATGTCCATTTTTTCTAGCATGATTGACGAGTGTGTTGAAGTGTTTTTGGATGACTTCATTTATGGCTCGTCTTTCGACTAGTGTCTCCTACACCTGGAGATTGTGTTGAAGCGATGTAAGGAGACTGGTTTAGTCCTCAGCTGGGAGAAAAGCCACTTCATGGTGCAGAAAGGAATTGTACTTGGTCATGTTGTGTCCGAGCGAGGCTTAGAAGTAGATAAAGCCAAGATTGATTCTATTTCCAAACTCCCATTGCCCATGAATGTCAAACAGATTAGATCCTTTCTGGGCCATGCTGACTTTTTTAGGTGCTTTATTAAAAATTTCAGTAAAATTTCTAGGCCACTTTGTGACCTGTTGGTGAAGGAATCTTCCTTCAATTTTGATTCAAAGTGTGCCGAGGCCTTTCAAACTCTAAAGGAGGCCTTGATCTCTACACCTATTCTCCGAGCACTTGATTAGACACTCCCATTTGAGCTGATGTGTGATGCTTTCAAATTATGTAGTGGCGGTAGTCCTTGGACAAAGGGTCGAGGGAAGACCTCATGTGCTGCATTATGCCAGCATGACTTTAACTGAACCACAACAAAACTTCATTGCCACTGAAAAAGAATTACTTACTGTAGTTTTTGCTCTAGAGAAGTTTAGGTCTTATCTTCTTGGGTCTAAGGTGGTTATTTTCACTAATCATGCGACAGTGAAACATCTCATTGCTAAGAAAGATTCCAAGCCATGTCTGATTAGGTGGATCCTACTCCTTCAAGAATTTGACTTGGAGATACGTGAAAAGAAAGGAGTAGAAAATGTTATGGCTGACCACCTGTCTCACCTTCCACTTAATGACTCTCTATCTGGAGACATCCGTGAGACATTTCCTGATGAAACGCTTATGGCGATAACTCCAACTTTACATTGGTATGCTGGTACTGTAAATTACTTGGTCACTCGAGAAACTCCTGGCTCTTAGGATGAGCAGAAAAGAAAGAGATTCATTTCCCAAGCTAGATACTTTCATTGGGAAGAGCCTGAATTATTTAGAATTAGATAAGACCAAGTATTGAGATGATGTGTACCTAAAGTGGAACAACAAAGTGTGCTGAGTTTTTGCCATGAACTTCATTGTGGAGGACACTTTGGTGCTAAGAAAATTGCTTTTTAGGTTCTCCAGTCTAGTTTTTGGTGGCCTTCGTTATTTAAAGATTCTCATAATTTTCTTAAGGCCTGTATTAGATGTCAACGGACTGAAACGATTGGGAAGAGGAATGAGATGCCTCAACACCCTATTCAATCTGTTGAAATTTTTGATGTGTGGGGAATTGACTTTATGAGCCCCTTCATCTCATGATTATGAATATATCTTGGTGGCAGTTGATTATGTCTCTAAATGGATAGAGGCCAATCCTACGTGCACAAATGACCACTCTATGGTTTTGAAATTTGTGAAGGACAATATCATATCTCATTTTGGCTGCCCCAAGACCATTATAAGTGATCGAGGACCTCATTTCCGAAACCACCACTTCAATCAGCTACTCAGGAGTTTGGGAGTGAATCACAAGGTTACTACCCCTTACCATCCTCAGACGAGTGGCTCACATGGTGCTGTGGAGATTAAAATACCTTCCTCTTCAGTGACTCCCTTTATCGTCAACGGTCAGCGGTTAAAACCATACATTACTTTGGATGGTCATCTGGTTGACGAGGTCACTTGAGGAGCCTTAGCTCCTGCCATTCTCTACCTCAAGTAATATCTTCCTTTAACTGTTTTGTTTCCAATGAGGACATTCTTTGAACTAGGCATGGGGGAGAGGACCTGAGGCATCTATTTATAGCATGTCTACATTTTGTATTCATGCATACTACATTCAAAAAAGAAAAAAAAATGTATTATTGAGCTTAACTGGGCAGGCCCTGCATTCTTAAGCAGACTAGAACTTTAGGTTAGACAAAGTTGATTCTAGGTGTAAAACTTCAGAAGCTAACTGAGCTGCTAGCTTTAGACCTTTAGGGTCCTTTGTGGACTTAAAATCTTAAGTAGGAGATAAGTTGCGGACCATTCCTCAAGAGGTTGAGGAAGTAAAGCTAGGGATTGAGTTAAAGGCTTGTTAGTACCTGGAGACTTATTCTACCTTTTGGTTTATGGGTCATTGTAACCTAAGCATCCAAATTTCACACACATTTGGTCTTGTGTAAGTGATCACCCTAATTCATTTCTTTTAGAAAGGTTGGTTATCTTAGTTTTGACTTAGGAGAAGCTTGAAAATACAATTTGATTGGAAGAGTTCCACCCACAGGGAAGGTGGAGTATATACTCACCTTGAGGCTGTGATGATAACATGTTACCTCCTCGGTACTTATCTCTTAGGATATCCATCCTACTGGGGGCATGTAAGTGCATTGTGCGGTTCCGGTACCATGGGCAGCCCTATCTTGAAGTGTCGATTGGCATAGGCTTGAATTCTCTTAAGAAATCCATGGGTGATACTATCTCAATGTGTCGATTGCTAGGAGTTCTTAGGGTTGCTATGGGCGGTGCTATCTTGAAGCATCAAAAGCCAAGCACTTTTCGAGGTATAGTGATGTGGATAATGAATCCGGCATAGACCATGTTGAAAGCTAATCCAAGGTTAGACTTAGAGGAATCAAACAAAAAATGTATATATTAAAAAAAAAATTCTTTCTCCTCTCTAGGTTGGCAATCATACCAACCTTAAATAACTCAGACCAATGCACATGCACAGATGCTTTAATCTCAGGGATCAATAAACCCTATGGTAGAATTAGAAATCAGGGAAACCTGTGCCTACAAGTCGTCTTTAGCTGACATAGTCTGCAAGTTAGGAACTATTTGGGAACCTTAGGTGTAAAGTCTTAACTTAACATGTTTCTAAAGGAAGACCAATTGGGTTGGCTAGTCTACTTGGAGTGCTAGGTTATTGCTTAGATATGCTAGAGGCTAGCAAAAACTAGGCATGGAGGCATTTGATGAGCCCAAATTTGTGGGATATTTAGTTACTTAAGTCCCTAGGAATTAGATTGATATTAGTGTATGCATTGCATGCATTAAGATATAAATAAGTTAGTTTATATATATTTGCTTGTATGCATTACATATATAAATTATTTAGCATGCATTAGAATAACATGCATTAGTCTTTAGGTTACATTATATGCATTAACATTTTATTGAGGGTTTGAACATAAATAAACCATTCTTTTTATTATTATTCATTTTCTCTTCTCTGCAGGAATTTGCCACTCCAATGCCACCAGCTGCCCGCACTAAAGCCTGCATTCAAGGATGAGCAGAGAATGTGGATCTGCTCCCACCTCTCCATTCAAATCCATGCAGACAGCTACAAAGGAGGAGGAATGGCTGCCGTTCAAAGGTGGCCACCACCCATTTCCTCAATGTGCAGAGAACCTAGTTTCTCATCCACTCCTCACCACCGGCCTCAACTGTGGCAACATGACTCGACCACTATGGGCATGTCGTGTGACAGCCCACACCGCCAATCAGAGTCCCTACAACACTGTGCTTCTTCAACAGCTCCTTAGCCACCAACTCCATCCTTGTGCACGTCCCTCACCAAGCGCAGGCACGTCCTGCAGCAAGCACCAAGCGCAGGCACCGCTCACCAGCAGCTCAGTGCACACCCTCCTGCACCTCCTCCCGTGAGCCCTCTAGCAGTAGAGCGCGGGCTCCTCGCAGCCACTAGCCCTCGCCTCCAGCCGCGCGCTTAGAGCGCGCACTACTCCAGCCGCTCCACTGACGCACAAGAGCAGTAGCAATTGTTGCTGCTGCCATCCCTTCTCTCCTCCATTCAGCTGGCCCAGGCCATCTCGCAACGCACCGCCACCACCGCCATGAAGGCCTCGCTTTGGTCGACCTTGTCTCAGAGTAGCTCCTCGAATGAGCCTCTCTCCCATGCACGAGGAGGAGAGTGGTATAATCCTCTATTTTAGTGTGTATTATTATTTATAGAAATTGCCATTGTCAAGAATTATTTTCATGATCTTTCAGATTAATTAAATTGTGGGGAATTTACTGCTTTATGCTTATTCTTCTAGATAATTGTTAAGCCTTACTTATTCATCTCTATATGCGTTACATTTAATTTTGAATTACATTTTACTATGCATGCAAGTGAAAAGTGCATGGCATACCCTTGCACGTGGATAGTTTTCTTACGTGAAAATTATGTCAACAACCCTTGTCGTCTCCATAAATTTAAGGTTTACATTTAGAGCTACATAGGCATTGTTTGATTTGTTGAATATTTCAGCGAACTCTATTTCTACCTAATTGTGAGTTTAAATGGGTGATTGCCTCCTTATGGGCACGACCCACTCTCCTGTGAGTGGTTTAATTTTAATTCTAATTGTTTTGATTAGTCATTTTTCCACCACTTAGAATTACAATGGTAAATCTTCTTTTTCATCATTTTTCAAAAGAGAAAAATCAACTCATTAATCAACAATGAGAAGAATGTATTCGAAGTCGTCCGAAGTAAGGACGGGTGCCATAAAATCAATCCCCCAAATATCGATGATTTCGCATATGAGAATTGGCTATAAGGGCATCATATCATGGTGGCTCATGTTTGCTAAGGTCTGGCAATGAGTGCATGCCTTATAGTGATTGTATGCGTCTTTGAAAACTGTGGGCCAATAGAAGTCTCACTGGAGGACTTTTGCTTTGGTTTTATTACCAAAGAAGTGTCCACCGCATGCCTGATCATGGCAGAAGAACAAAATGTCCTGAATTTTCGCTTCTGGAACACATCGTCGGATGATCTGATCAGCACCAATGCAGAATTGATACGGGTCTTCCCAAAAGTAGTACTTGGCATCAGAAAGTAATTTCTCCTTAACTTTTGGCCAATCAGATGGTATCTGATGTGATGCCAAGTAGTTTACTAGATCAGCAAACCATGGAAGTGCATTATTGATAGTTAGCAGGTGCTCATCAGGAAAATGTTCAGTAATGGGTCCAGAAGGGTTGATAATATCAGTAGGAAGGTGGGATAAGTGATCAGCTACCACATTTTGTTTCCCCGCCTTGTCACGAATCTTGAGATCAAATTCTTGCAATAGCAAGATCCAGCAAATTAGTCGAGGTTTCGCATCCTTCACAAGGAGATGCCTCACAGTAGTGTGATCTGAGTAAATGTTAATATGGGAACCCAAAAGATATCATCTAAACTTTTCTAGGGCAAATACTATGGCTAGCAGCTCTTTCTCAATAACTGTGTAGTTATGCCCAGCCTCGTCAAGTGTCTTGCTAGCATAGTAATTGACCATGGGTTTCCCATCTATTTTCTACCCTAGTACTACACCTACAGCATAATCAGATGCATCGCACATGATCTCAAGGGGTTGCGACCAATTAAGGGGCTGCAGGATAGGTGTTTGGGTAACTTGATCATGTAGGACTTCAAATGCTTAAGTGCACTCCTTGGTGATTTCAAAAGGGACATCCTTAGATAGAAGATCAGTCAGAGGGCATGCCATTTTCGAGAAATCGGGAATGAATCGACGGTAAAAACTGACATGCCCCAGGAAGGATCAGATGTCTTTGATCGAGCTAGGCATAAGGAGTTTCAAAATCAAATTCCCCTTGGTTTGATCAACCTGGATGCCCTTTTTATAGATAAGATGTCCTAGGACTATTCCCTCAGGTACCATGAAATGGCTCTTTTCCCAGGAAAGAGCCAAGTTCACATCAATGCACTGCCTGAGGATCTGGACCAAGTGCAAAAGGCAATCGTCAAATGATACGCCAAATACCGAGAAGTCATCCATGAAGACTTCAAGGTACTCACCTACCATATCTGATAATATGGCAACCGTGCACCGCTGAAAAGTAGCAAGTGCATTGCAGAGACCAAACGGCATCCTTCGAAATGTGTAAGTTCCGAAGGGGCAGGTGAAGGTGGTCATTTCTTGGTCCTCAAGATGGATTGCGACCTGGTTGTAACCAGAGTACCCTTCCAGAAAGTAGAAGAATTGATTTCACGCTAGTTTCTTGAGAATCTGATTAATGAATGGTAGTGGGAAATGATCCTTCTTCGTGGAGGAATTGAGTCTTCTATAATCAATGCAAACTCTCCATGAGTTCGCTATATGGGCCGGTATGCCTTCTTCGGTTTCAGTCGTGATGACGGTGAGCCCTGCCTTGTTAGGAACAACCTGGATTGGACTCACCCACCAACTATCGAAGATCGGGTAGATGATCCCTACATCTAGCCACTTGATAATCTCCTTTTTCTTGACATCCTGTAGATTGGGATTCAACCATCTCTGCATTTCACGGGATGGTCGTGAGCCCTCTTCAATGTAGATGTGTGTGTGCAGTATGAGGGGATGATACCAGTGAGATCTTCGAGAGTCCATCCAATGGCTCTTCGATGTAGTTGAAGAATAGAAATCAGGCGTGTTTCTTGATCAGGTGTGAGTCGAGAGTTGATAATCATAGGAAACGTCTGATTGGAATGCAAAAAGACGTACTTGAGATGATTGTGAGGAGGCTTTAATTCCAAAATCAGGTTTTCAGTAGCAGCGATAATTCTGGATGGGTGTCAGGAGCAAAGGAAGGAGCTATGGGTGTGTCTAGGTTGAGTTCATGCTCATCTAATTGTGGGTTTTGATCCTCTTGTGGTTGATCAGAAATAGTTGGGTTCTCGATGAAGTCGTCAACCACTACTTCAATATTGCAAATTTGTTCTATGACTCTGCAATTAATTCCTTGTTTGGCCTTAAAGATGTCAAACTTTAGTGTCTTGCTCCCAAATTTCAACTTGATTTGGCCCTCCTCACAATTGATATTGGCCCTAGCAGTGGCCAGAAAGGGTCTCCCTAATATGATCGATGTATTCTTCACATTCTCAGGAGCATCCATGTCTAAAATGACGAAATCCACTGGGAAATAGAAATCATGCACCCTAACTATGACATCCTCGAGAATTCCTTTTGGTGAGTTAATTGATCAGTTTGCTAGTTGTAAAGTCATTTTAGTCAGTTTAAGCTTAAATTCCTCGAAGTAGTCTAGTAGGGATGTGGGTATCAAATTTATGGAGGCTCCTAAATCTAATAAAGCTCGGTCAAATCGTATATCACCGATTTCACAAGAGATCAAAGGGGTGTTTGGGTCTTTTGCCTTAGGTGGGAGTTTGCTCAAAATGACAGAGCTGGCTTGCTCTGACAGTACAATCAGATTCCTATCCTTGGTTCGTGGTTTACGCTTTGGTGTACATACAACTTTCAAAAATCGTGCGTAAGCCGGTACGTGGCATATCGCATCCATCAAGGGGATGTTTATACGGACCTACTCAAAGAGCTTAACCAGGTCCTCCTCAGGTGCCACGATTTTGGTTATCCATTTTCCCTTAGTCAAGGCCTCAGGAAATGGAACCTTAGATGGTTCTTCTAGAATGGGTCCAGGTTCCTGATATGGGATAGAGGTGTCCTGAATGACTATCCTTGGGTTAGGGTTTGTACTACCAGGCTGGGTTTGGTTTGGATAAGGTGGGTCCTATGTTCTTTTGCCAATGCTGGTAGTCACTGAATTTAATCCTACTTGGTTTTGGTTTGGAGTGGGTAGAAGAGGTGCTTGCTGCTGGTAACCCGTATATGATGTTGAAGCTTCCATCCCGTCTAATGATGGAGTAGAAGGGACCTAATAAACAAAGTGAGCTTGGCCCGAATTTGGGTTCCTAATGCACCTCTAGTTCGGCACGTTATTCAGATTAGGCTGAGGTTGTGAAGGAAGTGCACTAGGTTGGTGAGGATTTGCCATCTGGGCAAGTTGACTGCGAACCTCTGTGATCTCTTCTCTGTGCTGTTTTTGCATAACCGCATTCGTCTTCTTAATGTCAGCCAGATTCCAAAGGATAATAGTCATTTGATCTATTTGAGTTGGCCCAGATTGATAAGTTGGGTTAGGCCGAGGCTGAGGCAGCTGATATGGACGAGGAGCTTGTGGTCGAGGCGGATATTGAGGTATCTGATTTTGATTATTGCTTGACCATGTGAAGTTGGGAAGATTATGCCATTCAGTGTTGTAAGTGTTTGAGAATGAATCATTTTGAATGGTGTTGAGGTCCACGCAGGTCTGAGGAACCTCGGGAAAATCAGAATATGAGGGTTTAGAGTTCCCCCAACAAGAGTTGGTCGATCCAGAGTTTCCTCAATAGTTAGAATCAAATAGGGGCGGATATGGGTCCATCCCTTGAGAAGGTCGGTGATAGATGTTGTGCATGGCCTCCTTGCCAGAGGGTGGTTGTGTGAACGGGTTTTGTGCAGAGGTGGCTCACTGCAAATGTCGAGTTAGCTCGTCCACCTTCTTCTCAAGAATAGAGACCTTATCCAGAATACTGGTCATTAGTTCCAAGTCAATGGAAGAGGATAGGCCTTACGTCTCATGTGCCCCCTTTGGATTCGTCAATGAACGGGCATTCGTCCGATCGAACATGCCCATGGATTCATTATTGATGGAGTTCTCGCACATATTCTCAAGAATCCCCCACTCTGTGTCTTCATGTTGACCCATGATGTTTCCTCCACAAGTTGCATTGATGAATAATATAATATCCTCACGGAATCCCTCGTAAAAAGACTGAAATTGTTCCCATTTAGGAACTCTGTGATGGGGGCACTTTCGCATGAGATCCAGGAAACGATCGCATACTTCGTGAAGTGGTTCTCTTGCTTGTTTTGTGAAATGTGTTATCTCGTGCTATAAAGCATTTGTCTGACCGACAGGGAAGAACTTTCTTAGAAACTCGGATTGAAGTTCCACCCAGGTGTTGGTTGGACGTGTTTGGGTTTGGTACCAGTGAGCAGGTTTATCCATGAGAGAGAAGGAGAACATTTTCATGAGTAGGATATCCTGATTTTGAGCTTCTGACCCAAAGGTCTGGGTGGGATGCTTGAGTTGTCTGATATGCTAGAAAGGATCTTCAGAATTACACCCATGGAATTTAGGAATGTCATGAATCATGTTGGGCTTGAGTTTAGTGTCAAGACCTCCAGCGGGGATTTCTACTCGAGGTTCGATTGCTACCGCAGTGGGATTGTAGTGATCTCGCATCATTGGATGCTACGGTGGGTTCACAAAGGCTTGGAATAGATCATTAAGGCACCGAAGTTGATTTTTAAGATTATTTTCTTCTACGGGTTGTGCCATGATGATGGATGAAGGAGAATAAGGTTTAGATGAATCGAAATAGATATCGATAGGGTTGTGTTGTTGGACAAACAAGGAGGTCGAGGCTTGGCCTTGACGTGAATGAGTGACTAAAGGAGGCCTCATGGATGGTCTTAGAGACCACCTCCCGAACATGCACCGATGGAGTGAATGAGATGTAGAATGTGATGGACCTAATCAAGACAACCAAAAAATTTTGGATGACTATAGAAGTTCGGGGCGGATGATACCCCTTAGTCAGAAAGCCATCCACCTGAGAATTACCTGGGTAGCCAGAGAGGGAGAGTCCTGCAAAGACCCCTACATGGTAGAGTGCCCCCACGGGTTACAGGATTTCCCCCACCTGACCTCTCTTGTCACTGATTTTCCAGGTAGACCAGAATGGGGACTTGACCACTTAAGTCTACCAATTTTAATTAAGAGTAAGGGTGCTTAGAATTTCACTTGAACATTAAGATGTGTTGAGTGCAAAAGTGTCCTAATTTGAACATTGGTTGACCCAACAAGGTGGGTCAACTTCACCTATATTGTCCTTGAAAATTTAGGTCCCCTCTTTTAGTGTTCAAATAACTTTAAGAGCCTGATTTTAGGGTTTTGCTTGAATAAATCAGTTCAATAAATTTCTAGGCACACATTATTTGGGAAGATGATTTCTTGATTAAGCACGTGTCTCTTTAAAACCCTAAACTAGAATCCTTAATTGGCACTAATTGGGTTCACTTTAATTTATCCAAATGTGGTACCTAGGACTCAAACAAAAATGTGATAGCCCTAGATACCTTAAGCTTTAAGTGGGTGCACAAGTCAGGATTTGTTCAAATAAAATGTATCAACTTAGGCAACTCAATGAATTATCTACGGAAAGAATGCAAGTAGCCCTAATTGATTTTTTTTCCTTTTATCCTTTTCAGAATGAGGCGCTTAAGAGAGAGTGGTTAGAACTTACCTGCCCCTGGCGTGTTTACTGTGCAGTTGATCTTCTTTCAATGTATCTCTTCTGAAATAACCACAACAAAAGAGATATAGCAAGTAAGAATCTAAATCAGGAATTGCAATCAAGAGTTCTAAATTGCTCGTTACTCCCCGAGAACGACGCCAAAATATTTTACGCGCTAAATCGGTGTTTAAGATTGTCGTGTTGTAGTATAGCCAAAATAGCGCTTAAACAAATAATTTTATTACTCGAAAAAGTTCTGGGGTTGAACACAGAGAGCAATATGGAATTTAGATTTCAAGAATTGCAATTTAAACATAATACAATCAATATATAATGGAACTCCAAACAATAATGATATAGAAATGAAATCAAATGTTAATAGAGCAAAAAGAATGGGGCAAAATGGTGATTTGAATCACCAATTACCGCTCACAATAATAGAAAAGTTCTCAACAGTATTAATTAAATAAAGCCTAGCAATCAAGTATCAGATGGTTGAATGTTGAATCAGATGGCTTAACCATCTCAAGCTACTGTGTATAGCCCTTTCTCTTTCTTCTCAGCCTCTTCTTCTCTTCTCTTCTTTCTTTGATGCAGCTCCTTTTCTTCTTCTTCTTCTTCTTCCTCTGTTCAGCCTCTTCACACAGGGAGGGGGACTTATCAATTTGGCTAAGTGTCAGCCAATTTCCTCTACAGCAAAACCCCCCTACCCCCGTGCAAACTCTCTTTCTTTCTCTGGGTCATGCTCTCCCAAAACCTTCCAGAGTACCGGGTATACGGTTAATTGGGCCTAGAGCATACACGAGATCGAAGCTGCAGGCGTGGGTCGCAGCTAAGGAGTGCTTAGGGTTAGGCATGTTATTGGGCGCACCAAGTTCACGGAGGAGAGGTCGTAGACAAGGCGAATGAGGTGTGCGTATGGGGACCTCACCCCCTGTGCATGCTGAGGCAATAAGCCTAAGAGTCATTTTCAATTTATGCATCCTCAACTCCTTTGCTGCTTTCGATGTGGGACTAAACCACGCCCCTTTTCTTTTGTGTGCAGCTGCAGCTGGTGCACCTTGTGATTGTGGTCAAAGATGCAGTCAAAAAGCCAAATTGGCTCCTAGGTTGTGATCCTGGAAGTGCTCCGCAACGCCTTGGACTTTGCCTGGGGTCTGTAGATGCTGAAGTGAGCTTTGAGCTTCGCTTGAAGGTTCGGTAATGGCGATGGAGACTTGGGAATCTGAAAGCATGAAAATGGGCTAAGAGCCCCAGTTAAAACTATTCATGAGCTTCACTGTGAGGCAAGGAATTGAACGACAATGTTCATGAGGTGTGAGAGTGCATGAGGTGACCGGATGGTTACGGATGGTGAAGTGCAAAAGTCTGGTGTTTGGCGGAGGTTGTGGAGAAACAATCAACCTAACTTAGGGCTTTTGCTCTTGGGATCGAGGAGGAGGTGTAGGGATGAACGGTGGCCGATTTGGTGGAGCCTAGTGACCGTGCGCAAAATGTTTTACGCGCTAAATCGGTGTTTAAGATTGTTGTATTGTAGTATAGTGAAAATAACGCTTAAACAAATAATTTTATTACTGGAAAAAGTTCCAAGGTCGAATGCAGGGAGCAATATGGAATTTAGATCTCAAGAATTGAAATTTAAACACAATACAGGCAATATATAATAGAACTCCAAACAATAATGATATAGAATTGAAAACAAATGTCAATTGTGAAAAAAGAATGGGGTAAAATGGTTATTTGAATCACCAATTAACCCTCACTATAATAGCAAATTTCTCAACAATATTTATTAAATAAAGTCTAGCAATCAACTATCGAATGGCAAAATGTTGAATCAGACAGCTTAACCGTCTCAATTTACAGTGTATAGCCCTTTCTCTTTCTTCTCAGCCTCTTCTTCTTCTCTTCTCTTCTTCTCTGCTGCAACTCCTTTTCTTTTTCTTCTTCTTCTTCTGTTCAACATCTTCACACAGGGAGGGGGACTTCTCAAATTGGCTAAGTGTCATCCAATTTCCTCTGCAGCAAAATCCCCTACCCCAGTGCAAGCTCTCTTTCTCTCTCTGGGTTACGCTCTCCCAGAGCCTTCCACAGTATCGGGTATACAGGTAATCGGGCCTAGTGCGTACTTAGGACATGGGTTGCAGAAGTGGGTCGTAGCCAAGGAGTGCTTAGGGTTAGGTGGGTTATCGGACACACCAGTTCCATAGAGGAGAGGGCACGGACAAGGCGCATGGGTTGTGCAAGGGAGGACCTCACCCTCTATGCGTGTTGAGGTGATAAGCCTAAGAAACTTTTTCATTGTGTTCGTCCTCAGCTCCTTTGTCGCTTTTGATGTGGGACTAAACCGCACCCCTTTTCTTCTACGTTCAGCTGCAACTGGTGCTCCTTGTGATTGCAGTCAAAGATGCAGTCAAAGAGCCAAATTGGCTCCTGGGTTGTGATTCTAAAAGTACTTTGCAGCGCCTGGGACTTTGCCTGGGGTCTGCACATGCTGAAGTGAGCTTCGAGCTTCGCTCCAAGTTTCAGTAATGCTGGTGAAGAAATGGGAACCTGAATGCACAAAAATAGGCTAAGAGCCCCAGTTAAAATAGTTCATGAGCTTCGCCACGAGGCAACGAATTGAACGGCAGTGTTCGTGAGGTGTGAGAGTACGGATGGTGAAGTTTGAAAGTGCGGTGTTCGGTGGAGGTTGTGGAGAAGCAATTGACCTAACTAAGTTATGGCTTTTGCTCCTGGGGTTGAGGCGAAGGCGCAGGGATGAACGACGGCCGTTTTGGTGGAGCATGGTGGCCGTGCGAGCTCACTGGAGGTAAGCCAGTGAGGTGGAAGATGGAGGACGGCTGGCCGAGTTGCCGGTCAAAATGAAGTTGCAGATGTCTGGAAATGAAGAGTGGAAGATAATGAGTTGTTTAGGAGGGGAGACAGATGAAGGGGAGACGAAGCTGCTTTGAGGTGTGGTCGGCGAGGATGAAGAGGGGTAGGAGCGCTGGTGGGTGCTGCGCGACGAGGAAGAAGGCAAGGAGGAAGAGTCTACCACTGGTATTGTGGTTAGAAGACGAGGGGAGGCAGGGAGAGTCGCCGGAGCTTGAAGAGCAAATCGGCTGGAGGAGGAGAGAGGAATTTGAGGGATTCTCTAGTCGAATTCAAGCTTGAGCGATTCGGTATGAGCAGGGGGTGCTTTTATACACCTCAACAGGATGGTTAGAGCTTGGGAAGCAAGCTTTCCATGCTTGGAAAGCTCATCGGAGTTTGGGAATTCCCTGATACTCAAATCTCTCATACGTTCACATGAGAGATTTGGTAGGTTTTAGGGCTTAAGATTGGGTCCAAAAGGAAGGAAATTTCTTGACGAACTTCCATTTCAAATTTGAAAGGGATTTGTCAAGAAATCAGGGAGTTCTTTCCTTTTCAAGGTCACCAGAGCAAGTAGGAATAGGTTTAATGGAGGTAGGGACCTATTTATGAGAATGACGACAAAGTTAGTGCCCTATTTGAAAGGATTTTGAAAGTTAAGGGGAGAAATGTAATTAGGCAGGACCAATTTGCAAACTACGTCAAGACAAACTCATCTTGGGTCCAAATTTTGGTAGAAACCTAATTTGAACCTAAGGAATCCAATGGTGAAGTTGGATTTTGGTTTTGACCATGTTTGACTAGGTAATTTATGCAAAAACCTAAATTAGGGCAAATGTCTGTCTGTGATTCTATTTTGGGTCAAAATGGGTTCTGATGGTCAAATTGAATGTTCTAAACCCTAAAGAATATTTTGCTCTAAATTTAGAGGGTGTAGGTGGATTTTATCTTGATTAGAACCTCAGTTAATTACGTAAGTCTATTTTTAGGGTTTCAAATGTCATTTAATTCTCAAAACACATGCAAACCTTTTTCTGATTATTCTAACCCACTTATTATCCTTTTAAGACCAATTGACCTTCATTCAAGCCCTATGAAAACCCATGGTTCTACTGCATTCATGATAAGCTGGTAAAATTGTAATTTTAGCCCGAGTTTCTTATTTTTCCTTCAGAATGATTTTGCAATGACTTGTGACTCTCTAGTGGTTATGTAGGAGCATTTATTGACTTGATTGGGTCAAAATGAGCTAGTTATGGCTCATGATGGTGTTCCCATCAGATAATCTACCCCATTTCTAATATTAAATGGGTCAATCCTATTCACATGGCACCCAGAAAGGTAGAATTCATAGTGGAGACTACGGAGAAAGGGGAGCAAGTCACCACCTGACCCACAATAGGATGGAGGGTATGCATCGACTACCGTCGCCTAAGCACCGCTACCCAGAAAGACCACTTTCCTCTGCCATTTATTGATCATATACTAGAGAAATTGGCAAGGAATAAATACTTTATTTTTTCGATGGATATTCTGGGTACAATTAGATTGTCGTCTTTCCTGATGACCAGGAGTGCACTACCTTCACGAGCCATTATGGCACATTTTCCTTCTTCCAAATGCCATTTGGACTATGTAATGCTCCAGGAACATTTCAGCGATGTATGATGTCCATATTTTCGGACATGATTGACGAGTTCGTTCAGGTTTTCATGGATGATTTTTCCATATACGGCTCATCGTTTGACCACTGTCTCTCACATTTAGACAAAGTTCTCACCCACTGTGAGGAGACAGGATTAGTGCTCAACTGAGAGAAAAGCCATTTTATGGTTCAACAAGGCATTGTTCTTGGGCATGTAGTGTCTAAGCAAGGTTTAGAAGTGGATAAGGCCAAGGTTGAGTCCATTTCCAAGCCTCCACCACCCACCAATGTCAAGCTGATCTGATCATTCCTGGGCCATGCTGGCTTTTATAGGCACTTCATTGAAGACTTTAGCAAGATTTCTATGCCACTTTGCGACCTACTGGAGAAGGATACTGCCATCATTTTTGATGCAAAGTGTGCTGTGGCCTTCCAATTCTTGAAGGTGGCCCTCATAACTGCGCCAATCCTACAAGCACCTGATTGGACCCTACCATTTGAGTTGATGTGTGATGCCTTTGATTTTTTTGTGGGTGCGATCCTTGGTCAACGGGTTGATAAAAAGCCTCATGTGCTATACTATGCAAAACTTGTTTATCCGCTTTGAATTGGGTTTAATGTTGTCATGAAAAATAAATAATATTTATACTCGAAAGAAATCCTAGGTCGAATAGAGGGAGAAATTGGCAAAATACTTCTCAAGATCACAATTCAAATGCAATATAGGAATTTCAAACAAGAATGATATATAAATGAAATCTCATGTCAATAATGCAAAAGGAAGAGAGGTTAAAATGGTGATTTGAATCACCAAATTATCCTACAATGTTAAGCTTTGCAAGCTACTCAAAGTAACAGAATCATATAGGCCAAACAAATCTCAATTTAACCAACAGAACCAAGGTATCAGCAGATATCAGAAAACAAAATAGGTGCTCAGATGCCTTAATAGAGGCAATGACCTATTCTTGTCTTCCATTCAAGCTTGAGGCATAGGCTTCTCTTTTCTTCAGTTCTCTTTTCCTCTTCCTTCTCTTCTTCCCTCAGCTTTAGAGATGGCACAGCACAGGACTCAGCACGCTAGTAGAGGCAAAGGCCTCTCTCAGAACTCACAAGTGTTGAGAGGAGGGCAGTAGAGCAAAACCCGCCCTCTCTCATCTCTTTCTTTTCTCTTCTTCTCTCATAGCTAGCAAACCAAACCAGACTTGGGTATCCGGGTAAATGGACCAAGCTCAGACCCGGGAGGCATGACCGCAGGCGAGGGTGTGCGCATGCACGTGTGTCCGGGGACCTCACCCCCTATGTGTGTTGAGGCAACAAGGCAGAGGCACTTTTTCCTCTTATACGTTGTGCAGGCTTTAGGAATTGCTAATGTGGGACTAAAGACGCACACTTCTTCCATATGCACTCTTCAGCAGTTGGGGCCTGCAATTGGCATCGAAGGGATAACCGATGGCTCTAATTGGTTGTCTGGAGATGAACCTGGAGTGTACCTGCATGACCTAGGTGTAGCGCCTGGGGTAGAAAGTGTAAGAACACAACGAATAAGGCGGCAAAGGAGGTGGTGGCAACGGAGTTCTGGCGAAAGACCTCAAATAAGGAATACGAGCTATAAGCCCTAGTTAAAGCGCTCAGGAAGATCGTCAAGGACTAGCAAGTGCGACGGTGATGTCGATTTGGCGTGCGTGTGTGTGAATGTGCATGGCGGTCAAAGATGGTGCGTGAAGGTGGGTATGCTCGAGGTGGTGTTTAAGAGGTCAATCCCCTCAATTACTTAAGGGGTTTTTGTTCTGGTCGTGAGGACATGGCAGAGGTTTTGGACCGGTTGGTGAAGCATATGGAGTTTTGGAGCGACAAAGATGATTCGCTAGAGATGTGGCCGGAGGCGAAGAAGATGAAGTGCGAGAGAGCGGTGTAGTGGTCGCGACTGGTTTGTGAGTGCAAGGGAAGAGAATAGAGGGAGAGAGAAAGAGATAGAGTCACTTAGGGGCAAGGTAGAGGTGCGGAGGGCTCTGGTGTTGGTCGATCGAAATCAGAGAAGGAGGTAGAGTTTGCGAGGCGGCGATGTGGACGGAGGCAGAGGCACGACCTCCCTTGGTTGGGGTGGGTCGCGACGAAGAGGGTAGTCGATAGGAACGACCAATTTGGTTGTTGGATGGATGGAGGAGGAGGGTCAATGATATCGTCGGAGTAGGGGTCTACGATGGTTGGAGGTAGGTTTCTAGGTTCTTTTGACATGGCAAGACTTGCTAAGGAAATGTTCAAGGCCACAAGGGTCCTTTTATAGGGCTCTAGACGGCGTTTTGGGCTTGGGAAGCAAGCTTCCCTAGCTTGGAAAGCTTACTGGAGAAAGAAATCCCAAGATACCCTAATCTATCATGCGTTCGCATGAGAGATTGGGATGTTTTGAGAGCTTGAGAATTGGCTCAAAAGGAAGAGAATTCCTTGACGAACTTCCCTTTCAAATCTAAGTGGGATTCATCAAGGAATAAAGGGGAACTTGCCTAATTTAGGTTGTCGGTGTTTTTAGGAAAAGGATTCATGGAGATAGGGACTTGTTTGTCGAAATGATGACAAATTTAGGGGCCTTTTGTAAGGACTTTGAAAGTTAAGGGCATATGTGTCATATAAAAAAATCAGACAGGACCAAATTGCAAACTAGATTAAGACAATCTCAGATTGGGCCCAAATTTTGTTAAAAACCTAATTTTTACTTAAGGAATCCAATGGTGAAGTTGGATTTTGGTTTTGACTTAGTTTGATAAGGTAATTTATGCAAAAACCCTAATTAGGGTAAATGCTAGTCTGAGACTTTATTTTTGGTCAAGATGGGTTCCAATGGTCAAATTGAAGGTACCAAACCCCAGAGAATATTTTTATATGAATTTCAAAGGGTTTAGGTGAATTTTATCCTAACAAAAACTTCAGTTAACTAAGCAGGTCTATTTTTAGGATTTCAAAAGTCATTTAATTCTCAAAACACACGAAAATCCTTTTCTATCTGTATTAACCTACTTGTTGGATATTTAAGACCATTTGAACCTTAATTACCCCCTGGAAAAACCCTTGGTTATTTTGCATTCAAGATATGATGGTGAAATTGCAATTTAAACCCTGGTTTCCTGTCTTTCTCTCAGAATGATTGTGTAGTGAACTGTGACTCTCTAGTAGTTATGTACGAACATTTATTCCTTGATAATGACTAAATTAAGCCAGTTATGGCTCATGATGGTGTTCCCATCATACCCGCTTGTCCCTTAGCAAAATCTCATGGAATTAACTCAAATTCTAGACCATATGCCTTTTTATGCTCAGAATTCTGCTGTGTACTTTCTTTTGTAGATTAGATGAGAATGCCGATAGTAGGCCTAGAGGTACTCAATTGCCAACTAGGATCCGGGCCTGACCAACTTTAGCCTCAGTCCACCGCGAAGGTTTCTAAGGCCCACAAGAATTAACCGAAGGTTAGTTGAACTCCGTGGTTAAAGCACCCATGCTTGTAACATGTTTTAACCCAGGTTCAGTTTGCAGTGCGTTTTTGTAAGAGAGAGAGAGAAGATCTTTTTTGCTTTTGGAGAGTTTTATCTCTCTTTTCTTTCTTTATTTCCAGCTACGGATTGGCTTTACAACATGATCTGTATCAGATTCCTAGCTCCCACCATCAATCCTCGTAGGGTCCCTGGCAATCAATGCTTCAAGATAGCACCGCCTATGGCAACCCCCAGAACCTTGGCTTTCGAGATTTCAAGATAATCTTGCCCATGGTGTTCTATAGCTAAATCCAAATCCTGGTAATCAACATTTTGTAATATTGTTGCCCATGGCATCTGAACCAGCACAAGGTTATTACATGCCCCCAGTAGGCTATTTAGATATCCTAGGAGGCAAGAACCGAGAGGTGTGGTATGTTATTACGCATCTTCGAGGGGAATTTCCCTCCACTTCGTGTCAGGAACTCTTCCAAATCAACTTGTGTTGATCATCCGCTCCTAATCTAGGTAGCTTTTTCAGAACAGATTTAACTCATTTGCATGATTTTGATAACTAAGCCCACTGAACTAGGCTGTGTATGGATTAGGGTGGTTAGGTTACTGAGTCCCACAAACTAGGGGTCAGTTAACGAGGTCGAATAATCCCTAAGCCTTAGACCTAATAGTTAAGATTTGCATTTTCCCCAACCTCTTGAGGACTATCGAGATTTTAACGGATACTTGAATTTTTAAGCTTAAAATGCAGCCCAAGAGGCCTAAGATCAGCATTCATACTAATCTCTTTTGTCCCTTAGCACTTTTTGTCTTTTTATTTCATTCTTTTGATTTGGTCTAGAACTATGTAGATTCATTAATCTTTTACTAATGACTATCTTTCTTTTTTCAAATTGTTGCTCCTTTTTTACCATTATATCACCTCCCCTTTTCCTCCTCAAAAATGATATGCACATAGATCTTTCAAAATTTCCTCCCTTCTCCATTTTCTCTTCTTTTTCAATTTTTTTTATTTTTGATTTTTTGGAATATGTAATTTTTTTGATGAAACCCTTTCTTGTGAAGTGATTCTCAGCGTTTTGCACTTTAATACCCCCCATGACAATGATTTCCAATGTCCTCATTGTAAATTAGTTGGGTTCAAATTCAGCCTAGATCGCACATTAGAATAGGTTTTGGGTGGGTGGACTGGTTAGGGTGACTGTTGCGGATGATTTCAAGCTTGGGTACAGGTACTAGTGGTGGAGTTGGCTGTTCTAATGGACGAACCAAAAATTGCAATATGAGTTCAGTATGGATGTGTCAAGAAGGGTTTCAAGTTTTTCAACATGACGAATGGTTGCCTCCCGATAAGCGCTGAGTTTAACACCATTAGCTGGGCTCAATGAGCTCAGGGAGAATGGAGGGCAAAAGATACCTCAGCCAAGTTTGAGTTAGTGAGTTTGACAAACAGTTTGAGTCACTGACTGTTCACGAAAAAAGGTTTAGAGTCGAGTCTGAGTTCACTAATTTCAGTGGCTCCATTTCCAAAGATTCATCTCACCAAGAATGTTTAATCCATTTTAATTTGAGTTTTCCTGGGAATGGTCTGAGTTTGTCATCAAAGAGAACTTTCTGTCTAGGGTGGAAAGATTTTCGTACAATGTGCCTGTCATGAAAGGCTTAACCCACTCTCTATAGATACGTGAGTTCTCATACGCATCATTGCATAGTTCCTCAATCTCGCTCAATTATAACCGATGGTGTATTCCTGCCTTCATCAGATCCAGATTGCACTTCCATACTACCCAATAGGCCTTGTGCTCCATCTCGATGGGAAGGTGACATGCCTTTTCGTACACTAATCTAAAGGGAGACATGCCTAATTAGGTCTTGTGGGTGGTCCTATAGGGCCACAAAGCTTCTGAAAGGCGAGTAGACCAATCCTTCCTATCAGGCCGAATAGTGACTTGAAGGATCTTCTTGATCCCTCGATTTGATAGTTCCTCCAATCCATTATTCTAGGGGTGGTAAAGAGTCAAGATATGATGTGACACCCCATACTTTTTCATCAGGGACTGGAAGTGCACATTATTAAAATGAGACCCGCCATCGCTAATGATGGCCTTAGGAACCCCAAATCTGGTAAAGATGTTCTCCTGGATAAATCGGAGGACAACTTTATGATCACTAGTTCTTGTGAGGATGGCTTCGATCCATTTGGAGACATAATCAACAGCGAGTAGAATGTACTTGAATTCATTAGATCTGGGAAAGGGTCCCATGAAATCAATTCCGCATATGTCAAAGATTTCGTACACAATAATCAGGTTTAATGGCATCATATCTCGTGGGCTCATGTTGCCAAGGGTCTGACAATGAGTGCATGCCCTACAATATGTTTGTGCATCTTTGAACAAAGTGGGCCAGAAGAACCTACATTGGAGAATTTTCACTATGATTTTATGCCCAGAGAAATGGCCATCGCAAACCTAGTCGTGAGATAATGTCATTGACCTAGTCATCAGGAATGCATCTCCAGATCACCTAATCATTGCCAATGTGGAAGAGGTATGGTTCCTCCTAAATATAGTACTTTGCCTCCGCAATCAATTTGTCATGCCTGGAAGTCGCCCAGTCTGGCGGGACTTTCCCCGTAACCAAGTAATTTAAAATATCAGCAAACCATGTGAGACTATGAATGGCTAGCAGGTGCTCATCCGGAAAATGCTTGGTGATCGGACTAGATGGGTCAATGACATAAGAAGGAAGATGGGACAAATGGTCAGCTACCACGTTCTGTTTTCCTGCTTTATTGTGAATCTCAAGATCGAATTCTTGCAACAGCAAGATCCATCAAATTAGTCGAGGTGTTGCATCCTTCTTTAAGAGGAGGTGCCTCACTACAGTGTGATCCAAGTATATAATGCAGCGAGAACCCAAAAGATAAGTTATGAATTTTTCTAAGCCAAATACGACGGCTAGCAGCTCTTTCTTAGTAACTGTGTAGTTATGCTGAGCCTCATCAAGTGTCTTGCTAGTGTAGTAGATGACCATGGGTTTCCCAACTATTTTCTACCTAAGTATTGCACCTACTGCATAATCAGATGCATCGCACATTATCTCAAAGGGTTGAGACCAATTAGGGAACTGCAGGATAGGTCCTTGGGTAACTATCACGTAGGATCTCAAATGCTTGAGTGCACCCCTCAAAAATTTCAAAGGGGACATCCTTAGATAGAAGATTAGTCAGGGGAGCATGATTTTTGAGAAATCAAGAATGAATCGATGGTAAAAACCAACGTGCCCCAAAAAGAATCGGATGTCTTTGATCGGGCTAGGCATAGGGAGTTTAGAAATCAGATTCACCTTGGCTCAGTCAACCTGGATGCCCTTTTTAGAGACGAGATGTCCCAGGACAATTCCCTCAGGTACCATGAAGTGGCTCTTTTCCCAGGAAAGAACCAAATTCACGTTGATGCACTGCCTGAGGATTTGGACCAAGTGTAGGAGGCAATCATCAAAGGATTCTCCAAATACTTAGAAGTCATCCATGAAGGCCTCAAGGTATTCACCTAACATATATGAGAATATGGTAAGCATACACCGCTGAAAAGTAGCAGGAGCATTGTAGAGACCAAATGGCATCCTTCAGAATGCATATGTTCCGAAGGGCAGGTGAAGGTAGTCTTCTCTTGGTCCTCAAGATGGATTGGAACCTGGTTATAACTGGAGTACTCGTCCAAGAAGTAGAAGAATCAATTTCCTGCTAGTTTGTCGAGGATCTGATCAATGAACGGTAGTGGGAAATGATCCATCTTCATGGAGGGATTGAGTCTTCTGTAATTAATGCAGACTCTCCACGAGTTCGCTATACAGGTTGGTATAGCTTCTCTAGTTTCAGTCATGATCACGGCGAGCCCTGCCTTCTTAGGCACAACTTGGATTGGACTCACCCACCGACTGTTGGAGATCGGGTAGATGATCCCTGCATCTAACCACTTGATGAACTCCTTTTTGACAACATCCAACAGATTTGGATTCAGGCGTCTTTGCATTTCATGGGATGGTCGTGAGCCCTCTATAGTATAGATGTGATTTGTGCATTATGAGGGGCTGTTGCTATTCAAATCACCAAGAGTCCATCCAATGGCTCTTCGATGCTGCTGGAGAATAGAAATCAGCATGTTTCCTGATCAGATGTAAGTCAAAAGTTGATAATCACAGGAAACATCTGATTGGAACCGAAAAAGACATATTTGAGATGATCGAGAAGAGGTTTCAATTCTATAACCGGATTATCAGTAGTAGCAGGTTGTTCAGGGTGGGTGTCGGTAGCAAAGGAGCTATGGGTGTGTCTAGGTTATGTTCAGGCTCCTCAAATTGCGGGTTTTGATCTTCTTGTGGTTGATCAGAAATATTCAAGTTTTCCTCGATACATAGGTCATCAACCACAGCCTTGATATCACAAATTTGTTATATAACCTCGCAATTAATTCCTTATTGGACCTTAAAGATGTCGATCTTCAGCGTCTTGCACCAAATTTTAAGTTAATTTGGCCCTCTTCACAGTTAATATTAGCCCTAACTGTGGCCAGAAAGGGTCTCCTGATGAGTGGTTACTCATCATAACCAAAAATCTTTAGTTAAGCTATAAATTGGGTTAAACAATACCGAATTAACACATAAAAAGGGTTAAGTGTGGAAATCAAAGAAAAAGACCTAAAACCTTAATTTTGTGTTAAAATTACATAATTAGGTCATAAGATGAGATATTCTTGAGAAAAAGGCCAAATGGTGTTTCAAGTGTTAATTGAACACACAAACAAGTTTAAAAGTTCAAATCAAAAGTATAATTAACTTCTCAAATGTTCAATTAAGCACATATAAAAACTTGAAGGCATTTGGACATCATTAAGGCCTTGAAACTTAGATTTTACATTTAGGTCATTTGTGCATCACATTTCCTTCATTAGAAAACCTTCCTGGACCTTTTTGTAACCTGTAGGGACTGATGAGTGGCTACTAATCATGGCTAAAAGGCCAAAATTAAGCTAGACACTAAGCAAAATAATATCAAATTAACATATAAAAAGGGTTAAGTGTGGGAATTAAAGAAAAGACCTAAAACTTTTAATGTGTGTTAAAACCTCCTACTTAGGTCACAAAAATGAGATATTCTGAAAACTAAAGAACAAATGATGACCCATGCATCAATTGAACATATAAACAAGTTTGAAAAGATAAATCAAAAGTAAAATCAATGTCTTAAATGTTCAATTAAGCACATGTAAAAATTTGAAAGCAATTGGACATCATTTAGGCTTAGAAATAAATAGATTACAATTAGGTCCTTCATGCATTACATTTCTACCCTTCAAAACTCCTTCTTGGACCTTTTTGCAAGCCGCAGGGACCCTTCTGTATGACTGCAAGGCCCTTCCAGTTATAGTTCTTTTCACTTTTGGACCTGCACGCTATTCTTCTACCCCTTCGTTCAAGGGTCTTCCTGCAAGTTTTCCCTCATTTCAGAGAGAAGCCGGTGTTCTTCACGCGCACTGTAGCACATGAAGAACACAGCCATTCTCGACCGTCCATCGCACTTTTGATCTCGATCTGCGGCTGGAATCAAATGGAACCTTCGCGCGATTCGATGCGTGCGTTCACCTCTCTTCCCAGATCTCATCTGACGGTCAGATCTCTCTCTTGACTCGCCGCGCGCTCTACCCATCTCATCCTCACCGCCGGCTTAATTTTGATTAACCTCACCCTTGCGGTGATTCCAATCACTGAGCTGCTACTTAAGCACCTCAGTGGTGTCGTGCGCAAAAGGATCGCTCCCTCCTACATCTCTTAGCGATCAGTTCGTCCACTCCAGTCTCTCCTCCTCATCTAGACCCTGATTTCACAGCCACCGGCTGTGGAATCATCGCCTGCTCTCGACCCTCCTCGTCGCTAAGGACCTCGTAGCACCTGAGGGCGACCCTGGAGTCTCACTAGCAGACTCTTCCCTCCGCTGGAGTCACCCTCCTCCTTTCTTCCTCCTTAGCCGCCGGCTAAGGACCCATAGGTCCCATTCTTCCTTTTAGTTTAGGTTTTTAATTCTGCACAAGTAGTGTTAGATTTAGTTTGCAGTAGTTTAGAATAGATTTAGTTTTAATTGTTAGTGTTTAATGTTAGCTGTAGTTAGATTAGTCTTAGGAGTAGAATTAGTATTAGATCCCCTCCCTCACCTCCTCTGATCAGAGGGGAAGAATCATCTGTTCATTGTTCAATTTATCTCCCTCTTCATGTTTTGTTTTTCCATCATCCAAATTCTGATTCTTGTTTTTCCTTTTAACGACGAATTTTTCATCAATCACCCACACATCCTGACCCAATTTCAGATCTGATGGTGCACTGCCTCAGATCTGAAAGTGGCGTCACAAGCACCATTTGGGGCTTCTCACTCACTCCATTTGTTTCACAAAAGCCCCTCTGTTTTAAATGGATTGCCTCAGTTTGTCAGAGCACTTTTGATTTGGATTTTAAAGGATTTTTACTCTCTGAAATGTTTTGACAGATCTGACAAATTGAAGGGATTTTTGGTTTTCATTGTGGGCAAGGACTCTGAGAAGTTCTCTGGTGACAGAGAACCAATCAGAAGAGCCTTTCATGATTCTGTTTATACTTTGTTTTGAATGCATTCGCCAGCTTCCATTAAATTTCCTTAATGCATTCTTAGTCTCTTTTTGCTATTTCAGAACTGCCATACACTATTTGTGTTGATGATCATTTCTGTATGGTGATTCTCTAACCTAAGGAGTTTTCCATACTCCTTAAGGTTGCAAGAAACTGGGATTGTATGTTGTTGGTTTTAATTGATTGAGCTAAGTCTTCCTTCATGCTGTCTATGGCATTAGGAAGACTAACTCAATGCCATTTGAGTTTTGATCTGAAAGGATGCTTCTGATAAGGTTTTTCCTAATGAGTATTTGAGCTGAATTTACATGAGATTTTCGTGAGATTTAAACCCTTATCAGATTTGGATTTCAACTCTCAAAATTTTTAGTTTGGTTTGAATTTTCTCTTATTCCCAGTTACACAGCAACATGCTGCATCTAGCAGCTACATTTCCCTCCATCTCTAAATTCTCCTCTTCTCTAAATTTTCCTCTCATCTGTTGAATACATCCCCCTCTTCAAATGGACTAACTGCAGTAGCAGTTAGCCCATTTGACAGTGGCTTAAGCCACTGCTGATGCTAAACAAAACACCCTGAACAGCACACCTTCTCATCCCTCTCCATCTTCTCTGACAGTAGCTTAGCTACTGTTTAAATTGAAATCAAAACTTAATTAACCCTTCTTCCCTCATTTCCTAACTTCCTACTAAAACCTAATTATACATACTTATTTTAAAACTGTAAATATACCTATCTATATCATTCTAACTATAATATACAGACTAATTATGTAAGTATAAATACATAGATATACTGTAATTACTGTACAAACTTATATATATATATATATATATCTATGTACATATGTAATCTATGTAAATATATGTATATATACTAAACTATTATGTATGTATCTACTTAATTATGTGTATATATAGATACAGATTCCTATTTACATATTTAGTAGCTATATTATAGATTAACTTAGCTAAATTAATAATTTAGAGCTATAATTAAATTAAATAAATCTATAAACTTAGGATAATATATATAGTAAGTAATTTAAGCAAATTAAAGTGTATTTATACCTAGTACAGTTTACTGTAACTTAGTTTTAATTATAAACTACACAGAATTGCTATTTTAGACTAAATAAAACATAGATAAATTCGTAAAAATACAATAAAAATATGTATTAAATACTTAGGTATGTAAATTAAAACTGTTTAAGGTCAATTAGACCATTTACTAAATATTTTATAAGTAATTAACTATTTAATCACCTAAATCAACCTGTATAATCAGCCTAGTTTAGCGAATTTGTTTGTATAGTAAACATATTTAAAATTCAAAATTAATTAATCAATTATGTAGTATTATGTAAATATTTTATTTTATTTTTTTTAATAATTTATGGCCCCCAAATCGAGGGCCAAAAATGTGCCCAGATGCAGCTGCGCCTGATTTCCAGCGCATGATGTGGCGCTGGAATAGCACCACATCGTGTGCTGCAAGTCAAGCGCAGCCACATATAAGCTAATTATGATACAGCTTCACCAGTCGTCACGGCGCCGGGCACCAGAAACAGAATCCTGTTCCATGCGATCCGATTACCCGTTAACAATGTATTGTCTGATTTGCGATGAATGTGCGTGGGGGCCGGGGGCCTGAGCGTGCGAGCATGTGGCGTTTGGTTGAGGCCTGACGCTGAGCTAAAAGCGTAACTAAGCCACCTAATCTGAGATTAGGGCGCGCTTAGTAGAGGTCTGGTCCCGCCCTCTGGGTGCAGCGTATCCCTCGAAAAGCGCACCCGCAAACTAAGCACGTTTTAAACCAATGACATTAGCCTAACCCCCTCCCCACTGCAGCCTCTGAAGTATCTTAAGACAGAAGAGTTAACACAGAAGAAAAGAACAGATGAGTTAAGTTAACACAAGAGATAATAAGAACAGAAAGACAGTAGAATAAGTAATATACATACGTATAAGTAAACCCACATAATTACTAACAGAATAAAATGACACTATAAACGTCGCTAAAGACCTCAGTTTGCTTCTTTAGGTTGTATATAGTGTTTTCTGAGATTTAGTGACGCTTATATCTATCACTGAAACTTTTGTATATGTTACTATAAATAACAAACTGATAAGTTAAGCCTCTACACCATTGCATCTTAAGGTATTGTATACTATTATGTTAGTATTAATAGTATAACTTGTAAATACATAGTTTAGAGTATAATAATAGATTGTTTGATGCTTGTTCATAGTTAGTATTTTTGCAAGCATTTCTTAGTAATTAGGTAAATAAAACACACATTCATTCATTCTTTAATAAGATGTAAAGTTTCTTTTTGGAATTAGAGGATAATTTTGAGATCAAAGAGTGACCGAATTAAATTCAATAAATTGCCTCCCAGTGAACGACCTGGAACAAAACCAGTAAAAATTAGATAAATAAGCAAATGATAATAATGGTTGTAATGACTGGTACTCACCCATACTCACCACTATACGACATTCTTAATGTTATATTATACACCCTATACTACAACGACATGATCATAACAATAATCATTCATCATCATACAACCATTGTGTTATATACACATTATACAACACCATACATCATCAGGGACCTCTTTGTAAGCCCTTAAGGACCATTTAGTTATGATTTCCTACCACTTATGGGCTCACCTATAATTCTCTTACCCCTTCGTAAGGGGCCTAATTAGCCCATATTTGTGGGCTATTTACGTATCTAAATGTCTAGACATTAAGTTAATTTTAACATTTAGATAGCATACATTAGAATGTAAATAAATTAATTCATATTTTTAGCTTAAGTACATAATTCATGCATTTAGAATTAACCTAGGGTTGCATACAATTAATTAGGTGCACTATTTTAATAAACATAGAAGTTAAGGAGTTACGTATAAATAACCCTAATTATTTTATTCTTTTATTCATCTTCTCCTTTGCACAGGTAACTCCTCCAGCTCCACCTCCTCCTCCTATGAATCACATTCATTCTACGGTGTTTTGAATTTCAAATTTGTGGTGGCCATGGCTACAAAAGGAGAAGGAAGAGCTGCCGTTGAGGAGGAGGCCACCACCCTTTGTTCCTCACTATGCTTAGAGGACCTTACCTCTCTTCCATTCCATACTACCGGCCTCCCACCGCGGCAGTACAACTCCACCACCGTGGGCATGTGGGGTGATAGCCCACACTGCCAAAGAGTCTTAGCAACTCCTCCTCACCTCAGCCAGCAACTTACGCCAACCTCTGCACATCCCACCTCTAGCGCACCCACCTCCAACGCACGTGCCTACCCCTGTGTGCCTTCATCTCCAATCTGCCCATGCACCAGCACCTACACCACCGCATGCCCTCACTTCATCACTAGCAGCACCAGTGCCCTCACCAGCCACCTGCGCATAGCGTACGTTCCTTACCATCTCCACTCGTGCACAGCACGCGTACCTTAGCGCCCCCAGCCACAGGCAGCATGCACAGTAGCGCGCTCTCCAGCACCTCCCGCGCCCATTGCGGTTGCATGCGCATGCTGCCCATAGCAATTGTCGTGCACTCTCCACAGCCCAAGCCACGGGCCTAGCAGCAGTAACCGGCCTCGCCCACCAGCAACGCACACATAGCGTGCTCTATTCCAGCCGGTGTTGCCGCCTGTGCACACACCCGGCTCCTCCTCCTTTTTCTTCTTCTTCTTTGCCGACGATGGTACCTGATAGATGACTTTTCGCTTAGCGTTATAGTATTAAAGTGGTGGAAAAATTGACTAATCAAAAATAATGAAAATAACCACTTGTAGAAGAGTGGGTCGTGTCCACAGGGAGGCAATGATGCAATCAATACTTAATTATTTAATGTTATTTCGGATAGTGCGAAATCCCTGCTCAAATCTGACTTAAAATGTGAAGGAAAGTAGATTTACAATAACTTAAGAAGATAAGAGTATAAGTGAAGTTTTCCCTCACAGAAATCCTTAACAAATTTAGGGTGAATTCATGCAGCTTTCACGTGATGTGTACTAAAGACAATTAGTACTTAAGTTAAGCCCAAAATCAATCTTTAAACTAGTTAATATCAATACCATACAATTATAAAGAACTATGAGTGTTTGAACGTAATTCTGCGACAATATAATAATTATAAAAGAATCAAATTAGGTGGCAATGGCATTGAATGTAAATTTTAATTGGGGGAAAACAGGGCTTTTTTCCTCTCTCCTCCTTGTGAGAGAGGGAGAGCACTGCAGGGGTTGTTGCGAGGCTCAAGAGGACGGCGAGGTTGAGAGCTCTCCGATGGTGGCAGCGGCAGCGACGGAGGTGGCCGGCGGCGATGGTCAGAGCTCCAGCCTGTTGAACGAGAAGGTGGAGGTGCTGCTGCGGTGCCTGTGGCTAGTGGCGTGCGGGCATGTGTGCTAGCGCGCGGGCAGGCACTTGCAGGCGTGTGGTCTACAGGAAGGTGGAGGTAGAGCCCATTGCTTGCAGTGGGGCTTGCGGTAGGGTGCGCTGGTTTGCGCCTACAGTGGTTGGAGGGAGAAGTGCATGGGCAGAGAGGTGCGGGCTTGGTGCGTGAGCGGATGATAGGGTGATGAGCAGTGCGGCACGCTAACAAGCAGTGGGGCACGCGGTGAAGGCACATGGTGCTGAAGGTAGGAAGCGGTAGGGAGTGCAGGCACAGTGAGCAGGGGGCAGCCTGCAGGCGGTGCGGGTGCCTGCTGTGTGGTTCGGGCAGTTGGTGAGCGCCTACAGCAGGGGAGAGGCGCGCGGTTGGGTGGATGCACCTGCTATGTCGTGGGCGGAAGGTGATGAGGGGCGCGGCTTGGTGTGTGCGGGCGGGCAGATGGTGCTTGCAGATGAGCGGTAGGGCACACTGGTGTGTGCCTATGGTGGCTGGAGGGAGAGGCACGTTGGCATGTGGTTTTTCCCCACAAGGGGGAAGAAGGCCACTGTACACGCTTCTTCTCTTCCTTTTTTTAACTCCTCTCTCTCCCCGCGTGCGCCAATCAAGGGATTTGCAAATCCCTTTTCTGTTTTTGGCTGGCGGGCATTGGAGGGGATGACTAGAGGAAGGGGAAAAGTTCCTCCGGTTGTTGGGGAAATTTTCTCCCCAACCCTTGCTCTTTCTGAATATAATACCTGCACATAAAAATAACAAAATCATTACATATTAAGTTATAGAATATTATAAACGTAAATCATGATGCGTGCAATTCTTCTACAACTTAATTGTAATTATTAACACACCTACAAGGTACGATTAAAGGTACTTAGGCTTAATACTAGTCCACTAAAATGGACTCATCAAATACCCCCATGCCTAAGATTTGCTAGTCCCTAGCAAAAATGAAAAATAATAGAAGTAATCAGAAGATTTCTTCTTTACTTACTTCAAAACTTGAGAAATCCAGACAAATGTGAAGTGCTAATAGCCTAGGTAATGGATCCAAGTGAAAGAGACGATTCACATTAGGAGTTCGTACATCACCCTTGGAAAAAATTTCTGTTGAGATAGGAAACTACCTCCCTCGGGGATAAAGCAGACGATAATCTGTAATTTGACCCTAGTGTTTGGCTTAGGTAGGAGATATCAAGTTGAATGGATTTGTATTTGGTGGCACACACTCAACTGGTGCTACATATAGTCTAGTACTGCAGACTCTAGCTCTCTAGACTATTAGACAAGTCAACTCTGAGAGAGGCTACACAATTGTGCTCTCTTGAAGTTCCTGGGCACTCTCTCTTTTCTTTCTTTCTAAGATCACAACTCTCTCCAGATTTAGAAATTGTCCTCACTATTTGGTTGCCTCACATGGCATCCACACTTCAATTAAAGTCCTAATAACTCTACAACTAAGTTAGAGTTCTCAACCATTATTCAGGCAATCAGAAATACTAGAAGGTAGGTATGGGTCATATTTGGTGGAACGTGATAGGTGTTTTGCTGCCTCAGAAACAGTGTTACATCATACACTTAGACTTTTTTTTTGTAATATAACTATTTCTTCTTTTTGTTCTTTCTGATTCTTCTTTTTCTCTTTTTTTCTCTCTCTATTTTTTTTTTTTAATTTCTTCTTGTTTTTGTTTCTTTTTCAATCAACACAACACGATACGGACTTTTATTTATGAGGCATTATTAGAAATGATGATGATCAAGAGGAAGTTATGTGGCTTATTTGGTGGAAGTGCCTATTCTCGGCACCAGGAAGGAATGGATAGGATAGGCGTATTTCTGACCTTTGACACTATTACCCTCCTTCAGCTGAGGACTCTATAAAGGACAGTCGTAACCATCCACCATGGTTATAGCTTTATTAAGACTCAATCTCTGTGTATCTGTCTTATTTGGTGACTCTCAGGAATTCACTCAAAGTACGTACACAGGAATAGAGAATGAAAACTACGCCTAACTCTGAAGTATCATCATCTAATTGTCCAAAAATTTAAGAGTCCTTGCACTAGACTTATTGCACCAGTAACCTCTCTACTTTCTTCTCACAAATATGAGGTGGATCTTCTAGAAGATAGTATGCCTGACTCTCTATAAACTGTCCAAGGGTTCAGTAGCCTTACAAATGCTCATTGGTTTTCCTCAAGGATCCATTACCAAATCTACGTGCACGTGAAATAAATGTACTGGATTCTAAACTTATGAAATAATTCCAGAAGAAGAACCTCCAATAAAAAACGTATTTTGCTAGGGACTAACCCATTCAGCTCAAATTTTCTTTTTAGACTAACCTAAATGCATAAATACTTCCTAAAATGCAAATGCACTCCCCCATGCCTAAATCCTACAATGTCCTTATTGTAAAATTAAAACAAGAGGAGAAAGGAAAAATATCACCTAACATAGTTTGCTGGATTGCCTCCCAACAAGCGCTGCATTTTCTGTCAGCAGCCAGACTAAGAAGGAACCTATAAGTCTGGTTCCAAACAAATAAAGTTAGGCCCTAAAAATATTCGTAACAGTGTAGGCCTAGAAAATAGGTAACCACAGATGTTGGCGAGCTAATGATGCAATGTAATTCCAAATGCTTGCCAGAAGAAATGAAAACAGAAAATCTCATTGGCTACCTTGGGAGGTCTAGGAATAATAAACGGAATATGAAAAGGGACCGCCCGAAACAAAATAAGTGGAGGATAACAAGGATCCTCCAGAGCAGGACTGGTTTTAAAAGATATACAAATAATTAGTTCAAACCCTTGAATGGTGAGAGTAAAAGTACAAGCATGAATCAATATTCGCCATTCTACCCTAGGATGTATTGGCCTGATATATTCTCCAGAAAGAATGTACATGAGCAGAGATTTGAGCCAAGGATCGGTTAGGGAGTATAAGGGTTGTTTGTAGTGTTGGAAGGTAATGGTTAAGTCCAATGAGGGCTTAGTTGGTGTTAGGTCCAATTCCAACAATGATTCATATTGTGTACACTCCCTAATAGTAGTAGACAACTTCAAGTTATCCTGCCTAGCATTAATGATCGAAGTCATATTTGAATCAAGGGTAGACTCCAAATTACAACTTTTTGATGGCAGGGTCAAAATGTAAGGATCATTATCATTCAGCTCATCCCCAGATTCGTTTGGTTCACTAAAATATTTGTCGGGGTGTATATGTGATTCATTAGGAGTTGGATCAATATCCTCAATTATTTCTAAAGGAGAATCAGTCTTAATATTTTGGAGGAAGCCTATATCATTGAATTTGTCATTCTTCTCAGGATATAAATCCTTAATTGATGTGTTTTGTCCCCGAGAGTCTCCCATGGACTTCTCATTTTGTTCGTCATCCCCTAATATCAACTCCTATTTTTATGGAGGATGACTCTTAAAAGAAAGGAGGAATCTAGATTTAATCAAATTATTTCTACCCTCTGGAGGTAAATCCTCAAATGATAAATAATTCTCCTGTGACTTACTCTAGATTTTCAGTCCATGTTCCTCTATTAGGGTATCCTCATCTTCAGAATTAGACTCGTCATATCCCTGAGACCAGAATTGATCATCCTCTATTCCCTTAGGGTCATCTTCATTAGGTGCATTTGAATCCTCAGAATATTGAATGGTAGGTGTTGATTCCCTAACTGGAGGGTCAGGAGTAGGCTCACAAAGAGTAGAATAGGGTTCCACCAAATAATCAAGAGGGGAAGTGATAGGAATAATATAACCTTGACCCGGGTAATTGGGGTCAAGGTCCTCAAGAGATACCATCTTCCCTTGCTTTTGACGGCAATATAATTTAGGTGGATAAGCACTATGATCATTATCCTCTAGTGGCCTTGTCTCATTGGAAGAGTCTAAGTGATGGCTACCTAAAATTGGATCCCTATTGTCATTAGATTCCTCAAAATTATTTTCATGATCATGGTTTATTAGGTAGGGATCAAGATTATTGGGAAGCGTGTAGGTAAGTTGTCTTATTTCTTCATTTAAATGTTGACTATTCCTTAATATCTCTCCCATTGATTCCATTATTTCCTTTTGCTATTTTTGCATTTCTATCATAAAAGAGGAGAGGCTACTATTACCAGGTTGGGGAGGATAGTCAATTTCAGGCTCTAGTTGCCTAGGGGTATCGGTCCAACCTAGATACGAAAAATCTTGAAGGGTGGGATGGTTGGGTGTTTGCATGGAAGTAGGGATTTTAGGATTGGAAAATCCTGGTCCTAGTCTCTGCTCAAAAGTGGGAGTTATCAAGCCAGTACTCCCAGGGTAAGAATGAGAATGATCCCATGAATTATCAATGTACCCATCGAAGGATGGATACGCTCGGAGGATGGGATCCTGATTAAAAGATGGGAAGTATTGACTCTGATAATCTGAATGATAGGAGTAAGAGTAATCCATTTCTTTAAGCAAAACAATTTTAACTTTCTTAGGATTCAGCAGAAAACTTCCTGAAGAGTCCTATTGTCATAGCAAACGCAAATTCAACGGGATCTGTTTTTAGTAGATTGCAGGTCTTAGAGTTATATGTTTAGTTGGTGGCCAAACAAGTTTTGCAAAAATTAAGCTTCCTAAGAAAACCTTCGCTGGTGGCTATAACCTACTCTAAGGGATGGAAGTCTCGAATCGAGTCCACACACGAGGAACCGAAGTAACTTGGTGGATAGGCTTGTTGATTTCCGGCTAACTTCCCTTGTGGTGCAAATGAGGAGAGGTAGAAATTTATCTAGTGACCTTATGTGTGAGGTGCACAGTGTCTCAAGTGTGCAAGCATACGATCGTGTTTTGATTTTTTTTTTTTTTGAAATTCCGCAAACAGGATCCTTTTGCACAAAATTTTTAGTCATAGATTTTAAAGTCCAACCTCTTAACAGTCCTAATTAGTTTAAAGTGACCACTGAATTAATTTGATTCAAGCACTTTAGTGGTCTTAGATTTAGGTTCAATGCATATGCATGACAAGTACTTAATGCTCAAGAAAAGACGTACCTTACTCTAGCTTTCTTCGTGCAGTGTATGAATGTAATGCAATAAAAAATAAACTAGATGCTGCTCATTCAGTCCTAGATGATCGTCCTATAGATATGCAGCTTCTAGTAGGCAGTTCGAATATATATATATTTTTAATAATAATAATAAACAGACCTAATCTAACTAACTAACTAATTGAAATGCAGTTCAAAATAGTTCAAATAATCCTATAGTCTAAATAAATGGGAACACGTTCCCAAAAATTACCCAACAAGGGCCCAAAAGACAATAATTTAAATTCTAATGTCTATCTAACTAAATATAACTAAGACCTACTGCCTAAATCAGAAATAGGCTTCTTCCTAAGCCTATATGCATGGGATCAAGGCCCACGTGTTCCTGTTGTCGTCCTCCAGGTGGCGTCAAGGTCCACCAAAAAGATTGTCTCCGCAGTGTGCGTTGTTCACGTTCAAAGTCATCACTTTGCTGCGCCTCGTCGCCCATTCAGAATCCTCGCACAATAACAAAAATGATTAGATAATTTCGCAACTCAAAAGATTTTAAAGCAATAAAGTAAATCTATTGCGTCTGTTGCCTCCTTGGCAACGGTGCCAATTTTGGTTGATGACTTTTCGCTTAGCATTATAGTATTTAAGTGGTGGAAAAATCGACTAATAAAAAATAATGAAAATAACCACTCGTAGAAGAGTGGGTCATGTCCACAGGGAGGCAATGATGCAATCAATACTTAATTATTTAATGTTATTTCGGATAGTGCGAAATCCCTGTTCAAATTTGACTTAAAATGTGAAGGAAAGTAGATTTGCAATAACTTAAAAAGATAAGGGTATAAGTGTAGTTTTCCCTCACAGAAATCCTCAATAAAATTAGGATGAATTCATGTAGTTTTCACGTGATGTGTACTAAAGACAATTAGTACTTAAGTTAAGCCCAAAATTAATCTTTAAACTAGTTAATATCAATACCATGCAATTATAAAGAGCTATGAGTATCCGAACGCAATTCTACCATAATATAATAATAATAAAAAAATCAATTTACGTGGCAATGGCATTGAATGTAAATTTTAATTGGGGGAAAGCACAGCTTTTTTCCTCTCTCCTCCTTGCGAGAGAGGAAGAGCACCGCGGGGTTTGTTGCGAGGCTTAGGAGGACGGCGAGCTCGAGAGCTCTCCGGTGGTGGCAGCGGCGGTGACGGAGGTGGCTGGAGGTGGCCGGCAGTGGTGGCCGGAGCTCTGGCCTGTTGAACAAGAAGGCGGAGGTGCTGCTGCGGTGCCTGCGGCTGGTGGCGTGTGGGCGTGCGTGCTGGTGCACGGGCAGGTGCTTGCAGGCGTGCGGTCTGCAGGAAGGTGGAGGTAGAGCGCGCTGCCTGCGGTGGGGCTTGCGTTAGGGCATGCTGGTTTGCACCTGCAATGGCTAGAGGGAGAGGCACGCGGGCGGAGAGGCGCGGGGTTGGTGCATGAGAGGATGAGAGGGTGACGAGCAGTGCAGTGCATTAGCAGGCAGTGGGGCACGCGGTGAAGGCAGATGGCACTGAAGGCAGGAAGCGGTAGGGCGTGTAGGCGCGGTGAGCAAGGGGCGGCCTGTAGGTGGTGCGGGCGCCTGCTATGTGGTGCGGGCAGTTGGTGAGTGCCTGCAGCAGGGAGAGGCGCGCGGTTGGGTGGATGCGCTTGCTGTGGCGTGGGCGGAGGGTGATGTGGGGCGCGGCTTGCTTTGCGCGGGCAGGCAGATGGCGCTTGTAGATGAGCGGTAGGGTGCACTGGTGTGTGCCTGTGGTGGCTGGAGGGAGAGGCGTGCTGGCGTGATGTTTTTCCCCACAAGGGGGAAGAAGGCCACAGTGCACGCTTCTTCTATTTTTTTAAATCCTCTCTCTCGCCGAGTGCGCCAATCAAGGGATTTGCAAATCCCTTTTCTGTTTTTGGCAGGCGGGCATTGGAGGAGACGGTCGGAGGAAAGGGAAAAGTTCCTTCAGTTGTTGGGGAAATTTGCTCCCCAACACTTGCTCTTTCTGAATATAATACATGCACATAAAAATAACAAAATCATTACATATTAAGTTATAGAATGTTATAAAGGTAAATCATGATGCGTACAATTCTTCTACAACTTAATTGCAATTATTAACACACCTACAAGGTACGATTAAAGGTACTTAGGCTTAATACTAGTCCGTTAAAATGGACTCATCAGTACCCAAAGCCACCACAAATGCAGCCATCAAATTCGACCTCGAAACTTCGCGTCGGGAACTCCATCGGACTCGTCCCGACTCCCCAAGCACAACCATGCTTCCAGCCACACCAATCGACCACCCGACGGCCGACCGAACAGCCTCACCACCGGCGGCCTCTTCCACTTCAGCTGGCGACCATCGACAGCCGTTCGGAGTGCCACCACCACCATCAAAAAGCTCTCGTCATGCTTATCCTTCTCTGAGCTTCTCGCGAGCCGCCATTGCCTCCTCTTCGCACATGCACAAAGGAACCAAATCCTCTATTTTTGGGTTAATTAATATTTACATTTGAATGCAATTGCAGAACTTTCATTTTTATTTTAATATTTTAAATATTGAGTGAATTACAGCTTCATGCTCATCTTTTCTCATAATTGCTTGGCTTCTGTTATTCACATATTTTGACATTAGTTTTGGGTTAAGATGTGCACAAATTCTATCTAATGCTTGTCAATTGGAAATTATAGGTATGCATCACGTATTTAAAGAATATTTCAGTGAGGAAAAATTGCACATATAACCTTACATTTTTGAGTTATTATGTGTCTTCTTTTCGTCGCATTTCATGTCAGATTTGACTATGGATTTCACACTTGATTGAACAAATACAAGAGAAATATTCATGAATTTATTGCATCATTGTCTCCTTGCGGACACGACCCGCTCTTCTGTGAGTGGTTAATTTTTATTGTAATTGTTTTGTTAAGCGATTTTCCACTACTTTGTTACTAAAACAACAAATCATCTTAGTCACATTATTCAAAAGCAAAAACCATCTTATCAAATGATGCCGTTGCCGGGGAGGCAACAGACGCAATAATTTCACCTGATTTCATATCTAACTATTTCTCATTGCAAAGTGATCTGACCATTTATTATTTTTTTTGTAAAAGGAATTTGTGTGAGGAATTTGAGAGAGGTGACAGGCACATCGAGGAGAAGACGTCGACCTTGAGCGACGCGTACACATGGGGATGATGAAAGAGATCTGGATTCCGCCTCTATAGGAGATTCTCCATTTCATAAGTTTTATTTCTGTTTTCTTGCCCTTGTAGTACTTGGGGCTGATTTTTGGGAGCATGTTCCCTTTTCTTTAGATTTAGGTTTTTAATTTATTTTGTGGATTATTTACCCTTAATTTTCTTGTGCATAAGTAGCTAAAAAATTAAAAATAAAAAAATGAGCTATCTGCTAGAAGCTGCCTGCCCTTAGGTTGAATAATTTAGGACTGAATGAGTAGCATCTTGATCTAATTTCCTGTCTTTCATATTGCATGAAGAATGCTGGAATCAGGTATGCATTTCTAACTTCACATTTCTACCTGTCATGCAAATGCATTTGAATTAATTTTTAGACCACATAATCTGTCTTGAAGTGATCTAACAAGTGGTCACGTATATTCTTAAAAAAGGACTAATTAAAGGAGGAACATTTAAAAATCAAGGATTTGATTTTCAAACTTGGCATGTGATTCAAACTTCAAAATCCTTTTGCGGTGTATGCACACTTATATCTTTTGCACCACGGCATGCATTTAGGCACTCCTAAGTCTTGGAATGACTAGGACAAGAGCACACCTACCGTTGGATTCTGAAGTGTTCGAAACTTGAGATCAAAGGTTTTGTAAATCCAAAGAGGGGGATACCCTATCATGGATTTTTGAGTGTAGTTGAGAAGCACTATGAAAGCACAGCTTCAAAGGAAGGCTTAGGCCTACTTGCATCCCTCGATCTTCCGTCTTTGGATTTGCTCTACCATTTGAGATTTAGGGAAGAACACCTAAGCTCCAACTAGGTATTTTTAGGCATTTTGAAGGTTGACAATAGGTGTGTAATTGATTGGGGAACTTGCTTTGTCACCTACAATTTGAACTAAAGTCAAAAGCCTAAATTTGTTAAGACCGAACAAGTCCTTTTGAATTGTGTTTGTAGTGCATGCTTGGTAGGCATTCTCTTAGGAGACAACTTATGTTTGATTTTGAACCTGAAAGAATCTTAAGAAGAAACCTTCCAAGGGTAGAAATGGCCGGTCAAAGGAGCCTTACGGAATATTTCATTCCAACCAATCAAGCTAGCCCTGCACTACGTAGACCTAGAGGGGATAATCCCTATGAGATCAAAAGCAGTACCATATCCATGCTGCCCTACTTTTATTGTACTGCTAAGGTAGACCTTACAGGCATATAGAGGAATTCACCGAGGTCTGTTCCACGGTGAAGCTGCAGAGCATTATTGATGATGTTCAAATGTGGACCCTCTTTCCCTTCTCCCTTAATGACAAAGCCAAGTATTGGTATCACACCCTTGATGATATTAACACTTTGAACGCCCTGAAGGAGTTTTTGAAGAAGTAGTTCCCCATGAGCAAAACCAATCACTTTAGGAGGGAAATTATGAGTTTTCTTCAAAAGGATGGGGAAGCTTTCTATGATGCGTGGGATCGCTTTAATGATTTGCTGAGACTTTGCCTACATCACTAGGTGCCTAAGTGGCAACTGGTTGAAAGGTTCTATATCGGACTTAATGATTTGCATAGGCAAACTATGGATGGTGCCTATGCAGGAACCTTTCTATCTAAGAGTCAGGATGAAGCTTGGAACCTTTTCGATACCTTGAGTAAGAATTCTATTCACTTGAATTCTGCCTACATAGATAGAAAACCCACTCTCATGCAAAGAAAGTTGGAGGCGAATGAGGAAAGGGACACCTAGAATTTAGCCTATCAGATTCAATTATTGAATCAAAGCATCAAAAGGCTAATGTCGAACCTGAGTCAATTCGTATCTAACACCTCCACATCCCAAGCTTCCGAATGCTCAATTTGCCAAGGCAATACGCATGCCACTGTGGATTGCCACTTGGCCTCCCAATTCCCTGAGCTTTAACAAGTAGATCTGAATGCCGCTCAAGGGTTCCGTCCTACACCTCGTAATGACCCTTTTTCCAACACTTATAATGACGGATGGAGGAACCATCCAAACTTTTCATGGAGACAAGGAAATGTCTCAAATTCAGGAAATTATAAACCGCAATCCTTTCAAAACCATCAAATGAACCAACCTCAGACATTTGCCCAACCTAAGACCTCTGAGATGGATGAATTGAAGGTAGTGTTGAAAACTATGCAAGAAAGTCAAAGTGCCATCATCCAATCTCATGACAAGGCTATACATGAGATGAAATCACAAATAGGACACCTTGTTGAGGCTGTTAGATAGAGGGAAACTGGGAAGCTCCCCAGTGCTACTGAGGAGAATCCTAAAGGAAAAGGGATTGTCTTTAAGGAGCATGCTCAGGTGGTGACTATTTGGAGGAGTGGGAAAGAAATTTCCAAACCCGATGCTCCTATAGTTTCACCCCCTAAAAAACCATACACCTCGACTTTCACCCCCGCCGAAGAAAACTTGCCCAAATCCTCTCCGCTTGAAATCACCTCACCGAAAGAAGTTGCCCTTGTTCCACCCCTTACTCGACATGACAACCCTTCCACCCAGAGATCGAGAGTGCCCTTTCAAGAGTGCTTGTCCACCTCTGGGCAGACTTCTACTAGCTCATCTGGAGCCAAAGATAAGACGAATGAGATCATGGAAACTTTCAAGCAAGTGCAAATTAACCTACCTTTGCTTGAAGCTATCCGGCAGATTTTGTCTTATGCCCACCTCTTGAAAGACCTGTGAACGAAAAAGCAGCAACCTAGGAAATAGGTCCAATCAAAAGTTGTCTGGCCTGATTCTATTAGCTCAATTGTTCAACATGGCACACCCCCGAAATTTAAGGACCCAGGAGCCCCATACATCTCAGTAGTTATTGGTGACTTACAGATTGATGAGGTTCTACTTGATCTGGGAGCGGGGGTGAACATCCTTCCGAGCTACGTGTATGAAAAACTTAGGGGAGGCAATCTGAAGCCTAGCCATGTAATCCTTCAAGTTGCAGATCGATCACTTAAGACACCACAGGGAATATTGGAATATGTCCTCGTAAGAGTGGAGGATTTCTTCTTTCCTATTGACTTCTTAGTTTTGGACACTGACCCTATTAATAAGCCAACCAAACCCTCTATCATTTTGGGTCGCCCCCTCCTTGCAACTTTGCATGCTTCAATCAATTGCAATACTGGGGCATTGAAAATGGGCTTCGGTAACAGGAAAATCTGCCTTAATGTGTTTGATGCTTACATACAAGTCAGACTTGAGGATTGTTCCCAAGTTGAGGTGATAGATGACCTGATTGAAGAGGCAACCCCTGCAATGTTATGTGATGACCCCCTTCAGCATGTCATGCTAAATGAGCATTCTCATCTCTTGGAGGAATGTGAAGGGGATATAATTGAACTTGAGGAGTTGCTGGGTGTTTCTGCTGAGTCTCTTCCCCCATCATCTCTGCCCAAGGTAGATCTACTACCTGAGATGGGGACATCTATTATGAAACCCTCAACCATATAATTCCCTGACCTTGAGTTGAAACCCCTCCCCAACACTCTCAAGTACGTCTTCTGAGGTGCCAATGATACACTCCCCGTTATCATTTCGACTGTACTATCTGAGGCACAGGAGGGAGCCCTGATTGAATGCTTGTCTAGGCACAAGGAAGCTATTTCTTGGAGCATTACTGACATTAAGGGTATAGACTGTACACTCTGCATGCACCATGTTTATACTGACTATACCATCAGGCCATTTAGGGATATGTAGAGACGTCTGAACCCTAATATGAGGGAGGTAGTTAAAAAGGAAATCCTGAAGTGGTTGGATGCTGTGATCATATATCCCATTGCAGATAGTAAATGGGTAAGTCCTATTCATGTGGTGCCAAAGAAGGCAGGATTTACTGTGGAATTCAATGACCAAGGTGAACAAGTTGTTACTAGACCCACAACTAGATGGAGGGTCTGTTTCGATTACTGTAGGCTAAACACCGCTACCTAAAAGGATCACTTTCCCTTGCCTTTTATTGATCAAATTCTCGAGAAATTGGCAGGGAATAAGTACTATTGCTTTCTCGATGGGTATTCTAGGTACAACCAGGTTGCAGTCTTCCCTGATGACCAGGAGAAGACGACATTCACGAGTCCTTATAGTACTTTTGCATTCAGGCGTATGCCGTTTGGATTATGTAATGCCCCTGCAACCTTCCGGCGGTGTATGATGTCTATTTTTTCGGACATAATTGACGAGTGTGTTGAAGTGACCTGAGGCATTTTGTGTATAGCATGTTTACATTTTGCATTCATTCATGCATATTGCATTTTAAAAATAAAATTAAAAAATAAAATAAAATAAAAAGTTTTGAGCTTAACTGGCTAGGCCCTACATTCTTAAGCAAATCAGAACTCAAGGTTAGAATAAGTTGATTATAGGGTTGAACTTTAGAAGCTAAGTGAGCTACAAGCTTTAGACCTTTAGGGTCCTTTGTGGACTTAAAAACTTAAGTAGGAGTTAAGTTGCGGACCATTCCTCAAGAGGTTGAGGAAGGAAAGCTAGGGATTGAGTTAAAAGGTGGGGTAGTACTTGGAGTCTTATTCTACCTTTTGGTTTACGGGTCTTTGTAACCCAAGCATCCAAATTTCACACACTTGGTCTTGTGTAAGTAATCACCTTAATTCATTTATTTAAAGAAATTTGGTTCTCTTAGTTTTGACTTAGGAGAGGCTTGAAAAAAAAATTTGATTGGAAGAGTTCCTGCTGCAGGAGAGGTGGAGTATATACTCACCTTGAGGATGCGATGATAACATATTACCTCCTCGGCACTTGTCTCTTAGGATATCCATCCTACTAGGGGCATGTAAGCGCATTGTGCGGTTCAGGTACCATGGGTGGCCCTATCTCGAAGTGCCGATTGCCACAGGCCTGAATTCGCTTAAGAATCTATGGGTGATACTATCTCGAAGTGTTGATTGCCAGGAGTTCTTTGGGTCGCTATGGGTGGTGCTTTCTCAAAGCATCGAAAGCTAGGCACCCTTCGAAGTACGGTGATGGGGACAATGAATCCGACACAGACAGTGTTGATAGCTGATCCGAGGTTAGACTGAGGAGTCAAACAAAATATATATATATATATATACATATATGAAAATCCTTTTTCCTTTCTAGGTTGGTAGTCATACCAACCTCAAATAACTCAGACCAATGCACATGCACGAATGCTTTAATCTCAGGGATCAATAAACCTTAGGGTAGAGTCAGAAATCTAGGAAAGTTGTGCCTTCAACTCATCTTTAGCCGACCTAGTCTGCAACTTAGCAACTACTTGGGAACCTTAGGTCTAAAGTCTGAACTTAATTTGTTTCTAAAGGAAGACCGATTGGGTTGGCTAGTTTACTTGGAGTGCTAGGTTTTGCTTGGATTTGCTAGGGACTAGCAAAAACTAGGCATGGGGGTATTTGATTAGGCCATATTTGTGAGCTATTTAAGTATCTAAATGTCTAGACATTAAGTTAATTTTAACATTTAAATAGCATACATTAGGATGTAAATAAATTAATTCATGCATTTAGAATTAACCTAGTGTTGCATACAATTAATTAGTTAATTAATTAAGTGCACTATTATAATTAACATAGAAGTTAAGGAGTTATGTATAAATAACCCTAATTATTTTATTCTTTTATTCTTCTTCTCCTTTGCACAGGTAACTCCTCCAGCTCTGCCTCCTCCTGTGCATCACATTCATTCTACGTTGTTTTCAATTTCAAATTTGTGGTGGCTGTGGCAACAAAAGGAGAAGGAAGAGCTATCGTTGTGGAGGAGGCCACCACCCTTTGTTCCTCACACTGCTCAGAGGACCCTACTTCTCTTCCATTCCATACCACCAGCCTCCCACCACGGCAGTACGACTCCACCACCGTGGCCGTGTGGGGGACAGCCTACACCGCCAAAGAATCTCAGCAACTCCTCCTCACCTCAGCCAGCAACTCATGCCAGCCTCTGCGCATCCCACCTCCAGTGCACCAACCTCTAGCGTAAGTGCCAACCCCTGCGTGCCTTCATCTCCAATCCGCCCACACACCAGCACCTGCACCACCGCATGCCCTCACTTCATCACCAGCAGCACCAGCACCCTCACCAGCCATCTACGCACAGCGCGCGTTCCTCACCACCTCCGTTCGCGCACAGCATGCATTCCTCAGTGTCCCCTGCCACATGCATCACGCACAGCAGCATGCCCTCCAGCACCTCCCACGCCCGCTGCTGCTGCATGCGCATGTTGCCCGCAGCAACTGTCGCGCACTCTCCGCAGCGCAAGACACGCGCCTAGCAGCAGCAACCGACCTCGCCCACCAGCAGTGCATGCATAGCGTGCTCTACTCCAGCCGTTGTCGCCGCCTATGCACCTGCCTGGCTCCTCCTCCTCCTCCTTCTTCTTCTTCTTTGCCAACGAAGGTACCCAAAGCCACCACAAACGTAGCCATCTAATCTGACCTAGAAAGTTCACGTCGAGAACTCCATTGGACTCGCCTCGACTCCTCGAGCACAGCCACGCTTCTAGCCGCACCAATCAACCACCCGATGGCCAGTCGGAGAGCCTTACCACTGGTGGCCTCTTCCACTCCAACAGGCGACCATCGATAGCCTTTTGGAGCACCACCACCACCATCGGAAAGCTCTTGTCGTGCTTATCCTTCTCCGAGCTTCCTACGAGTCGCCATCGCCTCCTCCACGTGCACGCACAAAGGAACCAAATCCTTTATTTTTGGGTTAATTAATATTTACTTTTGAATGCAATTGCCAAACTTTCATTTTTATTTTAATGTTTTAAATATTGAGTGAAATTCCAACTTCATGCTCATCTTTTCTCATAATTGCTTGGCTTTTGTTATTCACATCTTTTGACATTGGTTTCGGGTTAAGATGTGCACAAATTCTCTTTAATGCTTCTCAATTGGAAATTACAGAGATTCATCACACATTTATTGAATATTTCAGTGAGGAAAAATTGCATATATAACCTTACATTTTTGAATTATTGTGTATCTTCTTTTTGTCGCATTTCAAGTTGGATTTGATAATGGATTTCGCACTTGATTGAACGAATACGAGAGAAATATTTGTGAATTTATTGCATCAGTGTCTCCTTGTGGACATGACCTGCTCTTCTGTGAGTGATTAATTTTTATTGTGATTATTTTGTTAAGCGATTTTCCTCCACTTTGTTACTAAAATGACAAATCATCTTAATCACATTATTCGAAGGCGAAAACCATCTTATCAGGTCCTCTCCCTACAAATTGCCAATAGAACAGGCAACCTGCTACCTCCGCACGTACACTGTAGCATGCGAAGAACACGGAGGATCTCGACCATCCATTCTCCCTTGATTTTTGATCTACGGCCTAATCTAATTCGAAGCTTCATGTGAAGAGGCACGTGTGCTCACCCAACCCCCCAGATCCCATCCTACGGTCAGATTTCAATTTGGCAGCCCGCGCGCTCCTCTCCTCTCATCCTTGCCACCGATACCCTGAACGTCTATCCTCACCCACACGGTGATCTGAGCCACTGAGATTGCTACTTAGGCAACTCTGTTGTCGCGTGCACAAGGGTTAGTTCTCTCCTGCCTTCTTAGTGATCATTCCTCTGCTCCAATCTCTTCTCATTAATTCCCTGATTCCATAGCCATCGGCTGTGAAATCCCTGACTTCTCTCCGATTGTCCTCATCGCTAAGGATGACATAGCACTTGAGGATGACCCAGAAACGTCTCTAGCAGACTTTTCCCTCTGCTGGAGCTTTTCCCCCTCCCTTCTTCCTCCTTAGACACTGGCTAAGGACCCACATGTCCCATTCTTCCTATTAGAGTATTTTCAAAGTTTTCTAAATTTACTATAGCATTAGATAGATAGATTAGAGTATATTATAGTAGAATTAAATGCAGAGTTAGCAGTTAAATTGCTGTTCTGATTAGTTTAGCATTAGAGTAGTTTTAGTATAGCAAATTTTCCCCCTCACCTACTCTGATCATCCCAGATCAGAAGGTAAGAAATTCACCCTACCACAGTTCATTTTATTCTTCCTCGACATGTTTTCATCCCATTCTGCTTTCCTTGATTTGCATTTCTCAATCCACCCACTTATAAGACCAAATTTCATATCTGAATGGTCTCCACTTCATATCTGAAATTTGTGCCAAAAGAAAATCATACTAGGGGGTTCTCACTCACTCCATCTTGTTTACAAAAGCCCCTGATCTGAGCTAAAAAGTAAATCAGTTTGCCGAATTTTTCATTAATTCGGATTTCAAGGACTTTAACTCATTTGGGTTTTGAATGCATTGATCTTGCAAACTGAAGAGTTTTGATTTGTATTCACTGATTGGCAGGGAATCTGAGATGATTCTGATGTCAGAATTCATCTTCGAAGAGCCATAATCTGATTTGTTATTGTTGAGGATGTGTGGGTGCCTTGTAGAGCCAAGGAAGATCAACCATGTTGATTGAGGCGTTATTAGGGATTCTAATATGATCGATTTTTTTCAGACTTTGATTCTCTCTTAAGGGATTCTCAATAACCCTTAAGATGTGTAATATCCTGGGATTCAATTTTTGGATTTCTTGTGTTGATCCTAACTCTTTCTACATGCTGTCTATTGTTGTAGAAAGAGTAAGATTAATAGTTTTTTTGAATTGATTGGTTGTGATATTTGTGACAAGGAACTTGGATTTTCTACTGAACATCAGAGCATGTTTTCTTTTAGGTGAATTTAAAACCCTTGTCAGAAGTTGACTTAGTGATTCTTTATCTTTGTGTTGTTGAATCCCAAAATTAGAGTAAAGTACTGCCACAGCAGCTACATTTCCTCCTTTAATTCTAGCTAAGTGTTCCATGAATAGCACTTTGAAATCCCTAACCAGGCTGTCTTGAATCTAATCTGGGAAAGAAATGGCTAAATCATGAGACGCAAGCTTGATTTAGCTTTGTTTCTACTGCAGACTTAACCTAATTTCAGATGCACTAACTACAGCAGCAATTAAGCCATCTGGGATGAAGTTTGGTTTGTAGCAGCTAATGGATTTACAATAGCTACTGTGCTGCATTTATTGAATTTTGTAGCTGCTGTGTTTTTGCTGTTTAAGTGGAAGAGGGTTGTCTGGATGACTTAGTGGACAGTAGGTCTTTGATGTGAATTGTTAAATAGCTGACTTGTATTAAAGGTGTTTTGGATTGTAAATAAGCTTTCATATGATTTCAATTGCACTTTTAAAGTCAGTGAATGCTTGTAAGTTATTTTAACTCTCTTTTGTCAGTTAAATTTTAAGCGTAACTGTCCACAAGTAGAATTAAATAAAATCCACCTTGATTTGTGTGCTTCAATGTCTTTATCTCAGTTTTGCATTACACTGACACTATTGAGGCAGTTTACTACCTTTTAGACTCCTTAGGATCCATTCTAGGCCTTGACACACCTTAGGAAACCTTTAAAAGGCCTAGAATGTGTGAACTTTGGACTGAAATAAAAATCATATAAAAAATCTAAAAAACTAAAATAAACCTATCTGATTGAAGATTAGGTATTTCTTTACATACATACCAAGTTTCACAGTAATCAAAACCCCCAACTTGGTAGAATTTATCGGTCGACGGTTCTATATACCATGAAATTTAATAAAAGAAACCAAACATAAAAAGGCCAAAAACATTTCTTTCTCCTCATCCATTTCTTTCCCTCTCATTTCCTACCTCCATAACATATATGAAAAACATAAAAGGTGAGAAAACCATAAAAATACTAAAAATCCTTTGTATAATATGTATATAAGTGTATATTTAAGTTATATAGTAAGATTATTAACATATAAGGTGAATTATACATATATATAATATAAATAACTCATGTATATATTGTTGTACATAATTTAAGTATTTAAGTTAGACTATACTGTATGTAATTAAATTATATAACTTATTATTATGTAAACTAACTTATATGTACTAAATTGCTATATAAATTAATTATCTCTATAAATAATCATATTAAGTTATAGTACTGTACCTACGTATTTATCTATAAATTATGAACATATTAAACCCAGTACCTTAATTTAATTATATATACAAAATAAATAAATAATTTATTAAGCTAGTAGCTAAGTTATTAGTTTAAATTAAAATAAATTAGTAGATTAAGCTAAAACTAAGTTAATTATATTGTATGTGTATATTACTTTATTTTAAGTAATTTAAGCTAATTGAAATATATTTATATTCTTTATATTATTTAAACCTAATTTTACACCTAAACAATCTAAAATTATAATAATTCAATGTAAATAAAATAAAAATCAAACTTATAAAATACAATAAAATGTTTTTAAAATATTTAAACATGTATACTAACTCAATGCAAGGTCAATTAGATCATTTAAAAACTAATTTATATGTAATTAAAGAATAAAGCCTAAAGTTAGTTATGTATGAACAGCATACTTTAGCTAATTTATTTATATAGAAAATATAACTTAAACTTTAAATTAACTGTGTAATTGTATAGTACTATGTAAATATTTTATTATCCTATAATTTAATTTTATTTTCTAATAATTCATGGCCCTCAAATCGAGGGCCAAACATTGGAAATCTACATAGCCGCATTTCAATTCCAGTGCAGATGCAACGCTAGAATAGCGCCACATCGTTAGCTGTAGACCGCACTGAGCGGTATAAATTGAAAAAGTTATCTTAAGGCTCAGTCGTCACGGGCACTGAGAGCCCGAAACATTCGAACCTTATGAACATCTTACCTGAGCATTTGAGATTACTTGAGCGTGTTGTGTAGCGAGGGGCTGGAGTGTGTGTGCGAGGGCTTGGTTAAGCCCAAATGCGTGCCAAAAATGTACTTAAGCGGCCTAACTAAGAAATTAGGATGCGCTTAGTAGAGGTTTGGTCCCACACGGTCCTCAGGTGTTGTGCATCGCTCAAAAGGCATGACCACAAATTAAAACCAATTTTTGTTAAGTAAGGACCCTAATGACTCTTTAAACATAGAAAATAAGAGAGTAAGTTGAAGAAAACAAAGTGCTAAAATACAACTAAGTGTCATAAGATGGCATATACAAGAAGAAGAAAGAGCTGAGAAAATAGGACACAGTGGACACTTAAAAGGTAAAAGGAGATGTGTGTATGTATAATATATAACGTATATCTATATGCATATATATGTAAATAAATAAGTATAAGGTGAATAATAAGTATACGTATAAGTAGTATAGCGATATATATATAAGTAACTACATATTTTCACTGACTGAATAAACTGTCGCTAAAAGTAAGATAAGTGTCGCTATAAACCCTAGTTTTTGCTTTAGAGTTTGTATATAGTTTTTCTGGGGTCTAGTGATGTTTGTATTTGTCGCTGTAGCTTCTATATATGTTACTGTATATGTTAGTATATTAAGTTAAGCTAGTACGATATGTAATATTAGGTAGTAGTGTATATTTATGTAAGTATTAGTAATACAACATACAAATAGATAGTATAGAATATATCTATGTATTGTTTGATGCTTGTTTGCAAGTAGATTTTTGCAAGCATATTCATTGATACTTTTTGTACATAATGAAACCCTTAATTCATTTTTTTTGGATTCATTCATTCATTCATTATTGATTGTATATAAAATTAATTATTTTTGGAATTAAAGAATAATCTTGGACTTAGAGAGTGATGTAGATCAATAATTGCCTCCCAGTGAATGACCTAGAATAAACCAGTAAAAGTTATGCAAATTAAATAAAAATTGATGAAATAACGGTTTGTATTGGTGACACATACTACAACAACGACATTTTTTTTGAACAAATCGCAATTTCATCATTCGATCATCATTATTTTTTCCGCCGTTGCCAAGGAGGCAACTCTCTATACGTGAAAATTTTTCTTTAATTCTTTATTTGTTTATAATTCTTGTTTTCATTTCATTCAAATTCATTGTTTGGACATAATTATTTTCTTTTATTGATTAATTCTTTGTTTTATATACATTCTTTCATTCTTTTACTAGTCATTTTTCATTTTTCCACAGCACTTGAGGAGTAGGAGCAGCATCACCTTCCAGGTGGAGGTTGTCTTCTTGGCGGACCTGCTGCACTTCTGACCCAACATCCAGGCAGAGTGTTCCCTCAAAGCAGCTATAGTAGTAGTAGTATAGCATAGTTTAGTTAGACTTAGGTATATTACTTAGGACTATTTGTTAGTCATAAGTTGTGAGAGCTTGTTCTCATACATTTATTGTAATAACTGTGGACTTTCTGGACTCTGTTTTTCTATTTCTCAAACTCATCTCTCATCGACAAGATTTTCCATTCGTGGTTTTCCGTATCGATTTATTTCTTTGTTTTTTAATGTTGCATTATTCAAAATCCAAAAAAAAAAAATAAAATCAAAGATTCAAAAAGATCTCATCTTTATCTAGCAGCAGCATACCCTTAGGCATCCATCTTAGGTTGCATATTCTATCTGCTAGATTTTAATTCCAAGTCAAAATTGAATATTGTCGATTGCTGGAGTCAGGTACGTATTATATATCTTTCTCAGACTCCTACCATAATTACACCCAACTTAAAATCAAAGAAGACCATCTCTTGTATTGAATTGATTAAAAAGTGAGACGAGCAGCATAGAATTCATCTTATAATCCCTTGAATTAAATCAAAAGGAGACGTTAAAATCTGAGTGAAACCTTAACTGAGATTTTCACCGCATTATGTTGATTACTATCATGCACACAGCATGATCACTTAAGATCACAATACACAGGTTTCGATCTCATCTCCTTTTGCAATCACAGGATCTAGATTCGCATGCCAGTCTTATCCAGACTCCCAGTGGATTTTAGAGGTCTGCACATCATTAGGTTTATTTTAGGAAGCGTACAATTATTTGAAATAGTTGTTTACGTACTATATTATTTTGCGTAGCAGCCTCTTGGTAAAAATTCGATTCTTCTCGCTTGCTTGTTAGAATTGGTCTCTTGATTGATCGAGATTTGATTGGGATTTTCTGATTTCTATGAGATTGTGCTAGATTAGTCCTTTCCATTTAGTTGCGCCTGATTTTTAAACTTGCTTTCAAAAATCGACTCAATGGAAGGTAGGAGATCCCAGAACCCTACCCAAGCAACCATGTCCACTTGCCTTCCACTTCCAATCCTTTACCCACCGAGTCTCAAACTCCTATTCACTATTCCATACATCAAGAGGATGATCATGATTTAGCATAATTTGAGGATTTTGAAGAACTTCCTCCACATCTTATTGCACATCCTCCACCACCACCACCAATCCATAGGTTCCAACCTCCTCCATATCCTAATTTTCCTAACCCACCCCCAGAGAGAGGACGAATGCCTCATCTTCATCACCTGTTTGAAACACAATTACAAATGAATACCCTAACTCAACAGGTGCAACAGCTTGCTCAGGCTGTTAATCTTTTAGCTAACCCCCAATAATCGCCTCAACCTAGAAACCCTCAGGCACCACCTCAACCTCGTAGGTGCCAACTCCATGATTACTATAATCCCACAGTTGCCCAACCTATTCCTGTGGTACGATATCCTGATGGAGGTCGTGCTACTGAACTGAAGTCGAATATCATAGCACTCATTCCTCACTTCCATGGACTTGCTTTTGAGGGCCCTTTTCATCATTTAGAGGAGCTGAAAAATCTTGCCCGAACCTTGGGTCCGCAAGGCCATGATCAGCACACACTTTTGATGAAAATGTTCTCCTTTTCATTAAAAGATAAGGCTGCCTTTTGGTTTAGAATACTTGCAAGGACTACACCTATAGACTCTTGGACTTCTTTGGAACATGAGTTCCTAAAGAAGTACTTTCCCGTAGGCTGCACTAATGCCTTAAGGTGTGGTATCAACACATTCATGCAGAATTCAAGAGAATAAATGCGCGAGGCTTGGGAGAAATTCACGTAGAATTCATGTCTTTATTTGTACAATGAGGACATTACATCATTAGGCATGGGAGGTGGATATTTAATCCTAAAATCATTTTGTTAACTCCATAGAATTTCTTTTAGTTTCTTAAAATAAAATGAAAGTTGAAAAAGAAAAAAAATTAAGAGAAGAGAACTTAGGCTTTTAGGCATTATTAATTTTAGGAAATGATACGAGAGGACCTAAACACTTAGACTCTTCAGGTCTTCGGCCTTAATTAGCCCGTGTGTCCACTCGAATGTGGACTTAGTATTGAGTCCCCGCCAAGTCAATCATATTTTAATTCTGTAAATAATTTGGGATGATAAGTATGCGACTTATCAACCCACCCTCTAATTTGGGGGGACTTTGAGCCTAGACATCTGCACACTTTTTGCACTGACTCACTTTTCGACGATTTCCTCAGAAATTGGGTAGCTAATGAACTATCTAGGGTGGTATGGTTGGCAAGTTGTTGGTGGTAACAGCTCATCGGTTGGTTGTCCGGAGCCCAGTAAAAGACCATTTTCATTGTACTACCTTTAGGTAAATCTTAGATCAGTGAAGCCACCTACTTAAAAAGAAAAAAAAAAGAAAAAGAAAAAGAAAAGAAAAAGAAGTAAAAAAAAACAAAACCACACTTCACCACACAAGTATGGTTGGCAAGTTGTCGCGGGTAACAGCCCATTGGCCGGTTGTCCAGAGCCCAGCTCACAAAAATACATAATAATTCCCAAAACACTTAGGGAAGAAGTGGGGAAGTAGAATAAACTGGGAAAATTTACACTAGGTTCACCCTTGTGTTGACCCCATAAATAAAAGAAGTTGGGAGAAAGATACCAATCGAAAAGATGAACCTTTAGGCAAGGTCACCTAGGGTTGTAGAAACCCAAAATTCGTTTCAACGGTCGCCTAGTGAGTCTTTCACTATTTTCACAAGATGCTCAGCACTTAGAGTCCTTTTCAAGTCTTGGGCAGGTCGGGTAGCCATAAAAAGTTATCCCAGAACTCTCAAACTTCAAAAGTACAAAAAAAATTAGAAAAGAAGAAAAGCAAAAAAGAAGGTATCTTCCCTTTTCAAATAAGGTGAGAACTTGGGCGATCTGCATTCTAGCAGACACCTGGGTACTGTTGAGTCTTCATAGGTTAGGACCTTAGTTGAAAATTTCTATTGTTAACAAACAACTTAGGCCTAAGCAATCTAATCCTAATTCTACTTTTATACATAGCATGTAGTTTTATTTTACTAGTGACTAGCAAAAGATAGGCATGGTGGTATGACGTAAACACAACTATTTAAGTTAAAATGCCTATTCATGCATGTTCCTAGGCTTAGATTTGCTTTTCATGTTATAAATATTGCATAGCATGATTCATTCTGCATTAAGAGTAGTTGTATATATTTTGGGTAAATTAGGTATTTTTTATGGTTAGGAGAGAAGAAGACTTATTTCAGGTCCTCAGATGGACGATCAGACCATACGGATCTGATTAGGACGACGATCGGAGTCTAACGCCTCCAAAATCGTCTAGATCGGAGCCCCGTAGCATCATATGGAGTTCGAGGGAGATCAACGGCCAGGGGTCAATGTGACATCCATATGAGTTTTGGATGGAAAATTCAACTGTACAATGGATCCAAAGTGACGATCGCTGTCCGGTGATGCAGGAATCATCTTTATCTGAGCACCGTGGCACCCTGTGCAACAGAATGAAGATAAACGGCTCAGATGGTGCACATGGCACCATCTAAATTGCCCCTAGGCGTTCGCAAAACTCCCTCTTCCTCCGAGCAAGCGATATCCACCAGTGGATTTGCATCTAACGGTTGAAGCAGCTGAGCCTCAAAATGTCACCATGACCATTTGACTCATGTAGCACATTGGTGAAGCGTCCACCCCTCAACTAGTTGTCGTAGGTTCAAGCCTCAACAAACCATTAATTGAGCGCATCGCATGGCTAGCCGCAATGCAAGCATGCACGTGCATAGGCGCACGCACAGGTAGCCTGCTAACCTGTGCGACTAAGGGCACGCGATGCGTGGGCCAGCTACATGTAGGCGAGTGCTCAGTTGGCACCAGCCTACTGCAACGCCTGAGCTGGACCTACAACGATGCTTACAGCTGTCGCTAATTGTTCGTAGGTACAAGGCCAGTTGCGCATGCTAGCGGGCATGAGCTGGCTACAGTGACATTTATAGCGGCATTTTAGAGGTCGCTAATGGTCCAATGACTATTTTAGCCTCTTCTCCACTATAAAAGGACCTACACCCGCTCCCTTCCTAGCCATCTCTATCTACTCTACTCCCACTTACTCCTAAGCTCTAGCAAGCCCACCCATGCTCTATTAAACTTTGCTCACAAGCTCCCAAGGCACCAATTAGTGTAGTGAACCTTTGCCCCACCAAATACTCCTCCAACTTCCCATCCCCATTCATAGGTTGCCTTGGAGCTATCCTCCTACCTCCATTCTGATAGCAGATCGTCTTTGCCATCTCACCTCCATTTCGAAGTTGCACTGAAGCTTTCCTCTACCCGACGCCCGCCCATTTCTTACCTCCATCGTCCTGCTTCCCAACTCCATCTGAGCTTCCGCCATGCACCGTCGTCTCACCGAATGGCTGCTTCGGGAGATTTCTTCTCACCTGCCTCTCTTTTTATGTTTTCTATATTGTTGTAATTGACATTCATGCAAATATCGGATTCAATTCTATCTTTCTCTTGTGATTGATTATCATTTAATTTCGAAAACAAAAAAAAACAAAACCCTAAAACACCAAAAAGAAACAAATTGAAGCACGGCTTTCATACAAAGTAAATTTTGCCTCCCTGTGTTTGACCCGAGACTCCCTTGGAGTTTTGGTATAAATTATATTTGTTCATAAGTTTTGTAACTATGACGATGGGTTACTCGTAACCCTGATTTCAAACACGCGAAACCCGTGCGATCCATGATAGCCCTAAATAGATTAAGCTGTAAGTAGGTGCATAAATTAGGGTTTGGATGTTCTATAATTAGAATGTATCAAATCGGGCAACTTGATGATTAATCTAAGAATAGAATGCAAGTAGCCCTACTTGATTTTTTTTTCCTTTTATGGTTTTCTTAGAATCAGGGGCATTGGAAAAATTGGATGGAGTTTACTTGCCCCTGGAGTGGCTGATGTGCGGCGGATCTTGTTTCAATCAGTCCCCTAGAAACAAATCACAGTCAAAAGAGATAGAGCAAGTTAGTACCAAATCAAATATTGCAATCAAGAGATCTAAATTGCACGTTGCTCCTCTGCAACGGTGCCAAAATGTTTATCCACTCTGAATCGAGTTTAAAAATCATCGCGTTGCAGTATAGTTCAAATCAGTGCGAAAAACAAATGATATTTATATTCGAAAGGAATCCGAGGTTGAACACAGGGAGCAATTGGCAAAATACTTCTCAAGAGCGCAATTCAAGTGCAATATAAGAATTTCAAGCAAGAATGATATATAAATGAAATCTGATGTCAATAATGCAAAATGAAGAGAGGGTGAAATGGTGATTTGAATCACCAAATTACCCTACAATGTTAACCTTTGCAAGCTACTCAAAGTAACAGAATCATATAAGCCAAACAAATCTCAATTTAACTAATAGAACCATGGTATCAGCAAATATCATAAATAGAATAGGCGCTCAAACACCTTAACAGAGGCAAAGGCCTCCTCTTCTCTTATCTTCTTTTCCAGCATGAGGTGTAGGCTTCTCTCTTCTTCTCTTTTCTTTTCCTCTTCCTTATCTTCTTCCCTCAGCTTCAAAGAAGGCACAGCACAGGACTCAGCATGCTAGTAGTGGCAAAAGCCTCTCTAAGATCTCACAAGTGTTGAGAGGAGGTCGGTAGAGCAAATGCCCCCCTCTCTCCTCAATTTTTTTTCTCTTCTTCTCTCAAAACCAGCAAACCAAACCAGACCCAGGTATCTGGGTAAACAGACCAAGCCCAAACCTACGAGGTGTGAGCGCAGGCAAGGGCGTGCGCATGAGTGTGCGTGTAGGGACCTCACCACCTGTCGAAGCTGAGGTAAAAAGGCAGCGACACTTTTTCCTATTTTGCTCTCTGTGGGCTTCAGGAATAGTCGATGTGGGACTAAAGACACCAACTTCTTCTGCATGCACTCTTCAGCAGCTGAGGCTTGCAATTGGTGTAGAAGGGATGGTTGATGGCTCTAATTGGCTGTCTAGAGATGAACCTGGAGCATCCACACACAACCTGGGCATAGCGCCTATGGCAGAAAGTGTAAGAACACAATGAATAGGGAGGCGAAGGAGGTGACGACAATGGAGTTCCGGTGAGAGACCTGAAATAAGAAATATGGGCTATAAGAATTAGTTAAAGCACTCAAGAGGATCGGCGAGGATCGGCGAGCGAGACGGTGGCGTCGATTTGGCATGCATGTGTGTGAATGTGCGTGGCGAGGTCAAAGAAGGTGCGTGAAGGTAGGTGTGCTCGGGGTCATGTTCGAGAGGTCAATCCCCTCAATTACTTGAGGGGTCTTGGTCGTGAGGACACGTCAGAGGTTTTAGACCAATTGGTGAAGCGGATGGAGTTGTGGAGCTACGGAGACGCTTCACCGGAGATGTGGCCTTAGGCGGAGAAGATGAAGTGCAAGAGGGCAAGGTAGTGGTCACGAGTGGTTTGTAAGTAAGAGAGAAGAGAATAGAGGGAGAGAGAAAGAGATAGAGTCACTTAGGGGTGAGGTAGAGATGTGGAGGGCTCCATTGTTGGTCGATCGGAGTTGGAGAAGGAGGTAGAGGTGGTGAGGTGGCGACGAAGATGGGGACAGAGGCACGACCTCCCTTTGGTTGGGGAGGGTCGCGACAAAGAGGGTAGTCGATAGGATCAACCAATTTGGTCGTTGGATGGTCAAGGGAGGAGGGTCGAAGAGATTGTTAGAGCAGGGGTCTATGGTGGTGGGAGGTAGGTTTCTAGGGCCTTTTGATGCACGAAGACTTGCTGGGGAAATGCACAAGGCCATGGGGGTCCTTTTATAGGGCTCCAAACTACATTTTGGGCTTGGGAAGCAGCTTGGAAAGCTAACCAGAGAAAGAAATCCCAAGATACCCTAATCTCTCATGCGAACCCTAATCTCTCATGCATTCGCATGAGAGATTGGGAAGTTTTGAGAGCTTGGGAATTGGCTCAAAAGGAAGGGAATTCCTTGACGAACTTCCCTTTCAAATCTGAGAGGGATTCGTCAAGGAATCAAGGAGAACTTGCCAAATTTAGGTCGCGAAGTTTGTAGGAATAGGGTTCATGGTGGTAGGAACCTATTTGTGAAAATGGTGACAAAGTTAGGGGCCATTTTGTAATGATTTTGAAAGTTAAGGGCATATGTGTGATATAAAATAATCTGATAGGACCAAATTAGAAACTAGGTCAAGACAATCTCGGATTGGGCCCAAATTTTGGTACAAATCTAATTTGGACTTAAGAAATCAAATGGTGAATGTGTATTTTGGTTTTGACCTAGTTTGACTGGGTAATTTATGCAAAAACCTAAATTAGGGCAAATGTCAATTTGAGACTTTGTTTTGGGTCAAGATGGGTTCCAATGGTCAAATTGAAGGTACCAAATCCTAGAGAATATTTTTCTATGAATTTTAGAGGATTTAGGTGAACTTTATCCTGATAAGAACCTCAGTTAACTAAGTGGGTCTATTTTAGGGTTTCAGAAGTCATTTAATTCTCAAAACACGCGAAAACTCTTTTCTGTCTGTATTAACTTACTTGTTGGATATTTAAGACCATTTGACCCTTAATTACCCCCTAGAAAAACCCATGGTTATTCTGCATTCAATATATGGTGGTAAAATTATAGTTTTAATCTTGGTTTCCTATCTTTCTCTCAGAATGATTATGCAATGAACTATGGCTCTCTAGCAGTTATGTAGGAGCATTTATTCCTTGATAATGACTAAATTGAGCTAGTTACGGCTCATGATGGTGTTCCCATCAAGACTCTTATGGATCCACAGCAAAACTACACTATGACAGAAAAAGGACTTCTTACGGTAGTATTTGCATTGAAGAAGTTTTGGTCCTATCTTCTGGGATCCAAGGTTGTGCTTCATATTGATCACTCAGCCTTAAAGTACTTGCTCACTAAGATAGACACCAAACCTAGGTTGATTCATTGGATTCTATTATTACAAGAGTTCAACATTGATATCCATGACAAGAATCGGGTCAAAAATGTAGTTGCAGATCATTTATCTAGGATCCTAGTCGAGGCTTCAACCCCGTTAGGAGACATTCATGACACCTTACCTGAAGAAACGGTAATGGCGGTACAACCATCGACACCCTGGTATGCTAATGTTGTCAACTACTTGGTCATTTGTAAAACCCCTAGTACATGGAATAAGCATAAGCGAGATAGATTTCTCGCTAGCACTAAGTATTATCACTAGGAGGACCCTGAGCTCTTTAGAATAGGCCGTGATCAAGTTTTACGTAGATGTGTCCCAGAAGAGGAGCAACAGAGTGTCTTGAATTTATGCCTCACGCTACACTGTGGAGGACACTTTAGTGTAAAGAAACTACTTATAAGGTTAGTCTGGTTTCTAGTGGCCTTCACTTTTCAAAGAAACACATACCTTTGTGGAGGCTTGTCTTCGTTGTCAACAAACTGGAACTATTGGAAAGAAAGATGAGATGCCCAACAACCTATTCTTCCGGTCGATATATTAGATGTCTGGGGCATAGATTTCATGGGTCCTTTCCAATTGTCTCATGGCTTTGAATATATCCTCATGGCAGTTGATTATGTGTCAAAGTGGATAGGGGTTATTCCGACAAGGACAAACGATCACTCCGTGGTCCTGACTTTCGTTAACGCCAATATCATTTCCCGATTTGGCTGCCCAAGGATGATCATTAGTGATGGGGGACCCCATTTCAGGAATGCACACTTTTCCTGTCTCCTCAAAAGTCTTAGTGTCACCAACAAGGTGGCCACCCCATATCATCCGTAGACAAGTGGATAGGTTGAAGTGTCAAATAGGGAGATCAAACAAATTCTGAGAAAAACTGTAGGACCTTATAGGAAAGATTGTTTGAAGAAACTTGATGACGCTCTATGGGCTTATAGAATAGCTTATAAGATTCCCTTAGGTATGTCTCCCTTCCATATAGTGTATGGCAAAGCTTGCCATTTGCCTATTGAGATTGATCATAGAGCTTATTGGGCTATTAAGAATGTCAACATGGATCTCGAAAATGCAAGCAAAGTGCAGTTATTAGAACTGGTTGAGCTTGAAGAAATGAGGAATGAGGCCTATGACACTGCTCAAGCTTATAAAGAGCACACTAAGGTCTTTCATGATAAACACATCCTTCGCAAAACCATTGAGCCCCACCAACGGGTCTGGCTTTTCAATTCAGGAATCAAGCTTTTCCCTAGGAAATTGAAGTCCCATTGGGATGGGTCGTACACTGTCACGCAGGTGTTCCTGCATGGTGCAGTTCAGATCCAGAATCCCTCATCTGGTGAGACATTCAAGGTAAATAGCCAGTGCTTGAAACCATATGTTACACTTTCTGATGGCCAGGTATTGGACACCTACAGATTGGAGGAGCCTTAGCTCCAACTGCTCTCTACCTCAAGTTGTATCTTTCCTTACTTTTGCTTTCCAATGCGAACATTGTCAGCTCTAGGCATGGGGGGGTATAACCTGAGGTTGTTTATAACATTTATACATATTCTACATGCATAATTTGGACTTTATTTTTCCATCAAAAAAGGAAAGAAAAAAAAACAGACAGGCAAGGAAGAATCATGTTAGTCCGAGCATGTGATTATGAAAGAGTCACCTAAGTCTCAAGCTGGATCAGATGATGAATTAAGTCCTGAAGTGCTAAAGAGGAGATAAGTGAGGGATACCGACTTTAGGCCTCCTGGATCAGTTTTAAGGCTTAAACACTCACATACTTGTTAAGATCTGGACTTGTCCTTAAGTGGTTAAGGGAGTTGCGAGGCTGATGTATTAAGTCTAAGGCTTAGGGAGTATTTGGCCCCGTTGCATGCAATTTGGCTTGTGGGACTTGGTAACCTAAGCACCCAAAAATCACACACTGGTCTAGTTCAGTACGCATAACAATGATAATGCCAAAAAAGTGTTTATTCTGAAAATGTTTTCCCGAAAAGTTGACTTAAGAGCATCTTGAAGGCACAAGTTGATTGGATGAGTTCTCGGCACGGAGGGGAGGAATGTAAAATAAGCCCCTCGAAGATGCATTATAATATTTCATCTCCTTGATGCTTGTCTCCTAGGATATCTAAATATCCTACCGGGGTCACGGAAGCATCTTGTGCTGGTTCAGGTGCCGTGGGCGACATTATCCCGAAATGTCGATTGGCAGGGTCTGAATTTAGCTACAGAACACCATGGATGACACTATCCCAAAGTGTCAAAAGCCAGGGCTTTGGGGGTTGCCATGGGCAATGCTATCCTGAAGTATCAATTGCCAGGGACCCTATGAGGATTGATGGTGGGGACAAGGAATCCGATACAGATCATGTTTAGGGCCAATCCAATGTTGAGTCTAGGGGAATTTAAAGAAAAAGAAAGAGAGAAAAAGTCTCGAAATAATATTTCTCCGTCATTCTCCTACAAAAAATGCACTGCAAACAGAACCTAGCCTTACTGCACATATGCACGGGTGCTTCAACTACTGGGATCAACGAACCTCTGGGTAGTTTTTGCGGGCCTTAGAAACCTTCATGGCGGACCCAAGGCTGAGGCTGATCAGGTCTGTATCTTAGCTGGTACTTGAGTAACTTTAGGCCTACAGTTGGTATTTCAATCTAATTTCTAGAGTGTGTCATCATAAGGCATCCTGACGGTAAAATTTGGCCTGGAGATCTGGTCTGTTTCATATGATTTTACTTGGGACTAGTAAAACATAGGCATGGGGGCATTTGATAGGTCACTTTAGTGGACAAAATTAGAGCCTAAGTACATCGTCATTGAAATAAGAAGTGAATTTAGAATATCCTTTATGTTAACAAAATTATGTATGAAAAAAAATCATTATTTCATGCATTACATAATTTTGTTAGAAATCCTTCTCAATTTAGAATGCTATTTGATTTGTCACATTAAAAAAAAAATCTCTACTTTCTATGTTCGAAGGATTTCCTTTTTCTAAGGGGAATTATTTTCATAAAAAAATCCATGTTTGGAAGCCTGATGCAAAAGAGAAAAAAAAGACAGAAGAGAGAAAAGGAAACACGGGAATTGTCTCGTTAAGATCTCCCCAATTCTCTCAATCTCTCCTTTTTTGTCTCATGAAATAACGAGTGCCTTCTCTCTGATTCTCTCTATTTATAATAGGCAACAAGACGTAGAGAGGATCATAGCCCTCCAGAGAGGAATAAACCATCCTCTCTCAACCTTCACCATGAACCCAATTCCACCATCGCGAGCCACCGTGACCGCGCTCCCAACTCCGCCTCTGCGAGACATCACCACACCTTCACCATGCACCTGCAAGTCAGTTAACTCATCCAGGAATCTTCTCGGACGTCCGAAGATCTGAACCCCCTCTCCATCACCGTACTTTCCTCTCTCCTCCATGAGCCAACACCTCTACTGCGTTCCTTCCTCCGCCAACTGCAATAGGAGGGTCCCCAACACTCTTGGTCTTCTTCTCCTCTAACTTTAGAGAAGAACCCCCCACCCTCAGCTCCAGCCACTACGCCTGTCTTTCCTCCTCTGTGCCCAACCCCCTTCACTCTTCCTCTTCTCACTTGCTTGCCTACAGACCACGCACAGTAGGCCAGCCTCGTCCCACGATCGTGTCCACTCATCACAGCGACCATAGCAGCATCATGCGCCACCTTCCCTCAACCGTGGTCGCTCCTAACAGAAGCACTCCCTTGGCTCCAGCCACTGCGATCGCTCGACCTCGACCTCCTCTCCTACTTCTTCATTCTTCATAGAAGAACCCAACAGTGTCCACCGCCCGCCTTCCTCTTCGGCGTCAACAGAGACCCTCAAGTGCCTCCCATCCACCACCGGAGGCGACGTGCGTAGCTCCACCCTTGCGCAAGGCCTCCTTGACTGTGCCCAACTTCCAAACAGTAGCAGCAACCCCCACTGCCACTACACCTCCTCCTCGACACCGGCTACAGCTCCAGCCACCTCCTGTCATGGAAGCACCATCATCGGAAACCTTTCTGCATCCTCGACCTCCTCGGAGCTTCTCTCATCCAACTGAGGCTTCTTTTCCTCATGTGAGCAAGGTGAAAGCATCCCCTATTTTGCTACGAGGAAAGCTCCATTAATATTTACGTTCGATGCCCTTGCTAAGAATTTGATTTTGGCAATGATTATTTTATTATGGCAAACTTGTGGGAGGTCCTCTTCTTGAATTATTGTGACAACAGTGGAGGATTTGATTTACTAGTTAATGCACTTTATTTTCCATCCCATGTTGAGTTGATATCAATGACAATCGATTTTTCTTGGACATGATTTTATGTGAAATTAATATTGGTGATCTTATTAGTTCTACACCTCCCTGTGATACGACCTGAAGTGTGGTATAATTTCAGTACTTTAGTAACTTTGATTGAAGGTTTTCCACCACAATATTCACTACAACACTTTATTTTTCTGACATTATTTCTGCAAGCAAAAACCCCCGATCAATGGGCCCTTTAGATGGGTTGTGTCCTTAATGATCAATTCAAATGTGTGTGTCTGCACAACCAGTGTTTGCAAACAAGGTTATTTGATGATGTGCCCTTTAGGGTTTAACCTTGTTTAGTAGCTTTTAAGGTTTAATCTCAGGTGTATTCAATAAGTTTAGGAGAGCACTCCATGTTTTTAGAACACGAGTGTAGGTATATTCCTTTAAAAATCATAAATAAAATGTGGAGTGCCTGGTTCAATCCTAAAAATCAACACTAAGTGACAAGCTACTTGATGAATCAATTTTAATTTGAGTGGTGTGGCCCAAACAGCTCAATCAGTTGGCCTATTGCACCACTTAGTTAAGGCACACAAAAAGTCTTAACCTAGTCAGTTTTTCTACTCATTAGTGTGTTGAATTAGGGTGTACTGGATCCACAGGTCAGATTTCGATTAAGTGGTAGAATCAATGTGAAGTAGTGCACCTTAAGTCAAGAGTTCTGGGTGTTTAATGTGTGCCACTTTCAATAAATCCCACAAGAGAATAGTTTTTCTTTTACATGTGGTGATGAGATGGGTGGAGGTGACAAATAAACAACCAGATCTATCCTAGGGTTTATAAAAATCACCTAAGTTGATTTGGGTTTGAGTATTAGTGTGGTGAAATGAAATCTAGGGTGGGGGAAAACTTACAAATGTCTCTACCCACACTTTACTCCAATCTACCGCCTTTGGCTCCTCAACCGAGTTCCTGGAAGATAATAAATTAAAGAAGAAAGATAAGTTAGAAAAATATGTAAGTATTGCGAGAAAATGCAAAAAAAAAGCCAAAGATCGTTGCCTCCCCAGCAACGACGCCAAATGATAATGGGGGATTCACACATGGAAAGGTGCGTATTTTGAAAACCTGTCGTCATAGTTAAAATTCACGAGAAAATCTATCAATTAGATAAAATTTATAATCGAAACTCGAAATGTGAGTCCTGGGTCGAACACGGGGACGTGAACATTAGGTTTTGAAAATCCATGTTTCACTTTTTATTTGTTATTTTCATTTTTTTTCTTTTCTAATTTTTTTGGTATTTTTAATAGGACAAGAGATCAGGTCGATGAAATCTAGCTAATCTACTTATAAAATAAAAAGAGAGAGATAGAGAGAGAAATAATCATGTATTTTTATAATGAAATGCTTATTACAACTAGGAAAGTGGGAAAACGATACTATGAAAGCAATAAAGATAGAGATAGGTGAGAGAAATCCCCCTCGATGGTTGCTCGGAGGACGACTCACTCTAACGTCGCCTGTAGGAAGGTGGTGAGGAGCGGGACAAATGAGGATGGAGTCGGAGGATGGATGGTGGGGTAGGATGGCGTCGCGGCGAGGATCTTCTTCCCGAATGGAGGTGAGAAGATGTCGACGGGACGCTCCACGAAGGGGGATGAGTGGCGGGAACAAATATTTATTTTCTACTCAAGAGGAGCATCCTGGCTTGAAATAAGCTATCTCTAGAGCCTTGAAAGTGGTGAGAGGAAGAAAGGAAGAGATGGTTTGGAATGGATGGGGATAAGTCCTTTCATAGTGGAGGAGCGACAAAATCATCCATGGGTAATTAGTGATGGCTGTAATCGTCGCTGAAGATCTGCCCAACTGTCGCTAAAGATCCGCCCGCTTCAATTCCTTTGCTGCTGTGTGCATAGCGCAGGCCATTAGTGACAGCTACAAGCGTAACTAAAGGCCCACGCAACAGCCGCTCTAGCCTCCATCTCACACTCGCTGCAGCTGTGCTCACATGCCCACCTTCTCACCACTAGATGCTAGATCAACGGTCGCGATCACTCGAGGATCGTGCGCTCAGATGTCATTGGATGGCCTGTGAGAATGCACGTTGAGTTGGGCATTGGATGCGTGGGCCTATCTGCGATCATCTGTGCGTCCGCGTGGAGACTCTTATGCCGTTCGATGGAGATCGTGTGGCCCAATTTGGCACTCGCCCTCACGCTGTTGATTGCATGCACTCACGAGGATTCGATCCTGTGCCTACGACTTGAGAGTGCCCCATAAGACCAATAAGCTGCGGGTACTTTTGTGTCTCAAAGACAAATTGAGTGCTACAAGCGTGGAGGCATTCCAGCCGTTGGATCTTGATCCAACGGCTAGGATTCGAAGGCACCGAAGATGAAGGCGTAGCCGGTTGCTACTGGCTGGTGTTGGCCAGCCTAGATGGTGCCACGAGGTGCCAACTGGGTCATCCATGTTCTTTCTATTGCAGAGGGTGCCATGATGCTCGAATCGAGGTGATTTCCAAATTACTGGATTGCAATTGTAGCTTCGAATCCATCCATACGATCGGATTTTCCATCTAAAACCCATATGGATGTTGTATTACCCTCCTAGATGTTGACCTTCCTAGGACTTCATATGATGCTATGAGATTCCGATCTAAATGATTTTGGATTCAATAGACTCCAATCGTCATCTTGATCAAATCCATACAGTCGAATCATCCATCAGAGGCCCTGAAATAAATCTCCTCTCTTGACCATAAGAAGGACCTAATTAACTTAAAATATATACAACTACCCTAAATGCAGAATGATGCATGCTATGCAATATTTATGACATGAAATGCAAATCTAGGCCTAGGAACATGCATGAATAGGCATTTTATCTTCAATAATTGTGTCTACATCACCAGCCCCTCCCTCTAACTGGTTGGATTGACTGGAAGGAAGTAGATCAAATTGTTTCTTTATCTCAAGACAGGTTCTGGGAGTCTATAGGTCTTTATGCTAGCCCACTTAAGGATAGGTTTGTTTGGTTGTATTGCAAGGCACCTTTCTTCCTCCTGTTCTTTCATGGATCCTTCCACATCCTATTCGCACTTCCACTCGTACCCTCCTACCACTACTTTTTCCTAAAATGATTATTATTCCAACCAGACTTATTCTCATCCATCTTCTAGTTGGGATAATCCTGATCGGGGATACAGATCCTAACCTCCGTGTTCAGGGTCTAACCCTGGACACCATAATCTTGATTCTTATCCTTCTTTGAGCTACATTGATTATAGATCATCGCCCTCATTTAGACAACCTAATATGATCTACAATCAAGAAGGACATGCTGATCCTTACCCATCCCTAGATTACACTACTTATAGGTCATCACCTCGTTATGGACAACCTGAAATGACCTATTATCAGGGAGGGTATCAAGAACCTCAATTTATTGACTCCCCTACACTGAACCCAAACCTGCCTAACCCTAAACCAAACCATTTGGTTCAGGCTAACCAGGTCGAAGATAAGTTGTTGGCTAACTTAAGGAATACTGGACGGCAAGCGGTCTTGGGGCGACGGCAGGCAGGAGTAGGGTAGGGGAAGGTTGTCAGATTTGGAGATCTAAGGGCTTGAGGAGGAAGGAGCGGGGGGTCTCTGAGGCTTACGATGATAGGGGGATGGAGGAGAGGTGGTTTGGTAGAAGAGGCGCAAAGCTGCTCGGCAAGGTTATGTGTTTCCGATGCCAGCGGTGGGGGCACATGGCCGCCACCTGCCGATTCCCCATGATCTGTCTGGGATGCATGGGTTTCAGTCACAAAAGGGATTCATGTAGGAGGTGGGGGGGCCGAGGGGTTCTTGCCCCTTCCCACCCTCGGGAAATTTGAATTTTAGGGCTATGCAGAATCTGCCTCCGCCCCCAGCTCTGCGTCAACCGGGGGGGCCTATTGCTGATGTGGAGGTACCGATGATGGAGAACATCAAAGCTATGAAGATGGCCCTACGTGGAGCATTGGTGGGAGAGGTTATGTCTGAAAGACCGTCTGCGGAGAGTGTTCGCACCCTGGTAACCTCTATCCCTTTCGACCAACTCGTGGTAGATTTCTTTTCTATCAGATACACACTTTGTTCTCTTTGGGTTGGGTATGGGGGACATCGAGATGCTGTGGTTTCAAACATCTTGTAATGATGGCTGCATGGTGATCTGGAGACTAGTTTCTCCTTTCGACGGAGCACTGCCGGAGAGACCTCCCCAGAGAGTGGGGAACAGGACGGGAAAACTAGAGATCGAAGGTTTTCCTCTGCACTTGAGGTCAAAGGAGGTTGTGTCGATGATGATTTCTGGCTTCACAATGGTGGCAGAGGACATGAACGTTGGAGTGATAGAGGGGAATGGACGTCTACTGAGTGTGAAGGTTGTTGTCTTCATCGCTGGTTCCATACTTGATAATCTAATTTTGAGGTGCGATGGCAGCTCCTAGATGCTGAAGTTGAAATTTGTGGTGGGTGACACTGTAGCAGAGCAATTTAAGTCGTCTGGAACTGTAGCTGATGAGGAGGTGACGGCTCAAGAGCTGTGCACGGCTCATGGTGATGAACCTCTAGTTGCCGAAGCTAGGAAGGGCTGCTGTGAAGGGGAGATGAGGGGGCTTCAGATTGAAGAAAAGGAGGAAATGTGCTGAGAGGAAACAACAGAATCGTCACCCACAATGGCAGGGGAAGCACTGTTTGTTGGTGTGGAGAATGAGGAGCAGGGGAATTTGGGTGCGCAGCCTGAGTCTGTAAGGGATCAGTAGGACCTGCAGGAGAAAGGAAACCATAAATGTGAAGGGGGATCTCGCGTAAAGAATGGCAAGGGGAGATCACCGTATAGTTTGCGGCAGAGAAAATCAAAGGCTATTATACTGATGGATGAAGATGAGGTTGCGAAGGTCATGCAAGTGGGCAAATGCCATTCCCTCAGGAGAGAGGGCTCCAGTGAGGATTGATGAGGGTCCTCACTTGGAACATGAGTGGGTTGCGTGATAAGTGCTGGAGGGCATCCTTGATGAGATATTTGAGAGAATGGGGAATCGATTGTGTGCTCATTCAAGAGACACACATTGAAGGGAATTCTGATAGGCTGTGGTCCAACTTGATAGCCTCAGGGATGAATGGGTGTGTGCAGACGGATGCAAATGGGAGGTTGGGTGGCATTGCTATTTGGTGGAGGAAGAGGTGGGCTTAGTGTTGGGAGGTTCACAAAGCCAGACATATGCTGACATGCAAATTCTAGATTCAACAGGGGCAGGAATATATTTGGGTTACTGGTGTTTATGGTCCTTGTAATGCAGTTGCCAGGCAGGAGCTGTGGGAGGAGTGGTCTGCGATGGCTAATTTGGTGCAGGGGGGAATGTGGCTGACGGGTGGTGACTTAATTGTGTGTTGACAGGGGCTGACAGGCCAAATGGCAGCATGGACAGTTCGGGTATTGGGTTTCAAATGATGGTTCAATCTCTGCAGTTGAATGAATATCCCTCCTCGGGCGTGGAATTTACTTGGTGCAATTGGAATGGACTGGCTTTCAGGCTGAATAGATTCTTCGGGAATGTGGACATCCTTGTTAGATTTCAATTGTCGAATGTGAGTGGGCTAAGCCGACCCTTTTCAGATCATACCCCGCTAGTTTGAGATAGTGGGGAAGAGAACCAGATTGGATCCTACTTCAAAATTAAACGCTCGTGGCTGTTTGAACCCAGATTTTACCAAATGATCAGCTCTTGGTGTACCACTAAAGAGGTCCAAGGATTTGCCACTGTCAGGCTATCAGCCAAGTTGGCTGGTTTGAGCATGATCTTGAAAGAATATGGATCTACTGTTGGTTTGCTGAGGGGATAGAGGAGAAGGGAAGCTCTAAGTAAATTTAGGAGTTGGACTCCAAGGAAGAAGCTGGCCGGTTGTCTGAAGATGCGTTGGCTGAAGGAAAAATGTGGCAGGGTGTGGTTCTTGATGTAGACCTAAAACAAGAAATTGATTGGAGGGAGAGATCCAGGCAGCTATGGCTTAAGGAGGGGGATGCCAATACAATGTTTTTTCATCTTGCAGCTAGGTCTCGAAGACGTGCTAATTTTATATTCTCTGTTCTTTGTGATGGACATAGACTCTCTTTCGATCAGGAGATTAAATCTGAAACCATCAAATATTTTAGAGAGGCATCTCGGGCATCTAAGAGGGGGAATTGGAGAATGGCAGGAAATGAGGGTCCTAGGGTGTCGAGTGAACAGGTTAAGCTCTTGACGGCACCTATTACTGAAGAGGAGACCTTGCAAGCAATCAGTGAATTAAATGTGGAAGGCTCTTCGGGCCCGGATGGAGTATAGGTTTTCTTTTACAAGGAGATGTGGGGTGTGGTGGGTAAGGAGGTGATGGATGTTATCAGAGAATTTGAGGTGGGAAATGCGGGTTTTGAGAGGATTAACAAGTCCTACCTGTTTCTTTTGCCTAAATTAATGGGAGCAGAGCACTTCTTTGAGTTCAGGCCGATTTCCCTCTCAAACTCCATCTATCTTATCATCAGCAAGACCTTGGAAAATAGGCTGAGGGTTGTATTACAGGATCTGATTCATCCAGTGCAGGCTACCTTCTTGCCCAACAAATCTCTTCAAGAATCCTTCATTTTGGCTCAGGAAATGGTTAATGGTTGGCATCGAAGGAAGTGCAAGGCATTCATGTGGAAAGTGGATTTCCAGAAGGCCTATGATTCGATCTCTTGGTCGTACCTGTGGGAGATATTTAGAAGAAGAGGTTTTCCTCCTCTTTGGATCCAATGGATGGAACGATGTATCACTACTGCTTCTTTTTCGCCTTTCGTCAATGGTAGGCCATGTGGAGCATGGATCCAACCTCAGTGGGGGGTTAGAGAAGGATGCCCCTTAGCCCCACTGATCTTCAACCTTGCGGTGGATGAATTTGCAAGGTATGCTTGCAAATTAGCTGAGGTAGGATTTATTAAAGGATACTCACTGTCTAACAGGGGAAACCTGGCCCCCATATTACAGTATGCAGATGACACGGTGTTTCTTGTCGAGGGATCCAGGTCTGAGGCACATGCTCTGGGGTTACTGGTAAAGATTTTTGGTGACATTTCTGGCTTATGTCTAAACAAGGATAAATCAATTTTGATTTGTTTTGGCATGAATGAACAGGAGCAGAGGGAGTTGGAGGGTGTTTTGGGGTCATCCTATGCTAAATTGCCGCTGAGATACCTTGGTCTACCTCTGAGGGCCACAAAACTGTAAAAGTCAGATTGCAATGTTCTTTTTGAGAGGGTGTATGGTAAGTTGAAGGGCTGGAGTAGTAGATTCTTATCCAAAGGTGGAAGGTTAATCCTACTCAATTCAGTCATAACAGCCATACCGGTTTTCTACTTCAGCAATTTTAAGGCCCCTCAATGTATTTGGAAGAGGTTGGATACTATGAGGAAGAGATTCTTCTAGAAGGGTGCAGGTCATGAGGGCGAATTCATGTGGCCCATCAGATGGAATTCTATCTGCAGACCTAAGGAGATTGGGGGGCTGGGAATTAAAGCTCTTAAGGAGTTCAATGAAGCCTTGTTGCTGAAATGGGCCATCAGGATTCTGGATGGCAAGGAGGGGCTGATGGAGGACCTGATCAGGGACTGCTATGGGGAATCTAATAGCAGTTTGCAAAGGCTTCAGCCAAAGAAGCCTTCTCCCTTTTGGCACTCAGTGATTTCTGCAGTCACCAGCTATTGGCATCTACTACAACCCAAGCTTGGAGACGGTAGAGGCTTCAGCTTATGGAATGAGCGATGGTCTGAATTGGGCCTGCTGTAAGAGGTCTATCCGAGGGTGTATGATGCTGCTGCAAATAAGGAAGCCACAGTTAGTAGTTTGTGGTCTCAGGAAGAAGGGTGCTAGCGGCTAAAGGGACTGCAGTAGTACAAGCCGGGCACTCGTCTGTGGGAGGACAGGCAGAAAATGATGGCGAGTCTACAGCAGCTGCAACTTATGAATAATGGGACAGATACTTACTGCTGGTAGGGTAGTTTTTCAGAAGCAAGCATATGAGAAAGTTATTAGAGCCAATAGTGAGGTGGAATGGGACCCTATTGACAGAAAGATTTGGCTCCTAAAAGTTCCTCTAAAGGTTCAAATCTTCCTGTGGCTATGCAGACGTGATGGGTTGACCATTGGTGATCTGAGACACAGAAGGATGGGTACTGTGCTAAATGCTTGCCCTCTTTGTGGGTTTCATTCTGATAGTGCAGCACACATTTTCTTTTCCTGTTTGATCACGGATAAGATTTGGAGGTTGGTTTGTTTAGAACCCCTCCCCTCCTGGGATTCAGTATGGTAGAGGTTCATCACTCCTGGTCAACCCTTGGGGGCTATTGCAACAATGTTGTGGTGTGTGTGGAGGGCGCGTAATGATAAGCTCTTTCAGGAGAGATCGGTGAGACGTGAGAATATTGTAAAGGAGTGCTGGTCTCTCATACATAGTTGGGATTCTTACCTATAATTGCTTTTTTGATATGGAATATAGTACCCTCCGGATTGCTATCGGATCATGATAGCAATCCTCAATGTTTCAAAAAAAAAACTTAAGGAATACCATACAATATTTAGAAGCTCAGCCAACACCTTGCACTTAAGAATTGGAGCCCCTGATTAAAATGATTGATGATCTTAACATGTATTTGTTGGATTGGCTCTAGGACGTTAAAGATAAAGGCCAAGGTGAGTTGTTACTTGGGAAGTTATCAAAATTGAGGATGAGATTTGTCATTGCTCTAGTCCAATCTAGGGGGGAATCCCAAGATGAACCCGTGACAAGAGAGCCAAAGTCAGAATCCACTCAAGCACCTGTAAGGGGGACATGTTTTACGAGACCAGGGTTGACCAAGTTGTTCTAGAGCATCAAATAAGGATGAATTGATTACTTCACCTGAGATCCCTGAGCCAGGGTATGAGGAAACGTATGTCTCCATGGAACAAAAAGTGAATGATGATTTTGAGGCATAGATTAATACGGAGTTAGTATTCTTTGATTCTGAAGGTGAAGAATTAATATGTGAAGTCTCACATGAGTTTACAGAACACAATGTTAGTGAGACGATTGTGCTTGAGGAATTTGCTAAATCATTTAATGGCCCTAATATTGAGGAACTTGATACTGTTGGGGCTCTCAAGGTGGATTCATATCCTCATTTCATGGAGGATTCAATTCAAAGCCCCGATCCTCAATCACACCCCATTGAGCTTATTGATGAGTTTGATTTTGTGATCACTAGACCCAAGTCAATTTTAATTTCATAATAAATCTTGGACTTGGACATTTTAGATGGGGTGATTGAAATGCAGGAGGTCTTGGAATTCCAAATTCTGAAAAAGGAGGATAGGAATTGGGAAATGATGATTTGGGAAGCCAATTCCGGAGGAAGTAAAAGACCGAGTCTAAGGGTGCCTATTTGTCTGAAACCACAAACCTTCTACTAGGACCCTTATAACATCTTTGACTCAGAGGATGCCCAATCCAAGCACAAATTCATTAATTATCCTTTTGAGCTTGATTTCTCTGTTATCCGACTTTTTGGACTTGGGTTGCATCCTCATAAATCACAGGCCCGACCCCACTTGCATACTGATCTCAGGTTTTTGATAATTTTTATCCAGAATCTTAGATATACTCGACCATGGGGTATGGGTCTGCACCACAATCTGGTCCACATCTGTGGACATCTGCTGGTAAGTCCTGAGATGAATCCTTTTATTCTGATTCTGACTTGCACCTGTGAATTCTTTGTTTCTTCTTCTTTATATAATGTGCCTAACTGAAAGCACTAAATTCAACACATATACAGTTTCTTTTTATGTCAGAGCCACCCTGTTATTCATGCAATTTAGGTGCTTTCTGCTCTACTCCACTCAATTTCATGTCTTTTTAATACAATGAGGACATTGCATTAGATAGGCATAGGGGGGTGGATATTCATCTCTGAATTTTTTCGTCAGCTCCATAGATTCATTTTGTTTTCTTTTTATTTATCAAATAAATATAAAAAAATAAAAAAATTATGGAATTAGGAAAGGGAATTTACGCTTTAGAAAATTTTTAATCTTAGAGAATAAAACTGTATGATTTGAACAGTAAGACCCTTCAAGTATTCGGGCTTAATTAGCCCGGGTGTCCACTAAAATGTGGATTTGTTTATCGAGTCCTCACCATTCTGAATTTACTTCAGTTTGGTTAAATAAGTTAGGGTGATAACTACACAACTTATCAACCTATCCTCTGATTTGAGGGAACTTTAAGTCTAAGCATCTACACACTTTTCTCAATGACTCATTATTCGACGATTTTAATGGAAATTGGGTAACTAATGAACCTTCGAGGGTGGTATGGCTAGCAAGTTATTGTAGGTAACAACCCATTCGTAGGTTGTCCAAAGCCTAGTCACACGGCCATTCTTTTCTTGTTGCCTTTAGGTAAATCTTAGATCAGGGAAGCCACCTACTTAAAAAAAAGAGAAAAAAATAGAAAAATACCCAAAAAGAAAAAACATAGAAAAAGAGAAAAGAAAAGAAATAAGCCACACTTCAACGCATGAGTATGGCTGGCAAGTTATCATGGGTAACAACACATTGGTAGATTGTCCAAAACCCAGCTCAAGAAATGCACGTATAATTCCAAAACTCTTAGGAAGAAGCAGAGAAGAATAAGCTAGGAAGATATACACTGGGTTTGCCCTGGAGTTGATCCCATAAAATTAAAAGTAGGGAGAAAGCTACCGGTCGAATAGATACACCTTTAGGCAGAATTTCTTTTCAAGGTCACGTAGAGGCATAAAAACCTAAAGTCTGTTCTAATTGTCGATCAGTGAGTCTATCACATTTCACACATAAGGATGCTTAGAACTTAGGGTTCTCTTCGAGTCTTGGATGAGTTGAGTGGCCATAGAAAGTTGCTCCGAAACCTTAAACTCAAAAATCTAAAAAAATTAGAAAAGAAGAAAAGAAGAAAAAGATCCTTCGTTGCATAAGGCGAGGGCTACAGGCGATCTGCATTTTGGCAGACACCCGGGGCGCTGTGGTGTCTCTATAGTTTAGGTCTTAGTCGAAATTCATAAGTGTTGAAAAATAACTATTGCCCAAGAAATCCAACCTAATTCTTTTATAAATAGCATGTAGTTTTGCTAGGGACTAGCAAAAGATAGGCATGGGGGTGTGATGTAAACACGCTTATATCACATAAACCATCTATTTATGCATGTTGTTAGGCATCTAGTTGCATCATACATTATAAATATTGCATAACATGCAACGTCTTGCATTTAGGTTAGGTTGTATAAATTTTAGGTTAATTTCTACTTTTTATGGTCAGGTGATAGGGCAACATTTAATTGGGGCCTCGCATTGAAGATCCAACCGTATGGATTTGATCAGGGAGATGATCGGAGTTCAACGACTCCAAGATCACCCCAATGGGACTTCCGTAGCATTAGAAGTAGTCTAAGAAAGATCACAGGTTAAGGGGCCAAAATGGTGTAAATCCATACATCAGACGACAAATCCGACTGCACGAATGGGTTTGGATCAATGATCGCAGCCCGACAGCATGAAAATAAGTCCAATCCAACATCCGTGGCACCATCTACATGACATAGAAGATGGATGGCTAAGATGGTGCCATGTGGAGCCATCCTAGCCACCCAATCGGCCCAAGGACCTACTGCTGCTCTCTCTCTCCTCAATTGTGCGGACAATCTCAACTGTCAGATGAAGATCCAATGTCTGAGAGAGATCACGCCCAATCCAAAATGCGGCCCAAAGGGTGGCTTGGCCCGTTAGTCTCGAGCTCGTGGGCGACGCGGATCGTTTGGATTGTGAACGCACCATCAGACATGCCATGTATGCGCGATCTGACGCGAGTGCACAATGAGGCACGATGGCTTCTAAGTGATCCGATCTCACGATTAGATGGCTGAGAGCACATGATCATGCGTAGGCATTGAGGCATGGGGAGAGGAGGAGGTGCGGCATGCACGTGACCTACGCCCACGTTCAGGGGCTTTAGTGACATTAAATCCATCATTAAAGACACTGAATTAATGTTTTTAAGCATGTAATGACCAAATTTGCCCTCAATCTATTAAACTATAAAAGGAGACCCCTACCACTCAAATTTCACATCCCTTCCTTCACTTCTCTCCCCCTCCAAAGCTCTAAAGAAGCTTGTCCCACACCCGGGATGCTCCCCTAGAGTTAAAATCAAAGTTTTCTCACCCCCATTCTCGAAGTGGATACCGCGAAGACGACGCCCTGCCTCACCCCTAGTCCTTCCCACTTCATTCTTCGTCTTCCGTCTTTGCCCTCGGTCTTCCAAGCATTGCCCCGTTTGGCTCGTCCTCCAAGCAGTCATTGAGGAGGATAACTTCTCACCTCCTTTCCCTTTACTACCTTCTAAAGTAGATTTTACTACTTTCTAGCTGTAATATTTCCCACTTTCTAGTTGTAAAAACATTATCTATATTATAAAGTGTTTGTTCTCGCTTTAAACAAAAACAACCAAAAAATATATATCATCACGGATTTCAAATCGACGTAGCATCCCTATGTTCGACCCGGAATGCTTTTCAAGTTTCGGTAAAATTTATTTGTTGATGGATTTCTTCGCAAATCATACTACAATGATGGGTTTTCCAAGATCAAATCTTTTTGCGATGATTTTTCGACTCAACACCTACCTTCAAATTAGGTCACAAATCAAAATCAATTTTAAAGTTCATGTGAAATTCAAACCACCATAATTCAGGATTAAAATTTTTTTGAAACAATGAGGATTGCTATCATGTGTCGATAGCAATCCGGAGGGTAGTATATTTCATACCAAAAAAGTATTACAAGAAAGAAGCCCAACTATGTATGAGAGACTAGCACTCCTTTACAATATTCTCACATCTCACCAGTCACTCCTGAAAAAGCCTACCATTAAGCGCCCACCACACACACCACAAAATGGCTGCCATAGTCCCCAAGGGTCGACCAGGAATGATGATCCTCTGCCACATAGAATCCCAGGAGGGGAGGGGTTCTAAGAAAACCAACCTCCAAATCTTGTCCGTGACCAAACAAGAAGAGAAGATGTGTGTTGCACTATTAGAATGTAACCCACAAAGAGGGCAGTCATTCAGAATAGTCTCCAACCTTCTGTGCCTCAGATCACCAGTGATCAATCCTTCACGTCTGCAAAGCCACAGGAATATCTGAACCTTTAGAGGAACTCTCAAAAGCCAAATCTTTCTGTCAACACGGTCCCATTCCTCCTTACTATTGCATCTAATAACTTTCTCATACGCCTACTTCACTGAAAAACTACCCTGCCAGCAGGAAGTATCTGTCACATCTCTCGCAAGTTGCATCTACTGTAGATTAGCCATCAGTTTCTGCCTCTCCACCCAAAGTCTAGTGCCCGACCTGCACTGTTGCAGCCCTTCCAGTCGCCAGCATCCCTCTGCCTAAGAACACAAACTGCTAAATGTGGCTTCCTTATCTGCAGTAGCGTCATACACCCTTCGGTAGATCTCTTTCAGCAAGCCCAATTCAGACCATCACTCATTCCATAAGCTGAAACTTCTGCCATCTCAAAGTTTAGGTTGCAGCAGGTGCCAGTAGCTGGAGACTGTAGATATCACTGATCACCAGAAGGGGGAAGGTTTCTTCGGCTGAAGCCTTTGCAAACTACTGTTAGATCCCCCACAGCTGTCCCTGATCAGATCATCCATCAGCCCCTCCTTGTAGTCCAAAATCCTGATGGCGGATTTCAGCAACAAGGCTTCATTGAATTCTTTTAGCGCTTTAATTCCCAGCCCCCCCGATCTCCTTTGGTCTGCAGATACTGTTCCATCTGATGGGCTGCATGAACCCACCCTCATGACCTGCTCCCTTCCAGAAGAATCTCTTCCTCATAATATCCAATCTCTTCCAAATACATTTAGGGGCCCTAAATATGCTAAATAGAAAATCGGTATGGCTGTAATGATCGAATTGAGTAGGATTAGTCTTCCACATTTAGATAGGAATTTACTACTCCAACCTTTTAGCTTTCCAGACATCTTCTCAAAAAGGACATTCCAGTCTGATTTTTTCAGTTTTGTGGCCATCAGAGGTAATCCAAGGTATCTCAATGGCAATTTAGCACGGGGTGACCCCAATATACCCTCCAACTCCATCTGCTCCTGTTCACTCATGCCAAAGCAAATCAAAATAGACTTATCCTTGTACAATCATAAGCCTGAAATATCACCAAATATCTTTACGAATAACTCCAGAGCATGTGCCTCTGACTTGGACCCTTCCACAAAGAACACCGTGTCACCTGCATACTGTAAAATGGGGGTGAAGTTTCTCCTGCTAGACAGTGAGTACCCTTTAATAATTCCCACCTCATCCAATTTGCAATCATACCTTGCAAGTCCATCAACTGCAAGGTTGAAAATCAATGGGGCTAGAGGACACCCTTGTTTAACCCCGCACTGAGGTTGGATCCAGGCTCCACATGGCTTTCCATTGACCAAAGGAGAAAAAGAAGCAGTAGTGTTACAGCATTTCATCCATTGGATCCATAGAGGGGGGAAGCCTCTTCTTCTAAATACCTCCCATAGGTACGACCAAGAGATTGAATCATAGGCATTCTGGAAATCAACTTTCCACATGAAGGCCTTGCACTTCCTTCGATGCCATCCATTGACCATTTCCTGAGCCAATATAAAGGATTCTTGAAGTGATCTGCTGGGCAAGAAAGCAGCATGTATAAGATGAATCAGGTCCTATAGAACAACTCTCAACCTATTAGCCAAAATCTTGCTGATGATAAGATAGATGGAGTTCGAGAGGGAAATCGGCCTGAAATCAAAAAAGTGTTCTGCCCCCATTGATTTAGGCAAAAGAAAAAGATAGGACTTGTTAATCCTCTCAAAACCCACATTTTCCACCTCAAATTCTCTGATAGCATCCATCACCTCCTTACCCACCACACTCCACATCTCCTTGTAAAAGAAAACTTGTATACCATCAGGCCCCGGGGAGCCTTCCACATTTAATTCTTTGATCTCCTGTAGGGTCTCCTGTTCAATAATAAGTGCAGCCAAATGCTCAGCCTGTTCCCTTGTCACCCTAGGACTCTCATTTCCTGCCATTCTCCATTTCCCCCTCTTAGATGCTCGAGATGCCTCTCTAAAGTATTTGATGGCTTCAGATTTAATCGCCTGAACAGAAGAGACCCTATGTCCACCACAAAGAATAGAGGAAATAAAATTAGCACGTCTCTGAGAGCTAGCTGCAAGGTGAAAAAACTTCGTATTGGCATCCCCCTCCTTAAGCCATAGCTGCTTGGATCTCTCCCTCCAATCGATTTCTTGTTTCAGCTCTTCATCAAGAACCACACCCTGCCACATTTTTCTTTTAGCTAATTCATCTTTAGATAGAAGGCCAGCTACTTCCTTGGAGTCCAGCTCCTGAATTTTTCTCAGAGCTTCCCTCCTCCTCTGCCCCCTCAAGAAGCTAACAGTAGTTCCATACTCTTTTAAGATCATGTGCAAACTAGCCAACTTGGTTGACAACCTGACAGTAGCAGACCCTTGCACCTTTTTAGCTCTCCACCAAGAGCTGATCATCTGGTAGAAGCCCGGTTCATTTAGCCATGATCATTTCAGTTTGAAGTAGGTCCCAACCTGGGTTTCTTCCCCACTATCCCATACCAAAGGGGTATGATCTGAAAAGGGTCGGTCCAATCCACTCACAATCGACAATTGAAATCTAACAAGGATGTCCGCATTCCCAAAGAATCTATCAAGCCTGGATGCCAGCCCATTTCCATTGCGCCAAGTAAATTCCACACCAAAGGAAGGATATTCACTCAGCTGCAGAGATTGAACCATCATCTGGAATCCAATAGCCGAGCTGTCTGTGCTGCCATTAGGCCTATCAGCCCCTATTAACACACAATTAAAATCCCCACCTGTCAGCCACATTCCCCCCTGCACCAACTTAGCCACAGCAGACCACTCCTCCCATAGCTCCTTCCTGGCAGATGCAATACAAGGACCATATACCCTAGTAATCAAAATACACTCCTATCCCTGGTGAATCTGAAATTTGCATGTCAGCATATGTCTGGCTTTGTGAACTTCCAAACACTGAGCCCACCTCTTCCCCCACCAGATAGTAATGCCCCCCGACCTCCCATATGCATCAATCTTCACACAATCGTTCACCCCTGAATTTATCAAGTCGGACCACAGCCTATCAGAATTCAGGATTAAAATTGGTAGACTTAAGGGATCAAGTTGCTCATTCTAGTCTACTTGGATTCTCAGTGACAAGGAAGGATGGGTGGGGGAAACCTTGTAACCCGTGGGGACGCTCTACCATGTAGGGGTCTTTGTAGGGCTCTCCCTTCCTAGTTACCTAGGTACTTCTCGGGTGAGTCACTTTTGATGAAGAGGTATCATCCACCTCGAACCTCCTTAATCATCCAAAGATTTTTGGGTGCCTTGATTGTGTCCATTACACATTCTATTCCCCATCTGGCATTTTAGTGCATGTTCTGGAGGAGGCCCTTAAGATCGCCCTTGAGACCTCCATTAGCAGTTCATTCTTGTCGAGGCCAAGCCTTGACTCACTTGTTTGTTTTACCATCTAACCAAATTGATATCTCTTCCGACTCTTCTGCTTCTAAACCCAGATCTCCTTCATCTACATCCATGGAGAATCAAGAAGGAGAACCCAATCTCCAGAATCAACTATAGCACCTCAACGATCTATTTCAGGCATTCATGAATCCACCGCAGCGTCCTCATATGCAAGATCATTACAATCCAGCTGTGGTAGCAATCGAACCCAGGGTGTAAATCCTGACTAGAAGACCTGATACTGAACTCAAGCCTAATATGCTCCATGCTATCCCCAAGTTCCATGGGCTAAACTCCAAAGATCCTTTCTAGCACATCCATCAGTTGAAACATCTGGCCCAGACCTTTTGGCTACCTATTCAGAAACGGGATATCTTCCTCATGAAGATGTTCTCCTCTCTCATGGATAATGCAACCCACTGGTACCAAACTCTGACCCGTCCGATCAACACTTGGGTAGAACTCCAATCTGAATTCCTGAAGAAATATTTCCTAGTTGGTCGGATGAATGCTTTGAGGCACCAGATCACGCACTTCACACAAAATACAGGAGAACCACTTCATGAGGCATGGAACCATTTTCTGGATCTCATGCAGAAATGCCCTATCACGGAGTTCCTAAATTGAATAGGTGATGGGAGCTCCATCATGAGCCATAACTAGCTCATTTTGATCCAATTAAGTCAGTAAATGCTCCTACATAACTACCAAAGAGTCATAAGTCACTACATGATCATTCTGAGGGAAAAATAAGAATCTTGGGTTAAAACTATAATTGTACCAACATATCATGAATGCGAAACAACCACATGTTTTCTTAGGGGTTAATTAAGGGTCAAATGATCCTAAAAGACTAACAAGTTGGTTAGAGCAATCTGAAAAGGGTGTGCATGTGCTCTGAGAATTAAATGACTTTTGAAACCCTAAAAGTAGACCCGCTTAATTAATTGAGATTCTGGTCAAGATAAAATTCACCTAAGCCTTCTAAAATTCATAGAAAAATATTCTCTAGGGTTTGGAATATTCAATTTGACCATCAGAACCCATTTTGACCTAGAATGGAGTCTTAGACAGATATTTACCCTAATTTGGGTTTTTGCATAAATTACCAAGTCAAACGTGGTCAAAACCAAAATCCAACTTCACCATTGGATTCCTTAGGTCCAAATTAGGTTTGTACCAAAATTTGGACTTAGGATGACTTTGTCTTGACCTAGTTTGCAACTTGGTACTGTCTGATTACATTTCCACCCTTAACTTTAAAAATCTTTTCAAATAGAGCCCTAACTTTGTCATCGTTGTCACAAAAAGGTCCCTATTTCCATTAAACCTATTCCTACTTGCTCCATCGACCTTAATTTGGAAAGAACTCCATGATTTCTTGACAAATCCCTTTCAAATTTGAAAGGGAAGTTCGTCAAGAAATCCCCTTCCTTTTGAACCAAATCCCACATCCAAAACCTTCCCAATCTCTCATGCAAACGCATAAGAGATTTGTGTATCAAAGAATTTCCCAACTCTAGCAAGTTTTCCAAGCTTGGGAAGCTTCCTTCCAAAGCCCAAAACTGCCCCATGAGGTCTATAAAAGAACCTCCTGATCATTCCGTCCTCCTCACGCTTGAAATCGACCAAGATCCCCCCCAATTCCTCTCTCTCTCAGCTGAAAGCTCCTCGATGTCTGGCGAGCTTCTCCATCCATCTTCGTCCTCTGTTGACAATACCGGCAACGGAGTCATCCTCCTAGCTTCTTCCCTCGTCGAGCCATACCAGCCGATGCCCTAACCTCCCTCTTCCTCGTCGTTCCTCTCTCTCTGGTGCTATTCTCTTCTCCGGCGCCAGCATCACCACAGCCAGTGCTGTCTCTTCCCCACTTCATCCATTAGTACCCTCAACTACTCCCTAACCTCTTCCTCATCACACCAACACTGTTAACATGCCATTTCGACCTCGGCCGCACATCCGCGACTTTGTCTTCCACCACTCCAGCCACACCTCTGGCGAGGGACATCTCTCTCCACATGCTACCAAACTCCTCACTGACTACCTCAAAACCTCTGCCACACCCCTCTGCTCATTTCCCTTCTCCTATTTCACCATATTGCCCCCTCCAACACTCCACCGAATAACCCACTGTCCCACACCCTTCTCCGTCACCGTCCGACCTTCACCCTTACTCGCGCCATGCCACACAACTACCACCACACTCACCACTACACAGCAAATCTACTAAGCCTTCTGACGCAGTCGCGAAGCCCTTATTCTTGGATTTCATGTTCCAGCCTTCACTGCCATTACAACCGACCTTCAAGCTTGCTTGAAGCACGCTCCAGGCTTGACAGTCCCAGGTTAAAGCCCCAGGTCGCATGGAAACACCTCGCGAACCTGTCTAGGTGGTCAATTGGATGCATTGACCATGCTAGCTACGCCAATTTAAGGAAGACGTGCTGCTGCCGACGTGTGAAGGAGAGGGACGCAGATGGTCCCACATTGTGGACTGATGAGCGTTCCGCAGTGCTTAAATTATTTGTGTCTGTGGCTTATCAGCTCAGACACTGGGGTGAGGTCCCTGCTCACCCACTCACATGCCTCGTCCGCAACACATCGCCCATAGAATTGGTACGCCCAACTTGCCTAAGCCTTCGCTCCTGGCTGGGACCACGCTGGCAACCCTGAACCTGGGTGTGCACCTACCCGATTACCTGACTATACCCTGGGAGGCCCTGGGAGGGCGGAGCCAAAGAGAGAGAGAGTGCGAGGTAGGGGAGGGTTTTTCCCCATGCAACACTTAGCCAAAAGTTGTGATGGCTACCCTCTATGCATGAAGAAAGCAAAAGAAGATGAAGAAATGGAGCTGCACAAGAAGAAAGCAGAAGAAGAAGAAGAAGAGAAGGAGCAGCACAAGAAGAAGAGGAGAAGAAGAAGAAACAGAGGAAGAGCTAGAAGGAGAAGAAAAGTTGCATAGGAAGAAATAGAGACCCTTGAGTCTCTAGCATTGTAGCATAAACTATTTAAGCCATCTGATATCATTTGATTAACATCTATTTGAGGCTTTGATTTAAGTGTTATTTGTGAGGAGTAGTTGGTGATCTAAAGCATCATTTTACTCCATTTTTTTGCATATTGATCTCGTCATTATTTTTATTGCAATCTTTATTCTTGATTTAAATTGTGATCTTGAGCTTTGAATTCCATATTTCTCCATGTGTTTGACCTCAGAACTTTTTCGAGCAATAAATTTATTTGTTTGACACTATTTTGGCTATGCTGTAATGCGACAATCTTAAAACACCGATTTATCGCACGAGCATTTTGCCGTCGTTGCTGTGGAGTAATGGGCAATTTACAACTCTTGACTGCAATTCCTAATTTAGATTATAACTTGCTATATCTCTTTTTGCTATGATTGTTTCGAGGGGGATACATTCAGGGAAGATCAGCCTGACATTAAACATGCCAGGGTAGGTAACTTCTGATTAGTCTCCCTCTCTTAAGCCCTTGATTCTGAAAAGGACAAAAGGAAGAAATCAATTAGGGCTACTTGCATTCTATCCTTAGATAATTCATTAAGTTGCCTATACATTTTTAGACAACAAATCCTGATCTGTGCACACACTTAAAGCTTAGGTTATCTAGGGCATCACATTCTTGCTTGAGCCCTAAGTGCCACATTTTGACAAACTAAATTAGACCAAATTAGATCCAATTAAGGATTCCAGTATAGGATTCTTAGAGACACACTTGCTTAATCAAGAAATTATCTCTCCAAAATAATGTGTGCCTAGACCTTGGTTGAAGTGATTTATTCAATCAAAACCCTAAAATCAGTCTCTTAAATTCATTTGAACACTAAATGAGGGACCTAAAAATTCTCAAGAGGACAATACAGGTTTAGTTGACCCACCTTGTTGGGCCAACCAATCTTCAAATTAGGTCAGTATTGCACTCGACACATCTTAAAGTTCAAGTGAAATCCTAAACATCCTTGCTCTTAATTAAAACTGGTAGAGTTAAGAGGTCAAGTCCCCATTCTGGTCTACCTGGAACATCAGTGAGAAGAGAGGTCGGGTGGGGGAAACCCTGTAACTCATGCGGGTGCTCTACCATGTAGGGGTCATTGCGAGACTCTCCCTCTCTGGCTGCCCAAGTAATTCTCAGGTAGATGGCTTTCTGACTAAGGGGTATCATCCACCTCAAACCTCTATAGTCATCCAAAATATTTTGGGTGCCTTGATTGGGTCCATCACATTCTACCTCTCATCTACTCCATGGATGCATGTTGGGGAGGAGGTCCCTAAGACCATCCTTGAGGCCTCCTTTAGCTACTCGTTCACGTCAAGGCCAAGCCTCGACCTCCTCGTTTGTGCAACAACACAATCCTACCGCAGAAGAAAATTATCTTGAAAATCAACTTCAGCGCATCAATGACCTATTCCAAGCCTTTGTGAACCCTTTGCAACATCCAATGATGCGAGATCACTACAATCCCATAGTGGTGGCAATCGAACCACAAGTACAAATCCCCGCTGGAGGTCCTGACACTGAACTCAAGCCCAACATGATTCATGCCATTCCCAAATTCCATGAGCTTAATTCCGAAGATCCTTTCTAACATATCAAACAACCCAAGCATCTGTCCCAGACGTTCGGGTCAGAAGCTCAAAATCGGGATATTCTACTCATGAAAATATTCTCCTTCTCTCTCTTGGATAAAGCTTCTCACTGGTACCAAACCCAAATGCATCCAATCAACACATGGGCGGAACTTCAATCAGAGTTTTTGAGAAAGTTCTTCCCTATTGGTTGGACAAATGCTTTACGGCACCGAATTATATATTTCACACAACAAGCAGGAGAAGCACTTCACAAAGCATTGGATCATTTTCTGGATCTCATGTTGAAGTGCCCCTACCACGAAGTTCCTAAATGGGAACAAGTCCAGTCTTTTTATTAGGGACTCCGTGAGGATATTGGATTATTTGTCAATACGACCTACGGAGGAAACATCATGCGTGAACATGAAGACACCGTGGGGGAGATTCTCGAGAATATGTGCGAGAACTCCATCAATAATGAATCCATGGGCATTTTCGACCGGACGAATGCCCGTGCATTGACGAATCCAAAGGGAGCACATGAGACGCAGGGCCTATCCTCTTCCGTCGACTTGGAACTAATGGCCAGTAATCTGGACAAGGTCTCTATTATTGAGAAGGTGGATGAGCAAACTCGACATTTGTAGCGAGCCACCTCTACGCAGAACTCGTTCACACAACCACCCTCTGGCAGGGAGGCCATGCACATCTGACACCAACCTTCTCAAGGGATGGATCCATATCCATCCCCATTTGATTCTAGCTTCGAAGGAAAGTCTAGGCCCACCTACTCTTTTCGAGGGAACTCTGAACCCTCATATTTTGATTTTCTTGATGTTCCTCAGACCTGCGAGGACCTCAACACCATTTAGAACAATCCATTCTCAAACATTTACAACCCTGGATGGCATAATCATCCCAATTTCACTTGGTCAGGCAATAATCGAAATCAGAGACCTCAATATCCACCCTGACCACAAGCTCATTGTCCATATCAACCGCCTCAGCCTCAGCCTCTGCCTAACACAACTTATCAAACTGGGTTGACTCAGACAGAGCAAATGACTCTTATCCTTCAAACTCTGGATGACATTGAGAAAACAAATGCAGCTATGCAAAAACAGCATAGAGACGAGATCACAGAGGTTCGCAATCAAGTTGCCTAGATGGCGAATCCTCACCTACTTGGTGCACTTCCTTCACAACCTCTGCCTATTCTGAATATCATGCCAAACTAGAGGCACGTTATAAACCCAAATCCATCCCAAGCTCACTTTGTTTATCAGGCCCCTTCTAGTCCATCACCTGACGGGATGGAGGCTTCAACAACTTATATGGGTTACTAGCAGCAAGCACCTCTTCTACCCACACTAAACCAAAACTGGGCAAAATTGAATTCTGTTACTACCTGCACTGGCAAAACAACATAGGACCTACCTTATCCAAGCCAAACCCAGCCTGGTAATACAAACCCTAATCCTAGGATAGTCATCCAAGACACCTCTATCCTAGATCAAGAGCCTGGACCCATTCTAGAGGAACCATATAAGGTTCCATTTCCTGAGGCCTTGACCAAGGGAAAAAGGACAACTAAAACTGTGGCACCTAAGGACCTGGTTAAGCTCTTTGAGCAGGTCCATATAAACATCCCCTTGATGGATGTAATACATCACGTACCGACCTACGCATGATTTCTGAAAGACATATGTACACCTAAGCGTAAGCTGCAAACCAAAGATGGGAATCAAATTGCACTATTAGAGCAAGCCAGCTCTGTCATTTTGAGTGAACTCTCACCTAAGGCAAAAGACCCAGGCACCCCTTTGATCTCCTGTGAAATCTACGATATACGATCTGACCGACCTTTATTAGACTTAGGAGCCTCCATAAATTTGATACCTACATCCCTACTAGACTATTTCGAGCAATCTGAGCATAAACCGATAGAAATGACTTTACAACTAGCCGACTGATCAATTAAGTCACTAAAAGGAATTCTCGAGGATGCCATAGTTATGGTGCATGATTTCTATTTTCCACTGGATTTCATTGTCTTAGACATCGATGCTCCTAAGAATGTGAAGAGTACACCGATCGTACTAAGGGGACCCTTTCCGGACACTGCTAGGGCCAATATCAATTGTTAGGAGGGCCAAATTGAATTAAAATTTGGAAGCAAGACACTAAAGATCGACATCTTTAAGGCCCAACATGGAATTAATTATGGAGTCATAGAACAAATTTGCGATATTGAAGTTGTGGTTGACAACCTTATTGAGGAAAGCCCAACTATTTCTGTTCAACAACAAGAGAATCAAAACCTGCAATTAGAGGAGCCCGAACTCAACCTAGACACACCCATAGCTCCTTCCATTGCTCCCAACACCCATCCTGAACTACCCACTACTGCGAACAACCCGATTTTGGAATTAAAGCCTCTTCCTGATCATCTCAAATATGTCTTTTTGGGTTCCAATCAGATGTTTCCTATGATTATCAACTCCCGACTCACACTTGATTAGGAAACACGCCTGATTTTTGTTCTCCAGCAACATCGAAGAGCCATTGGATGGACTCTCGTTGATCTGACTGGTATCAGCCCTTCATACTACACACATCACATCTACACTGAAGAGGGCTCACGACCATCCCGTGAAATGCTGAGACACCTGAATCCAAATCTGCAGGAGGTTGTAAAAAAGGAGATTATCAAATGGTTAAATGCAGGGATCATCTACCCGATCTTCGACAGTCGATGGGTGAGCCCAATCCAAGTTGTGCCTAAAGAGGCAGGACTCACCGTCATCGCGACTGAAATCAGAGAAACCATACTGACTCGTATAGTGAGAGTCTGCATTGATTACAGAAGACTCAATTCCTCTACGAAGAAGGATCATTTCCTACTACCGTTCATTGATCAAATTCTCGAGAAACTAGCGAGAAATCGATTCTTCTGCTTTTTGGATGGGTACTCCAATTGCAATCAGGTTGCAATCCATCCCGAGGACCAAGAGAAGACCACCTTCACCTGCCCCTTCGAAACTTACGCATTCCGAAGGATGCCGTTTGGTCTCTATAATGCACCTACTACTTTTAAGCGGTGCATGCTTGCCATATTCTCAGATATGGTAGGTGAATACCTTAAAGTCTTCATAGATGACTTCTTGGTATTTGGTGAATCATTTGACGATTGCCTCCTGCAATTGGTCCAGATCCTCAGATGATGCATCGATGTGAACTTGGTTCTTTCCTAGGAAAAGAGCCACTTCAAGGTACCTAAGGGAATTGTCTTGGGACATCTTATCTCTGGAAAGGGTATCCAGGTTGATCGAGCCAAGGTGAATTTGATTTCCAAACTCCCTATGCCTAGCTCGGTCAAAGACATTTGATCCTTCCTAGGGTACGTCAGTTTTTACCATCGATTCATTCTCAATTTCTCGAAAATCACGTGTCCCCTCACTAATCTTCTATCTAGGAATGTCCCCTTTAAAATCTCCAAGGAGTGCACTCAGGCATTTTAGATCTTGTGTGATCGAGTGACCCAGGCACCCATCCTGCAGTCCCCTGATTGGTCTCAACCCTTTGAGATCATGTGCAATGCATCTGATTACATTGTAGGTGCAGTACTTGGGCAGAAAATAGACCAGACACCTATGGTCATTTACTACGCTGGCAAGACACTCGACGAGGCTTAGCGTAACTATACAGTTACTAAGAAAGAGCTGCTAGCCATAGTATTTGCTCTGGAAAAATTTAGACCATATCTCTTGGGTTCCCATGTTATCATATACTCAGATCACACGACAGTGAGGCACCTCCTTGTAAAGGACACGAAACCTCGACTAATCCACTGGATCTTGCTGTTGCAAGAATTCAATCTCAAGATTCATGACAAAGTGGGAAAATAGAATGTGGTAGCTGATCACTTATCCCACCTTCCTTCCAACATTATCAACCCTTCCGGACTCATTACTGAACATTTTCCTGATGAGCACCTCCTGACTATCAGTATGGGACTTCTATGGTTTGCTAATCTAATAAACTACTTGGCATCACATCAAATCTTGTCCGATTGGCCAAAAGCCAAGAAGGACAAATTACTTTCCAATGCCAAGTACTACTTTTGGGAAGACCCGTATCTCTGCAGCAGTGGTGCTGATCAGATCATCTGACGATGTGTTCCAGAAGTGGAAATTCAGGACATTTTGTCCTTTTACCATGACTAGGCCTATGGTGGATAGTCCTCTGGTCATAAAATCGTAGCAAAAGTCTTGTAGTGTGGCTTCTATTGGCCCACGATTTTCAAAGATGCATACAATCACTGTAAGGTGTGCACTTGTTGCCTGACCTTAAGTAACATGAGCCACCGCGATATGATGCCCTTATAGCCAATTCTCATATGTGAAATCTTTGATATCTATGGGATTGATTTTATGGGAGCCTTCCCTATTTCGGAAGGCTTCAAATACATTCTTTTCGCTGTTGACTACGTGTTCAAATTGAACGAAGCCATTCCGGCCTGAACCAATGATCATAAGGTGGTAATTGATGTAGACACAATTATTGAGGGTAAAATGTATATTCATGCATGTTCCTAGGCTTAGATTTGCATTTCATATTATAAATATTGCATAGCATGTATCATTCTAAATTTAGAGTAGTTGTATATAATTTAGGTTAATTACATCCTTTTTATGGTCAGGAGAGAAGAATATTTATTTTGGAGCCTCGGATTGATGATCTGACCACACAGATATGATCAAGATGACGATCAAAGTCCAACACCTCTGAAATCGCCTCGATCGAAGTTCCGTAGCACCATATGCAGTCCGAGGAAGATCAATGGCCAAGAGACTAGGTGAAAAAATTCAGAGCTTCAAATGACAAATTCGACCACTTGGATGGATTCAGGTTGACGATTGTAGCCTAACGGCATGAAAATTGACTCAATTCGACTTCTGTAGCAGCCCTACAATGAAAAGATGGACGACCCAGATTGCGCTATGTGGCACAGCTTAGGCTGCCCAGCTCACGCATGTGCCATCGCAGGAGCGCAAACACAGCCTAGGCCTAGATTACTGGCAGGAGCGCATGCGCATAGAGCAGTGCCAGCGCATGAGCGTGCATATGCACGCATGTGGCAAAGAGAGGACAGCGTGTGCCAGCGACACATGAGATGGCCGACAGCGACGCATGAGCTGGGCCAACATAGATGCTTATAGCCGTTGTTAATTCTTCCTGAGCTAGCAAAGCTAGCTGTGGGCACGAGCGGGCATGAGCTACCTACAGCAACGCTTCCAGCGACGGCCTGGATGTCACTAATCTTCTCATTCATATTTTTGCCTCTTCTCCTCCACTATAAAAGGACCTACACCCCCTCCCTTCCAAGCCATCTCTACCTCCTCTACTCCCACCTACTCCCAAGCTCTAGCAAGCCTACCAATGCTCCATTAGAGCTTATTCTCAGGCTCCTAAGGCACCTATTAGTATAGTGAACCTCTACCCCACCAAATACTACAACTTCCCATCCCCCTTCATAGGTCATCCTAGAGTCGTCCTCCCACCTCCATTCCGGTAGTAGATCATCTCCGTCTTCTTACCTCCATTCCGGAGCCATGCCATTGCTTTCCTCAACCCGACGTCCTCCTACACCTCACCTCCATCGCCTGCTCCTCACCTCCTTCGTCCAAGCTTCCACCAGGCGCTGTCGTCTCGTCGAACAGCCGATTCGGGAGATTTCCTCTCACCCCCCTCTCCTTTTGTGCTTTCATAGTTAATTGTAATAGACATTAATGCAATACATCACATTTGATTCCATTTCTATCTTGTGATTGCTTGTCTTTATTTTAAAAACACCAAAAAGTAACAAAACCCTAAAACTCCAAAATGAAACAAATCGAAGCGCGGTTTTCACTTAAAGTATACGTCGCCTCCCTATGTTTGACCAGGGACTCCCTTGGAGTTTTGGCATAAATTTTATCTAATCGACGTATTTTGCAACTACGATGACAGGTTACTTGTGAACCCAATTTCTAACACGCGAAACGCCTGCAACCATTTTGCCACCGTTGCTGGGGAGGCAAAGGAATTTACTTTATTATTTTTTGCGCTTCTTTGCATTTACAAAACACTAACTTGGCTTATCTCTGATCAATTATCTTGCAGATACCCTAGCATGGAAATCCAAGTGGTGTAGATCGGAGTAAAGTGCGGGTAGAGTGTTTTGTAAGTGTCCCCCACACCTTAACCACCTTAGTTTTCATTCCATAACCTAATAACTCAAATCAAAATCAACTTAGGTGCTTTACATAAACCCTAGGGTAGATTTTGGTTGTTTGATTATCACCCCACTCACCTCACCCACCTACATATAAGAGAAATAAAAAAAAATATTTTCCTCTTGTGGGATTTAACTAAAGCTACGCACTTTACACCCACAATTTCTTATCATAAGGCGCACAATCACTTTGATTCTACCACTTAACCGGGATCTGAACTGTGGACCCAGTACACTTCAACTCAATACACATAAGTGAATAGAAATCTGAATAGGTTAAACATTCTTGTGTGCTTTCACTGAGTGGTGCAACAGGCCAATTGATTGAGCTATTTGGGCCGCACCACTCAATCTAAAACTAATCCATCAAGTTGCTTGCCACTTAGGGTTGATTCTTAGGGATGAACCAGGCACTACACATTATTTTTTATTTCTTAAAGGGATATATCATCACTCATGCTTTCAAAACTTGGACTGTTCTACTAAACCTTGATTGAACCAACCTAAGAATTAAACCCTAAAAGCTACTAAACAAGGTTAAATCGTAAAAGACACATCATCAAATAGCCTTGTTTGAGAACCCCGGTTGTGCACGCACACACATTTTAACTTATCATTAATGGCACAACCCATTTAAAGGGCCCATCACATTCCAAGAACACGATCATCCCAAGCCTAACTAAAACTGAGTAAACGTTGGCCTTAATGATTGATTCGCTCTTTGGGGCTCAGACTGAGATTTTTTTTCAATTAATCTACTTTTGTTGGTCCATCTGATGTCTAGCTAGGGGAGTAGTGTCAAACGACCACGGCTGGGGGTTACACCAGGAACTGGAGTCATAAGCCAAAGGAAGAACATTCTCCCCAATCCCTCCTTCTAATTGGTTGGATTGACTAGTTAAAAGTAGACCAAATCGTTTATATTCTCAAGATGGCTCTTGGGAGTCTGCAGGTCTTTAGGCTACCCACATAAGGATAGGTTTGGCTGATTTTATTGCAGGACACCTTTTCTCTTCTCCATTTTCCCTCCTTTTCTACCTGTACCCTTCCACATCCTACACACATTTCACATCCTATCCTCCTACCACCACCTATCCCCAAGATGATTACTATCTCGACTTGACTTGTAATTACCCATCCACTAGCCGGGATGACTTTGATTGGGTATATGAATTCGGACCTCAGTGTCTAATGCCTAACCCTAGACAACAAGACTATGATTATTATCCTTTCCAGAGCTATAATGATTATGGATCTCCATCCTTTGATGACCAAACCAACTCAATCTACAATCAAGAAGGATATAATGATTATAACACCTACCCTCCCCAGTATTCCACTGAATATAGGTCGCCACCATCCTTTGAACAACCTATAACGACCTACTTTCCTGGAGGGACCCGAGAACCTCGGCATCATGACTCCCCTAGATTTAACCCAAACCTGAATCGAACCAGTCAGTTCAGGTGGACCAAATCTAGGATAGGGTGTTGGCTAATTTGAGGAACACTATACAATCATTACAAGCTTAGCCAACTCCGTGCACTGAAGCATTGGAGCCTATGATAAAAATGATTGACGAGCTGAATAGCACTTTATTGGATTTGCTCCAAAGTGTTAGGGATAGGGATCTGGGTGAGTTTCTTAGGAAATTATCGAGGTTGAGGATGAAATTTATGGTTTACTTAGTCAAATCTTGGGATGATTCTCAAGATGAACCCCCTTCCGAAGAGCCAATGTTGGAACCCACTCAGGCGCTTGTCGAGGGGGATACATTTTCTGAAATCGGGGATGACCAGGTTGGGCTAGAGCAACACATTGACAATAAATCGATTGATTCACCTGAGATCCCTGAGCCAAGGTGGTGCGACTCGAATAGGTTTTGTTAATATGGTGATATTGTCATTGAAATTACCATAGTGAGTTAACCTAAATTGAGTCTACACTAGTTTTACAAAAATTCTTAACCTGGCCTACTTGATTTTATCTTGGTCGCTTTTACACCCAGGGTCGATCTCAGGGAGGCAAGAATTTGAAGATCAAGGAGTTTCTATGCCTTTCCTAAAATGCATCTCTTCCTTGCATTTATTATGTTTTAGGTTTTTTCAATTTTTAAGATTTCGTTGGTGATAATGTTGTTCTTGAGGTACACCCTAGAAAATGAAGCCCTTGGCCCTGAGCTAAATGGTTCTTGGCTTGTAGCCAACTAGGGGTTCCCAAAATCAATCTTGTTATTTTCAAGATCGAGTACCTGCAAGACAAGAATTATCTTTTCTCTTTTACTCTTTCTTTTTTTTTGGTCTTTTTAATAGCAAGAAATAAAAGACAAATGAAAACAGAGTAAGTTGCAAGGAAAGAAAGAAACACTTAGCTTAGTATATATATGTATAGATATATAGTAGATACAGAATATATATGTGTAAATAGTTATATATTATGTATATTGGGATGGAGGTGGAAGTGGAGATGGAATGTAGCACGGTGTCAAGTTGGTCTACATCTAGCAAGACGCAACGAACAAAACTGAGTGCTGCATGAAGTGTGGAGTGGATGTGTAGGAGTGAGGGTGGAGGCTCTTGCTTTGTGCGGATGTCAGGGAATATCAGCAACTGGTGTGAATATTCCCACGATATGATGCACGGTGGAGGGACGAGTGCATAGGAGTATAGGTGGTGTTTGTCAGGTGTATAGAATGATACGGGTAAGTGGATGTATATGTAAGTGTATATATGCATATATATCTATAACTATATATGTACATATAGATGTATATGTATATAGATATAAATATATATATGTATATATATATATAAATATGTATATATATTTATGTATATATACGTAAGGATAAGAGTATGTTAGTGGATATATATATATAAGTGTATGCGTGAGTGTATGAGTATGTGTGTAAGTGTGTATCAGTGTGTGTATCTACCAGTGTGTGTGTGTATGCTGAAGGAGGGGCGGAGCACAACAGATAAGTCGTCTGCTGCGTTGACCCAACATCTGATGCACAAGGGTGCATGGGCTCAGGAGAGAGAGTGCGCGCATATGGTCGAGTGAAGCGTAGCACTCTACTACGGGGGCGGGTGAGGTGCAGCACGCTGCTGTGTGCAGTGCAAAGCGCTGTGGGCGGGTGAGGAGCGGTGACCGGCTGGTGCGGGTTGCAAGCGAGGAGAGAGAGAGTCGCACCATCAGCTAAGTGAGAAACTTGCCAGTGGCTACAGTGTCGCGCAGACTGTGTGCCACAGTTTGCTACAGTGCGCTTGCATTCTAGCGACTGGTTGCAGCAGGTTTTGCATGCGCTAGTGTGCTTGGAGTGCCTGCACTCACGGGAAAAGGTCCTGCATGGTCTGTTGGCATGCGTGTGGCGACCAGCTGGAGCTGCAGGCAGGCACGTGGTGAGCTGTTGCTTCAAAGCTTGAGAGCTTGAAGCTCTCTATTAATGGTGGAGGAGATGAGATACACGAAACAAAATGAGAAGCCACCATGCCCACCAGCTCACGAAAGAGCTGAGTGGTGGTGGAATAAGTAGTGGTGGTCTGAGGCCACTATGAGTTTTCTCCTGCACACGGTGTGCCTCTTCGAAACTTGTGAGAAGAGGAACTATGTATGGAGAGGGAGAGGGGAGGAGGTTGGCCAACAGCTGACTGAGGGTTATGGTGATCTGAAGGTCGATGCCGTAGCGAGGGGGAGTGCAAGGTGTTTTAAAGGAGAGAGGGCATGCCTCATGCCATGCTGTTGGCAGGAACAGAGGTGCGCACATCCTCCATGCTACTGTCAGGAGGAGAGGCGCGAAGAGGGGTGCACAGCATGCCCTGTAGCCGCACGAGGAAAATACAAAGTAATAAAAAAAATGAAAAAAAGGTGAAATTGAAATGCCACAGTTAAGGAAAATGTTAATTAATAGAAGTGGATTAGATGGCCAATTATTCTCACTCTCCTCCCCTCTTTACAAATGTATGTAGGTGTATATTTACAAATGCAATTATGGCTACATAAAATGCAATGGAAGTGCTAGGAAATAACACAAGATGGCATATTTATTGCTGTATTTTTGCTGTGCAAACATACCCCCATGCCTATCTTTAGCTAATCCCTAGCGAAACATTTTGTATTGTGTTTAGAAATAATCTTAAGCTGAAGATTTTTTTTCTGAAGCGACATGGATGTGTTTATCCGTTGGATATTGTGAGAACCAATTGCAGAGATGACTACCAGAACTTTAAATCTTACATGATATAGACCATCTCTAGACTAACCTGGACTCTTGATATCTAAACCCTAAGTACGATTTCTAGGACTCAGAGGGTTTTGTCGTACTCGAGAGCTCAAGAGATTAAGTTTGTGCATAGTGAAGGATCAAGATTGACCACATGAACATTAAGGTTCAAGCCCAGGGTTTCATGAATTTTTAAGTATAGGTTGGTCCCAGTTTTAGCTCATGCCTCGTATTGACCCTCAAAAATATGATGGAAAACTCAACCCCACTTTTATTGCTTTTGTGGCTCAAGGAATATATGGTAGAAACAAGGTATTTGTAACGTACCTTGAGAAACTCTTTTCTTTTCTAGGGAGAAGAATTTACAGATATTTGAAAGATATACTAACTTATTTGCAAGATTTTTTTTTTTTTTGAAACAAGTGTCAGTATATTTCTTACAACTTTTTTTGGAAGAGCACACATTTTTGGTGGGAGAGTACTTTTTCGGTGGAACGAGTTTCTCCTAAACACAAGACTAAAGTCTAGGATAAAAAGTCTACCTGAGTGCACAGGTAAGGACTCCACCTTCCCTAACAAACACTAGGGTTGGATCTTATGTTCACCTGGTCTTTCTTGATATGTGTAGTGTGAACCAAGATTACTTAGGCTCTCAAGTAGAAGCAAACCAATGAATCCTGTACTGGTGACTCAGGTACAAGAATACGACCTTTGTTAGGAGAGATTCCGATCTATCTTATCAATGCTCAAGTGAATTAAGCAAAGCCTGAGCAAATCAAGCTTCTGTGGCCTGGAAAGTCTTCAAAATAGTGGTTGAATATCCATAAACACTTATTGTATTTTTGTTTTAGCCTTCAGATCATTGCTAAATATCTTTTTTTCTTTTTTTTTGAAATATGCTACGTACATATTTATAGATGGATATGTATAATAGATGTAGAAGCGGCATGATACCATATAATACACAGATCCTATGGATGCCTATCCACCCCCCCTTGCCAAATGATGCTATGTCCTCATATGCATGCAGGGTAAAGCAAGGTCCAAGGATCAAGGTACAAGAGCTGAAGTGCAAGGTATATAGCAGGGTGGTAGGGTGGGTGGATGGTGGGTGGTGAAGTGAAGTGAAATGGAATTGTGTAAGTGATAGTGGAGTGTTGCTGGGGTGCCTCCCAACAAGCACTGAATTTAACATCCCCAGCTAGACTCAGAGTGAGCCACGAAGGTAATTACCCTTCAGCAGGGTAACAATTTCACCAATGGGGGTAGGTTCATGAGTAAGATAGGGTTTTAACCGCTGCCCATTGACCGTAAATTTATACCCAGTTCTGGAATCTTCAATTTCAACGGCCCCATTGGGAAATGGTCTCGAGACCAAGTAGGGACCAGTTCATTTGGACTTTAATTTCCCTAGAAAGAATTTAAGCTGGGCATTGTAAAGCCAAACTTACTGAGATAGTTCAAATTACTTCCTCCAAATTCGACTGCCGTGAAAGGTCTTAGTGAGCTGTTTGAAAGTTAAGGTAGAATCATAGGCTTCACGACGGAGTTCTTCCAGCTCCTGGAGTTGGAGTTTCCTTTCTCAACCACATAGGTCTGGGTCGAGGTTACATTAACGAACAGCCCAATAAGTGCAGTGCTACAGCTCCATGGGCAAATGATAAGGCTTCTCGTAAACAATTATATATGGAGAGATACCAAGGGGAGCCTTGATGGTGGTCCGATATGCCCAAAGTGCATCAATCAGCTTGTCGGACCAATCCTTACGGTCAGGCTGAATCGTTTTCTGGAGAATTTGCTTGATTTGCCGGCTCGACACCTCAGCCTGGCCATTCGTTTGTGGATGATATGGTGATGCGATATGGTGGTGAACTCCATATTTCCTCAGAAGTGCCCAAAAAGATGCATGGGTAAAATGACTTCCTCCATCAGAGATAATGGCTCGAGGGATCCCAAAGCGTGCAAAAATGTGGTCTTTGGCAAATCGAGTACATATGACATGGTCAGCATGGCGCGTGGGAATAGCCTCGATCCATTTCGAAGCATAATCAACAGCAACGAGGATGTACTCAAAGCCATTGGAAGGAGGAAAGGGACCCATGAAATTGATTCCCCAAATGTCAAAGATTTTAGCGGCCAAAATGGGTTGCAAGGGCATCATGTCACGACGTGACATTGACCCTAATGACTGGTACCTAGTGCAATGTTTAGCATAATTGTGTGCATCCTGGTGAAGGGAGGGCCAAAAGAAACCACACAGCAACATCTTGGCTGTAGTTTTCCTCCCAAAAAAATGGCCTCCGCAGGCCTGATCCTAACAGAAGGATAGCACATTGGGGAATTTTGCTGTCAGGAATACAGCAACGGATGATCTGGTTAGCACCTATTCAAAAAAGTAGTGCATTATCCCAGAAATAATACTTTGCTTCTGCGATGAGACGCTCACACTGGTTTTTAGTCCAACCACGTGGAAGGGAACCAGAAGCAAGGTAATTGGCAATGTCGGCATACCAAGGTCCACTTGCCACATTAATTCCAAGTAAGTGCTCATCGGGAGAAGCCTCATTAATCGGTAGGGTAAGTCCAATGTGGTCAGGGTCCAGTCTCGAGAGATGATCACCAACCACATTCTGGTCAAGGTCCATATCGAAGGGTACATCAGTCGATAGGAGATGAGTTAAAGGTCTAGAAATCTTGGAGAAGTCTTTGATGAATCTCCTATAGAAACCGATGTGTCCTAAGAAGGAGTGGATTTGTTTGACAGAGCTAGGCATAGGTAAATCAGCAATCACATCAAGCTTAGCTCTATCAACCTCAATACCCCTATTGGAGATGATATGACCTAGAACAATTCCCTTGTGTACCATAAAATGACTTTTCTCCCAAAAAAGCATGAGGTTCACATCAATACATCTCCGAAGGATGTGGGTTAGGTTGGCTAGACAATCATCAAATGAAGGTCCAAAGACTGAAAGGTCATCCACAAAGACCTCAAGAAAGTCACCCACCATATCATGGAATATCGCCAGCATACATCTTTGGAAAGTTGCTGGTTTATTACAAAGTCCGAATGGCATTCTTCTAAATGTGAAGGTGCCGAAGGGGCAGGTAAAGGTGGCTTTCTCTTGGTCCCAGGGGTCAATAGCCACTAGGTTATATCCAGAGAATCCATCCAGGAAATAGAAAAATTTATTTCATGCTAACCGCTTCAGGATTTGATCAATAAAAGGTAGCAGAAAGTGATCTTTCTTTGTTGCAGCATTTAGTTTCCTATAATCTACACACACTCTCCAAGATGTAGGAGTGAGTGTAGGGATGGATTCGCCCCTGTCATTGACATAGATAGTGAGTCTCGCCTTTTTGGGCACCACATGAATCGGACTCACCGAGGGGCTATCACTGATCGGGTAGATTATACCCGCATCAAGCCACTTAATGATTTCTTTTTTAATGACCTCCAGCATGTTAAGGTTGAGACGTCGCTGCATCTCGCAGGAAGGTCGAGCTTCCTCCTCCATACATATACGGTGAGTGTAGTAGGAGGGGCTGATGCCAGTTAAGTCAGATAAGGACCATCCGATGGCGGCCTTGTGTTCCATAAGGACCTTTGTTAGTTTGCACTCTTGCTCCCTGGTCAATTTGAACTAATAATCATGGGGAGCATTTCATTTGGTCCCAAGAAAACATATTTAAGTGTGTCAGGCAACTCTTTCCGCTCGGGAGTGGATGGTGAAAGATCTGGCATATCTTGGGATGAGAGTGCCCCAAGCAGATCAAAAGAAAGAAGGGAAGGAGGAAGAAGTTGGCCCTCAGATTGGCCAAGAAGAGGGGCATCTTGGATTGATGGATCCAAAAATGATAGCCTTAGTGATCAGTATGTGGGCTCAAGGTCCCAGTGTGGAGTCGCATGTCTACCTGATTTGGCGAGAAAGAAGACGCAATCCAGTCTTCAAGGGGGTGGACCGGAGGTGAGTAGCTCGAATATGACTTAGACCACGAGGTGTGGGAAGCGAAGAAAACCTTGTCAGAAGTCTGGTCTGGAGAAGGTATGGGTAAGGGGAGGGATGGGTTCGATATGGCGAGAATCAAGCTGATCATCTGAAGCTTCGAATTGTCACCTTCTGTGCTAAAGGGAGGGATTTGTCCAAGGGGGTGGACCTATTTGGGATGATCATGACGCCCAATATGATGAGAATTAGATTTCAGATTGAATTGCGATTTTAGGCCTGTATTTGATGATTACACCTCTCCAGACTTCTCAGAGGTACAATTTGATTTTTCGATAATCACACCAATTTATGATATAGGAAAACAGAGTTGGAAGAGTTGGGATTTGATTGGATCTACACTAGATACCCAGAATTTGAGCCTATACCCAATAAGGACACCTCTTTGGGCTTGGAATCCAAAACTAGGTTAGATCAAAGTCTGGTTGTTATGTCCATGCATCATGATTTATTCTATGGTGGAAATCTTGATCTAGAATCAGGTTCAGAAACTGATTTTCGTAGATTCTCCAATGATTTCTAATCATACTCTGATTTCAGAGAACCTTTGTTTCCAAATGATTATGAGCCAGTCTACAACCTTAGTATCCATAATCCATTCTTTGATTCCTACTCTGAGGTCCCTAAGTCTTAGATCATTTATTCAAAATCATATTCCATTGAGTTGGAATCATTCTGTTATGATCTGCAGGAATCAGAAACTGTAAGTGCCAAGAGTGTGGCTCAGATTTCCATGATCCTATAAGCACTCTCCAAGCATTTACATTTGATTGGGATGAGAATCATGAAGACTCTCTAGATGAACCTATCTTTGAATCATTTCTAGAGCAGCCCACACAACACTCTGATTTCGAAGATGCCACACCTTATATAGAGCCTTTCACAATCTAATCCGAAACTAGACCCACCATCGAAATCAATTTCTACTCTGATTCACCTCTCTCTGATCTGGTTGCATATCATTCACCTCCATCTTTTTATCAGGAATTAGACACTGATCAGACTGACAATCATGTCTTATCCTTCTCTGATCTCACCAGTAGGGTTCCAACATTTTCCACAGATCCATTTTCTTTTGAGGACCCCTACTCTGATTAGGCTGAATCGATTCAGCAAAACCCCAGATTCTCATTTCCATATCTTTTCAAGCCACAAAGTATCTAGTGGGCTTCACGCTTACTAATTCACATCCATCAACCCACCAGACTAATTAGGTTTAGTCTACATCATTAGCTTGTCAATTTGAACAAGCACCTGGTTGGACAAACCAGGCTACTCATCAAGGTGGTTGTTCTACAAAATTCCTCTAATTTGACCACCCCTTCTCCTTGACCACCTTCTACTCGACTGAAGGCATTGAATTTAGCGCTTAATGGGAGGCAACTCGTCCTTTCAAAAAATCTGAGACCTTTCTGATCCACTTTTGAGCAACATGACTTGTCGATCTTTCGCTTTTAAGTCGTTTGTAGTTTAATGTGGTGGAAAAATCAACTAATCAAATTTTAACAAGAAATAACCACTCGCAGAGGAGCGGGTCGTATCCACAGGGAGGCAATAACGTATTAAAATTCGCACCACTTAAAAATGTTTGTTCGTAGTCAATTTGGACAAGAACCAAGCCAAGATTGCCTTTAGATTAAGGTTTAAGCAAGAAACAATGCTGAAATGGCAATTATGAGAAACTACAGGATATTTTCCGCAATGCAGAGTCAATAGAATATGATTAAAATGTGGCAATGGCAGAAAATGTAAATTTTAATTAACGTTTTACTGTAGCAAAACAGGGGAATTTTTCCCCGTTGTCTTGCGCGACGAGGAGCCGATGGCCGGGCGCGGGTGTGCTGCAGGCTGATGGGCGCAGGGAAGGTGGCCTGGGCTGATCTGCAGGCGTGCGCAGGTCTGCAGCCGGTGAGCGGTGGAGGGTGCAGGCGGTCTGGTGGCCAGTTGGAGAGTGCAGGCTGAGGAAGTGGAGGTGAGCGGGTAACTTCAGACGTCCGGGAAATTTTTCGGACGTCTTAAGTGAATGAGAAGGTGATTGCAGTGACGGTGGTTGCGGCGGTGGTGGTTGGTGACGACGGTGAGGGAGTTGCACGCTAAGGTGCTCACGGTAATGCAGGCGAGCTCCGGATGGCAGTGTGGCCTGTCACACCACACGCCCACGGTGGTGGAGACTCGCCGCCACGGTAGAGGCCGGCAATGTGGAGTGCAAGAGAGTGGTTCTCTCTGCACAGTGGTGGGTCGGTGGCGGAGGCCTCCCGAGCTCGGCTGCCTCCCTCCTCCTTTTGTAGTGGCCTGCACAAGTTTGAAATCAGCAGCCCGACCAGATCCACCACATCCGCTCCCCCTTGAATGGCTTCTTCACTGCATCAGCCGGGCGTTGGAGCGGCAGACAGCCGTTCTGAAAGAAGAAGAATAAAGAAAATATTGTTAAAATATTAGGGTTATTTATATACAGACCCTCAACTTCTATGTTAATAAAAATAATGTACCTAATTGATTATCTAATTAGATGAATGATATTCTAAACTAATTCTAAATGCACTTAAGATATGAATGCAATGTATGGATTATGTAATTAGATTAAAACTATGAATTAATCTATTTACATCCTAATTTATACTAAATAAATGTTAGAATTAATCTAATGTATAGGCACTTAAATACTTAAATAGCCCACAACTATGGGCTAATCAAATACCCCCATGCCTAGTTTTTGCTAGTCCCTAGCAAAATTAAGCGAAACCTAGCACTCTAAGTAGACTAGTCAACTCACTTAGTCTTCCTTCAGAAGCATATTAAGTTCAGGTTCTAAACCCAAGGTTCCTAAGTAGTTGCTAAGTTACAGACTAGGTCGGCTAAAGATGAGTTGCAAGCACAAGTTTCCCTGATTTCTGACTCTACCCTAAAGTTTATTGATCCCTGAGATTAAAGCATCCGTGCTTGTGCATTGGTCCGAGTTATTTGAGTTAAAGGAAAAATTTTTTATATATACACCCCTTTTTTTTTGTTTGTTTGTTTGTTTGTTTGATTCTTCTAAGTCTAACCTCAGATCAGCTATCAACACGGTCTGTGTCGGATTCATTGTCCCCATTACCATACCTCGAAGGGTGCCTGGCTTTCGATGCTTCGAGATATTACCGCCCATAACGACCCCAAGAACTCCTGGCAATCGACACTTCGGGATAGTATCGCCCATGGATTTCTTAAGCGAATTCAGGCCTATGGCAATCGGCACTTCGAGATAGGGCCGCCCATGGTACCTGAACCGCACAATGCGCTTACATGCCCCCAGTAGGATGGATATCCTAAGAGACAAGCGCCGAGGAGGTAATATGTTATCATCGCATCCTCAAGGTGAGTATATACTCGACCTCTCCTGCGGCAAGAACTCTTCCAATCAAAATGTGTTTTCAAGCTTCTCTTAAGTCAAAACTAAGAGAACCAAATCTCTTTTCAGAAAGACAAAAATTAAGTTGATTACCAGACCAGGTGTGTGAAATTTGGATGCTTGGGTTACAAGGACCCGTAAACCAAAAGGTAGAATAAGACTCCAGGTACTACCCCACCTTTTAACTCAAACCCTAGCTTCCCTTCCTCAACCTTTTGAGGAATGGTCCGCAACTTAACTCCTACTAAAGTCTTTAAGTCCACAAAGGACCCTAAAGGTCTAAAGCTAGTAGCTCATTTAGCTTCTAAAGTTTGACCCTAGAATTAACTTAGTCTACCTTAGAGTTCTGACTTGCTTAAGACTACAAGATCTAGGCAGTTAAGCTCAAAACCTTTTTATATATATATATATATTTTTTTTTTTTGTTCTCTTTTTTTTTCTCTCTCTTTTTTCTCTTTTTTTTTTTTTTTTATAAATGCATGCTATAAACAAAATGCCTCAGGTCCTCTCCCCCATGCCTGGTTCAAACAATGTCCTCATTGAAAATCAAAAATAGCTAAAGGAAGATATTACCTGAGGCGGAGAATGGTAGGAGCTAAGGCTCCTCAAGAGTGACTTCGTCAACTAGATGGCCATCTAAAGTTATGTACAGTTTTAACCGTTGACTGTTGACGATAAAGGGAGTTGCTGAAGAGGAAGGATTTTTGATCTCCACAGCTCCATGGGGGAATACTTTGGTGATTATGTAAGGCCCATCCCAACGAGATTTTAATTTCCCAGGAAAAAGCTTAAGTCTGGAATTGAAAAGCCAGACTTGTTGGTTGGGTTCAAAGGTCTTTCGAAGAATAAACTTGTCATGCAAGACCTTCTTTCTTTATAAGCTTGAGAGGTGTCATAAGCATCATTCCTCAGCTCCTCAATCTCACTTAATTCTAGAAACCGTGCCTTACCTGCCTTCTCTAAATCCATGTTAACACTTCGAATAGCCCAAAGTGCTTTATGTTCCAACTCAACAGGTAAATGGCATGCTTTTCCATACACAATCCGAAAGGGAGAAGTACCCAAAGGGGTCTTATAGGCCGTTCGATAAGCCCACAAAGCATCATCGAGCTTTTGGGACCAATCTTTCCTATCAGGTCTAACGGTCTTTTCCAAAATATTTTTTATCTCCCTATTTGATACTTCAACCTGACCACTTGTCTGAGGGTGGTAAGGGGTAGCAACCTTGTGAATCACTCCCAAACTCTTAATTAACTGATTGAAGTGGTGGTTTCAGAAATGAGGTCCCCCATCACTTATAATAGTCTTGGGGCAGCCGAAACGGGATATGATATTGGCCTTCACAAATTTCAAAACTACAGAGTGGTCATTTGTGCGCGTAGGAATGGCCTCTATCCATTTAGAGACATAATCAACTGCCACCAAGATATATTCAAAACCATGGGACGACGGGAAGGGGCCCATAAAGTCAATTCCCCACACATCAAAAATTTCAACAGATTGAATACGATGTTGAGGCATTTCATTCTTCTTCCCAATCGTTCCAGTCCGTTGACATCTAATACAGGCCTTAACAAAATTATGAGAATTCTTAACTAAGGAAGGCCACCAAAAATCGGATTGGAGAACCTTAAAAGCAGTTTTCTTAGCACCAAAGTGTCCTCCACAATGAAGTTCATGGCAAAATGTCAGCACACTTTGCTATTCCTCTTCAAGCACACAACGTCTCAATACTTGGCCTTGTCCAATTCTAAATAATTCTGGCTCTTCCCAATGAAAATATCTCGCTTGAGAAATGAATCTCTTTCTTTTCTGCTTATCACAAGAGCCAGGAGTTTGTCCAGTGACCAAGTAATTTACAATGTCTGCATACCAAGGTAAAGCTGGTGTTACCGCCATCAGAGTTTCATCGGGAAATGTCTCGCGAATGTCTTCAGAAATAGAGTCGTTAAGAGGAAGACGAGACAGGTGGTCAGCCACAACATTTTCTACTCCTTTCTTTTCACGTATTTCCAAGTCAAATTCTTGAAGGAGTAAGATCCACCTAATCAGACGTGGCTTAGAATCTTTCTTAGTAATGAGATGTTTCACTGCTGCATGATCAGTAAAAATAACCACCTTAGACCCAAGTAAATAAGACCTAAACTTCTCCAGAGCAAAAACTACAGCAAGTAATTCTTTTTCAGTGACGGTGTAGTTTTGCTGAGGTTCAGTTAAAGTCTTGCTTGCATAATGCAGCACATTAGGTCTTCCCTCAACCCTTTGTCCAAGGACTGCTCCCACTGCATAATCTGAAGCATCACACATAAGCTCAAAGGGGAGTGTCCAATCAGGAGCTTGGAGAACAGGCGCAGAGATCAAGGCCTCTTTTAGAGTTTGAAAAGCCTCGGCACACTTTGAATCAAAACTGAAGGAAGATTCCTTCGCCAATAAGTCACAAAGTGGCCTAGAAATCTTACTAAAATTTTTAATAAAGCACCTGCAAAAGCCAGCATGGCCCAGAAAGGATCTAATCTATTTGACATTCGTAGGAAATGGAAGTTTGGAAATAGAATCAATCTTGGCTTTATCTACTTCCAAACCTTGCTCGGATACAACATGCCCAAGTACAATTCCTTTCTGTACCATGAAGTGACTTTTCTCCCAGTTGAGGACTAAACCAGTCTCCTAACATCGTTTCAACACATTCTCCAGGTGCAGGAGACACTGGTCGAAAGACGAGCCATAAATAGAGAAGTCATCCATAAATACTTCAACACACTCGTCAATCATGTCCGAAAAGATAGACATCATACACCGCTGGAAAGTTGCAGGGGCATTACATAATCCAAACGGCATATGCCTGAATGCAAAAGTACCGTAAGGACTCGTGAATGTCATCTTTTCCTGGTCATCAGGAAAGACTGCCACCTAATTGTACCCAGAATATCCATCGAGAAAGCAATAATACTTATTCCCTGCCAATTTTTCGAGAATTTGATCAATAAAAGGCAAAGGAAAGTGATCCTTCTGGGTAGCGGTGTTCAGCTTGCGGTAATCAATACAGACCCTCCATCCAGTTGAGGGTCTAGTAACAACTTGTTCACCTTGGTCGTTGAGTTCCACAGTAAAGCCTGCCTTCTTTGGCACCACATGAATGGGACTGACCCATTTACTATCAACAATGGGATATATGATCCCAGCGTCCAACCACTTCAGGATTTCCTTTTTTACAACCTCCCTCATATTAGGGTTCAGACGTCTCTGCATGTCCCTAAAAGGCTTGATGGAATCATCAGTATAAATGTGGTGCATGCAGAGTGTAGAGTCTATACCCTTAATGTCAGCAATGCTCCAAGCAATAGCTTCCTTATGCCTAGACAGGCATTCAATCAAGGCTCCCTCCTGTGCCTCAGACAGCACAGCCGAAATGATAACTGGGAGCGTATCATTGGCACCTAGGAAAACATACTTGAGAGTGTCAGGGAGGGGTTTCAACTCAAGGTTCGGGGCTTCTATGGTTGAGGGTTTCATAATAGATGTCCCCATCTCAGGTAGCAAATCTGCCTTCGGCGGAAATGATGGGGGAAGAGACTCAGCAGAAACTCCTAGCAATTCCTCTAGTTCTAGTATATCCCCTTCACATTCCTCCAAGAGATGGGAATGCTCATTTAGCATGACATGCTGAAGGGGGTCATCACATAACATTGCAGGAGTTGTCTCTTCAATCAGGTCATCTATCACCTCAACTTGAGAACAATCCTCAAGTCCAGCTTGTTTGTAAGCATCAAACACATTAAGCCGGATTTTCCTATTCCCAAAGCCCATTTTCAATGCCCCAGTATTGCAATTAATTGAAGCATGGGAAGTTGCAAGGAAGGGGCGGCCCAAAATGATGGAGGGTTTGGTTGGCTTGTTGGTAGGGTCAGTGTCCAAAACTAAGAAGTCAACGAGAAAGAAGAAATCCTCCACTCTTACAGGACATCTTCCAAAATTCCCCGTGGTGTCTTAAGTGATCGATCAGCAACTTGAAGGATTACAGGGCTAGGCTTCAGATTGCCTCCCCCAAGTTGTTCATACACGTAGCTCGGAAGGATGTTCACCCCCGCACCCAGATCAAGCAGAGCCTCATCAATTTGCAAGTCACCAATAACTACAGAGATATATGGGGCTCCTGGGTCCTTAAGTTTCGGGGGTGTGCCATGTTGAACAATTGAGCTAACAGAATCAGGCAGGACAACTTTAGATTGGACCTATTTTCTAGATTGCCGCTTTTTCGTGCACAAGTCCTTTAAGAAGCGGGCATAAGACGGAATCTGCCTGATAGCTTCAAGCAAAGGCAGGTTAATCTGCACTTGCTTGAAAGTTTCCATAATCTCATCCGTCTTATCTTTGGCTCCAGATGAGCTAGCAGAAGTCTGCCCAGAGGTGGATAAGTGCTCTGGAAATGGCACTCTCGATCTCTGGGTGGAAGGGTTGTCTTGTCGAGTAAGGGGTGGAATGGGGGCAACTTCTTCCGGTGAGGTGATTTCAAGTGGAGAAGATTTGGGCAAATCTTCTTCGGTGGGGGTGAAAGTTGGGGTGGATGTTTTTTTAGGGGGTGAGACTATAGGAGCATCGGGTTTGGAAATTTCTTTCCCACTCCTCAGAATAGTCACCGCCTGAGCATGCTCCCTAAAGATAATCCCTTTTCCTTTAGGATTTTCCTCAGCAGCACTTGGAAACTTCCCAGTCTCCCTCTGTCTAACGGCCTCAACAAGGTGTCCAATTTGTGATTCCATCTCATGTATAGCCTTGTCATGAGATTGGATGATGGCACTTTGACTTTCTTGCATCGCCTTCAATTCATCCATCTCAGAGGTTTTAGGTTGGGCAAAGGTCTGAGGTTGGTTCATTTGATGGTTTTGAAAGGATTGTGGTTTGTAATTCCCTGAATTTGAGACATTTCCTTGTCTCCATGAAAAGTTTGGGTGGTTCCTCCTTCCCTCATTATAAGTGTTGGAGAAAGGATCATTACGAGGTCTTGGACGGAACCCTTGAGCGGCATTCAAATCCGCTTGTACAAGCTCAGGGAATTGGGAGGCCAAGTGGCAATCCACAGTGGCGTGTGTATTGCCTTGACAAATTACGCATTCGGAAGCTTGGGATGTGGAGGTGTTAGGTGTGAATGAACTCGGGTTCGACATAAGCCTTTCCATGTTTTGATTCAGTAATTGAATTTGATAGGCTAAATTCTGGGTGTCCCTTGCTTCATTCGCCTCCAACTTTCTTTGCATGAGAGTGGGCTTTCTATCCATGTAGGCAGAATTCAAGTGAATAGAATTCTCACTCAAAGTATCAAATAAGTTCCAAGCTTCATCCTCAGTCTTAGATAGAAAGGTTCCTGCACAGGCACCATCCACAGTTTGCCTATGCGAATCATTAAGTCCGGTGTAGAACCTTTCAACCAGTTGCCATTTAGGCACCTGGTGATGTGGGCAAAGTCTCAGCAAATCGTTAAAGCGCTCCCACGCATCATGGAAAGCTTCCCCATCCTTTTGAGCAAAACTCATGATTTCCCTCCTAAAGTGATTTGTTTTGCTCATGGGGAAGTACTTCTTCAAAAACTCCTTTTTCAGGGCATCCCAAGTATTTAAATTATCAAGGGTGTGATACCAATACTTGGCTTTGTCCTTTAGGGAGAAGGGAAAAAGGGTCCGCATTTGAGCGTCATCAGTAACGCCCTGCAGCTTCACCGTGGAACAGACCTTGGTGAATTCCTCAATATGCCTGTAAGGGTCTTCCCTAGTAGTACCATAAAAGGAGGGTAGCAAGGATATGGTACTACTTTTGATCTCATATGGATTGTCCCCTCCAGGTCTACGTAGTGCTGGGCCAGCTTGGTTGGTTGGGATGAAAAAATCCTTAAGGCTCCTTTGACCGGCCATTTCTACCCTTAGGAGGTCTTTTCTTAGGATTCTTTCCGGTTCAGGATCAAATACAAGTTGTCTCCTAAGAGAACACCTACCAAGCATGCACTACAAACACAATTCAAACGGACTTGTTTGGTCTTTACAGATTTAGGCTTTTGAATTTAATTCAAATGGTAGGTGACAAAACAAGTTACCCAATCAATTATGCGCCTATTGTCAACCTTCGAAATGCCTAAAATGACCTAGTTGGAACTTAGGTATTCTTCCCTAAATCTCAAATGGTCAAGTAAATCCAAAGACGGAAGATCGAGGGATGCAAGTAGGCCTAAGCCTTCCTTTGAAGCTGTGCTTTCGCGGTGCTCCTCAAGTACCCCCAAAAATCCGTGACAGGGTATCCCCCTCTTTGGATTTACAAAACCTTTGATTTCCAGTTCCGAACACTTCAGAATCCAATGAAAGGAGGGCTCTTGTCCTAGTATTTCCAAACCTAAGGAGTGTCTAGAAGCGTGCCGTGGTGCAAGTGAAATAAGTGTGCATACACCGTAAAAGATTTTGAACTTTGAATCGCACGCCAAGTTTGAAAATCAAATCCTTGGTTTTTAAAATGTCCTTCCTTTAATTAGTCCTTTTTCTAAAAAAAAAATGTGACCACTTGTTAGATTTATTCAGTACAGATTAGGTGGTCTTCGCATTAAATCCCAAACGCAATGCGTGATCAAAAATAGGATGCAAAGTAAGAGAATACGTACCTTGCCTCCAGCGATCTTCAATGCAAAAATGCATGCAATGCAGAAAAGTAAATCTAGAGGCTGCTCATATAGACCTAAATGGTTCATCCTAGGGCAGGCAGCTTCTAGCAGGCAGCTCTTTTTTTTTTCTTTTTCTATTCTTTTTAGAACTACTTATGCACAAGAAAATAAAAGTAATAATAATAATAATAAAAACCTAAATCTAAAGAAAAGGGAACAGGCTCCCAAAAATTACCCAACACGGGTACAAAACAAAATCGGGGAACAAACCCTCAAAATATGCCCCAGAACAAGGGTTTCAAACTAACTGTAATGAAAAATTAAGTCTTCAGTCTTAATTCTATTCTAATTAAATTAGCGATTAAATACAATGGTGTCCGTCGCGTCCTCGTCCTTCTCCTCCTTTCAAAATTGCTTGTCCACTTCTCGTCTGGCGACGTCAAGGGTCGCCTCTCACAGTGGTTGATTCTTGCACAAATTTTCTCGCACTGAAAAGAAAATAATGAATGGTCAAATCTCTGTGCAATTGACAAATAATCAAAATAAAATTAGGCGAAATTATTGCGTCTGTTGCCTCCCCGGCAACGGTGCCATTTGACTTGTCGATCTTTCGCTTTTAAGTCGTTTGTAGTTTAATGTGGTGGAAAAATCGACTAATCAATTTTTAACAAGAAATAACCACTCGCAGAGGAGCGGGTCGTATCCACAGGGAGGCAATAACGTATTAAAATTCGCGCCACTTAAAAATGTTTGTTCGTAGTCAATTTGGACAAGAACCAAGCTAAGATTGCCTTTAGATTAAGGTTTAAGCAAGAAACAATGCTGAAATGGCAATTATGAGAAACTACAGGATATTTTCCGCAATGCAGAGTCAATAGAATATGATTAAAATGTGGCAATGGCAGAAAATGTAAATTTTAATTAACGTTTTACTGTAGCAAAACAGGGGAATTTTTCCTCGTTGTCTTGCGCGACGAGGAGCCGATGGCCGGGCGCGGGTGTGCTGCAGGCTGATGGGCGCGAGGAAGGTGGTGTGGGTTGATCTGCAGGCGTGCGCAGGTCTACAGCCGGTGAGCGGTGGAGGGTGCAGGCGGTCTGGTGGCCGGTTGGAGAGTGCAGGCTGAGGAAGTGGAGGTGAGCGGGTAACTTCAGACGTCCGGGAAATTTTTCGGACGTCTTAAGTGAATGAGAAGGTGATTGCAGTGACGGTGGTTGCGGCGGTGGTGGTTGGTGACGACGGCGAGGGAGTTGCACGCTAAGGTGCTCACGGTAATGTGGGCGAGCTCTGGATGGCGGAGTGGCCTGTCACACCACACGACCACGGTGGTGGAGACTCGCCGCCATGGTAGAGGTCGGCAGTGTGGAGTGGAAGAGGGAGGTTCTCTCTGCACAGTGGTGGGTCGGTGGCGGAGGCCTCCAGAGCTCGGCTGCCTCCCTCCTCCTTTTGTAGTGGCCTGCACAAGTTTGAAATCAGCAGCTCGACCAGATCCACCACATCCGCTCCCCCTTGAATGGCTTCTTCACTGCATCAGCCCGGCGTTGGAGCGGCAGACAGCCGTTCTGAAAGAAGAAGAATAAAGAAAATATTGTTAAAATATTAGGGTTATTTATATACAGACCCTCAACATCTATGTTAATAAAAATAATGTACCTAATTGATTATCTAATTAGATGAATGCTATTCTAAGCTAATTCTAAATGCACTTAAGATATGAATGCAATGTATGGATTATGTAATTAGATTAAAACTATGAATTAATCTATTTACATCCTAATTTATACTAAATAAATGTTAGAATTAATCTAATGTATAGGCACTTAAATACTTAAATAGCCCACAACTATGGGCTAATCACTACACTCCTATTGTACTTTTGGGCTCAACCTTAGAACAACCAACTCCACCTTTGGTACTTGTATCAAAGCTTGAAATCGCCTGCATCAATCATCCCGACCCATTCACCTACCCTTTGACCCTATTCTAATCCATGAACAAAGCTGAATTCACACCCACTTGGTTTACAATGAGGACATTGCAAAACTTAGTCATCGGGAGGTGTTAAAGAACAAACAAATGGAAAATCAATTCTCCGAGGGGTTCTCACAAAAAAAATACATATTAAAGAAAAAAAGCTAGTTATGGCTGATGATCACATTATCATCATACCCCCATGCCTAACTTTTGCTAGTCCCTTAGCAAAATCTTATGAGAAGAACTAGAGTTCTAAACCATGCTTTGAAGTTCAAAGTCCTAATTCTGTTTCATTTTTTTGGAAATTAGGTTAGAATGCCAATAATAGGCCTAGAGGTACTCAAGTACTAATCAAGACTCAGACTTGTCCAGCTTCAGTCTCAGTCTACCGTGAAGATTTCGAAGGTCTGCAAAAACTGCCCAGAGGTACGTTGAACTCAGCAGTTAAAGCACCTGTGCATAAACGTAACATGTCCAGGTTCAGTTTTCCAATGCATTTTTTGTAAGAGAGAGGGATAGAAGTAGATTTTTTGTAAGAGAGTGAAATCCTAAGAGCTAGGTTTGTTTTAATGCATAAGAATGATGATAAACGGGTTTTGGAATGCCCTGTATGTGGTGTGGAAGCTGAGGCCGTAAACTGGTTCATAATCATTAGGAAACAATGGTTCTACGAAATCAGAGTAGGATTCAAAATCGTCAGAGAATTTGTGAGAATGAGTTTCTTGATCTGATTTTGGATTGGGAATTCACCACAAAGAGAATCAAGGTACGATGAATCAACAACCTGACCTAGATCTAACCTAATTTCAGATTCCAAGCCTAAAAAGGTGTCCTTATTAGGCATAGGCTCAGGTTCTTGGCTCCTAGCGTAGACCAATCGATTCCCAACTCTTCCAATTTGGTTTCTGTATCATAGATCGACGCGACTTCTAAAAAATCAATTTGTATCACCAAGGAGTTCGGAGAAGTGCACTCATCAAATATAGGCCCACGATGATAATCTAGATTTAAAATTTGATTTTATTTACATTAGACCTCATGATTATCCCACATAGTCTCGGATCCAGATTCCAAGTTAAATGTAGGCATTAGGTTACTAAAATCTAGGCTAGGATCTATAGGGGTGTCAAAATTGTTCTTGAAGATCGCCTTATCAGAATAAGGGGCGGAATTTACACCCTTAAGATGTTCTGATTCAATCTCATCATCACAGGTGTCTGGAAATTCAGGGCTTGGTGAGCCAGCTTCATGGTTTTCTAGGGCTAGTTTGAAATCGTGAACACCTGCAATTGGATCCTCCCAACCCATTTGAAGATCAGGTGTGTCATTCTGTATATAATTTGTGTCTAATTCCATTTGGGTCGAGGGTCCACAACAATTCTTTGTGTCTAACCCAGGCTCTGGAGAAGCTCTATAATCACTCAAAGATGTCTCATAAATGGCTTGTAGTAAAAGATTTAGAATATCATCACGTTGCTCAATGATATCTTGGTGTATCTCCCTGAGTGATGGATTTGCAAAGCAATGTAAACCCTCTGTGCTATGCAATTTGCAAACTTCGTTGAATTCTTGTTTGAGGGTCTCCTGAGTTGAACTATTTCTTAATTGAGTAACAAGTAGACTAACACGGTTCAAAATGAATTTTTTTGTTTCTAGGACATTAACCTGAATCATGTTGGCTGGATATTCTTCAAAATATTTAAGGGCAGCCTTAATCACTTTGACTATCATGGACATTCAGGATTCAGGTTTCCTAATTGGTTTTCCCATGTTGCCAGGTTGCATTTTCAAATCAAGTGGTGGATCAAGATGTAGAATCAAAGTTAGGTTCAGATTGAAGTAAATAAATCATATCAAAAATCCCTGTAGAAGATTTAATGAGTCCTTTTAGGTTAAAAACCTAAGGACCATCCTATGTATGTGCTCTAGAGAAGGGATGAGGGACTGGATGTGAATTGAACCCAATCAAGGCACCCAAAGATTTTTGGATGACTAAGGCTGTTTCGAGGTGGATGATACCTTTGAATCAAAAATCCGCACACTTGAGAATTACCTAGGCAACCAGGAAGGGAGAGCCCCGGAAAGACCCCGACACGGTAGAGCATCCCCACGGGTTACAGGGTTTCCCCCACCCAACATTCCTTGACACTATGATTCCAAGTAGACCGGTATGTGTTAATTAAGTCTACCAATTTTATTCCTAATTTGTGCCTTAGATTTCACTTGATTAGAAGTTGATTGATTTGTGGCCTAATTTGGAGGTTGATTGGCCTACAAAGTAGACCAACTTCACCTGACTTGCCCTAAAAGATGCAGAATGAAATCTGAGTGAAGACCCAAAGATCACCTTGAATTGACACTTAGGTTATTAGGTCCATAATTTTAGGGTTCAAGTGAAATTTAGAAACTAATTTTAGGGTTTAAGTGATTAGTTCCTTTAAAGGAAGGGTTTGGGTAGCATACAAATGTGGGAGGGTCAATTTCTTTAATTTAGGTAACTGTGAACTAGCACTTCAAACCCTAATGTTGAAATCCTAATTGGCTCTATTCCAAGTCTAATTTGATCTTAAAAATGTTCACCTCAAACTTCAAATAAGAAGTGCATTGTCCAAGACGATCAAAAATTAAGCGTAATCCCTAATAGGTGCAGGAAATAGGATAGGGATCTCTATCAAAATCGTCTTGACTTCAATCCGATATTAATTTTTTGTTTGCAAATCAGGAACTAGCCTTTTAAGTGATGATTACTATGAAAATAAGGTAGGTGGTTCCTAATTGATTTGTTTCCTTTTTTATCTTCTCAAGATTAAGAGATTGATTAGGGAAGGAAAGAGACTACCTGTCCTGGGAGTGGCAGATTTGCGCATAAGATCTCCTCATGATGTACCTAGCAAAATCACAAGAAAACAAATTGGGCAAGTTAGTGCTCAAATAGAATCAAGTGAAAGAAGAATAGTGATGAATTATGCATTGCTCCCCGGTAACGGCGCCAAAATGCTGTTGAGCTTTTCGTCGAGTTTAAGGAAACGCGTTGTAGTATAGTCAATAAATAGCTCTTAAACAAATAAAAGTTGTAAACTCAAAAATAAGAAATGAAGTCCGAGTTTGAACACAGGGAGCAAATATGGAATCAACGTGCTAATCATTAATTCCATATAAATGAGCACCATAATTGAAGCACCAAAGAGATATTCAATGAATAATATCTACTCAAATTAATATTCAATTATAAGCATGATTATTTCAATAAAATACAATAATAAAAAGAAATCTAAGACAAAATAATGGTAATTTAGATCACCAATTATTAGCCTTGATTAAGCCTATATATCAACTACTTAATAAGTGAATAGTATCATCAATCAGAAATGCCACACAGGATAAGTGGCCACAGTAATCCACAACCTTATTCTCATAAGGCTTTAGAATTTAGATGACAAAATCAAGCACCAAACAACTTAAGTGATCAAGGCTCTCAAAGCCTTCTTTTTCTTTCTACACAAGCCTTCTCCTTCTTCTCTTCTTCTCAAGACCTTCCCTTTCTTCTTTCTCTCCTTCACAAATAGTAGGGGCCTTCAGCGACCAAGTGTTAGTCGCATACAAAGAGGAGCAAAACACTTCCCCGCTCTCTCATAATTCCTCTTCTTTTTCTCTCTCAGATAACCAGGTAGCAAATTGGGTAATCAAGGATCCGGGTGACCAGGGCTACCGGGTGTAGAGGTAGCCAAGGAGTGCATATGAGTGAAGGGGACCTCACCCCATGTTCATGAGGCAAACAGACTGAGGCAAGAATTCCTTTTATACTGCACAACTGCATCTACTGTCTATGATGTTGGACTACAATCCCACTATCTTTGTCATGTGCAACTGTAGAGAAGGTGCCTCCAATTGAAGGCAAGGACATGGTTGTGGTCTTCAATTAAGGACCTGGAAGGGATCCTGATGTGTTTCCGCATCACCTGGGAATAACATCAAGTTGCCTCAACGTCGGAGGAGCTCGGTTATGGCCGGAGATGGAGGCGGCGATGGATGATGGCAGCAAGACCTGAAAAGCATGAAAATGGCCTTGAAAGGCCCAGTTAAAGAAGCTCCTTATCTACGCTGAAGCACAGCGAAGGTGATGGTGGGTGTTTCGTTGAGGAAGGTGGCATATAGAGGTCTGCAGAGGTAGGAGGAGGAGCGCGAAGGTGGGTGAGTTTGGGATGATGTCTAAGTGAGCGAGTGATGGAATTAGGAGAGGGATTTGGTTCACAAAGGTGTAACGATGCTTTCGAGACTGGTATCGGGGTGTTTGGTGGCATGTGGAGGTGAGAGGCTTCGCCAAAGCTCAACCGTGCGTGGGGGAAGACAGAGGGCGTGAGGTGGCATTGGAGGTTGAAACAGAGATATAAAGTAAGGGAAATGAAGTAGAAAGGGAGAGAAACCTAACTAACCTAACTCTAATGGATGAAAGGGAAGGATGTTTCTTGTCAATGGTACACTGGACTTGGAGAAGATGAAATCTCTGGGGGGGAGAAGAGGCAACGATGAGGGGAGGTATGCGGCAGTCGCTGTTATCATGACGCACGGAGGAACAAGAGGAAGAAGTTCCTACTGGCTATTGTCTGTGATGGCAAGCGAAGAACATAGTCGAAGAGGGTTGTTGGAGTTGGTGGAGACGGAGGTCGAGGACAAGAGAAGAAGGGGATTTTGACCTCCAAACCAAGCTAAGGAGGTGAGGTTTGCATCAGGGGTGGTTTTATAAGGCTCAAGGGGTTGTTCCAAGCTTGGAAACCAAGCTTGGAAGCTCGAGACCTTCACAGAATAGGAAGCTCTTGATTTCAAAATGGTCGCATTAGGTTTTGGGCAAGAATCAGAGCCCAAGATGTGACTTAGATTGAAGAGGATCTCTTCAAGAGTTTTTCCAATTTTCAATGAGATTTAGCGTGAAATCAGGGAGAACTTGTTTACAAGGCGAAACCAGGTTTTAAAATAAAGCATTGTAATATAGCCAAAATCACTTTGAAAACAAATGAATTTTATTACTTGAAGTTTTAAATTCTAGGTCGAACACAGGGAGCAAATTGGGGTCCAAAAATCAAGAACACAACTTTCAAATTTGATATAATATGCAATGAAAAGTCAAGGTTATAATGCAAGAGATATAATGTAATGGATATAGAAGCACAAAATAATAAGGATGTCTGATGTGAAAATCAGATGTCTTAAATGTGAAATTGCTACAGTGCTCTTCTTTGTTTTCTGTCTCTGATTTCCCCTTCTTTCTTTTCTTTCTTTTGCTCTCGGTCCTTCTTTCTTCTTGGCTTCTTCTTCTTCTTTCTGCTCTGGCCCTTGCCAACTTCTTTCTAATTTCTTCTTTTCTTCTATCTCTGACTTCAACTCCTCTTCAGCTTTGCCTTCTCCTTCCATAGTTACTCAGGCTTCCCTCCTTCCTTAGCTTCTCTGGCTGCCTCTTCTTCTTCCTTGCCTCCTTCTTCTTCTTCTTTCTTTGGCTTCCTCCTTTTCTCCTGAGAGCAAAACCTACCCCTACCCTCCCCGGGATCTCTCTCCATCCTTCTCTCTTAGGCTCGCTCTCCCAGAGCCTTCTCAGGTTAACGGGTCAAGTATGCACACCTGGGACCAAGCCCACCAGCGTGCGTGGTGGGCGAGGAGTGCACGGGTTAGTCGGGTATACGGGTCAGAGTCAGGTCCACGGGCAGTGGGTCGTGGACGAGGCAATGGGTGAGAGGGACCTCACCCCGGGGTCAGGAGGCAATGAGCCTATGACACTTTTTCACTTTATTCAGCTGCGCCCGCTCTTGATATTCCGAGGTGGGACTAAATGTCCCACCTCCTCGTAGGCACCCACAGAGCAGATGTCTTCATGAATTGCAGCAGCTGCATGGGACTTTAACTATAATTGCTGTGCTGAGGGTGTGCGCGAAGGAAGTCCGCGCAACCTGGGACCTGGAGCTTGGGGCCAGGAGTCCTGGATGAAGCTCTCGAGCTTACTTAATCCTCCATCAATGGCAGCGACGACCTGAACCTTGCCAACAAGAAAAATGGCCTTGCGGCCTCGGCAAGACACGTAGGAAGCTTTGCTTGACCACGGCGAAGGTGGTACGGTGATTGACGTGGTGTGGGGTGGCCTGAGCATGCGTGCCTAGGTCATCCTGTGGTAGTGAAGGTGGGTGTGTTCGGGGGATGTTCCGGGGGTGTGTCGCGATGAATGGAATGAGGAGTTATGGTCAGTGAGGTGTGGCGGTACTCGTGAGGTAGGTGGCGAGGTTGATGGAGGTGTGGAGCAGCAGGAACACCTTGCCAGTGGTTAGACTTGAGGTGGAGAAGATGGTGGTGGTTTGCGAACGTTGAGGCATAATGGCATAAATAAATGAGAGAAAAGGGATGAGAAGAGGGAGAGAACTTATTTGAGTGTGGTTAGACGAAGGGAGATGCGGACAAGGCGGCCGGCTCATATTTGCCGTCGCTGGAGACGAAAGTCCCAGTGGGAGGAGGACTGCGACGATGAGAGGGTAGCAGGAGCGTCTGCTGGTGCGGCACGATGCGGACGAAGGAGATAAAGGTAACTCTGCCACTAGTATTGTGGCAGAGAGAAGAAAGAGGGAGAAAAAAGTTGCCAGAGCTTGTTGGGTGGTTGACTGGAGGGGAAGAGGGGAAATTGGGGGTAATCTCAGGCCAATTCAAGCTTAGGATCTGTGGAAGGATCAGGGGAAGCTTTTATAAGCCCTAGCAGGAGGTCTTGTGCTTGGAAGCCAAGCTTCCAAGCACGGGCATGTCACTGGAGAAGGAAGGTCAAAAAGACCCAAATATCTCATGTGATCGCATAAGAGATTGGGTAAAAATTAGGGCTTCAACTTATGTTCATACGAGAGGAGATTTCTCAAAGAATCTCTCTTTCAATTTTGAAAGGGATTCTCTAGGGAATCAGGGAGTTCTTTCCCTCAAATCCTCACTAGAGTAGGATTCCCTCCGCTGTAATGGCAAAGGGACCTAATTGAAAAGAATGACGAGGAAGTTAGGGGGCTTCTGTAGAGGTCTTCAAAAGTTAGGAGTAGAAATGTAATTAGGCTGGACCTATTTGCAAAGTAGGTCAAGGTGAATTCCCCTTATGTCAAAATTTTGCTACAAACCTAATTTGGACCTAAGGAATCCAATGGTGAAGTCAAATTTGAGGTTTGACAATGTTTGATTATGCAATTTACATAAAAACCCAAATTAGGGTAAATAATTGACTGAGACAACAATTTAGGTCTAAATAGGTTTTAAGGGCCAAATTGAAGGTTCTAAATCATAAAGGATATTTTTCCATGAATTTTAGAGGGTTTAGGTGAATTTTATCTTGCCCAGAACCTTGTTAAATTAAGTCTACTTTTGGGTTACAAGAAGTCATTTAATTCCCAAATTTCACATGAACCCTTTCCTTTTTGAACCAACCAACTTTTTATCTTTTTAAGACCATTTGAATTGTGTTTAGCCCATGAGAAATCTTGTTGTTGCACTGCAATGGTAAAATTGCAGTTTTACCCCTTATTTCTAACTTTTCTTTCAGAAGGGTTATTTCTTGAGTTAGGACCTCCATTTGGTTATGTAGGAGCTTTTGTTCTCTTTTTTGGGTCAAAATGAGCTAGTTAGGGCTCATGATAGTGTTCCCATCATACCCCCATGCCTAGCTTTTGCTACTCCCTTAGCAAAATTTTAAGGTCTTAACTTCTATTCTAGACCATGAATTCCTTTGATGTTCACAAATTATGATGAGTGCTTTTTCATTTCTTTTTGATTAGGTTAGAATGCCGACTGTAGGCCTAGAGGTACTCATGTATCAACCAAGATTGAGACCTGACCAGCTCTAGCCTCGATCCTCCACGAAGGTTTTTAAGGCCCATAGGAACTATCCTAAGGTTCGTTGGACTCCGCAGTTAAAGCACTCATGCTTGCAATGTATTTTAGCCTAGATTCAGTTTGCAGTGTGTTTTTTGTAAGAGGGAGACTGAGGATTTATTTGTTTGGAGAGTTTTCTCTCTCGTTTCTTTTTATTTCTAGCTACGGATTGGCTTCTCAACACGATTTATATCGGATTCTCATCCCCATCATCAATCCTCGAAGGGTCCCTGACAATCGATGCTTCATGATAGCACCGCCCATGGCAACCCCCAAAGCCCTGGCTTTTGAGATTTTGAGATAATCCCACCCATGGCGTTCTGTAGCTAAATCCACACCCTGGCAATCAATATTTCATGATAATGCTGCCCATGGCATCTGAACCTGCATAAGGTGCTTACGTGCCCCCAATAGGATATGTAAATATCCTAGGAGACAAGCACCGAGGAGATGATATGTTATTACACATCATCGAGGGAAATTTCCCACCTCTCCACGTTGGGAACTCGTCCAAATCAACTTGTGTTAATCAGCCGCTCCTAATCTAGGTGACTTTTTTAGAATATTTAAATGCTTTTGCATGATTTTGATAGTTATGCACACTGAACCAGACTGTGTGTGGATTGGGGTGCTTAGGTTACCAAGTCCCGCAAACCAAAGGTTAGTTAACGAGGTTGAATACTCCCTAAGCCTTAGACCTAATACTTAAACTTATTTTCTCCAACCTCTTAAGGACTATCCAGATCTTAGCGGATACTTGAATTTTTAAGCCTAAGAGTCTAGCCCAAGAGGCCTTAGATTAGTATTCCTACTAATCTCTTTTGTGTTTCATTAGCACTTTTTTCCTCCAATTTTCTTTTTCTTGATATGGTCTAAAACTTCAGTTAATCCCTTAATTTCTTACTAATGACTATTCCTTTTTTCTATTTCATTTTGTGGTCCTTTTTTTTGACATTTTGCACTTTTCCTCCTCTAATTTTTGTATGGCCTCAAAATTTTCTTTTCTCCAATTTTTTTTGTTATTTTTCACAATTTTCTATTTTTTTGGTATTTTAGGCATATGTGATTTTTTGCGAGAACACTTTTGAATTTTCTTGAGTTATGTATGTTTGCACTTTAGCACCCCCCGTGTCTAAGGTTTGCAATGTCCTCATTGTAAACGAAGGGTGTGAAACAGTGTTGGGTTCAGCAATTTAGAACAAGATTTATCGGGTGAGTGACTAAGTCAGGAATGACTGTTGCAGACGATTTGAAGCTCTGGCATGTGTACCAGAGGTGGGATCGACTGCTCTCAGATCAAACTCAAGGTGTAATAGACGTGAAGTATAGACGGATAATCAGAAGGATCTTAGGTTTTTGGAATGAAGGGTTGCCTCCCGTTAAGCACTAAATTCAACGCCTTTAGCTGAGCATGAAATGGTATGGAGAGGGAATGGTCAAATCAGCTGAGTTTTGTAGAATAAGCACCTTGATCAAGAGCTTGGTTGGTCCAACCAAGTGCTTGTTCAGATCAACAGCCTGATGATGCAGCTCAAACCCAATCAATCTGGTGGTCTGGTAAGTGTGGATCAAGAGATGTGGAGACCACCATATACTATGGAGCTTGGAATGATGTGGAAGTGTGAATTCAGGGTTTGGCTAAGTCGAATCAGCCTGGTCAGAGTAGGGACCCCTAAAGTAATCAGTGGGTAATGCAGAAACCCTACAGGAGTGATCAAAGAATGATGGAGCATGATTTGCAATCTAATCAATGTCCAAAACCCAATATAGATGTGGAGGTGAATCATCTGCAATCGGCTCAGTAAGAGGGAAATCAGAATAGAAATTGAGTCCAGTTGAGGGTCAGAGTTGAAAATGGGTTTGGATATGTTCTGTAATTGTGGAGGAGGTGGCTTCAATAAGAATTGTGTATGAGGGCTCTTCTAGAAAGGAGTTACAGGTGGTTTCATTTAGGGAGTCCTCATAGTAGCCATTAAATTCAAAAGTGAATGCCTGAAGAGTGTTTATAGGATGAGGGAAATCTGAGTCAAGAAAAGATTCGAACTCTGGGTTGCGGTCACTCTTGGCATTTTCTGGTTTTGATTCCTGAGGATCGAAAAGAAATGATTCCATCTCACTGGAACCTGAATTTAAATCAGTGATCTCGGGATCAGGGCCCTCAGAGTTAGAGTTGGAGAATGGATCATGTGAGCTGAGGTCGTAGATTGGCTCGTCGAAGTTAGGAAACAGAGGTTCTCCGAAATCATGGTAAGATTCGAAATCATCGAAGATATTGCGAAAATCAAGTTTTGAATGAGATTCAAGATTAGGGGTTTCACCACAGAATAAATCACATGATGTAAACTCAGCAACCTGACTTAGGTCTAGTCTATATGTAGATTCTGAGCTTAAAAAGGTGTCCTTATATGGTTTGGGCTCAGGTTTTAGGCTTGTAGGAAAGACTCAATCAGAACCCCACACTTCCAACTCGATTTCTGTATCGTAGATTGGCGTGACTTCCAATAAATCGATCTGTATTTCTGAGGATGTTGGAGTGGGATATTCATCAAATAAAGGCCTATAATCATATTCTTCATTTAAACTTTGATCTTCATCATACGAGGCCTTGTAATCTTCCCAATAATTTTCAGATCCAGATTCTAGGCTAAGGATGTGGGTCGAATCACTAGAATCTAGGTTAGAATTACCTTCGAGGGTCACCTTATCAGAATAAGGGGCGGGCTTTACACCCTCGAGAGGTTTGATTTTAATCTCATCATTGCAGGAGTCCCGAAATTCTATTATTGATGACCTAGGATTTTGGTTTTCTAGGGTTGGCTAAAAATCGTGTTCTCCTGCAATTAGGACTTCCCACCCTAATTCAAGATCAGGCATGTTATTTTCTGTCTGGGTTGGAAATCCACAACAACATTGTGCCTCGAACCCAAGATTTGGGAAATCAGATTGGTCCTCAACACTGTTCCAAGAGGGTTCATTATCTATTTGGGGCATGTACGGATATTTCTGATCGATGACTTGTTTCAATTATCTCAACATCTCTTCCCATTTTTCAAGATCATCTTGGTGTTGTTCCCAAAGTACAGGATTGGTTATGCATTGGAGGTATTCAAAGTAATGTAATTTTTCTATCTCAATGTATCCTGTTATGAGAATGTCTCGGGTTGATCCTTTTGTAGCTTCTGTCAATAACAATTGGGCACAGTTTATGATGAAGGTTGTTGTTGTTGGTACACTAACTTGAATGTCTTCTACTAGTTTTGAGGTTTTGTATTCAATTTCATAAAATTCTAGGGCATCCTCAATCATTCTATCTCTCATGGATCTTTGTGACTTAGGTTTCTTCAATGGTAATCCTACATAACCAGGCTACATATTTGGATCAGATGGCGGAATCAAGATGTAGAATCAGAACTCAAGTGTGGATCGAACTGATTTGATTTGAATAGAGAATCCCATAGAGAATCTATGTCTGTGCTTAAAGAGACGGGATGAGGGACTGGATGTTTGACCCAATCAAGGCACCCAAAGATGTTTGGATGATTATGGAGGTTCGGGGCAGATGATACCGCTAGATCAGAAAGTCATCCATCCCGAATGAGACGGCGATGAAGAAGACAGGCCAGGATCAGGTCGAGGTGGATCGACGGTTTGCTTGCCGCTCCACGTAGTGATAGCATTGCACGATGCAGGTCCAGTGGGATCATAAGGTGGAGGAGGGTTCGCAATGGAGACATAAGAGTGAGGTGCTGCAGTGAGATTAGCCTGAAATCCCGATGGAATGCTCGAAGCCTGTAGAATTTGATTAACCTACCCCTGAGAAGGTCGTACCTGTGGTTGAGGACCACGGGGTATGAAATTTCATGGGTTGGGAACAGGTTGGGCAGGAAGAGTGCCCTGAGATCGAGTCGCCATGCATAGTTGACTGATCTCAGCATTCTGCTGCGCCAATTGGTGCTAAAGAGAGGTCATGTTCTCTTCATGACACTTTGACATTTCCGTCATCATTCACATCAATTTATCAAGAGGACTTAATGTGTGCTCTGCTTGCGGTACGTAAGGACCTGATGGCTGATTTGCCATAGGATTAGACTGGGCCCTTGGGGTGACGGGTGCAGACGGTCGCATTGGTCCTCCCGTGGGGTTTTGGCACTACGGGTTGTTGGACCATGCGAAGTTTGGATGATTTCGCCACCCTGGGTTATAAGTGAAGGAGAATGGGTTGTTCCCCAGGGTGCAAGCGCCTTCTATGCCAGAAGACACATCTGCATGTAAATATGCATCTGAGCACACGGAGGCTTGGTCCTCCATGTTAAAATACTGGCTCGCAGAAGCCAGATCCGCATGACTTACCAAATCACTCGACACGACACTCGGTAAGGAAGGTCTTGCGGGGTTTCTCGGGATAAGCCTGGTGTTGGAAGAATTGGAATTGTGATGAAGTGGTGAGGTGGGGGTGTTTGCTGTTGAATGGGTGAGGTTGGCTAGAAGCTTGTCCAGCTTCTTGTGCATGACGGAGACTTCATCCAATTTTTGTGCGATAAGGCTGAGATTAGTGGATGAATGGGAGGGTCCCGTGTCAACTTCGTGGACATTACGGGGCAGGCTGGTACGATTAAAGGCGACAATGGAGGCAATTTTCATTGAGTTTTCACTCATATTTTCAAATAATTCGAATGCTCCATTCTCATCTTTATTCATAAAATTCCCTCTGCAAGAAGCGTCTGCAATCTACTTCAAAATCTCATTTAGCCCATAGTAGAAAATCTAGGCTATATGCCACTTAGGCAGACCGTGGTGTGGACACTTCCTGAGGAGGTCATTATACCTCTCCCATGCCTCATGAAATTGTTCGCCTTTTTGTTGCGTAATTGAAGTGATAGCTCGGCGAAGCGCATTAGTTCGCCCGATTGGGAAGAACTTCTTGAGAAACACTGTTCGCATCTCTTCCCAAGAGTGGATGGTTCTCCCGAGGATGCGTAACCATTACGACGCTTTATCTTACAATGAAAACGGGAACATTTTCATGAGGACTATAAGTAACCCGATATTTCTTGATTTAACTGTTTCAGCTAATCGGGTTAGGTCCTCCAAGTGGAGAAAAGGATCTTCACTTGCAAGACCATGGAAGTGAAAATTTATTAGGCCAATTATATTAGGTTTTAGCTCAAAGTCGTCCCCGCCCATGGGGACCTAAATTTGTCCTATGGTCTCTATAGCAGCGGGATTCTGATAGGAGCTAAGAGACCTAGGCTCCTCCCTTTCGGGAGGGTTCTGCATTTCCTCCAATGTTTCCCGAATGGCCTCAAATTTGTTCATTATACATTTCCATTTGGGCTTGGAGGCAGGTTATGGGATCTAAGGCTCCACCACCTGGTGGGTTCTGAGGGCAGTTTCCTCCCTCGGGATTTGGGGGTGGGCGTGCAGCCATGTTTATGGAGGAGGACGATTCAGCTTCTTTTCAAAATTTATCAGACAATTCACACAGTTCAGGGTTTTGTGACCTCCTCCCAAACATGCACTACCGCCGGAAGAGTTGGGGGGGGTAAGAAGAGAAAAGAGATGAGAGAAATGATGCCACAAAGGTACACTTGATGACAAATCAATTCAATCAAATTCCTAACCTCTACAGTGTGCCCTTAGACCTAAAGATCTAAGTTGCCTACTATCACGAAGTACGGAACCAAATGCGAGCACCGCGAAACCACCGGGCCAGATTGAAAGGCTGTTTACCCCAGTCTTTGATACCCGATAGCACGCGGGAACCCTCACCAGCATGTAGGCACTACACGCAGGTAGCTAGACCTCCAATCCTTAATAAGGGTCAAGTTGCTACTAATTTTAGTTAGAGGCTTAAGATCAAGTGCTTCTGGAATGTGAAGGGCATTATTTACAGGTAATGCCCAAGTGATTGATTTTTTTCAAAGTGTGTAAACCAAGCATGCAACAGGGAAATCTCCCCAAATTGAAGTTTTAATTGGTGAATGGTTTTTAGAATTCAGCCTTAAGTAGTATGGATTTTACGATTTCGCTGAATTACCAATTCAACCAATCTCCGGCTTTTGAAAAAATACAAGTTTTCTTCTAATCGCAACAAACCTTTCTTCAATGTCAATTGGTAAATGCATGCTAAAATGCAATGGGCTTCCCTAAATGGAGATTTCTATGTGTGGATGCACGAATCAATTTTAGATTAGTGTGAATAGGAGCCAAAGAACTTCAATTCTAGTGCTCCCAATCACCAGAATGATTTCCACACACAAGGCTCAACCATAATATAAAGAAAATTAGATTGCTGGGGTTGAAGTATTCGGAATCGAATCTTAGGCACGTGAAAGGTCGTGGTGGGGTTGGAATCAACTCAATTCCAAGTCTCCCCACCAAAAAATGTGATCCTGAATTTGCAGATAAATGAGGCAAAGAGGGGTGGCAATCAATCTTTTTATTTGCCTCAAAGAATACTTCACACAGCGAAAAATTCAAAAATCAAGATTCTTGGATCTTCGCTATGCGAAGTTTTGCAGGAAATCTCGGGGCGGTTGGAGTGAAGAAAAACAAGCAAACAAGTGATTTTTAATGCACTTGCCCCAAGAGATCCCAAGAAGTTTTTCTAGATTTTTAAGTTTTTTTTTTTTAGTTTTTTTTCTTAGGGTGACAAGCTGACCTAAGTTGCTAAGAAAGGAAGACCTACTTGTTCAGCCACGTGTGCGAAGCTCCAGTGCAGTGTCGGCGTCTTCATGCTCTTGTTCCCACCTTGGACCTGCTCACGTCTCCGACTTCGTCTGCCTATCTTCTCCTTGCAACAGTTTCACCTGCACAGCAACAAACAAAAACTACCCGTGAAGAGAAGGGTGTGAAAAAAATGAAAGGAATAGAATAGAAACTTACTTGAAAGCGCACTTCCCCGACAACGGCACCATGAAAGGGATGGTGGTCGGACCCGGTTAGGTTATGTTAATATGGTGATTTTATCGTTGAAATGTGGATAGTGGTTAACATAAATTGAGCCTAGCCATCTCTTTACAAAATTTTTAACCTGGCCTACTTGACTTTATCTTGGTCATTTTTAGGCCCAGGGTCAAACTCAGGGAAGTGGGATTAGAGGTGAAGTTTCCACGCCTTTCCTACAACGAATCTCTTCCGTTCGTTTATTGTGTTTTTGGTGCTTTTTTCTGTTTAAGATTTTTTCTAATAATTCTTGTCCTTGAGACACACCCTCAAAATCAGGTTCTTGGCTTTGAGCCAAATCAAGGTTTCAAAACTGGTCTTGCTATTAGCAAGACTGAGTACCTGCAAGTCAAGGATTATCTTTTCTCTTTTATATATTTTTTTGCTTATCTTTTTAATGGCAAGAAAGAGAAACAGAAATAAAGTAAATATAGTATATATATATATATGTATATATTATATATGTAGAAAGGGGTGGGGGTGGAGGCGGAGATGGCGTGCAGCATGGTGTCGAGTCAGTCGTCATCTAGGAAGACACAACCAATAGGACGAAGTGCCGCGTGTAAGGTGGATTGGTTGAAGATGAGTGCGAACATGCTTTCTGTATGCGTGTATCGAGGAATATCAGCAACTGGTGCAGATATTCCCGCGAAACAACGTATGGTAAGTAATATGAAAAAATATATATATTTATATGTATATATATCTATATGTATATATATATATATGGTTATAAATATATAGGTATATATGTAGTTATATATGTATATATATATATATATATGTATATATATAGATATGGAAATATATGCATAGGTAGATGTATGTATAGATGTATATATATATATATGTATATGTATGTATATATAACTGTATAGATGTATATATATGTATGTATATATATATATATATAGTAATATATGTATATAGATATATGTAGATAGATATGTTTATATATATATATGTGTGTGTATATATATATATGTATATATAGTTATAGATATATATGTATATATATATATATGTATCTATACTTATACTTAATTATATAGGTAATATTCTATATATATAGATATATATATGTATATATGTAAATATATATGTGTATATATATATATATAAGTATATAGGTGTATATATATATATGTATGTATATAGATTAATACATAGTTATATAAGGACTAATATATGTATAGATATATGTATATACATATATATGTATATAAATATATATATATATATATATAAGTATACAGCAATGTATCAGTGAGAGTGTGTGTGCAAGAGTGTGAGTGTGTGTGTATGTGTATCTGGAGAGAGAGAGGGAGAGAGTGCTGTGAGAGAGAGTGAGAGAGAGCGAGAGAGACTGCTGAAGAAGAACGGCATTTACGTCGTCTGCAGCTTCAGGGCCGGTGTCTGGTAGCGCACGTGCTCACGTTGGTGCGTAGGCACGTGAAGGCATGCGCACTGGGGGGAGTGAGCCCGGGGAGAGGACCGTAGCGCACTGCACTGCGCGAAGCGGCTGAAGCCAGGAAAGTTGCGAGCGAAGGTAGATGCGTGGGCGGGTGCTGGAGCTGGCACGGGGCGGCACACGAGCATGGGCTAAGGCCAGTTGCGGCACACTGGGTGACCGGTTAAGTGAGAGACTTACCAGTCACACAGTGTTCCGCTGAAATGCGTGAACAGTGGCTACAGTGCCGAGGCGAGCTGCACAACCGAGTGTATCCGGTGCTGTGAGTGCGGGAGGCGTGGACGGCTCGACACGCGTGCGAAAGAAGGTCTACGCCGGCTGGGCTGCAGGCAGAAGTTTTCGGCAGGGCACGTGGAGAGGGGTGCGGTCGCCTGCAGGCGTGCGTAGAAAGGGCTGGGGCGGCTGCTGTAGGGACGCGCGGTGGCTTGCGCACAGGCGAGAGGGCTGTGCTGCTACTGCCGCGGAGCTTCAGACCTTGAAGCCTGCGGCAATGGTGGAAGTGGCTGAACGGCGAATTCAAAGAAAAGGAGACCACCACACCCACTGGCTCTTTGATGAGATGGGCGGTGGTGGTACTCACGGTGGTGGTTGTGCACCACCGTAAGGTACTCCTGCCTGTAGAGTGGCTCCTACGAGGAGGAGAGGCTACGTATGGAGGGAGAGAGGAGGAGATGGCCTGGAGAAGAGGCTGCTATGGTGTTTTCTTGGTGTGGACCAGTTTCTCGTGCAAAGAAGGAGCCAAGCTCTTTTTATAGAGGAAGAAGGCATGCACAGCCATGCCTTGGCTATGCATGCAGCTGTGCATGGCTAGCATGGCTTGGCAGGGCATGTGGCTGCAGGGCAAGCTTGCTGTAGAGCATGGCGCGAGGAAGAAGAGGCCATGTCTTGCAGCTGCGGGAAGAAAGTCGAAAATCAAAAAGAAATAAAAATGAAGATGGAAATTTTGCGAGGCAGCACTTAAGGAATTTGTCAATTACAAGGCCATTTTATTCACTCTCCTCCCCTCTCAATTAAGTGCATGCATGCATGTATTTTTACAAATGCAACTATGGATACCTAATATGCACTGGTAATGCTAGGAAATAGCACAAGACGGCACACTTGTAGGTGTATTTTTGTGGTGCAATCAATCCCAATGCTTAGTTATCCTAAGGATGTGAATGTGCTCCAGGGTTACACTAGAAATGAGCCTTATTCAAACACTTACAACCTTGGATGGTGCAACCATCCTAAGCTTGCTTGGTTAAGATAGAAACCCTCCCAGGGTCCTTACTTGACTACGCCAAACACTTATGGGCAACCTAGTAGGTACACACAACCATGCACATATCAGCCGCCACCTACTCAGGAAAACCAGCCCTTTGATCTAAGTCTGGTCCTTAAAGAAATGAGAGAAATGAATCTGAGACAAAAAGAAGAAATGAATCAATTGAGGACAAATTTGACGGGACGGTTAGACCAGCTAGTTGATTCGAGACAACATGGGATGTTGCCATCCTAACCAGTCCCAAACCCGAGGAATTTTAATTGGGTTAACCAACACAACACACAGGAGAAACAAACACACATAATTCAGCCTGCTCCCCAGCACCCACCTAGTTTTGTTAACCCTAACCCAAACCAAGCTCAACCCATTTTCCAAAATCCACCTTACCCTTCTAATCCTAATGCACGTGCTTGTGCTATCACTTTGAGAAGGGGGAAACAAATCCAAGATCCTTATCCTTCTACATCAAAATCTTACCAAGATCTTAAGGATCCACAATCTGACCTAGGAGACCAAGCTAATCTAGAAAACAAGACTCAGGATTTGAATACTCATTATCTTTCTCAAGCACCTTTTCCTGAAGCCTTGATCAAGCCCAGGGAAAAGAAAACCAACCTGAGGAGTGGCTTGAAATTCTGGAGCAAGTCCAAGTGAATATACCACTCCTTGAAGACATTGTAAACATCCCGGCCTATGCAAAATTTCTGAAGGAAATATGCACACTGAAATGCCAGGCCAAATCATCAAAAAGGGTTGTAATTTTCGAACAAGCCAGTGCCATCATCCTAAATAATATCCTACCTAAAAAGAAAGATCCAGTGACCCCCTTAATTTTATGTGAAATAGATGGTTTCACCCTGGATCGAGCCTTTTTGGACCTTAGTGCCTCAATCAACTTAATCCCTATGGAATTATGTGAAGAGTTTCATTTAGGCCCCTTGCAACACACTGATGTGACCCTTCACCTTGTTGATAGGTCAACAAAAATTCAAAAGGGCCTTGTATAGAATGTGATTATAAAAGTGTGGGATTTTGAGTACCCTATGGACTTCCTTGTTCTAGATATGGAGGCATCAGAAAACTTGAACCACACCCTGATAATCTTAGGGAGACCTTTCTTGGTCACGGCCAAGTCTCTAATCAACTGTGAGATGAGGATTATGCACATCACCTTTGGAAGGAAAAAATGTCAACTCAACATCTTTAAAGCTTCCCAAAAGAATAAGGTGAATTGTGGTTCCATCGAGATTGTAGGAATAATTGAACAAGTTTTGGCAATTCACACTAAAGATGATCCGAATCCTACCAAAGCTCAAGATCAGCATGAAAGGCAAGAAGGGGATGTACTTGAGGATGATTATGATCTACCATCTCCCATAGAAACCCAAATTGAAAAGGACATTAATGAGATTGAGAAACTCTTGGGAGTAACTTATGAAGAGTTAGATGATAATGTGAAGAATCCTCAATACACTCACCCCAAAATCCAAGGACTGTTAATTTTGTGGGGGGACAATCTAAGGACATGAACCAGGAAATAACCCTAGAAGAAGAAGTTCAACACATAATGGATTGGGGAGAATTTATAAGCCAACTGGTTCAAAGGAATGGCTCAAATATGAGGGAGAAATGACTTCAGATGAGGAAGAGGTAATATTTGATGAAGATTTTGATGAATTTAGCACAACTCTACCTTTGTCCTCATATGACCCAGAGCCTGGAGAACTCATTATTTTTTATATCAACTACCATTATGAAGACCCTTATGACTCCGATTTAGAACTAGATTTAAATCTCAATCATGATCTCTATCCAAACCCTCTACCACCTCTTCTTAATCTATGGAACTGGATTAATGAACAGGCTCTACATTTTGAGCCTCATCCACCAGACCCTATTTCATATTTCAAATCAGAAAGACTCTTTGGAGTAGGACTACATCATCAGATGGTCTGCATTTGTGGATCTTTGATTTTTGGACCAAACGATCATATCTTTATACTAATCTTGAATCTCTCTGCAATAGTTATTACTCCTCTTGAACCACAATATTGAATTACATATTTTTGGGTTTAGGTCCGGCAAATGATGTTAAACTTAGCGCTAGCTGGGAGACAACCCAGTATTCTTTACAAGTAGTTTGCATCCTCTGCATCCATGGTGACCTGGATTAACAAGCATAGTCTGGTGATGTCCCCTCTTCTTGCTTATTATATTTTGATTTTCCTGCATACATTTCAATGAGGACATTGTAATGAATAGGCATGGGGGGGTGGACATTGCATGTCTTATTTTTATGTCAAAAAGAAAAAATTGCATTTAGGCATAAAGGATTTTTATTAAGGTTTTACGAGGGATTTAGTGTTAAGTTATTCCTAAGTTTAGAATCCAATACAATTTCACACTTACATGTAGAATTTGCAATGGATCCTCTATGAAGACCGATAGACATCTTTAGTTTGTCAAGAAGAAGCATTAGAAGCAATGCTTCTTCTCCTAAGCCCTTGGATAGTAATTAAGGAGTCAGGCAAACTATCTTCTAGTAGATTCACCAAATAAGTGTGAGGTGAGAGTAGAAAGTCTATTGGTGCTCTAAGGCTAGTATGAGGAATCTTAACTTCCGGATAATTAGACAATGATACTCAGAGTTAGGCATAAGTTTTCGCTCTTGGTTTCTACATACAAATTCTTAGTGCGAATATTTTGAGAGCCACCAAATAACGAAAATACACAGAGTGCAGTTTCTGATAAAACTAGGACTAAGGTGGATGGTCATGACCGTTCTTTATGAAATCCTCAGCTGAAGGAGGGTATTAATGTCAAGGTCAGAAATATGTCATCCTAGCCATTCCTTTCTCGGTGCCAAGGGGAGGCACCTCCACCAAATAAGCCACCCAATATCCTCTTGAACACTCCTAATCCCGAATAATGCCTCATAAATAAAAGTTCAAATGCTATACTACGTTGTGTTAGTAGTTATTTGAATGACAAAAAAAATAGAAAAAGAATTATATATATGTAGAGAAAAAAAGAAAGGAAAATGAAAAGAAAAGAAATATATATATATAGAAAAAAATTAGAGAAAAAAAATATGAGTTCATGAGTTTAGAATTTATTTCAAGTGTAATGAGGCAACAACTCCTACCACCTTCCCAATCCACCAAAAACAGCCTTAACCTACTTTTCTATATTTCTGACTGCCTGAATACGGGCTAAGGAACTCTGACTTAGTCATAGGATTATCAGAGCCTAATCAAAGTGTTAATGCCAGGAGAGACCACCAAATAGACTGATAAATCTGGGGAGGTTGTGATCTCTAAAAGAAAAAAGAAAAAGAAAGAGAAAGAGAGAGAATAAGTACAAAGAAACTAAGGAGAGCACAGTTTCTCCGCCTTTCTTTGAGTTGAATTATTTAATAGTATGGAAATCTAGGTTCTAAAGTACTAGTCTATATGCGGCACCAGATGAGTGTGAGCCACCAAATAAAAATCTACTTAACTCAGTTATCTTCTACTTAAGCCAAAAATCAGGGCTAAATTTTCAAATTATGTTATAACCCTGAAGGAAGAAGTCTACCCATCCCAATAGAATTTTACTAAGGGGTTAATGATATAGACACACCTATTTAGGCTAAAATGCCTATTCATGCATGTTCCTAGGCTTAGATTTGCATTTCATGTTATAAATATTGCATAGCATGCATCATTTTGCATTTAGAGTAGTATATATTTTAGGTTAATTAGGCCCTTTTTTATGGTCAGGAGAGAAGACTTATTTCAGGGCCTTGGATGGGTGATCGGACCGTATGGATCTAATTTGGATGACAATCGAAGTTTAACGCCTCTGAAATCAACTAGATTGGAGAATCGTAGCATCATACGAAGTTCGAGGAAAATCAACGACCAAGGGGCAATATGACATCCAGATGGGTTTCAGGTGGAAAATCCGACTGCACAGATGGATTCGGAGTAACAATCGCAGAACAGCAGCACGAGAATCATCTCGATTTGAGCACCATAGCACCCTCTACAAAAGAAAGAAGAATGGATAGCCCAGATGGAATCATGTGGCACCATCCAAGCCGCCCAACGCCAGCCAGTAGTAGGGCACGCGCACAGCCGCAGCCGCGCGCAGTGCATGTGCACAACCACAGCCACGTGTAGTGCACCGCACACAGCCACAGCACACATACATAGCCGCAATAGCGCGCAGCGCACCTCGCACAGTGTAACGCATGCCAGCGCGCGTGCGTGCATGGTGCGGGGAGCATGGGCGCGTGATGTGGGCACCAGCAGAGCACGCGCCAGCGAAGCAGATCTTCAGCGGCGTGCACCTTTAGTGACGCTTGCAGCTGTGATTAATGGTCTGCATAAGCCAGCAAGAGGATTTGAAGTGCAGATCTTCAACGACAGCTGCAGCGACACTTATGGATGTCAGTAATGACCCAAATGCGAATTTGTTCTTCCTCCTCCACTATAAAAGGACATACACACTACCATTCCAAAGCATCTCTTCCTTTCTTCCTCTCACCACTTCCAAGGCTCTAGAGAGAGCTTGTCCCAAGCTCGGGATGCTCCTTTAGAGTAGAAAATCAAATAGTTTTCCTTCCCCTCATCCCCATTCGTGGAGCATCCCGTGGTCGTCCTCTCACCACCCTTCAAGAAGAAGATCCTCACCGTGATGCCGTCCTACCCTATCCTTCATCCTCTAGCTCCGTCCTTCGTCCCAGTCCTCACCACCTTCCTCTGGGTGACGTCAGAGCAAGTCATCATTCGAGTAACTATCGAGGGGGATTTCTCTCACCTCATTCTATGTTTTTATGCTTTCGTAGTATATATTTTTCACTTTCATAGTGTAACAAATAATTCTTCATGAATAGATGATTGTTTCTCTCTCTCTCTTTCTTCGTCTCTCTTATTTTTGCAAGTAGATAGAGTTTTCATCAACCAAATCTCTTGCTTGCTAAAAATACCAAAAAAATTAGAAAAGACAAAAACAACCAAAAACAAATAAAATCTAAGTGCAATTTTCAATTAAAGTAAACATCGCCTCCTTGTGTTCGACCTGGGACTCCCTTCGAGTTTTGGTGTAAATTTTATTTGACCATGAGTTTTGCAACTACGATGACGGGTTACTTGTAACCCTAATTTCAAACTCCTGAAACACTTGCAATCAGCTAAGTACGAGTTGTAGATGTGGATTGGCTTTTCACTTGGATCCGTTGCATAGGCTACAACAAAACACTTTCATGATTTTATGGATTTCTAAAATTTTTGATGAAAACAAAAGAAATACATCACTCGTCAAACTCTAGATAGAAATCAATCATGTAGGAGCACTTTGCATTTAGTCATGCATTTGCTAGGGATTGGCAAGATTTAGGCATGGGAGTGTGATTGCCCAATAATCGTGCAACTTAAATCACCTGAATTAAGTTAGATTCTAGCATAACTTAGGGACAATGCATTCATAAGCATCGTAATTCGCATAATAGTCAGTTTTTCAGCTACATAGATAATATTATCATTTAATGACCTAAAAGAGAGATGAAATAAATTGCAGATGATTCGAAGCCATGGATGACAAATCAGACCATACAGATCTGATTAGGGCAATGACGGGAGTCCAACACTTCCGAAATAGTCTTGATCAAACAACCATTTCATCTTGTGCAGCCCATAGAAGAATGGAGGTAAGGGAGCAAGATAACAAAGATTCAAGCCTCAGATGAAAGATCCGATAGTACGGATGGATCCAGATCAATGATAGCAGTCCAACAATGCAAAAATCAACCTGATCGGAGCTCTATAGCACCAACTACAAAGAACAATCGCGGTCCAACGATGCAAAAATCAACCTGATCAGAGCTATGTAGCATTTACTACAAAGAAGAGAAGTTGCTCTAGGTCGTTGGATGGAAATCCAACGGCTGAGAGTAGCCTTCCTTTTGATGAGGCAGGGTGGAGTGCAGCGATGTGGAACACTCGTGGTCGTTGGATGCCGATCAATGGCCCACAGTGCACGATGAAGATGCCTTCAAATGTTGGGTTGCGGTAAGGGACGACCATGATGGCGCCACGTGGCACCATCACATAGGGTTGCATAGGTAGGTAGTTATGCGGGTTAAAGTGTTCCTTGGTGGTAATCCACCATGGAGAGACACTATGCCTTTGGTGCCACCATTGCGGGGGGGGGTTCTAGAAAGGGGGTTAAGTCTAGGGATGGGATGGCTTTAGGAGGTAGGTGTAGGAACTAGATGGAGGGATTTTCAGAGGGAATAGTTGGCGCCAAAATGGGGTAGTTATGGTGTTTTTGGCACCATCAAGATGGTGGCTTTTGGTGGTGGTGGTGGTGTGAAAGGGTGGCTTTGAGTTGGCAACAAAATAGGGAGGTTGGTGGTAGACTAGGTGGACTTAGTTAAGGTTAGTTGGTGGAGCAAGTTAGGTGGAGTTTTAGGGTTAGGATTGGATGCCATGGAGGTGGACTAGCTAAGATAAGCTAGCTTAGCTAGCAGATGAGTGGAGTAGAAGGTGGAGGGAGCTAGGGTTTTGGAGGTGAGGATCTGGAGGGAGCTGTGTTGAGCTGCACTGAAGCTGGTTGAAGCTGATAATGACTGAAGAGGTCTTCTTAGGAGCTCGACTACTTAGCTTAGCCAGCTAATTCTTCTGCTAGCAGCTAAGCTTGAGTAGTAGAGCTAAGTTGAGATGGGCTCAACTTATCTGGACCTGGGTTGAGCTAAACCTGCTTCTCTTGAGAACTCCTAAGCTAACTTAGCAACTAAGTTGACAAGTAGTAGATAAACTAAGGGGAGTTCACATGTCGTGAGCTGAGTAGAGCTGGGGAGAGCTGGACTGGAGCAGAAGTGAACTCATGTCAACTAAGTTCAGCTAGCTTGAGCTCCCAGTGAACTGAATGGAGCTAGGATGAGCTAGACTCAACTAAGTTGAGCAGGATCTGAGCTTATTTAAGCTGAGTTTAGCTACCTTGAGCTGTCATCCAGCTAAGATGAGCGGAATGGAGCTCAGATGAGCTAACCCAACCTAGATGAGCTAGTATTGAGCTATGATGAGCTGGATTCAACTACGGTCCAGCTAAAATGAGCTTCCTTTTCAACTTTTGCCTTCTTGAGTGCTAGGATTTTAGAAATCTGGCTATCTACTTATCCATAACACTCAAATAAACAAGTTAAAAATACAAAAAAGTATTCAATAAATGTTATCCTAAGTGATGCCTACATGCAACCCAAAAACCCTTTTATGGAATTAAAACCTTAAGAGTTAGACAAATTTTAGGGCATAAGAATGATGATAAGCTAGCATTTATCATAAGTCTCGGTCGAAGTCAGGGAAGTGTCATTGTGAATTCCAAATTAAATTTATAAGTAGATTTATTGACTAATGTAAAGCCTAAACCTAACATGGCGTAACATATAATCACTGATACTCACCACAATTTATTTGATAATTGATTGCGCAGTAATCATAGGACTTAAATGACCTGAATTAAGTTAGAACTTAGCATAATTGATATCTAATTCATGCATTAGTGGCATACATTGCAACTCTTTTTCTTTACTTAAATAATCATGAAATAGTGTTATAATGTACCGATTAGTGTATTATTTCCATTGTAGGAAATAAGAAACACAGGAGATGGCCTGGAGTTGGACCTGAAGTAGGGAGGAAGCTAAAGCTGCAGTAGAACTGGAGTAGAAGCCCTAGAATAAAGAAGACATAATGTAGGGAAGAGGTATACTACCTTACTAGTAGAATTGTAATGTATGAGTTAAATTATGAAGAACACAGGACCTTTCCTATTGTTAAGATAGCCCTAGATACCTTCCTAAATCCTAGCCACCCTTAGAAAAGCTCACCTTAACCTAGAATAACTTAAAACCCATCCTCCAGCCCATATCTAAACGTCTAGGTAGGTTGTTGGATATCTTGAACCCTTAGACACCATTTGCAAAGCCAGAACCCAATCCATTAGAATATTGGACGTCCAGACAAGGTGTTAGACATCCAATTTCTACAAAATTCCAAGACAGAACCTCAAATTCACCATGGCTCAACTTTGGACATCTAAACCAAAGGCTTAAACTTCTGATTTTAAAGTATAAGTCATCTGAATAACAAATCTAACATCTGGAACCCCTCTCTAAATGTTATTTTTGAAATCAAGCCTAGATCTTGATTTCTTAAGTCCCTAAACCCAATCCTACACCCTAAGCAACCTAAATTAAGATCTCCTAAGCCTAGTACACTATCAAAAGACCCTCCTAAGAACCTAATTAGGCTCTCACTAAACCCAATTGACTTGGTTCTAAGTCAATTACACTTCACCTAGTCAATTAGACTCATAGAGTTCAATGGAGGGCAAACCTGAACTGGCATAAGTCTAATTGAGAACTTTCTCCACCAATTACACACACATCCACTCAATTAAACTTAAGATAAGTTAAATTACACTTATCACATTATTATTAGGTCTTAGGAACCTATTTTTTGAAACCTACCCAAACCCAATTACCTAGACCTATGGGACTCAACCCAAACCACCTAGTCACCACCTATTCATGCACATACAACCACTTGCACACACCTTGGCTATCCACTCTAGAGCCCACTAGAACCTTCACCAAGTGGCGCCACCTCTTGAACCCAAAAATAGCAAATTATGTAGTCCATTCTTAAATCCATAAATTTTGGATCTAAGAAGACCCACTCTTGCTAAGTTGATGACCACCTAAGGGTCTCCCTAGAGTCTTCTATAGTTCTCTAGAGAGACCACTTGAAAGCCATCCAAGAGTCTATTTAAAGATCCACTTGGACGGCCATGCACCTCCATCTAGGTCTGGTACTCCATACCTCGACAAGCTCCTTCACTTCTATCCCCACTCCAACTCCACATCCAAGAGCTAGAGCACCTCCACCACCCCCTCAAGAGGCCGATGAACCACCTTGGCTGTCCCTTTTTCCCTTCCCACCACCTCAAGCCACACAACCATTGGAGGCCACCCCAGTGTTCTGAGTTTTGCTAGATAGTTTTTCATGTTCTTCATGTTTAATTCTTGCATTATTATCTGTTAGTATTAATAGTAATCCTCTACCTCGATGAAAGCATGCATAATCTATCCAGATCCATGCATGCATAACTCTTCAGTTAGTTTGAATTGTATTTTTTAAGCTTTCATGTACAAGCTTTCGTCTAAACTAGATTGTAATGACATTATCTGTGACAAAATAAAATCACCATTTGCCACATATTTGATTTATCTATCTATATTGCAATGAAATGTCAGTTCCAGCGGATATTAATGATTTAGCGATAGATTCATTTTCTGCTAGTAGCCATTGTATAGTAGAAATCATGCGAATGCAAACAGACACATTTACCTTTGTGATCTACCTAATGCAAGCACATGTTTAATAATATGACCGACGCATGTTTCCCTCAAACGATTGAAACTGGAGTCCAATTCTAAGCAAGTAAGAACTCTAAAATCAAAATCAATTTCGTTTTCACATGCCTCCCTGAGATCGGCCAAGGCTCACCATCTCAATATTAAAAATTTTGTTGGAATCATGATTCGCACTATACTATGACACTTTTTGAATCAAATATGAGTTTCGTGAATCCAAACAAATGGTGCCATTGCGGGGAGGCAACACAATTTTGATTTGATTTTCTTGAGCTTAACTTTAACACATTTGTTTCTACTTGCTTTTGATGTGCAGGAACAGGACGAACGAAGTCTACGCACACATCAGGCATGGGGGAAGAAATTAGGTGCACATCCAAAAATCATAGATTAGGTTTCCGTTGAACCCTAGGACTAGATTTGATTACCTGAAAAAGAAAAAGAAAAAACATATTGGTGAAAAGGCTCATTTTTTAATTTTAGCCCCTTCAAAATCCTTTTCACCACTCCTTGAAATTGGGCAGATTTTTATTACAAATTCAAAATTCAATTCCTGGAAATTTTTTCAACTTTCAAATGGTACTGTCTATTTAAAAAAAATAGATTTGTATAATTTTTGAAAATTTGCAAAATACAACGGGGTCAAACTAACTCAGATCCAAAAATTTTTGAATTTCAAAAAGCAATTCCAAATAGTATACAAATTAGATTTGACTAAAAGTGGTGGGGTTTGAAAGATTATCAAATTAGCTTCCATTTCCATATTTTCCTAAAATTTTAGATTAAAATTGATACTGTTTAAAAATGAAAAATTGATAAGGGGACAAAATTATAGATCTGACCCCCCAACAGTTAAAAATTTGTATTTATTCACTTAAAATAGTAAAAATCTTAGAAAAATATTCTCTGAAAAGTTAATTGAAAAATAAATCTTCCTGTAAAATTTTAAATCATTTGGACTTAAATTGTGGTTTGCCTAAACACTTAGTCTATTGCATAAACCCTAGGACTCAATTTTTAGGGTTACAATTTAGAGACCACACTTGGTTAGCCTAGACTTAATCAAGTCTAGTGGCTAGTTGGTGAGCTCGGTCACCTTGTGGACTACTCACCAAAACCCAATTTGAAGAAAATAAAGTTAAGTTAAAATTGTGTAAAATACATTAAACAACCAACGTTTGTTATCAAACTATTGGGTCATCACAACCACCCTAGCTGAATCGATAGCCAATCTGCAGGGTAGTGTCAAACGACCCCGACTAAGGGGTAGAAAGGAACCGGAGGCGAAAGTGAAAAATTCAACCTTAACAAAAAATTTGGTTACTTGATCCTAAGGACCACTTAATTAACATGGCCTTAGCCTTGTTTGGCTTGGTTGTACCAACACAGGTTGGTTGGTGTATAGAAGGGAGAGGACACTTAGACCTCAACTGGTTGGACCTTGGGAGCTAATCCCAAGAGGCGAAGGCAATTCATCGCATCGTCTAGATCTTCTTCTCACCCTTTTTCTTCTTATACTCACTTAGTTGAGATGGTTAACCTTGGACCTAGACCGGGTTAGGATCTAAAAAATTTGGACCCGATGGCTTGCCTGGAAGCCTGGGTCATCGAATCAGAGGAACAATATCAGCAGAATATCGGCATAATTTTGACAACATTGGATAGGATGCAGCATCCACCCTGAGGAGAATAGCAACAAGATTTCTTTGATCCGATAGCACATATTTTAGCACCTTAAGTCTAGATTCCCATAGGCAGAGATGCATTCGAGCTGAAGCCAAATGTGATTAGTTTGATCCAGAATTATTTTTTATGGGAACTCGAATGAGGATCCTTTCCAGCATATAGAGGACCTAAGTCAAATCGCGGAAATGGTTCGACCCAGGAATGTCGATCTGAGAATTATTCTCATGAAGGCTTTTTCATTCTCTCTTAAGGAAAAAGCATCATATTACTTCAAGACCATCAGGAGGCCAATTGGAGCTTGGGTAGAATTATGACGTGAATTCCTCTAAAAGTTCTTCCCAATCGGTCAAATGAATGCGATGAGGCACGCAATTACAACATTCTCCCAAGGTCTAGGGGAGAAGTTGCATGATGCCTATGACCAATTTCACGATCTCCTTAGGAAATGCCCGCACCATGGGGTGCCCAGATGGAACTTGGCTCAGATCTTTTACCATGAACTGGATGACACACATCGGCATCTAGTTGATGCATCTAGTTGTGGGAATTTCCTCGCAAAGGATGAGAACATCGCATTTGAGTTGTTTGAGTCCTTGTCAGAGAACTCGATGAATGCCATGTCGATGAACCAATTCCAGCAACCTGGACAACAATGGGTTAGTGCCCATGAGGCTCATGCCAAATCTGCTCGAGCTGATATGGACATCATCACCAAGAAGTTGGATAAGGTGGATCTGCTAGATAAGAAGCTCGACAAACTAATTTGAGCCGAACCTGAATTCTCTAGAAATTCTATTATATCTAGATACTCCTATGTACCTCAAACCCCTCCTGCTCAAGTTAATTTACTCACTTGGGATACATCTTCTCCATATTCACGAGATCTTGCATATCAGGACCCTATGAATAGCTTCGATCTGGCACCACAAAATTAGGGTTATGCACCACAAGATTGTTTTAATGCCAATTCCCTCAATGAATATATGTCTTAGACCTTTTGGCCTATGAAGACGTCAATGCCATTCAGGGATATGGGTGTAATAACCTGCAATCGGAGTTGTATAGCCCTAGTTGGAGCCTGCATTCGAATTTCTCTTGGTCTGGTAACTCAAAGAGACCACATCAAGATCGACACTACCAGACCAAATAATACGGGAATGCACAAAACACGTATCCAAGGCAACAACCATTCTCCTCTCAGCAGCAATCCCATTCTATATATCAGTGACTACATCAAGCTACCGATCACCCTCCAAAGTAGGACAACCCTTTATTGGCATTAAAAGAGGAATTGCAAGAATCAATGTGGAAATCTACACAGGATAGCTTGCAGATAATGAAGGGAGTGGCTAACTAGATACAGAGCATCCAAACATGCAAAACCAATTGTTGAAGGAGCATAGGACTCAGGGAGCCTTACCCTCCCAACCCATCCCTAACCCGTGATATGTGCAAAACTGAAGCACTGTGCCTAGGTTTCAGGCACCACAGGGATAGGTGCATGCAATATTATGGGCACCTCTTGCTCCACCCAGTTATGCTCAAGGCTAGCTGCCTTTGCTGTAGAACCCCGCATAGTCAGCTTCTTTTGCTCCTCCACCACCTTACAAATACCATGCCGATGCAAAAGCCGTTACGTTGAGGAGCGGTGATCGTACGGGTTTCACGTGTTTGAAATCGGGGTTACGAGTAACCCGTCGTTGTAGTTGGAAAACTCATAATCAAATATAATTTATACCAAAACTCCAAGGGAGTCCTTGGTCAAACACAGGGAGGTGACATTTACTTTGTATGAAAACCACGCTTCGATTTGTTTCTTTTTGATGTTTTAGGGTTTTGTTTTTTCTTTTGTTTTTGAAATAAAATAACAAGTAATCACAAGAGAGAGATGGAATCAAATGTGATGTATTGCTTGAATGTCAATTACAATAAACCATGAAAGCATAAAAGAGAAAGGGGTGAGAAGAAATCTCCCAAAGCAGAGAAAGGGGTGAGAAGAAATCTCTCGAAGTAGCTGTTTGGCAAGATGATGGCTCCTGGTAGAAGCTCAGACGAAGGAGTTGGGAAGCAGGACGACAGAGGTGAGAAGCGGGAGGACGTTAGGTAAAGGAAAGCTTCAATGTGGCTCCAAAATGGAGGTGAGAAGGTGGAGATGATATGCTACCAGAATGGAGGTGGGAGGATGCCTCCAAGGTGACCTATGAATGGGGATGGGAAGATGGAGGAGTATTTGGTGGGGCAGAGTTTCGTTACACTAATAGGCGCCTTGTGAGCTTGAGAGCAGGCTCTAACAAAGCGTTGGTAGGCTTTCTAGAGCTTGGGAGTAGGTGCGAGTAGAGTAGGTAGAGATTGCTTGGAAGGGAGGGGATGTAGGTCCTTATATAGTGGATGAGAAGAGGCTAGAATAGGCAAGGGACCTTTAGCAACCTCTAGGATGTCGCTGTAGCGAGTTCACGCCCGCTCATGCATGTAGTTGGCCTTATGCTTGTGAACAATTAGCGACGACTGTAAGCATCACTAAATGTCCTCCAGGTTGCCGCTGAAGGCTGGTGCCAACCAAGCACTCGCCTATACGCTGCTGGTCCATGCATCACATGCGCCTGGTCGCCCGCATGCACTAGCACTAGCACTGTGGCTGATGCTGCATTGGTGCTGTGTGTGCCTGTGCGCGTATGTGCTTGCGCTACACTACAGCTAGCCAAGTGCATGCCTGCCTCCAATTTCAAATTTAGGGGGTACGTGGGTCTCAAACCCGCACCCCTTGATCCGCAGAGGGTTCTTAGCCACTGTGCTAGGCTCTCCCTTGAGTCGTAAAGAGGCGTGTGGTGGAGATGAATCCTCAGCTGTTGGATTAAGATCCAACGGCTGAGAATGGGAGATGCTTTGATGAAGAGTGGGTGCTGACTGGTGTTGGGAGGCCTGGATGGTGCCACGTAGGGCCATCTGGGTCATCCATCTTCTTTCTGTTGCAATGGGTGCCACAGTGCTTAGATTGAGATGATTCCTACGTTGCCAAACTGCGATCATCGCTTCGGATCCATCCGTACGGTTGGATTTTCCATCCAAAACCTATATGTATGTTGCATTGCCCCCTAGCCGTTGATCTTCCTCAAACTTCATGTGATGCTACGGGACTCCAATCTAGACGATTTCGGAGGTGTTGGACTCCGATCGTCATCCTGATCAGATCCGTACAGTCTCGTCATCCATCCGAGGCCCTGAAATAAATTCTCTTCTCTCCTAACCACAAAAAGGGCCTAATTAACCTAAAATATATACAACTACTCTAAATGCATAATGATGCATGCTATGCAATATTTATAACATGAAATGCAAATCTAAGCCTAGGAACATGCATGAATAGGCATTTTATCTTCAATAATTGCCTACATCATACCCCCATGCCTATCTTTTGCTAGTCCCTAGCAAAATTACACTACATGCTATGTATAAAAGCAGAATTAGGATTAGAATGCTTAGGCCTAAGTCATTTATTAATAATAGAAAATTTCAACTAAGGTCCTAAACAACGAAAACTCAACAGTAACTAGGTGTCTGCCAGAATGCAGACTGTCCTAGTCCTCGCCTTAGTTAAAAAGGGAAGATACATTTTTTTTTCTTTTCTTATTTTTTTGGACTTTTGGAGTTTAAGAGTGTCGGGATAACATTTTACAGCTATCCGACCCACCCATGACTTGAAAAGTACTTTAAGTGCTAAGCATTTGGTGAAAAGAGTGAAAGACTCAATAGGTGGCCGTTAAAATAGACTTCGGATTTCTACAACCCTAGGTGACCTTGCCTAGAGGTTTATCTTCTCGAACAGTAGCTTTCTCCCTACTTTTTCATTTATGGGATCAACACAAGGGAGTACTCAGTGTATATCACCCCAGATTATTCTACTTCCCCACTTCTTCCTTAAGTGTTTTGGTAATTATTGTGAATTTTTGTGAGCTAGGCTTTGGACAACTGGCCAATGGTCTGTTACCTACGGCAACTTGCAAGCAATACTCATGCGGTGATGTGTGGTTTTGTTTATTTTCTTTTATTTTCTCCTTTCTTCTATTTTTTTCCCTTTTTTTTCTTTTTCTTTTATAGTAGATGGCTTCCCTGATCTAAGATTTACCCAAAGGCAGTACGACAAAAATGGTTGTGGCTAAGCTCTGGACAGCCAGCCGATGAGCTATTACCACCGACAACTTGCCAGCCATACCACCCTAGATAGTTCATTAGCTGCCCAATTTTTGAAGAAATCGCCGAAAAGTGAGTTAGTGCAAATAGTGTGTAGATGCTTAGACTTAAAATCCCCACAAATCAGAGGGTAGGTTGATAAGTCACATACTTATCATCATAATTTATTAGCCAAATTAAAATGAATTTGACTTGGCGAGGACTCGAGACTAAGTCCACATTCGAGTGGACACCCAGGCTAACTAAGCCCAAAGACCTGAAGTGTCTAAGTGTTCAAGTCTTATCATATTGTTTCCTAAAGTTAATAACTTCCAAAAGCCTCAGTTATCTTCTACTAATTCTTCTTTTTTTTCAAATTTTTTTTTAAAGAAAATAAAAGAAATTCTACAAAGCTAACGAAATAATTTCAGGATTAAGTATCCACCCCCCATGCCTAAATGATGCAATGTCCTCACTGTAAAAATAAAGACATGAAAAGGGCATAGTAAATAGAAGATCACCTGAATACCGTGAGAAATCCGATCAGCTCCGCAGATAATGTGAAATATAAACACGTGCTAAATTTAGTGCCTTCAGCTAGGCATAACATACATACAAGGAAGAAATTGAGAATTTACAAGTGTGGCTCAGAATCAAAGTCAAAAGGTTGATCCTTAAACCCGTCAGCAGAAGATGTCCACAGATGTGGACGAAGTTATGATGCTGACCCATAACCCAGGGTCAAGTGGTTCTAAGGTTCTGGATGAGAATCACCCAGAACAGAAGATTGTTGTATTTACGAGGCCAGGCCTATGGTTTGGTGGTGTGCAACCCAAGACTAAAGTGTCTGACGAAAGGTAGATTTGATTTACAAGGTTCAGATGTCCACTTAACGTTCAACTTAGAAAAATAATCAGTTATTTCGAGCTTAGGTTGCACGTGAAAGATATTGTAAGGGTCCTGGTAGAAAGTAGGTGGCTTTTGGTCAACAGGAACCCTTAGATCCAAAATTAAAGTTCCCTCAAAATTACCTTCCCAAATTTTTAATTCGAACTTCCTATCCTTCAAAATCAATGTTTTCGGGACCTCCAAATCATTGTACACCCCATCTAAAGTACTCAAGTACAATCATTACGGCTAAATCAGGATTGACTTGGGCATAATGATTTCTAAATCAAAATCAATCCCGTCAGGGTGTGGTTGAGGGATAGGGCTACTAATTGAATCTTCTAGTAAATGAGGTTTCGAATCCTCCATGTTAGCCCCAACCGAATCAAAATCTTCAATGACTAGGCTATCAAATGGTTCGTCATGCTCCTCGAGCCCATTTGTCTCACTACAATCATCTTCCTTAAGCTCAAGTGAGACTTCACTAAGAGATTCCTCACCCTCAGAATCAAGGAATTCTTGATCCTCATTTATATATTCTCAAAATCATATGTCATTTCATGGTTTGTGGAGGCATATTTTTCATCATTCCTGGGCTCTGGGATCTCGGGTGAGAAACTCGATTCATCCTCAAAGGGCCGCTCTAGACCAACCTAGTCATCTCCAATCCCAGAATATGTATCCCCCCCAACAGGCGCCAAGCGGGTTTAGACATTGGCTCTCCTGAAGGGGGTTCATCTTGAGAATCATCCCAAGATTTGACTAGGGCAACCACAAATTTCATCCTCAACCCCGACAATTTCCCAAGAGGAAACTGACCTAGGTCCCTATCCCTAATACTTTGGAGCAAATCCAACAAAGAACTATTAAGTTCATCAATCATTTTGATCATAGGGTCCAATGCTTTAGTGCATGGTGTTGGTTGAGCTTCTAAAGATTGTATAGTGTTCCTCAATATAGCCAACACCCTATGCTGGATCTGGTTCACCTGAACCGACTAGTTTGGTTCAGGTTTGGGTGGGTTCGGGTTAAATCTAGGGGAGTCAAGATGTCAAGGTTCTCGGGTCCCTCCCCGATAGTAAGTTGTTTCAGGGTGTTCAAAGAATGGTGATGACCTATTTTCAATGGAATACTAGGGAGGGTAGGTGTTATAATCAACATATCCTTTTTTATTATAGATCGGGTTGGTTTTGCATCAAAGGATGGAGATCCATAATCATTGTAGGCTTGGAAGGATAGTAATCATAGTCTTGTTGTCCAGGGTTAAGCCCTGGATGCTGAGGTCCAGATTCGTATCCCCAATCAAAGTTATCACGACAAGTGGATGGGTAATTACAAGTCAAGTTGGAAGAGTAATCATGTTGGGCATAAGTGGTGGTAGGAGGGTAGGATTGGAAATGTTTAAAAGATGTGGAAGGATACATTGTGGAGTAGGAGGGAAAACAGAAGAGAGAACGGTGTCCTGCAATACAATCAACCAAACCTATCCTTATGTGGGTAGCCTAAAGACTTGCAGACTCCCGAGACCCATCTTGAGATTATAAATGATTTGGTCTACTTTTATTTGGTCAATCTAACTAGTTAGGAGGTACTGGGGAGAAGCTTCTTCCTTTGGCTTACACCTCTGGTTCCTAGTGTACCCGTAGTCGCGGTCGATTGATGCTACTCCACTAGCTAGATATCAGATGGACCCGTAAAAGCAGAATAATAAAAACAATCTTAGTCTGAGCCCCAAAGAGCAAATCAATCCTTAAGGCCAACGTCTACTCAGTTTTAATTAGGCTTGGGATGATTGTGCTCTTGGAATGTGATGGGCCGTTTAGATGGGTTGTGCCCTTAATGATTATTCAAATGTGTGTGCGTGCACAACCAGGGTTTGCAAACAAGGTTATTTGATGATGTCTTTTAGGGTTTAACCATGTTTAGTAGCTTTTAGGGTATAATTCTTAGGTTGGTTCAATCAAGGTTTAGTAGAACACTCCATGTTTTGAAAGCATGGGTGATGATATGTTCCTTTAAAAATGAAAAAATAATGTGGAGTGCCTAGCTCAGCCTTAAGAATCAACCCTAAGTGGCAAGCTACTTGATGGATTTGTTTTAGATTGAGTGGTGTGGCCCAAATAGTTCATGCAATTGGCCTATTGCACCACTTGATTAAGGTACACAAAAAGTCTTAACCTAATCAGATTTCTACTCACTTATTTGTGTGTTGAGTTAAGTGTACCGAGTCCACAGGTCAGATCCGGGTTAAGTGGTAGAATCAATGTGATTGTGCACCTTAGGGTGGGAAGTTGTGGGTGTTAAGTGTGTAGCTTTCAGGAAATCCCACAAGTGAAGAGTAACTTTATATATATATATGTGGGGGTGAGATGAGTGGAGGTGACAAAAAAACAACCAAATCTATCCTAGGGTTTATAAAAAGCACCTAAGTTGATTTGGGTTTGAGTTATTAGTGTTGTGAAATGAATTAGTGGGTGGGGGTAGTGGGGGACGCTTACAAACCACTCTACCCACACTTCACTCCAGTCTACCACACTTGGATCTCCATGCTAGGGTACCTGCAAGACAATAGATCAGAGATAAGCGGGGTTAGTGCTATGTAAATGCAAAGAAGCGAAGAAAACAATAAAGTAAATTCCGTTGCCTCCCCTACAACGGTGCCAAAATGATCTCATGGGTTTCGCATGTTTGAAATCGGGGTTATGAGTAACCTGTCATCGTAGTTGCAAAACTCGTTATCACATATAATTTATACTGAAACTCCAAGGGAGTCTGGGTCGAACATAGGGAGGCGATGTTTACTTTGTATGAAAACCACGCTTCAATTTGATTCTTTTTTATGTTTTAGGGTTTTGTTATTTTCTTATTTTTGAAATAAAATGACAAGTAATCGCAAGAGAGAGATGGAATAAAAAATGATGTATTGCATGAATGTCAATTACAATAAACCATGAAAGCATAAAAGAGAAAGGGGTGAGAAAATCTCCCAAAGTGGCTGTTCGGTGAGACGACGACGCCTGGCAGAAGTTCGGATGAAGGAGTTGGGAACCAGGACGACGGAGGTGAGAAGCGGGAGGACATCGGGCAAAGGAAAGCTTCAGCATGGCTCCGGAATAGAGGTGAGAAGGTGGAGATGATCTGTTATCGAAATAGAGGTGGGAGGATGGATCCAAGGCGACCTATGAATGGAGATGGGAAGATGGAGGAGTATTTTCTGGGGAAGAGTTTCTTACACCAAAAGGCACCTTGGGAGCTTGAGAGTAAGCTCCAACAGAGCATTGGTAGGCTTGCTGAAACTTGGGAGTAGGTGGGAGTAGAGTAGGTAGAGATTGCTTGGAAGGGAAGGGGTGTAGGTCCTTATATAGTGGATGAGAAGAGGCTAGAATAGGCAAGGGACCATTAGCGATCTCCAAGACGCCGCTGTAGCTAGCTCACACCCTCTCACGCATGCAGCTGGCCTTGCACTTGCTAACAATTAGCGACGGCTGTAAGCGTCACTAAATGTCCACCAAGCTATCAGTAAAGGCTAGTGCCAACCAAGCACTCACCCGAACGGAGCTGGTTCACACATCATGCGCCCCTGGTCACGTGCGCGCTGGTGCTACACGTGCCTATGCACGTGTGCGCTTACGGTGCACTGCACCCGGCCAAGCGCGTGCGTGCCTCCAATTTCTGATTTGGGGGTTTTGCAGGTCTCGAACCCGTGCCCCTTGATCTGCAGAGGGCGCTTACCCACTACGCTAGGCTCTCCCTTGAGTCGCAAAGAAGCATGCGGTGGAGATGAATCCTCAGCCGTTTGATCAAGATCCAACGGTTGAGCATAGGTGATGCCTTGATGAAGAGTGGGTGCTGGCCGATGTTGGATGGCCTGGATGGCACCACGTGGCACCGTCTAGGCCATCCATCTTCTTTCTATTGCAAGGGTGCCATGGTGCTCAGATCGAGATGATTTCCGCGTTGCCAGACTGCGATCATCTCTTCGGATCCATCCGTACGGTTGGATTTCCATTCGAATCCCGTATGGATGTCGCATTGGCACTTGGCTGTTGATCTTCCTAGAACTTTATGTAATGCTATGGGACTCCGATCTAGACAATGTTGGAGGAGTCAGAGTCAGATCGTCATCCTGATCAGATCCATACAGTCTAATCGTCCATCTGAGGCCTTGAAATAAATCCTTTTCTCTCCTAACCATAAAATGGACCTAATTAACCTAAAATATATACAACTACACTAAATGCAGAATGATGCATGCTATGCAATATTTATAACATGAAATGCAAATCTAAGCTTAGGAACATGCATGAATAAGCATTTTATTTTCAATAATTGTGTTTACATCAAGCAGGAGGAAGACATATGACCCACCATTTAGGCAAGTGGGTCCTAATCTTTTGCACCCTACACCGTAGGCAAGAGCCCAATTAACCCTGAGATTCCCATCCCTTTTCTTGAGGCTTTGACACTAGATGTAGCATAGAAAAAGGAAGTTCATATTTGAGGACTTGAAATCTATGTTTAAGGAAGTTCTTATTCAGGTCCCTCACCTCGAGACTATAGATCACGTTCCTACTATGGCTAGGTTCTTTAAGGACTACTGTACCCTGAAGTGACAGTAGAAGAATAAACGACTGGCGGTACTGTCGAAGGAAGCTAGCGTCATGATTCTACTTGACCTACCACCTTAGAGGAAAGACCCTAGTACCCCACTCATCTCCTGCTTTTTGCAAGATTCTACATTTGATCGAGCCATTCTTGATCTAGGTTTGTCCATCAACCTAACTCCCACTACCGTATATGATCATTGTCAATTCGAAGAGTTGAAACCCATCTCGGTTACTATACAGCTGTCTAATTGATCAGTGATAACACCGAGGGGGGTGGTTGAGAATGTGATGGTTAAGGTCTATGGATTCTACCTTCCCACAGACATTTTCATTTTCGATATGGAGGTTCCACCTATTCTTCGTGATGCATTGATCATTTTAGGTTGTGAATTTTTTGCTGACAACCCGAGCGAACATCGACTGTGCATCCGGGTCTATGGAGATTGCCCTAGGAAATGAGAGACATAGACTGGATATATTCAAGGCATCAAGGAACTTTAACTGCGATCACATCGAGGATGATGATGAAGATGAAGAATTGGCTTTTTGTGGCAACATTGGGCTCCTTTGTGAAGACCCAAAGTTGCATTCGCCTTCATTGTCAAGGATTCTTGACCTTGATACACACAGGATTGAGACCACCACAATGCACATTTTCTCCAGTGGATCCGATTGTTTGGGGTGTTCATCTAACCACGACACCCCTGATTCTAATTATCCTGATCCATAAATTTCTAAATTGCCCCTGAAGACACATGGAGGTGTGAATATGACAAACAAGTGGTGAATCAATGGGAATTCCCGTTAATGCAGTCACGACTGGCTATTTTGCAGGTGGTGAATCAGTGGGAATTCCTACATATCAGGATCATCAGATTCCCGCTTTTGATTTTGCTCCTCCCACTCACAATCCTAATTCTAACAACCCATGATTGAATTGAAGCCCTTACCCAACTCACTCAAATACGTGTTTTTGGGAGAAAGTGAGACATATGTAGTTATTATTAGTGCTCACTTTACCCAGGAACAGGAGCATCAATTGATTTCTATTTTACACGATCATAGGGCTACTATTGGGTGGAGTATTGTTGATCTCCGTGGGATTCGCCCCTCTTGTTGCACTCATCACATTTACACAGATGAGGGGGTGAAGCCTTCGAGACAACCACAAAGGTGGTTGAACCCGAATATGCTAGAGGTTGTTATGGAGAGGATAATTAAATGGCTGGATGCGGGCATTGTATAACTAATTTCTGGCAACCAATCGGTGAGTCCTATCCAGATATTGCCCAATAAAGTAGGACTCACCGTTACAGAGAATGACAGGGGCGAATCCATCCCATCTCGCACCACGACTTCATGGAGGGTTTGCATAGACTATAGGAAACTGAATACAACTACTTAGAAGGATCATTTTTCTTTACCATTCATTGATTAGATTTTAGAGTGGTTAGCCAGGCGTAGTTTCTTTTGCTTTTTGGATGGATACTCCAGGTATAATCAAGTAGCGATTAACCTGGAAGATCAAGACAAGACCACTTTCACATGTCCCTTTGGAACATTCACTTTTAAGCGAATATCCTTCAGCCTCTGCAATGCACCAGCAACATTTTAGCATTGTATGATGGCCATTTTCTCTGATATGATTAGGGATTATGTGGAAGTGTTTATGGATGATTTCTCCATTTTTGGAGATGACTTTTTGTCTTATTCTTGATAACCTCACCAACAACATAAAATGATGCATAGAAGTAAATCTAGTACTCTCACGGGAGAAAAGCCATTTTATGGGGAGGGATGGAATTGCACTAGGTCACAAGATCTCTTCCAGCAAACTCGAGGCCGACTGAGCTAAGTTAAAAGTCATATCCCAATTACCTCCACCTAGCTCAGGTAAACAGATCAGATCATTCTTGGGTCACATTGGATTTTACCAAAGATTTATAGGTGATTTCTCCAAAATTGCACGCCCATTGACAAATCTTCTAGTAGGTGATACCCCATTTGATTTTAATACCTCGTGTCTCAGCATTGTCTCTAATTCCCAATTATCCAACCACCTAATTGGTCTCTCGATTTCGAGATGATGTGTGATGCCTCTGATTTCGTTGTCAGGGTTGTTTTAGACGAATGTTGGGAGTGACAACCTTTTGTAATATACTATGCTAGAAAGATGTTGAATGAGGCTTAGCGTAATTATATTGTCACTGAAAAATAATTGCTAGCGGTAGTATTCAGGTTGGACAAATTTTGATCATACTTACTTAGGTCCAAAGTGATAATTTTCATAGACCATTCTCCCCTTCGGCATTTGTTGGCAAAGAAGGATGCCAAACCACGCCTTATCAGATGGATCCTTCTTTTGTAGGAGTTTGAAGTTGAAATATGCAATAGAGCAAGAGTAGAAAATGTGGTGGCAAATCACTTCTCAAGACTAGACCAAACCCACATCCCTTATTCCCCTCCCATCTTAGATCAATTCCCGAATGAGTCTCTTTTGGCAATCCATTCTGTCAAGTTTCCCTAGTACGCGAATATCATGAATTATCTTGTAGCAGGAAAGATTATCGTGAACCCATCCAAGGATCAGAAACACAAGCTTATTTCTGAAGCCAAATTCTATTTTTGGGACGACCCCTTGCTCTTTCGCATTGGAGTCAATCAGATTATCAGGAGGTGCATCCCAGACTCCAAAATCTCCAGTGTGTTGTCTTTTTGCCACAACGAAGCCTGTGGTGGTCATTTCTCAGGCCGAAAAATCCCTGCAAAGATTTTACAGTTGGGATTTTTCTCGTCAACCATTTTTAGAGATACACACGATTTTGCCAAGTGTTGTAAACGATGCCAGTCGGTTGGTTCTATGACCAGGAGAGACATGATGCCTCCAACCCAGTTTGGTTGTAGAAGTGTTTGATGTATGGGGCATCAATTTCATGGGCCCTTTCCCGAATTCTCATGGCTTTGAGTACATACTTCTCGTTATTGATTGTCTCGATGTGGGTTGAAGACATCTCGGCGAAACGGGTTTATCATGAGACCATCATCACTTTCGTACTGGAATATATTTTTGAGATTCGATGTATCCCTCACTCTGATTAGCATGGGGGTAGTCACTTCATCCACGACCACTTCAGGTCACTACGAAGAAATACAGGGTACATCATCGTATGGCCACCCCATATCATCCATACACCAATGGGCAGGCTAAAGTGTCTAACCATCAAATCAAGCTAATTCTCCAAAAGACGATTAGATCAGATAGGAAGGACTGATCTGATAGATTAATTGATGCACTTTGGGCATATTGGATCGCATACAAGGCCCCACTCGGAATGTCACCATATCGTATGGTATATGGAAAGCCTGTCACCTTCCTGTCGAGTTGGAGCACCATGCCTTTTGGGTAGTGTGAAAGTGTAATTTTAACCTCGATGCGAGAGGTTATGAAAGGAAGCTCCAGCTCAGTGAATTAGAAGACAATTGGTCGGAGGCCTACGAGAACGCAATAATCTACAAAGACAAGATGAATGCCTTTCATGATCGCCACATCCTGAGGAAAGAAATCACACCTAACTAGTAAGTCTGGTTATTTGATTCACACCTAAATTTTTTTCCAGGAAAGCTCAAGTCCAAGTGGATTGGCTTGTACATTGTGCTTCACCCCTACTCTAATGGGGCGATGCAAATCATGGACCCAAAATCTAAGCATGTTTCTGTGATAAATGGCCAGTGCCTTGGGCCATTTATGGCCCAGGAACCTCCTCTTACTGATGAAATCATTCATTTCATTTAGGGTATGTAATTGAGTTTTCGCTCAGCTGGTGGCATTAAACTTAGTAGTTACACATATATATGTATCTTTTATACATAGCATATTTTCTTTTAGCATATTTTTCTTTGCATATTGCATATCATCAGGTTGGCTTATGTTGAATGAAAAATTCAGGATTAGGGTTTAGGTGATTTCTATCCACTTACTCCTTGTCATAATTTATTTCTTTTATATTCATGCATGAGGACATGCAAGAACTTAGGCATGGGTGGTAGTATATAGTAAAACTAAAAATTTTGATGCCAACATGTAGAAAACCTCCAAGCACCATGCTAATTGTACTTTAGGGTCCTTAACTTAAGAACAACCGACTCCACCTCCAATGCTCGCATTGGACCTAGAAATTGTCTGCAATAGCCACTTCCGACTCGTTTGCTCACCTTTTTGTTCGAAATTAGGACCAAGCTGAATGTAACCCAATAAGGGAACAATATCAAAGTACAATCATAAGAGGTTAATTGTATATAATATATATATTTCATCCATGAATAAGATTTTTATCAAGAGGTTGCATTAGGGATTTTATCCTTTAGTTGGTTCCTGTAATCTAAAATTCAGTACAATTTTTACACTCACACGTAGATTTTGCAATGGATTCACTGTAAAGACCGAAAATGCCTTCAATTTGTTGGAAGAAGCAGTGCTTCTTTTCTTCAACCCTTGGACAGTGGTTAGGGAGTTAGGCAAACCTTCATCTAGAAAATCCACCAAATAGTGTGAGATGAGAGTAGAGTGTTACTGGTGCTCTAAGATTAGTGCAAGGAATATGAAATTTTGGATAATTAGGTAATGATACTCGGAGTTAGGCATAGTTTTGCTCTCAGTTCCCACGTATAAATTTTGTGTGAATTTCTGAGAGCCACCGAAAAAGGCAAATACGTGGAGATCGAGTTCTAATAAAACTAGGACTAAGGTGGATAGTTACGACTATCTTTTACGAAATCCTCGACTGAAGGAGGGTATTGATATCAAGGTCAGAAAATACACCATCCTATCCGTCCCTTTCTCGGTGCCGAGAGTAGGCACTTCCACCAAATTAGCCACCCAATATCTCTTGAACACCACCAATCCACAATAATGGCTCTAGAAAAATTTTTCATGTATGTTGTGTGCTGTATTACATTGTGTTGAAAAAAAAAGAAGAAAAAGAAAAAAAAAGTAGAAAAAAAAGAGTTTATAAGTATGTTTAGTGTTTATTTCATTAAGCATTGAGACAGCATTACCCACCACATTTACGATCCACCAAATATAGCCTTAACCTACCTTTTTGTATTTATGACCGCTCGAATACTGGCTGAGGAATTCTGACTTAGTGTTATGATTATCGAAACTTTATTAAAGTGTAATGCCATGTGAGACCACCAAATATGGATTCTACTTGCAAATCTGGTGAGATTGTGAGCTCGAAAGAAAAAGAAAAAGATAAGAAAAGAAAAGAACAAAAGAGAGTGAATACAAAGGAAGCAAGGAGAGCACAGTTTTCCCCACTTCTCTTTTAGTTAATTTACTTGATAGTCTAGGAATTTAGATTCTGTAGTACTAGTCTATATGAAGCACCCAATGAGTATGAGCCACCAAATACAAAACCACTTGACTCAGACATTTTCTACCTAAGCTAAAAGTCATGGTAGAAATCACAGAATATTATGTTAAACCTCAAGGGAAGAAGTTTTCCTATCCTGTTAGAATTTTACGAGGGGTCAAGTACAGGCTTTAGAGGTGAATCGGCTTTTCACTAGAATCCATTACATAAGCTGCATAGTTGCACTTTCACAATTGTTTGGATTTCTAAATTTTAGGATGAAAACAAAAGGCAAAAAATCTCTAGTCCTACACTTGATAAAAATAATCAGCCCTCTAGGGACCCAAATTGTAGATAATGTAGTTTTGCATTTGCTAGGGAATGGAAAGATTTAGGCATGCGGGTATGATTGCGTAGCAATCATAGGACTTAAATGATCTGAATTAAGTTAGAAATTAGCATAATTATAGTGTAATTCATGCATTAGTGGCATACATTGCATCTCTTCTCCTTTACTCAAATAATCATGAAATAATGTTATAATGTACTGATTAGTGTATTATTTGGATTGTAGCCAATAAGAAGCTGAGGAGATGGCCTGGAGCTAGACTTGAAACAAGGAAGAAGACAGAGGTGCAGCAAAACTAGAGCAGAAGCTCTGGAATAGAGAGGAAGACATAATGTAGGGAAGAGGTATACTACCTTACTAGCAGAATTTTAATGTATGAGTTAAATTATGGAGAACATAGGAACTTTCCTAGCCTTATGATAGCCCTAGATACCTCACTAAACCCTAGCCACCCTTAGATTGGTTACCTTAGCATATAATACCTTAAAACCCATCCTCCAGCCCATATCTGGATGTCCAAGTAGGTTGTTGGAAGTCCAGAACCCTTAGACAGCACCCGTAGAGCCAGAACCCAATCTGTTGGAATATTGGATGTCCAAACAAGGTGTCAGACGTCCAATTTCTGCAAAATTCCAAGATAGAACCTCAAATTCACCCTGACTCAACTTTGGACGTCCAAACTAGAGACATAGAGTTCTGACTTTGAACTATAAGTCGTCTGATTAATAAATCAGACATCTGGAACCCCTCTCCAGATGCTATTTTTGAAATCAAGCCAAGATTTCAATTTTGTAAGCCCCTAAACCTAATCCTACACCCTAGGGAACCTAAATTAAGGTTTCCTAAGCCTAGTACACTACCTTAAGACCCTCTTAAGAAGCTAAGTGGGTTCTCACTAAGCCCAATTGACTTGGATCTAAGTCAATTACACTTTACTTAGTCAATCGAACTCGTAGAGTCAAATTAAGTGCAAATCTCAACCAGCACAAGCCTAATTGGACTCAGTGAGAGTCCAATTGACTCAAGCCTGACCTAATTGGGAACTTTTTCTCCCAATTACATGCACATCCACTCAATTAAACTTAAGATAAGTTTAATTGCATTTATCACATTAGTATTAGGTCTTAGGAACCTATTTTTTGAAACCTACCAAAACCCAATTACCTATGACCTATGGGAATCAACCAAAACCACCTAGCCATCACGTATTTGATGGGAACACCATCATAGGCCATAACTAGCCACTTTTAGTCAGGATTGAAAGGTAAATGCTCCTACATAACAATCTGAGGGTTATAACTCCACTTCATTCTATTTTGAGAAGAGAATAGGAAACTAGGGTTAATTCTATAATTTTAACAGCATACCATGAACACAGAATAACCACAGGGTTTGTCAAGGGTTAACTGAAGGTCAATTGAGCATTAAAGGCTAATAAGTGGGTCCATGGAGACAGAAATAGGGTGTCTTGCATTTCGAGAACTAATACAAAAGTTGAAATCGTAATTTCAAACCAACTTAAATAACAGAGGTTTTGGTAAGGATAAAATTCATCTAAACCTTCTAAAATTCAAATAAAAACATTCCTTGAGGTTTGGTATCCTTGATTTGACCATTGGAACCTATTTTGACCTTAAATAGAGTTATAGATAGAGTTCTGCCCTAATTTGGATTTCTATGCATATTACCCAGTCAAACTTGGTCAAAAATGAAATCCAACATCACCATCAGATTCCTTGGGTCTAAATTAGGTTTGTATCAGAATTTGATCCCAATCAGAGTCCATCTTGACCTAGTTTCCATTTTAGTCCATTTAAACTCTATTTCTCCCAATCATGCCCCTAGATTTTGAATTCCTTGCATTTAACCCCCCAACTATGTTATATTCTTTGCAAGTAAGTCCTTACTACCATTGGAGATCAACCGACCTCCAGGAAGCCTTTGACTGCACCTAAACCTACCCAAATCATCATCAAATCCCACCAAATTTGGTGGGATTGATGTTCACACTATGGGGAATTTAACGAGTCGATTGTTTACTTTAAAGTCGTTTGCAGTTTTATGTGGTGGAAAAATTGACTAATTAATATTTAAAAAGAAATAACCACTCGCAGAAGAGCAGGTCGTATCCACAGGGAGGCAATGACGTATCTAAATTCGCAGCTGTTAAAAAAGTTTGTTCGTAGTTAGTTTGGACAAGAATCAAGCCAAAATTGCCTTCAGATTAAGGTTGAATCAAGAAATCATGCTAAAATAGCAATTCTTAATAACTGTAGGATATTTGTTGCAATGCAGAATCAATAAAATTTTATTAAAAATTGACAACGGCAGAAAATGTAATTATTAATGGCCATGTTACTATAGCAAAACAGGGGATTTATTCCCCTTGGCCGTGCACGACGAGGAGTGGACGGCCGGACGCAGGAAGCTCAGAGGAAGTTCCTTGGACCGAGGGCTTCGAAGCGGTGGTGGCGGCGTGTCGCGCGGCAGCCAAAGCCGGTCGGACGGAGCTCCGGCAGAGATGGCTGCAAGCGGTGCTGCAGTTACTGTTGGCGGGCGGTGTACACGCCGCAGGCGGGTGCGCGCTGGCTAGAGGGTGTGGGAGGACTGCTGCGCGCGTTGAGCACTGCAACCGGTGCTGCACGCTGGCATGGGTGCACGCACTGTTGGCGGGCGGTGCGCGCGAGTGTGAACGAAGGTGAAGGGCACACGAATGAAGGCTACAAGCGTGGGGGTGGTGCTGGAGCAGCCGGTCCTGCTGCAGGCGTGTGGGTGGTGTGATGCGGGCGTAAGCGGTGAGGTTGCAGGCGGAAGGTGAGCGGGCGAGGGCTGGTTGTTGCAGGAGTGGGAGCAGGTGCAGCTGCAGGCTGTGCACGCCTTGTGTGCGGCTGGAGGGCGTGCGGGCAGACATGGAGTGAGCGGGCGAGGGCTGGTTCAGGTGCTGGAGGTGAAGTGGGCGAGGGTGGTTGCTGCTGGAGAGGGGGGTGGGCTTCAGACTTCCGGGAAATTTCCCGAATGTCTTAAGTGACAGAGAAGATGATTGCAGCGACGGTGATTGTTGATGACGACGGCGAGGGCGGTGCACAGCGAGGTGCTCACGATAATGCGGACGATCTCTGGATGGCGGTGTGGCCTGTCACACCACATGCCCACGGTGGTGGAGACTCGTCGCCACGATTGATGCCGGCGGTGTGGAATGGAAGAGAGAAGATCTCTCCGCACAGTGGTGGGTCAGTGGTGGAGGCCTAGTGAGCACTGCTACCTCCTCCTCTCTTTTGATACTAGCTGCCCGACCAGATCCAACACATCCGCTCCTCCTTGAATGGGTTCTTCACTATGGCAGCTGCAGCCGTTGCATGTAGAAGAAGAATAAAAATAATAATAATAAAATATTATGGTTATTTATATACAAACCCTCAACTTTTATGTTAACCAAAATTAATGCATGCAATGTACCTAATTAGTTAACTAATGCAATTCTAAGTTAATTCTAAATGCATTTCAATATGAATAAGATGCTTGAATTATGCAATTGAATTAGAAATATGAATTAATCTATTTACATCCTAATTTATGCTAAATAAATGTTAGAATTAACCTAATGTCTAGGCACTTAAATACTTAAATAGCTCACAAATATGGGCTAATCAAATAACCCCATGCCTTGTTTTTGCTAGTCCCTAGCAAAATTAAGTGAAACCTAGCACTCCAAGTAGACTAGTTAACCCACTTGGTCTTCCTTCAGAAGCATATTAAGTTTAGACTCTAGACCCAAGGTTCCTAAGTAGTTGCTAAGTTACAGACTAGGTCGACTAAAGACGAGTTGTAGGCACAAGTTTTCCTGATTTCTGACTCTACCCTAAAGTTTATTGATCCCTGAGATTAAAGCATCTGTGCCTATGCATTGGTCTGAGTTATTTGAGTTAAAGGAGAAAAGTTTTTTTTTTATATATATATTTTTTTGTTTGTTTGATTCTTCTAAGTCTAACCTCAGATCAGCTATCAACGCGGTCTGTGTCGGATTCATTGCCCCCATTACCATACCTCGAAGGGTGCCTGGCTTTCGATGCTTCTAGATGGCACCGCCCATAACGACCCCAAGAACTCCTGGCAATCGACACTTCGAGATAGTATCGCACATGGATTTCTTAAGCGAATTCAGGCCTATGGCAATCGGCACTTCGAGATAGGGCCGCCCATGGTACCTGAACCGCGCAATGCACTTACATGCCCCCAGTAGGTTGGATATCCTAAGAGACAAGCGCCGAGGAGGTAATATGTTATCATTTCATCCTCAAGGTGAGTATATACTCCCCTCTCCTATGGCGGGAACTCTTCCAATCAAAATGTGTTTTCAAGCCTCTCCTAAGTCAAAACTAAGAGAATCAAATCTCTTTTCAGAAAGAAAGAAATTAAGTTAATTACTAGACCGAGTGTGTGAAATTTGGATGCTTGGGTTACAAGGACCCGTAAACCAAAAGGTAGAACAAGACTCCAGGTACTACCCCACCTTTTAACTCAAACCCTAGCTTCCCTTCCTCAACCTCTTGAGGAATGGTCCGTAACTTAACTCCTACTTAAGTTTTTAAGTCCACAAAGGACCCTAAAGGTCTAAAGATAGTAGCTCATTTAGCTTCTAAAGTTTGACCCTAGAATTAACTTAGTCTACCCTAGAGCTCTGATTTGCTTAAGACTACAAGATCTAGCTAGTTAAGCTTAAAACTCCTTTTTTTTTTTTTAAGCAAATGTATGCAATGAATGCACTATGCTAAGTATATCCCCAAGTATTCCCCCCCATGCCTAAAATCTGTAATGTCCTCATTGCATAGAAGGATATTACCTAGGTCAGAGCTAGGCTGAATAGCCAAAGAACCTGCAAATCATGTTCAAGAATTGCAGAAATAGGCCCTAAAAATGAGCAAAGCAATGTTGGCCTAGAAAATAGGTAACCTAGGATGTTGGCGAGCTGATGATGAATCCTGATAGCAAATGCTCGCCCAACTAAAATGGGAATGAAATCTTCCCAGGTCACCAGAAGAGGTTCTAAAGTATAAATAGGTATAACAACCTCCCAACGAGTAGGGGGAGGATAAGATGGATCCTCCAAAAAGAATGGGGAAGGAATGGTGCAGAGATAAACCCCTAGGGTAATGGACTGACTAAAGAAATCATCAATCCATCCTGATACTCCATTACAGGAAATATTGGTCTGTTAAGCCCCCTGGTCAGAACAAAAGTGAGCAATTTTCTAAGCCAAGGATCATCTAAGGTGTCCAAGTTACGAGGTTGCGGGATGGCCATAAGATCTAGGTTGGGTTTAATCAGCTCGATGTCCATCCCTAACACTCTTTCTAAATCCTCAATTTCATCCTTAGCATTCCTTGCACCATCACATGTATCTTCCTACTCTTCATCAGGAGTCACAATTTCCCTTTCAAATATAAGCGAATCAAAGGGTGACTTCAAAATGAATGAAGGCAGGTTGGAAGCAACAGATCTAGGGATTATCCTATCAATGTCATCCCTGGGTTTTTGTTCTTTACTCAAATCTTCCCCGGAGACTATATGTGAATCCACATAAATCTTAGAAATTGCTTCCAAATTTTCCATCATTTCATCATGAGGAGAAATATCATCAATGGGTGTGCTAAGGAAACCTAATTTGGTCAAATTTATGACATCCTTAGGGGTTAACTCTTCAAATAATACATAATCACCCCTAGTGTCACTCCAAATCTTGAATGTAGGTTCCTCATATAATTCGTCTTCCTCCTCATCACACAATTCACCATATACCCGAGGTCTAGAATCATTCAATATCTCAACAGATCCCCTAGGGTGCTCAATTTGAGGCAAATGGTTTACACTAGTAACATCAGACTCCTCAGAAAGGTCAATTTCTTTAGGGTTAGGTTCCCTAAGGGTGGGTTTGAGTTCCATATCGTGATCAGAAGGGAGGGTGGGATTAACAACTTGACTTTGACCCACTTCATCAAATGTCACGAAAATACTATCATCTGGGTCGAGGTCTTCCAATGGTACCATCATTCCCTTCTTTTGACTCCAATATAATTCAGGTCGATACTCAACCTTATCATCATCTTCCTCGGGTTTCCACCTTTGTTCATCCAATGCATAGCTACTTTCATGTGTATCTTCCTCCCACCTAAGGTGTGGATTTCTCAAGGAAGTGTCATCTAATGGGGAGGTTTCAAAATCGATCCTTGAAAAGTAGCTATTCCCCCCAGAATTTCCCTCCAACTTAAAGTGTAGCTCTCCCACGGGAGATGCATCTATTGTAGAGGGGTGTACGTCATCCTCAATGGGGTAGATTGGGTGGCTAATTTCATCTCTTTCTTGTTGGCCTGCTCTCGAAGATTCTCCTAACAATTCAATCATTTCATTTTGCATTTTCTGTATTTCCATCTTCAAAGAGGAGAGGTCATTTCTATCATGAGAGAAGTCAGGCTCAGGCTTATAGTACCCAGGAGTGTTTGTCCAACCATTATAATTTTTCAGGGAGGGTGGGTTGGGCATTTCTCTAGTATGTGGGATATTGGGCAAAGAAATTCCCGCTCCTAGGTTCTGCTCACTAATTTGTGGCTTAACCAGGCCAATACTCCTATAATAGGAGTAAAACGGATCCCAATGATTGTCATTATGTCCATCAAGGGATGGACCATCTCGACGTTTGGGATCGAAGGATGCAGAGTGGGGGTGAGGGTGTGGGCAAGATGTGAAAGGATGAAAATCAATGTGTTCCATTCTAACTCACACCTCAATCAGAATTCCCCAAGCAAAACACAATTCAAAAAGGACCTTTTAGGCCTTTCCCAATTTAGGCTTTTGATTTTAAGTCAGATTGCAGGTGATAATACAATTTGTTCAATCAATTTACTCGCCTATTGTCGACCTACGGCTCACCTAAGAAGACCTAGTTGGAGCTTAGGTGTTCTTCCCTAAATCTCAAATGGTCAAGTAAATCCAAAGACAGAAGATCGAGGGATGCAATTAGGCCTAAGCCTTCCTTTGAAGCTATGCTTTCGTGGTGCTTCTCAACTACCCCCAAAAATCCGTGACAGGGTATCCCCCTCTTTGGATTTACAAAACCTTTGATCTCAAGTTCCAAACACTTCAGAATCCAACAATAGGAGGGCTCTTATCCTAGTATTTCCAAACCTAAGGAGTGTCTAGAAGCGTGTCGTGGTGCAAGCGAAATAAGTGTGCATACACCGCAAAAGATTTTGAATTTTGAATCGCACGCCAAGTTTGAAAATCAAATCCTTGGTTTAAAATGTCCCTCCTTTAATTAGTCCTTTTTCTAGAAAATATGTGACCACTTGTTAGATTTATTCAGTACAAATTAGGTGGTCTTCACATTAAGTCCTAATGCAATGAATGATCAAGAATAGGATGCAAGGTAAGAAAATGCATACCTTGCTTCCAACAATCAACAATGCAAGAATGCATGCAATGCAGAGAAATAAATCTAGAGGCTGCTCATATAGACCTAAATGGTTTGTCCTAGGGGCAGGCAGCTTCTAGCAGGCAGCTCTTTTTTTTAAAAAAAAAAACTACTTATGCACAAGCAAATAAAAGTAATCAATAAACTAAAAACCTAAATCTAAATAAAAGGGAACAGGCTCCCAGAAATTACCCAACATGGGCCCAAAACAAAATCGGGGAACAAACCCCTCAAAATATACCCCAGAACAAGGGTTTCAAACCAAATGCAATGAAAAATTAAATCTAAAGTCTTAATTCTATTCTAATCAGATTGGTGACTAAATATACAATGATGACCATCGCGTCCTCGTCCTTCTCCTCCTTTTCAAAATAGCTCGTCCAATTCTCGTCTAGCGACGTCAAGGGTCGCCTCTCATAATGGCTGATTCTTGCAAAAATTTTCTCGCACAGAAAAGAAAATAATAAATGGTCAAAACATTGTGCAATTGAAAAATAATCAAAATAAAATTAGGTGAAATTATTGCGTCTGTTGCCTCCCCGGTAACGGTGCCATTTGACGAGTCGATTGTTCGCTTTAAAGTCATTTGCAGTTTTATGTGGTGGAAAAATCGACTAATCAATATTTAAAAAGAAATAACCACTCGCAGAAGAGCGGGTCATATCCACAAGGAGGCAATGACGTATTTAAATTCGCACCAATTAGAAACGTTTTTTCGTAGTTAGTTTGGACAAGAATCAAGCCAAAATTGCCTTCAGATTAAGGTTGAATCAAGAAATCATGCTGAAATTGCAATTCTTAATAACTATACGATATTTGTTGAAATGCAGAATCAATAAAATATTATTAAAAATTGACAATGGCAGAAAATGTAATTATTAATGGTCATGTTATTGTAGTAAAACAGGGGATTTATTCCCCTTGGCCATGCACGACGAGGAGTGGACGGTCGGACGCAGGAAGCTCGGAGGAAGTTCCTTGGACCAAGGGCTTCGAAGCGGTGGTGGCGGCGTGTCGCGCGGCGGCCGGAGCCAGCCGGATGGAGCTTCGGTGGAGATGGCTACAAGCGGTGCTGCAGTTGCTGTTGGCGGGCGGTGCGCACGCTGCAGGTGGGTGCGCGCTAGCTGCAGGGTGCGGGAGGACTGCTGCGCGTGTTGAGCGCTGCAGTCGGCACTGCACGCTGGCGTGGGTGCACGCGCTGTTGGCGAGCGGTGCGCTCGAGTGTGAACGAAGGTGAAAGGCTTGTGGATGAAGGCTGCAGGTGCGGGGGTGGTGCTGGAGCAGCCGGTCTTTCTGCAGGCGTGCGGGTGGTGTAATGCGGGCGTGAACGGTGAGGTTGCAGGCGGAAGGTGATAGGGCTAGGGCTGGTTGTTGCAGGAGTGGGAGTAGGTGCGGCTGCAGGCTGTGCACGCCTTGTGTGCGGCTGGAGGGCATGCGGGCGGACAAGGAGTGAGCGGGCGAGGGCTGGTTCAGGTGCTGGAGGTGAAGTGTGCGAGGGTGGTTGCTGCTGGAGTGGGGGGTGGGCTTCAGACGTGCGGGAAATTTCCTGGTCGTCTTAAGTGACTGAGAAGATGATTGCAGCGACGGTGATTGTTGATGACGACGACGAGGGCGGTGCACGGCGAGGTGCTCACGGCAATGCGGACGAGCTCTGGATGGCGGTGTGGCCTGTCACACCACACGCCCACGGTGGTGGAGACTCGTCTCCACGGTTGAGGTCGGTGGTGTGGAATGGAAGAGAGAAGATCTCTTTGCACAGTGGTGGGTCGGTGGTGGAGGCCTAGTGAGCTCGGCTACCTCCTCCTCTCTTTTGAAATCAGCTGCCCGACCAGATCCAACACATCCGCTCCTCCTTGAATGGGTTCTTCACTACGGCAGCTGCAACCGTTGCACGTTGAAGAAGAATAAATATAATAATAATAAAATATTATGGTTATTTATATACAAACCCTCAACTTTTATGTTAACCTAAATTAATTCATGCAATGTACCTAATTAGTTAACTAATGCAATTCTAAGTTAATTCTAAACGCATTTAAATACGAATAAGATGCATGAATTATGTAATTGAATTATAAATATGAATTAATCTATTTACATCCTAATTTATGCTAAATAAATGTTAGAATTAACCTAATGTCTAGGCACTTAAATACTTAAATAGCTCACAAATATGGGCTAATCAAATACCCCCATGCCTAATTTTTGCTAGTACCTAGCAAAATTAAGCGAAACCTAGCACTCCAAGTAGACTAGTTAACTCACTTGGTCTTCCTTCAGAAGCATATTAAGTTCAGACTCTAGACCCAAGGTTCCTAAGTAGTTGCTAAGTTACAGACTAGGTCGGCTAAAGATGAGTTGTAGGCACAAGTTTCCCTGATTTCTGACTCTTCCCTAAAGTTTATTGATCCCTGAGATTAAAGCATCTATGCATGTGCATTGGTCTGAGTTATTTGAGTTAAAGGAAAAAAGTTATATATATATATATTTTTTTTTTTTTTGATGTCTGAGGTGACTGAGAAGATGATTGCGGTGACAGTGATTGTTGATGACGACGGCAAGGGTGGTGCACGGCGAGGTGCTCACGGTAATGCGGACGAGCTCTGGATGGCGATGTGGCCTATCACACCACACGCCCATGGTGCTGGAGACTCGCCGCCATGGTTGAGGCTGGCGGTGTGGAATGGAAGAGAGAAGATCTCTCTGCACAGTGGTGGGTCGGTGGTGGAGGCCTAGTGAGCTCGGCTGCCTCCTCCTCTCTTTTGAAATCAGCTGCCCGACCAGATCCAACACATCCGCTCCTCCTTGAATGGGTTCTTCACTGCAGTAGCTGCAGTCGTTGCACGTAGAAGAAGAATAAAAATAATAATAATAAAATATTATGGTTATTTATATACAAAGCCTCAACTTTTATGTTAACCTAAATTAATGCATGCAATGTACCTAATTAGTTAACTAATGCAATTCTAAGTTAATTCTAAATGCATTTAAATATGAATAAGATGCATGAATTATGTAATTGAATTAGAAATATGAATTAATCTATTTACATCCTAATCTATGCTAAATAAATGTTAGAATTAACCTAATGTCTAGGCACTTAAAAACTTAAATAGCTCACAAATATGGGCTAATCAGAATTGATTAGGACTAATCTTGGCTTCCAAATCACAAGGAAAACATCTTACAAATACACGAGATTTTTGGGTAATTTTGCTTCCATCGTAAGTCATGTAGAAGCCCTTTCCTTATCTAGAGCTTGCTCAGAAGCTCTATATAAAGCTCTAGAACTCAAAGCCAAGCTCCTTAGCAAGTTTTTAGCGGGAAAAACCCTCTCTTCCTCAACTCTTGCCATCTGCACCTTCACCTCTGGCAAGCCTCTCCACCCTCCTCATGGAGCCTGCCAACGGTCAAATTTACCAGCTCAACATCTTCCCCTCGTCCTCACTACCATTGCTAACCAAAGCACGACTGTCATCTCCCTCTCCTTCCTGGCTCGCGCTCATGCCTCGCGGGTCTGGGTGGTGGATCCAGTTACCTGCTATCTGGTTTGATCTGATTTTGAGCTTGGAAAGCAAGAGAGAGAATCTAAGAGAGAGGGGATGGGTTTTGCTGCCTCGAGATTTGAGCCCCCTCCTCTCTCAACACTTAGCCTCTGCAGGCTTTGTGTGAAGCCCTTAAGCCTCTGTTGCTACTGCTGCTATGTTCTTCTAAAGTTGAAAGAAAGAGGATCCTTGATCTTCTCTTAAGAGGCCTTTGAGCCCCTTCAATTAAGGCATCTGAAGCCTTTGGTCGACATCTGAGTCACTATGCTGGTTACTATTGAGATGTTTAAAGTGCCTGATATTGACTGTCGTTTACTATTGAAATATTTAAGTGATTGTGAGCTTAAACTAAAAGGGTAATTTGGTGATTCAAATCACCATTTTAACCTGATCTTTTTGTACTATTCTTCTGGTTTTATTGAAATATCATTTTGAGTATTATTGATTTCAATTGCGTATATATTTCTTGTGATTGGCGAATTAAAAATGCATACTTGCTCACTGCAAACGATCTCAGACTCCTTTCTGAATCTAAGTTTATAAATTTAAATGTTTTAGGCAATTTGGTCCTATACTATGATGTATTTCCTAAACAACGATGATTTCGCCCGAACATTTTGATGCCATTACTAGGGAGCAATGCGTAGTTTGATTTCACTGGTTACAATTTATGATCTAATTCTAACTTATTCTATTTGATTTGTTGTGGTTGTGTGAGGTACAGATCGAGAAGATCAGTTGCACGATAGCCACTCCAGGGGTAGGTAATCTTGTTTCCTTCTTCTTAAGCCCCTATTTCTGGAAAGAATTAAATAGAAGAGCCAATTACGACCAACTCACATTCTTTCTTAGATTTAATCACTTGAGTTGCCTAATTTCATTTACTTAGACATCCCCATCCATATTTCGGCACCTACTAAGGATTTAAGGTGCCTAAGGCTATTCACCTTCTTGACTGAGCCTTAGGTGCCACATTTGGAAAGAATTGGACCTGGAAAAGAACCAAATTAGGGTTTGTATTTTAGGGTTTGAGGAAAACACACTTGCCTAAATTAAGAGAATCGATTTCCTGCATTGTGTGTCACATAAGCCTTGTTTGAATTGACCTAATCAAGAAGACCCTAAAAGAAAGCTCTAACATTCACTTGAATCCTTAAAACTTGGGACTTAATTACCTGCTTGAAAACAACTCAGGGTGATTTTGGGGTTCATTACCCAACTCATTCTAAACTTTAGGGCAGGTTAGGTGAAGTTAACCCACCTTGTGGGTTAAGCAACTTTCAAATTAGGTCACAAATCACAAATCAATTCTAAAGTTCAACTGAAATTCAAAGTGCCATAATTCAGGATTATAATTTGTAGACTTAAGGGGCCAAGTTCTCACTCCAGTCTACTTGGATTCCTAGTGACAAGGAAGATTGGGTGGGGGAAACCCTATAACCCATGGAGACGCTCTACTATGTAGGGTATTTATGGGGCTCTCCCTTCCTGGCTACCCAAGTATACCTCAGGTGAGTGATTTTTTGATCAGGAGGTATCATCCATCCCAAACCTCCTTAGTCATCCAAAGATTTTTTGGGTGCCTCGATTGGGTCCGTTCCACATTCTATTCCTCATCTGGCTCACTAGTGCATGTTCGAGAGGAGGTCCTTAAGACCACCCTTGAGGCCTCCATTAACAGTTCATTCTTTTCGAGGCCAAGCCTCAGATCACTTGTTTGGACTGCCTTCTGACCATATTGATATCTCTTCCAACTCTTCTGCTTCTGAGTCCAGATCTCCTTCAGCTACATCCATGGAAAATCAAGAAGAAGAACCCAATCTCTAGAGTTAGCTATAGTGTCTCAACGATCTTTGTCAAGCATTCATGAATCCACCACAACATCCTATGATGCAAGATCATTACAATCACATTGGGGTAGCAATCGAACCCAGAGTTTAGATCCCAGCTAGAGGACCTAATGCTAAACTCAAGCCCAACATGCTTCATGCTATCCCTAAATTCCATGGGTTGAACATTGAAGATCCTTTCCAGCACATCCAGCAATTGAAACATATGGCCTAGACCTTCAGGTCACTTGTTTAGAATCATGATATCATACTCATGAAGATGTTCTCCTTCTCCCTCATGGATAAGGTTGTCCACTGGTACCAAACTCTGACCCATCCAATCAACACTTTGGTTGAACTCCAATATGAATTCTTGAAAAAAAATTTCCTGGTTGGTTGGACAGATGTTTTGAGGCACCAGATCACACACTTTACACAAAATCTGGGAGAACCACTTCATAAGGCATGGGATCGTTTTCTGGATCTCATGCGGAAATGCCCCTACCACGGAGTTCCTAAATGGGAATAGGTCCAGTCTTTTTACCGGGGGCTTTGTAAGGATATTAGACTCTTTGTCATTGCAACCTATGGTGGCAACATCATGGGTCAGCATGAAGATACCGTTTGGGAGATTCTCAAGAATATGTGCGAGAACTTCATAAACAATGAATCTATAGGTATGTTCGACCGAACGACTACTCGTGCATTGACAAACACATGGGGGGAATGATGAGAAGCTCATCATGATCTCTAATTACCCATAATTAACTAGTCTTCCTAGTTAATTAGCTAAGAATATGTGAATATATGGGTTAATTATTAAATAAGGGATAAATAGTAAAGGACCTTCAAATAAGTTAAAAATGCTATTTTATCATCCAATTAATAATATTAATAATCTAATTAATAATTGGACTTGAAATATTATTAATCATTCATCAAATTAATACATTAACTAACTTAAGCATAATATATACCTAAGTATGTAATAACTTATGTAACATTATTTAATTAAATAAATTAATCTAAAAGGGTCAAAAATGTAAATTCAAGGTCTAAATATAATAATTACCTTATTTACAATCATATATAAAAAGTTGAAAAAGATCTAAATTAAAATAAACCTTGAAAACCTGAGTTAATATTTTGGTCCTTACATTTCATTCCAATCGGGTCCTTACTTTCTATTTAGGTACTTAAGTTTTATCGTAACCATGTCCGTGACTTCTTCTTTCTTCAACCGATTGAACGGCTGACGACCGAGGGTGCAGCCACCGCACGTTCACCGGCCATCTGACGCCATCTCTCCTTCAAGCTCTTGGAGCTTACGCTCACCATCCCATCTTCATCCATCGGTCTGGATGACACTTTTATCCTAATTTAGGGTAGGAGAAAACTTCACCGTCGTCGAAGAAGAAGACGGTGGTTAACCTCCTCCTAGCCTCAATTGCATCTAGATTCCACCTCCTTCGTCGCCGTCGACTATAAATACCCCCTGACCCCCTTGAATTTCTTCAAGTTGTCTCCCTTGCCTCTTCTTCACTACAGCCGACTTCGATAGGCTATTCCCTCTGCAACTTCAGCAACTTTCAATCACATTTTCTGACTTCCCCCGTCCACCTTAATTAGCTCTGGAACTTCGCCAAGGTCAACTGCCTCTCTGGACACAGGGCTGACCAAGGAGCTCCTCTGCTTCATCTCAACCGCCACTGGAGATCTTTCGACTACCCTCTGATTTCACTCCTTTGTTATGTGTCGTCGATGGAGTTCCTCTAACCCCTTCGTCTAGGTAACAGTAGATAGGAGTAGGATAGAAGTAGGAGTAGGAGTAGAGTAGTTTAGTTTAGATAATTAGGTAGGTAGTTAGTTGTAATGTCTTAATTTAGATTTCATCTTCTTTGACTTCGGCGAGCTCCTTGAGCATGTCAGAGCCCTAATTTTGTCTTTTGAACACACTGATCACCTTCCTTTATCATTCATGATAATTTCTATCACACTTAATCTCTAATTTGATCACTGATTCACCTAATCCATTTCCACCTTCATCAACTACTTCTGTTGTCCATGGCAGCATTAGTTGACCTAATTCCACCTCCATTGGATCCTCCATCATCAACTCATCACTAAAGGATCCTAATTATCACTTTAATTTGATTAATTATCATCAATAACTTAAAGCCTAATTTTATTTAAGCTCCTAAGCTCGCTGTCAATGGTGGCTCAGGAGCAGTTAAAACCTTAAATTAACTAAGTATTTATCAACGCAATCCTTTTTTGACTTGTCTTGACCACTCATCTAAGTGGGAGATCAAGTCCAATACCTCAACCAATTCAAATCTTGTTCAAACTGAATTCACTGATTAATCTTACATCTAATGAGTTAATGAGGAATTTGATGCGATCCTGAGGTTCCTTGTAACCTCAAGAACCTTTTCAAATAAAAAATGGCATGAAATTTCTTTCTGTACACAAGTTTCATCTTTTTCTGAACTCACCAGAGCTCCAGCGAGCTCCGACAAGTGAAATTTGATCTTCAGCCTATAGAAGTTGATGAGAAGCTCCAGGAGACATAATTTTGATCATTGATTTGTTTGAGGTTGTTTATTTGGAATTTTAATGCCTGGAGTTAGGATTACTAATCCATCTTCTCCAACTCCAGTAGAGTTGGAGGAGTTCGACAGAAGACCAAAAGTCGCATCTGAGGGATTAAAAAGCTTCAGTGCAATACACTGAAGTTGATTTTGTGCTCAAATTAGTGTAACAAACCCCTAACTCCTCCGATGAAAAAATCATTTTTAGAGTTCAGGCGATGAGCCTGGAACCCTAGTTTCTTAGGTTCAATCATCTGTCTAAGGGGTTGAGCGAGTTTCTGAGGTTGAAAGGATCTTATCCTAGGTTTTAATTTCTTAAGAAGAGGTTTAGAACAAAAAGTCAAATTTTAAGCCTTATAGTCAAACTAAATTGAATATTTTGATTCTGAGCTCAATTTGATGATTTAAGGAGCTTGAATTGTTGCTAAGATTCTATTGAATGATTTTAGAGTGATTTGGTTGAGCTCAGATATGTAAATTTGTTAGAATTCAAACACTGCCAGTTTGGGTTGTTTTTGAACCAAAACTATTGGCAGTGGTTTTTGTATGAAATTTGATCATGATCCCTGCCCAGATCAGTTTATAACAACCTTTAGAAGCTGTTCTAATCAATTGAGAATGATCTTAGTCATCTGTTAGACCTTTCCTCTTGTCTGAATTTAGTTTCTGAAAGAATTCAAAGAAGCTTCAACCTCCTGTGTGTTACCTGAAGCTTTGAGAGCTCAAAACCCATTCCTGAAACTACGGAAATATCTGTAGAATCTGTGAAGAGCCTTAACTAAGAGAAAAAGTCTAGACTATGGACTCTGTACCCTTTATTTCTATTTCTAGGCATAAATATACCATAGAAAACCCATAACTCCATCCTTCAAATCGAAGAGGAAATCTTCCCCTTAGTACTAAATTGACCCTATAATCTTATAGAGCTACTCAAGAGCTTTCCCTTGAGCTTTTGTTCACTTGATTTGGAGCGTTGTGCTAGAAGATATTGTCACTTGAAGTTAGCTTTAGAAGGGGGAACTATAGTCCCACATCGGCAAGTGGCGAGCGGCCGCCTTAATACAAAAGGAATTCGTTGCATGGGCTTCTCAGTCGTTAGCGCTTGGTGCACGATTACCGAATGAATGAGCATATGCGTGCATGCGTGCGAGCGTGTGTGCCTGAGAGTGTGCGCCTATGTAGGCGTTAAATGTGTGGCCTTGGGAGAGCGAGGCCTAGGAGGCGGTTGAGCCGGTTTGGCTCGAGAAAATAAATCAAAATAAATCAAATCAGGGAAGGGCCTAGTAGGGTCTGGTCCCACCCTGTAAAGGGTGCTGTGTATCCCCGAAAGGTCTGAGCTGTAAACCAAAAACCAATTTTTGGTTGAGGAAAAGAAAAAAAACCCGGTTCAACTAAAGCTAAGGATCAGAAGGCTGATGGCTAAGTGCAAACACTAAGGAAAAGAGGCTAAGGGAAGAAAGGAAGAAAGGCTAAAGAAGGAATGAAAGGTTAAGGGAGAAAGAAAGAAGAAAGGAAGTAGAAGAAGAACTCATAAAAGAGAAGGAAAGAAGATAGAAGGAATAAAGAGAAAGAAAGAAGATAGAAGGAATAAAGAAAGAAAGAAGAAGAAAAGAGAGAGAGAGAGGCTAAAGAAATAAGGAAAGGAATTCATTTTTCTTGCATTATTTTAAATTTCTTTTTGCTTTTAAATGTTGTAATAAGGCATGCTTTGATTAGAAGAACTCTTATTTGCCTTAATTCCCTTGAAATAAATTGGAAATTAACATGTTTACTTGCTAATAAAGTAGATCATTTGAGTAAATATGTTTTCATATGAAATTTTGCATGTTTCTTAAGTTTAAACCATTTTGCAAAATTCATGTAATTAAAATTAACTTAATTATACCTTTTATAAGATGTTTTGACTTAATTGGTGAATTTGAAATAATGTATACCTCGCAGCGAACGACCTGGACTCTACCAGTTAAAAGTAATACAAATCTAAAATGTTAGGTTAATGATGAGAACCTCATCATGAGCCCTAACTAGAATATTGACCTAATAAAGTGAACAAGAGCTCCTACATAACCAAGATAAAGGCTTAATTCAAGGGATCACCAATCTAGGAAGAGAACATAAAATAAGGGGTAAAACTGTAATTTTACCATTGCAGTGCATTAACAGGATTTCTAAGGGTCTATACATAGGTCAATTGGACTTAATAAGAGAAAAAGTGGGATGGTTCAGTCAGAAAAGGGTTATTGTGAAGTTTAGGAATTAAATGACATTCTCTGACCCTAAAACAAGCCCACTTAAATTCACAAGGTTCTAGGCAAGATAAAAATCAAATAAACCCTATAAAATTCATGGAAAAATATCCCCTAGGGTTTAGAACCTTCAATTTGGCCTTTGAAGCCTATTTTGAACTAGATTGGGGTCTATGCCTAATATTTGACCAAATTTGGGTTTTTATGCAAAATATCCAGTCAAACATGGTCAAACCTAAGATCCAACTTCACCATTGGATTCCTTAGGTCCAAATTAGGTTTATAACAAAATTTGGACCTAAGGGAAGGTCATCTTGACCCACTTTGAAAATTGGTCCACTAAATTACATTCAGACCCTTAACTTTTGAAAACCCTTGCAAATCCCCCCTCAGCTTCTTCGTCACTTTCTTCATTTTGGTCCCTATGCCATCGTAGCAGGGACCCATACCTCTGGCGACTTTGCACAGAGGTTCTCTCCTCGATTTCATGGGGAGCCACTCCCAGATTTGAAAGGGGAGCTCCCTGTGAAGCCCTCTACTGCATGGACAGCTCCCCATGCCCTGAAACACCCCATACCTCTCATGCAAATGCTCGAGTGGTATGGGTCTCCTCCGGCCATACCTCTGGCATGGTCTTCCCACTGTCTCCTCGTGACTCTTCCCTCTGCCCTTGCCTATTTAAGGAATCCCAGATCCCTCTGCTTCCTGGAAGCCTGATTTGGCTAGAGAACACCCCCTAATTTCATCTCCTCCTCACTTTGGCCAACTACTCGTAGGCACCGGAGACTCTCCCTCCCTCTTCTCGTCGCTCTGCCACCATACCAGTGGCAGAGCCATATCCGCCATACTCCTCCACGCCGCGCCATACCAGCGCACGGTCCTCTAACCCTCTTCCTCATTGCCACTTCTTCACCACAGGGTCTTCGTCTCCAGTGACGGCAGACACTCGCCACTCACCCTCCACCTCCCCCCTTCGCTCTAAGTACCCTAGATAAGTACCCCTTTCTCCCCTCTTTATTTCCCCCTTATCAATTTTTAGTTTCGACCCCTCGACTGCCACTACCACCACCATCGTTCCTACCTCCGACCAGATCACCGTCGAGGTCTGCCCACCACTCCACGCCTCCATCCACCTTGCCAAATCCCTCAGAAGCTCCGCCACTATCCACTGATCATTTCCCCTTTCTCCATTCACCGCCACACGCTCCCAACATGCCCCTCGAACACACCCACACAGTCGCACACAGTGTGCCCTAGGCACGCACACACGGGCACTATCGAGCCAGACCAACACCCTCAGCACCTTCCCTATGGTCTAGCGACTCTCGCTGAACATTCTGACTTGGCCGCGAGGACAATATCGTGTTTTCAGGTTCGACGCCCCTCTGCCATTGACAAGGAAGCCTGAAGCAAGCTTGCTGTAGCTTTAGGCCGTGTTGTTCTAGGCTTATGACCCCAGGTTACGCGAAACACCTTCGTGCGCGTAGTCAGGCCTTTGATTGGAGTAAAGGGACCTCACAGCAGCTACAATTGAGAGCTCAACCTCTTTGGGTGCATGCAAGAAGAAGGTGGGACATTTAGTCCCACCTCGGAAAATGACGAGCGGGAGGTGCCACTTAAATTGAATTTGTGAATCAGCCTTATCGCCTCAGATCCACGGGGTGAGGTCCCACTCACCCGACCCAGTCTCGTCCGCGACCCACGCCTCCGCGGACCTGGCCTGACCCGACTCCTGCACACTCCTCTCCCACCACCGCACGCTGGTGGGCTTGGTCCCGGGCATGCATAACTGACCCGTTTACCCGAGAAAGGCTCCAGGAGAGCTGTGTCCTGAGAGTAAAATAGAGAGAGAGAGACACGGGGAGGGTAGGGGTAGGTTTTGCGTCGCTCTATGATGAGACACTCATCATGATCTCTAATTACCTCTAATTAACTAGTCTTCCTAGTTAATTAGCTAGGGTCATGAATATATAAGGGTTAATTATAGAATAAGGCATATTTAGTTAAGGACCTTAAAATAAGTTAAAAATGGAATTTTATCATTCAATTAACATTATTAATAATTTATATAATAATTGGACCCAAAATCCTATTATTCATTTCCTTAATTAATAAGATAAGTAACTTAAATATATTGTATACCTAAGTATGTAATAACTTAAGTGATTTTACTTAATCTAATAAATTAACCTAAAAAGGTCAAAAATGTAAATTCAAGGTGTAAACATAATATTTAATTTATTTACTAACTTATATAAAAAGTTGAAAAAGATCTAAATTAAAATAAACCTTCAAAACCTGGGTTTACATTTTAGTCATTACTTTTCATTATAGTCGGGTCCTTATTTCTCACATAAGTCCTTAAGTTTTATTACTTCTAAGTCCCTCTTCATCTTCTTCTTCTTCAGCTGAATGAATGGCTGGCGGCAAAGAGTCACCCCACCGTGCGATCATCGCCCTGCCGACATTATTCCTCTTTGCCCAAGCTCTTGCAGCTTGCGCTCACCACCTCCACTTCATCCATCGGTCTGGATTAACCGAGAATCCTATTTTTTAGTGGGAGATAACCTTGCCGTCGTCGGAGACGACAACGGAGTTTAAGCTCCTCGAGCTCCTTCTTCAGCCATACCCTGCCACTCTCTTCGCCGCAAACTACTATAAATACCCCCTCACACCTCTGATTTTATTGAAGTTGGCTCCCTTCCCTCTTCTAACACTCTAGCCGACTTCGATAGGCTATTCTTCCAAACCTCTGGCGACTTTCCATTCCATCTTCCGATTTCCTCCGTCCATATTAAGTAGCCGAGGAGATCCGCCATGGTCTTTTGCACCTCTGACAAAGGCACCGACCTACAGATTCCTCTACTCCACCTTAAATCCGCTCACCGGAGATCTTTCTTCCACCTTCTGATTTTGTCGTTCGCTATGAACCTTTGGCAGAACCCTATTGACCCCTTCGTCCAGGTAACAATAGACTAGGAGTAGGAGTAGGCTAGCTTAGTTTGTTAGTTTAGTTAGATAGATTAGAGTAATGTTAGAATTTAGTTTCATCTCCTCCGACTCCGACGAGTTCCTCAAGCTCGCCAGAGATTTAATTTTATCTTTTAATTCACTGTTCACCTTCCTATATCTTCCATGTTCACTTCTAATTCACTTAATCATTAATTAAATCACCTAAACTCCTAATTCAAATCTCACCTTCACCGACTATTATCACTGTCCATGGTGACAGCAGTCGAGTTAATTTCACCTTCACTAGGTTCTTTCATCACCTATCACCACTAATGAACCCTAATCGTCATTATAATTCTTATTAATACCATATATAATTAAACGCCTAAATATTAATTAAGCTCCTGAGCTCGCTGTCCATGGCAGCTCAGGAATAGTTCAAACTATAAATTAAATACATATTTATGAATATTAACATCTGTTGACTTGATTTAACTTCTCAATTGAGTAGTTAAATCAAGTCCTGAGCTTTAACAACTCAAATCTTTAAGAAAACAAAATTACTGTCAAATCTTAAATTTTAATGAACAAATGAGGAATTAAAGTGATACTAAGGTTCTTTACAACCTCAAGATCATTTTTGGATCAAAAATGGTTAATTTTGTCAATCTGTACATACAATTTATATTTGCTGGACACACCAGAGCTCCGGTGAGCTCCGACGAGCCATTTTTGTGTTACAGCCTCTAGAACTTGCTAAGTAGCTCCAGAATAGTATAATATGGATTACTAATTGTTTTAAAGATAATTGTTTGAGGTTTTAACCACTGGAGCTATAGATTTGAACTTCTTCTTCCCCAACTCCAGCGAGTTGGAGAAGTCTATTAGGAAGGATTTGAGAAACATTTAAGGTGCTCAGAAGCTTCAATGCGATGCACTGAAGCTATTTTAAACCTTAAAACATTGTAACAATATTCCCATTACTCTGTCTAACAAACACCTATTTTAGTTCAGGCGACGAGCCTGAAACACTAGAAATTAAGGATAGAACACAAATCTAAAGATCTGAATAAGTTCCAGATGATGAGAAGACTCTGATTTAGGCATTAATTTCTTAGGAGGAAGCTTAGAACAGAAAGTCAATTTTCGAGCTTCCATAGTCAAACTTGAGTCTAATATTGGAGATCTGAGCTTGAATTGAGGAATTGAGAAGGGAAAACTATTTCTGAAATCTTATCTGATGATTTAAGAGTGATTAAAGTAAGCTTAGGTTAATGAATGTTGAGGATTTAGTTTCTGCCAATTTGGGTTACTTTCGAACCCAAACCAACAGAAGTACTGTTCTGATGAAATTCAAACTTAAAACCTACCTAGATTGATCTGTTATAACCCTTAGAATTAATCTAAATATATTAGGAACACTTTAAGGTGTCAGTTGCACTTATTGAAATTTGAAAAATCAATCTCTGAAGCTTTTAGAGAAGAGAAAAGCTTCTCTGGTTGTTCTGAAGGTCTTGAGAGTTTAAAATCTACTCTAATAGAAGCAGAATTGCTTATATAATATATACAGACCTTTTAATAGAAGGGGGAAGTCCATCTGAGGACTCTCCTAATTTAAAACACTTTCCAGGCTTAAAAAAAGCCCATAGGAACCCCTGATTTCATCTCTTAAATTGAAGAGCAAAACATCATTAAAACATTAAATTGACCCTGAAATTGTGTAGATTACCCTTAGAGCTTTCCAACAAACTTGAAATCATTCAATTTGGAGCTCTGGGTAGAAAGTTACGATCTTTTGAATTTGGGTCTGGAAGGGATAAGTTAGTCCCACCTCGGTTATTCACGAGCACGTGCCTGGGGATAAAACCAATTTGTTCCCTTGGCTATGCAGTCGTCAGCGCTCGGTGCACCAGTTCCGATTCCTTCTGATATGATCTGAGCATTGCATGTCTGTGTGTACAGGCTTATGCTTGCGGGTGCGCCCTTGGGGCCGTGCAGAAGGGATTGTGCCCTGGGAGGGCGAGTATGGCTTGGGAGGCCTGGTTGAGCAGATGCGGCTCGAGACTGTGAACCGATTAACAAATGAACCGAAATGAACTTAACTGAGATTGGGCGAGGATCGAGTAGGGTCTGGTCCCACACTGGTCCTAGGGTGCTATGAATCCTCGAAAGGACCTCGCCACAAATAAAAAAACTTTTGGTTAAAAAAGTAAAAAAAATCCCAGTTCAGCTGAAAGCTTAAGGAAAAGAGAAGCTGCTGAAGGATGCTAAGTGTTAAAGCTGAAAGAGAAGAAGGCACAGGCGCTAAGGAGTGTTAAGAATAAAAGAGAGTAAGGAACAAAGGAGAAAAACTAAGGGAAGAAGAGAAAGCAATAGATTAAGGGAAGAGGAGGATAAGAAGGCAGGAACAACACAAGAAATGTAAGAAGAAAGAGAGCTCGAGAGAAGAAAATAAAAGAGAGAAAGAAGAAAAGAAAGGAAGAAGAAGATTAAAGGCTGAAGAGAGATGAAAATAAATAAATTTTTCTTGCATCAGAATCTTTTTGTTCTTAACTGTAAAAAGGCATGTTTTAATAGATAACCTTTTAATTGCCTTAATTTCTTAGAATGAAATAAAATTGAAAAAGTAGCATGTTTACGTGCTAATAAAGTACAACATTTTGAGTAAATATGCTTGCATATGGAATTTTGTATATCCTTTATAGTTAAATATTTTGACAAAATTCATGTTTTGAAAATCAAATTAGTTATACCTCCTAAACTTAAAGAGATAAAAGAAAATTGGTGAATTTGGAGAAAATTATTATGCCTCCCAGTGAACGACCTGGACTCAACTAGTAAAAATTTCTAAAATGTTAGGTTAATTCGACCCTATACTACACAATCGACACAACCTCTAGTTAACCTAAGTGATTTCTTCTACTCTTAATTAAGTGAAATTAACTTAATTAATGAGTTGAGTTGAAAAACATGTATCATTTTAATGGCTCCATTGCTGGGGAGGTAATATTTTGGTTCACTAAAATTTAAAAGGATTAATTATTTAATTAGGAGGTATTTTGTAAATATTTTTATTTTTACTAACTTTTGTTCTAATTAGTGTGTTTCATTTTGTTTTATTTTTATTTTCTGTCTTCTTTTCAGGTTTACCTTTGCGAGTAATCTCAGGAGAAGGCGGGATTTAGTTTTGCAACTTTTGTTTTTGTAAGTATTTCTTAATCTTTTGTTTCGTTTCATTTAAATAAAAAAATAATACAAAAATACATCTTTTCTGACTAGTAGTAGCATAACATAGGCATACACTCTTACGAGTGCATATTTTCTGCTAGTACTAATACGATCTGACTCAGGAAATTTTTAAACTGTTTTTCTTGCATCAGTGGGAAAACACGAGAAAACCCGTGTAGATCCCTGTCTTTTGATAATTAAAAAAGACCACATATTTTTATTTGAAAAGATATAAAAACCGATCATTGTAGTTTAATTGATAAATTTTTGAAAAAGATTAACTAAAAAGAGGAAGTAAAATTGGTGGCTTAAATCTGTTTGCAGAATGCATGTGGGTTTTTATATCGATATCGTCTATTGCATGCTATTGCGCACACAGTGCGATTACTAGAGTCACACGCGTCTATTTTTCTATCTCTCCTCTTTGCACCTCTTAGGGCTTTGGCCGAAGATCAACAAGTTTGTCTCACTACTAGAGCCCCGGGGAGCCAGTAGTGAGTGGTCTCGATCCTAGACCTTAGACCTTTGGGTTTTAAGGTAGGCACCTGCGTAGTCACAAATTAAGACGCGTATTTTGATACTGTTACTCTATTTGTTTGCGTCAAATTACTTTGCGTACTTTAGGAATTTCTTCTTTCCTTTGAAAGAAGAGCAAAACCTGCATCTTTTGCACTGGTTTGCAGGTTTTTTGTGCTGCTATTTTCTTATTGGTGGTGTGAGTGTGCCTTTGCACATTTATTTTTAGTTTATGGACAGGAGGCGATCCTTGCATCCACCTTTTGCATCGCCGTTGACAGGTGATCCTAGGCTGGTTGCAGATAAGCAACTAATGATTTTCCCATCTGATCCATCTACTTCTATGGATCCAATGCAGAATCTTAATCCTGAGATCCCTTCTTCTTCTAGTTAAGGGGAGATGCTGCCTTTTGATGTTCATGAGGTGCTCCTGAACCAGAACCTTAGGATGCTAGAGCAAACAAGACAAATCAATTTATTAACATTAGCTTTAAATAATCTACAAACTTTGCAAACCCATTCTTCACCTCGACCTGAGGCAGGTTTTGAAAATCCTGATTTACCGATCAATCATCCAAGGCCTCTACTTAGAGATTATTATAACCCATCTAATGCACAAGTAGAGACTAATGTTAGGATTCCTATTGGGGAAAATGATCCCGAATTAAAGCCAAACATTATAGGTTTAATCCCCTACTTTCACGGATTTGCATCCGAGGATCCTTTTCAACACATTGAAGATGTTAAAAATTTATCTCAAACTCTTGGTCCTCGAAATCAAAATAGAGAAATCCTACTAATGAAAATGTTCTCTTTTTGCCTTAAAGATAAAGCAGCTTATTGGTATAGAACTATAGCAAGACCAATCTCAACTTGGGCTGAACTCGAATCTGCATTTTTAAAGAAATTCTTTCCAATTAGTCGAACCAATGCTTTAAGGTGAGCTATTACTACTTTCAATCAAAATCTAGGAGAACCAATTCATGAAGCGTGGGAACGTTTTCATGAATTACAAAGGAAATGCCCACATCATGACATCCCTCGTTGGCAACTCATGCATATCTTTTATTATGGTTTACAAGAGGGCATTTAAAATCTAGTGATGCCTCTTGTGGAGGGAATTTTCTATATCGCGACGCAGAATCCGCTTCAGAATTATTTGAAGGGATGGCGGAAAACTCGATCAACAATGCATCTATCTCGCAATTTTTACGGGGCGCGAATATGAATCACCAAAATCTGCATAAGGGCATTCACAAGTTTGGTAATTAGTCCAGTTCAAAGGATTTAGAGATTATTGCAGAAAAACTGGACAAAGTCGATATCGTAGCAAAGCATCTCGATGAGGTTAGAAACACAATGAAGAATCTTATGCCTCTACTTGCTACGAATCCCGCATATTTACCTGTTTCGCAAATTCCGGCGGGGAGGGAATTTGTGAATAATCTGGATTCTAGAGATCCATCTCCCTTGGGTTTTCTATCTACTCCTTCACCAACCCAAGGAGGGACCTTTGTCCCACAATCTTACCCACCCTTTTCCCTACCCTTAACTGTTGTAGAAAACACGCCATATCTTTTAGGTTTACACACCATCCAGGAGAATCTTTGAAAACCAAACCCATATTCAAATTCCTATAATCCTGGATGGAGAAGCCACCCAAATTTTTCTTGGGCTGATCCAAATCAAAATCAAAGACCAAATTATCCAAATCAGACCCATTTTAATCCACCTCCTTTGCCTCCTCGGCAATCAAATTTAAGGCCTAGCCCGATGAGTATGCAGAATTACTCTAGGCCTAATAGAGATACACAGCTAGACCAGATTTTAAGAGCTATGTCAGAGAGTCAGCGACAAAATGTTGAAGCTCTCGCTGAGATCCATAAGCAATATAAGGTAGAGTTGGCTGATTTACGAAATCAGATCACGCTTTTAGCTGAGTCTCGTCAGCCAGGTACTCTTCCATCTCAGCCAATTCTGAATCCTAGGAATCTGCCAAATCCTAGGCTAAACCAAGGCCAAGTTCACTTCCTTAATCAGGCCTTTGATTCTAATCATAATCCATCCTTTATATTACCTGAAAATAACACATCAAACCCACATCAGCAACCCATTTTGTATCAAAATGACCCACCTATTATTGAGAACCAAAACTAATTTTGATGATCTTCTGAACTTGGTGGAATCATCCTTTAAATTAACTCAATCTTAAATGTTCTACATCTAAACCTAAATCAGATCTATTCTTCATGATATTCACTCTAATCTTTTGAAGATTTCCATGAGAATTTGATTCTAGGATCTGCGAGATCTATTCTAGGCAATTTCAGGATGAATTTTGATTGGGTGGTTTAATCTATCTTCTAATTTTTTTGATCTAATTCATCATAACTCCTCTATTTTTACTATATACCAATTCATTTTAGGTGTTCTTTACTAGGGTTTACGCCTAGTTGAAGGCGTAAAACTTATCACTTGTACATATTTGTTTCCTATTTTCACCCTTTTTGATTTTCTTATACACTTTTAAAATTTCACTCCATATCATATTGATTACCTTCATTTAGTCCGACTAACCACTCTGACCTTTGGAAAGACTTGAAATCATCCGCATAGAGATTTTTAATCTCCTCTATTCGACTCCTTCCATCACCCTATACTAAATGAAGTGTAATATTTTTCACCCTTCTTACAATGAGAACATTCTAAAATTTTGGCTCGGGAGGGTGTTGAAGTGAAATTTTCACTTTAAGTGTGGGTTAAAAAAAAACACATGAAAATTAAATATCCACGAAATTAAAAAAAATTAGAAATCTAAAAATGATAAAAATTTTAAAAATTCAAAATTTTCATTAAAATTTGAATAATTTTAAAAAAAATCATAAAAAATTAAAAAAATCTTATATAAAAATAAAAATATATAAATACAAAAATTTGAAAAGAAAAATCATAAAAATAATAAGAGGGGTTTATATATTATTAATAAAGAAGAAAAGAAGAAGAATATAAGTATATATATATTATATTAAGAGCATAATTTTCTTTTAGGTCAGAAGTTTAAAATGTATATAGAATATGTAAAGTATTTAAGAGCATTCAATTCTTAATTAGATTTTAATTAAACATTTTGTAAAAAATAAATTTTTAAAACAAGATTTTATTTGAATTAAGGGATCTTTTAAATCTTTTAAAGATTTGTTTTTCTATTCTTACTTGAATTAAGAAATAAAGTGTGTTAAGATTTTAAACTTAAATTTTGGAATTGAATTATAACTTTTTAATCAATTAGATTAAGTAATCCTTTTGATTTTTGAAAATTTGATTTTATCATAATGTTAAGTAAAAAGCCAGATATTCAAAGTTAATTAGATAGAGAGTTGGTAGAATTTTAGCTTACAAAACTTACAAGCTAGAAATAAATAACTAGACTTGGTAAATTTTGTCTTAACGGATCCTATACGAGGAAACTAAAAATTTAAAAAACCTAAGAGTAAAGGGTATTGTTGTCCAACCTCTAGTTTGAGAGCTAAGCAACCTAAACATCTAAAATTCACTCACATAAAATTATCTTGTTGACATCTGAGACCGCAAAAACACAGAGGTTAAGAGATCAATTCTGAATCCTCTTTAGTCCAAGGATTTCCGCGGGGCGGTTCTTGAAAGGGTGAAGGATGTGCCACTCACCTAGAAAAAGGATTTGGAGAATAATGATAGTAAGAAAAATGAGAAGGGGGGAAAAGAAAAAGAAAAAAATAAATAAATAAATAAAACACCCTGCAGTTAAGTGCCTTATTAAAATGGGTACTTATGCAATTTTCCAAAAATAAATAAAAGCATCTCATTACAAATGGATGCTACCCTTCCTTCCATCAAAAATTAAAAAAGAAACACTTCGCTACAAATGAGTGTTCTAACCTATAGAAAAAAAAATATATATGTATGGAGAAAAAATATTAGGAATAAGAGACACAGTGGTCCACTGGGGAGATATACACAAAAAGTGTTGACCTCAAGATAGAAAATTGGTGAGGAGAAAGCAACCAAACCAGAGTAAGGCCAAGCCAAAGGCTTGAATTGAATAATTGGGATTGGAAAGTGATGTCTTAAGATCTGGATTTTTGCAACTTTGGATGTCTTTAAGACAATTCTCTTCACTAAGCACGGATGTTTTAAAATCATAGCTACTGAACCTTGGTATTGGGCAGTGAAGCCTAAGAAATTGAGTTTTGAAGATTTTAAGTTGAGACCCAAAGGAGAAGAATTGACAAAATCCTAGGTCTAGAAGTTAATCCTTAGTGTTGTAGGCTAGTAAATTAGAGTTTTACTACTCTAAGCTTGATTAATAATGAGTATCTGGCTAATTTGCTTAAACTTATATTGATAAAAGTCAAATATCATAAACAAAGGATTAACATAAATCTATTTGAGTTTTTGAGTTAAAATTTAATTCTCAATCTTTTAGTTTTGTTTTTCTTAAAACACTTTGTATTCTAATTTGAGTTAAGAATAGTTACAAAGATTAAGAGATTTTTGAGGAATTCTAATTTTGAATAAAATTCTTGTTTATAAATTATTTTAAGTGTGTTTTGAAAATGCTATAAGTATAAGTCTAAGTAAGAAAATTTTCACACATGCTCTATACATTAATCATTTATATTTAACCTTAAAAATTTATGACCTAAGCTTTCCTCTACATAGTTACTATTTATAATAATTTAAACCCAAGTGCTTTAAATCGTCATAGTCCTAGTTAATTTTGCTAGGGACTAGACAAACTTTGGCTTGGGGGTATGATGAGGCACTCATCATGATCTCTAATTACTCCTAATTAACTAGTTTTCCTAGTTAATTAGCTAGGGTTATGAATATATAAGGGTTAATTATAGAATAAGGGATATTTAGTTAAGGACCTTAAAATAAGTTAAAAATGAAATTTTATCATTCAATTAACATTATTAATAATTTAGATAATAATTGGACTCGAAATCCTATTAATCATTTCCTTAATTAATAAGATAAGTAACTTAAATATAATGTATACCTAAGTATGTAACAACTTAAGTGATTTTACTTAATCTAATAAATTAACCTAAAAAGGTCAAAAATGTAAATTCAAGGTGTAAACATAATATTTACCCTATTTACTAACATATATAAAAAGTTGAAAACGATCTAAATTAAAATAAACCTTCAAAACCTGGGTTTACATTTTAGTCCTTACTTTTCATTACAGTAGAGTCCTTATTTCTCACATAGGTCCTTAAGTTTTATTACTTCTAAGTCCCTATTCGTCTTCTTCTTCTTCGTCTTCAGCCGAATGAACGGCTGGCGACAGAGAGTCACCCCACCGCGCGATCACCGCCTTGCCGACATCATTCCTCTTTGCCCAAGCTCTTGCAGCTTGCACTCACCACCTCCACTTCATCCATCAGTCTAGATTAACCGAGAATCCTATTTTTCAATGGGAGATAACCTCATCGTCGTCGGAGACGACGACGGAGGTTAAGCTCCTCGAGCTCCTTCTTCGGCCAGACCCCACCACTCTTTTCGCTGCAAACAACTATAAATACCCCGTCACACCTCTGATTTTATTGAAGTTGGCTCCCTTCCCTCTTCTAACACTGTAGCTGACTTTGATAGGCTATTCTTCCAAACCTCCGGCGACTTTCCATTCCATCTTCCGACTTCCTCCATCCATATTAAGCAACCGAGGAGATCCGCCGTGGTCTTCTGCACCTCTAACAAAGGCATCGACCTAAGGATTCCTCTGCTACACCTCAAATCCGCTCGCCAGAGATCTTTCTTCCACCCTCTGATTTCGTCGTCCGCTGTGAACCTTTGGCGGAACCCTATTGAACTCTTCGTCTAGGTAACAGTAGACTAGGAGTAGGAGTATGAGTAGGCTAGCTTAGATTGTTAGTTTAGTCAGTTAGATTAGAGTAATGTCAGAATATAGTTTCATCTCCTCTGACTCCAGCTAGTTCCATGAGCTCGCCAGAGATTTAATTTTGTCTTTTAATTTACTGTTCACCTTCCTATATCATCCATGTTCACTTCTAATTCACTTAATCATTAATTAAATCACCTAAACTCCTAATTCAAATCTCACCTTCACCGACTATTATCACTGTCCATGGTGATAGTAGTCGAGTTAATTTCACCTTCACTGGGTTCTTTCATCACCTATCACCACTAATGAACCCTAATCGTCATTATAATACTTATTATTACCATATATAATTAAACGCCTAAATCTTAATTAAGCTCTTGAGCTCGCTGTCCATGGCAGCTCAGGAACAGTTCAAACTATAAATTAAATACATATTTATGAATATTAACATCTGTTGACTTGATATAACTTCTCAATCGTGTAGTTAAATCAAGTCCTGAGCTTTAACCACTCAAATCTTTAAGGAAAAAACTTATTGTCAAATCTTAAATTTTAATGAACAAATGAGGAATTAAAGTGATACTGAGGTTCTTTACAACCTCAAGATCATTTCTGGATAAAAAATGGTCAATTTTGTCAATCTGTACATACAATTTATATTTTCTAGACTCACCGGAGCTCCGACGAGCTCCAGCGAGCCATTTTTGTGTTACAGCCTCTAGAACTTGCTAAGTAGCTCCAGAATAGTATAATAAGGATTACTATCTATTTTAAAGATAATTGCTTCAAGTTTTAACCACTGGAGCTATAGATTTGAACTTCTTCTTCCCCAACTCCGACGAGATGGAGAAGTATGTTAGGAAGGATTTGAGAAACATTTAAGGAGCTCAGAAGCTTCAACGCGATGCACTGAAGCTATTTTAACCCTTAAAACATTGTAACAATCTTCCCATTACTCTGTCAAACAAACACCTATTTCAGTTCAGGCGGCGAGCCTGAAACCCTAGAAATTAAGGACAGAACATAAATCTAAAAATCTGAATAAGTTCCAAATGATGAGAAGACTTTGATTTAGGCATTAATTTCTTAGGAGGAAGCTTAGAACAGAAAGTCAATTTTCGAGCTTCCATAGTCAAACTTGAGTCTGATATTGGAGATCTGAGCTCGAATTGAGAAATTTAGAAGGGAAAACTATTTCTAAAATCTTATCTGATGATTTAAGAGTGATTAAAGTAAGCTTAGGTTAATGAATGTTGAGGATTTAGTTTCTGCCAATTTGGGTTACTTTCGAACCCAAACCAACAGAAGTACTGTTCTGATGAAATTCAAACTTAAAACCTGCCCAGATTGATCTGTTATAACACTTAGAATTAATCTAAATAGATTAGGAACACTTTAAAGTGTCTGTTGCACTTATTGAAATATGAAAAATCAATCTCTGAAGCTTTTAGAGAAGAGAAAAGCTTCTCTGGTTGTTCTGAAGGTCTTGAGAGTTTAAAATCTACTCTAACAGAAGCAGAATTGCTTATATAATATATACAGACCTTTTAATAGAAGGGCGAAGTCCATCTGAGGACTCTCCTAATTTAAAACACTTTCCAGGCTTAAAAAAAGCCCATAGGAACCCCTGATTTCATCTCTTAAATTGAAGAGCAAAACATCATTAAAACATTAAATTGACCCTGAAATTGTGTAGATTACCCTTAGAGCTTTCCAACAAACTTGAAATCATTCAATTTGGAGCTCTGGGTAGAAAGTTACAATCGTTTGAATTCGGCTCTGGAAAAGATAAGTTCGTCCCACCTTGGTTATTCACGAGAGCGCGCTTGGGGATAAAACCAATTTGTTCCCTTGGCTATGCAGTCGTCAACGCTCGGCGCACCGGTTCCGATTCCTTCTGATCTGATCTGAGCATTGCATGTCTATGTGTGCGGGCTTATGCCTGTGGGTGTGTGCCGTTGGGGGCGTGCGAAAGTGATTATGCCCTGGGAGGGCGAGTGTGGCCTGGGAGGCCAGGTTGAGCCGATGCAGCTTGAGACTGTGAACCGATTAACAAATGAACCAAAATGAACCTAACTGAGATTTGGCAAGGACCGAGTTGGGTCTGGTCCCACCCTGGTCCCATGGTGCTGTGTATCCTCGAAAGGACCTTGCTGCAAATAAAAAAACTTTTGGTTAAAAAAGTAAAAAAAAAACCTAGTTCAAATGAAAGCTTAAGGGAAAGAGAAGCCACTGAAGGATGCTAAGTGTTAAAGCTGAAAGAGAAGAAGGCACAAGTAGTAAGGAGTGTTAAGAAAAAAAGAGACTAAGGAACAAAGGAGAAAAACTAAGGGAAGAAGAGAAGGCAGGAGGTTATGGGAAGAGGAGGATAATAAGGCAGGAACAACACAAGAATGGTAAGAAGAAAGAGAGCTCGAGAGAAGAAAATAAAAGATAGAAAGAAGAAAAGAAAGAAAGAAGAAGATTAGAGGCTGAAGAGAGATGAAAATAAATAAAATTTTCTTGCATCAGTATCTTTTTGTTCTTAAATGTAAAAATGCATGTTTCAATAGAGGACTTTTTAATTGCCTTAATTTCTTAGAATGAAATAAAATTGAAAAATTAGCATATTTACTTGTTAATAAAGTACAATATTTTGAGTAAATATGTTTGCATATGGAATTTTGTATATCCTTTATAGTTAAATATTTTGACAAAATTCATGTTTTGAAAATCAAATTAGTTATACCTCCTAAACTTAAAGAGATAAAAGAAAATTGGTGAATTTGGAGAAAATTATTATGCCTCCCAGTGAACGACCTAGACTCAACCAGTAAAAATTTCTAAAATGTTAGGTTAATTCGACCCTATACTACACAATCGACACAACTTCGAGTTAACCTAAGTGATTTCTTCTACTCTTAATTAAGTGAAATTAACTTAATTACTGAGTGGAGTTGAAAAACACACATCACTCTATGAAGGGAAAGAAGGAGAAGGCAGGAGCAACTAAGGGAGAAGAAGGTGCTGCAAAAGAGGAGGCACAGTAGAGAGCAGCTAAAGGAAGGACTTAGCTGTGGAAAGAAGAAGGTAGAGGAAGGAGCCAAAGAAGAAGAAGAGGACTGCAAAAGCCAAGGAAGGAGAAGCTGAAGATGCCTAAGGCAAGGAATAACAAGGGGGAGGTGCAGTAGCTCAAGAAGAGAAGAAGAAGAAGCCAAAGAGGAAGGCCAAAGATAGAGAGGCAACGACTCAAGAAGGAAGAAGAAGAAGGCTCGGCAATGTAGCAGTAGTGTTGGACATATGAATTACTACGCTATTGTGTTTGGTTTTAAAACCTTGTTGTTATAGCTTAAAAGCGAAGAATTCGTGTTCAATAAATAAAATTTATACCGAAATTGAACTTTCGAGTCGAACACAGGGAGGCTACATTGATCTATATTCGCAATTATATTTTTTTTTAGAATTTTTCTTGAAAAGTGAGGCGATGTAATTACAATGAAGCTATTACAACAATCAGTCTAAAAGGAAGAGAGAGAGCGAGAAAGAGCAAGAGAGAAAACATGCATTCAATATTTCAAAATGTTTATATAATAAAACCAAATAAGAATTACACTAGAAGGCGGGAAATCATCTACACTAGAAAGTAGGAAAATTCTACGCTAGAAAGCTATAAAGAAGAATGGGAGAGAGAAGTTATCCTCCTCGACGATCTCTTGAAGGACGAGCCGAACGGGATGATGCCTGGACGAAGGATGATGGAGCAGGACGAAAGAGGACAAAGCAAAAGAATGGGAACGAGGCAGCACGTCATCGTCATCGCGGGATCCACTTCCGAACAGGGACAAAAATTTGGACTTTATCTCGTGAGTAGCATCCTAGGTGTGAGACAATCTTCTCTTGAGCTTCGGAGAGGTAGAGAAGAGAAGGAAGGGATGAGAATTTAGTGTGGAGGGGGTCTCCTTTTATAGTTGCAAGGAGTGAGGGCAATTTGGTCATTTAAATCTCAAAACATTAAATAAGGGGTCTTTAGTGACGGATAAAACCGTCGCTAAAGCCCCATCGTGGGCGTAGTGGGCGTTGCCCGTGCAGCTGCTGGATTTCACGCGTGCTTAACGCTTGCACACGTCCGCTGAATCTCAGCCGTCCGATCGCGAGATCAGACAGCTTAAGATGCGCCTTCCTCGCTCCTCAACGCACGCTTGCCCACGTGCGATGCCGGGTTACCGCCGCGCGTGCAATAGCGCGTGGGTGCTATCAGGCGTGCGTGGCTGTTGAATCGCGACCTGACGCTCCATGCGCCCACTCGCCTGCGCCTGATTTGAGGCTCGCAGGGGCTCGATCCCACGCCAGCGCCTCACGATAAGGTGCTAGACCGCTGTGCTGCATCGTCCAAATGGTCGCGCGGATGTTTTCAAGGTGCCGCATCCACAGCCATTGGATCTTGATCCAACGCTGGATAAGCAGCGCTCTGATTGAAGAAGAGAAGGTGCGGCATTGCTAGGGGCAGGTTGGATGGCTGAGATGGCACCACGTGGCGCCATCTTGGTTGTCTATCTTTTGGATGATGTAGATGGTGCCACGGTTGTCGGATTGAGTCGATTTTCGCACCGTTAGTCTGCTATCGTCGATTCGAATCCATCCGTGCGGTCGGATTTGTTATTTGAAGCGTAGATTTACACCATCTTGGCCCTTAATCTTCTAGGGTTCCTCGATCTCTATCTGATGCTACAGATGTCTGATTAGGGTGATCTTGGAGTCGTTGAACTCCAATTGTCGTCCTGATCATATCTGTATGGTTGGATCTTCGATCTGAGTCCCCGATAAAAAGTTTGCCCTGTCCAAGCACATAAAAGGAGACAATTAACCTCCATTTTATTCAAACTACTCTAAATGCAAGATGATGCATGTTATCCACTATTTATAGCATGCAATGCAATCCTATGCTTAAGAACATGCATAAATAGACATCTTAAGTAGTGTAAATGAGTTTACATCAAGTAATCAATTAAGGCATCTGATTCAGAGAACCAGACATCTGAAGATAGGAAAGACAGAGAAAGAAGAGAAGAGAGAAAGTAAAGAAAAAGAAAGAGAGAAGAGAAGGAAGAAAAGAGAAAAATCTATTTCTTTTTTTAACTCTCTAGCCTTTATATGCAATGCATTATTGACCATTATCTTTCAAGTAACTTTTGAGAATTGTGATTTTTGGCTTCTAAATACCAATTTGCTCCTTGAGTTCGACCTCGGAATAGTTTAGAATTTCAAGAAATAAAAATTGTTATTTGTTCATAAGCTTTTTCAACTATACTGCAACAAGGTTAATTTAAAACATGAAAAAGCAAAATGAACAGTTAACTTGACCCTATACTACTAAACCAACACAATTTCGAGTTAACCTAAGTTACTTTCTAATAGACTTAATTAAGCAAAATTAACTTAATTAACTGTGTTGAGGAGTAGCATGATCAGGGAACATGAGACTCAAGGCCTATCCGCATCCATCGATCTGGAACTGATGGCCAATTGCTTGGACAAGGTCTCTGTTATAGAGAAGAAGGCAGACGAATTGACTTAACATCTGTAGAGAGCCACCTCAGCCCAGCAGAACACGTATGTGCAACTGCCCTCTGGTAAGGAGCATATGCATAACATTTATCACCACTCTCACCAGGGGATGGACTCATATCCAACCCCGTCTGAACTTGGTTTCAAAGGAAACTTCGAAACTACCTGCTCTAGTTGGGGAAACTCTGAACCCTCGTATTTTGACTTCTCTAGAGTTCCTCAGACCTGCGAGGATCTTCACGCCATCTAGAATGATTCATTCTCAAACACCTATAACCCTGGTTGGCATAGTCATCCCAACTTCACATGGTTAGGGAATAATGAAAATCTGAGATCTCAATTCCAGCCCTGACCACAAGCACCACGCCCATATCAGCCTGCTCATCCTAGGCCCAATCCGAATTATCAATCCAGGCTGTCAAGGGAAGATCAAATGACTCTAATTCTACAAACCCTGGTTGACATTCAAAAGACCAATGCAGCTATGTAGAAATAGCATAAAGACGAGATCACAGAGGTTCGAAATTAGTTCTCATAGATGCCAAATTCTCACTGGCCTGGTTCATTTTTGTCTCAACCTCTGCCAAATCCCAATAACGTGCCAAATCAGAGGTGTATTATGAACCTGAATCGAGGCCAAGCTCACTATGTTTATCAATCCCCTTCTGCTCCATCACCCGACGGGATGGAGGCCTCAACATCATACTTGGGATATCAGTAGCAACCACTACTTTTGCCAACTGCAAACCAAAACCAGGCAGGACTAAATTCTGTTACCACCCGTAGTGGCAAGTCATATCAGGATCCACCTTATCCAAGCCATTCACATCTTGGTAGTTCAGATCCTAACCCTTGGTTGGTTATCCAGGACACCCTTATCCCAGATCCAGACCTGAACCAATCTTAGAGGAACCTACAGAGGTTCCATTTCCCAAGGCCTTGACCAAAGGAAAGAGGAAACCTAAACCCGTGGCACTTGAGGAAGATCTAGTCAAGCTCTTTGAGAAAGTCCAGATAAACATTCCTTTGATGGATGCAATCTGCCATGTACCGACTTACGCGAGATTTTTGGAGGATTTACGTACACCTAAGCGTAAGTCGCGAAGCAAAATGGGAGTTCGATCGTATTGTCTAAGCAAGTCAGGTCGGTCGTCTTGAGCAAACTCCCGCAAAAAGCAAAAGATCCTGGCACCCCTTTGATCTCCTGTAAAATTGGTGATATAGAATTTGATCGAGCATTGTTGGAGTTAAGAGCCTCCATAAACCTGATACCTACATCCTTACTACAAAATTTCAAGGAAACTCCAGGATGTTCTAGTTTGGATATGCAATTTCTATTTTTTGATGGATTTCATCGTATTAGACATGGATACTTCTGAAAATCTAAAGAATGCACCAATCATTTTAGGGAGGCCTTTCCTAGCCACAGTTAGGGCAAATATTAATTACAAAGAGGGATAAATCAAGATGAAATTCTAGAACTAGACATTAAAGATTGATATCGTTAAGGCCCAGAAAGGAATAAACTATCGGGTAATCGAGGAAATATGTGACATCAGCTCTATGGTTGAGGATCCACTTGCAGAGGAAGACCTGATCATCCCTAATCCTCAACATAGAGAAAATTCTGACCCACAGATAGAGGAGCCAAGAACTGATCTAGATTCACCTTCAGCCCCCACTTTATCTTCTGAGGACCACCCTGAACCCCCACTCGCTGCTGATAACCAAATTATGGAGTTGAAACCCCTCCTAGATCATCTGAAATATGTGTTTTTGGGTTCCAATAGAACGTTTTCTATGATCATCAATTCCCTACTCACATTGGATCCGGAAAGAAAGTTGATTTCTGCTCTCTAGTAGCATCGGAAAGCCATCGGATGAACTCTCGATGATCTTACTAGAATCAGTCCCTTGTATTGCACACACCGTATCTACACTGAAGAGGGCTCACGACCATCCCGAGAGATGCAGAAAAGACTCAATCCGAATCTACAAGAGGTCGTGACGAAAGAGATCATCAACTGTTAGATGCTGGTATCATCTACCCAATCTCTAATAGCCGCTGGGTGAGCTTGATTCAGGTTGTGCCCAAGAAGGTAGGGCTCACCATTATCATCACTGAATCTAGAGAGACTATCCCGACTTTCATTATGAACTCGTGGAGAGTCTTCATAGACTATCAGAAACTGAATGCCTTCACGAAGAAAGATCATTTCCTACTTTTGTTTATTGACCAAATTCTCGAGAAACTGGAGGGAAATTGATTTTTCAGTTTCTTGGATGGTTACTCTGGATATAATTAGGTGGCAATTCATCTAGAGGATCAGGAAAAGACCACCTCTACCAGCCCCTATAGTACGTACTCATTCTGTAGGATGCCATTTGAGCTATGCAATGCACCTGTCACCTTTCAGCGATGCATGATAGCCATATTCTCCGATATGGTAGGTAATTACCTTGAGGTCCTCATGGACTTCTCGGTATTTGGTGAATCTTTCGATGAATTCCTCTTGCATTTGGTCAAGATCCTTAAAAGCTGCATTGAAGTGAACCCAGTTCTCTCTTGGGAAAAGAGCCATTTCATGGTTCTTGAGGTCATCATACTTGGAAATCTTATCTATGAGAGAGGTATCGAGGTTGATCGGGCTAAGGTAAATCTGATTTCCAATCTACCTATGCCTAACTTGATCAAAGATATCAAATCATTTCTGGGGCATGTTGGATTTTATCATCAATTCAAACCTGATTTCTCTAAGATCGCATGTCCCTTGATGAATCTCCTCTTAAAGGGCACACCTTTTGAGATATTGAGTGAGCACATTCACACATTTTAGATCCTACGTGACCAAGTCACCCAAGCACCAATCCTATAATCTCCTGAGTGGTCTCAAACCTTCTAAATCATGTGCGATGAGTCTGACTATGCAATAGGAGTAATGCTAGGTCAGAAAATTGATAGGAAACCAGTGGTCATATATTACTCCAGTAAGACATTGGACGAGGCTCAACGAAATTACACTATTATGGAGAAAGAGCTGCTGGCTGTAGTATTTGACCGAGAGAAATTTAGGTCATACCTCCTAGGTTCCCATGTCATCATCTACTTGGATCATACTATAGTGAGGCACTTACTCACAAAGAAGGATGCGAAGTCGAGATTAATCCACTGGGTCTTGCTGTTGCAAGAATTTGATCTTGAAATTTGCGACACGTTAGGAAAGTAAAACATGGTAGCTAACTATCTATCTGACCTTCCTTCTTTGGTCATTGACCCGTCCAGACCTATTACTGAGCACTTTCTGGATGAGCATCTCTTGGCCATTAACGGACTTCCATGGTTTGCCAACATCGTGAACTACTTGGTTACGGGGAAAGTCCTGCCAGATTTGGTGACTTGCAGGAGGAACAAGCTGATTTTCAATGCTAGGTACTATGTTTGGGGAGATCCATATATTTTCCATATCGGTAATGACCAAGTGATTCGGAGATTCATTCTCGACGATGAGGTCAACGACGTAATCTCATTTTGTCATGACCAGGCATGCGGTGGCCATTACTCTAGGCGTAAAACTGCAGCAAAGATCCTCCAGTGTGGATTCTTTTGGCCCACAATGTTCAAAGATGCACAATCCTATCGTAGGGAATGTGCCCGTTGTCAGACCCTCAGCAACATGGGCTTGCAAGATATGATGCCCTTGAATCCGATCATCATATACGCATTCTTTGACATTTGGGGAATTGATTTCATGAGACCTTTTCCAGGATCTAACAGCTTTGAGTACATTTTTCTCACTGTTGATTACATCTCAAAATGGATCGAAGCCATCCCCACCAGAACAAGTGACCATAAAGTTGTTCTTCGGTTCATTCAGGAGAAAATCTTTTCCAAATTTAAGGTTCCAAAAGCCATTATCAGCGATGATTGGTCTCATTTCGCAAATGTGCACTTCCAGTCCCTGATGAAAAAGTACGAGGTGTCGCAACCTATCTCGACTCCTTATCACCCATAGACTAATGGATTGGCTAAGTTGTCAAATTGGGAGATAAAGAATATCCTTCTAGTCACTATTCGGCCTGATAGGAAGGATTGGTCTACCCGCCTTCCAGAAGCCTTGTGGGCCTATAGGATTGCCCATAAGGCCCAGTTAAGAATGTCTCCCTTTAGACTCATGCACGAGAAGGCATGCCACTTCCCCGTAGAAATGGAGCATAAAGCCTACTGGGCAATTGATAAGAGACTCATCATGGCTCTTAAATTAACTAGTTTCCCTAGTTAATTAGCTAAGAATATGTATTATTAAGGGTTAATTATAATGAAGGGGATTAAATACTGAGGACCTTTAAAATAACATAAAAACACTAAATTAATTATCTATTAACCATAATTATAATTTAATTATTAATTTGCACTCAAATACTAAATATTTAGCTAGTTAATTAATATCTAAATTAACTTAATCAACCCTAAATATTTAATTAACTGAATTAACTTAATCATTTAATTAATAAAGCTAAAGAGGGTAAAAATGTAATTTCAAGGCATAAGTATATTATTTATCTAATTTACAACAACATATAAAAGGTTGAAAAGGAAATAAACTAAAATAAGCTTTAAATGCATCTATTTATGTTTAGGTCCTCAAGTTTTAATCAATTGAGCCATTTTATTAATTATAGGTGCCTAGTTTTTCTTGCACTTCATTCCCTGTGTACACCATCTTCTGACTCTCCATCACACTGGATGGCTCCTGACAACCGATCACCGAACCCTCTGATCACCTTCAATCTTGCGACAGAACAGCTTTCCCTATTGCTGCCAAGCTTCAACTCACCACCTTCTCTCCATTCTATCACATATTTCGTGTAATTTACATACACCTTCACCGTCAACCTCTGCTATCAATGGCGGAGGTCCACGGTATAAAGCACCTCCCTTACGGACCCTCCACCACTTCTCCGTCACTTCAAGGACACATTCTACATTCTAATTCATCTAATTAAACATCTAAATGCTTAAATCACCAGCACCTTCACCTGACATCTCACTGTCCATGGTGAGGTGTTCAGAGATGTTATCACACTCAATGAGGTCCTCCATCACCTTCGTAACACCCTAAGGACCACTCTAACCTATTTAATTTGTCCTATTACTCACTACACACAAAACGCCTAATTTCCCTCAACCTCCTGAGCTCGCTATAAATGGTGGCACATAAGAAGTTAGTTTGTCTAATTAAACATCCACACATCATCTCCTGACTCTAATTAGCAGTTCCCCTCATCCAATTTAGAGGGTGATCGTCTCTTGAGTTCTTTGGAAATCAAAGCTATGATTTCACTAAATTCTCGGTGAATTCTATGTTAAGTTCTTCAATTGATGAAATTAACATTTACTTTAGGTCCCTTACAACCTTAGGAGTTTGTTTAGACCACTCATGGTCAATTTTGTGGAGTTTTTAACTCCAACCACCTATCCTGAATTCATCAGTGCTCCGACGAGCTCCGATGACCAAACCTTGAGCTTCAGCCATCAGAATTTCCTGAGAAGTTCTAGAATACTTAAATAAAGCCTAAGAATAAAGAATTTGTTCTTAGACTTCCGTTTAATTGATTCTACCTATCTGTTAGAATTCATCTTCTCCAACTTCAACAGAGTTGGAGAGGCTTAACCTTTGAGATTCTAAGCTATTAAATAGGTTCAGAAGCTTCCTAAGAACCTATAGAAGCCACTCTCGATCTTGAATTAGTTTGAATGCCTATAGGTTTCTCTACCAAAAAACCCTACTTCTCAGCCTATGCGGCAGTGCCTGTGGACACTATCTGAACCCTCAAAATCCTATTTTGATGCAATATATGATTTCTTGAGGATGAGCTGAGATTGAATAGGGTTTTAATTTGATTAGAGAAACTCTTATTGTGAAAGTCAACTCTCAACTGGTAGAAGATCAAACTTGGGTGACCTTGAGGAATTTAGGATTGATTCAATGATTTAATGGGATGGTTGAGTTCCTGGAGTGATTTAGATTGCATTTAGGGTGATTTGATTGAGTTATATTGAGGAAGAGTTGATATTTCACTTACTGCATGTTTTAGGTTGTTTTGGAACCCAAATATTGTTCTTCAAGGTTTTGATGTGATTTGAACCTAAATCTCATCCAAATTTCTCACATTCAACCACCTGAATCAGTTTAGACCTCTTCTTGAGGTCTTTAACTCTCTGCTGACCCAATCAAGCCCTAAAATCGAGCTTTGAAGCTTTTGGTCGAGCTCCTTGAGCTTATTGACTTCTTGAAGCCTTTCTCAACCTCTAAATCTCCTCTGACCTGTGCAGAATGCTTTACTAAATCACTTCAGACCCTTAAATGAGGGGTTAAACTTTTTTGCAGTTCAATTGATGTGAGTTACATCTTATGCAGGCATGTTCTGGACATGGTGATAGAGCCATGCTCTCATATCAAATCCGTGGATCAAATCAGATCCAATTAACAAATTGAGGCTAAAATCAAGTAAAGGGAACTTAGAGCTTTCAATCAAGCTCTGAATTGCCAGATTTGAGCATCTGACCTTCTGGGAATCCATCTTTGAAGATTTGGCTAACGTAGCTTTGTGATGATGAACACCAACTGAACAAAGTCCCACCTCGGGGAAATACGAAGCAACGCCTTAGTATATCTTAGTTTTGTGAACCCAGCGCTTCAGTCGATAGTGCTGGGAGCACAAAATCGAGCCTATTCTTCTGAGCATTAAGGGGTGTGTGTGCACGTGCATGTGTATTTCTACGTAGGCATGTGGCTGCATGTGTGCCCGGGTGGGCGAGCAAGCTATGATGGGTGTGAACTGTACATTGGGATGAAATGAATTAAAATCCACCTAATATGAACTAGGCTTGGTTTAGTAGGGTCTGTCCCATCCCTTTCGGGTGCTGCGTATCCCTGAAAGGCTGGGTCACCCATTGAAAACATAAATTTTGATAAGTGAAGGGGTTAATGGTTTAAGGTAAGTGCGAATTTGTCTAAGTGTGGAGAATGTGAGTGCATATTAAGGGAGAGAATTAAGTAAAGAAAAGATTAAAAGAGCTCGTGAGATTAAGAAGACCTGAAGTGAAGGGAAGAGATAGAGAAGGCAAGAGCAGAAATTTAAAAAAGCAAGACAGAGAGAGCATAGAAGAAGAAGGGAAATAAAAAGAAATGGATGAATTGAAAAAAAATAAATGAATAAGTAAAGGGGAGACGTCTGAAGCTTGAATTAGAAGTCCAATTCTTATCCTTTTTAGTCTCCTAACTTCTTTTTTCAGATATCTGATTGAAGGCTGAAGCTGTATTTTGAGGTAAAATGTTGTAAAATGACATGTGTATACATTGTAAACATCTTCCACATCTTTTATTTGTAATAATCATACCTTTACTCCTTTATATTCATTAAATATCTTTCTCGTATATTTGTTCTATTAAATGGAATATTGTATGTTTAAGTTGCTTAATCTTTTGTGCAAATATTCTTGTGCTTAAAGTATTATAATTATTAATCTGATTGATTAAATAGTTAGTAATTATGCCTGAGGAATTAATGGTGAATTAAGTTTATTATTATGCCTCACAGTGAACAACCTAGACTCAACTAGTTAAATGAACTTATAAAATCTAAAATGTTAGGTTAACTTGACCCTATACTACACTCATGACACTAATTCGAGTTAACCAAAGTTACTTTTGATGCATTTAATTGAGACTGATAATCTTAATTAAGTGTGTTGAGAAATAACGCACCATTTTAATGACACCATTGCCGGGGAGTGCAATATTTTGCTTCATTTTATTCACCAAAACATTCCCTTGCATAATTTTGTTAAGGAGATCATTTTAATGGTACTGTTGCTGGGGAGGTAACTGTAAAATATATTTGCCATTATCATATTTTCTTTTAATTATTTAGTTTGTAAATAATTTCTTTTCCAATTAGCTTTGTTTTGTTTTGTTTCTATCTTCTTTTCAGGGATATCTTTATGGGTATTCTTTGTAAGGAGGCAGGGTTTTCTATTTCTATTTTTCTCGCTTCTCACTATAGATACCCATTGTGAGTATTTCTTACTTAATCTTTAGTGTAGTTTGTATTCATGCATTTAGTTTATAGAAAATATAAAAAATACTCATGACTCGTGACTAGGAGAAGCATATCTTAGGCATACACTTTTAGGAGTGCACATTCCTACTAGTTTTCTATGATCTGACTTGGGTATTTTTATCTTGCATCAGCAGGAAACACACAAAAACCCGCATAGATCCCTGTCATTGGAGTAATAAGCATGACCCTATTTTTGTTGAAAAAATCTAAAAAGCGATCACATTTACTTCTTTCTATCATTTTTTGTAAAGGATTAACTAAAAAGAGGACTTATTAAAACTCATGACATTTAATCTGTTTGTAGATTGCTTGCGGGTTTTTATCGTTCATGTCTATTGCATGCTATCACATACATAATGCGATCACTAGAGTCACATGGGTCTATATTTTCTACCTCTCCTTTTTGCACCTCTTAGGGCTTTGCTCGAAGATCAACAAGTCTGTCTCACTACTATGAGCCTTGGGGAACCACTAGTGAGAGTTCTCGATCCTAGACTTTAGGCCTTTGATTTAATGATACGCACCTGCGTAGACATGATGTAGGACCCATATTTGGATTGATATCATACTTGTTTGCGTCACTTTACTTTACGCATATTCTTAGGATCTTCTTTTCCTTTGAAAAGAAGAAAAACCCACTTTTTGTGCTATTTCTGGGTTTTCCTTGCTGCTGTTTTTTCTCAGTGGTGTGAGTGTGCCTTTGCACATTCTTTTTGTTTATGCACGAGTAGCAATCCCTAAAACTACCACTCGTATCTCCTTTGATAGGTCTACCTAAACTGGCTACGCTGAAGCAACCAATAATTTTCTTGTTTGCTACTTCTGCTTTTTCTGCATTTGATTCTATGGATCAAGCACAGAACCTGAATCCCAAGATACCTTCTTTTGGTCAGGGGGACATGCCACCTTTTGATATCCATAAGGCATTCCTAAACTAGAATCTCCAAATGCTCAAACAGAACTACCAAATTAATCTATTATGGTTACTCTTTAGAACCTACAAAATTTGCAAGCCCATCCTACTCCTCAACCAGAGGCGAGTCCTAACCCCCCTGATTTCCCTATTCCACCACCACCCCATCCTAGGCCTCTACTCTAAGACTGCTACAATCTATCTAATGCACAAGTAGAGCCTAGTGTTAGAATTCCTACTGGGGAGAATGACCAAGAATTAAAGGCAAACATCATAGGTCTTATCCCACACTTTCATGGGTTTGCATCCGAGGATCCATTCCAACACATGAAGATCTTAAAAATCTATCTCAGACTTTTTGCCCTTGAAATCAAAGCCAGGAAATCCTTCTCATGAAGATGTTCTCCTTTAACCTTAAGGACAAGGCTACCTATTGGTATCAAATAATTGCATGACCTATCACTACTTGGGATCAACTCGAATCAGTCTTCTTGAAGAAATTCTTCCCTATAGGTCGCACCAATGCAGTTAGATGAGCTATCATGACCTTTACTCAAAACCAAGGAGAACCAATTCATGAAGCATGGGAGCACTTTCATGAATTGCAAAGGAAATGCCCACACCACAACCTCCCTCGCTGGCAACTCTCTCATATCTTGTATTACGGATTGCAAGAGAGCATTTGCAATCTGGTTGATGCCTCTTGTTGAGGGAATTTTCTGAGTCACGATGAAGAATCCGACTTAGAATTATTTGAAGGGATGGAGGAAACCTCGATCAACAACGCATCCATGTCCCAATTCACGTAAGGAAACCTGCATCAAAATCCACATCCAAACTCGCATTAGAATGGCATTCATGAGATCCAAAACTCGTCCAGTTCAAAGGATTTAGAGATTATTGCAGAAAAACTAGATAAAGTCGACATCATAGCGAAGCATCTCGGCGAGGTCTGAAACAACGTGAAGACTCTTACACCTCTACTCGCTACGAAAAATCCCTCATGTTTACCTATTTCGCAAATTCCCACAGGGAGGGAATTTGTGAATAATCTAGATTATAGAGATAAATCTCCCTTAAGTTTTCTATCTATTCTTGCACCAACCCAAGGAGGAAACTTTGTCCCACAATCTTTCCCTCCTCTTTCGCCACCCCTGCTTTTGTGGAAAACTTACCATATCTTTATAATCTATATAACATCTAGGAGAATACTTCTAGATCAAACCCTTACTCAAATACCTATAACCATGGATGGAGAAGCCACCCAAATTTCTCTTGGGCTGATGATTCCCAAAGACCTACATATCATAATTAGACCCACCGAAACCTACCTTCGTTGCCTTCTCAACAATCGAAAGCGAGGCCCTTTCATACGAGTATGCAAAACTACTCAGGGCCAAATAGAGATTCACGGCTCAATCAGATTTTCCAAGCTGTTTTAAAGAGTCAGCAACAAAATGCTAAAGCTCTCGTTGAGATCCAAAGGCAATGTAAGGTAGAATTAGCTGATTTACGAAATCAAGTCACACTTTTGGCTGAATCTCGTCAACCAGGTAATCTCCCATCTTAGCCAATTCTGAATCCTAGGAATCTACCAAATCCTAGGCAACATCAGGGCCAAGTACACTTCATCAATTAGGTATTTGATTCGAATCAAAACCTGCCCTCTGCACCCCCCGAGAGTGATCTACTAAACCCAAATCAACAACCTTTGTTGTTCCAGAATGATCAACCTATTATTCCAAATCAGAATTGATTTAGGCTGATCTATTGATAGGTTGATTCACTCATTCTATTCACCTCATTCTTTAGAATTATTACCTCAACCCAAATAAGATTATCTTTCATGAAATCCACTAGTATCTTTCTAAGATTTTTCACGGCAATCTAATTTTGGTTCTACGAGATCTATTTAAGGCAAAATCAGGGTGAGTTTACTATTATGATTCCGAGTGGTTTTATCTATTTTCCTATTTATTGAGCTAATTCTTCCATGACTCTCTTGTTTTTACGGTATCTATCCTTTTATGGGAGTTACATTTTTTAGGGTTTACGCCTAGTTGAAGGCGTAAAACTTAGCACCTTGCATATAGCTGTTTCCTGCTTTCCACATTTTTCTCTACCTATACACTTAAGTCTGCATGTTATCTATCAATTCTTAATCTATCTTACTCTTCACTTAGTCTGACCGACCACTTTGACTCTTGTCAGACTTGAAATCGTCTGCATAGAGATCTTTGATCTCATCTATACTACTCCTCCCATTACCCTATACTAAGTGAAGTGTAGAATCTTTTTCACCCTTCATACAATGAGAACATTGTAATATTTTTGCTTGGGGGTGTGAAGTGAAATATTAGTATTAGCAGATAAAAGAGAAAATTTTAAAAAATAATAATAATAAAATACAAAAATATCTAAAAATTTATAAATTTTTGAAATATTCAAAAAAATTCGAAAATTTTATAAACCATAAAAACATAAATATATAAAAATATATAAATTAAAAAATATATAAAGTTAAAAAATAATTAGGGTTTATATAGTTTAAGAAGAATAGAAGAAGACATACATATAACTATTTATACTAGTAACTTAAAGAGCTTAATTTTCTTTTTAGGTCAAAAACCAAAACTATATCTATTTGTAAATAGTGTATAGTTAAAGAGCATTAAATCCTTACTTTGGAATAAAGAGCATTGAATCCTTACTTTGGACTTTGGCTTAAATACCCTTTTCAAAACACGTATTTGTTTTGTGAAATTTTGGACAAGATTTCTTTTGAGTTAGAATCTTAAACCCTATAGGGTCTATTTTTCCTGCTCTTATCTCTGAACCAAAATAACTAAGATGTATTAAGTTTTATAAGACTTAAATTTTGAAAGTAAATTGTTACTTTCTTGGTCAATAAGACTAGGTTGGATCCTTTCGCTTTTTGAACATCTGTTTTTACAACCAAGTAGTAAAAACACTAGAAAGCTAGAGTTAATTAAGTAAAGAGTTGGTAGAATTCTTAGCCATAAGGTCTATCAGGATATAGTTAGCTTAATCAACGGAGGACATTCGGCTAGACTTGGTGAGTTGCGTCTTGACAGATCCTGCAAGAGGATACTAATGGTTTAAGGGACCTGAGAGTGAAAGGCTTTGCTATCGACACTCTAGTTTGAGAGCTAAGTAACCAAAGCATTCAAAATTCATATACATTAGAGTTGTCTTATTGGCATCTGAGACAATGAAAATACAGAGGTTAAGAGATCGATTCTGAATCCTCTTTAGTCTAAGGATTTCCATGGGACGACTCTTGAAAGGGTGAAGGATGTGCCACTCACCTAGAAATAGGAATTGGATTATATTAGTAAGAAAAATGAGGAAAAAAAAAGAAAACAAAAAAATTATATACACCCTACAGTTATGTATCTCGCTACAAATGGATGCTTATGCTTTATCCACCAAATAAAGCATCTCAGTACAAATGTATCTACCCTTTCCTCCATCAAATAAAAAAAAATACCTCGCTACATATGGGTGTTTTAACACATAGAAAAAGATTAAAAAAATATGGAGATAAAGTTTAGGAATAAGAGACCCAATGGTCCATCAGGGAGATATACACAAAAAGTGCTGACCTCAGGATAGAGAAATGGTGAGGAGAAAGCAACAAATCTGAGTAAGGCCAAGCCAAAGGCTTGAATTGGAATAATTTGGATTGGAAATTGATGTCTTAAGATCTAGATTTTTGCAACTTCGGATGCCTTTAGGACTAGTCTATTCATGAGCACGGATACTTTAAAATCATAGCTACTGAACCTTCGCATTGGGCAGCGAAGCCTAAGAAATTGGGTTTTTGAGACCAGCGATTGAGGCCTAAAGGAGACAGATTGACAAAACCCTAGGTCTAGAAGTCTATCTTTGGTGTTGTTGGTTGGCTATCTAGGGATTCAACCATTTCTAAATTTGGTTGAGAAAAGGGTGTCTAGTTAATTTGCAAAAACTTGGGGTAATAAAATCAGATTTCATAAACTTAATAATTAACATAAGCCTGTTGAATTTTTAAGTTAGAATTTAAATTCCAGTGTTGGAGTCTTGTTTTCTTAATCATCTTGACCTTTTCTTATTCTAGGGCTTAGAGTGGATACAGAGAATAAATGGGCTATCAATGCTTTGATTTGAAGGAAATTCTCATCAAAAATTTTGTTTTTACGAATACGCATGTTTTAAGAAGTATTTAAGGTTTTGAGTCCAAAATAAGTGGATTCTAGCTAATGCTCTAATTATTTATGGATATTTAGTTAAAATATAAAAATTCTAAAAAAATTTTGAATATAGAGAATTCTTACCTAAGCATTCCTCTGCTTATAGTTATTTATAATTATTTAATTACCCTGGTGCTTAAGTCATCATATTTCTTGGTTAATTTTGTTAGGGACTAGCAAAACTTTGGCTACGGGTATGATGAGAGACTCATCATGACTCTTAAATACCCCTAATTAACTAGTTTCCCTATTTAATTAGCTAAGAATATGTATTATTAAGGGTTAATTATAATAAAGGGGATTAAATGTTGACCTTTAAAATAACATAAAAATAAATTAATTATCTATTAATCATAATTATAATTTAATTATTAAGTTGGACTTAAATACTAAATATTTGGCTAGTTAATTAATATCTAAATTAACTTAATCAACCCTAAGTATTTAATTAACTTAATTAGCTTAATCATTTAATTAAATAAAGCTAAAGAGGGTAAAAATGTAATTTCGAGGCATAAATATATTATTTATATTTACAATAACATATAAAAAGTTGAAAAATAAATCAATTAAAATAAGCTTTAAATGCCTCTGTCTATGATTAGGTCCTAAGGTTTTTATTCAATTGAGTCCTATTGTTAATTATAGGTCCCTAATTTTTCTTGCACTTTGGCCCCTGTGTACACTATCTTCTTCCTATTCTTCATCTCACTAGACCGCTCACAACAGCCGATCATCGCACCCTCCGATCACCTTCAATCCTGCGACAGAACAGCTTTCGCTGTTGTTGCCAAGCTTCAGTTCACCACCTTCTCTCCATCCAATGATGCGGATGGCTCCCAATTCCTATTTAGGACAAGCAGTTGAGCTCATCCACATCGGAGATGACGTTGGTTGTTTCTCTGAATCTAGACACCTATATGTCCAAGTTCAAGCTCCCCTACTTCTACTACCACTTATAAATAGGTCACCACTCCTTAGATTTCCAGGGTCGACTCCCTTCTCTCTTCCGCGCACCAAGTTGACAATAGGCTATTCGTCCTCAACTCCAGTGACCTTCTTACCTTCCCTCGGAGTGCCTTCGGTAGAGGCGATCATCTCTCTCACCTCCTCATCTTCTCTTGTAGTTGTAACAGGGCATGGAAGCAGCACCACAACCCTCTGATTTCTTCGTCCTTCATAATCCTTTCGACAGAGATCTTTGATGAGTCCATTTTAATGGACTATTGTTATGCCTAAGTTGACTTTATTCTTACATTTTATGTTTGTTAGTAACTACATTAGATCATAGAACAATTGCATGCATCATTACATAAGTTTACATATATTCTATTGCATTCTATAATTTATTATGTATATAAATAATTATTTTATATTTCATTATTGTAGGAATAACTGATGTTATATTACATTTCAACGTGCCACTCTCTCATGTAGGTCATGCACACAGCGCCCCTCTCCATCTCCTCCACTAGTCCATTCCGTCAGGCTATTTTAATAGTTAACAATAACTGGGAAAATGGAAGAGGAGGAACAAATTTGCGAACAAACTAGGGTCTTTTGAAAAGATTTCCCCCCTCCCCCCCATTGGGATCTTTTTGGCTCTCGCCGGCCTCAACAAATTGGCCACCCAAATCTCCGAATGGGTAACAGCAGCCAATTTTATTAAGGGATTTAAAATCTCTTGAATTACGTCAGGGAAGAAGAACAGAAGGGAGGAGATAAAAGTCGCATGGGATAATGAATCTTCTCCACTCTCTCGGCGGGGGGATCATCTGGAACTGCACCACTGTTGACCCTGTGCACACTGTGAAGGAAAGCCTGCACTGTGGCCCTCTCACCGCAGCCAGGCCGCACGTAAGGGAGCTGCTCCTCGCACAACAACACCACCGCATGCACCCTCCCAGCGTACGTGTGGCTCCTCTCATTGCAACCTGTGCACGCACTCCCTCAAGGCCAGTGCACCTCTCCAAGTGCTGCAGTAATAGAGCAACTAGCACTGGCACCTCCTTCCCTACCAGCAGCACTCACGCCGCACACCCCCCTCACGAGCTCATAGTAGCGTAATCTCCTCTATGCACAACCACGCCCCGTGAAACCCTCGCCAGCCACACCGGCCATGCAAGACAAATTGCACGCAGACGATTGCATGCCACGGCCTCTCCGTCTTCTTCCTCTACTTCTCTCAAACCGCCAGCAAACAACCAAAAGAACCCACCATAGCACCTCCACGCATAGCCAACCCTCGCTGGCCATGCTTGCGTGGAATCGTGCCCGCGCACAGCTACGCCTGCATGTAGTAGCGCTCGCACACAACCGCACCCTTGTGCGTGAGCAGCAACCACCCGAGGCAGTTTCAATTTCTGCTACTCTTCTTCGCCGCCACCTGCAGTCTGGCTAGCCGCCACTGGCCATCTCCCGCCTCACCGTCATCGTCTACGAGATCCTCTTCTCCGATGGAACTCCTCCTCCTAAGCAAACAGCTAGTGATGCCTCCTCTAACGTGTGGTGAGGAGAGAGGAAATTTCCTCTATTTTTGAGGGAATTAGAGTTTACATTTCCTGCCATTGTCACTTCAATATTTAGATTATTTTATTCAGGAGAAATTGCATGGGTGCACTTCCAATTTCATGAATTTGCTTAACTTATGTTATGCGCATCATTTAACATTGAAATTTAATTCAGATTTGCATGCAATTCAAACTTACATGATATGCCACTACACATGCCTCATATACATACTTTTGGGAGCTTGATTTCTGATGTAAAATTTACATTAATAGTCCATAACTTCAAATGAAATTGCAAGTTCATTTACAGTCACATATTCATTGAATTGATTTCGCGAAGGTGTCTGCGAACATTATAACTCTCTACCTGTGAATTTATTGGATCAATTCCTCCCTGTGGATACGACATCCTTTTTGTGGTTTAAATTGATATCTATTTTAATCTTTGATTGAGAGATTTCTACCACATAAGTAACAACGACATATCATTCTATTATTTTCTTAATCAATTCAAATACTCTCACATCAAATCGCGTCGTTGCCGAGGAGGCAACAGACGTAATAGATTCACTTGATTATTTCTGAGTATTCTGAGTTGCACAATTATCTAATCATTCTTTATCCTTTTGTGTAAGGAATCTGATGGGGCGATAGGCACAACGAAGCGGCGACATCAACCTTGAGCTAAGCCCACATGAGGAGAAGACATAGGAGACCTGGATCCCACTTTCACAGGGGATTCTCCTTCGCCACAAATTTTATTTCTATCTTCTCGCCCTTATAGTAATTGGGTAGAAATTTTTGGGGGTCTATCCCCACATTCTTTAGCTACTAGGGTTTACATTTTTCTACATGCGTGATTCCATTTTCTACTTGCTTGCCTTTAAAACAAACAAAAGAAAAATCGAGCGGCCTATTTAGGAGTTGCATGCCCTTAGGTGTGCACATTTAGGGGTGATTGAGCAGCACATTAGATCTCATTATTGCATTGCAAGCATATTGGCATGAAGATTACTAGAGATAGGTACACCTTTCTAGCTTTTGCATCCAGCTCTTGTTCACTCATTTGCATTCAGATTAAAATTCAAAGACCACTAAGTTGATTGAATTTACTAATTCAGTGGCTGCCTAACTGAAAGTGGGATTGATAATCAGATTCGACCATAAAATCAAATCACACTTGATCTGATTCAAAGGGACTTGCCTGCATTTTCAAAAATAAAATAAAAAAAGATTTGCGGTGTGATTCACACTTCTGACAATGAGCATGCACATTAGGCACCACACTAAGGCTCGATCCCTTAAGGCTATACGCATCGATCTCTTTATCGATGCAGACCCTCCTATCATGCTTTGTGGTGGTGGCGCTATCTTTTGACCAAGTGTTTTGATACTTCACGGAGGGGGACAGCCCTTAAAGGAACAAAAGAGTAGTTAAGGGGCACCTCATACGCATCGCCTCAAAGGAAGGGTTCACCCTTGGAGTAACTTCTTACTTCATCACTTGGGAGTATCATCTAAGCAAAGTATAGGTCCTAGGGCACTCGAAGGTTGAATTAGGTTGCGTAATTGCAGTGAATAACTTGTTTGGCCATCTATGTCAACCAATTCTACCTCCACAACAAAGAAGGTTAAGATCTCAAGTCATCACCCCTCTTATACCACTTACGTGGGAATGAAGGGATAAGCCTTGACCTTTTGACCTATATTTGGAGTGGAGGTTTCACTTACTCAATCAACAAGAACTTAAATTGTAATTGATATTGTATGCTTGGTAGATGCTCTCTTGAGGGAAATCTAGTGTTTGATCCTGAGCTCAAAAAAATTCTTAGGAGAGCTCACCTAGGAGAGAAAAGGGAAGGCATGGCTGATTAAGGAGCAAATCAACAAAGGACCCTGAGGGACTATTTTATTCCAACCTACCAACCCGCACAAGCACTGAGACGACCGGCAGGGGGTAATCCATATGAGATCAAGAATAGTACCATATCTTTGTTGCCCTCCTTTTATGGTACTACTAGGGAGGACCCCTATCAGCATTTGGAGGAATTCATCGAGGTCTGTTCCACGGTGAAGCTCCAGGGCTTTACTAATGAAGCTCTGATGAGGACTCTATTTCCATTCTCCCTAAAGGATAATGCTAAGCACTGGTATCATACCCTTGATGCAAGGGTAAATGATTGGGCCACCCTTAAGGGAGAATTTTTGAAAAAGTATTTTTCTTTGAGTAAGACCAACCATTACAGAAGAGAGATTATGGATTTTACTCAATAGGAAGGGGAGCAATTTCATGAGACTTGGGAGCGCTTTAATGACCTTCCTAGGTTATGCCCCCACCATTAGGTGCCAAGATGGCAGTTGGTCGAAAGGTTCTATAACGAATTATCTGAAAGGCATAGGCAAGCCATCGATGCAACCTGTGCAAGAACCTTCATGACCAGAACTAAGGATGAAGCCTGGGCATTATTTGAAACATTAAGCGACAACTCCATACATTTGTCCCCTGCCTATCAAGAAAGAAAACCATCAATCTTGCAGAGGAAGATAGAGGCCCATGAAGCTGGGTCTTCTTAGGATTTGGCTTATTAGATTCAATTATTGAATAAAAACTTTGGTAGGCTTCTAACAAACCCTGGCACGAACCTATAAGTAGCCTCTATTTTTCAGGCTTCAAGTGAATGCTCCATTTGCCAAAGCACAACATACACCACAGCGGAGTGCCACCAGGCAAATCAATTCCCTGAGTTGCTTTAGGCCGACTTGAACGCAGCCCAAGGTTTCCGCCCACCTCCTCGCAATAACCTTTATTCCAATACCTATAATCCAGTGTGGCGGAACCATCCAAACTTCTCTTGGAAGCATGGTGGTGCTTCTAACTCAGGGAATACAAGACCCTTACCTCCCCAACCCATATGCCAACCATCTTATGAAAACCCTCCTCAGAATAAGTCCTCTAAGAAGGATGAACTTAAAGACATGATGAAAGCGATGCAAGAGCATCAGAATATGGTCATCCAATCTCAAAATAAGATGATTACTGATATGCAATCCCAAATTGGTCATCTTACTAAGGTATTTAGGCAACGTGATTCGGAGAAGCTGCCTAGCTCTTCTGAGGAGAACCTTAAGGGCAAGGGGGTCCTATTCAGGGAGCACAATTGTTAAACATGCGAAAGCGACAGACGAGATCGAGATCATCCCCGACGATGGCACTAAAATATTTAGAAGAGCACGAAGTTGGGTTTAAAATAAATGTATCCTAGTATAGTCGAAATCTCTTTTAAAAAATATAAATTTTATTACTCGAATGTTGAGTCCAAGGTCGAGCATAGGGAGCAAATGGAATTTATTCACTAATCTCAATAAATGCAATTTGAACACTTAAATCTACTCAAAATCTAATTCAGAGTATAATGCAGGAGTTTATGAATTATAGAATGTAGCAAAATGGAGAGATTGATAAGAATAGGGCAAAAAGTCTGATTCTCTTTCTCTTGTCTCTTTAGCTTCCTGTTCTTTTCTTTCTTGGTTCTTTCCTTCTCTGCCTTTTCCTTCTTGGCTTCTCTTCTTTCTTTTCTTCTTCCTTCATTTCTTTCCTCTGCGTGCTTACCTTAGCTTCTCTTTCTCTTCTGCCTTCTCTGCTTTTCTTCTTTTCTCCTTCTTGGCTTATTCCTTCTTCTCTGCCTTTGCCTTCTCTTCAGCCGCACCTTCTTTTGCGACAGTGCTTCTTCTTCCTTCCTTGTCTTCTTTGGCTTCTGATTTCCTTCTCTTTCTTCTTCGGCAGCACCTTCTTCTTCCTTCTTCGTCAGCCTCTGCCTTCAAGCCCTCCTTAGCTCCTCTACAGCTTGCTTTGCTTTTCCTTTCTCTCTTTTGCCTTAGCTTCCTCAGCTTCTTCCTTAGCTTTTTCCTTCTTCGCTTCAGCCTTCTCTTCCTTCTTCCTTTCCCTACACACACGAGTGCAAAACCTACCCCTAACCTCCCCGCGTACGCTCTCTCTCTATTTCTCTCTTGGGTTCGATCTCCTAGAGCCAGCCAATCGGGTATTTGGGTCAGGTTACGCGCATCCAGGTCCAGGTGCACTGGCATGGGTGGTGCGTGAGGAGTGCTGCGTAAACAGGTCAGCCAGGTCCGTAGAGAGTGGGTCACGGACGAGGTCGGTGAGCGGGCAAGGGGACCTCACCCCGTGATCTGAGGTGATAAGGTGGAAACACAAATTCAACTTATACCACTCACCTACGCTGAAAACTTCTGAGGTGGGACTAAAGTCCCACTTGCTTCTTCGCACGCAGGTAGAACGCCTGTGTAATTGCTGCAGCTGTGATGCCTCTCAAAGCTAATTGCCTAGCTGAATGCACGCATGAGGTGAATCTGCATCACCTGGGACCTGAAACCTAGAGCGCAACTGCCTGGGGCGAGCTTGTGAGCTTCTTCGAGTCTACGCTAATGGCGATGGAGGCTTGATCTTGCGATCACTCAATACATCCTTGCGGCCTCATTAAGCTGAACAAGAAGCTTCACCGTGACACGGCGAAGGTGCTGTGGTAGGTGGCTGGCCGCGAGGCAGCCTAGGCATGCAGGCTTAGGACGTTTTGCAGCCATGATGATGGGTGTGGCCGGGGGATGAGTGTAGAGGTGATGATGGTTGATGGAGGTGGGGGAAGTGATTAGTGGAAGGTGGCGGATATTCTGAGGGTTTTGGAGAGGCGTGTGGATGTGTGGAGTGGTGGATGCACCTCGCTGGTGGTTTGCCGGAGATGAGAATGATGGTGGTGGTCTGCGATGTCGAGGGGTTAAAAATAGAAATAAGGAAGGGGGAAATAAAGAGAGGAGAGAGAGAAAGAGTTTTAACCCACTTTAGAGATGAAAGGAGGGAGGAGGCAGACGGCTCGTACCTACCGTCGTCGGAGAAGAAGCTACCAATGGAGGGAGAACGACGATGATGAAGGGGCTTTTGGCGAGTGCACGGGTATGGCGCGACGCAGAGGAAGAAGGTGAAGACTGCTCTGCCTCTAGTATTGTGGTAGAGCAACGAGAAGGAGGAGATGTGTCCAAAGCCTGCTGGATGCTTGGTCGGAGGAGAAGAGAAGAAATTGGAGGGTTTACTCTGGCCAAACCAAGTTGAGAATGGACGGCTGGGGCTGAGGGTTCTTTTATAGGCTCTAGCAGAGGTCCTTATGCTTGGTAGACAAGCTTCCAAGCGCAAGAATCCTCGCTGGAGTAGGAAATCCATGAGATGCCCAAATCTCTCCAACGTTCGCATGAGAGATTGGGTTATAATTAGGGCTTGGGATTGCACTCATCATATCGGGAATTCCTCAGAGAATCTAAATTTCAAATCTGAGGGGATCTCTGAGGAATCAAGGAGAAATCCTCCTCAAATCCTCGTCGAAGTAGGACTCCTCTGTTGTAATTATAGAGGGACCTAATTGCAAAGAGTGGCGAGGAAGATAGGGGGTCTACGCAATGGTTTTCGAAAGCTAGGGATCAAAATGTAATTAGGTGGACTATTTTGCAAAGTAGGTCAAGGTGACCTCCCCTTAGGTCCAAATTTTGATACAAACCTAATTTGGACCCAAGGAATCCAATGGTGAAGTTGAATTTTAGGTTTGACCACGTTCGGCTAGGCATTTTATACAAAAACCCAAATTAGGGCAAATAATTAGCTAGGACCCCTACTTAGGTCAAAATAGGTTCCAAAGGTCAATTTGAAGGTTCTAAACCCTAGGGAATATTTTTCCATGAATTTTAGAGGCTTTAGTTGATTTTTATCCTGACCAGAACCTTGTTGAATTAAGTGGGTCTATTTTGGGGTTACAGGATGTCATTTAATTCTCAGATCTTACAATAACCCATTTCTGATTGAACCATCCCACTTTTCATCTTGTTAAGATCAATTGACATATGTTTAGCCCCTGAGAAATCCCATTGATGTACTAAAATGATAAAATTGCAGTTTTATCCTTTATTTCTTATTTTCTTCTCAGAATAGTTATTCCTTGAATTAGGCCCTTCTCTATGTTATGTAGGAGCTTTTGTTCTCTTTTCTAGGTTAAAATGAGCTAGTTAGGGTTCATGATGGTGTTCCTATCATACCCCCATGCCTAGCTTTTGCTAGTCCCTTAGCAAAATTTCAAGGTTTTAACATCTGTTCTAGACCATGAATTTCTTTCACTAGTTATGATAAGTGCTTTCTTTCTTTTGACTAGGTTAGAATGCCGACAGTAGGCCTAGAGGTACTCAATTACCAACCAAGATCCGGACCTGACCAGCTCTAGCCTCGATCCTCCGCGAAGGTTTCTAAGGCCCGCAGGAGCTATCCTAAGGTTCATTGGACTCTGCAGTTAAAGCACTTGTTCTTGAGACATATTTAAGCCTTGGTTCAGTTTGCAGTGTGTTTTTTTTTGTAAGAGAGAGACAGAGGATTTGTTTGAGAGTTTTCTCTCTTTTCTTTTTATTTGTAGCTTCAAATTGGCTTCTCAATACGGTCTGTATCGGATTCCTCATCCCCATCATCAATCCTCAAAGGTCCCTGGCAATCGATGCTTCGTGATAGCACCACCCATGGCAACCCTCAAAACCCTGGCTTTCAAGATTTCAAGAAAATCCTGCCCATGGCATTCAGTAGCCAAATCCAGACCCTAGCAATCGACATTTCGTGATAATGCCGCCCATGGTATCTGAACCAGCAGGGTGATTATGTGCCCCCGGTAGGATATGTACATATCGTAGGAGACAAGCACCGTGGAGACGTTATGTTGTTACGCATCTTCGAGGGGGATTTCCTGCCTCTCCACACTAGGAACTCATCCAAATCAACTTGTGTTGATTGGCCGCTCCTAATCTAGGCAACTCTTTTTCAGAACATTTAAATGCTTCTACATGATTTTGATAGTTATGCACACTGAACCAGACTATTTGTGGATTGGGGTGCTTAGGTTACCGAATCCCGCAAATCGAAGGTCAGTTGATGAGGCTGAATACTCCCTAGGCTTTATACCTAATACTTGAGCTTGTCATTTTCCCCAACCTCTTGAGGATTATCCAGATCTTAGCAGATACGTGAATTTTTAAGCCTAAGAGTCTAGCACAAAAGGCCTAAGACCAGTGTTCCTAGTAATCTCTTTTTTTGTATCTCATTAGCACTTTTTTCCTTCATTTTTCTCTTTTTCCCTGATGTGGTCTAGAACTTCATTAATTCATTAATTTCTTACTAATGACTATCTCTTTTTCTTTTTCATTTTATGCTCCATTTTTATCATTTTGCTCTTTTCCTCCTCATGCTTATGTGATTTCAAAAATTTCTTCCCTCCTTAAGTTTTTTTATTCTTTTCCACAATTTTCTAATTTTTTTGGTATTTTTGACATATGTAAATTTTTGTGAGAATCCTTTAGACTTGTTTTCTGTATGTATGCACTTTACCACCCCCTATGCTTAAGTTTTGCAATGTCCTCATTGTAAATGGAGGGTGTGAAATAGTGTTGGGTTCAGGGACTTAGAACAGGATTTATCGGGTGGATGAATGGGTCGGGCATGACTTTTGCGGATCATTTCAAGCTCTGGTACATGTACCAGAGGTGGGATCGACTGGTCTAATGCTGAACTTAGGGTGCAGTAGACGTGGAGTACTGATGAATAATCAGATGAATCTCAGGTTTTTGGAATGACGGGTTGCCTCCCGTTAAGCACTAAATTCAATGCTTTCAACTGAGCGGAACATGGTATGGAGAGGGAGTGGTCAAATCAGTAGAGTTTTGTAGAACAAGCACTTTGATTAAGAGCCTGGTTGGTCTAACCAGGTGCTTGTTTAGATCGGTAGGCTGATGATGCAGCCCAAACCCTATTAATCTGGTGGGTTGATAAATGTAGATCAATAGATGTGGCACCCACCATATGCTGTGGAGCTCAGATGGATGTGGAAGTGTAAATTTAGGTTTTGGTTGAGTCAAATCAGCCTGATCAGAGTAGGGCTTCATAAAATAATTAGCGAATGGTGTGGAAACCCTACATGAGTGATCAGACAATGATAGAGCATGGTCTGCAGTTTGATCAATGTTTGATACTCGATGCATGTGTGGAGTGAAATCATCTACAATCGACTTAGTGAGAGAGGAATCAGAATAGAAATTGAGTCTGGTTGCAGGTCGAGGTTGAAAATGGGTTTTGTTCGATTTTGTATATTCGAAAGAGGTGGCTTCAATGAGAATTGTGTATGAGGGCTCTTCTAAAAACGAGTGACAGGTTGTTTCATTGAGAGTCCTCGTAGTAGCTTTCAAAATCGAAAGTGAATGCCTGAAGAGTGTTGATAGGAAAATGGAAATTTGAGTTGAGAAAAGATTCGTACTCTGGGTTGCAGTCACTCTCGGCATTTTATGGTTTTCATTCCTGAGGATCGAAAAGAAATGATTCCATGTGACTGGAACTTGAACTTAAATCGGTGATCTCGGGAATTGAGACCTCAGAGTCCGAGTCAGAGAATGAATCTTGTGAGCTAAGGTCGTAGATTGGCTCATTGTATTCAGGAAGCAGAGTTTCTCCGAAATCATGGTAAGGTTGGAAATCGTTGGAGATATTGCAAAAATCAAGTTCTGAATGAGATTCGAGATCATAAGTTCCACCATAGAATAAATCACATGATGTAGATTCAATAGCCTAACTTGGGTCTAGCCTATATGTAAATTCTGAGCTTAAAAAGGTATCCTTATCGGGTCTAGGCTCAAGTTCTAGGCTTGCAGGAAAGACCCAATCAAAACCCCACACGTTTAACTCAGTTTCTGTATCGTAAATTGGCATGACTTCCGAAAAATTGATTTGATTTTCTGAGGATGTTGGAGAGGGATATTCATCAAATAGAAGCCGAGAATCATACTCTTCATTGAAAATTTGGTCTTCATACGGGACCTCGTAATCTTCCCAATAAGTTTCAGATCTAGATTCTAGGTTTAGGATGTGGGCTGAATCACTAGAATCTAGGTCCGAATTACCTTCGAGGGTCACCTTATCAGAATAAGGGGTGGGATTTACACCCTCGAGAGGTTCAACTCTAATCTCATTATTGCAGGAGTCTTGGAATTCTATGCTTGGTGATCTATGATTTAGGGTTGGCTCTTCATTGTGTTTTCTTGCAATTGGAACTTCCCAACCTTCTTCATTATCAGGCATGTTGTATTCTATCTAGGTTGGGAATCCACAACCACTCTATGCCTCAAACTCGAGATTTAGAATATCAGATTGATCCTCAATACTACTCTGAGATGGCTTATCATCTGTTTGGGATGTATACGGGTATTTCTGGTCAATAATTTGTTTCAATAATCTCATTATCTCTTCCTATTTTTCAAGATCATCTTGGTGTTGTTCCCAAAGTATAGGATTTGTCATGCATTGGATGTATTCAAAATTATGCAATTTTTCTATCTCAATGTAACCTATTATGAGAATGTCTCGGGTTGATCCTTTTGTGGCTTCAGTCAATAATACTTGGGCACAGTTTATGATGAAGGTTGTGGTTGTTGGTACACTAACCTGAATGTCTTCTACTATTGTTGAGGGTTTATATTCAATTTCATAGAACTCAAGGGCATCCTCAATCATTCTATATATCATGGTTCTTCGGGATTTAGGTTTCTTGAATGGTAATCCTAAATAACTAGGCTGCATGTTTGGATTAGATGGTGGAATCAAGATGTAGAAGATGTAGAATCAAGTTGTGAAGTGAATAGATCTGAATAGAGAGTCCCATTGAAATTTTATGTGTGTGCTCTAAAGAGAAGGGATGAGGGACTGCATGTGTTTTTGACCCAATTGAGACACCCAAAGATGTTTGGATGACTATGGAGGTTCGGGGCGGATGACACCCTTGGATCAGAAAGTCGTCCACCTGAGAATTACCTAGGCAGCAAGAGAGGGAGAGTCCCACGAAGACCCCTACACAGTAGAACGTCCCCACTGGTTATAGGGTTTCCCCCACCCGACCTCTCTTGTCACTGAGATTCCAGGTAGACCAGAATGGGGACCTTGACCTCTTAAGTCTACCACTTTTAGATTTAAGGTGCTTAGGGTTTTCACTTGAACTTTAGATGTTTGGGTGTTGTGACCTAATTTCAAGGTTGGTTGACCCAAGGGGTCAGCTTCACCTAACCTGCCCTAAAGATGGCAGAATGATTCTAGGTCAAGACCTAGAAAGCACCCTGATTTGACTCCCAAGTTATTAGGTCCAAGTTTTTTAAGATTCAAGTGATTTTAGAGCTCAATTTTAGGGTTTGTCTTACTTAGATCTTTTCAACCAAGGGCTTGGGTAGCACACTGATGCTGGTGGGTTTGTTCCTTTTATGCAAGCATGTATGAACTAGCACTCCAAAACCCTACTGTAGAAACCCTAATTTGCTTCTATTTCCAATCCTCTTTGCCTTTCACAAAAGTTCTCCTTAGACTTCAAACAAGAACTGCGTAGTTTGTGGAGATTCAGAAATAAAGCGTGATTTCTACTAGGCACAGGAATTTGCGGGGTAAGATCTCTAAAAAAAAATCACTCCAACTTCAATAAGTTTTGAAAAATTTTCACAAAATCAGGAAACTTTTGCCTTTAAAATGGTAATTACTAAGAAAAGAAGGCGAGTGATTCCTAATTTGATTATTTCTTTTTTTTTTGTCTTCCCAGGATTAAGAGATGGATTAGGGAAGAAGAGAGAATACCTGCCCTGGAGTTGTTGATTTGCGTGGGAGATTTCCTCGTGAAATACCTACAAAATCATAGCAAAACAAATAGGGCAAGTTAGTGCTAAAATATAATCACAAATAATGTAGAGACTGGTGATAAATTGTGCATTGCTCCCTAGCAATGGTGCCAAAAGGTTAAAATGACAGACGAGCAACAACAAGATCGAGATCGTCCCTAGCGACGGTGCTAAAATGTTTAGAGGAGCGCGAAGTCAGGTTTAAAATAAATGCGTCATAGTATAGTCGAAATTGCTTTGAAAACATATAAATTTTATTACTCGAATGTTGAGTCTGAGGTCGAACACAGGGAGCAAATTGAATTTATTCACTAATCTCAATAAATGTAATTTGAACACTTAAATCTACTCAAAATCTAATTCAGAGTTTAATGCAGGAGTTTATGAATTATAGAATGTAGCAAAATGGAGAGATTGATAAGAATAAGGCAAAAGTCTAATTCTCTTTCTCTTGTCTCTTTAGCTTCCTCTTCTTTTCTTTCTTGGTTCTTTCCTTCTCTACCTTTTCCTTCTTGGTTTCTCTTCTTTCTTTTCTTCTTCCTTCTTTTCTTTCCTCTACGTGCTTGCCTTAGCTTCTCTTTCTCTTCTGCTTCTCTGCCTTTCTTCTTTTCTCCTTCTTGGCTTATTCCTTCTCTGCGTTTGCCATTTCTTCAACGGCACCTTCTTTTGCGACATTGCTTCTTCTTCCTTCCTTGTCTTCTTTGGCTTTTGATTTCCTTCCATCCCTTTTCTTCTTCAGCAGCATCTTCTTCTTCCTTCTTCAACCTCTGCCTTCAAGTCCTCCTTAGCTCCTCTGCAGCTTGCTTTGCTTTTCCTCTCTTTCTCTTTTGCCTTAGCCTCCTCAGCTTCTACCTTAGCTTTTTCCTTCCTTGCTTCAGCCTTCTCTTCCTTCTTCCTTTCCCTGCACACACGAGTGCAAAACCTACCCCTACCCTCCCCGCGTACACTCTCTATTTCTCTCTTGGGTTCACTCTCCCAAAGCTAGCCAATCGGGTATTCGAGTCAGGTTACGTGCACCCGGGTCCAGGCGCACTGGCGTGGGTGGTGCGAGAGGAGTGTTGGGCAAACGGGTCGGCCAGATCCACGAAGCGTGGGTCTCAGACAAGGTGGGTGAGCGGGCGAGGGGACCTCGCCCCGTAATCCGAGGCGATAAGGTGGAAACACAAATTCAATTTATACAACTTACCTGCACTAAAAATTTTCGAGGTGGGACTAAAGTCCCACCCGCTTCTTCGCGCGCGCGCAAGGAGAATGCCTATCTAATTGCTATAGCTGTGACGCCTCTCGAAGCTAATTGCCTGGTTGAATGCACTCATGAGGTGAATCCGCATAACCTGGGACCTTAGACTTGGAGCGCAACTGCCTGGAGCGAGCTTGCAAGGTTCTTCGAGTCTACGCTAATGGTGACGAAGGCTCAGTCCTGCGGTCACTCAATACGGTCTTGTGGCCTCATTAAACTACACAGGAAGCTTCGCCGTGACACGGCGAAGGTGCTGCGGTAGGTGGCTGGCCACGGGGTGGCCTAGGCATACAGGCCTAGGTTGCTCTGTGGTCGTAATGATGGGTGTGGTCGGGGGGCGAGTGTGGAGGTGATGGCGGTCAATGGAGGTGGGGGAAGTGATTAGTGGAAGGTGGCGGATCTTCTGAGGGTTTTGGGGAGGTGTATGGATTGTGGAGTGGTGGATGCAACTTGCCGATGGTCTGCCGGAGATGGGGACAATGGTGGTGGTCTGCAGTGTCGTGGGGTTGAAAATAGAAATAAAGAGGGGGAAATAAAGAGAGGAGAGAGAGAAAGAGCTTTAACCCACTTTAGAGATGAAAGGAGGGAGGAGGCGGACGGCTCGTACTTGTCTCCGCCGGAGAAGAAGCTTCCAGTGGAGGGAGAACGGCGACGACAAAGGGGCATCTGGTGCATGCACGGGTATGGTGCGACGCGGAGGAAGGAGGTGAAGGCAGCTCTTCCACTGGTATTGTGGCAGAGCGACTAGAAGGAGATGTCGTCGAAGCCTGCTGGATGCTTGGCCAGAGGAGAAGAGAAGAAATTGGATGGCTTACTCCAGCCAAACTAAGCTGAGAATGGACAGCCAAGGTTGGGGCTTCTTTTATAGTCTCTGGTAGAGGTCCTTGTGCTTGGAAGACAAGCTTCCAAGCGCAAGAATCCTCACCAGAGTCGAAAATCCTTGAGATACCTAAATCTCTCAAGAGTTCACACGAGAGATTAGGTGACAATTCAGGCTTGGGATTACGCTCATCAGATCAGGAATTCCTTAGAGAATCTCCCTTTCAAATCTGAGAGGGGAACTCTGCGGAATCAGGAAGAAATCCTCCTCGAATCCTCGTCGGAGTAGGACTCCACCGCTGTAATGGTAGAGGGACCTAATTGCAAATATTGGCGAGGAAGATAGGGGGTATGCGCAATGGTTTTCAAATGCTAGGGGTCAAAATGTAATTGGGTGGACTGCTTTGCAAAGAAGGTCAAGGTGACCTCCCATTAGGTCTAATATTTGGTACAAACCTAATTTGGACCCAAGGAGTCCAATGGTGAAGTTGGATTTTAAGTTTGACCACTTTTGACTATGCATTTTACACAAAAACACAAATTAGGGCAAATAATTAGCTAGGACCCCTACTTAGATAAAAATAGGTCCAAAGGCCAATTTGAAGGTTCTAAACCCTAGGGGATATTTTTCCATGAAATTTAAAGGCTTTAGTTGATTTTTATCCTAACCAGAACCTTGTTGAATTAAGAGGGTCTGTTTTAGGGTTACAGGATGTCATTTAATTCTCAAATCTCACAATAACCCATTTCTGATTGAACCATCCCACTTTTCATCTTGTTAAGACCAATTGACCTATGTTTAACCCCTGAGAAATCCTGTTGATGTATTGCAATGGTAAAATTGCAGTTTTCTCCTTTGTTTCTTACTTTCTTCTCGGAATAGTTATTCCTTGAATTAGGCCCTTCTCTAGGTTATGTAGGAGCTTTTGTTCTCTTTTCTTGGTAAAAATGAGCTAGTTAGGGCTCGTGATGGTGTTCCCATCAATGCCCAAGCTTTGACCCTGCTGAGGAGTGGAAAGAAGATTGACAAGCCTGATAACACTTCTATGGTTACGTCTCAGAATTTCCCTTCTACACTCGACCCGACTTCCATTTCCATCGAGGAAGAGCCATACTACTCTCCCTCTCTTGGAATCACCCACAATGAGGATGTTGTCCTTCCACCACCCCTCTCCGGCCATGACGACCCCTCTACCCAGAAGTCGAGGGTGCCCTATCCAGAGTGCCTATTTACTCTTGGAGAATCTTTTATTGGCTCTCCTGGAGCCAAGGATAGGACGAAGGAGATCATGGACACTTTTAGGGAAGTCCAGATCAACTTGCCTCTGTTGGAAGCTATCAAATAGATCTCATCCTATGGCAAGTTTCTGAAGGACCTGTGCACCCAAAAGCACCGATCTAGGAAATAGGTCCAAACCAAGGTCATCCTACCTGACCATGTTAGCTCGATTCTCCAACATGGAACACCCCCCAAAATGAAAGACCCAGAGGCCCTGTATATTTCAGTGGTCATAGGTAACCAACACATTGACGAGGCTTTGCTCGATCTGGGTAAGGGGGTGAACATTTTACCAAGCTTTGTCTTTGACCATTTGGGAGGAGGCAAGTTAAAGCCTAGTCCAGTCATCCTCCAGGTCGCAAACAAATCACTTAAGACACCACGGGGATTGCTGGAAGATGTCCTTGTAAGAGTGAAGGACTTCTCCCCTGTTGACTTTCTGGTGCTAGATAAAGACCCATCTAATAAGCCCACAATGGCGTCCATTATTCTGGGATGCCCCTTCTTGGCCACAGCCAACGCCTTTATCAATTGTAGATCAGTGGCACTTAAAATGGGCTTTGGGAACAAGAAGATCTGATTGAATGTTTTGATACTTACAAGCAAACCAGATTTGAAGATTGTTCTTAGATTGAGGTCGTTGATGAAATAATTGAAGAGACTACTCCAGCACTCCTATGTAGAGATCCCCTTCAAAAGGTCATATCTATGGACCATCCTCTGATTATTAAAGAAACTGAAAGGGAAATACCCGAATTAGAAGAGTTGCTGGGGATATACATAGAGTCTCTGTCCCCACCTTAGACAGTGAAGGTTGATCCACTGCCTGAGGTAGGGACATCTCAACTTAAACCCTCAATCCAAAAGGCTCCTAAGTTGGAACTGAAACCCCTCTTGAGCACATTGAAATATGCTTTCCTTGGCCCTAATCACACGCTCCCTATTATTATCTCGTCTGCATTATCTAAATCGTAGGAGGGAGCTCTACTTGAGTGTTTACAAAGGCACAAGGAAGCAATTGCCTGGTCAATTGCTAATATTAGGGGTGTTGATCCCTCCCTTTGCATGCATCATATATACACGGACTAGTCCGTGAAGCCTTTCTGAGACATGCAGAGAAGGCTCAACCCCAATATGCTGGAGGTAATTAAAAATGAGATTCTGAAATGGCTAGACGTAGGGATTATCTATCCCATTTCAGATAGTAAATGGGTCAGTCCTATTCATGTAATACCTAAAAAGGCAGGAATCACTGTGGAAGAGAATGACCAAGGAGAGCTGGTGACCACTAGACCCCCAACTGGTTGGAGGGTCTACATTGATTACAGCCGTTTGAGCACGGCTACTCAGAAAGACCATTTCCTCTTACTGTTTATCGATCAGATTTTGGAATGACTGGCAAGGAACAAGTACTTCTGTTTTCTTGACGGGTACTACGGGTATAATCAGATAGCCGTTCTTCCTGACGATCAGGAGCGTACCACCTTCACGAGTTCGTATGGCACATTTACGTTCCGTCAAATGCCATTTTAGTTATGTAATGCTCCTACCACTTTCCAACGTTGTATGATGGCTATCTTTTCTGATATGATCAATGAGTTTGTTGAAATTTTCATAGATGACTTCTCCATTTACGGCTCGTCGTTTAACTTATGCCTTTCGCACCTTGATAAATTCTTAACCCATTACGAAGAGGCAAAGCTAGTGCTTAGCTGGGAGAAAAGCCACTTTATGGTCCAGCAAAGCATTGTGTTAGGGCATATAGTTTCTAATAGAGGATTAGAGGTGGACACTGCAAAAATTGATTCCATCTATAAGCTTCCATTACCAGCCATTGTTCGTCAAGTTAGATCTTTCCTTGGCCATGCTAGATTTTATAGGTACTTCATTAGAGATTTTAGTAAAATCTCTAAGCCACTCTGCGACTTGTTAGCGAAGAATGTCTCTTTCGATTTTGATGATAGATGTGGTGAGGCTTTCCAAGTCTTAAAGAAAGCCCTTATTACCGCACCGATTCTCCAAGCACCAGATTGGACCCTCCCATTTGCGCTAATGTGCGATGCTTCTGATTTGCAGTGGGAGCAGTCTTAGGTCAAAGGGTTGATGGCAAACCTCATGTGCTGCATTATGCCAGCAAGACCCTAACGGATCCTCAGCAAAACTACACGGTCACTGAAAAGGAACTTCCTGTTGTAGTATTTGCTTTCAAAAAGTTTCGGTCTTATCTTTTGGGATCCAAGGTTGTGGTATTCATTGATCATTCTGCCCTAAAGCATCTTCTTGCTAAAAAGGATACCAAACCTCGCCTAATTCATTGGATTATACTACTCCAGGAGTTTGACCTGGAAATTAAAGATAAGAAAGGAGCTAAGAATGTGGTAGCAGATCATCTGTCTAAGATCCCTATTGAGGCATCAAACCCTACTGATAGTATTCAAGAGACTTTCCCTGATGAGTCTCTAATGGCCGTGGAGGCCAAAACTCCTTGGTTCGTTGACATAGTGAACTAACAGGTCACGGACATTACCTCCAGTACTTGGGACAAGTAGAAGCGAGACAGGTTTCTTACTAACGCTAAATTTTATCACTGGGAGGAACCCGAGCTTTTTAGAGTAGGCCCTGACTAGATTTTTTGCTTTTGCATCCCTAATGAAGAACAAAGAAGTGTTCTGAGTTTCTGCCATGACCTCCATTGTGGGGACATTTTAGTGGGAAAAAGACTGCTCATAAGGTTCTTCAGTCTGGCTTTTGGTGGCCCACATTATTCCGAGATGCACATACATATGTGGGCGCATGTCTACGTTGCCAGCAGATGGGAACCATTGGAAAAAGGTGATGAGATGCCCCAGCAACCGATCCTCCCTGTTGAGATCTTTGATATTTGGGGCATCGACTTCATGGGTCCCTTTCCTGTGTCCTTCGGATATGACTACATCCTTGTGGCTATGGACTATGTATCGAAATGGATAGAAGCCATACCCACACGAACCAATGACCATTCTATGGTCTTGGGCTTTGTTAAGGCTAATATCATTTGTCGGTATGGGTGCCCAAGGACGATCATAAGCACTGAAGGACCTCACTTCAAGAACATACACTTCATAAGACTACTCCAAAATTTGGGAGTTAACCACATGATAGCCACACCTTTCCATCCCCAAATGAGTGGATAGGTTGAAGTGTCTAATAGGGAGATTAAACGAATTTTAGAAAAAACTGTCAAGCCCGATCATAAGGATTGGTCTAAAAACTAAATGAAGCTCTTTGGGCCTACAGAACCATGTATCAGACTCCCTTGGGCATGTCTCCTTTCCATCTTGTCTAGGAAAGGCGGGCCATCTTCCCATTGAAATCCAACATAAAACCTATTGGGCTATTAAAAATGTTAACTTGAATCTGGATAAAGCGGGAAAGGCAAGTATGATAGAGTTAAGTGAGCTTAAGGAGCTTCGTAATGAAGCCTATGAAACTTCTCAAGCTTATAGGCAACGTACAAAGGTCTTCCATGATAAGCACATCATTAGAAAGACTTTTGAGCCCAACCAATGGGTTTGGCTTTTCAATTCCAAACTTAAATTATTTCCAGGAAAGCTCAAGTCCCACTGGGATGGGCCATACATTGTTTTCAATACTTTCCCTCACGGAGCTGTAGAAATTCAAAACCTTACTTCTGGTGCGAGCCTTAAGGTAAATGGCTAGTGACTTAAACCTTATATTACTCTTTTATATGGCAAAATTGTGGACGCACTTTGGCTTGACGAGCCTTAGCTCCTCCCACTCTCCTCCTCAGGTGATATTCTTCTTTGTCTGCATTTTTCCAATAAGGACATTGTTAGTCTTAGGCATGGGGGGTATAACCTGAGAATGTTTATAGCATTTATAAATATTTGCATACATTTAGGACAATTTAAGAAAAGAAACTCTTATTTTCTTGAGCTGAATTGGTTAGTCCTTAGTAAAACATCTTTGTCATGGAGGTGTCATTAAATATTTTCCTTCTTTAATTGTTTCTTAAGTTTAGAATCCAGTACATTTACTTCACTTGTACATAGACTGGGTAATGGTTCTTTGAAGAAAACCAATAAAAATTTTTAGCCTACTGAACCCTTGGACAGTTAATAGGGAGTCAAGCATACTATCTTCTAGCAAATCCACCTCATATTTGTGAGAAGAAAGTAGAGAGATTATTGGTGTGCTAAGTCTACTGCAAGGACTCATAAGTTTTGAACAATTAGATGATGATACCTCAGAGTTAGGCATAGTTTTCTCTCTCTGTTCCTGTGTGCATTGTGTGAATTCTTGAGAGTCACCAAATAAGCCAGATATACAGAGATTGAGCCCTAATAAAGCTGACTATGGTGGATGGTTACGACCATCCTTCATAGAGTCCTCGACTGAAGGAGGGTAATAGTGTCAAAGGTCAGAAATATGCTTGTCCTATCCATTCCTCCTAGGTGCCGAGAGTAGGCATTTCCACCAAATAAGCCACACAATATCCTCTTGACCATCATCATCCCTAATAATGCCTCATAAATAAAAAGTCTACGTCATGTTGTGTTGATTTATAAAGAAAAAAAAAGCAGAAAAAGAGAAAAGAAACAATTATATTTAAAAAAGTAAAGAAAAGAAAAAGAAAAGAGTCCAAGTTTATAGTTTTATTTTCGTGACGATGTTTCTGAGGCAACAAAAACACCCATCACAATCCACCAAATATGACACATACCTACCTTTCAGAATTTCTGATCACCCGAATATTGGTTGAGGACTCTAACTTAGTTGTAGAGTTATTAGGACTTTAGTTGAAGTGTGAATACCATGTGAGGCCACCAAACAGTAAGTACATTTACTAAATCTGGTGAGATTTGTGATCTCAGAAAGAAAAGAAGAAAAAGAGTGAGCACAAAGGAATATCAAGAGAGCACATTTATTTAGCCTCTCTCTGAGTTGACTTGTTTAATAGTCTAGAGATCTAGAGTCTGTAGTACTAGATTACATGTAGCACCAGATGAGTGTATGCCACCAAATACAAATCCATTCAACTAGATATCTCCTACCTAAGCCAAAAGGTCGGGGTCAAATTATAGATTATCTTCTGCTTTATTCATGAGGGAAGTAGTTTCCTATCTCGATAGAGATATTTACCAAGGGTGAAGTACGAACCCCCAATGCGAATTGCCTTTTCACTTGAATATGTTGTCCAGGCTATTATCACTTCACGGTTGTATGGATAACTAAATTTTTGGAATAAGGAAAGAAGAAATCTTTTGATTAGATCTATTATTTTTCACTTTTGCTAGGGACTAGTAAATCTTAGGCATGGGGATATTTGATGAGTCCATTTTAATGGACTATTGTTATGCCTAAGTTAACTTTATTCTTACATTTTGTTTGTTAATAAGTACATTTGGTCATAGAATGATTGCATGCATCATTACTTAAGTTATGTATATAAATAATTATTTTATATTTCATTATTGTAGGAATAACTTATGTTATATTACATTTCAACTTGCCACTCTCTCATGCAGGTCATGCACACAGCTCACCCTTTCCATCTCCTCCAGTTGATCCACTCTATCAGGCTATTTTCAGAGTTAATAGTAACCAGGAAAATGGGAGAGGAGGAGGAACAAATATGAGAAGAAACCAGGATCTTTTGAAAAGATTTCCCCCCTGACCCCCCACAGGGATCTTTTGGCTCTCGCCAGCCTCAACAAATCGGCCACCCAAATCTCCGAACGGCTAATGATGGCCAATTTTAGTAAGGGATTTAAAATCCCTTGAATTGTGCCGGGGAAGAAGAATAGAAGGGAGGAGATAAAAGTCGCATGGGATAATGAATCTTCTGCTCTCTCTCGGTGGGGGCATCATCTGGAACCGCACCACTGTGGACCCTGCGCACATCATGAAGGAGAGCTTGCACTATGGCCCTCTCACCCCTCTCACTGCAGGCAAATCGCACGCAAGGCAGCCACTCCTCGCACGGCAACACCACTGCGCGCACCATCCCAGCATGCGCGTGGCTCCTCTCACTGCAACCTATGCACGCGCTCCCTCAAGGAAGTGCGCCTCTCCAAGTGCTGCAGTAGTAGAGCAGCTAGCACTGACTCCTCTCTTCCCTCCAGCAGCACTGACGCCGCGCACCCCCCTCACGCGCTCGCAGTAGCGCAATCTCCTCTGCATGCAACCAGGCCCCACGCAACCCCCGCCAGCCACGCCAGGCGTGCAAGACAAACCACATGAAAACGCTCGCATGCCACGGCCTCGCTGTCTTCTTCTTCCTCTAGTTCTCTCAAACCACCTGCAAACAACCAAAAGAACCCACCATAGCACCTCCATGCACAGCCAACCCTCGCCGGCCATGCTTGCGTGTAACCGCGCCTGCACGTAGCTACGCCCGCACGTAGCAGCGCTCATGTACAACCGTGCCCTTGTGCGTGCGCACCACCTCCGCATGCAGCAACCACCTGAGGCAGCTGCAGTCCATGCCTCCCCTCTCTGTCGACACTTGCTGTCCGACCGGCCGCCACCGGCCATCTCCTATCTCACTGTCATCATCTACAAGATCCTCTCCTCCGATGGAACTCCTCCTCCCGAGCAAACCGGCGGCGACGCCTCCTCCAACGTGCGGTGAAGAGAGGAAATTTCCTCTGCTTTTGAAGGAATTAGAATTTACATATCCTGCCATTGTCACTTTAATATTTGGATTATTTTATTCAGGTGAAATTGCATGGGTGAACTTACAATTTCGTGAATTTGCTTAACTTGTGTTATGTGCATCATTTAACATTGAAATTTAATTTAGATTTGCATGCAATTCAAACTTACATGATATGCCACTACACATGCCTCATGTACATACTTTTGGGAGCTTGATTTCTGACATAAAATTTACATAAATAGTCCATAACTTATCATAAAATTGCAAGTTCCATTTACAGTCTCATATTCATTGAATTGATTTCACAAAGGTGTCTGCGAAGATTATAACTCTCTACTCATGAATTTATTGGATCTATTCGTCCTTGTGGATACGACATCCTTTTTGTGGTTTAAATTGATATCTATTTTAATCTTTGATTAAGAGAGTTCCACCACATAAATTACAATAGCATATCATTCTATTAATTTCTTATTCAAGCGAAATACTCTCACATCAATCTCTTATTCCCCTCCTTCATCTAGGTAACAATAGACTAGCTAGGATTTAGTTTAGTTTAGTTAGGTAGTTAGTTAGTGTAATGTTAGTCTAGTTTTCATATCATCTTCCCCAACTCCGGTGAGGCCAAGTCTGGACTTGGCGAACCTTGTTTCACTGTTTCCTCCATCTGATCATCTTCCCTACCTCCCCACGACTTCACCTCACCTTCATTCCATTCTATCACATATTTCGTCTAATTCACATACACCTTCACTATCGACCTCCGTTGTCCATGGTGGAGGCCCACAGCATAGAACACCTCCATTAAGGGCCCTCCACCACTTCTCCATTACTTCAGGGCCCCGTTCTACCTTCTAATTCATCTAATTAAACATCTAAATGCTTAAATCACCAGCGCCTTCACCTGACATCTCACTATCCATGGTGAGGTGTTCAAAGATGTTATCACACTCAATCAGGTCCTCCATCACGTTTGTAACACTCTAAGGACCACTCTAACCTACTTGATTTGTCCTATTACTCACTACACACAAAATGCCTAATTTCCCTCAACATCCTAAGCTTGCTGCCAATGGCAGCTTAGGAGGAGTTAGTTCATCTAATTAAACATCCACACATCATCTCCTGGCTCTAATTTGCATTTCCCCTCATCCAATTTAGAGGGAGATCATCTCTTGAGTTCTATTGAATTTAAAGCTTTGATTTCACTGAATTCTTGGTGAATTCCTTGTCAAGTTCTTCAATTGATGAAATTAACATTTTCATGAGGTTCCTTGCAACCTAAGAATTTTGTTTAGACCACTCATGGTCTGTTTTGTGGAGTTTTTAACACCAGTCACCTATTCCTGGGTTCACTGGAGCTCCAATGAGCTCCACCAACCAAACTTTGAGCTTCAGCCATCAGAACTTCTTAAGAAGGTCCAGAACACTTAAATAAAGCCTAAGGATCAAGAATTTGTGCTTATACTTGTGTTTAATTGATTCTACCTATCAATTAGAATTCATCTTCTCCAACTTCAATGGAGTTGGAGATGCTTAACCTTTGAGATTCTAAGGTATTAATAGGTTCAGAGGCTTCCTTAGAACCTATAGAGGCCACTCTCATTCTTGAATTAGTTTGAAAACCTCTAGGTTTCTCTCCCAAACAACCCTAATTCTCAACCCAGGCGGCAGTGCCTGTGGGTACTATCTGAAACCTTGAAACCCTATTTTGATGCATTAGATCATTTCTTGAGGATGAACTAAGACTGAATAGGTTTTAATTTGATTAGAGAAACTCTTATTGTGAAAGACAACTCCCAACTAGCAGAAGATCAAACTTGGGCGAACTTTAGGGATTTAGGATTGATTTAATGATTTAATGGGATGGTTGAGTTCCTGGAGTGATTTAGATTGCATTTAAAGTGATTTGATTGAGTTATATTGAGGAAGAGTTGATGATTAGCCCATATTTGTGGGCTATTTAAGTATTTAAGTATCTAGACATTAAGTTAATTTCAACATTTAGATAGCATACATTAAGATGTAAAAAAATTAATTCATATTTTTACCTTAAGTACATAATTCATGCATTTAGAATTAACCTAGGATTGCGTACATATGATTAGTTAATTAACTAAGTGCATTACATACACTATTTTAATTAACATAGAAGTTAAGGAGTTATGTATAAATAATCCTTATTATTTTATTATTTTTTTTCTTCTCCTTTACAGGTAATTGCTCTATCTCCGCCTCCTCCTGCGCATCAGCAATGACTCGACGGTGGCCTTTTCAATTTCAAATCTTTGTAGCTGTGGCTATAAAGGAGGAGGAAGGGTTATCATTCAGGAGGAGGCCACCACCCCTTTTCCTCACTGCGTAGAGAACTTTGTTTCTCATCCACTCCTCACCAGTGGCCTCAACCGCAACAGTGCGACTCCACCACCGTCGGCGTATGGTGTGACAGCCCACACCGCCAAGAGTCCCTACATCACCATGCTACATTTTCCCTTCACGTGCAGATCCCAGTTTCTGCATGCCCCACGCACCCTCGCCACACCCGCTGCAGCACACAGAGCTGCAACCTCTTCTCCCCGTGCCTCAGCCCTATCGAGCATGCCACCACGCGTGCCTCCCCTCAGCACACTTCATCTTCTGCAGCAGACCACCCGCACGTGCTGCACCTCCACCGCAGCAGGCGCGCATGCCCACCACAACCGCCGCCTGCATCTCCAGCCAGCACATCACCTGCACGCACACTACATCCAACCCCTACACCTCCTTCTCCTCGTGCACCCCACCGTGCGTACAGTACTTAGTGCATGCCTTCAACTCCACGCGGCCTTGCCTCAGCGCCTGCACACCCCCCCACCAGCACCTCCAGTGCCTCGCAAGCACCTGCAGCACCTGAAGCCATGCGACCTCAAGAGCATGCACGCGCGTGTGCGACCTATAGTGCCCACCCCCTCAGCGTGCGTCGCCTTCAACACCTGCAGTGCCCGCACTCACCTCCACACTCCCTCCAACAAGCGCAGCTAGTAGCAAGAGCTGCTGGAAACCACCCTTCACCAGAGCTCCATCCGGCTGACTCTGGCCATCTCGCAACCTACCGCCGCCACCATTACGAAGCCCTCGCTTCGGCCAACCTATTTCCAGAAGAGTTTCTCGGACGAACCTCTCTCTCTCGTGCACGAGGAGGAGAGAGGTAGAATCTTCTGTTTTTACTTTCATTAATATTTACATTTGAATGCCATTGCCAAACTTTCATTTTTATTTTAATATTTGAAGTATTGAGTGAAATTGCAACTTCGTGCTCATCTTTTCTCATAATTGCTTGGCTTTTGTTATTCACATCTTTTGACATTGGTTTTGGGTTAAGATGTGCACAAATTCCCTCTAATGCATGTCAATTGGAAATTACAAAGATTCATCACATATTTATTGAATATTTCAATGAGGAAAAATTGCACATATAGCCTTACATTTTCGAGTTATTGTGTGTCTTCTTTTCATCACATTTCATGTCAGATTTGGCTATGGATTTCACACTTGATTGAACAAATATGAGAGAAATATTCATGAATTTATTGCATCATTGTCTCCTTATGGACATGACCTGCTCTTCTGTGAGTGGTTAATTTTTATTATAATTATTTTGTTAATAGGTTTTCCACCACTTTGTTACTAAAACCACAAATCATCATATTCACATTATTTGAAAGTGAAAATTGACTTATCAAATGGTGCCGTTGCAAGGGAGGCAACAGATGCAATTATTTCACCTGATTTTTATTTCTGATTATTTCTTATTGCACAGTGATCTGACCATTTATTATCTTTTTAGTGCAAGGAGAGAGAGAGGAGAGAGGTGACAGGCACATCTGGGAGACGACATCGACCTTGAGCGATGCCTACACACGGGGAAGTCACAGGAGACCTAGATCCTGTTTCCATAGGGGATTCTCCTTTGTCACAGGTTTTATTTCTATTTTCTCGCCCTTGTAGTAATTGGGGCTGATTTTTGGGAGTTGTTCCCTTTTCTTTTGATCTAGGTTTTTAATTTATTTTGTGGATTGTTTATCCTTAATTTTCTTGTGTATAAGTAGCTAAAAAATAATAATAATAACACGAGCTACCTGCTAGAAGCTGCTTTCCCTTATGTCGAATCATTTAGGACTAAATGAGAAGCATCTAGATCTAATTCTTGTCTTGTATATTGCATGAAGAATGCTGGAATCAGGTATGCACTTCTAACTTCGCATTTCTACTTGTCTTGCAAATGCATTTGGATTAATTTTTAGACCACATAATCTGTCTTGAAGAGATCTAATAAAGTGGTCACATTTAATTTTTGAAAAAGGGCTAATTAAAGGAGAGACATTTAAAAATCAAGGGCTTGATTTTCAAATGTGGCATGCGATTCAAAATTCACAATCTTTTGCAGTGTATGCACACTTATATCTCTTGTACCACGGCATGCATTTAGACACTCCTAGGTCATGGAACTACTAGGACAAGAGCCCTCCTACCATTGGATTCTGAAGTGTTCGGAACTTGAGATCAAAGGTTTTGTAAATCCAAAGAGGAGGATACCCTGTCACAGATTTTTAGGGGTAGTTGAGAAATACCGTGAAAGCACAGCTTCAAAGGAGGCTTAGGCCTACTTGCATCCCTCGATCTTCCGTCTTTGGAGTTGCTCTACCATTTGAGATTTAGGGAAGAACACCTAAGCTCCAACTAGGTCGATAATAGGCGCATAATTGACTGGGCAACTTGCTTTGTCACCTACAATTTGAACTAAAGTCAAAAGCCTAAATTTGTAAAGACCGAACAAGTCCTTTTGAATTGTGTTTGTAGTGCAAGCTTGGTAGGTGTTCTCTTAGGAGACAACTTGTGTTTGATCCTGAAGCTAAATAAATCTTAAGAAGAAACCTTCCAAGGGAAGAAATGGCCGGTCAAAGGAGCCTTAAGGAATATTTCATTCCAACCAATCATACTAGCCCTACACTACGTAGACCTAGAGGGGAGAATCCTTATGAGATAAAAAGCAGTACCATACCCTTTCTACCCTCCTTTTATGGTACTGCTAAGGAAGACCCTTACAAGCATATAGAGGAATTCACCGAGGTTTGTTCCACAATGAAGCTGCAGGGCGTTACTGATGACGCTCAAATGCAGACGCTCTTTCCCTTCTCCCTCAAGGACAAAGCCAAGTATTGGTATCACACCCTTGATGATATTAACACTTGGGATGCCCTGAAGGAGTTTTTGAAGTACTTCCCCATGGGCAGAACAAATCACTTTAGGAGGAAAATTATGAGTTTTGTTCAAAAGGATGGGGAAGCTTTCCATGATGCATGGGAGCACTTTAATGACTTGTTAAGACTTTGCCCACATCACCTGGTGCCTAAGTGGCAACTGATTGAAAGGTTCTACACTAGACTTAATGATTCACATAGGCAAACTGTGGATGGTGCCTGTGTAGGAACCTTTCTATCTAAGACTGAGGATGAAGCTTGGAACCTTTTTGATACTTTGAGTGAGAATTCTATTCACTTGAATTCTGCCTACATGGATAGAAAACCCACTCTCATGCAAAGGAAGTTGGAGGCGAATAAGGCAAGGCACACCTAGAATTTAGCCTATCAGATTCAATTATTGAATCAAAACATGGAAAGGCTTATGTCGAGCCTGAGCCAATTCGTATCTAACACCTCCACATCCCAAGCTTCTTAATGCTCCATTTGCCAAGGCAATACACATGCCACTATGGACAACCACTTGGCCTCCCAATTCCCTAAGCTTGTACAAGCGGATCTGAGTGCTGCTCAAGGGTTCCGTCCTAGACCTCGTAATGACCCTTTTTCCAACACTTATAATGAGGGATGGAGGAACCACCCGAACTTTTCATGGAGACATGGAAATGTCTCAAATTAAGGGAATTATAAACCATAATCCTTTCAAAACCATCAAATGAACCAACCTCAGACCTTTGCCCAACCTAAGACCTCTGAGATGGATGAATTGAAGGCAATGTCGAGAACTATGCAAGAAAGTCAAAGTGCCATCATCCAATCTCATGACAAGGCTATACATGAGATGAAATCACAGATAGGACACCTTGTTGAGGCTGTTAGATAGAGGAAAACTGAGAAGCTCCCTAGTGCTACTGAGGAGAATCCTAAAGGAAAAGGGATTGTCTTCAGGGAGCATGCTTAGGCGATGACTATTCTGAGGAGTGGGAAAGAAATTTCCAAACCCAATGCTCCTATAGTCTCATCCCCTGAAAAACCATCCACCCCAACTTTCACCGCCACCGAAGAAGACTTGCCCAAATCTTCTCCGCTTGAAATCACCTCACCGGAAGAAGTTGCCCCTATTCCACCCCTTACTCGACTTGACAACCCTTCCACCCAGAGATCGACAGTGCCCTTTCCAGAGCACTTATCCACCTCTGGGCAGACTTCTGCGGGTTATTCTAGAGCCAAAGATAAGACGGATGAGATCATGGAAACTTTCAAGCAAGTGCAGATTAACCTGCCTTTACTTGAAGCTATCAGGCAGATTCTATCTTATGCTCGCTTCTTAAAGGACCTGTGCACAAAAAAGTGGCAATCTAGAAAATAGGTGAAAGAGCGATCTTCGTTTTCGTTGAAAACTTTAATATAAAATGATGTGTCGTTGTATTTAACCGCGTGGTAGAAAATCGCTTTTCAAAACATTTAAATTCTCAAAACTAACCATGAAGAGTTAGGTCATCTCCACAAGGAGGAATTAGCCCATTAAAAATGAGTAATAATGCATGAAGGAATCGAGAATATTAATAGAGGTGCATGCTAACTAGTGCTCTCATTTTCAGCATAAATTCTCAATATAAATAATTAATCAAGAAGATGAGGGTGCACATGCAAGATTACCATAATATAATATTCTAAATAATGACCTTGGTAATAGCAAACAATGTTAATATTAATCTCCTAACTAATGTCACCAATGTATTATAATCAATATCTCATGTTGTATGTCATTCATAAGGAGAAATTAATTATATGTAATTCCAAATTAAGCAAGAGGTCTCCATGCAAATTTCCTGCAATATATTAATTCAAAAAATAAATGAATAGTAGCTTTGACAATGGCATTTTCTGTAATTACTAATTGAGTGAAAAAGAGAGGTTTTTGCCTCTCCCTCCAGTGCGTGAGCGTGGGTCAATCGATGGCTGGTGGCAAGGTTGCACGTAGAGATGCATCACGATGAGTGCTTCACAATGGCAACAGTGGTACGTTGCGAGGAGGTCGGTAGCGGCTGGCCGGAGGAGATGAACGGCGACGGTGGAGAAGCTGCTGCTGCCGCACGTGCTACAGATGTGTGGAGATGCGAAGACATTAGCATGTGGGCGCTCTGCAGAGTGCATAGGCATGCGTGGAGGTGCAGCACTGTAGGCACTGGGTGAAGCAGAGGTGAGGTGCCTGAACAGGCCTGCGGTGACGGCGAGAGCGCAAGGTGGTTGCGCTGTGTTGGTACGGGTCTGGCAAGTGAAGAGGGAGCGCCTGGGGGCGTGAGTGGCGAGGGCGGAGCGGCTGCTGGTGCTGGAGAGGGGCACGGTGATGCCAAGTGCGGGCGGTGGTGACAGGCAGAGCCCTGCAAGAGCTGCAGAAGAGCATGCGCCTATGGGCGCTGGTGGTGCTTGGCATGCGGTGCCTGCGAGGAGAGCTAGGCGCTGGAAGGAGGAAGTGCCTGCGTGAAGCGGGTTCCTAGTGGCGAGGGTGGTGCACCTGCAGCGTTGGAGGGAAGTGCTGGTAGTGCAGGTGTGTGAGCAGGTGCCTGTGGGAGGGGACGTGCCTGCAGGAGCGTTGGAACAGGGTGGAGATGGGCGCGCGGAGGTGATGAAGGTTCCTCGCCAGGGGGGAAGAAAATCCCGGTCCACAGTGCACGCTGGGGTTGCAGTTCCCCGCCAGGGGGGAAGATGTAGATGCCCCTCTCCTTTCTCTACCTCCTCTTTAACTCCTCTCTCCCGCATGAGTGAGTTAAGGGATTTTCCAAATCCCATTGCTATTTTTGGCCGACGGGTGTTGAGGGGAGAGTTACGACTGGATGGAGGAAAGGGAAAAGGTGGCACCGGTTGTTGGGGAAATTTACTCCCCAACCCTTATTCTTTCTAAATATCATTCCTGCACATAAAAATAATAAAATCATTACATATTAAGTTATAGAATGTTATAAAGTTAAATCATGATACATACAAATATTCTACAACTTAATTATAGTTATTAACACACCTAAAAGGTAAGGTTAAAGTTACTTAGGCGTAATACAAATCCATTAAAATGGATTCATCAAATACCCCCATGCCTACGATTTGCTACTCCCTAGCAAAAATGAAAAATAATAGAAGTAATCAGAAGATTTCTTCCTTTCTCTTTTCAAAACTTTAGAGATCCAGACAAATGTGAAGTGATGATAGCTTAAGTAACAGATCCAAGTGAGAAAACCAATTCGCATTGAAAGTTCATACTTCACCCTTGGTAAGTATTGCTGTCAGGATAGGCAACTACTTCCCTCGGGGATAAAGCAGAGGATAATCTGTAATTTGACCCTGGCATTTGGCTTAGGTAGGAGATAACGAGTAGAATGGATTTGTATTATGTGGCACACACTCATCTGGTGCTACCTATAGTTTAGTACTATAGACTCTAGATCTCTAGACTATTAGACAAGTCAACTCTGAGAGAGGCTACACAACTGTGCTCTCTTGATGTTCCTGGGTACTCTCTCTTTTCTTTCTTTCTGAGATCCCAAATCTCGCAAGATTTAGAAATTGTACTCACTATTTGGTGGCCTCACATGGCATCCACACTTCAATTAAAGTCCTAATAACTCTACAACTAAGAGTCCTCAACTAGAATTCGGGCGATCAGAAATACTAAAAGGTAGGTATGGGTCATATTTAGTGGGATGCGATAGGTGTTCTGTTGCCTCAGAAACAATGTTACATTATAACTTGGACCTTTTTTTTTGTAATATAAATATTTCTTCTTTTTCTGTTTCTTCTTTTTCTTTTCTTTTTTTTTCTCTCTTCTTCTTTTTTTTTATAATATAAATGAATATAATACGACACAGACTTTTATTTATGAGATATTATTCAGGATGATGATGGTCAAGAGGATATTGTGTGGCTTATTTGGTGGAAGTGCCTATTCTCGGCACCGGGAAGGAATGGATAGGACAGGCGTATTTCTAACCTTTGACACTAATACCCTCCTTCAGCCGAGGATTCTATGAAGGATGGTCATAACCATCCACCATAGTTATAACTTTATTAAGACTTAATCTCGGTGCATCTGCCTTATTTGGTGACTCTCAGGAATTCACACAAAGTACGTACACAGGAACAGAGAGTGAAAACTACGCCTAACTTTGAAATATCATCATCTAATTATCCAAAACTTAAGAGTCCTTGCACTAGACTTAGTGCACCAGTAATCTCTCTACTTTCTTCTCATAAATATGAGGTGGATCTATTAGAAGATAGTATGCCTGACTCCCTATGAACTGTCCAAGGGTTTAGTAGACTTACAAATGCTCATTGGTTTTCCTTAAGGATCCATTACCAAGTCTATGTGCACGTGAAATAAATGTACTGGATTCTAAACTTAAGAAATAATTCTGGAAGAAAAACCTCCAATGACAAAGGTATTTTGCTAGGGACTAACCCATTCAGCTCAAGAAAAGAGGAAATTTTTTTTTTATATATTTTTTTATATTATGCTAACCTAAATGCATGAATACTTCCTAAATTGCAAATGCACCCCCCCATGCCTAAATCCTACAATGTCCCCATTGTAAAATTAAAATAGGAGGAGAAAGAAAAAGCATCACCTGACACGGTGTTATTTCGACCGCTGGGTTGCCTCCCAACAAGCGCTGCATTTTTGGTCAGCAGCCAGACTTAGAAGGAACCAATAAGTCTGGTTCCAAACAGACAAAGTTTGGCCCTAAAAATATGCGTAACAGTGCAGGCCTAGAAAACAAGTAGCCACAGATGTTGGCGAGCTGATGATGCAACATAATACCAAATGTTCGCCAGAAGATATGAAAGAGAAGAACCTCGTTGACTACCTTGGGAGGTCTAGGAATAATAAACGAAATATGAAAAGGGACCTCCTGAAGTGGAATAAGTGGAGGATAACAAGGATCCTCCAGAGCAGGACGGGTTTTAAAAGATATACACATAATTAGTTCAAACCCTTGAATGGCGAGACTAAAAGTACAAGCATCAATCCATACTCGCCATTCTACCCGAGGATGTACTAGCCTGATATGTTCTCTAGAAACAATGTACATGAGCAGAGATCTGAGCCAAGGATCAGTTAGGGAGTACAAGGGTTGTTTGTAGTGTTGGAAGGTAATGGTTAAGTCCAATGAGGGCTTAGTTAGGTTCAATTCCAACAATGATTCAGATTGTGTACACTCCCTAGTTGTAGAGAACTTCACGTTACCCTGCCTACTATTAATGATCGGAGTCATATTTGAATCAAGGGTAGACTCCAAATTACAACTCTTTGACGGTAGGGTCAAAATGTAAGAATCATTATCATTCAGCTCATCCCCAGATTGTTCTCTCAAATATTTATCGGGGTGTATATGCGATTCATTAGGAGTTGGATAAGTATGCTCAATTATTTCTAAAGGAGGATCAGTCTTAATATTTTGGAGCAAGCCTATATCATTGAATTAGTTATTATTCTCGGGGTATAAATCCTCAATTGACGCGTTTTGTCCCATAGAGTCTTCCATAGGCTTCTCATTATTTTGTTTGTCCTCCTCTAATATTAACTCCTATTTTGATGGAGGATGACTCTCAAAAGAAAGGAGGAATCTGGATTTCACCATATTGTTTATATCCTTTGGAGTTAGAGCCTCAAATGATAAATAATTTCCCTGTGATTCACTCCAGATTTTTAGTCGAGGTTCCTCTATTAGGGCATCCTCATTTTCTGAATTAGACTCTTCATATCCCTGAGACCAAAATCGATCTAATTCATCCTCCATTCCGTTAGGGTCACATTCATTGGGTGCATTTAAATCCTCAGGATATTGAATGGTAGGTGTTAATTCCCTAAGTGGAGGGTCAGTAGTAGGCTCACTAAGGGAAAAATGAGATTCCACCAAATAATCAATAGGGGAAGTGATAGGAATAATACAACCTTGACCCGGGTTGGTAGGGGTAAGGAGAATACTGTCATTGGGGTCAAGGTCCTCAAGAGGTACCATCTTCCCTTGCTTTTGACTCCAATATAGTTCAGGTGGATAATCACTATGATCGTTGTCCTCTAGTGGCCGTGTCTCATTGGGAGAGTCTAAGTGATAGCTACACAAAATTGGATCCCTATTGTCATTAGGTTCCTCAGAATTATTTTCATGATCATGATCATATGGGTAGGGATCAAGATTATTGGGAAGTGTGTAGCTAAGTTGTCTTATTTCTTCATTTAACTGTTGACTATTCCTCAACATCTCTCCCATTGATTCCATCATTTCCTTATGCTGTTTTTGCATTTCTACCATAAAAGAGGAGAGGCTACTATTATCAGGTTGGGGAGGATAGTCAATTTTAGGTTCTGGTTGCCTAGGGGTATCGGTCCAACCTCGATACGGAAAATCATGAAGGGTGGGGGGGTTGGGTGTTTGCATGGAAGTAGGGATTTCAGGGTTGGGAAATCCGGCTCCAAGGCTCTGCTCAAAATTGGGAGTTATCAAGCCAATACTCCCAGGATAAGAATAAGAATGATCTCATGAATTATCAATGTACCCATCAAAGGATGGATACGCTCGAGGCATGGGATCTTGATTAAAAGATGATAAGTATTGACTCTGATAATCTAAATGATAGGAGTAAGGGTAATCCATTTCTTTAAGCGAAACAATTTTTACTCTCTTAGGATTTAACAGAAATCAGAATACAAGTGGAGACTTCCTAGAGAGTTCTACAGTCAAAGCAAACTCAAATTCAATGGGATCTATTTTTTTAGTAGATTATAGTTCTTAGAATTATATGTTCAGTTGATGGCCAAACAAGTTTTGCAAAAAATATTACACTTCCTAGGCCAACCTTCACTAGTGCCTATAACCTACTTGCAAGGGATGGAAGTCTCGAATCAAGCCCACACACGAGGAACCGAAGTAACTTGGTGGATAGGCTTCTAGATTTCCGACTAACTTCCCTTGTGGTGCAAAAGAGGAGAGGTAGAAATTTATCTAATGACCTTATGTGTGAGGTGCACAGTGTCTCAAGTGTGCAAACATACAATTTTGTTTTTGATTTTTGAAATTTCGCCAACAAGATCCTTTTGCACATAATTTTCAGTCACAGATTTTAAAGTCCAACCTCTTAGCAGTCCCAATTTTTAAGGTGACCACTGAATTAATTTGATTCAAGCACTTTAGTGGTCTTAGATTTAAGTTCAATGCATATGCATGACAGGTAATTGATGCTCAAGAGAAGATGTACCTTACTCCAGCTTTCTTCGTGCAATAATGAATGCAATGCAATAAAAATAAACTAGATGCTGCTCATTCAGTCCTAGATGGTCGTCCTATAAATATGCAGCTTCTAGCAAGCAGTTTGATTTTTTTTTTTTAATAATAAACAAACAGACCTAATCTAACTAACTAATCGAAATTCAGTTCAAACAGTTCAACTAATCATATAATATAAATAAATGGGAACATGCTCCCGAAAATACGCTCCCGCATACAAGAGTAATAAGAAATAAAGAGGCATTGGGGACACGTTCCCAAAAATACCCAACAAGCATCCAAAAGACAGTAATTTAATTCTAATGTCTATTTAAACTAAATCTAACTAAATCAAAAATAGGCTTCTCCGTAAGCCTATGTGTGTGGGATCAAGGCCCATGTGTTCCTGTTTCTAACCTCCTGGAGGCGTCAAGGTCCACCAAAAAGATTGTCTCCGCCGGGCACGCCCGTCGCGTTCGTCGTGTGTTTTTGCACAGAAGAAAATCCATAGTTAGTAATTCAGAAAATCTTTCAAAATAGCATAAAAATAACATAAAATTCCTAAAAAATTAATAGGCATTTTTCCTCCCCAGCAACGGCGCCATTTCAAAGAGTGATCTTCGTTTTCGCTGAAAACTTTAATATAAAATGATGTGTCGTATTTAACCACGTGGTAGAAAATCGCTTTTCAAAACATTTAAATTCTCAAAACTAACCACGAAGAGTTAGGTCATCTCCACAGGGAGGAATTAGCCTATTATAAATGAGTAATAATGCATCAAGGAATTGAGAATATTAATAGAGGTGCATGCTAACTAGTGCTCTCATTTCCAGCATAAATTCTCATTATAAATAATTAATTAAGAAGATGAGGGTGCACATGCAAAATTACCAAAATATAATATTCTAAATAATGACCTTCGTAATAGCAAACAATGTTAATATTAATCTCCTAACTAATGACACCAATGTAATATAATCAATATCTCATGTTGTATGTCATTCATAAAGAGAAATCAATTATATCTAATTCCAAATTAAGCAAGGGGTGTCCATGCAAATTTGCTGCAATATATTAATTCAAAAGATAAATGAATAGTAGCTTTGACATTTGCATTTTCCGTAATTACTAATTGAGTGAAAACTAGAGGTTTTTGCCTCTCTCTTCCGTGCGCGAGCTTGGGTCGATGGCTGATGGCGAGGGTGCACGTAGAGATGCGTCTCGACGAGTGCTTCACAATGGCGATAGCGGCAATGTGAGGAGGTCGGTAGCGACCGGCCGACGGAGATGAACGGTGGCGGTGGAGAAGCTACTGCTGCCGCAGGTGCTGCAGATGTGTGGAGACGCGAAGGGGTTGGCACGTGGGTGCTCTGCAGAGCGCGTAGGCGCACGTGGAGGTGAAACGCTGCAGGCACTGGGTGAAGCGGAGGTGAGGCTCCTGAACAAGCCTATGGTGATGGCTGGTGTGCAAGGTTGTTGCGCTGTGCTGGTGCGTGTCTGGCAAGTGAAGGGGAGCGCCAGCGGGCACGAGTGGCGAGGGCGGAGTGGCTACTGGTGCTGGAGAGGGGCACGGTGATGCCAGGTGCAGGCGGTGGTGACAGGCAGAGACCTGCGGGCGCTGGTGGTGCTTGGCGTGCAGTGCCTGCGGGGAGCTCTAGGCACTAGAAGGAGGAAGCACCAACGCTGAGGCAGGTGCTTGGTGGCGAGGGCGATGCAGTGCAGCGCCTATGGGTGCCTGCAGGGGTGCAGGTGAGGCGAGGGCGGTGCACCTGCATCATTGGAGGGAAGCACTGGTGGTGAAGGTGCGTGAGCGGGTGCCTGTGGGAGGGGATGCACCTACAGGAGCGCTGGAACGGGTGGAGATGGGTGCGCGGAGGTGATGAAGGTTCCTCGCCAGGGGGAAGAAGATCCTGGTCCATAGTGCACGCTGCGGTTGCAGTTCCCCGCCAGGGGGAAAGATGCAGATGCCCCTCTCCTTTCTCCGCCTCCTCTTTAACTCCTCTCTCCCCGCATGCGTGAGTTAATGGATTTTCCAAATCCCTTTGCTATTTTTGGCTGGCGAGCATTGAGGAGAGAGTTACGGCTGGCCGAAGGAAAGGGAAAAGATGCCTCCGGTTGTTGGGGAAATTTACTCCCCAACCCTTGTTCTTTCTAAATATCATTCCTACACATAAAAATAACAAAATCATTGCATATTAAGTTAAGTTGTAGAATGTTATAAACTTAAATCATGATGCATACAAATATTCTACAACTTAATTGTAGTTATTAACACACCTAAAAGTTAAGATTAAAGATACTTAGGCGTAATATAAATCCATTAAAATGGATTCATCAACAAGTCCAATCAAAAGTTGTCCTACCTGATTCTATTAGTTCAATTGTTCAACATGGCACACCGTCGAAACTTAAGGACCTAGGAGCCCCGTACATCTCAGTGGTTATTGGTGACGTACAGATTGATGAGGCTCTACTTGATCTGGGTGCGAGGGTGAACATCCTTCCAAGCTATGTGTATGAACAACTTGGGGGAGGCAATCTGAAGCCTAACCCAATAATCCTTCAAGTTGATGATCGATCACTTAGGACACAGCGAGGAGTTTTGGAAGATGTCCTCGTAAGAGTGGAGAATTTCTTCTTCCCCGTTGACTTCCTAGTTTTGGACACTGACCCTACCAACAAGCCATCCAAACCCTCCATCATTTTGGGCTGCCCTTGTAACTTCGCATGCTTCAATCAATTGCAATATTGGGGCATTGAAAATGGGCTTTAGGAACAGGAAAATCTGGCTTAATGTGTTTGATGCTTACAAACAAGTTGGACTTAAGGATTGTTCTCAAGTTGAAGTGATAGATGACCTGATTGAAGAGGCAACCCCTGTAATGTTATGTGATGACCTCCTTCAGCATGTCATGCTAAATGAGCATTTCCAGCTCTTGGAGGAATGTGAAGGGGATATACTAGAACTTGAGGAGTTGCTAGGTGTTTCTACTGAGTCTCTTCCCCCATCATCTCTGGCCAAGGTAGATATGCTACTGATGAGTGGCTACTCATCATGGCTAAAAGGCCGAAATTAAGCTAGACACTAAGCAAAACAATATCAAATTAACACATAAAAAGGGTTAAGTGTGGGAATTAAAGAAAAGACCTAAAACTTTTAATGTGTGTTAAAACCTCCTAATTAGGTCACAAAAATGAGATATTCTGAAAACTAAAGAACAAATGATGATCTATGCATCAATTGAACACATAAACAAGAAGTAAAATCAATGTCTTAAATGTTCAATTAAGCACATGTAAAAATTTGAAAGCAATTGGACATCATTTAGGCTTAGAAATAAATAGATTACAATTAGGTCCTTCATGCATTACATTTCTACCCTTCAAAACTCCTTCTTGGACCTTTTTGCAAGCTGCAGGGACCCTTCTGTATGACTGCAAGGCCCTTCCAGTTATAGTTCTTTTCACTTTTGGACCTGCACGCTATTCTTCTACCCCTTTGTTCAAGGGTCTTCTTGCAAGTTTTCCCTCATTTCAGAGAGAAGCCTGTGTTCTTCACGCGCACTGTAGCACGCGAAGAACACAGCCATTCTCGACCGTCCATCGCACTTTTGATCTCGATCTGCGGCTGGATTCTATTGGAACCTTCGCGCGATTCGGTGCGTGCGTTCACCTCTCTTCCCAGATCACATCTGACGGTCAGATTTCCCTCTCGACTCGCCCCACGCTCTACTCATCTCATCCTCACCGCCGGCCTAATTTTGATTAACCTCACCCTTGCGGTGATTCCAGTCACTGAGCTGCTATTTAAGCACCTCAGTGGTGTCGTGCGCAAAGGACCGCTCCCTCCTACATCTCTTAGCGATCAGTTCGTCCACTCCAGTCTCTCCTCCTCACCTAGACCCTGATTTCACAGCCACCGGCTGTGGAATTATCGCCTGCTCTCGACCCTCCTCGTCGCTAAGGACCTCGTAGGACCTGAGGATGACCCTGGAGTCTCACTAGCAGACTCTTCCCTCCGCTGGAGTCACCCTCCTCCTTTCTTCCTCCTTAGCCGCCGGCTAAGGACCCATAGGTCCCATTCTTCCTTTTAGTTTAGGTTTTTAATTCTGCACAAGTAGTGTTAGATTTAGTTTGCAGTAGTTTAGAATAGATTTAGTTTTAATTGTTAGTGTTTAATGTTAGCTGTAGTTAGATTAGTCTTAGGAGTAGAATTAGTATTAGATCCCCTCCCTCACCTCCTCTGATCAGTCCAGATCAGAGGGGAAGAATCATCTGTTCATTGTTCAATTTATCTCCCTCTTCATGTTTTGTTTTTCCATCATCCAAATTCTGATTCTTGTTTTTTCCTTTTTAACGACGAATTTTTCATCAATCACCCACACATCCTGACCCAATTTCAGATCTGATGGCGCACTGCCTCAGATCTGAAAGTGGCGTCACAAGCACCATTTGGGGCTTCTCACTCACTCCATTTGTTTCACAAAAGCCCCTCTGTTTTAAATGGATTGCCTCAGTTTGTCAGAGCACTTTTGATTTGGATTTTAAAGGATTTTTACTCTCTGAAATGTTTTGACAGATCTGACAAATTGAAGGGATTTTTGGTTTTCATTGTGGGCAAGGACTCTGAGAAGTTCTCTGGTGACAGAGAACCAATCAGAAGAGCCTTTCATGATTCTGTTTATACTTTGTTTTGAATGCATTCGCCAGCTTCCATTAAATTTCCTTAATGCATTCTTAGTCTCTTTTTGCTATTTCAGAACTGCCATACACTATTTGTGTTGATGATCATTTCTGTATGGTGATTCTCTAACCTAAGGAGTTTTCCATACTCCTTAAGGTTGCAAGAAACTGGGATTGTGTTTCTTTGGTTTTAATTGATCGAGCTAAGTCTTCCTTCATGCTGTCTATGGCATTAGGAAGAACTAACTCAATGCCATTTGTTGTTTTGATCTGAAAGGATGCTTCTGATAAGGTTTTTCCTAATGAGTATTTGAGCTGAATTTACATGAGATTTTCGTGAGATTTAAACCCCTTTCAGATTTGGATTTCATCTCTTCAATGTTTGGTTTGTTTTGAATTTAATCTTGTTCCCAGTTATACAGCAACATGCTGCAACTTGCAGCTACATTTCCCTCCATCTCCAAATTCTCTTCTCCTCCAAATTCCCCTTTCATCTGTGAATTTTTTGTTCCCCTTTCTCCAAGTGGACTAACTGCAGCAGCAGTTAGCCATTTGACAGTGGCTTAAGCCACTGCTGCTGCTACAAAAACTCACCCTGAACAGCAACTAAAACCAACACTAAAACAGCACATTCTTCTCTTCTCCATCTCCTCTGACAGTAGCTGCGGCTGCTGTCTAAACTCAAATAAAAACTCAATCAACTCTAATTCCCTAACTTTATACAAAAGCCTAATGGCATAGACTTATTTTAAAACTGTAAATATACCTATTCATAGTATTATAACTATAGCATATCAGTTAGATTCATAGTTATACTGTAAATATGTATTAAACCTGTACAGAAATTCATATACATATGTAATCTATGTAAAAATATGTATATATACTAATCTATTATGCATGTATTTACTGATTTATGTATATATGTATGTACAGATTTATATTTACTTATTTAGTAGCTAAGTTAATAAGTTAGAGCAATAATCAAGTAAATAAATCTATAAACTTGGGAATATATATATATATATTAAGTAATTTAAGTTAGTCAAAGTATAATTATACCTAGTATAACTTACTGTAACTTAGTTTTAATTATAAACTACACAGAATTGCTATTTTAGCCTAAATAAAACATAAATAAATTCGTAAAAATACAATAAAAATATGTATTAAATACTTAAGTATGTAAGTTAAAACTGTTTAAGGTCAATTAGACCATTTATTAATTATTTTATAAGTAATTAACCATTTAATCACTTAAATAAACCTGTATAATCAGCCTAGTTTAGCGAATTTATTTGTATAGTAAATATATTTAAAATTCAAAATTAATTAATCAATTATGTAGTATTATGTAAATATTTTATTTACCATATTTTATTTTATTTTTTTTAATAATTTATGGCCCCCAAATCGAGGGCCAAAAACGCGCACAGACGCAGCTGCGTCTGATTTCCAGCGCACGATGTGGCGCTGGAATAGCGCCACATCGTGTGCTGCAAACGAAACGCAGCCATATAAATATAATTTATGTTATTATTAATCAGTCGTCACGGCACCGGGCGCCCGAAACACGATCCCTTATCCGATTACCCGATTTGTGCTGAACTCTGATGTGTGATGATATTGAATATGTAATGTATGTGTGGGGCTGGGGGCCCGAGCGTGCGAGTATCTCTGGCGTTGGGCTGAGGCCCTGCACTGATACGAAAACGTAATTAAGGCACCTAATATGAGATTAGGGCACGCTTAGTAGAGGTCTGGTCCCACCAGAAGGGTGCTGTGTATCCCTCGAAAAGCGCGCCCGCTAATTAAACACATTTTACACTTAGGACGTTAGCCTAACCCCGTCTCCACCGCAGCCTCTGAAATACCACACAGAAGAAAATGAAAGGACAGACGACTTAAAAAAAAGAGAGAACACAAGAGATAGCAAGAACAGAAAGACTTACTGTACATACAGCAGTAGAATAAGAAATATACACATACGTATAAGTAAACCCACATAATTACTAACAGAATAAAACAACACTATAAATGTCGCTAAAGACCTCAGTTTGCTTCTTTAGGTTGTATATAGTGTTTTCTGAGATTTAGCGACATTTATATCTGTCACTAAAACTGATATATATGTCACTATAAATAAAAGACTAGTAAGTTAAGTTTTTACACTATGGTATCCTCATGTAGTATGAACTAACATATTAGTGTTAATAGTATAACTTGTAAATACATAGTTTAGAGTATAATAATAGATTGTTTGATGCTTGTTCATAGTTAGTATTTTTGCAAGCACTTCTTAGTAACTAGGTAAATAAAACATTCATTCATTCTTTAAATGTAAAGTTTCTTTTTGAATAAGAAGACAATTTTGGAGATAATCAAAGAGTGACCGAATTAAATTCAATAAATTGCCTCCCAGAGAACGACCTGGAACAAAACCAGTAAAAATTAGATAAATAAGCAAATGATAATAATGGTTGTAATGACTGGTACTCACCCATACTCACCACTATACGACATCCTTAATGTTATATTATACACCCTATACTACAACGACATGATCATAACAATAATTATTCACCATCATCAACCAACCATCATCATCAGCTACCTGAGATGGGGACATCTATTATGAAACCCTCAACCATACAAGCTCCTGACCTTGAGTTGAAACCCCTCCCTAACACTCTCAAGTACGTCTTCCTAGGTGCTAATGATACGCTCCTTGTTATCATTTCAGCTATGCTATCTGAGGCACAGGAGGGAGCCCTGATTGAATGCTTGTCTAGGCACAAGGAAGCTATTGTGTGGAGCATTGCTGACATTAAGGGTATAGACTCTACACTCTACATGCACCACATTTATACTGACGATTCCATCAGGCCACTTAGGGACATGCAGAGACATCTGAACCCTAATATGAGGGAGGTGGTTAAAAAGGAAATCCTGAAGTGGTTGGACGTTGGGATCATATATCCCATTGCAGATAGTAAATGGGTAAGTCCTATTCATGTGGTGCCAAAGAAGGCAGGCTTTACTATGGAATTTAATGACCAACGTGAATAAGTTGTCACTAAACCCTCAACTGGATGGAGGGTCTATATTGATTATCGCAAGCTGAACATCGCTACCCAGAAGGATCACTTTCCCTTGCTTTTTATTGATCAAATTCTCGAGAAATTGGCAGGGAATAAGTACTATTGCTTTCTCGATGGATATTCTAGGTACAACCAGGTTGTAGTCTTCCCTGATTACCAGGAGAAGATGACATTCATGAGTCCTTGCGATACTTTTGCATTCAGGCATATGCCATTTGGATTATGTAATGCCCCTGCAACCTTCCAGCAGTGTATAATGTGCATTTTTTCTGACATGATTGACGAGTGTGTTGAAGTATTTATGGATGACTTCTCCATTTATGGCTCGTCTTTTGACCAGTGTCTCCTGCAAATGGAGAATGCGTTGAAGTGATGTAAGGAGACTGGTTTAGTCCTCAGCTGGGAGAAAAGTTATTTCATGGTACAGAAAGGAATTGTACTTGGGCATGTTGTGTCTGAGCGAGGTTTGGAAGTAGATAAAGACAAGATTGATTCTATTTCCAAGATTGATTTCACTTACTGCGTGTTTTGGGTTGTTTTGGAACCCAAATATTGTTCTTCAAGGTTTTGATGAGATTTGAACCTAAATCTCATCCAAATTTGTCACATTCAACCTCCTGATTTGGTTTAGACCTCTTCTTGAGGTCTTTAACTCTCTGCTGTCCCAATCAGAACCTAAAATCGAGCTATGAAGCTTCAAGTCGGGCTCCTTGAGCTTATTGACTTCCTGAAGCCTTCCTCAACCTCTAAATCTCCTCTAAAATGTGAGGAATGCTTTATTGGATCACATCAAACCCTCAAATAAACTTCTCTGCAGCTCAATTGCCCTAAGTTACATCTTCTGCAGGCATGTTCTAGACATGGCGACAGGGCCATGCTCTCGTATCAAATCCGTGGATCAAATCTAATCCAATTAACAAATTGAGGCTGAAATCATGTAGAAGGTTCTTAGTGCTTTCGATTGAGCTCTGGATTACTCGATTTGAGCATCTGAGCTACTGGGAATTCATCTTTGAAGATTCGCTTGACGCATCCTTACGTTGAGGAAGACCAGCTGAGCAAAGTCCCACCTCGGGGAAATACGAAGCAATGCCTTAGTATATCTTGGTTTTTTGAACCTAGCGCTTCAGTTGATAATGCTGGGCACACAAAATTGAACCTGTTCTTCTGAGCATTAAGGGTGCGTGTGTGCACGTGCATGTGTGCGTCTACGTAGGCATGTGCCTACGTGTGTGCCTGGGTGGGCGAGCGAGCTATGATGGGTCTGAACTGTACATTGGGTAGAAATGAAATAAAATCCACCTAATATGAACTAGGACTAGTTTAGTAGGGTGCTACGTATTCCTGAAATGCTTGGCCACCCATTGAAAACATAAATTTTGATAAATGAAGGGGTCAATGGGTTAAGGTAAGTGTGAATTTGTATAAGTGTGGAGAATGTGAGTGCACAGTAAGGGAGAGAATTAGGTAACGAAAAGATTAAAAGAGCTCGCGAGATTACGAAGAGCTAAAGTGAAGAGAAGAGACAAAGAAGGCAAGAGTAGAAATTAAAGAAAGCAAGAGAGAAAGAGCACAGAAGAAGAAGCAAAATAAAGAGAAGAAATGGATGAGTTGAAAGAAAAAAATAATAAGTAAAGAGGAGACGTCTAAAGATTGAATTAGAAGCCCAATTCTTATTTTTTTAAGTCATCTAACTTCTTTTTTCAGATATCTGATTAAAGGCTAAAGCTGTATTTTGAGGTAAAATGTTGTAAAATGACATTGCATACATTGTAAGCATTTTCCATGTCTTTTATTTGTAATAATCATACTTTTACTCATTTATATTAATTGAATATCTTTCTTGTATATTTGTTTTATTAAATAGAATATTGCATGTTTTAGTTGCTTAATCTTTTGTGCAATTATTCATATGCTTAAAGTATTATAATTATTAATTTGATTGATTAAATAGGTAGTAAATATGCCTTAGTAATTAATGGTGAATTAATTTCACTATTATCCTCCCAGTGAACGACCTGGACTCAACCAGTTAAATGAACTTATAAAATCTAAAATGTTAGGTTAACTTGACCCTATACTACACTCACGACACTAATTCAAGTCAACCTAAGTTACTTCTGTTGCATTTAGTTAAGACTGATAATTTTAATTAATTGTGTTGAGAAACAACGCATTAGTAGTATAGAAGTGCAATCTAGAATTTTCAAAGGCTAGAATTCACCACCAATTGCAATTGAGCGAGATCAAGGAACTATGCAATGATACATACAAGAACTCATGAATCTACAAAGAGCCAGTGAAAGCCTTCCATGACAGGCACATCTCACGAAAATCCTTCCATCCTGGTTAGGAAGTATTACTCTTTGATGCCAAACTCAAGATCTTCCCAGGAAAACTCAAATAAAAATGGATTGGACCATTCCTTGTGAAAAAAGTATTTGCAAATGGAACGGTCAAAATCAGTGAACTCAACCACGAATCTAAACCTTTTGTCCTGAACGGTCGGAGACTCAAATCGTTCTTTGAACTCACTGACTCAAATTTGGCTGTAGTATCTTTTAATCTCCATTCTCCCTAAGCTTCATTGCGCCTAGCTAATGATGTGAAACTTAGCGCTTAATGGGAGGCAACCCGTCATCTTTGAAAAACCCGAAACCTTCCTGACATATCTCTTTGTTGAATTCATATTGCACTTTAGGGTTTGTCCATTAGAACAACCGACTCCACCTTTGATACTTGTATTAGAGCTAGAAATTGTCTGCAATAGTCATTCTGACCCATTCACCCCCCACCTGTCCTAATGTACAATCTGAATTGAAGTCGAACCCACCTAATTTACAACGAGGACATTGCAAATCTTAGGCATGGGGGGTATTAAAGTGCAAAATGTTGTGAAAATCAATGCATGGAAGGGTTTCACCAAAAAAAAGTGGTGAAAAGAGGAAAGGAGAGGCCAATTTGAATTGAGCTAAATGAAAAAAGGAGGAGAGAAGAAAATAAAAGAAAGAGAAAAAGGAGCAAATAAAAAGGAGAAGAAAATGAGTTAGCCCCTTAATGTTGAGTATGGAACCTACCTAACTTCTAGGTTGGATCGAATGATGAATTAAGACCTGGAAAGCTAAAACTTAGGAGATTAGTGACGAGTACTGACCTTAGGCCTCTTGGATCTATTTCAGGGTTTAAACACTCATGTATTTGTTAAGATCCAAATTTGTCCTCAAGAGGTTGAGGAAAGTGCAAGGCTGATGTAGTATGTCTAAGGCTTAAGGATTATTCGGCCCCATTGCCTGCCCTTTGGTTTACGAGACTTGGAAACTAAGCACCCAAAATCACACACTTAGTCTGGTTCAGTGCACTTAATAAAGACAATCATGCCAAAAGTGCTCTATTCTGTAAAGCCATCTTGAAGATCTAGCTTAGGAGCGGCTCGACAACAAAATTTGATCGGGCAAGTTCTCGACACAGGGAGGTGGGAAATTCCCCTTGAAGATGCTTAATAACATATCGTCTCTTCGGTGGTTGTTGCCTAGGATGTCTAAATATCCTATTGGGGGCATGTAAGCACCTTCTGCTGTTTCAGGTGCCATGGGTAGGATTATCTTGAAATGTCAATTTCCAGGGCCAGAATTTAGCTACAGAACACCATGGGCAGCACTATCTCGAAGTGTCAAAAGCCAAGTTTCTGGGGGTTGCCAGGGGAGGTGCTATCTGGAAATATCAAAAGCCAAGGACCCTTCGAGGATTGATGGTAGGGACATGGAATCAGATATAGATCGTGCTTAGGGCCAATTTGAGGCTGGGTTTAGGGAAAAGTAAAAGGAAAAGAGAGAAAACTCTCTAAATGAAAATTCTTCTCTATCACTTTCTTAAAAAAAATGCACTGGCAAACTGAACCTAGACCTGTTAGGTCTATGCACGGGTGCTCTAACCGTTGGGGTTAACGAACCTCTAGGCAGTTTTTGCGGGCCTTTGAAACCTTCACGGCAGACTCAGGCTGAAGCTGGTCAGCTATGGATCTTAGCTGGTACTTGTGTAGCTCTAGGCCTATTGTTGGTATTATGATCTGATTTCTAGAGATGCAACTTAATAAGGCATCCTGGCAATTACATCTGACCTAGAGACCTGGTTTGATCCATAGGATGTTTTGCTAAAGGACTAGCAAAAGATAGGCATAAGGGTATGATGGAAACACCATCATAGTACTTAACTAGCCACTTTTAGTCAAGATTGAAAGATAAATGCTGCTACATAACCATCAAAGGGTTATAACACCACTTCATTTTATTTTGAGAAGAGAACAGGAAACATTGGTTAATTTTGTAATTTTAATAGCATATCATGAACACAGAATAACCATGGTATTTTTCAGGGGTTAACTAAAGGTCAATTGAGCATTAAAGACTAATAAGTAGGTCCATCCATATAGAAATAGGGTGTCACGCATTTCGAGAACCAATACACCACCTAAAACCCCAATTTCAGACTCACTTGAATAACAGAGGTTTTGGTTAGGATAAAATTCATCTAAACCTTCTAAAATTCATATAAAAATATTCCTTAAGGTTTAGTATCCTTGAATTGACCATTGGAACCTATTTTGACCTTAAATAGAGTAACAGATAGAGTTCTGCCCTAATTTAGGTTTCTACGCAAATTACTTAGCCAAACTTGGTTAAAACTGAAATCTGACTTCACCATCGGATTCCTTGGGCCCAAATTATGTTTGTATAAAAATTTTAGCCCAATAAGAGCCCATCTTGACCTAATTTACATTTTAGTCCATTTAAACTCTATTTTTCTCAATCAAGCATGTAGCTTTTGAATTCCTTGCATTTAGTGCCCCAACATTGTTATCGCCTTTGCAAGAAAGTCCCTACCACCATTCGAGATCAGTCGACCTCCAAGAAGCCTTTGACCTCACCTAAACCTACTCAAATCATCATCAAATCCCACCAAACATCAATCCCACCAAATTTGGTGGGATTGATGTTCACACTATGGGGAATTGATTGGGACTGATCTTGGCTTCCAAATCACAAGGAAAACCTTATGTGAATGCATGATATTTTTAGGTAATTTTCCTTCCATCGCAAGCCTTGTAAAAGCCCTTTCCTTATCCAAAGCTTTCTGAAAAGCTCTATATAAAGCACCAGAACTCAAAGCCAAGCTCCTTAGAGAAGTTATGAGCTGGAAAAACCCTCTCTTCCTCAACTCCAACCATCTACACCTTCATCTCCAACGAGCCTCTCTACTATCCTAGTCGAGTTGGGCAATAGTCAAATCGATCGGCTCAACATCTTCTCCTCATCCTCACGACCGTCGCTAACCAAAGCACGACCATGATCTCCCCTTCCTTCCTCGCCCACGCTCATGCCTCGTAGGTCTACGTGGTGGATCTGGTTAACCACTGGTAAGTCGATTTTCGCTTTCGAATAATATGATTAAGATGATTTCTCATTTTAGTATCAAAGTGGTGGAAAATCGCTTAACAAAATAATTAAAATAAAAATTAAACCACTCACAAAAGAGTAGGTCGTGTCCACATGGAGACAATGATGCAATAAATTCACGAATATTTTTCCTTGTATTCATTCATTCGAGTGCGAAATCCATAGTGAAATCTTACATGAAATGCGACGAAAAGAAGACACACAATAACTTGAGAATGTAAGGTTATATGCGTAATTTTTCCTCAATGAAATATTCAATAAATATGTGATAAATCTCTGCAATTTCCAATTGCACATGTATTAGAGAGAAATTGTGTACATCTTAATCCAAAACCAATGTCAAAAGATGTGAATAACAAAAGCCAAGCAATTATGAGAAAGCATGTGCATGAAGTTGCAATTTCACTCAATATATCAAATATTAAAATAAAAAGAGAGAGTTTGGAAATGGCACTCAAATGTAAATATTAATTAACCCAAAAACAGAGGATTTGCTTCCTTTGTGCATGTCCGAAGAGGAGGCAATGGCGGGCCACGGGAAGCTTGGAGGAGGATAGGCACTACGAGAGCTTTTCGATGGTGGTGGTGGCGCTCCGAATGGTTGTCGGTGGTTGCCGACCAGAGTGGAAGAAACTGCTAGTGGTGAGGCCCTCTGACCGACCGTTAGGTGGTCGATTGGTGTGGCCAGAAGCGTGGTTGTGCTTGGGGAGTCGAGGCGAGTTTGATAGAGTTCCCCAAGAGAAGTTTCGTGGCCAGATTTGATGGCTGCATTTTCGGTGGCTTTGGGTACCTTCAGTTGGCAGAGAAGAAGAAGAAGAAGAAGCCGGGTGTGCGCATGGGCTGGCAACGCTGGCAGGAATAGCACACGCTGCTATGGGCAAGGGTCGGTTGCTACTGCTGGGCATGCGGTTGTGGCTGCGAGAAGCGTGCGGTGGTTGCTGTGGGCAGGGTGCGCACGCAGGGGGCGAGCGAGGGAATGGTGCTGGAGGGCGCATGGTGGCGCGTGGTGTGTGCGGCAGGGGCTGAGGCACAGGGGAGGTCATGCACTGAGCTACTAGTGGGCACACATCTGCTGCGGTGAAGGTGCAGCACGTGCAGGTGGGCTACTGCAGGAGGTGAAGTGCAGGCCGAGGGTGTTGGAGGGAGGTGCTTGCGCTTGGTGATGGACGTGCGCAGGGATGGTGCTGGTGGGTGTGGTGGTGATGAAGAGGAAGCACTGTGATCAGGGACTCTTGATTGGGAGTGTGGGTTGTCACACCACACGCCCACGGTGGTGGAGTCGCACGACCGTAGTTGAGGCCGATGGTGAAGAGTGGATGAGAAACAAGGTTCTCTGCATAGTGAGGAAAGGGGTGGCGGCCTCCTTTGAACGGCAGCCATTCTTCCTCCTTTGTAGCCGTCTGCATGGATTTGAATGGAGAGGCGAGAGTAGATCCACATTCTCCACTCATTCGTGAATGCAGGTTTTAGTGTGGCAACTGGTGGCGTTGGAGCAGCGAATTCCTGTAGAGAAGAGAAAATGATAGTAATAAAAAGATTGGTTAATTATGTTCAAACCCACAATAAAATGTTAATGCATATAATGTAACCTAAAGACTAATTCATGTTATTCTAATGCGTGTTAAATAATTTATATATGTAATGCATACAAGCAAATATATATAAACTAACTTATTTATATCTTAATACATGCAATGTATACACTAATATCAATCTAATTCCTAGGCACTTAAGTAACTAAATAGCCCACAAATATGGGCTCATCAAATGCCCCTACGCCTAGTTTTTGCTAGTCTCTAGCAAATCTAAGCAATAACCTAGCACTCCAAGTAGACTAGCCAACCCAATCGGTCTTCCTTTAAAAACATGTTAAGTTCAAACTTTAGACCTAAGGTTCCCAAGTAGTTGCTATGTTGTAGACTAGGTTGGCTAAAGACGAGTTGCAGGCACAAGTTTCCCTGATTTCTAACTCTACCCTAGGGTTTATTAATCCCCGAGATTAAAGCATCCGTGCTTGTGCATTGGTCTGAGTTATTTGAAGTTGGTATGGTTACCAACCTAGAGAGGAAAAAGAATTTTTTTTTTAATATATGTATATTTTTTTGTTTGATTCCTCTAAGTCTAACCTTGGATCAGCTATCAGCACGGTCTGTGTCGAATTCATTGTCCCCATCACCGTACCTCAAAGGGTGCCTGGCTTTCGATGCTTCAAGATAGCACCGCCCATAGCGACCCAAGAACTCCTGGAAATTGACACTTCGAGATAGTATCACCCATGGATTTCTTAAGCGAATTCAGGCCTGTGGCAATCGGCACTTCGAGATATGGCCGCCCATGGTACCTGAACCGCACAATGCGCTTACATGCCCCAGTAGGAAGGATATCCTAAGAGACAAGTGCCGAGGAGGTAACATGTTATCATCACATCCTCAAGGTGAGTATATACTCCACCTCTCTTGTGGCAGGAACTCTTCCAATCAAATTGTGTTTTCAAGCTTCTCCTAAGTCAAAACTAAGAGAACCAAAATTTCTTTTAAGAAAGGAATTAAGGTGATCACTTACTTACACAAGACCAAGTGTTTGTGAAATTTGGATGCTTAGGTTACAAGGACCCGTAAACCAAATGGTAGAATAAGACTCCAGGTACTACCTCGCCTTTAACTCGATTCCTAGCTTTCCTTCCTTAACCTCTTGAGGAATGGTCCGCAACTTAACTCCTACTTAAATTTTTAAGTCCACAAAGGACCCTAAAGGTCTAAAGCTAGTAGCTCACTTAGCTTCTAAAGTTCGACACCTAGAATCAACTTAGTCTAACCTAAAGTTCTAATTTGCTTAAGAATGCAGGACCTAGCCAGTTAAGCTCAATAATACAATTTTTTTTTTTTTGAATGCAATATGCATGAAAGAATGCAAAATGTAGACATGTTATAAATAGATGCCTCAGGTCCTCTCCCCCATGCCTGGTGTAAATAATGTCCTCATTGGAAACAAAACAGTTAAAGGAAGATATTACCTGAGGCAAAGAATGGTAGGAGCTAAGGCTCCTCAAGAGTGACTGTTAATAGGGCGAAATTGGTGCTTAAAAGATAAATGATGTTGTGTTGCAATATAAGTGAAATTGCCTTGTAACAAATAAGAATTTTATTACTCGAATATTGAGTCCAAGGTTGAACACAGGGAGCAAATGGAATTCATACTAATCTCAATAATTGATGCAATTTGAACACTTAAATCTACTCAAAATCTAATTCAAAATATTATGCAAGAGTTTATGAATAGAATTGTAGTAATAGAAGAGAAATTGAATCAGATGTAAAAATATTTGACTCTTCATATTTTGGTTTGTTCTCTCTCTTCCTCCTTTCTTTGGTTCTTCTTTCCTTCTCTGCCTTCTCCTTTTTGTGCTTCCTTCTTCTTCCTTCTTTTCTTTTCTTTCCTCTACATGCTTCCCTTAGCTTCTCTTTCTTTTCTCTCTGACTTCGGCTTCTTGTGCTTCTTCTTCCTTGCTGCCTTCTCCTTCCTTCTTTTCTTTCCTTTGCATGCTTGCCTTAGCTTCTCTTTCTTTTCTCTCTGACTTTGGCTTCTTGTGCTTCTTCTTCCTTGCTGCCTTCTCCTTCCTTCTTCTTTCCTTTAGCTTTGGCACTTCTTTCCTTGACTTCTCTTGCAATAGTGCCTTTCTCCTTCCTTGTCTTCTTCTGCCTTGATTTCTCTAGCCTTCTTCCTCCTTGGCCTCTGATTTTCTTCTTCAGCCACACTTCCTTTCCTCAGCTTTAGCCTTCAGTCCTTCTGCCTTTCCTCCTTAGCTTTTTTTCTTCTACGCTTCAACCTTCTCTTCCTTCTTCCTTTCCTTGCACACACGAGTTCAAAACCTACCCCTACCCTCCCCATGTACACTCTCTCTCTATTTCTCTCTTGGGTTCGCCCTCCCAGAGCTAGCCAATCGGGTATTCAGGTCAGGTTACGTGCACTCGGGTCCAGGCGCACCAGCATGGGTGGTGCATGAGGAGTGCAGGGTAAACGGGTCAGCCAGGTCTGCATAGGCGTGCGTTGCGGACGGGTCGGGTGACGTGGGCGAGGGGACCTCATCTTGTGTTCTGAGGCAACCAACAAGAAACACAAATTCAATTTATATGATTCACCGCACTCCTAACTTTCCGAGGTGGGACTAAAAGTCCCACCTGCTGCACTCGCGCACCAGCAGGAGGTTCTGTACATAATTGCTGCAGTTGGGTGCTCTCTCAAGGCTGCTCTCTGGCTGGATGTGTGCGTGCACTCCTTCCGCATCACTTGGACCTGGAAACCTGGTGCATGAAACTTGCGTTGAAGCTTGCGAGCTCCATCGAGTCGGTGCTAATGGCGGCGGAGGCTCGGTCCTGCAATCACATACGGCCTTGCATCCTCATTAAACCATACGGGGAGCTTCGCTGTGGCACGGCGAAGGTGCTGCGGTAGGTGGCTAGCTGCGGGGTAGCCTAGGCGTGAGTGCCTAGGTCGCTCTGTGGCCGTGAAATTGGGTTTGATCGGGGGGCAAGTGTGGAGGTGTTGGCGGTCGATGGAGATGTGGATAAGGATCAGTGGATGGTGGTAGAGGTTATGAGGGGTCTGGCGAGGTGGATGGAGGTGTGGAGGTGACGGAGACACCTCGCTAGTGGTCTGCCGGAGGTGAGGACGATGGTGGTGGTCTGCAGATTTGAGGGGTTGAAAATAGAAATAAAGAATGGGAAAATAAAGAGAGGAGAGGGGGAAAGGGATTTAACCAAACTAAGTGGATGAAAGGGGGCAGGAGTGGGGGCTGGTCGTACCTGCCGCCACCGGAGAAGAAGCTTTCAATGGAGGGAGAATGGCGACGACGAAGGGGCTTTCGGCGCGTGCACGAGTATGGCGCGACATGGAGGAAGGAGGTGAAGACATCTCTGCCACTGGTATTGTGGTAGAGTGACGAGGAGGAGGAGGAGGAGGAGCCTGCTGGATGCTTTGGCCGAAGGAGAAGGGAAGAAATTGGAGGGTTTTCTTTGGCTAAGCCAAGCTAGTTTTGAGCGGCTAGAGATGGGGGTCCTTCTATAGGCACTGCCAGAGGCTCTTGTGCTTGGAAGGCAAGCTTCCAAGTGTAAGAATCCTCGCCGACATAGGATTCAGTGAGAGACCCAAATCTCTCGAGCATTCGCATGAGAGATTGGGTGAGAATCACGGCATGTGATTGCGTTTAGATGAAACAGAATTCCTCAGAGAATCTCCCTTTCAAATCTAAGAGGATATCTCTGAGGAATCAAGGAGCAATCCTCCTTGAATCCTCGCCGGAGGACTCCTCCGCTTTAATGGTGGAGGGACCTAATTGCAAGGAGTGGCATGGAAGATAGGGAGGTCTGCGCAATGGTTTTCAAAAGTTAGGGGTCAAAATGTAATTGGGTGGACTATTTTGCAAAGTAGGTCAAGGTGACCTTCCCTTAGGTCCAAATTTTTGTACAAACCTAATTTGGACCTAAGGAATCCAATGGTGAAGTTGGATTTTATGTTTGACCACTTATGACTGGACATTTTACACAAAAACCCAATTTAGGTCAAATAATTAGTTAGGACCCCTATTTAGGTCAAAATAGGTTTCAAAGGTCAAATTGAAGGTTCTAAACCCTAGACGATATTTTTCCATGAATATTAGAGGGTTTAGTTGATTTTTATCCTAACTAAAACCTTGTTGAATTAAGCAGGTCTGTTTTAGGGTTCCAAGAAGTCATTTAATTCTTATATTGCACACTAACACTTTTCTGATTGAACCAACTCACTTTTTATCTTGTTTAGACCAATTGACCTATGTTTAGCCCCTGAGAATTCCCGTTGATGTACTGCAATGGTAAAATTGCAGTTTTACCCTTTGTTTCTTATTTTCTTCTCAGAACAGTTATTCCTTGAATTAGGCCCTTCTCTAGGTTATGTAGGAACTTTATTCTCTTTTCTAGGTCAAAATAAGCTAGTTATGGCTCATGATGGTGTTCCCATCAGTGACCTCATCAACCAGATCGCCATCCAAAGTAATGCATGATTTTAACGATTGACCGTTGACAATAAAGGGAGTTGCTAAAGAGGAAGGGCTTTTAATCTCCATAGCTCAATGTGGAAACACTTTAGTGATTATGTAAGGCCCATCCCAACGAGATTTTAATTTCCCTGGAAAAAGCTTAAGTCTGGAATTGAAAAGCCAGACTTGTTGGTTGGGCTCAAAGGTTTTCCTAAGTATATATTTATCATGCAAGACCTTAGTTTTCTTTTTATAAGATTGAGAGGTGTCATAAGAATCATTCCTCAGCTCCTCAAGCTCTCTTAATTCCAGCAATCATGCCTTACTCGCCTTTTCTAAATCCATGTTAACACTTCGAATAGCCTAAAGTGCCCTATGTTCCAGCTCAACGGGTAGATGGTATGCTTTCCCATACACAATCTGAAAGGGAGATGTACCCAAAGGGGACTTATAAGCCATTCGATACGCCCAAAAAGCATCATCGAGCTTTTAAGACTAGTCTTTCCTATCAGGTCTAACGATCTTTTCGAAAATATTTTTTATATCCCTATTCGACACTTCAACCTGGCCACTCGTCTAAGGATGGTAAGGGGTAGCAACCTTATGAGTCACTCCCAGACTCCTGAGTAACCGATTGAAGTGGTGGTTTCGGAAATGAGGTCCCCCATCACTTATAATGGTCTTGGGGCAACCAAAATGAGATATGATTTTGGCCTTCAAAAATTTGAAAACCACATATGGTCATTTGTGCACGTAAGAATGGCCTCTATACATTTAGAGACATAATCAACTGCCACCAAGATATATTCATAACCATGGGACGAAGGAAAGGGGCCCATAAAGTCAATTCCCCACACATCAAAAATTTCAACAGATTGAATAGGGTGCTGAGGCATCTCATTCCTCTTCCTAATCGTTCCAACCCGTTGACATCTAATATAGGCCTTAACAAAATTATGAGAATCCTTAAATAACGAAGGCCACCAAAAACTAGACTGGAGAACCTTAAAAGCAATTTTCTTAGTGCCAAAGTGTCCTCCACAATGAAGTTCTTGGCAAAAACTCAGCACACTTTGTTGTTCCTCTTCAGGTACACATTGTCTCAATACATGGTCTTTTCTAATTCTAAATAATTCAGGCTCTTCCCAATGAAAGTATCAAGCTTGGGAAATGAACCTCTTTCTTTTCTACTCATCCTAAGAGCCAGGAGTTTCTCCAGTGACCAAGTAATTTATGGAATCTACATACCAAGGCAAAGTTGGTGTTACCGTGATAAGGGTTTCGTCAGGAAATGTCTCGCTGATGTCTCCAGATAGAGAGTCATTAAGTGGAAGGCATGACAGGTGGTCAACCACAACATTTTCTACTCCTTTCTTTTCACGTATCTCCAAGTCAAATTCTTGAAGGAGTAGGATCCACCTAATCAGATGTGCCTTAGAATCTTTCTTAGCAATGAGATGTTTCACTGCCGCATGATCCATGAAAATAACCACCTTAGATCCAAGACGATAAGACCTAAACCTCTCCGAGCGAAAACTACAGCAAGTAATTCCTTTTCAGTGACGATGTAGTTTTGTTGTGGTTTGGTTAAAGTCTTGCTGGAATAATGCAGCACATGAGGTCTTCCCTTAACCCTTTGTCCAAGGACTGCTCCCACTGCATAATCTGAAGCATTACACATCAGCTCAAATGGGAGTGTCCAACTAGGAGCTCGGAGATTAGGCGTAGAGATTAAGGCCTCCTTCAGAGTTTGAAAGGCCTCGGCACACTTTGAATCAAAATTGAAGGAAGATTCCTTAGCCAATAGGTCACAAAGTGGCCTAGAAATTTTATTAAAATTTTTAATAAAGGGCTTATAGAAGCCGGCATGGCCCAGAAAGGATCTAATATGTTTGACATTCGTAGGCAATGGGAGCTTGGAAATAGAATCAATCTTGGCTTTATCTATTTCCAAGCCTCGCTCAGACACAACATGCCCAAGTACAATTCCTTTCTGTACCATGAAATGGCTTTCCTCCCAGCTAAGGACTAAACCAGTCTCCTTACATCGCTTCAACACATTCTCTAGGTGCAGGAGACATTGTTCAAAAGATGAACCATAAATGGAGAAGTCATTCATAAACACTTCAACAAACTTGTCAATCATGTCAGAAAAAATGGACATCATACACTGCTGGAAGGTTGTAGGGGCATTACATAATCCAAACGGCATATGCCTAAATGCTAAGGTACCGTAAGGACTTGTGCACGTCATCTTCTCCTGGTCATCAGTGAAGACTACTACTTGGTTGTACCCAGAATATCCATCGAGAAAGAAATAATACTTATTCCCCGCCAATTTCTCGAGAATTTGATCAATAAAAGGCAAGGGAAAGTGATCCTTCTGGGTAGCGGTGTTCAACTTGCGCTAATCAATACAGACCCTCCATCTAGTTGAGGGTCTAGTCACAACTTGTTCACGTTGGTCATTAAATCCCATAGTAAAGCCTGCCTTCTCTAGCACCACACGAATAGGAATTACCCATTTACTATTTGCAATGGGATATATGATCCCAGCATCCAACCACTTCAGGATTTCCCTTTTAACCACCTCCCTTATATTAGGGTTCAGACGTCTCTGCATGTCCCTAAATGGCTTGATGGAATCATCAATATAAATGTGGTGCATGCAGACTGTAGAGTCTATACCTTTAATGTCAGCAATGCTCCAAGCAATAGCTTCCTTATGCCTAAACAAGCATTCAATCAGGGCTCCCTCCTCTGCCTTAGATAGCACAGCTGAAATGATACGAGGAGCGTATCATTGGCACCCAGGAAGATGTACTTGAGAGTGTTAGGGAGGGATTTCAACTCAAGGTCAGGGGCTTGTATGGTTGAGGGTTTCATAATAGATGTCCCTATCTCAAGTAGTAGATCTGCCTTGGGTAGAGATGATGGGGAAAGAGTCTCAGCAGAAACACCCAGCAACTCCTCAAGTTCTAGTATATCCCCTTCACAATCCTTCAAGAGATGGGAATGCTCATTTAGCATGACATGTTGAAGGGGGTCATCACATAACGTTGCAAGGGTTGTCTCTTCAATCAGGTCATCTATCACCTCAACTTGAGAACAATCCTCAAGCCTGGCTTGTTTGTAAGCATCAAACACATTAAGCCAGATTTTCCTATTCCCAAGCCCATTTTCAATGCCCCAGTATTGCAATTGATTGAAGCATGCGAAGTTGCAAGGAAGGGGTGGCCCAAAATGATGGAAGGTTTGGTTGGCTTGTTCATAGGGTCAGTGTCCAAAACTAAGAAGTCAACGGGGAAGAAGAAATCCTCCACTCTTACGAAGACATCTTCCAAAATTTCCCACAATGTCTTAAGTGATTGATCAACAACTTGGAGGATTACTGGGCTAGGCTTCAGATTGCCTCCCCTAAGTTGTTCATACACGTAGCTCGGAAGGATGTTCACCCCCTCACCCAGATCAAGTAGAGCCTCATCAATCTATAACTCACCAATAACCACTGAGATGTACAGGGCTCCTGGGTCCTTAAGTTTCGGGGGTGTGCCATGTTGAACAATTGAGCTAACAAAATCAGGCAGGACAACTTTTGATTGGACCTATTTCCTAGATTGCCGCTTTTTCGTGCATAGGTCCTTTAAGAAGCGGGCATAAGATGGAATCTACTTGATAGCTTCAAGCAAAGGCAGGTTAATTTGCACTTGCTCGAAAGCTTCCATGATCTCATCTGTCTTATCTTTGGCTCCAGATTAGCCAGCAGAAGTCTGCCCAGAGGTCGATAAGTGCTCTGGAAAGGGCACTCTTGATCTCTGGGTGGAAGGGTTGTCATGTCGAGTAAGGGGTGGAATAGTGGCAACTTCTTTCGTTGAGGTGATTTCAAATGGAGGAGATTTGGGAAAATCTTCTCCGGTGGGGGTGAAAGTCAGGGTGGATGGTTTTTCAGAGGGTGAGACTATAGGAGCATTGGGTTTGGAAATTTCTTTCCCACTCCTCAGAATAGCCACCTCCTGAATATGCTCCCTAGAGACAATCCCTTTTCCTTTAGGATGCTCCTCAACAGCACTGGGAAGCTTCCCAGTTTCCCTCTGTCTAACAGCCTCAATAGGTGTCCTATCTACGATTTCATCTCATGTATAGCCTTGTCATTAGATTGGATGATGGCACTTTGACTTTCTTGCATAGTTTTCAACATTGCCTTCAATTCATCCATCTCAGAGGTCTTAGGTTGGGCCAAGGTATGAGGTTGATTCATTTGATGGCTTTGAAAGGATTGTGGTTTATAATTCCCTAAATTTGAGACATTTCCTTGTCTCCATGAAAAGTTTGGGTGGTTCCTCCATCCCTCATTATAAATATTGGGAAAAGGGTCATTACGAAGTCTAGGATGGAAGCCTTGAGAGGCATTCAAATCTGCCTATAAAAGCTTAGGGAATTGGGAGGCCAAGTGGCAATCCACAGTGGTGTGTGTATTGCCTTGCCAAATGGAGCATTTAGAAGCTTGGGATGTGGTGGTATTGATACGAATTGGCTCGGGCTCGACGTAAGCCTTTCGATGTTTTGATTCAACAATTGAATCTGAAAGGCTAAATTCTGGGTGTCCCTTGCTTCATTCACCTCCAACTTTCTTTGCATGAGAGTGGGCTTTCTATCCATGTAGGCAGAATTCAAGTGAACAGAATTCTCACTCAAAGTATCAAAAAGGTTCCAAGCTTCATCCTCAGTCTTAGATAGAAAAGTTCCCATACAGGCACCATCCACAGTCTGCCTGTGCAAATCATTAAGTCTGGTGTAGAACCTTTCAACTATTTGCCACTTAGGCACCTGGTGATGCGGGCAAAGTCTCAATAGGTCATTAAAGTGCTCCCACACATCATGGAAAGCTTCCCCATCCTTTTGAACAAAATGCATAATTTCCCTCCTAAAGTGATTTATTTTGCTCATGGGGAAGCACTTCTTAAAAAACTCCTTCTTCAGGGCATCCTAAGTGTTAATATCATCAAGGCTATGATACCAATACTTGGCTTTATCCTTGAGGGAGAGAGGAAAGTGGGTCCATATTTAAGCGTCATCAGTAACACCCTGCAGCTTCACTGTGGAACAGACCTCGGTGAATTCCTCTATATGCCTGAAAGGGTCTTCCCAAGCAGTACCATAAAAGGAGGGCAACAAGGATATGGTACTGCTTTTGATCTCATAATGATTGTCCCCTCTAGGTCTACATAGTGCAGGGACAGCTTGATTTGTTGGAATGAAATATTCCTTAAGGCTCCTTTCACCAGCTATTTCTTCCCTTGGGATGTTCCTTCTTAAGATTCTTTCAGGTTCACGATCAAACACAAGTTGTCTCCTAAGGGATCACCTACCAAGCATGCACTACAAGCACAATATAAAAGGACTTGTTCGATCTTTACAAATTTAGGCTTTTGACTTTAGTTCAAATTATAGGTGACAAAGCAAGTTGCCCAATCAATTACACACCTATCATCGACCTTCGAAATGCCAAAAGAGACCTAGTTGGACCTTAGGTGTTCTTCCCTAAATCCCAAATGGTAGAGCAACTCCAAAGATGGAAGATCGAGGGATGCAAGTAGGCCTAAGCCTTCCTTTGAAGCTGTGCTTTCGCTGTGCTTCTTAACTACCCCCAAAATTCCATGACAAGGTATCCCCCTCTTTAGATTTACAAAATCTTTGATCTCAAGTTCCGAACACTTCAGAATCCAATGGTAGGAGGGCTTTTGTCCTAGTAGTTCCAAGACCTAGGAGTGTCTAAATGCGTGACGTGGTGCAAAGGATACAAGTGTGCATACACCATAAAAGTTTTGATTTTTGAATTTTTGAACTGCAGAACAATGTCTCAATTCAAGTTATTGGTTTTTAGTGTTCCTCCTTAACTTGAAGTCCCTTTTCAAGAAAATATGTGACCACTTATTAGATCTTTTCAATTCAATTAGGTTGTCTTGCAATTAAATCCAAGTGCACATGCGTGAACAATATAGAATGCAAAGAAATAGGACATACCTTTCCTCCAGCAATCAGCAATGCAAGATGCATGAAAATGCAAACAAAATAAGTCGAGAGGCTACTAATTCACACCTAAATGGTCGTCCTAAGGCAGGCAGCTTCTAGCAGGTAGCTTGTTTCTTTTTTCTTTTATTTGTGTTTAGCTCCTTATGCACAAGCAAAGAAAATGATAAACAACCACAAAATAAAATAAAAGCCTAGATCTAAAGGAAAGGGAACAGGCTCTCGAAAATCAGCCCCAATTACTACAAGGGCGATAAAACATAAATAAAACCTACGACAAAGGAGAATCCCCTATGGAATAGGGATCCAAGTCTCCTACGTCTTCCCCACGCGTGGGCGTCGCTTAAGGTCGACGTCATCTCCCAGATGCGCCTGTCACCTCCACAGATTCCTCACACAGAAAAGAGAACAAATGGCTAGATGACTGCACAACGAGAAATAATCAGAAATAAAAATAAGGTAAAATTATTATGTCTGTTGGCTCCACAGCAACGGTGCCATTTGGTAAGTCGATTTTCTCTTTCGAATAATATGATTAATATGATTTGTCATTTTAGTATCAAAGTGGTGGAAAATCGCTCAACAAAATAATTAAAATAAAAATTAAACCACTCACAGAAGAGTAGGTCGTGTCCACAAGGAGGCAATGATGCAATAAATTCACGAATATTTTTCCCTTGTATTCGTTCAATCATGTGCAACATCCATAGTCAAATCTGACATGAAATGCGACGAAAAGAAGACACACAATAACTCGAGAATGTAAGGTTATATGTGTAATTTTTCCTTAATGAAATATTCAATAAATATGTGATAAATCTCTGTAATTTCCAATTGCACATGTATTAGAGAGAAATTATGTACATCTTAATCCAAAACCAATGTCAAAAGATGTGATTAACAAAAGCCAAGCAATTATGAGAAAGCATGAGCATGAAGTTGCAATTTCACTCGATATAAGAAATATTGAAATAAAAAATGAGAGTTTGGCAATGGCACTCAAATGTAAATATTAATTAACCCAAAAATAGAGGATTTGCTTCCTAGGTGCGTGCATGGAGAGGAGGCGATGGCGGGCCGCGGGAAGCTCGGAGGAGGATAAGCGAGATGAGAGCTTTCCAATGGTGGTGGCGGCACTCTGAATGGATGTCGATGGTCATCGGCCGGAGTGGAAGAAGCCGCCAGCAGTGAGGCCTTCTAACCGACCGTTAGGTTGTCGATTGGTGTGGCCAGAAGCATGGTTGTGCTTGGGGAGTCGAGGCGAGTTTGATAGAGTTCCCTATGCGAAGTTTCATGGCCAGATTTGATGGCTGCATTTTTTGTGGCTTTGGGTACCTTCGGTTGGCAGAGAAGAAGAAGAAGAAGAAGAAGAAGAAGAAGAAGCCGGGTGTGCGCACGGGCTGGCAACGTCGGCAGGAATAGCACGCGCTGCTATGGGCAAGGGCCGGTTGCTGCTGCTGGGCATGCGGTTGTGGCTGCGAGAAGCGTGCGGTGGTTGCTGCGGGCAGAGGTGCACGTGCAAGGGGGCGAGCATGAGAATGGTGCTGGAGGGCACGTGGCAGTGCGTGCTGCGTGCGGTAGGGGCTGAGGCACGGGGGAGGTCATGCACTGAGCTGCTGGTGGGCACATGGTTGCTGTGGCGAAGGTGCAGCACATGCAGGTGGGCTACTACAGAAGGTGAAGTGCGGGCCGTGGGTGTTGGAGGGTGGTGCCTGCACTTGGTGATGGACATGTGCAGGGATGGTGCTGGTGGGTGTGGTGGTGATGAAGAAGAAGCACTGTGATCAGGGACTCTTGATTGGCAGTGTGGGCTGTCACACCACACCCCCACGGTGGTGGAGTCGCGCGGTCGTAGTTGAGGCCGGTGGTGAAGAGTGGATGAGAAACGAGGTTCTCTTTATAGTGAGGAAAGGGGCGGCGGCCTCCTTTGAACGGCAGCCATTCTTCCTCCTTTGTAGCCATCTGCATGGATTTGAATGGAGAGGCTAGAGCAGATCCACATTCTCCGCTCATCCTTGAATGCAAGTTTTAGTGTGGCAGCTGGTGGCGTTGGAGCGGCGAATTCCTGTAGAGAGGAGAAAATGATAATAATAAAAATATTGGTTAATTATGTTCAAACACTAAAAAAATGTTAATGCATATAATGTAACCTAAAGACTAATGCATTTTATTTTAATGCGTGTTAAATAATTTATATATGTAATGCACACAAGCAAATATATTTAAACTAACTTATTTATATCTTAATACAAGCTATGTATACACTAATATCAATCTAATTCCTAGGCACTTAACTAACTAAATAGCCCACAAATATGGGCTCATCACCTGCTACCCATGTTTGATCTGATTCTGTGCTTGGGAAGGAGAGAGAATCTGAGAGAGACAGGGTGGGTTTTCCTTGTAAGCACCTCTGTGTTGATGCACCAAAATTTTGTTTATTGCTAAGGCTGACATTTCAGGACTATCTTGGATTGAAGCCTCTTTTCAAGTCAAGTGCAGATAATTGCTGATGTGCATCTTTTCATCTTTTTTGAGTCTAGGACTTCATTGTAAGGAACCTCAAATAAAACTCAAAAGCAGATTTTTGCGTATCTTTTCAAAACCAACTTTTAGGGTTATTGATGGACCAAATTACCTAATTGATTGACCAAATCACCTTGATCGACCAACCAACTTCATTAACCGATCAAGTCAGCCCATTTTAGGAAGTTGATAATAATCTTCTTGATCAACCAACCAAGCTAATTGATCGATCAACCAATAATCGAGCAACCATCTTAATTGATCAACCAAAGTCCCTTTTGATTGACCAATTAACCTTAATTAATCGACCAACTTAATTTCCTATTTAGGAAAAGCTTTTAGTATAAATAGAGGTCGTACACAACCCATCTTTTCATAACTTTCAAATAGAAACACTTACAAAAGTTAGAACCTCTCATGCATATTTCAAAGGCCTCCACACCCCATTCTTCACGTTCTTCAAAAGCACGATGCCTCGAACCTCTGTGAAAAATTAGTTTGATCTTTTATTGAGGTTCCATAGAAGTTATTTCTGTTATTCTATTGTTGCTTTGATTTACGGATCCCAAGTTTGCTGGGAAAGATCCGTGGTTGTTGTCTTTGCTTCTCTTTAGGATAAAAAGGGAAGTGGTTGTAAGTGGTTGTGCCACCGTCGTTCAAGTGGTACGTTTAGTGGATTGACTAGCTTGGACTAGTCAAAAAAGTCAGAAGCTGGGGGGCTTAGGTAGTGGTTTTCACCTGGATTGGGTTTCCACTATAAATTAGGTGTACTCTGTGCATGAATATCTGGTACTTTATTTTTTGATCTGTGCATATATTTTAAAGCGATACTATTCACCCCTTCCCTCTAGTATTTAGTTACGATCCTCAGGATATTCTCCTACTCACTTGGTATCAGAGCCTAGTTGTCTAGAAGATGTCAAAGTCATCTGTTGACACATACGCTGAGGGGCAATTTGCTGTTCGTCCTCCTCTCTTTGATGGGACAAACTACGGATATTGGAATACTAGGATGCAAATATTCCTAGAATCCATGGACTTCGAGGTATGGGATGTCATCGCCTCCAAGTACACTCATCCTAACATCAAGGAAGAAGTGGTGGTGACACCAGATCAAAAGAAGATGGCAACCCACAATGATAAAGCCATGAATGCAATCTTCTGTGGGCCTTCAAGAGTAGAATTCAACTGCATCTCTGCTTGCAAGACAACCTATGAGATCTGGAGCATACTCGAAGTCACCCATGAGGGTACAATTAAGGTAAAAGAAACTTGAGTAAAATTACTAACACAGAATTATGAGCTTTTCAGGATAAAGAAAGGCAAGTCAATCATGGAGATGTTCACGATGTTTATGGACATCATAAACTCTCTACAAATCTAGATCAGGAGATCAAAAATGAAGCCTTGATGAGAAAGATACTTCAGTCACTCACCAGTGATTGGGAGACAAAGACTACAGCCATACAGGAGTTGAAAGATCTGTCTACCCTAAAACTAGATGATCTTATCGAAAGCCTTATGGCCTATGAAGTTCAACTTCAGCACATGAAGGAACATGAAGATGAAGGAATAAAGAAGAAAGCTATAGCCCTTGAAGCCATTCAAGAATCTGAAGAAACCTCAAGTGGAGAAGAAGAGGAAGATAAAGCACTCCTATCCAGAAAATTCAGAAACTTCCTCAAGGATAAGAAGAACTGGAGGAAGAAGAAAGAAGAAACCAACAATGATGCAGTCATCTGTTACAACTGCAAGAGAAAGGGACACATCAAGAAGGATTGTCTGCATCTCAGGAAGGAATCAAATAAGAAGAAGAAGCACTTTAGAAAAGATGGAAAGAAGAAAGCTTTTAGTACAACTTAGGATGAGTCAGACTCAAGTTCAGAGGAAGAATAAACCTCGGGAGAAGAAGCTCTTCTCGATCTTATGGCACTAGAAGATGAGGTAACCTCCTTTACTCAACAAGAATTATTAGAAGCATTCTTTAGAATGCATGATATAGCAAAATCATTAAAATTAGAAAACAAAAACTAGTAAAATCATTAAGTAAAGAAAAAGCACAAAAAGTACTTAAAAATCAAAACAAAGAGCTCTCTGTTGAGATTACTGCATTAAAATATCAAATAAACCACTTAAAAGTAGATATAGGCAAAGTAAAAGAAAACTCTGCTACTCTGTTAAATGACCTAGCTAAGTTTACAAATGGAAGTAGAAACTTGCATAAATTATTAGGAACACAAACCCAAAGCACCACAAAGTTTGGGTTAGGTTATATACCAAACAATAACCACGATGCATCAAGTTCTAGCTAGAACAAAGAGAAAGGTAGTTTGCCAAAGTAGGCAATGCGAACTAACCACCATCAAATAAACCAATGGAACACTGAAGCCACTCTATGAAATAAAGCCTCACAAACACAAACCAATGATAGGAAAGAGAAGAAAGAAGATGGATAATGGACAGTGACTGTTCCAAGCACATGACCGGCGAAGAAGACCTATTCCTACAACTCAACTATCAGGAAGGTGGTACGGTCACATTTCGGAACAACCACAAGGGCCGTATTATTGGTACTGGACAAATTGGTAACTCTTCTACCTCTTTTGATAACGTGCATTTAGTTAAAGGTTTAAAACGTAATCTGTTAAGTGTAAGTCAAATATGTGATAAAGGGAATTAAATTACATTCACATCAAAAAAGTTTTAAAATTCGTAATAAAGAAATGAAACAAATTATTCTCAAAGGAAATAGACATAAAGACATTTACACTGTAAACTTCGACAAATGCGACAATCTTGAATGTCTAGTCGTATCTGATGAAGAAGCAACACTTTGGTATAAATGACTAGGTCATGTTCGCATGGGAAACAATAGTAAACTTGTGAAACATGAACTTGTCAAGGGTCAGCCAAAGATTAACTTCAAGAAAAGCAAAGTTTGCAATTCTTGTCAAGTTGGTAAGCAAACCAAAAATCCTTTTAAACCAAAAAGGATGGTTAGCACTTCTCAACCCCTAGAGCTACATCACCTAGACTTGTTCGAACCAACCAAATTCAAAAGCCTAAGTGGGTGCAGATACTGTTTAGTCATAATTGATGACTTCTCTAAATTTACTTGGGTATCTTTCTTAAAAAGTAGGTACTTCACCGTAGATACCTTTCACAAACTAGTTAGAAGATTACTGAATGAGAAAGGATCTGAGGTAATTAGGATGAGAAGTGACCATGGTGGAGAATTTGAAAATGAACCTTTTTTGAATTTTTGTGATCAATATGGAATCAAACATGAGTTTGCCTTCCCTAGAGCTGCACCTCAGAATGGTGCAAGTCAAAGCTGCCTCCATATTTTTGTGTTGAGGCTGTAAACACTGCTTGCTATATCCAAAATAGAACCTTGCTCAGACCAATCCTAAAGAAGACACCTTTTGAACTCTATCATGGAAGAACACCTAGAATTTCCTACTTCAAGATTTTTGGATGTCAATGCTTTATACTTAACACTAAAGATAATCTTGATAAGTTCGATGCTAAAAGCTCAAAAGTGATTTTCTTAGGTTATTCAACAAGAAGTAAAGCCTATAGAGTCTTCAATAAGAAGAACTCTGTTGTTGAGGAAACAATGCATGTATCATTTAATGTAACATTAGTTCAACCTAAATCTTCTACGATTGATGATGATGACCTAGTACATAATCCATCAAACATTCTAGAAGAGAATATTTCTAATGAACTAGCCAAAGATATCTCTTTTGTGAAAGATCATCCTAAAGAACTACTAATAGGAGAATTGTCAAAAGGAGTTCAAACCAGATCTTCCCTTAACACACTAACCTTTACAGCCTTCATTTCTCAATTTGAACCTAAAACTATTAAGGAAGTCTTCTCAGGCAACTGTTGGATTATTGCTATGGAAGATGAGCTAAATCAATTTAAGAGAAATCAAGATGGGAACTTGTTTCAAAGCATGAATCACAAACCATTATAGGAACCAAGTGAGTTTTTAGGAACAAACTTGATGAATCAAGAAATGTAGTTAGAAATAAAGCTAGACTTGTGGCTCAAGGATACAATCAAGAATAAGGAATAGATTTTGATGAAACATATCCACTTGTTGCTCGATTAGAATCTATTAGAATGTTGCTAGCTTTTGCAGCCCATATGGAATTCAAACTCTTCCAAATGGATGTCAAAAGTGCCTTTCTGATTCATCAAGGAGGAAGTCTTTGTTAAACAACCTCCAGGATTTAAAGATCTGAATCATCCAAAACACTTACACAAATTAAACAAAGTATTATATGGTCTAAAACAAGCTCCATGAGCTTGGTATGATACATTAAAAACATATCTAATTGACAATGAATTTAAAATTGGTCAAATATATCCAACCCTATTTACCAAAAGAAAAGAAAATTACCTCTTAATAATTAAAATATATGTAGATGATATCATTTTCGGTGCTACTAATGATCTACTTTCCCAAGACTTTGCAAAGATAATGCGGAATCAATTTGAGATGAGCATGATGGGAGAACTCAAGTTCTTCCTATGTCTTCAGATTAATCAACTATCCTTTGGAATCTCAAACAAAATACACAGCAGAGATACTGAAAAAGTTCTCGATGGGCAAAGTCAAAGGTAAAGAAACACTAATTGTAGCTTCTACCCAATTGAAAATTGTTGACATAGGTAAATCATTAGATCTAAAACTATATAGAAGTATGATAGGATCTCTATTATATTTAACTACAAGTAGACCTGGCATTCTATTTTGTACTTATTTGTGTACTTGCTTTCATGTAAACCCTGAAGAAACACACCTAAATGTTGTTAAAAGAATACTTAGATATCTAAATAACACATAAGACTTAGGACTTTTTTATCCGAAGTCAGACACATTGGAATTATATTCCTTTTGTGATGCTGACTATGCAGATAGCTTCACAGACCAAAAGAGTACTAGCGAAACATGTCAATTTCATGTAAATTCCCTAGTCTCTTGGTTCTCTAGAATACTGTATCACTATCCACAACTGAAGCAGAATATGTAGCAGCATCTTTAGCTTGTTCACAACTATTGTGGATGAGACATACATTACAAGACTTTGGCTTATCTTATAAGAATAACAAAATTTTGTGTGACAACACAAGTGCTACTAACCTATCAAAAAATTTAGTACAACACTCTAGGACTATACATAACCTTTTACCATACTTAACCTACGTGATTAGTTGCCTTAAGGGTACTTACCTATTTTACTAATCATGTTCTTTATAAAACACCTCGTTTTTACACCTAAACCCATTTTTTACTTGACCTATTTGGTCCCCGCTCCACCAAACCTCAACACACCCGACCCCACTCCCCTCTACTAGCTATGTGATTGACCAATGCCTTCGACCACCTCACACACAAGCCTCCTCCATGCATGGGTCCTATTGTGTCTCGTAGAGCGCATTGTGATAGGAAAATGCATCATGGTATAGTGCGCAATATGATCAAACAAAAATATTTATATAAGGATAATGAGACTTGAGTCTCAGTCGTTCGTCTCTGGGAGGCATTTATGCAAATTTGAAATCGATCTTTTTCGCTCTACTTGCTTAAAATTGCATGTTGGTTTATGGTTATTACGTATTTAAACATGACATGCTTAGTTGCAAGAATATCAGAAAGTAAAAGCAGACAACTTTAATCACACAAAATATATTGAAACAAGCTCATGGTGATTCTCAACACATAGACATATATATAAAAATATTTCTTTCATTCATTCAGGAGGGTGTTTGCACCATGGAATTAGAGGAAAACTTAAACATATAAATCTAGCTAACAGAAAATGATCGCATATAGGAATCTATGAGGGGATTTTGCATGCATCATTAGGGGAGAATAAGAGCTACACTACTAAGCAGTAAATGAAATCATGTAAATATGAAGAACTAGCTACTAATCTAGTAGAAACTAAGGGCATTTGGAGGTGGGCTCTGATGGCCTTTGAATGGTTGAGAAGAGAAGGAGGGGTGGCCAATGGTGCTTAGGTCGGTCCTTGGAGAGAGGTTGGGGAGATGATCCAGCATCCTGGCGTGGAGATGGTGGCATCCATGGTGCACAAGTCGTGGAGGTGGAATGGAGATGATTGTAGCTAACCTAGGTGTGAATGAGTGCCAAGAATGGGATGGGTGCAAATGGAAAGACCTAAGGGAGACTCTCTAGAGAAGTGTGGAACTCTCTAGAGAGAGCCCCATAATTGGCTGGCCAAGTGAGAGAGAGAGGTGGTTCTTAGATCCATAAAAAGTGGATCTCAATTTGAATGGCTCTTGGTTGCTAATTTTGGCAACCAAGAGTGGCGCCACCTTTGTAAGAGAGTTCTAGAGAATTCTAGATGAGTGTGTGCATGAATGGGTGTGTGTGTGTGAGTATGTGGCCATGCCTTATGTGGCTAAATGGTTTAGGTTAGGTCCTAAATGGTTTAGGTTGGTGTAGGCCTTAAATTAGGGTTGCAAACCCTAATTGATAAGGAGGAATTGCAATTAAACTTAGCACAAGTTTAATTGAATGAGTGTGAACCTAACTGAGAGTGAAATAACTCAATTAGGTTGGGCTTAGGTCAATTGGACTCTCACTGAGTCCAATTGGACTTGTGTGGGCTGACATCTGAGCTCAATTGGACCCTATGAGTCCAATTGACTAGGCAATGGTAATTGACTATGATCTAAGTCAATTGGGTTTAGTGAGGACCTAATTAGGTCCTTAGGGAGGTCCATAGGTGGTGTACTAGGGTTAGGGTACCTTAATTTAGGTTCCTATGGGGTTGGAATTGGGTTTAGGGAGCTATAGATCCAAGATCAAGGCTTGAATCTCAAAACAGGAACTAGAGAACAGTTCCAGATGTTTGATAAATGTGTCAGATGACTTATACTCAAAAATCAGATGTCCAGGCTTGTTGTCTGCACATCCAATCAGAGTCAAGAGGGTTTCTAGGTTCTGTCTTGTGTATTCTGCATAAATTGGACATCTAACCAAGTGTCTAGATGTCCAATAACACTATAGAAGTGGGTTTAAGGTGTGCAAGAGTTGGCTAAGGGTTCTGGACATCCTAAAATTCATCTAGACGTCCAGATAAAGGTTGGAATTAGGGTTTAAAGGTTTCCTAGGGTGTGGTGACCTAATCTAAGGGCTTGGGGAGGCTTCTAGGCTATCCTAGGGCTAAGATGGACCTAAGTTCTTCACATTTTACTACTTTATTCCTATTTAATAGAGTAGCATACCTTAACTCCCTTGCATCATTATTTACTATATCTAATCTAAGTCTTCTGCTCCAGTTTTGCTGCAACATAAGTTATTCTTCTGATCCAGCTTTAGATCTAGCTTCAGATCCACCTTCTAATTAGCTTATCACCTGTAATTGACATAATGCACCTAATCAGCATATTATAGCATTATTTTATGCATAGTTAAAAGAAAACAGTAATGATGCAAGTAATGCTTATGCATGCATGAATTACCCTAACTTGTGCTAAGTCCTAGCCTAATTTAGGTCAATTAAGACCTATGATTGCTACGCAATCAGGCCCCCCATGCTCCGATCCTCATGTATGCGTGCTCGCTCGTCGCCACCTTACACCTTTGTGCTCATGCGACTTCGACATCCTCCCAAGCACACCATCTGACCTTCTTTTTATCGACCAACTTTGGTTCAATCTTGGTAATGATGGTTAAATGACTGCAATGTCATGATTGATGTACTGTTGTAGCATGAAACACTAAGAGTGTCATTGTGGTTAGTTATAGAGAGTACCAGTCATTACAACTATTATTATTATTTACTTATCTAATTTTTATTGTTTTTGTTCCAGGTCGTTCACTGGGAGGCAATTTATTAAATTACATCGCTCACTCTTTGACCTCAAAAAGTATCCTCTAATTCCAAAAAGAAACTTTACATCTTATTAAAGAATGAATGAATGTGGGCATTATTTATCTACGTAAAAAAAATCAATTGTAATGCTTGCAAAAACTAACTATAAACAAGCACCAAACAATTTATTACTATACTAAAAACTATGTATTTACAAGTTATAGTATTAATACTAACATGATAGTACATAATAGACTAAGATGTCATAATATACTAGCTTAACTTACTAGTCTGATATCTACAGTAACACATATACCAGTTTTAGTGACTGACATAAGCGTCGCTAGATCTCAGAAAACACTATATACAAACCTAAGGAGGGAAAACTAAGGTCTTAAGCAACGCTTATGGTGACATTTTATTCTGTTAGTAATTATATGGGTTTATTTATACAAATGTAATGGGCTATACTATGTATACATATATATTTTTTTATATGTTTATATTCTTCTCTTATATTAGTATTTACTCTTGTATACGTCTTCTATTTGTATGTACACCTTCTGTCTCTCTTTCTTACTCTTACTCTAAGCTTCTTCTGTTGTTCTGCTTCAGATGCTCTTCGTTTGTTTCTGCCTTAACATATTTTTTTTAGCTATGGTGGAGAGGTGATTAAGCAACCGTCATTAGCTTTCATTGATCAGTTAAAAATGTGTTTAATTTGTAAGCACGCTTTTCGAGGGATACACAGCACCCAAAGGGTGGGACCAAACCACTACTAAGCGCGCCCTAATCTTCATTAGGCCGCTTAATTACGTTTTCAAACTCAACGCAGGGTCTCAGCCCCATGCCACACGCTTCTCGGGCCCCTGGCCCCCAGATATACTATGCTCAGATATGCTCATAATCGGATCGGGTATGCATGTAATGCTTCGTTGTTTCGGGCGCCCCGCGCCCGTGACGACTGAACAAATGGAAACACAAATTCTTGTTATACCGCTGCGTGCGGTTTACAGCGCACGATGTGGCGCTATTCTAGCGCCATATCTGTGCTGGAAATCGCGTGCAGCTGTGGGCTAGAAGCTATTTTGGCCCTCAATTCGAGGGCCATAACTTATTAAAAAAAATAAAATAAATTATGGAGTATAAAATATTTATATAATAGTATATAATTGTTCAATTAATTTTGAATTTTAAATAGATTTACTATATAAATAAATTCATTAAAGTGGGCTATTTTTACAAGCTGATTTAGGTCCTTTCTTGGTTAATTACTTATAAATTAGTTAGCATATGGTCTAATTGACCTTATACAGAGTTAGATTACATACATAAGTATTTTATACATATTTTTATTATATTTTTTTCAAATTAATTTCTATTTTATTTATGTTTAAGTAGCAGTTTTTGGCTGTTTAACTTATAAACTAAGTTAAAGTAGTATAAAAAAGGTATAAATATACTTTAACTAGCTTAAATTACTTAAGATATATTAACCTAAGTCTACATATTCAATTAACTTAATTAAACCCTAAATTACTGATTCATCTAATTTAATTTAACAATTTAGCTGTTGGCTTAATAAATTCATTATTTATTTTATATAAAAGATTTAATTAGGGTACAGGATTTAATATACTTATAATCTACATATATATAGATATATACAATTTTATACAGTATACAATATGCTACATATATACTTATAGAGTAATATACTATTTCTATACTTACTGCCCATATCCATATATATATATAGATAGTATTTTAAATCAGATTTCAGTATACAGAATACTTACATAATTATTATGTACATTATAGTTATAGTTAGTTATATATGTATATATACAGTATCAGATTTCAGTATACTTATAATTAGATTTCAGTAGGAGGTGAGAAAGGAAGGATTAATTATGTTCAATTTTCTTTTCTAACAGCAGCCGAAGCTACTGTCCAAGAGATGAGAAGGGGAATGGTGTTTAATTTTCTCTTTTCTAACAGCAGCTTCAGCCATTGTCAAATGGGCTAACTGCTGCTGCAGTTAGTCCATTTGGGAAGGAAGGTGAATCCAAACAGTGAGAAGGGAAGGGTTGGAAAGAAGGAAATATGTAGCTGCAAGATGCAGCAATTTACTGTGTTACTAGGATTAAAGTCAATCAAAATGAACTGAAAAGCAAATAAGTAAATCCCAAATCTGACAAGGGTTCAATTTCTCACGAAAATCAATAAATGTCTCAATTCAGATGCCCAAAAACCCTCATCAAAAACTTCATTTCAGATTAAATCCACAAATATCACTGAATTAATTCTTCCTAATGCTATAGACAGCATGAAGGAAGGATTAATTCGGTCAATTAAAACCATAAGATCAAATCCCAGTTTCTTGCAACCTTAAGGAGTATTAAGAACGCCTTAGGTTAGGAAATCATCAGACAAACCAGACATCCATAAGAAAAACTTATGAATGCAAGATCAGACTTCAAATTACCATAGTAATTATCCTTAGATCTAACTTGCATTCAAGACATTCAAGGCTTATCAAAACTGATTTAAGTATGGCTCTTCTGAGATGATTTCTGTCACCAGAAATCCTCTCAGAATCCTTGCCAATAGGGAATTCAAATCAGCTTCAATCTATCAGATCATGCAGTAAATCCAGAAAGTAATAAATCCATAAACTCCATGTTGAAAAGAAATCTGACAAAGATGTGGTGAGTGAGAAGCCCCTTAGGTGCTTGTGACACCAATTTCAAATCTGAGGTTGTAAACCAGCCATATCTGAAATTGGATCAGGGTGTGTGGGTGAAGGATAAGTGAAACCTATCGTGAAAAAAAAATTAGAACTAGATTGTGAAAAAAAATGGAGAGGGAGATAATTTGAAACATGGTTTGATGAATTATTCCCCTCTAATCTGGACTGATCAGAGGAGGTGAGGGGAGGGAATTAAAAACTAATTCTACTACTACAGCTACTTTAACCTACAGCGAAAATTAAACACTAACAATTATGCTAATTCTACTCTAAACTACTTAACTACAGCTAAAACTAATTATGCAGAATTAAAAACCTAATCTAACAGGAAGAATGGGAGCTATGGGTCCTTAGCCGGTGGCTAAGGAGGAAGAAAGGAGGAAGATGACTCCAGCAGAGGGAAGAGTCTGCTAGTGAGGCTCCAGGGTCGTCCTCAGGTGCTACGAAGTCCTTAGCGACGAGGAGAGTCGAGAGAAGGTGATGATTTCACAGCCAGTGGCTGTGAAATCAGAGGCTGGATGGGGAGGAGAGACTGGAGTGGACGAATTGATCGCTAAGAGGTGTAGGAGGGAGCGATCCTTTGCGTGTGACACCACTGAGGTGCTTAAGTAGCAGCTCAGTGGCTGAGATCACCGTGCAGGTGAAGATATTCAAAATGCAACCGGCGGCAAGGATGTGAGGGGCGGAGCGCGCGGTGAGCTAAGCACAAGATCTGACCGTCAGATGAGATCTGGGGAGAGAGGTGAACGCACGCACCGAATTGCGCGAAAGTTCCAATCTAATCCAACCGCAGATCAAGATCTGAAGAGCGACGGACGGCTGAGATTGGCCGTGTTCTTCGCGCGCTACAGTGCGCGTGAAAGGCAGCAGGCCTCTCTTTGAAATGAGGGAAAAATTGTAGGAAGGCCCATGAACGAAAGGGTAGAAGAATTACGTGTGGGCCCATAAGTGAGAAGAACTATGACTGGAAGGGCCCTGCAGCCTTTCAAAAGGGTCCCTGCAGCTTACAAGTAGGTCCAAAGAGGAGTTTTTAAGGGTAAGAGTGTAATGCACGAAGGACCTAAATGTAAACTACCTATTTCATAACCTAAATGATGTCCAATTGCCTTTAAATTTTTATATGTGCTTAATTGAACATTTAAGACATTGATTTTACTTCTGATTTGACCTTTCAAACTTATTTATGTGTTCAATTGACGCATGGATCATCTTTTGTATTTTACTTTTAGAATATCTCATTTTGTGACCTAATTATGAAATTTTAACACAGAGTAAAGGTTTTTGGTCTTTTTCTTTAATTCCCACACTTAACCATTTTTATCTGTTAATTTGATATTGTTTTACTTAGTGTCTAGCTTAATTTTATCTTTTTAGCCATGATGAGTAGCCACTCATCATACCCCCATGCTTACATTTTGCTAGTCCCTTAGCAAACAATCTGTTGAAGTATAAAGCAATTTCAGTATCAGCAAGGTAAGTGTGTCGAGATATCTTTTTCTTCTTTCAAAAAATTTTTAAGTGTTTGATGATGATCTTCAGGGTGAAAGATTTTTCAATAAACCAACTGTGTTTTTGGACATTGTGAGAACCTTATTACTGAGGATAACCTACCAGAACTCGAGGCTTAAATGACATAGACCATCTCTGAAACAACAAGGACACTTGATATTTAAACCTTAAGTCGAATTCCAAGACTCAGGAGGTTTTACAGAGACTCAGAATGCTATGAGGTTATGGCTGTGCTTTGTGATAAGTCAGGACTAACCAAGTGAATTCTAAAGCTCACTCTTAGGGTTTCACTTCTTTTTAAGTCTAGGTTGGTCCTAACTTCAACTCATGTTTTCGGATGACTCTCAAGAATTGATGGTATTCAAACCCAACCCTTATTGTGTTTGTGGCTCAGAGAAATTTTTTTTTTTTTGGTGGACAAACAGGGTATTTGTTTTGAACCTCGAAAACATTTTTGGTGGAACAATTGTTTTTCTCAGAATTTGGAGAACATACTTGGCTTGCTTTCTTTTTTTTTATTTTTTTGAACAGTATGTCTCTAGAACTTATTTGGTAGAGTGCACTGTATTTGGTGGGTGAATTTTTTTGTGGAAAGAGTTTCTCCTAGACACAAGACTAAAGATTAGGACAAAGAGTCTACCTGCACGCACAGGTACGGACTCCACCTTCCCTAATGAACACAAGGGTTGAGGTTTAGGTTCAAGTGGTCTTTCCTGACATTGTATAGTGTAAGCCAAGGTTACTTAGACTCCTAAGTCAAAGCAAACCAACAAATCTTGTACTGGTGACTCAGGTACAAGAATATGTCCTAAAGTTAAGAGAGACTGTGGTCTATCTTGTCAAGGCTAGAAGTGTATTAAGCCCAAGCTTGTATCAAGCTCATATGGCCCAGTAGGTCAAACCAGTAACGGTTGAATGTCCATAGACACTTATTCTAATTTTTGTTTTCAGCTAGAAGATCATAGTTAAACACTTATCATTTATCTTTTTCTCTCTCCCTTCTTGAAATTAATGTCCTTCCTTGACAATAGAGTACATGTCCCTTATTGTATTTTTGGAATTTTTTTGATTTTTTTTTGTATTTTTAGCTTTATAATTTTTTTTCAAAAAATTTTTCAAGATTTTTCAAATTTTTTTAAGTATATATATATTTTTTGATAATACTATATGTACTATAGGTGTGTCTACAATTGCATTTTAGTTTAAATGGTTTACCATTTACACCCCCTCATGCTTAAATGTTGTAATGTCCTCATTGAATGGATAGGGTGGATGCAAATGCATGCTCTGCTTTTCACTATCCTAAACTGGGTGATGGAAGGAAGTCGGAATGAGGAGATAAAATCTCTGTGCGGACGATTTTAAGTCTGATCTAGGATCAGAGTGAACAGTCGGGCTAGGAAGTGAAATGCATGACATGTGTGTCAATGAAAGTATGCTCAAAATGCAAGGGTAGACACTATATACAAATAAAGGCAAGAGTAAGAAAGGTGAAGAAAAGCTATATACAAGGGTATGTTTTTGCTAAGTTTAACACCTTCAGCTAGGTGAAAACTTATATGGTAATTCAAAATGTAGGAGCGAAATGGTGGAATTGACAAGTCTGAGATCATGCAGCTCAATGAAAGGTTTCAGTCTTTGTCCATTTACAGTAAAGGGTTCAGATTTGTCAATTTCAGTGATCTCAACAGCTCCATTGTCAAATATTCTCAAGATCTGAAAAGGTCCAGTCCATTTTGATCTTAATTTCCCAGGAAAGAGTTTTAATCTAGAGTCGAAGAGAAGGACTTTTTGACCAGGGTGAAAAGATTTCCTAAGAATGTGATGGTCATGGAAGGCCTTAAGTTTATCCTTATAAATCCTTGAGCTTTCATAAGATTCATTCCTTAATTCATCGAGCTCAGAAATTTGCAATTTCCTAAGATCACTAACCTTCTCTAAGTCCAAGTTACACTTTCTGATGGCCCAATAGGCTTTGTGCTCTAGTTCTACGAGTAGATGACAGTGTTTCCCGTACACAAGTCTAAAAGGAGACATGCCTAAAGGGGTTTTTTGGGCTGTCCTATATGCCCATAATGCATCAGAAAGGCAGGAAGACCAATCCTTTCTATCAGCTCAGATGGTAATCTGTAAAATCTTCTTGATCTCCCGATTGGACAATTCAGTAAGTCCATTGGTTTGAGGGTGATATGGTGTAGCTATCTTATGTGACACCCCATACTTTTGAAGTAGGGACTGAAAATGTGTGTTTCTAAAATGAGACCCTCCATCACTAAGGATGGATTTTGGTACCCTAAATCTAGAGAAGATGAAATCTTGAACGAATTGTGTCACAACTCTATGATCATTAGTCCTGGATGGGATGGCTTCAATCCATTTTGAAACATACTCAACGGCCAACAATATGTAGTCAAAGCCATAAGATTTAGGAAAAGGTCCCATGAAGTCAATGCCCCAAATGTCAAAGATTTCGCACACCATGATCGGATTCAAGGGCATCATGTCTCGGCGGCCAATACTGCCGAGAGATTAACAGCGTGAACATGCCCTACTATATTCGTGTGCATCCTTGAAGATTGTGGGCCAATAAAAACCACTCTGTAAAATCTTTGCAGCGGTCTTTTTGCTAGAGAAGTGACCGCTGCATGCCTGGTCATGGCAGAACGATAAGATGCTTCTAATCTCCTTATGTGGAACACACTTCCTAAAGATCTGGTCTTTGCAATGCTTGAAAAGCCAGGGTTCTTCCCAGTAATAGTGCTTGTCCTCGGATCTAAGTCTGTCTTTTTGATGTCGAACCTAATCAGTGGGGAGGATTCCAGAAGCCAGGTAGTTGACAATGTCAGCATACCAGGGAAGATCAGAATGAATGACCAGCAATTGCTCGTCAGGGAAATGGTCAGAAATGGGTGAAGAAGGAGAAATCGCTTCAGAAGGAAGGCGGGATAAGTGGTCAGCTACCACATTCTGCTTTCCAGCCTTATCACAAATCTCTAAATCAAATTCCTGTAAAAGCAGGATCCATCTAATCAGACGAGATTTCGCGTCCTTCTTGGCGAGAAGATGTCGAACTGCTGTGTGGTCAGTGTAGACTATAATGTGGGAACCTAAAAGTAAGGTTTGAATTTCTCCAGTGCAAATACTATAGCTAGCAATTCCTTTTCTGTGACAGTGTAATTCCTCTGGGCTTCATTTAAGGTCTTGCTAGCGTAATAGATGACTGTGGGTTTCCCGTTCAATTTTTTACCAAGGATAGCTCCTACTGCATAATTAGAGGCATCACACATGATCTCAAAAGGGTAAGACCAATTCGGGGGTTGCAGTATGGGGTCCTTGGAAACCAGATCACGAAGTGTCGTATAGGCATGAACACAATCGTCAGAGATCTGGAAGTCTACATCTTTAGAGAGTAGAGTAGTGAGAGGTCAGGCTATTTTCAAGAAATCCGCTATAAAGCGGCGATAAAAACCAACATGCCCGAGAAAAGATCAAATCTGTTTAACCAACGAAGGTAGTGGTAAATCAAAAATCAACTTTACCTTCGCGCGGTTAACCTCAATTCCTCTCTCAAGAATAAGGTGACCTAATACTAGTCCTTCAGTTACCATGAAATGAGATTTCTCCCAGGAAAGTACCAGATTCACATTAATGCATCTTTGCAAGACCTTAGTCAGGTGGTCTAAGCATGCATCGAATGTGCTCCCGAAGACCAAGAAGTCATCCATGAAGACTTCTAAGCAATCACCTACTAAGTCAGAAAAGATTGCAAACATACACCGCTGAAATGTAGCAGGTGCATTGCACAATCCAAAAGGCATCCTACAGAATGCAAAGGTTCCGTAAGGGCAGGTGAATGTCATTTTTTCCTGATCATCGGGGTGAATTGCCACCTGATTATATCCTGAATAGCCATCCAAAAAGCAGAAAAATCTATTCCCTGCTAGTCTTTCCAGCATCTAATCAATGAAGGGCAAAGGGAAATGATCTTTCTTCGTGGCTTGGTTGAGTTTTTGGAAATCTATACATACTCGCCATGAACTAGCAATGCGCGTAGGGATGACTTCTCCAGAATTAGTGGTGATGATGGTAAGTCCGGCCTTCTTTGGCACAACCTGAACAGGACTTACCCATCTACTGTCAGAAATTGGGAAGATAATTCCATTGTCCAACCACTTAATCATTTCACTTTTTACCACCTCTTGTAATGTAGGGTTCAATCTATGCTGGGGCTGTCTAGTAGGTCTAGATCCTTCTTCAGTGAAAATCCTATGTGTGCAATAAGAAGGACTGATGCCACTTAGGTCAGAAAGGCTCCATCCTATAGCCTACCTATGTGCTCTTAGGACAGATAAGAGTCGTGATTCTTGATCAGATGATAGGGAAGAGTTAACAATCACCGGATAGGTCTGATCATGTCCTAAGAAGACATATTTGAGAGAGTCAGGAAGAGGTTTGAGTTCAGCAGGCACAGGATCAGAAGGAGTAGGTGTGAAAGTTTCACGAGATCCTAGAGATACTAATGCAATAGGAGGTAGGTCCTCAGTCTCTAAATTTGGTATCTCAGTGGAAGTCAAGTCAGAGTCCAAAGAGTGTTGAGGTTCTAAATTTAATGAATTGATCAAGGTATCCTCAACCAACTGATCCAAAGAATCCAGAGAGAAGATTTCTTCAATTAAACTATAGGTTGGTCCTCTTTGGGCTTGAAAAATATCAATTTTTATTTTCTGATCTCCGAACTTCAATTCTATAAGGCCCTCCTCACAATTGATGTTTGCCTTGGTCGTAGCCAAGAAAGGTCTTCCTAAAATGATAGGTGTATTCTGGATATCTTCAGGTACTTCCATGTCAAGGACTATAAAGTCTACAGGGAAGTAAAAATCCTTGACTCGCACTATGACATCTTCCAACACTCCCTGAGGTGTCTTAACTGATCTGTCAGCTAATTGCAGGGACACCTCGGTTGGCTTCAAATTGCCAACTCAAAATGTGTCAGCAGAGAGGTTGGGATAAGATTGATGGAAGCACCTAGGTCAAGTAGTGCTCTATTGAATGTGGTGTTACCTATCATGCAGGATAAGAGAGGGGTGCCTGGGTCTTTCATCTTAGTTGGGAGGGTACTAGAGATGATGGAACTAGCTTGCTCCAAGAGAATGATTGGACTACTCCCTTTTTGAATTCTTGCCTTACGCTTAGGTGTGCATAGGACTTTTGAAAACTTAGCGTAAAGAGGAATGTGGCGGATTGCATCCAACAAGGGGATGTTTATGTGGACTTGCTCAAAGAGCTTAAGCAAATCCTCCTCAGGAGCCACACAGGTCTTTTTCTTTCCTTTCTCCTTCTTCTTTAAAGCTTCAGGAAAAGGTACTGGAGTGGTAAGAGGTTTAGTCAAAGGTAGAGGAGAAGTAGGAAGTGGAGGAGTAGAACTAGAAGTGGTTGGTGTTGGAAGAGATGGATCTAGTGTGCTTTTACCACTCCTAGTGACGATGGCATTTAGTTCAGCTCTAGAGGTAGATGGTAAATCAGTGTTAGGTAGCAGAGGTGGTTGTGTTTGTGCAAGAGAGGAATTTGAGTCAGTGAAGAATTCAATGTTGTGTATTGGTTGTGAAATGACATGTGCTTGATCTTGCATTGTTGGTCTAGGTTGGACATACCTTTGAGCAGGTATGTTCCTAGGGTTGGGTTGTGCTTGGGATGGGAGTGAATGTGGTTGACGGGACTCCGTCAAGTGTGATAGCTGGGCTCTCATCTCAGCTAAGGCTGCATCCTGTCTCTGCTGCATAGCAATATTTTGTTGTTGCATATCAGCAAGAGCTTTCATGATAGACCCCAATTGGTCATCTCGTGTAGGCCCAGATTGAGAGTATTAGGTGGGCCAGGGTTGGGGTTGCTGGTAGGCATGCGGTGGATATCCGTGTGATTGTGGAGGTGGTGCTCGGATTGGGTAGTGTAGTGGTGGTGTAGAAGGTTGTTGAAAAGGAGGTCTCTGTGAATTTCCCAACCACGAGAAATTTGGATGATTGCGCCATCCAGGGTTGTAGGTTTGTGTGAAAGGGTCATTGTGAATGGCATGGAGCTCCTCTGAAACTCCGGAAGGTGCAGGGAAGTCAGTGTAGGGAGGAACAAAGGTTCCTCCAACCAGTGAAGGATATGGAAATGGAAAATCCGGTAATGCAGTTTGTGTCACAGAAAGGTTACTCACAGTTTCCCTCCCTGTGGGAAGCTGAGAAGAAGTGTTTTGTGCTGGTGACTGAGAAGAAGATGATGGTTTTGAGAGAAATTTCCATACTTCATCTACTTTCTTCTCGATTAAGCCCACTTTATCCAGTTGACTAGCCACTATCTCTAAGTCTTTGCTACTGGATTAGGCTTCGTGTACCCCCGTGTGTGAGTGGGAATGTGAGGACTTTCTATTAAACATGCTCATTGAAGCATTATTAATAGAGTTTTCGGCCATGCCTTCAAAGAGCTCAAAGGCTGAGTCCTCATCCCGACATAGGAAATTGCCTCCACAAGCGACATCTACGAAATTCCATGTGTCATCATGGAGCCCATGGTAGAAGATCTAGACCTGTTGCCAGCGTGGGACACCATGGTGGGGACATTTTCTCAGAAGCTCATGGAATCTCTCCCAAGCCTCGTGCATTGGTTCTCCTGAATTCTGGGTGAATGTGGTGATGGCACGCATTAAAGTGTTAGTGCGGCCTATAGGAAAGTACTTCTTTAAGAACTCATGTTCTAAAGAAGCCCAAGAATCTATAGGTGTAGTCCGTGCAAGTGTTCGAAACCAAAAGGCTGCCTTATCTTTCAATGAAAGGATAACATTTTCATTAAAAGTGTGTGCTGATCATGTCCTTGCGGACCCAAAGTTTGGGCAAGATTTTTTAGCTCCTCTAAGTGCTGAAAAGGGTCCTCAGAAGCAAGTCCATGGAAGTAAGGAATGAGTGCTATAATGTTCAGCTTTAATTCAGCAGCACGACCCCCATTGGGATAACGTACCACAGACATTGGTTGGGCAACTGCGGGATTATAATAATCTCGTAGTTGTGGTCTACGGAGTTGGGGTGGTGCCTGAGGATCTCTAGGTGGAGGTGGTTGTGGTGGGGGATTAGCTAAGAGATTAACAGCTTGAGCTTGCTATTGCACCTGTTGGGTTAAGGTATTCATTTGCAGTTGTGTATCGAATAGGTGCTGAAGATGAGGCATAGGTTCTCTCTCCGATGGTGGGTTAGGAAGATTAGGATAAGGTGGAGGTTGGAACCTAAGGATTGGTGGTTGTGGTGGTGGAGGATGTGCAATTAAGTGTGGAGGAAGTTCTTCAAAATCCTCAAATTGTGATGAAGCAAGATCATCCTCTTGGCGAGGGGGATTGCGAAAAGGAGTTTGAGACTCGGAAGGTAAAGGATTAGAAGTGGAAGGCAAAGAAGAAGATGCAGTAGCTTGGGTAGCAGTACCCAAGGGGAGTACAAGTTCTAGGTTTTGGGATCTCCTACCTTCCATTGAGTTGGTTTTTGAAATCTCGTTTAGTACAATTCGTTCCAACTCAATGGGAAAATTTTAACCACGTTCACAAAAATCGGAAAAATCCCAATAAAATCTCAATTCATTCGAAAGACCAATCAAGCGAGATAAATTGGAGAAATTTTTCCTAGAGGCTGCTACACAAAATTATGTTGTACGCAAGCAATTGTTTCAAACAATTGTACATATCCTAAGATAAGCCTAGCGATGTGCAGACCTCTAAAATCCACTGGGAATCTGGATAAGACTTAGCGTGCAAATCCAGATCCTGTGGTTGCAGAAAAAGATGAGGTAGAAACCCATGTATTGTGGCCTTAAGTGATCGTGCTGTATGCACGATAACATTCAACACAATGCAATGAAATCTTAATCATGGTTTCGCCCAAATTTAATATCTCCTTTTTGACTTAATTTCAAGTGATTATAATTATGATTTCTATGCTGCTCGTCTCACTTTTTACTCAGTTCAGTACAAGAGATGGTCTTCTTACTTTTAAGTCAAATGCAATTATGACAGGAGTTAGAGTAAGGTAAGGAATGCGTACCTGACTCCAGCAATCTTCTAAATGCAGATTTGACTTGAATTGAAATCTAGCAAGAAAATATGCAACCTAAGATGGATGCCTAAGGTTATGCTGCTGCTAGATAAGTATGAGATTGTTTTGATTTTTGCTTTTTTTTTATTATTATTATATGCAACAAGTAAAAACAAGGAAAGAAATCGACTCGGAAAATCGCAATCGAAAAAATCGAGAAAAAGATAAAGTCCAGACAGTCCAAAATTATTACAAGGAATGTGTGAGAACAGGCTCCTACAACTTATGACTAACAATTTTATCCTAATTAATATACCTAAAACTATCTAAACTAAACTACTACTATTACTAATCCTACAGCTACTCCGAGGCAAACTCCACCAGGAAGACGGGTCAGGAGCGCAGCGACTCCACCAGGAAGACGACACTCCTCAAGTGCTGTTGAAAAATAACAAATGATTAGTAAAAGAATAAAAGAATGTATACACAAATAAATTAATGGAAGAAAGCAATTACAATCAATGAATGAAGAATTTCTATATACAAAAGAATTAAAGGGTAATTTTGGCGTAAAGAGCGTTGCCTCCCCGGCAACGGCGCCAAAAATAATAATAAATGAATAAATGATTGGTTGCAATGTGATGATTGATGTAGTGTTGTAGCATGAAACACTAAGAGTGTCATTGTGGTGAGTTCTAGAGAGTACCAGTCATTACAACCATTATTATTATTTACTTATCTAATTTTTACTGGTTTTGTTCCAGGTCGTTCACTGGGAGGCAATTTATTGAATTACATCACTCACTCTTTGACCTCAAAAAGTATCCTCTAATTCCAAAAAGAAACTTTACATCTTATTAAAGAATGAATGAATGTGGACATTGTTTATCTACGTAAAAAAAATCAATTATAATGCTTGCAAAAACTAACTATAAACAAGCACCAAACAATTTATTACTATACTAAAAACTATGTATTTACAAGTTATAGTATTAATACTAACATGATAGTACATAATAGACTAAGATGTCATAATATACTAGCTTAACTTACTAGTCTGATATCTACAGTAACACATATAACAGTTTTAGTGACTGACATAAGCGTCGCTAGATCTCAGAAAACACTATATACAAACCTAAGGAGGGAAAACTAAGGTCTTAAGCAACGCTTATGGTGACATTTTATTCTGTTAGTAATTATATGGGTTTATTTATACAAATATAATGGGCTATACTATGTATACATATATATATTTTTATATGTTTATATTCTTCTCTTATATTAGTATTTACTCTTGTATACGTCTTCTATTTGTATGTACACCTTCTGTCTCTCTTTCTTACTCTTACTCTAAGCTTCTTCTGTTGTTCTGCTTCAGATGCACTTCGTTTGTTTCTGCCTTAACATATTTTTTTTAGCTATGGTGGAGAGGTGATTAAGCAACCGTCATTAGCTTTCATTGATCAGTTAAAAATGTGCTTAATTTATAGGCACGCTTTTCATGGGATACACAGCACCCAGAGGGTGGGACCAAACCACTACTAAGCGCGCCCTAATCTTCATTAGGCCGCTTAATTACGTTTTCAAACTCAACGCAGGGTCTCAGCCCCATGCCACACGCTTCTCGGGCCCCCGGCCCCCAGATATACTATGCTCGGATAAGCTCATAATCGGATCGGGTATGCATGTAATGTTTCGTTGTTTCGGGCGCCCCGCGCCCGTGACGACTGAACAAATGGAAACACAAATTCTTGTTATACCGTTGCGTGCGGTTTACAGCTCACGATGTGCCGCTATTCTAGCGCCACATCTGTGCTGGAAATCGCGTGCAGCTGTGGGCTAGAAGCTATTTTGGCCCTCAATTCGAGGGCCATAACTTATTAAAAAAAATAAAATAAATTATGGAGTATAAAGTATTTATATAATAGTATATAATTGTTCAATTAATTTTGAATTTTAAATAGATTTACTATATAAATAAATTCATTAAAGTGGGCTATTTTTACATGCTGATTTAGGTGCTTTCTTGGTTAATTACTTATAAATTAGTTAGCATATGGTCTAATTGACCTTATACAGAGTTAGATTACATACATAAGTATTTTATACATATTTTTATTATATTTTTTTCAAATTAATTTCTATTTTATTTATGTTTAAGTAGCAGTTTTTGGCCGTTTAACTTATAAACTAAGTTAAAGTAGTATAAAAAAGGTATAAATATACTTTAACTAGCTTAAATTACTTAAGATATATTAACCTAAGTCTACATATTCAATTAACTTAATTAAACCCTAAATTACTGATTCATCTAATTTAATTTAACAATTTAGCTGTTGGCTTAATAAATTCATTATTTATTTTATATAAAAGATTTAATTAAGGTACAGGATTTAATATACTTATAATCTACATATATATAGATATATACAATTTTATACAGTATACAATATGCTACATATATACTTATAGAGTAATATACTATTTCTATACTTACTGCCCATATCCATATATATATATAGATAGTATTTTAAATCAGATTTCAGTATACAGAATACTTACATAATTATTATGTACATTATAGTTATAGTTAGTTATATATGTATATATACAGTATCAGATTTCAGTATACTTATAATTAGATTTCAGTAGGAGGTGAGAAAGGAAGGATTAATTATGTTCAATTTTCTTTTCTAACAGCAGCCGAAGCTACTGTCCAAGAGATGAGAAGGGGAATGGTGTTTAGTTTTCTCTTTTCTAACAGCAGCTTCAGCCACTGTCAAATGGGCTAACTGCTGCTGCAGTTAGTCCATTTGAGAAGGAAGGTGAATCCAAACGGTGAGAAGGGAAGGGTTTGGAAAGAAGGAAATATGTAGCTGCAAGATGCAGCAATTTACTGTGTTACTAGGATTAAAGTCAATCAAAATGAACTGAAAAGCAAATAAGTAAATCCCAAATCTGACAAGGGTTCAATTTCTCACGAAAATCAATAAATGTCTCAATTCAGATGCCCAAAAACCCTCATCAAAAACTTCATTTCAGATTAAATCCACAAATATCACTGAATTAATTCTTCCTAATGCTATAGACAGCATGAAGTAAGGATTAATTCAGTCAATTAAAACCGCAAGATCAAATCCCAATTTCTTGCAACCTTAAGGAGCATTGAGAACTCCTTAGGTTAGGAAATCATCAGACAAACCAGACATCCATAAAAAAAACTTATAAATACAATATCAGACTTCAAATTACCACAGTAATTATCCTCAGATCTAAATTGCATTCAATGCATTCAAGGCTTTTCAAAATAGATTTAAGTATGGCTCTTCTGAGATGATTTCTGTCACTAGAAATCCTCTCAGAATCCTTGCCAACAGGGAATTTAAATCAGCTTCAATCTGTCAAATCTTGCAGTAAATCCAGAAAGCAATAAATCCTTAAACTCCATGTTGAAAAGAAATCTGACAAACTGAGAAATTAGACCCATAATCAAGGGGCTTTTGTGATCAAAGATGAGGTGAGTGAGAAGCCCCTTAGGTGCTTTTGATGCCAATTTCAGATTTGAGGTTGTAAACCAGCCATATCTGAAATTGGATGAGGGTGTGTGGGTGAAAGATGAGTGAAACCTGTCGTGAAAAAAAAATCAGAACTGGATTGTGAAAAAAAATGGAGAGGGAGATAATTTGAAACATGGTTTGATGAATTCTTCCCCTCTGATCTGGACTGATCAGAGGAGGTGAGGGGAGGGAATTAAAAACTAGTTCTACTACTACAGCTACTTTAACCTACAGCGAAAATTAAACACTAACAATTATGCTAATTCTACTCTAAACTACTTAACTACAGCTAAAACTAATTATGCAGAATTAAAAGCCTAATCTAACAGGAAGAATGGGACCTATGGGTCCTTAGCCGGTGGCTAAGGAGGAAGAAAGGAGGAAGATGACTCCAGCAGAGGGAAGAGTCTGCTAGTGAGGCTCCAGGGTCGTCCTCAGGTGCTACGAAGTCCTTAGCGACGAGGAGTGTCGAGAGAAGGTGATGATTTCACAGCCGGTGGCTGTGAAATCAGAGGCTGGATGGGGAGGAGAGACTGGAGTGGACGAATTGATCGCTAAGAGGTGTAGGAGGGAGTGATCCTTTGCGCGCGACACCACTGAGGTGCTTAAGTAGTAGCTCAGTGGCTGAGATCACTGTGCAGGTGAAGATATTCAAAATGCAACTAGCGGCGAGGATGTGAGGGGCAGAGCGCACGGTGAGCACAAGATCTGACCGTCAGATGAGATCTGGGGAAAGAGGTGAATGCACGCACCGAATTACGTGAAAGTTCCAATCTAATCCAACTGCAGATCAAGATCTGAAGAGCAACGGACGGTTGAGATTGGCCGTGTTCTTCGCACGTTACAGTGCGCGTGAAGGGCAGCAGGCCTCTCTTTGAAATGAGGGAAAAATTGCAGGAAGACCCTTGAACGAAGGGGTAGAAGAATTGCATGCAGGCCCATAAGTGAGAAGAACTATGGCTAGAAGGGCCCTGCAACCTTTCAAAAGGGTCCCTGCGGCTTACAAGTAGGTCCAAAGAGGAGTTTTTAAGGGTAAGAGTGTAATGCATGAAGGACCTAAATGTAAACTACCTATTTCATAACCTAAATGATGTCCAATTGCCTTCAAATTTTTATATGTGCTTAATTGAACATTTAAGACATTGATTTTACTTCTGATTTTTCCTTTCAAACTTATTTATGTGTTCAATTGACACATGGATCATCATTTGTATTTTACTTTTAGAATATCTCATTTTGTGACCTAATTATGAAATTTTAACATAGAGTAAAGGTTTTAGGTCTTTTTCTTTAATTCCCACACTTAACCCTTTTTATCTGTTAATTTGATATTGTTTTACTTAGTGTCTAGCTTAATTTTAGCTTTTTCGCCATGATGAGTGGCCACTCATCACTCTGTATATTGTAAACCTTGAATACATCCATTTCTGGATTTTTCCTGTATTTACAATGTACTTTGACTTGCTCTTACATGTTGATCTTGTTTGTGTACTTTCTAATGAAATCTTGTAGCAATAGTGAGCTTATCATCTAATCAACCATTTTTTTGTTCCAGTCTGAGGTCTTTTGGTTGACCAAATTCCTTAGTTGATCGACCAAAGTTCGCTTCATTTTTTATCGACCAGTAACTATTGCTGATTGACCAACTATGATTTTTGCTCTTTACCATATGGCACCCAAATGTGCGTGCAGCTCTTCTAGTCATCATGATGACACTTTTGATCATTTTTTCATTACCGAGGTCACTCGTGACTGTTTTCCATTGTTTGCAAAATTCTCTCTGCATGTCGGTAGACCTGTTGGTGCTGCCTTCGTCTTGACAAAATAGGTACCAGATTAATAAAAATTTATTTTACTCAGAATAACAAGTTTTCCCGACGTCGAACTCAGGGAGCAACTATAATTCTAGAAGCATAAAGGTTCACAATTATGTTACAAAAATAATAAGAGAGAGAGAGAGAGAAAGTTCTCTTTTTTTGTTGGCTTCTTTTTCTTCTCTCTTCCTCTTCTCTCTTTTCTTCTTCGCTTTCAGCTAATTTTTCTCTTCTCTTTTTCTTCTTCTGCTCTGGTCGTTCCTATTCTTCTTCTTCTTCTTTCTTTCTTCTTTTCTTCTTGCCTTCTTGTTTCTTCTTCAACCTGCAGCTGTGGTGACCTTCTTCTTCCTCTTTTCATCTCCTTCTGCTCTGCTTCTTCTTTTCTTCTTTCTTCTTTAGCCTGCCTTCTTCTGCTCTGGCTACTGACCTTCCATCGTCTGACCTAATGCTCAGACGACTTAACTATCCATTTACTATAGTGCGTCTCCTTTTCTTCTTCAGCTTATCTCCTTCCTTTCTTCCTTAACTCCTCAGTGTGGCTAAGCCTTTCAGCTACTCCTCTCTTCTTCTTTAGCTCCTCTCCTTCCTTTCTTCTTTAACTCCTCAGTGCGGCTAAGTCTTTCAGCCGCTCCTCCTCTCTTCTTCTTCCTTCGCCTACTTCTTCTTCTTTTTCCTTCTTCCCTGTGCGCACACACAATGATCAGTGCAAAACCTACCCCTACCCCTTCCCCACATCTCTCTCTCTCTGAATCTCCCTTTAGGAAAGCTCTCCCAGAGCCGGGTAACCGGGTTCGGGTAGCGCACCCGGGACGAGGCCCACCAGCGTGCGATGGTGGGCGAGGAGTGCTTGGTCGAGTAGTCGGATTCGGCCCAGACCCGTGGGGTGTCAGCGCGGGCGAGGGCGGGCGAGCGCTTGGTGCACTACGTGCGTGTGAGGGACCTGACCCCTGTGTATCAAAGGCAAATAGCCAAATACACTTTTTCAATTTAAGTGTGGGTGCGAAGCCACACACTTATGAGGTGGGACTAAAGTCCCAACTCCAGACTACGCACCCGCAATCGAGGAAGTCCCTGCCAATTGGGCAGCTGTGAGGCTTGCGACCTGAATTGCAACCCTAGGCGCACTCGCGGAAGCAGTACGCATTGCCTGGGGCTCACGCCTGGGCTGGAGACAGCCTGGAGCTACTTGCGAAGGAGCTTCAGCAGCTCATCAATGGCAGTGAGGAGGCGGAGACCTAAAATCGCAAAGACAGCCTCGTGGCCACATCAGATAACGTAGGAAGCTTTGTCGGAGTGTGGCGAAGGCCTTGCGGGGGTCAGTGAGGTGCAAGAGTGCCTATGGAGGTGCACCTTGGGCAGACTGTGAGTGCGAGAGTGGGTTTGTTCGGGGGTTGGTCGGGCGGTGAATGCGGTGAATGGAGTGGGGTAAACGGTTGAGTGGAGTGAGGGGAGCTTCGGGGCTTGTCGGCGAGGGGTGAGGTGGTCTGTGGAGGTGGAATGACCTCACCGGAGATGGAGCAGATGGGGGTGGAAGTGGCGATCGGTGGGGTAAAACAGTAAATCAGGAAGGGGAAAATATAAGGGAGAGGGAGAGGAAGATTCCTACATACTTTAATCGACGAAGGGGGAGAGGGAGGCATCCGGCTCATCCCTACCAGAGCTGAGGATGAAAATGCCCAGGAGGGGGTTATCGGCGACAAGGAGATCTGAGGGTGCCAGCTCATACGGCCTGGCGCAGGATGAAGGGGTAGAGTGGACTCTACTGTAGGTAGGGCAGCAGAGAGACGAGGATGAGGAGGGAGGTTCGTCTGAAGCTCGGGCATTCTGACCGGAGAGGGAAGAGACGAAATGTAGGGTTTCTCTCGACCAGAAGAAGCTTAAAGTAGATGGCAGACCCTGCCGCTCCTTATAAAGGCCTTAGCAAGGAGAGGGGACCGAGGTGGCGACGTGCCTACCTCATCGAAGATGGCTTGCAAGGGACACCCATGCCTTTCGTACGGTCGCACGAGAGGCATGGCCGGCTACAGAGGTCAGGGGAGGGTCCCTGCGACAGAGGACGATGTAGGGAACCCCCGTCTGTTCCTGAGGACGGCCACCTTGCCCTATGCGGCGCCATCCTCCGTGCAAGGTCGCTGGAGGTATGGTGCTACGCAGAAATGGAAGGGGGGACCGTTCTTCAAAGAATGATGAAAAGATAGGGGGCAAATCGAAAGGGTTTCAAAAGATATGGGTTAAAAAGTAAATTAAGAGGACCAATTTGTAAAGTCGGTCAAGATGGTCTTTTCTTAGGCCCAAATTTTTATACCAGACTAATTTGAACCTAAGGATTTTAATGGTGAAATTTGATTTGAGGTTGGACAATGTTTGATTGGTCAATTTACGCAGAAACCCAAATTAAGTCATAAATTGGGTATGCTTCTCATTTTAGGTCAAAATAGGTTGCAATGGCCAAATTGAAGGTTCTAAACCCTAGGAAATATTTTTCTATGAATTTTAAAGGGTTTAGTTGATTTTTATCCTACCTCAAACCTCGTGAAATAAAGTGGGTTTGTTTTAGGGTTATAGAATGTCATTTAATTCGTAGAAGTTGCTATAACCCTTTTTAGATCAGATCATCCCACTTCCCTCCTTATTAAGCTTGTTTGACCTGTGCTTGGACCCTTAATTACCCTATTTTCATATTGCATTGGTGAAATTGCAGTTTTACCCCCGATGATTTATTTTATTCTTTAGTTCAGAATTCTCTGAGTTAAGCCCCTCGTTAGGTTTTGTAGGAGCTTTTTCACACTCATTCGGATTAAATTGTCCTAGTTAGGGTTCATGATGAGGTTCTTATCATACCCCCATGCCTAGCTTTTGCTAGTCCCTTAGCAAAATTTTTAAGGTTTCAACCCTTGTTCTAAACCATGAAGTTCTTAATGATTTCAGATAAGTGCTTTTTCTTTTGTAACCTTGATTAGGTTAGAATGCCATCCATAGGCCTAAAAGGTACACTAGTACCAACCATGATCCAGATTTGTCTAGCCTCAGCCTCAGTCCTTAGCAAAGGTTTTTATGGCCTATAAGAACTAACCTAAGGCTTATTGGACTTTGTGGTTAAAGCACCCGTGCTTGAGATAATTTTAGCCTTGGCTTAGTTCGTAGTGCATTTTCTAAGAAAGAGAGGTAGAAGATTTATATGTTTGGAGAGTTTTCTCTCTCTTTTTCTTTTTAATTCTAGCTTAGGATTGGCTTCTCAACACAGTCTATATTAGATTCCTTTCCCCATCATCAATCCTCAAGGGTTCCTGGCAGTCGATGCTTCGAGATAGCACCGCCCATGGTAACCCCCAGAACCCTGGCTGTTGAGATTTCGAGATAATCCCATCCATGGTGTTTTGTGGTTGAATTCTGACCTTGGCAATTGACATTTCGTGATAATGCCATCCATGGAATTTGAGCCAGCGGAGTGCTTACATGCCCCCAGTAGGATATGTAAATATCCTATGAGACAAGCATCGAGGAGATGATATTTTGGTACGCATCTTCGAGGGGAATTTCCCACCTCTCTGTGCTGGGAACTCATCCAAATCAACTTGTGCTGATCGGCCGCTCCTATTCTATGTGTCATTTTCATAATTGTTTGCAATGCTTCTACGTGATTTTGATTTTTATGCTTACTGAACTAGGATGTGTGTGAAGTTAGGATGCTTAGGTTACTGAGTCCGTAAACCAAAAGTTAGTTAACGAGGCCAAATACTCCCTAAGCCTTGGACCTAACACTTAAGCTTTTCATTTTCCTCAACCTCTTGAGGAATGTCTAGATCTTAATGGGTACTAAGAGTCTATCCAAGAATGCCTAAGGTTCACGTTCTTACTAATCTCACTGTGCACTTTCCATTTCTTTTCCTGAATGAGGTCTAGAACTTAGGCTAACTCCTTAATTTCTTATTAATGGCTATCTCTTTTCTTTCATTTTGTGCTCCTTTTCATTTTGTTCCTTTTTGTCCTCCACCTTTGTAGAGTCCATAAAATTTCTTTCCTCCTCTCATTTTATTATTCTTTTTCAAAAAATTTTTTAATTTTTATGGTGTTTTTGTCATATGTGAATTTTTTTGTTTAAAACCTTTTCTTACAAGTTTTGCACTTTCATACCCCCCATGCCTAAGATTTTCAATGTCCTCATTGTAACTTAGGGGGTTTTTATTCAACTTAGTTCATACATTAGGACAAATGTTTTGATGAGTGAATGGGTCGGGGTGACAGTTGAGGACGATTTCTAATCTCAGATGCAAGCACCTGAGGTGGAGTCTGCTGTCCTAAAGGGTGAACCTTAAGTGCAAAAAGGTGTCAAAAAAGGTTTCGGGTTTTTTCAAAAAGAATGACAGGTTGCCTCCCGTTGAGCGCTAAGTTTTACGCCATTGGCTGGGCACAATATGCTCAGGGAAAATGGAGGATGAAAGATGATTCAGCCAAATCAATAGAGGTTACATTAATGAACGGTTTGAGTCTCTGACCGTTCACGACGAAAGGTTCAGAATCATGGCTGAGCGGACTGATTTCGACGGCTACATTTCCAAAAACCTACCGGACAAGGTATGGTCCGACCCACTTGGATCGTAGTTTCCTAGGGAAGAGTTTGAGTTGGGCATCAAAGAGTAGGACCTTCTAACCAGGATGAAAGATCTTTCTAGATATGTGCTTGTCATGGAAGGCTTTAACCCACTCCTTGTAGATTCGCAAGTTCTTGTACGCATCAAGGAGTAACTCATCGATCTCGCTTAT